>OX371225.1:107356790-108831896 GCA_947310385.1 Nephrotoma appendiculata
ATAACCAAAGTGTCTATAACCGGGCCAATTCTGTCCCATCTATAATCAACCTATCAATTCCCTTGGTTTTGTTATGTGAAAAGAGTGTACGGTGGGCCCAGCGTCTTTCGGGAGATCCCTTGTATAAACTTCGTTGTACATTCACAATCAATCAATCAATTTATATTTATTATTATAATTGCATTGAAACATTAAAATATCGACGCAATAAGTGCAAAAATGTATAATGTGTAAATTTCAGCCTGGTTCGTTCAGTTCTAAAAATCTTCAAGTCGTTTCTCCAAAATGCTTATAGTATGCAGTATGCACCGCATGTTATCATTTTTATATCGTTTGTCTATGTACATTTTTTGAGGGTGCTGCTGTGATGAATTAGATAATTTAATTATCGCTCTGTGTGTTCTGTGATAATCCGCAGTGAAATTGTAAACTGCCTAAGTCCTAGTTAAAATTTTATATTTAGTTAATTATAAGGTTACTTCATCTATCAAAATATTACTATTAAAGAAATTCGAATTAGAATCAGTTTTTAACAAGCTATAGTCCTTATAAATTAAACCCCTGTCATTATGTGGCGCACTTTAGTGGCCAATAGAGTTGTCGGTTTTTAATGGTGGTGTGTAAAATTTCTGTAATTTGTACTTAATACAGCACGGGTGTTGAAAGTGTTGTGTTAAAGTCTTTGGTAGTAAAATGGCTGAGTGCCTTGAGATAGTAAAAGTGGTTTAAGTGTTTAGAAATAAAGTTTAGTAAACTTGTACGTCTAGTCTAATTGTTTCATTTGAAAAGCACTTTGAAGCGATAAAAATGTTCTTGTTCTGCTAATTTTATGTGAAATAAATGTTTAATTACTTTACATTCATTAGGTGGCAATTGAAAATTAGCAATCAAATTTAATTGATCACCCTTGTAATGGTTATTATCGAATTAGACGATAATAACTTTAAAGTTAATGCATGCCTGGAGTGTTATAGTATAAGATTTTATGTGTACGTAATATGTACATATGTATAATGTACTCGTATGTTTAAATAAGAAATTTTCTCTTATCTTGAAAAATGCTCTAAATTCGTCCATTAGAAATAAACTACATACCAATAAAAAATATTATCAATTATACCGCTTTTCTTCTGTTCGAAAAAAACTAAACAATAAAAAACCTAACAACACGAAAAAATGGTATGGCTTTTGCACATACAAACAGATTTTTATTTTATTTATCAGTTGAATTTGAACCACGACGAACTACTCGATGGTTTAGTACTGTGTATAATACCGTCTTTACTGTGAAAATGAAAATATTTTTTTTAATAATTTTCCTCAGTACCAACGTTCATATTAATTGTGTTGTATTGAGCAGTGATTTTTCCAGTGATTTCTTAGTGATTGAATTGATCGATAAAACAAATAGTCTAAGTGATTTTATTCAGTTTGCCGAAAGCAATGGTTACGAGTTTTTTCGAAAAGTAAATACAATTTTCCAAATGACTTAATCAAAAATTTGACGTTAGTTCTCTGTTTATCGTGAAAAAAGATAAGAACGCGATTTTGTTATCGATAATGAATATTATGATGATGAATTATAGCAATCACGTCAACTTGTATTATATCGGATTTAATTGACTGGGGCGCAAAATAAATAAATATATTTTTGTTTGTTTTCGTGCACCTACATAGCAAAATATACCCTTGGACTAAACCATTTAGTGACACCGAGGCATTAATCTTAGATAATCCCTATATCATACTGTGATTTTCTTTGTTCTGACTGATTTATAAAATACCTACATATTGTAAGGAAAAACAAGAAAACCATTAATTCCGAGCTTGTTTACATGAATTTTAAATTGATTATTTTTATCATCTATACAATTGAATGTATTGCGATGTTCAATCAACTAAATCTTCTCTAATTCGTTTTTTTTTCAGGTGACCAGTTTTTCAAATTTATATTTATTTCGTAAAAAACTTAACATTTGGGGACATAGCAATGGCTATGGAATAAAACGTGGCAGTGCTTTAGGTGCAGAAGATTTATTGGACCACGAATCGGTAAGTTTATGCGCAATTGATAAAATAAGGTCCTATTTTTTATAGTAGGTAGGCAAAGAATTAAAAAACATTATTGGCAATTTTCATCGAATGTAGATAGCGTTGGTTTCTACGTCTACAAAGGGGACGATAATTGTCAAATTCATTGTTTTGACAGTTTTGATCCCCTTGCTTCATAGCAAACTGCGTTTTGTGTTTCTTTCACCAGATGTCAGCTACTCTGTTAGAAAATGAGAATAAAGGTTTAATTTCGCAATTGTTTCTCATTTAAAGCCATTATGTTAACGGAAACGTCGGACTAATTTGAAGCGTATTAACAGAATACGCCTCACCTTTTGAAGTTATATTGTTTCTTTTAGATTAACAAAATTGAATAACAACAATGAATAAAGTCAGTAATGCTCATGTTTAAATGTGATCCCAAATTCGTTCAAAATAATTTTAAAGCACATCGTGAACATACCATCACCACAACATATATAGTAGTGTTTTTAAATCGGATGTTCTATTTTGATGTAATCCTTTTTATTTATGCTTTGTGCTCTATTTATTCTTTTCTGTATTTTTAATTAATTTCGAATATCCGGACATTCTTTTTAATCCATAACAAAACGTAGAATAAAAATAATATTATTTCAATGGAACATCAAAATCATATTTAATAAATTTGTGTCATAGAATTTATTAAAAATCGTGTATTGATAATGCGGTAATAAAACAATTAATATAATTTACAATAAAAATATTTTTTGATACGTATATTATAGATAATGTGTTTTTAGATAATTAAGGCGCCTTTATGATTGGGTTCGTTCGTTCATTGAAATTTTCGACCAATTATCTCTTCTGAAATAATGCAGAAGAAAAATTCGTCATTTTGGAGCAATATGATTGGTCGAAAAAAATTGTTTGAATGAACGAACGAACGAACGCAACCGTAAAGGCGCCTTTAGTACTGTATGAACATGTATATGGACCTGTGAAGGTTGAATATTGTCTATCTAAAGTGGTTTTTTTATTATGACTCAATCAAAATATTCGGAGGTCACGTGCTCAGTTTTCTATCCTTTCTATTCCTTCTGTGAAATTAATTAAAAAAAAATATTAAATACAAATTATGTATGTACAAAGTCCGCGATACCACTGTACTTTCCTTTACATTATATTCTTAGAGTGCAACATAATATAGGTTATAATATTTAAACTTTATCGAATTTTCCTCAACATTAGGCCAAATTAAAATCACCTCGATTAGAAAATTAAAAACTAAACTAGTTAATAAAAACTTTATAACTAAGAAATTTCTTGCTCTAAATTTTCAACGAAAATAAATAATTTGAGTATATTGAAATTTATTTTATTATTGTTTTATTTTATTTTATCAAAGATTAGTATCCTAGATCAAAAGTCCCAGTTCCTACCAAAAAAATCATTCATAAAAACTTAATGTTTGTTGTAAATTTAGGGGATGAGTGTGTGTTTGTGCCACATTAAGTCGAGGACGGAAACTGACAATGAAGTTACTGTCAATGGTAACAGTAATTGCAACACGATAAAAGTGCTATAGGTTGCATTGCTCGGATTGGATCTTGTAGAAATTAGGCTTTATGTGCAGAGAAATAAAAACTCAGTTGGTTCAAGTTAATACAGAACAAGAGAGAGTGACTTCTTTTTATTTTAATACAAGATGGCAGGATAATACATAATGACGTATATTATATACATATTGAGTGCGTTCGTATATATACAGTGGATGTGGATTACACTACAACGCGACACAAGCATTAATATTAATTCAATTTATAACATCCCCACTGAATTAATTTAATTGAGCTTCAAACTCATAGACTTGAACCAGGAAATCATACGTCTGGATGATACAGGTTTCGTCATGCATCGGTAATCATGGTCTCTGCGATTCATCTTGTGGCGACATAACTTTGCTGTAAAAGGTTTAGGAACCGATTTCATTACCTGATTCACATCGGCGTCTTGGTCTAACCAAAGCTTTCTTGGAGCTCTATCACGTGTTATTCGTATACCCAAGATATGGTTAGTTTCACCCATATCTTTGACTTTAAGTAACTTCATCAGACACTATTTCAAATGCCTGTTTGAATCCTTATCGTTTAACAAAATGAGTATGTCATCGACATAGATTGCGACTACTAGCATCTTATTATTGGCGACTACGTAATATACGCATGGATCAGCATCTGATTTTTTCAGTCCAGCATCTCTTAAAACTTTATCTAGTTTTGCGTTCCAAACTCTGCTAGCTTGCTTGAATCCATATACATACATATTGACTTATTTAACTTGCAGACTTTTTCGCTCGCCGTTGATATATATACCCTTCCGGTTGCAACATGTATATATCTTGATTTATTAACTCACCTTGTAGAAAGGCCGTCACAGCATCAATCTGGTCTATGTCAAGATCTAATTTCACTGCCAAAGCCATTAGAAAACGTACCGAGCTGTATCTCACAACTGGTGAATACGTTTCCTCACAAGCAATGCCTTTCTTCTACACGTATCCTTTTATTACTTATCGAGCCTTATGACGGATAATTCGACCTCCGTCATCTCTTTTGCTTTTGAAAACCCACTTGCAAGCAATATAGTTTAAGTTTGGGAAGGCAGATCTGTCAATTCCCAAGTTGCATTTTCAATTAAGGCATTTTTTTTATTTTTTATTCATTTATATCCGTTTCTTGAATACATTACACATAAATTATTAGATATAAAGATTTAATTAAAAACAAAAAAAGAGCCAATTATAAATATTTAAGATTTAACTGTAACATAAATATTCAATTAAGTAATAAAAATTAAAAACTTGTGGTTATATTACAGTTGTAATCTCTTATCCTGACTTCGATTGTTGTTGATGTTGTTTACTTTTATTATACCGGAATTGTATATTCAAGAAGAGAATTAGATGATATCTGTGATCATAAAGGATCAGTATCGATTTCACTACATAGCATATTAAATTGAAAAGAAGCAGTGGGGAAACATCTCATACTCCTTTTGCATTGCTGACTTCCACAATTATGCATCTGAGAGCAATAATGAGAGTGATTGGTATTTTGCCAAAAACGATGTAAACATTGTTTGCCCGGTTTTCGTTGACTTGTCCTGTTTACAATCCCGTGTTTTATGGCCCTATTTGCTGCAATTGTAGCACTCCGGTCGTTTCTTATCACTAATGCTTCTGGTTTTTCGAATTTTGGTATATTGACGCGCATTATGCTGCTAGACGTTTTGACTAAACCTCGCAGATGATTTGGTGTTTTGTTTCCTTACGTCCAGAAGTAACTTGGTTTTAATAGAATCAGCTGTTATTTGTACACCACTGCTTTCTATTCCCATTATTATCGGGTCACTTGCATTCCAACTGACTCCAATTTATGCGCAGTCAACAGAAGACTCTGATTCATTTACTACCCTCACTGTGAACGCAATCATCGCCCAAGTTGATACGCCATCTCCAAAACATGTACGATTACGGCGCTCGTTTGAAGAAATACCCTCGCTCACTGAGGCTCCGAATTACTATCTCACAGTGAAGCATAACGTAGTTCACTACGTCGTCACGCAAGGTTGGTTACCTTGTGCGAAACCGCGACAACTCGATGTAACGAAACTAAAAGCTGCAAAAACAGAATTTCAATTTATGACAGACATCAGAATCTGCCGCCCCTCATCATCATCAGTCTCCTCACCATTACATATGGTGCAAAAAGAAATGTCTCCAAGAGTCCATTGTACCACCCTATTCTGAACCGTATCCAGTGAGCCTCAAATTGCGTAAATTTTTTGTTATGGGTGTTCAAATTTTTTTATGTGGATGTTGTTGTGGAAAATCAACAACAATTGACATCAGCAGGCTTAAGGCAGCATAAGGAATACTTGTGGCAAACGCAGTCGAAAAACGCAGTGTTTGAAAAACGGTCAGAATTAATTTAAAACACTACGGTTTTCGATCCAGGAGGGGAGTGATAGAGCGGCTCAAAAATCCTTGTCACTTCATGGTACTCCTCGTTTCAAAAATATTTATACGCCGCGCTGCTTAATTACGAGGGATAGCTCGATTTGCTGAATAGAGATATTTCACCAGCAGTAAAAAATAAAAAAAAACTTGTATGTCGTTGTATTTGCGAACTTTTCACGTCATAATTCCAATTTCATGATAATTAACGTTGGTAATTCCTGTATTTTCCATGATGACTATCACCGCCGTTAACAATTGTTTCGATGATTTTATATTCCCCTCCACATGGAATGCCATTATAAAATAAAACTCCCAATCAGTACTGGATGAGTTTCAAGAACGCCGCCAACATCGAAGCGTGAAGATTAATACTAACCCAATAAAATTATAGACTCTGACTGAACTCGAACCTGGAACCGTTGTGATTAGAACACTTGGTGATGTACGTACCTTAATTACTCGACCACTGAGTATTATATCTGTGAAAAGTAGAATTCGTAACATGACCCGCACAACTTCCTAATCTATCAATGTGTATACAATTTTTACCTTACTTCTGCGGTCTACTTGAATCCGATGCAACATATCGTTAATTCTTTTGATGAATTTATAAACTCCTTCCCAACCATGTTGTAATTTCCGTAATATAGTATACCTTTCTTTCTCTTCGGTTTTTAATACTAAACCAACCCTCTCTCACCAAACTACTCATTAGCCGCTCTTATGTCATACGTCATCAATTCTCAGCGAATTGGACTGCACCGATTAATTTTTAACGAAGTGCTTTGAGATTCAATTTCATGCCACCGCATGAAAGGCATTGACTCTTCATTGACATCTTTCGGTACCGGCCATTCCACTTTTTAATTTTATTTTTTGTTTATTAACTTTGCAATCTGTTCTGGAGCCGAAGCATTCCTAACTATTTCGCGGTATGCTTTTAACGTCCTAACTTCTGCAGTAGCCAAATCGAGGAAGTACGGCTTTAGATCCGATCCCCGCACTCTGCCCTGGCTCTGGTCCGCACCCTGTCACTGTTTTGATTCGAACCTGGTACCTCCCGATCTAAACACTAAAGCTTTAATTGTGTCGTTTAGTCAGTCTGGCAATCCATTACTGATACTAACTACTTTAGATCCGTTCATAAACGATTCCTTGAAACAAAAGAACCCAAACAGTTAACTTCCTAGCGTGTTTATTAAACGAGCATGATTTCGTCTTGAGGCTTGCTTGATTGGAATAGCATTTTTTGTGTTGATTCTACTTTGCACAATATTAGTTTTTCCCAATTCGTCGAAAATACATTGGCTTTTCCATCCAGTAAATCCAATGCGACATCTAACTGTTCTGATAGAAGGTGACTGCAGCTCCCTTCTGATTTCTTCTTCAAACTCTTTGAACTGGCTATCTACTTTTATCTCGAATGACTTGATTTCCCGCTTAGGTCATTAATTTGAGGTTCTTGGGCATGCTGAATTTGATCGAGTGTCTAGTCATTCAATTTCACGTTTTATTCTTTACGTAGCTTCTGCCACCTATGTGCATTGTTCTCTAGGTAACTCCGTGAATTGACCACCTTGTTCTGCTCATAGTTGTATCATGTGGGCACTATGCGTTGCTGGCCTATTTGGGGACTTTGTTGATTAGGGGGTTGGGCTGCTTGCATTTCGTTCATTTGAAGTAACAACGCCTTCTTCCAAAAGCTTAGGCCCCTTATGCAGCTCATTAAATTGTTTACCTTGCTCCTCTCACAGTTCTATCAACTGGGCACTTTGTTCTTAGCTCAGCAAATTAATCGCCTTGCTCAACTCGTACTTCTGCCTACTAGGCTGATCTCGTAGTGTATTTATAACATCTCCCATGTCCAAGATTGGTTTCTTTAATACAGGAGTAGAGTAGCTTGGAAGTTTTCTGTTCGGCAGTTGTGGTAACCGGTGTCATTCCTGATGGTTGGTTCTAGCGTAGGGGAAGAATGTCGTGAAATACGTCCTTCTGTTCCAGCATCCTCTTTCATAGTGCTCTGTAGCCTCGATAGGAACTCGGTTTTATTTTGGTTGAAATTTCGAGGCTCGGGGGCCTACCTCTTTATACCTGGCTGTTAAAACATGTTCAAATTTCGAGCATTCCAAACCGATTCTTAATGGATTTTGCAAATTAAAACTCCTCGTTCAAAGTTGCAAACTTTATTTGCCAATACCTTTTTACCTTCTTTACCAGATAAACTGTTTATCACTTTGTATCACTGATCACTATTTCACTTTTACCGTTCAATTTTGCTGTTCACTTTTTACTGCTCGCCTGATACTGTTCATTGTTAAATTAAAACTACTAAAATACTCGTGCATCGCTGTTCGAGATTACTCGTATTTCATTTATTGTATCTGTCGATGTACGCCTATTTCAACTGTATATTGCTTGTATGTAGTTACACTCGCACCTACATTGATGAGTAGCTTTTTAATTCAAGTAATTTCTATGATAAACTATCGCCGCCTTTTACAATTGCTTTCGTTAATTCTATATTCTCCCTCCACATGGAATGCCATTATAAATTCCAATTCCCACTCAGCTATGCTGAAATACTTGATCCGGTAACATCGATGCATGCGAATAATAATAATCGCCCTATAAAATTTATGGAGTTTGACGGGACGCAATCCAGCGACTATTGGGATGATAACACTTGCTATTGTACACCTTAACCACTTGACCAGCAAAAATCATATTTGAATAAAATAGAATTAGTTAGAGCTTAGGATGTAAAACACGTCTATTATGAAAGTCGCTACGGAAAGCTCCTATTGAAGTCGCCAGTTCCAGTGAGCCAAATCCGATTGTCGCCAAATTGTACCGCCCAATTTATGAAAAAGCTTAAATATTAAGTTTCATCCTTAACAGTCAATCCGTACGGTCGGCAGAGAGGATGCAGACTAAGTCAGGCGCCATCTCAAAAACCAAATTTTTAGACTTTGGCGATATTGCTGGTAAATATGTAAAATTCTTAGGGGGTCAAAATTTTCATGAGAATAGGAGAGTGAAATTATTCGCAACATTTTATTCATCAATTGGAGTAGAAACAAATATTTTTATTTATTAAATGTTTGATTTACCTAATTTTTCATCTTTAATTTAGGTAATTTGGTCATCCATACCCGTTGAACTTGTGCGAGAGAAACGTGACTACGTTTATCTCGATTATATGTATGATCAAAATGATAAAATATTAAATTTACGTCAATTAGAAAACCGCTTGTTACCAAATACGATGCACACACAGTTGTTCAATGACGAGCTATGGGATCAACAATGGTATTTGCAAGACACAAGAACTCGTCGCGGATTACCTAAATTGGAATTAAATGTAATACCTGTTTATAAACAAGGCATTACAGGAAAAGGTGTACGGGTTGCAGTTCTAGATGATGGGTTAGAGTTTACCCACGATGATTTATTTGATAATTTTGTGAGTATATATATTTTGAGTATGGCTCCCTAAAATTACCATTATACTTTTTAAATATCATGAATTTGGTATATGTATTTCAGGATCACGAGATAAGTTGGAATTGTATTAATGATACTCCAGATCCGCGTCCTGATTATCAAGACAAACTAAGTAGTCATGGGACTAGATGTGCTGGAGAAATATCAATGATTGCTAACAATAGTAAATGTGGTGTAGGTATTGCGTTTAATTCCAAGATTGGTGGAATTAAATTACTCGGACGCAGAGTTTATGATTTTATCGAGGGAATGGCCCTTGGATTTGCGTACGATAAAATTGATATCTATAGTTCATCTTGGGGTCCAACCGATGATGGGAAGAGTTTAGAACGGCCGGGCTACTTGGCAACGAAAGCTATTGAACGTGGTATTAAATATGGCCGCGGAGGAAAAGGTGCTATCTACGTTTGGGCTAGTGGTAATGGCGGAAGTAATTACGATAATTGTAATTGTGATGGATATGCAGCTAGTGTTTATACAATAGCAATTGGAAGTGCCAGTCAGCGTGGTGAATTACCTTGGTATAGTGAAAAATGTGCAGCTACTTTAACAGTAACCTATTCCTCGGGCGCATACGAAGATCAAATGGTAACTACAACTGATATCAATAATTCATGTACTGTTCGTCATACAGGAACATCAGCCTCTGCTCCATTGGCTGCGGGAATTATTGCATTGGGACTCGAGGCAAAGTACTTACTTTAGCATACTATAATTTTGACATGTCATTTTTTAAGTTACATTTCAGTCCTAGGCTAACATGGCGTGATGTACAACATATAATAGTAAATACCGCTGAGCATAAACCACTTGCTCATAATAAAGGCTGGATACAAAATGCAGGCAACCTATTTTATAATATTCGTTTTGGTTACGGATTAATGAATGCTGAAACATTTGTTAATTTATCTAGAATTTGGAAACCGGTCGGTTTACAAAAAAAAATTGCTCTCAGGCCATTACAAATAATCGATTTCCCTATCAAAATGAATAAAACAAATCATAAGTTACTAATTGAATTCGATAATTACGAAACAGAAATCCTATATTTAGAGCATGTTCAATTAGAGCTTACCCTTGAATATTCAGTACGTGGTTTACTAGAAATCTATTTGGAATCACCTCAAGGTACAAGTATCCAATTGTTAAGTAGTCGCAAGTATGACGTTTCAAAATCAGGATTTGATAACTGGAAATTTACTTCGGTTGGAACCTGGTCGGAGAATCCTGTTGGGACATGGAAATTAATCATTTTTGATATAGAGCTGAATAATACAAAACAGAATGGACTCTTGAAAAATGTAACTTTAATTTTATATGGCACCGACATTCAACCAAAACCGTATTAGAAATAATGTTAGTCTCGGTAATCGGTATTGAGTCTATAAAAACATGGTATACAAGTAATCATATCTAAAACTAAAGAGTATTTAATGTTAT
Source organism: Nephrotoma appendiculata (assembly GCA_947310385.1). Lineage (NCBI taxonomy): Eukaryota > Metazoa > Arthropoda > Insecta > Diptera > Tipulidae > Nephrotoma > Nephrotoma appendiculata. The sequence goes on from OX371225.1 coordinate 107,367,787, forward strand.
AGACTATAGAGTAACGAAACAGAGGAAAAATTTTCATCCAAAAATGCTTGGGCTATGCGAAGACGTCATTTTATGTCATCAGTTCTTTCTTTAGCTATTATAGGCAGAACTAAAATTAAAAAGATTGTTTTGATTTTTTTTTGTGTTAACAAACCACAAGAAAAATATTTTAATAATATGTTTTAAAATTTAATAAAAAATAGCTTTTTATTAATTCATAATATTAAGTATTAATTAATAATAATTCATAAGATTATTATAAAATTATGCATTCTAAATTATGTTAAATATGTAAACATGTATAAAATGTATACACATTACGTGTAATTTACGAGAAGTCATAACCTTACTTTTAGCACTCGTATAAAAAAAAATATGTTTTTTATCGTTTATTCTTTTTATGTTCAAAAAAAAAACTGTAGGCATAAAGAGTAACCGCAAAAAGCACCATTTTATCGCCCGTTTTTGCGTAGTCTGTAGCAAGAACGGGAAAGGTCGTACAGAGGTCCCCGTGGGCTTAAATTGACCGTCATAAAAAATGTGGGTGAGCATAACTCGATTTTTTCAATATTGAGTCAATTTACCCCTACTTGAGAGGTGGAAACCACCCGCAGAAGAAAGAAATGGGAAAACGGTGGGGAAGTTCTTAATAAAAATGCGTGGAATTTCATGGCAAGAGTGACATCAGAAATGGTCTTCCAAATATCCTCAGGGTGAAACACACCCCCCGGGTAGGGAGAAACCACCCCTATTGCCGAAAACGGCAAGAACTTCCCGACCGTTTTCCCATTTCTTTCTTCTGGGGGTGGTTTCCACCCCTCAAGTAGGACTAAATTGACTCAATATTGAAAAAATCGAGTTATGCTCACCCACATTTTTTATGACGGTCAATTTAAGCCCACGGGAACCTCTGTACGACCTTCTCCGTTCTTGCTACAGACTGCGCAAAAGCGGGCCAATTTTGCGGTCACTCTTTAATAGCATAGCAAGCAGTGTGGCCTGCAGTATTCTAGGTGCACTGGTATTTATAACCCCTTTAAATTGCATAACCCATGCATTTTTTGATGAACATTTTTCTTCTGTTTCGTCACTCTTTATGACATTGCATATTCAATGCTAAAACGCATTTTTAATGTTTCGCGCACTTCCTTAATAGGCTTTTTCGGAAATACCCCATGGTAACTTTTGAGTCAAGGCGGAATTCCAATACTGCGGCTTTTTTTTTGCAGAAAATCAGAAAGGAATAAAGTCAAAAATCCCTCTGTGTATGAGCGGCGCATCAGTAAAATTCTTTATAATTACATTTTTTGTTGTTGCGATTTGGTTGCCATAAATATAAATAAAAAATATAAAACGAAGTATTTTTTATGGCCACCAAAATGAAAAATACCCCCCATTCTCAGCAAATTTTAGTTTAGTAATATGTGTATGGTGAGCACTGAGTATGATATCCCTTTTTCAACCAAAAAAAAAGTGGTTCAATTTAAGTCCAAACCATACAAATGTGTGAGTAAAACACCACAGTATGTTATGGCGTTTTTGATAAAAAAAAGTTGCTTGATTTGAAGTACATCCAACACAATTGTGTGTATAGTTATATACCCCTATTATGGTTTTCGCCTCGCCGAACGATTCACGGTGAATCTTAAATCCGTGTGAGTTGGGTTTTCGTATTATGGTTTTCGCCTTTATTTTGGCGAGTGCACATCTAGTAACACTACAGCCGAATAATAATTTTTATAACAATTTTTTTTTGACGTTTGTGGTTTTTTGTCAATAGTTGTGTTGTTGTAATCATATATGATTCAGATTTTGTGTTTATAAATTACGTTTTTTTTTTTCAATCAATCTAAAATCAGTTTAAAATTATGTTATCTAGTGTCGTTCTATACTTTTCTAATAAACCAGATGAAAATATTAACATGGCACAGATGCAAAAATCGTTAAGGGATCAATGTCATCCGTTTACTCTGCCTGGCTCATTATTTTATAAGAGGCCCCAAGTTATTCAACATTACGGTCAAATCCTTCCAAAACAGGATTACGAATTGTCTATTTTCCCAAAGCTGGGAATTCCCATTGCAATATCGGTATTTTTCTCCATCTCCCGTTAATTTCGAAAATTGGCTGAAATTTGTTGTTTTCTACATGTTATAAAAATATAATTACTTACACGTGAATCTCCATTGTTTGATTTTGACTGAGAAATGAAAACAGAAAACCAATTCTATAAGATTCGCCTACAAAAAGATGGCGAATCATTTTGACAGTTCAGCTCGTTTAAGTGAATATCATAATCCAAAAATGTGAGTTGGATTCGCCGGGAATGTCAAATGCGAAAACCATAATACCAAATTGTATATTTGACGAGTTAGATTCGCCGGGAATGTAAAATGCGAAAACCATAATAGGGGTAATAGTGTTTTTTTCGAACGAAAATAAGTTTGAAACGAATGCACAAATGTGTAAGTTGGTTCAAAAAACATACAAAAATAAATTTTTGACATGATACTTTTGCCGTACCCACACAATTGTGTTGCGGGCAGGAAAAGGGATATAAATCGCGTTTTCATGATAAATTTATATTAATGTTCAAATTAAAATATTTTAAAATTTTTAATTTTTATTATTTACTCTGTATTACCTAATTTTATTTCAAGTGATATTATTTAGGTTATGTTACAAACACGGTCAAATATTCGTTTAACTTTTTTTGTAGGAAAGCGTTTTCTTAGTTTTTAATTATTGAAAGTAACTAATTAACAAACATAATAAAATGATGTCTACAAATAATATTTAAACCTTTTCGTAATTTAGAGGTAGAAATAAAATGGATTTAATAATAATTTTCATGTTTTAACTAATTTATTGGTTATAATTTCGTAGTTGTAAAATATTACCCTTAAAATTTCGCTATAAAATAAAAATAATCTGTGTTTGTCGGATTTTTGATTTTATCTCTTTCTGTTTTTCTGCAAAAAAAAAAACCGCAGTAATGAAATTCCGCCTTTAGTTAAAATTTCTTACTTTTTTGATTTTAACCCTGCATCCCCAATAGAATTCCTTTTAACTTTTTACTTACAGAAAAGTATGAAAAAAAAACTTGACAAAAAAATATTTTTTTTGTCAAGTTTTTTTTTCATACTTTTCTGTAAGTAAAAAGTCATAAGAAATTCTATTGGGGATGCAGGTTAAAACACACTATTTGAATAATTTCTAAAAGCTATTCAAATGCGCAGATAATATATCGAAATGCTTTCTTTACTTAACTCCGACGTTCAAAATGTTTATTTAGATTAAAACAAACCTGAGAAATTAAACCCTAAAGTACATCTCTGTAAGTAGTTTCCGCCATATCTGTATAAGAATTCTTAAAATTTTAGGAATTTTTGAATCAAACGGTTCTGTCTAAACGTGATAACTAACAATGTAATATAGAATGGTAATTGTAATTTAAATAGCCTAATAGTTTAAATGATCCGACTTGGTTTGGATGGTGGACATATCATCCGACAAAAGTCTGTTGAATGGGGTCCCATTTGAAACGCGATATTTTAAAGCGCGAATATATCAAAACGCGATATTTTAAAATGCGATATTTCAAAACACGATAGAGTACAAAACGCGATATTTCAAAACGTGATACGGTACTAAACGCGATATGGTACAAAACGCGATATTTCAAAACACGATATAATACAAAACGCGATATGGTACAAAACGGGAATTTAGGATCGGGTTATATCAGTCGGGTGAAGGGGAAATTTAATTTCAGTTTATAGGAATTTAAAAATCGATAGGAGCGAGAGTATATAGGATCGGTATAAATCGGGTCGCTACGCTCTCGTCGCACATTCTGTACCATAACGCGTTTTGAAATATCGCGTTTTGTACCATATCTCGTTTTGTCATATCTCGTTTCGAAATATAGCGTTTTAAAATATCGCGTTTCGAGCGGATCCGGTCGAATATATTAGTATGTATTAGGAAATTCCATCCGAGCAAATCGACAATGTATATTTCTGTTTGTCAATATTCTGCTAGTAATGGAAGTTTTGTTTTAATCCGATTTGACCACGCCGAAGGTCTATCTGTACATCGATTACTATAGATCCTTCGTTTAACTTGTTTTTTTATAGTCTCAGCACCCAAATAACAGCATCCGAAATGACATAATGAGATCACATATTACTTTATTATATGAATAATTATAAATATAATTAATTTAACATGCATATATTATGTAGTTTTATTTGATACAGATTGCATTTTGGTTAGAGTATCATTTATTAAAAATTTATATTCTGGGCGCCTTACAGAACGTTTAAAACTGGTTTTTTACATTATCATGTATAAGATGAGAAATAACACATTATATTTATACAAATTTATATATTGTTCATAATTTATAAAAAGAAGAAAATTTATTTGGTGTATTTTGTTGGCGCGATTACAACACCACCATGGCTAAAGCAAAAATTAAAGCATTTTAAAATTTTACTTTACAGTGTATTTTGTTGAGACAATTACAACAACACACTGTGGCTAAACCAAAAACTACCCAAGTATCGCTACTTCCAGCTTATTTCGATTTTTATGAAACAATTGTTGGAACTAAGTTCCACGGTCAAGTTCCATTTTATTACAAGTTTTACTATGAACTGTGGAACAAAAATCCGTAACTCAAAGAATTGGATATTATGCGCGTTCCATGTCCCCGCTAAACAAAGCGATTCGTTTACGATACGGAAACGATGTAACATGTTCATAAAATATATCGCAAACGAAACGTTTTTTCGATTCAAAAACGATACGTTTACGAATCCACGGTCCTATGATAATTAGACTTTTTTCCGATGTTTGCCTATATATCGCAAACGAAACGTTTTTTCGATTCAAAAACGATACGTTTACGAATCCACGGTCCTATGATAATTAGACTTTTTTCCGATGTTTGCCTGTGTATTAGTGAACATCGAAAAGAATACGAATGTTGCGATACGCATTAGTATCGCTTTTCATGTAACGGAAACGAACGAAACCATTACGAATCGATATTGTCGTAACATCATGAATTTGGCGATACGATTATGAATCATTTTTATACACCATGCATTTTGCGAGATACTTTTCAAATAAAAAGCTTGTTTAATTTAACTTTTAGTTATTTTATTCACTAAAACTTATTTACATCTATATTATAATTTATAACCTGGGGATCAGGGGATATAAAATCTAAAATTTCGTCTGTAGTTGGGTCGAAATTATCAAAATCAAATAATTCCTCATTTGCCATTCCATTCAATAGACGAATCGTGATGTGATGTATGTGGAGTGATTTATTTATCAAATTTTAACGATATGGATTCAAAACAAATTTTTTTTTATTTCGCATTGTATTTCATAATAATTTCGTTTATCCATTTTTATTAATGAAACCAATACATTTTTTATAATTCTTTCACTTACTTGCAACTTTTTAGTAATTATATTCAATAAAACAACTTAAATACAACAATAAACTATCTATTATTAACAAAAATTTAATAAATACTTTTGTAACCAAAGCACTTTTGAAAATGGCGTTGTTAGTTTAAAATTAAATACAAGAGGTTTAATTAAGGTTTAATAAAACTAAAGCGAATGGTGATTTTTTTATATTTCTCTCTCGTCATTTGTAGTTGAATTTTTATTGTGTATTGCATTGCATTGTATGTACAGTATATAAAAAATGTATGAAAAATTTCTGTGTATGTATTTGTAAAAAATCGAATCGTTTACGTATCGGCAACGTATCGTTTTTTACGATACGCTTTTTTTGTTTAGCGGGTCTTCAATGAAATATCTCAAAAATGTAACGAAAGTTGGAACTGTCAAAATGAGTTCTATTTTGTTAAACTTTTGATGAAACATCTCAAAAATGTAACGTAAGTCCGAACTGTCAAACTGAGTATCATTTTGTTATACTTGGGTAGGCATTTTAAAATTTTGCTTGAGCTGAATATAACGCAGATTTGTTTCAGCTGAATAGCTGAATACCACTAGATGTCAAAATATATTTTCTTGTTTTTGTATATTATGAATAATACATAAATTTGTATAATTATAATGTATTTAATATAATTATTTTTACAATATACAATATAATTGTTGTATAATATGAATACAAAAATATAATTTTATAAAATTGCCAATAGAAATTTTTGCAGCGCAAAAATATAAATCATTTTATCATGCATCAATCACCTGATATCTAGTTAGCTTAACCGATGAAAAAAATTCTGTCACTGTATAAGGCGACGAAGGGACTCAAAAGATCCAAAATGCAAGTACCTCTACTTAAACAGGAGGATGGAGCCTGGGTAAGAGGTCTTAAAGAGAAGGCTGATCTGCTTGCGGAGTATCTCAAGGATACCTTCCAACCACTACCAAGACAAACGGCCAATGAAAATATAATATGTCAATCCATAAACTAGATGGTTTTGATATAAGCCCATTAACTCTTAAAGAAATAAAAGAAAAAGTAAAAAGCAACATGAATGTTAAAAAAGCCCCAGGGTATGGCTTAATTACTTGCCAAATAATCAAGGCTCTACCAGATAAAGGATTTCGTAAGCTATTAAATATAATCAATACAAGCTTTCGATTAAAATATGTTCCGTGGCAATGGAAAGTAGCAGAAGTAATCATGATAGTAAATCCTGATAAACCACCTAACGATAAAAAATCATTCAGGCCAATGTCATTGCTGCCAGTTATCTCAAAACTTTTTGAAAAATTATTACTAAAAAGACTTAAACCAATAATTGAGGACCGACAACTAATTTCTCCACATCAATTTGGATTCAGAGAAAAGCATTCCACAATTGAACAGGTGGATAGAATCACCAAAATTATTGAAAGAACGTTAGAACATAAAAAGTATGCTCCAGCATATTTCTGAACGTTGGTCAAGCATTCGATAAAGTCTGGCATAGTGGACTGGAATTCAAGCTGCATAGAGATCTGCTGAGGCACTTCTTTGCCTGATTGGACCTATGACACTCCTCTGCGAGACACCGACAGAGATTTTCCTTAGTTTGGAGTTGTCATCCTCATATTTCACACGAAAATGTCTATTGGATAAATAAGATCTTAGTTACAGACGTTTCAAAACAAGGTTCTTTGTAGCATCGTAAATGCTTTGTGGCACACATCAAATGAAGACCTTCACAGGGACTTACAGATGGAATACATCAAAGATGAAATAAAAAAGCAAGCCGCCAAACACGAAATAAGGCTGCAGGAACTTGTAAATCCCTATATCTGCCATGTGATAGATAACCCTGTCGTTGAAAGAAGACTCCAAAGAACGAGGCCAACGACTATTGGGTTTCACTTAAACAAATCAGAATTATTGAAGAAATGTAAAATTTGAATTTTAAAAGAAAAATTGCTAGATGTGTCTCAGTTGTAATTAATAAAGGAAAACAAAATTTATCGTTGCCGTATTTTTTTTTGAAAAAAAGAGAAGCAAAAAAGATTTAATTCTCAACAAAATACACTAATTTTGACATCTAGTAGTATGCAGCTAAAGCAAATCTGCTTTATATTCAGCTAAAGCAAAATTTTGGCTTCCGAAAAATTCTGTAAAAACTAAAAGTATGACTAGTTTTCGACAAAACAAACGCGATTATATGTGATCATGCATTGAAAACATCAGCTTCCAAGCGGAACTAGGAAATTCAAGGGGCTGTTTTGCTAACGCCAGAAATCTAACTAAAGACTTCCACCCAAGAAGTACAGCCACCAAAGACGGGAATGGACAGTTGAGAACAAACGTGGCTGATGTTCTCTCAGTATGTCAAATCTACTTTCAAAATGTGCTAAATCGGAATGACGAAGTGAACCTCATTAGAGGGATTCTTGAACGGATCCCCGCAGAATTAATCAAGCTCGGAGGCGCTACTCTTGCAACAAGTTTATACGATCTCATCGTTTGTATTTGGGACCAAGTAGAGCTGCCGGAGAATTGGAAGATCGCGCTCATATGTCCGTTGCACAAAAAATGCGACCGTGTGAAAACTATCGTGGTATTGCTCTATTGAACACTGCTTACAAAGTGTTGGCTAATGTTGTACTTGCCAGACTCATTTTTTTTGCCAACAACATCATTGGTGACTATCATTGTGGTTTTCGTACCAACCGACCACTGACCAGTGTTTTACCATGAGGATATGCTCTTGGAAAAATGTTGGAAGTACAACATTACCATTCATTAACTATATATAGACTTCCGATAGGCATATGACAGTATAAACCGCGACAACCTATGAGCCGCGCTTATCATATGCCTAGGAATTCTATAGAAACTCGTTTCCTTGTGTAAATTAACAACGTCTGGATCTGTATGTAGAATTTTAATTGAAGGAACTGTATCACACAACTTTGAAATAACATCTGGTGTTCGACAACGAGATGCACTCGCGACAGAAGTAATACATTTGTGCATTCCATTTAATTCGTTTTCGTCCGAAAAATAACACTATAACTATAATAATAGTAAAATAATTAATATGTTATCAAAAACATATGTTAAAAATAGTTCCGATTTAACTAAGATCCATTAAAATCCGAAAGGCATTACAACCTGTCATTTTTCGTCACACACATTTGTGTGGGTTTGACTTGAAGTAAATTTTTTTTATTCTGGAATGAGAAGGGATAATGAAAATTTTTAATTCTTTGCTTTACAATTTTTTATTATACCGATACTAACAAGCTGAAATGATAAACATGGCCTTTAAATGAAAAAACACAATCTTTTATCTTACTTTTCATCAATGCTAATACAAAAATCGGGTAAATTTCATGTTTTTTTACACAGAAACCGAGGGGTCGATTTTGTTCAAAATTCGACAAGTTGACGAAATAACCGAAAGTATATAGTAGTGGTATGTGGGTTTGTGTTAGTGTGATATGCGCCATTTAATTTTTTGGATATGACATTTCTTGATTCATTTCCATTTATAATTTAAAATTTGTAAATGCAATTCAAATATGCTTTAAATAATATTAAATTTATTTAATTATTTAGTTTTCGTTTTAAAATAATTTCTAATTCTGGGTTTCTGCGAAAACAAAACATTCATCGCATTGAAAAAAATTAAAATATGTGTAGTTAAAATTATTTATTCTTAACACATTGACGCATACTTTCTTAATGTGTGTGCTACTCAGGAACACATTTGATAATTTTTATAATTGCAATGATTACCCTGTTTTAACCAAAAAAATGGCTCAATTTAAGGCCAAACCACACAAATGTGTGACTAAAAACCTAGTATGTAATGGCGTTTTTGATATAAAATATCGTTTGACTTGAAGTAAATCCACCACAATTGTGTGTTTAGTTATAGTATTTTTTTTCGGATGAAAATAAGTTTGAAAGGAATGCACAAATGTGTAAGTTGGTTAAAAAAACATACAAAAATAAATGTTTGACTTGGTACTTTTGTCGTACCCACACAATTCTGATACTTGGCAGCAAAAGGGATATTTCGTCTCAGAAAGGAATGCATTATGAGAATTGAAAAATATGTCGAATTATTCTTTAAAAATGAAAGATGTTTGCGCGAACGTGTTTAAAAAACGAAAAAAAAATGTATGACTGCTATAGCAGTCGTTTGCGTGAACGTGTTAACTCGCTATTCAAATACTTGGTGTGTTGTCAAAAAAGTGAGACGACAAAAGGACATAAGCACCAATAAACTGAACCGATTTGTATCGATTCATAATTTTTGATGCTTACATTCGCAGAAAACGAACAAACAAAACTACAGAAAAATTACACACGCTAATATAAAATTATATAATATACTCCTTATACGTTACGAAAACGTTTGGTTTTTTCTGTCGAATTTTGAACAAAATTAACCCCCGGGTAACTGTTTTTAAAAAGTCGAAAGAATTTAACCTTAGTTTCGTTTATCGATTTGGGCGTAATAAAACACAGAGGGGTCGATTTTTTCCAAAATTCGACGAATGACGGATGACGTTTTCGTATACGTATAAGGAGTATAATATAGTATACATTTTTATATTAGTGTGTAATTTTTTTGTGTTTAGATTTGTTTGTTTTCTGCGAATGTAAGCATCAAAAATTATTAATCGGTACAAATCGGTTCAGTTTTTTGGTGCTTATGTCCTTTCGTCGTCTCAGTTTTTGACATCTCACCAAGTATTTGAGTGGTGAGTTAACACGTTCGCGTTAATTACTGCTATAGCGGTCAAACAACTTTTTCCTTTTTTAACACGTTTTTAACACATTTTAAGGGATAACTCGACATATTTTGCAGTTTTCATGTGTGTACATTTTTTTCCGCGACGAAATATCATTGCAATTACAAAAGTTATAAAATGTGTTCCTGAGTAGCACACACATTTAGAAAGTGTGCCTCAAAGTGTTAAGGAAAAAATATTTTAGCTACACATTTCAATTTTTTTTTCAATGTGATGTCGAATATTTGTTTTGTTTTCACAGAAATACAGAATTAGAAATTATTTTAAAACTAAAATTAAATAAATTTAGTTTTATTTAAAGCATATTTATTTGCATTTACAAATTTTAAATGATAATAAGAAATGATATCTAGAAATGTCATATCCAAAAAAATTAAATGGCACACATTCGTACTATTACAAATACACGTACCACTACTAATATACATGCGGTTATTTCGTCAACTTGTCGAATTTTGGAAAAAATAGACACCAGGCCTGGGATTTTGTACGCTATTCTCACGAAATTCTCATGAGAATTTGTATGGTACCCTGCATCCCCAATAGAATTTCTTATGACTTTTTACTTACAGAAAAGTATGAAAAAAAAACTTGACAAAAAAATATTTTTTTGTCAAGTTTTTTTTTCATACTTTTCTGTAAGTAAAAAGTCATAAGGAATTCTATTGGGGATGCAGTGGTAACCGAATACATATTCTCATGAGAATTTCGTGAGAATAGCGTACAAAATCCCACCGCAGAGTACAGTGCAACCTCTTTTATCCGGAACGTATGGGGGAAACAATTCCGGATAAAAGATATTTCCGGATAAAGATTTTTTTAATAATTTCATAGTAAAACAGCATATTTATAAACTTCAGTGTCATTTATTAAGATTTTAAATTTATTTTAGTTAATTACATAGTAAAAAAAATCATTTCATATTTAGAAAATAAGGTAAGTAAAAGAGATAATGAAAGAATATGAAAAAAACGTGTTCCGGATATTAGATGTTTCCAGATAATAGATTTCCGGTTAAAAGAGGTTTGTATGTAGCTTTGCACAACACATTTGCGTTTGAATTTAAAGACAGACCCATTGGCCCATGCCACACGTAAAAAAAAATGTCGCATTTTTCTTCGTTTCTTTCCCCGTTTACCTATGATACAAGTTTTAATTGCGACCTAAACAAATTTTCTGTTCAACCACACAACTCAAACATAAATGAAATAAAAAATATTTCAAGGACATTTTTGACTCATTTTAGTTAAAATTTTATTTAAGAGAGAGCAGAACAAAACATTGGTAGAAAAAAAAATGCCAAAATACAAAAAATGCTCGTGTGGCATGGGACAACCACACAACTCAACATAAATGAAATAAAAAATATTTCAAGGACATTTTTGACTCATTTTAGTTAAAATTTTATTTAAGAGAGAGCAGAACAAAACATTGGTAGAAAAACAATGCCAAAATACAAAAAACTCTCGTGTGTCATCAGCCATTATAAATAAAAGTAGAGAATCCATCTCTTAAATGTCACTGTCAAAAACATAGAAATTTATAAATAAGACATGTCCGATTCAGAGTCAAACAAACGTAAAAATCCAACATCTGAAGATGAAGAAGGCTGGATTGGGCCAATGCCAAATCAACAGACCGCTCCTAAAAGGAAAAAAGGTACTAAATTTAAATAATGCTGTAAATATATTTTACAAACTAATTTTTAGGTTTGCCACACGAGAAGCTTTACCTTGACAATCTTCCCAACACTGAATGTTACGAGAAGTCCTACATGCATCGCGATTTAATAACACATTTAGTTGTCACGAAAACCGATTTTATCGTAACAGCTTCAATGGATGGCCACATAAAATTCTGGAAAAAAATGGAAGAAGGAATTGAATTTGTCAAACATTTCCGTAGTAACCTTTCTGCAATTTCATCATTGACTGTGAATTCAAATGGAACCTACTTGTGCACCACTTCGGTTGACAAAAGTGCCAAAATATTTGATGTAGTAAATTTCGATATGATTAATATGTTGAAACTTGATTATACTCCACTTTGTGCGGAATGGGTCCATACAGCTGGTGAAGCTATCACAGCACTCGCCATATCGGATAGTGATTCAGGAAAAATATTTATTTATGACGGGCAAGGATCGAATGTACCTATTTTTGTATTTGAAAAATTACACACTAAACCAGTTACTTCAATTACTTATAACCCCGTGTTCGAAACAGCGATTTCCATTGACAAAGCCGGTATATTGGAGTACTGGATGAATTCACGGCATGATTACAAATTTCCTGCAAAAACTGTGAAATTCGAATCAAAACTTGACACGGATTTATTTGAATTTGCCAAGTGTAAAACTGTTGTGACGGGTATGGCTTTTACCCAAGATGGTCATAAATTTGCTACACTATCGACCGACCGTAAAGTCCGCGTATTTAAATTTTTAACGGGCAAATTAATTCGTGTTTTTGATGAAACCTTAGCTAGATATACGGAGCGACAACAAACACCTGATTCCTTGCCCAATATGGAATTTGGACGCAGAATGGCAAATGAACGTGAATTGGAAAAGGCCGACGCATTAATGTATTCAAATATTGTATTTGATTTTAGTGGATATTTTTTACTTTATCCAACAATGCTTGGAATTAAGCTAGTGAATATTGAAACAAATCGTTGTGTTAAAATAATTGGTAAGAGTGATAATCTACGCCCGCTCCATTTGGGTTTGTTCCAAGGACGGGCAAGAAAATCTAAAGCAGCTATTACAATAGAGCAAGAAGCGTCGGATAATCCAACATTACAATCTTATACATCAGATCCAACTTTATTTTGCACAGCCTACAAGTATGTACCGTTTGTGTTAAAAGAATGTTGGTAATTTTAAAATTAAAAAATATGTTTATTTCCAGAAAACAGCGGTTCTATTTATTTAGCAGACGCTTACCATCTGATCTGCAAGATGTTGACCGAGACGTCTTCAACGAGAAACCTTCGAAGGAAGATATAATTGCAGTCCCAGAAGGACAAGGTAAAAAGTTAATTTTTTTTTTACGATTTTTTCTCTGACCTACTTACATGCACTTTTTAATATAAATCTTTTCTAAATATCTTTTCCATAAGTAAAGAAGGTAATACCAAACACATGTTTAACGTATTTTATGAACAAAATTGTATTACATTTATTTCTTGTTTTTTTTATAAAAGGAACACAAAAAATCTATGAAAATGCAGTCATACACACAACACTGGGCGATATACATTTGAAACTGTTCCCAAAAGAATGCCCGAAATCCGTTGAAAATTTCTGTGTTCACAGTAAAAATGGATACTACAATGGGCATATATTCCATCGTGTTATCAAAGGTTTTATGGTACAAACGGGTGATCCAACAGGAAGTGGCACTGGCGGGACATCAATATGGGGCACAGATTTTAAAGATGAATTTTGCTCAACGCTAAAACATGACAGACCATATACGGTGAGCATGGCAAATGCGGGTCCAAATACTAATGGAAGCCAATTTTTTATAACTGTTATACCAACACCATGGCTTGATAATAAACATACGATATTTGGTCGCGCAGTTAAAGGAATGGAAGTCATTCAAAATATTTCTCATTGTAAAACCAATCCAAAAACAGATAAACCATATGATGAAATTAAAATTATATCAATTCATTTAAGTTAATATATAAAATAAAATAAAACTTAATACAAAATCAGTTTTTAAAGTTGTAATATATATGTATATATCGCACATGATATGGAAAAGTGACGCAACTCAAAAAATTTATTGTTTTAGTTATAGTAGTGCAACCTCGTTTATCCGGAACGACAGGGGGAAACAATTCCGGATAAAAGATTTTTTTTAATAATTTCATAGTAAAACAGCATATTTTAATATTTTTTAAACTTCAGCGTCATTTATTAAGATTTTAAATTTATTTTAGTTAATTACATAGTAAAAAAATCATTTCATATTTAGAAAATAAGGTAAGTAAAAGAGATAATGAAAGAATATGAAGAAAAAGTGTTCAGGATATTAGATGTTTCTGGATAATAGATTTCCGTTTAAAAGAGGTTTGTAAATATGTATCTCTCATGCTGAGTTCGCGGAAAGGGATTATTTTTTATCCAACTCGTTAGCCAATCAAATCTTTCATATACAACTAAACCCCGCCCAATTTAATCCAGCTTTAGTTGAAATACCCAAGTATAACAAAATTCGACTTTTTCGTCATTTTTCGAAGTAAAAACTTATATTTAGTTTCGACTTTGACATAGTTTTGCTTTCGACTTAGAATAAGATCCTGTATGAAAAGTGTCGCTATTATTCGAAACTGGACGAAACTCAATAAATAGAATTATATACATGTATGTGTGAACAATAACAACAAAAAACAATATGGCGGGAACGATCTTGTGCAACGACATATGTAAAAGGCTATATATAATTGAATATACATTTTAGAGGAAAAAGACGGCGTCCAAATGTAAAGCAAAACAAAAAATTTAGGTTTAGAACAATTAATATTTTATTGTAAGACAAAAATATATACATACATACATAAATACACATCTAAATTATATTAAAATTAATTTTTTTATTATTAAACAATGATTTGATGATATTATTCCTTGATTGTAATATTAAAAGTTTAAATATTTTCCCATATTAGCTCATATCAAGTTTATTATTTCGCATTTGTTTTCCACTTAATAATTTAAAACTGAACTAGAAATTAATTAATTTATACAAACAAATTTTGAATAGATATAAAAATATATTTTGGTGTAATTTTATTTAAATTAACGCACATCTTTAAATTTTTTTAAGAAAATAACTTTTATAAAATTATCAAACTCATGTCGTGAACATGTAAAATAAATACGATACGTAACTCTATTTTGTTTCGTCATTTTATACTTGGGACAGTATACATATACGCACCAATACTAAAGTATTGATTCTTCGACTTTTTTCTAATATTTCGAAGGCAAATACGATAACTCAATTTTGAGTTTCGTCTTGTTATACTTGGGTACCCAGTATAACAAGATTCGACTTTTTTGTCATATTTCGAAGTAAAAACTTATATTTAGTTTCGACTTTGACATAGTTTTGCTTTCGACTTAGAATAAGATCCTGTATGAAAAGTGTCGCGATTATTCGAAACTGGACGAAACTCAATAAATAGAATTGTATACATGTATGTGTGAACAATAACAACAAAAAACAATATGGCGGGAACGATCTTGTGCAACGACATATTAAAAGGCTATAATTGAAAATGCATTTTAGAGGAAAAAGATGGCGTCCAAATGTAAAGCAAAACAAAAAATTTAGGTTAAGAACAATGAATATTTTATTGTATAAAAAAAATATATACATATATACACATCTAAATTATATTATAATTAATTTTTTAATTATTTTTTATTATTAAACAATGATTTGATGATATTATTCCTTGATTATTAATATATATTATTAAAAGTTTAAATATTTTCCATATAGCTCATATCAAGTTTATTATCTCGCAATTGTTTTTCACTTAATAATTTAAAACTGAACTATAAATTAAATTATACAAAAAAAATTTGAATAGATATTAAAATATATATTTTGGCGTAATTTTATTTAAATTAACGCACATCTTTAAATTTTTTTAAGAAAATCACTTTTATAAAATTACCAAACTCATGTCGTGAACATGTAAAATAAATACGATACGCAGCTCTATTTTATTTCGTCTTGTTATACTTGGGACAGTATACATATACGCACCAATACTAAAGTATTGATTCTTCGACTTTTTTCTAATATATCGAAGGCAAATACGATAGCTCAATTTTGAGATTCGTCTTGTTATACTTGGGTATTTCCATCTTTTGAGCAAATAATTTAATTCGTACCAACAGTAACCAAAATAACCGGAAGTATGAGCAATAATTTTGCTCAAATGTTTGTTGTTGTTGTTTACTTTTGACATTTTTCGAATGAATTTCTTAGTTTATCGCCTTATGCCCGGTTTATGACCGGTTTACACAAGACCAACATTTTTCTCCTGCAAAATGAATAAGATATAACATTCACTTTTTGCACATGAGAGACAAGAAAAGCAATATATCACGACAAAATTTTGCAGACGAATTTTTGAGCAAAAATGACCATAAAAATGAAAATATTGCCATAAAATATATTCGATCCGAGTATTTTTATGGCAACATTTTTAAAATCAACAAGAAAAAAAATTATTTCGCATTTATAAATGTTGAGGATTTATAATAAACACAGACGCCATAGATAAAAATGTAAATTTCGCATTTGAATTCATTGAAAGTAAATTAATAATGATCCTATAAAAAAAATTACGCCATTACTATATATGTTTATTTCTTTCTGGCACATCGATTATTTTTATATAGCGGATTCTTTCTTATTTACCTGCAAAAATTTGCAGAAGAAAACAATTTTCTCATGTAAACCGTGCATTACATAAGACCAACATTTTTCTTCTGCAAAATGAATAAGATATAACATTGACTTTTTGCACATGAGAGACAAGAAAAGCAATATATCCCAACAAAATTTTGCAGAAGAATTTTTGAGCAAAAATGACCATAAAAATGAAAATGTTGCCATAAAATATATTCGATCCGAGTATTTTTATGGCAACATTTTTAAAATCAACAAGAAAATAAATTATTTCGCATTTATAAATGTTGAGGATTCGTAATAAAAACAGACGCCATAGATAAAAATGTAAATTTCGCATTTGAATTTAGTGAAAGTAAATTAATCATGATCCTATAAAAAAAATTACGCCATTACTATATATGTTTATTTCTTTCTGGCACATTGATTATTTTTATATAGCGGATTCTTTCTTATTTACCTGCAAAAATTTGCAGAAGAAAATAATTTTCTCATGTAAACCGGGCATTATATAACTTAATTTAAAGTTATTATATAAAATAAATGGTATAAATATGCGCGATGCATTTAAGAGAAACAATTAGGACGACAACCAAAAATTTTGTTTTGCTGCAATGGGATATAAATTATTTGATAATTTATGAATTGTGATGTGTGTATAAAACCGAATATTGTGTATTTATAATCCCCAGACACACGTAAATTGAAATAAAGCCCCAACAAAGTAGAGATTATAAACAAAAAATACAAAACAACAGAAAACATATCGCACATCATCTAAAAAACTGTCAACACAAAAAACAGTTTTGAGATAAATGCATTTTAAATTGCTAATGCTACTGTGATGCTGAGATTATTCATTATTAGCTTTATAAAATAAATAATCTCAGCATCACAGTAGCGTTAGCAATTTAAAATGCATTTATCTCAAAACTGTTTTTTGTGTTATACGACATTTTTTTAGAGGATGTGCGATATGACTTGAATGACAACCGTAGACAAATTTTTTGAGCAAAAGTTGGTAGAAAAAAGCCTGCTTTTTTTTATCTCAGTCCGTGAACACACAGTCAAGTGTCACAAATTCGGAGGGTAAAAGAGAAAGCATCTAAATCAACGGGATTACAACAACAAAACATCTATAAGAACCCACGCCAACAACCAAAATTGTTTTCTTAATTTTTTCTGATTTATAACTTACATTAAGGATAAATTTACCACAAATCACTAGCTTCTTAACATAATTTACATTTTATTTTATTTAAACACTTGGTAAACTTACTGATGGTAAGTTATTCCTTCTTGTATTTTTTAGGCGTATTTTGGCATTTTTTCACGATACACTTCATTTTGCACAAAAGTTTGTAATTTTTGTTATGCCCGGTTTACATAAGACCAACATTTTTCTTCTGCAAAATGAATAAGATATAACATTGACTTTTTGCACATGAGAGACAAGAAAAGCAATATATCCCAACAAAATTTTGCAGAAGAATTTTTGAGCAAAAATGACCATAAAAATGAAAATGTTGCCATAAAATATATTCGATCCGAGTATTTTTATGGCAACATTTTTAAAATCAACAAGAAAAAAAAATATTTCACATTTATAAATGTTGAGGATTCGTAATAAAAACAGACGCCATAGATAAAAATGTAAATTTCGCATTTGAATTCATTGAAAGTAAATTAATAATGATTCTATAAAAAAATTACGCCATTACTATATATGTTTATTTCTTTCTGGCACATTGATTATTTTTATATAGCGGATTCTTTCTTATTTACCTGCAAAAATTTGCAGAAGAAAACAATTTTCTCATGTAAACCGGGCATTATGGTATAATAATATAACTGTTTTTATTACGAATCCTCAACATTTATAAATGCGAAATAATTTTTTTTCTTGTTGATTTTAAAAATGTTGCCATAAAAATACTCGGATCGAATATATTTTATGGCAACATTTTCATTTTTATGGTCATTTTTGCTCAACAATTCTTCTGCAAAATTTTGTTGGGATATATTGCTTTTCTTGTCTCTCATGTGCAAAAAGTCAATGTTATATCTTATTCATTTTGCAGAAGAAAAATGTTGGTCTTATGTAAACCGGGCATAATGCACCACTACATAAACAAATAACTATTTGATAAAGTTTTTATTGTTTTTATGTATTATAATTAATAATTTTAAAAATTTATAATTTATAATTTTAAAGCGCAAAAAAACGTCACTTCGTACAACAACAACAACTGGTTTGACGGGTTCTTATAGCGAGATATGAGTAAACCATATGGATTTTTTATATAACCATCCTATTCTGGCTTGTGACAGATGAAATAGCAAATTTTAGCTGTGTTGCTTTCAAAAAATTACAACAACAATTGCATTGTATTCAAGCCGATTGTTTTAGAATGTTAAGACAATTTTTTTTAGGATTAGGGGAAATAAAATCATTTTATGGTTATGGTGTTTACCGCAAGGCGTTATTTTTTCTATTTTTATCGAAAAATTTATCTTGTAGAATAATTTAGCATTTGTTATTTGATAGCAAAATACCAAATTTAATTTGTTCTATTTCATAAAATAAAAAAAACTAAAATAAATATTAAGAAAATGAACCAACACAGGAAAATTAAAACGCATTAAAAAATTAAAGCCAAAAGTTTTTGCTTTCACATTTCTTAGCTAAGCTAAGCGGATAAGCGAAAGCAACACTACTTTTGTAGGAGTAAAATATTGCCACCTATTCTCCAGTATTTTAACTTCTTTGGTATCTCTTTTAGGTTGTCTGCTTTTAATAACAACATACTCGTATATTACGTTTCCTTATACGGTGTTTCCATGACAGAGTTAACCGGGATTATCTCATCATGGAAACGATTTGGATTTAGAGTTTTCGTTAAATTTCTTAATCCTCCTTAACTCGCGAAAGTAGTTGGGTTAAATGAGATTCTATCTGTCAAAAGAAAAATTATACTATTCAGAAAATATATATGTATTATTATAAAAAATAGTATTATTATAAACAATATAGTTAAAATAAACACGGGTGGAAATATTCACGAAACAGATTAAAATGTAAAAAGACTGACAAAAACATAATACCGCTTGAATTGTCAAAACAAATTTAGCATGGAAATGATAGGGATTAGCTCGCCATGTTATTAACTCTACGAAACTCAACGAAACCCTTAACTCGGTCCATGGCAACGTAATAATGGACCGAGTTAAGGGTTTCGTTGAGTTTCGTAGAGTTAATAACATGGCGAGCTAATCCCTATCGTTTCCATGCTAAATTTGTTTTGACAATTCAGGCAGTATTATGTTTTTGTCAGTCTTTATATTTTAATCTGTTTCGTAAGTATTTCAACCCGTGTTTATTTTAACTATATTGTTTCTTTATAATAATACATATATATTTTCTGAATAGTATAATTTTTCTTTTGACAGAATCCCATTTAACCCAACTACTTTCGTCGAGTTAAGGAGGATTAAAAAAATTAAAACGAAAACTCTAAATCCAACTCGTTTCCATGATGAGATAATCCGTGATAGTCCCGGTTAACTCTGTCATGACAACACTGTAATACACTGTATAAAAAAAAACACACCTTATTTTTTTCAATAAATTCATATATTTTTTTTACACAACAACTTTAGTATATTTTTTTTCCTAACTAATAAAATCACATTTAAAAAAATAAAAAAATATAAAAATTAAATCATTTATTTAACAAAAATATAACAAAACCTTAGTCAAAGTAAAAAACATACATAAAAAAACAAGATACAGTTCCTACCTAGTATTATTACTAATAAATATAATTAATAACTTGTGTGCCACCCTTTCTGAGCTATGCCCTATTTTAGGCGATTCTGCATTGAATGCACCAGTTTTCCTGTTCTTCCAACGTAATTTAGTGCCACTCGTCGTTTAATTTAGATTTTAAATAGTCTTTTGTTCTAATACATGTAGTCTCACCCGTTTTTATTTTAACCCAAAGATGTTCGATGGAGTTGAGATCTGGCCATTGTGGAGGATTCGGTAAAATGTATTTGACATTGTAGATCAACTAGTCTTTTACCAGGTGGGTTGCATATTTCGGATCATTGTCTTGAACTTAGCTAATATATCCAGATATTTCAATTTTTGTCGCACTCTTTTACATGATTCTGTAAAATTTGCAAATATTGTTTTTTATTCCTGGTAGTCTCAACAAACACCAGATCCTCGACCCCCACGATACCCATTGCACCCCATACCAAGTCGTTTGCTCCACCGTGTTTGACGGTAGAGATGATATTCTTACTAATTAGTGCAGTACCTTTTTGACGTCTTATAGTTCTACGGCCATCTGAATCGAAAGTGTTTGCAGTCTTACAGGATATACAGCGCAATAGAATTTCCTTACAGAAAAGTATGAAAAAAAAACTTGAGATATTTTTTTCAATTTTTGTTCATACTTTTCTGTAAGCAAAAAGTTAAAGGAATTGTATTGTGGATGCGCTGTTACTTTGAGAAATTTACAACAACAATCCAATATATGTAATTGTTTTAAACCAACTTTTTAGCTGGTATAAAATAATTCTATTCTACCGGTTGTAAATAAGTTACGATTTGTAATAATATTCAATATTATTCGATAATATTACTATGTATTTAATTAGATATAATCTGTGGTCGCAACCAACAACTGCTTAAGTCGAGTTTATTTTCCAAAGCATTTGTGTTAATAAGCCACTGTCAAATAATAAATTAATGTACAGGAATTGTTTGAAGCATAAATACAGTCGCGTTTTAGGACAATATAAAAATAGCCATACATTGAATTCCGTCTAAATTTCTAAAACCTGAAAAATTTCATCAAAACAAATAAATTGACTTAAGTCGACTTTAGAAGTTATTGGTTGTGACCACAGGTACAGCGCATCCCCAATAGAATTACTTTTTCCTTTTTCCTTACAGAAAAGTATGAAAAAAAATTAGAGATTTGTTTTTTCTCAAGTTTTTTTTTCATACTTTCCTGTAAGGAAAAAGTTTAAGGAGTTCTATTGTGGATGAAAAATAAATATAAAAATAAAAGTTGCCATAAAAATAAATCTTGCCATAAAAAAATATATTCGATCCGAGTATTTGGTCAATGCCTCCTAAACTACAGGCCACTTACTACTCTCATTTTTTGCACATGACGTCAATTTATGTCTGAACTGAGACTGCGCATTAATAATATTAAGATATTTACACTAACAAAACAACTAGAGAAAGCAACAACAATGTAGACATAGCGTGTCGTCATCATTTGGTGTATGCGGCCTGTAGTTTAGGAGGCATTGGTTCAGACATAAATTGACGTCATGTGCAAAAAATGAGAGTAGTAAGAGGCCTGTAGTTTAGGAGGCATTGGTTGTACATAATAACTAAAAAAAAAAAATCCAATTTGATCGACAATTGGATTTTTTTTGTGGGCTTGTATAAAATTTACAGTAAAGAATTAAAATTACGATACCGATATTGGAACTTGGTAAAATATCACACATAATAATTTTGTGTATTATGTATACTGTGGTAAAATCTTTCTATGTTTTACACTACATAGCAGGTTACAAAAATAATATACAAAACACAAACGAATATAAATAAAATTTTATACCCTTTAATCTAAATTCATTACACAAATAAAATGTGTGAAATTAATTTCATTATTTTCTTCGGTACTGTATGTCGTGAAACAAAACCAAAACAAATAATACAAGAGAGCCAAGAGAAATTAAAAATCTTATACGCGCACGTGTCATTGAAAAATTGTGTTGTTACTTTTATCAGTAAGTTGCTAAATGAAAAGTTACTCAATAGGGAAATATTTTTATTGGAAATGTTTCTCAAAATATCAATATTTATCGTGATCCTTCAGATAAATTATGTTTGTAGATAATAAAGCAGATTTATTGGGACAAATGAAGAATTTTTTTTGTCCCATGTAATTTTTTACTTACTCGTATGGCACCCGCGTTTTTGTTTGGATTTACCTATACAAGCTCATGGAATTTTTTTATTTAGAAAAATGGCCTATTATGTAGTGGTATTGTGACGAAATTTATTTTGGTTTTATGAGAACGAGGCGGAGCCAAAAACTAGAAAAAACTGGAAAACGGAAATAAAAAATGAATAACCTTTTACTTCGATGTAATAATTGCAACTAAATATATTTTGTGATGTAATTTTCCTTTTTAAAATTTATCTGCCATCTAGTTGAACCGTCGACTTAGCGTGTCGTCATCAGTTGGTGTAAGCGGCCAGTAGTTTAGAAGGCATTGCATACACACACACTTTGAATCGTGTGTTATACGACGTTCAACAAATAAAAGGCAGCATGCCGGAGAATGGTAAAATTTTAAATGAAATCTACCTTAAAATTAAAAAACAATTTACCAAAAATAATGAAAAATAAACAAAGTTCGTGCTCAGGGGAATGAAACTTTAATTTTTTGCCGCAATTACGAGATATAGATAAATAAAGTCAAAAAAAAAATATTGAACAGAAAATTTTCATAGCATTCGTATGAAAGTGTTTTTTCGTGTTTACATTATTTGGGCCTGGATACATATAAACCGTATTTTTTTATATTTTTCTTCTACTTGGCCGTATATATTCACGCAGTGGCCGCTCTTACATGCTTTTTTACTTTTTTTTTTTAGTAAACCAAAATATGTTGAACGGGATGGATGTATAGGGGTAGATACTCGATTGGTTAGCAAGCAAGCGATTTGCTAGCCGAAATCTTGACTACTCAATCAATTATACCAAGGAAATTTAAATTTCAAAATACATATTTCATAACATTTTTGTTTATTTTTGCGGTGTTACAGTAAAATTTGCGGCTTCAAAAATTAAACAGCAAATATTCTACTGTACAATCGCAAAAAAAACAAAAGACTTATTAAAAATATAATTTGAAATTTAAATTTCCTTAGTAAAATTGATTGAGTAGTCAGGATTTCGGCTAGCAAATCGCTTGCTTGCTAACCAATCGAGTATCTACCCCATAGTCCTATTCAGATCTTAAAAAAATTTTTTTTTATTAAATTTTATTTCTTTTGGAAACAATGTCAACATTAATTTTGGTACGGACTAGGGAAATGAATAACCAAATGTCATTCATATCGAAAAAAATCACAACAACATAAATTAGATTATTTAGACATATAATACAAACTTAATTTTCAGTACAAATAGAAAAATATTTTAATTAAACACAATTTAATTTATAAAGCCTAAACTTTGTGTTTTAATTGTATCCCAAAAATGTAAACAATAAACATGAATTATTATATTTAATACATCACTGTGTATCCGCCATATTTTTTCTGCGCGTGAACTGTCAGAATTCCAGCGAGATTTGAATACTACTATACGTCTTTGCGTATGACAACAAAATATTTTGTTTTTATTTTTGTTCAAATAAAACTTGATTTTTAAGTTACGTGGTGTAATAAACCAAAATACATTTTAATCAATCAATACTAACGATAAGCCCAAATGCGTGATTTAGTTGGTTGTACATAATAACTAAAAAAAAAAAAATCCAATTTGATCGACAATTGGATTTTTTTTTGTGGGCTTGTGTAAAATTTACAGTAAAGAATTTACATTACGATGCCGATATTGAAACTTGAGAAGGTAAAATATCACACATAATAATTTTGTGTATTATGTGTACTGTGGTAAAATCATTCTATGTTTTACACTACATAGCAGGTTACAAGAATAATATACAAAACACAAACGAATATAAATAAAATTTTATACCCTTTAATCTAAAATTCATTACACAACTAAAATGTGTTCATTATTTTCATTATTAATTAATTATTATTAAGCCTATTATTATTATTATTAAGTTCATTATTTTCTTCGGTACTGTATGTCGTGATTCGTGAAACAAAACCAAAACAAATAATACAAGAGAAAGAGAGGCAAGAGAAATTAAAAATCTTATACCACAGACAAAAGAAGTTAATCAGACGTATAAACCAATGGAAAATTTATGTTTAAATTAAATTCTCGATGTCGTTACAAATGGAAAAATATTTCTAGCGGCTGTTAGTAGAAATGTTAGTTAAAACTCAAACCTTATTTTGGTCTACATATGAGCGCAATATATATATTTCTCGCTCAATATATTTTTTCAATACGCACGCGATCAAATAAAAATTTTTATATTGTGTGCACAGTATAAAAGAAACAAACGGAAAAATAACAAACTCAACTTATTTTTTATTTTCGTTTGAAAGTATCATTTCTCTTATTATATACCTACTCGTATATAATGTACTATTTAAAATAATGTTTGTGCACGATCGATAATTTCTTGTTTAGATATATAGAATTTAAAACACGTGGTGAACATGAAAAGGAAGAGGATCTATTTTAGATGTAAATATGTAGCTACGATGATTGTTTTGGTGTGCTGCATGAAGTATAATTTAAAAAACAAATATTTGGAGGAAATGATAAGAAACATCAAAAATTTATGAACGAAAGGGAAAAATATTATAATTAAATGGTTTTTTATTGATCGCAGAAAACAATTACATATACTCGTACATATTACATATTTGTGTTTGGTTACATTACGTATATTTTATATGCCTATCTATACTGGTTTGTCCAAATTAAATAAATTCATGACTTAATTTTCCCTAAGTGTACTATTTAAGGATGATGCATGATTTAAATTCAATAATTTTAAAATACCTATTAATTTTATAAATGATTTTATTTTTGAGAAAATGAATAAAATCAGCTTACACCGGAAAGATGACTTTGAGAAAATGTACTATGTATTTGGATTTGCCTCCAAATAATTGGTCAAGCATACAAATTTTTGTTAACGTTTTCCCCATATTCCATATTATCTGAAGCATGGTAGGACTTGGTTTGTTTCAACTAGCTTTTGCAAACATTTTAGGACGTCGAAAATAAAAACTAGTTTTTGATTTTAACTAAATTTGCAAAAATATTAATATTTCGATGGCGGTTGTGGTATATACATATATAGAATTATGAGTATACATAATATCCTTGCAATTCCATTTTTAAACTGCTAACCCCAAATAAAAATTTATAGACCTGCGTCTATATTCATAAACTTTTGCTTATTAAGAAACCTTCTTATTTGTATAATAAAATAAAGTTTTCTAATTCTGATCGCACACAGCATATTATATTACCGCATAATAACCATCGTATATTTCATTCTTCATTTTCTGTTCTCGGTATGAGTATGTTTAATAAATTACCCTTGTCGGTTCGCTTAAGTGATACGCAGCAAAAATTTATAAATAATTATAAAAAGTTTTTAGGATTTGAAATCCACTTATGAAGTTTTTGCATTGCATTGTTTTCCATAATCGAATTTTTGTTGTATTTTCCTACAAAAAAAAAAAAAAAAAATGCCTTATGTTTACTATTATAATATTTTAATTTTTTAATTTTTAAATTTAAATTATTATTTTTATATTATTTTCAATGTATGTATTGTAAATATTTGTATTATATTCTTAATTTTGTATGTATTTTAATGTTTTGGGTTATTTTGTAAATAAAAGCTTCCTAGCTTAATTACATTTATAATAAATAAAATAAATAAATAAATATCTAAAAAAAATAAAATCATACTAAGGTTTTAAAATAACAATATATAAATATTTTGTTGTTCGTTGTTTTCAATTGATTTACAAGCTCACATTAAAATTGCACTGCAATTTTTCAGATACCAACCACCCCTTATCATGGAAACTACCCCAAATTTCTCTAGAATAAAGGACCACTTCTTTGAAAATTTATTTATTAGGACGTGTATAACTTAATTTCTACAGATTTTTTCTTCGAGCTTAAAATTATTTTTAAAATAGAAATATTTTCACGGTATTTTGAGATTTTTACAGTATCGTGAGTTACATAACCTCTCAGAATAGCAGAGTTTACAATGGCAACTGATAAACAGCACATTCGGCACTGCATTCTGTACGAATTCCAATAAGGAAAAAAAGCTTCTAAAGCACGGGAATCAATTTGTAGTGTTCTTGGTGCCGACCTTGTGTCTTATGAAATTTGTAATTATTGGTACAAACATTTTAGAAGTGGTGATTTCGATCTTAGCGACAGCCTCGAAAGTTTGAAGATGTGCGAGCTAACCTGTAATCTACAACAGCAACAGGCATAACTCAGAAAAAAACTAATACCTAAATAAAATAATGCGTAATAATTGGATTCACCTAAGTTTTCAATTCCAATAAAAATCATAAACATTTGATAGTTTAAATTCTCTTAAACTTCTGAAAATTTAAATGAATTGTAAGAAATATGTACTACTGGCTTTGACTTGAAGGATATAAAAATTAACTAAATAGAGTAAAATATTTTCTGGACAGTTATTTTTCAGTAATTATCTTCTCCTGTACTAAATATTAATTTATTGCATTAATATGAACAGTACCAAGTGAATTTTCTAAAACTGGTGATGTAAATATGTATTTAATTAATCCATCACAATTAGTCATACATACTTTAATCGTATATAGTCCAATGAGTTGTCACAGATTTTAGTGAGGCCTCATTAAACCTTATATGAAACATGTCTTTGTTTTCGGTAAGACTTCAGTGGGCTGAACTTGCTCGACATGTTTAAAGAGTTCGTAGTATAAATATTTTTTGTATATATAATCAATAAGGACTTCTGCCTGATGACCTAAATCAAGGACAGGATCACGAACGCCGCGCGGAAGTCCCAGAAAATATTCGAACCCAATTCAAACAAAATTAGTTATAAACGGAACACACAATCTAAATTTAATAAAATAAAAAACTTTTCGATCTAACATAAAAGGTGTTTTTTTAGAGGTTCACAATTTAGAATTAAAATAGAACGAAGAAAAATATTTTGAATATCAGTGAAACTAGCTTTATTGGATAGATAATTTTATGCTTGTTTCAGTTGTTACAACCCC
Source organism: Nephrotoma appendiculata (assembly GCA_947310385.1). Classification (NCBI taxonomy): domain Eukaryota; kingdom Metazoa; phylum Arthropoda; class Insecta; order Diptera; family Tipulidae; genus Nephrotoma; species Nephrotoma appendiculata. The sequence goes on from OX371225.1 coordinate 107,395,522, forward strand.
AATTGTTATAACAACAACACTTATATCAAATTATGACATTGAATATATCAATTTTTCCATATACATATACATCCGTTAATACTGATGACACGGAATATGTATATCGGTTTTCACATTGACTAGGGCATTTACATTTAATGCATACATTTAATTTTAATTTTACATCCGTTAAATACTGATGACACGGAATATGTATATCGGTTTTCATATTGACTAGGGCATTTACATTTAATGCATACATTTTTTGCATAATCAATAGTTTTATAAATGATCTTTTTTGTATATAAATCAAATGAATTATGGAATAAATATTAGTTCTTACACAACAGTCAACGTGTTTCTGTCCAGCCCTGAACAGCAGCAAGCGAAAAACATATTAAGTAATTGTCAACTATCAAATTTGTGATTTGACCAAAATACGGTCAAACACCAATATTGTGTAATAAAGGCAAATGAAACTCTATCATATTTTTCTTTTGTACGGATGTTAAGCTACTAATATGAAAATATCCAAGAGTAATTTTCCAACGAGCAGTACAACTGACAAACATAAACATAATTACTTGGGTAGCTAAAGTATTATCATTTGGGTCGCTACCTTCAAATAAGGCGTATCCAGATACTGGAACCCCTTCAAGAACACGATTAATTCGTTCCGTGTTCTTTGAAATCGTGTTGTTCGACACTACAAAAAATAAAATAAAAAAAACGGTACGTTTTATTTTTTGTTATGATATACAAAACACAAAATAAAAGAGAATAACGAAAATCGTGTTGTTTGAAACCGTGGAATTTGAGGAAATGGGTATCCGTGTTCTTCGAACGCCGTGTTCTTGGAGGGTTACCTGTATTCTATTGGTGTGAAAATCATACTCGCATTTTGGATGAATGTACAACTCATCCAAGCATACATTTCCAATATCGACCTCATCTGTTTCCTTTTTTGATCGGGCCAGCAACTTTAGAGTACGAAAAGATTCTGAAGTAAAACCTGGATGCCCATTTACTACTTTATACCAATAAGCAAGTGTACGAGAGTGAGGCAAGCAGTTTTTAAATTGGTTTCGAACATATTCATAGGCCTTCGGAGAATAAAAGTTTAAATTTAAAGCAAACTCCCGCATTTCTTCTGGATATTTTCTGCCTAACTTTCGATTTTTAATTTTATCTCAAAAAATTGAATTTGGGTCAGAATGGTTTAAAAAATTATCCTTCTGGCAAGAACTAGTTAAATTTTTTTCTTCAAGTTCGTCTATCAGGTGGCCCAAAATAATATTTTTTCTTCTTTATCTCATACTTGTTTGTCGTAGATTCTTATTATTTTGTGTTTGTTGTATTTAGTCCTTAAAGAGGTCCTTCTTGAACTCGTAGAAAGATCAGCACCTGATGAGGCCATTGCTCGCTTTAACGTTATTTTATTAAATTGTTTGTATATGTAAGAAGGTTTTATCTTTTATTAACAAAATAAGAAGAAGTAGCACCACTACGATACACCAAGAGGTGAACTATTTGAGATTTTTGTAATGGTTTGCAATTTCAAAGGACCTTTGTTTAAATCGGATATATTATCGTCATTAAGTTTTTTTATCAATTCACGATGACAAAATCTATATTAGTTCCGAATACCATCAGTTCAGGTACTTCGTCAATTGGTGGTAAATAATCCTGGTCATGGTCTTTATTATTTTTATTTAAACGCAACGACTTGATTGCCAAATCACTTAATAAGTTCAACGCATAGATTGGATCTTCCTCAACTTGAGAAGAAACTTTAAAATTAGCCCCAATAATATCGTTAGCATCATTTATAGAAGTTGGATAAACGTCTTGGGAAACAAATTTTAAAACAACCATGTTTTTTTCAGTATGATATGAAATTACGGTTTGATGATTATTGGGGCATGTATTTTTCAGATAATTTTCAATGACGTCAAATCCACACGTTGATTCGTCAATGAACAATATAAGAATGGCTGATTTTCTTAAAAAACTCCTTTGATTCTCTTTTGTCTGTGGCATGGAACAATCATGCACTTAGCACATCTTGCTCACCGAAGCCAATTGCTTTCAACCATTGCTTTTTCAATTCTCCATATTTTGGTAAGCTAAAAACAAATGTTTACATTATAATTTCTGTAAAAATTGTAATTGTAATCCACAAGCCTTTGCCGAAACATCATTACATCCATAGACAATTACTATTTGGTGCGCTTTATGGGCTGTTGGATTCATTGGTCTACATGTCTTTAAAAACGATAAAGTGCAGAATGTTACAGTGAGCGGTATAGGGACATGATTTCTAATTTTGTTGTGCCCCAATTGGCTGCCATAAATATTGCTGATATGTGACTCCAACAGGACGGTGCCACATGCCACACAGTGCGGAATATTTGATAAGACTAATTTCACGTAGTCGTCCTGTTAATTGGTCACCGAGATCGTGTGATCTAACTCCATTAGATTATTTTCTTTGGGGATATGTTAAGTCACTTGTCGACGCTGGTAAACCAGAGACGATTGTACAATTGGAACACAACATCCGGCGAGTTATTAGCGGGCTACGGCCACAATTGCTGCGAAAAGTGTGTGAAAATTGGATATCCAGATTGCACCATCTACGCGCCAGACGCTGTGGCCACATGGCCGAAATCATACTCAAGCATTAATGGCATACAATTATCTATCCAATAAAGCTAGTTTCACTGGTATTCAAAATATTTTTCTTTGTTCTATTTTAATTCTAAATTGTGAACCTCTAAAAAACACCTTTTATGTTAGCGCGAAATGTTTTTTATTTTATTAAATTTAGATTGTGTGTTCCGTTTATAATTAATTTTGTTTGAATTGGGTTCGAATATTTTCTGAGACTTCAGTGCGGCGTTCGTGATCCTGTTCTTGATTTAGGTCAACAGGCAGTTCTTATTGATTTTAAATACAAAAAATATTTATACTACGAACTCTTTAAACATGTCGAGCAAGTTCAGCCCACTGAAGTCTTACCGAAAACAAAGACATGTTTCATATAAGGTTTAATGAGGCCTCACTAAAATCTGTGACAACTCATTGGACTATATACGATAAAAGTATGTATGACTAATGGTGATGGATTACCACACATTAATTAAATACATTTACATCACCAGTTTTAGAAAATTCACTTGGTACTGGGCATATTAATGCAATAAACTAATATTTAGTACAGGAGAAGATAATTACTGAAAAATAACTGTCCAGAAAATATTTTACTCTATTTAGTTAATTTTTATATCCTTCAAGTCCATAGTACATATTTCTTACAATTCATTTAAATTTTCAGAAGTTTAGGAGAATTTAAACTATCAAATGTTTATCATTTTTATAGGATTTGAAAACTAATGTGAATCCAATTATTACACATTATTTTATTTAGGTATTAGGTTTTTTCTGAGTTATGCCTGTTGCTGTTGTAGATTCCAGGTTAGCTCGCACATCTTCAAACTTTCAAGGCTGTCGCTAAGATCGAAATCACCACTTCTAAAATGTTTGTACCACTAATTACAAATTTCATAAGACACAAGGTCGGCACCAAGAATACTACAAATTGATTCCCGTGCTTTAGAAGCTTTTTTTTCTTATTGGAATTCTTATAGAATGCAGTGCCGAATGTGCTGTTTACCAGTTGCCACTGTAAACTCTGCTATTCTGAGAGGTAATGTAACTCACGATCCTGTAAAAATCACGAAATACCGTGAAAACATTTTTATTTAAAAAAAAATAAAGTGGGTGGCTAAATAAATTTGTGTCCATGATTTAAAGTTACAACTTAACAATCGAATTGCATTTCTGATGTGGATTATAAAGCGATACCCATTATCCGATATTGAATAGTCTATTTTTGAAATTTTCAAAGAAGTGGTCATTTATTCTAGAGATATTTGGGGTAGTTTCCATGATAAGGGGTGGTTGGTATCTGAAAAATTGCAGTGTACTTTAAATGTGAGCTTGTAAATCAATTGACAACAACGAACAACGAAATATTTAAATATTGTCTTTTTAAAACCTTAAGATGATTTTAATTTGGGGTTAGCAGTTTAAAAATGGAATTGCAAGGATATTATGTATACTCATAACTCTATATATGTATATACCACAACGGCAATCGAAATATTAATGTTTTTGCAAATTTAGTTAAAATCAAAAACTAGTTTTTATTTTCGACGTCCTAAAATGTTTGCAAAAGCTAGTTGAAACAAACCAAGTCCTACCATGCTTCAGATAATATGGAATAAGGGGAAAACGTTAACAAAAATTTGTATGCTTGACCAATTTTTTGGAGACAAATCCAAATACATAGTACATTTTCCCAAAGACATCTTTCCGGTGTAAGCTGATTTTATTCATTTTCTCAAAAATAAAATCATTTATAAAATTATTAGGTATTTTAAAATTATCGAATTTAAATCATGCATCATCATCCTTAATAGTATACTTAGGGAAAATTTAGTCATGAATTTATTTAATTTGGACAAACCAGTATAGATAGGCATATAAAATATACATAATGTAACCAAACACAAATATGTAATATGTATATGTAATTGTTTTCTGCGATCATTAAAAAACCATTTAATTATAATATTTTTCCCTTTCGTTCATAAATTTTTGATGTTTCTTATCATCTCCTCCAAATATTCGTTTTTTAAATTATACTTCATGCAGCACACCAAAACAATCATCGTAGCTACATATTTACATCTAAAATAGATCATCTTCCTTTTCATGGTCACCACGTGTTTAAATTCTATATATCTAAACAAGAAATTATCGATCGTGCACAAACAGTATTTTAAATAGTACATATGTATATACGAGTATGTACGAGTATATACATAGTACGTGCGTTTTAGTTTCATTTCATTCTGTTTTATTAAAATATAAATCATACATATATATTAGATTAAGAGAAAGGATACTTTCAAACGAAAATAAAAAATAAGTTGAATTTGTTATTTTTCCGTTTGTTTCTTTTTTACTGTATACACAAATATACTGTTACGATTTGGCCTTGTCACTCAAGGTTCGAATCACTGGATTGTGAATAAATACAACTGCTTCAAATTTGAACTCACACAATTTATTTACACAACACAATTTGTTATACAACACAATTTTCACAATTAATTATTATAATTATAACACACTTTTTAACTATCACTTTAATAATCGCTTTAACAATCACTTTAATAATCTTTCTATTTAACCTTCATTGTATCACGTTTAAAATAAGACTCAGCATTCCACGTCAACGCGCGCCTTTATATACCAAAATATTTGTTTCTAGAATAACCCTAAATGCGCATCAAGCAAATATGTTAGTATAGAAATAACGCCTAAATGTTGAACCAAATCATAAATTATAAATGCAATTGAGCAATTAATTTTTGTTCGAGCCAAACGTTCTAAATGCACCACCTTTGGTTTACCTTTCCGTCCTTTCTGTATGCGATAAACCACGTCGTCCAACTTTTTAATGACAGTGTAAGGTCCTTCCCATGTGGGTTACAACTTCGGTGATAATCCTTTCTGCCGTTGCGGGTTGTGAAGCCATACCAATTGCCCTTCCGCGAAGCCTTGATTATTTGCTCGTATGTCATATCGAGCTTTCATTCGATCACTTGATATCCGAATTTTCTCCCGTACAAATTGATGTATTTCGTTGAGTTCCTCTTTCATCCGGTCGACGTAATCCTGTCCGCATAGAGCTGCTGAAGGAACAGCTCCAAACTTTAAATCTCCCGGTAATCGCAGATTGTTCCCAAATATGGTTTTAGATGGTGTCACTCCTGTTGTGTCATGTACCGCTGATCGGTAGGCCATCAGGAACATCGGTATATGTCGATCCCAGTTGCGTTGGTTCCTTTCCACAACCTTTGCTAGATATCCCTCCAATGTGCCATTGAATCTTTCCACCATACCGTCCGACTGTGGGTGTAAAGGCGTCGTTCTTGCTTTATTAATTCCAAGCATCTGACATATCTCCTGAAATACCACCGATTCGAAATTCCTTCCTTGGTCCGTGTGAATTTCCATCGGTACACCAAATCTGCTAATCCAATTGTTAACCACGGCATCAGCTATTGTTGTTGTCTCTTGATTGGGTATGGGGTACACTTCCGGCCATTTGCTGAAATAATCCATTATTACTAGCACATATTTATTTCCGCTCTCGGTGGTCGGAAATGGCCCCGCCACATCCATTGCAATTCTCCCAAATGGTGCCCCGACATTATATTGTTTCATGGTTCCACGGCTTTTTCGTGCTGGTCCCTTTACTGCTGCACATTGGCTGCACTTCGACACCATTCTACTACTGACTGTCTACATCCGGACCAGTAGAAACGTTGGCGAATTTTGGTTAATGTTTTATTAATCCTTAGGTGACCTCCGCTTGCTCCTCCATGATACTCCTTGAGGATTTCCGCTATCCGATCTTTTGGCACCACTACCAACAATTGTTTTACTTTACCATCCGTGCTTTCCCACTTTCGTTTTAAACATCCATTTTCTATGTGGAGGCTATCCCATTGAGCTCAATATGCTTTTACAATGGGAGTTTTGTCAGCTATCTCACTCCATGTGGGCCGGTGTTCCTTTTCCTTATGTTTCATGATGAATGATAGGTCAGCATCCCGTAATTGCTCCTTCTTGATCTTTTCATCAGTCCATTCCTCATCAGGTAGCACTTGCATAAGCCGAATATCGATGATGTTTTCCTTACCCTCCACACGCCCACAATGCTTGCATTCCACGGGACATGGCCTTCTTGATAGTGCGTCGGCATTTCCATATGTGCGGTTCCCTTCCGATGTTCAATTTGAAAATCGTTGCTTTGCAAACGTTCGATCCAACGTGCTACTTGTCCCTCTGGATTTTTGAATTGTAACAACCAGCGCAAAGCTCCATGATCCGTCCGTAGAAGAAATTTTTGGCCATAGAGGTAGTTATGGAAGTGCTTAACACATTCCACTATAGCCAACAACTCTTTCCGTGTCACACAATAATTTCGTTCCGGTTTTGATAACATCTTGGAGTAATATGCAATAACTCGCTCCTCACCATTTGTTGCCTGTGATAATACTCCTCCTATACCATCATTACTTGCATCGGTATCCAAAATGAATTTAACGTTGGGTATAGGGTATGCGAGGATTGGTGCTTCGCATAATCGTCGTCTTAGTTCCACAAATGCCTCTTCTTGATCATCCTTCCATTCGAATGCCATGTTCTTCCTGGTTAACTCGTGTAAACTCTTTGCAATATTGGCGAATCCTGGCACGAACCGTCTACAATAGGTGCACAATCCAAGGAAGCTCCGTAATTCATGTAAGTTTTTAGGTCGTGGCCATTCCTTCACTGCTGCGATCTTGTCTTCATCGGTATGGATTCCATTGGTTGTTACCTTATGACCCAAATATTTTACTTCCGTTCTAAATAGTTTGCATTTCTTTGGGCTTAGCTTCAATCCGGCGGCTTGTATCCGATCCAAAACCTCTGCCAAATTCCTTAAATGCTCGTCGAAATCCTTGCCCATAACGATGATGTCGTCCAAATATACGAGGCACGTCCTCCAATGTAATCCCTTTAGCACGCGCTCCATTAGCCGTTCAAAAGTCGCTGGGGCGTTACATAATCCGAATGGCATAACGTTAAATTGCCATAATCCGTTACCCACACTGAATGCCGTTTTCTCGCGATCTTCCTCCTGGACTTCCACTTGCCAATAGCCGCTTTGCAGATCTAATGTCGAAAATATTCGAGCACCCGATAATGTGTCTAACGTGTCATCGATCCTTGGCAATGGGTAACTATCCTTTTTCGTTACAGCATTTAATTTTTGATAATCCACGCAGAATCTCATGCTACCATCCTTTTTCTCGACTAACACCACTGGTGAACTCCATGGACTGCTTGATGTTTCGATTACCCCTGCTGCTTACATATCTTTTACCATTCGATCCACTTCTCCTTGCTTTGCCAATGGTAATCTCCTGGGTGGTTGGCGAATCGGCATTTCTGCTCCTGTATCTATTCGATGTTTAACCATTGTGGTTCTCCCATTATTGTCCGATGTACTGCAGAATATTGGCATGTACCGCTCGAGCAATTGTTTTGCCAAATTTTTCTGTTCCATGGTAAGATCTTCGGTTCATTTTTCCATGAGTTGATCTATAATCTCTTTCTGCACTTGCGAGTTAGCCGTCTTAATCGGATTTTTCTGCTCGCATTTCACTATCGCCGATATTTCTTCACATTTTCCGATTATTGTCCCTTTCGTGATGGTTTTCGTCTTATCCGAGAGATTTAGAGTCCTAATTGGTACTCTATTATCGCTGTCTGGTTTCACTAGGACTTTCCCGATCATAATTTCTCTGGCTCCGCTCTCCGCTTCATTGGCTTCCACAACCCACAACCTGGGTGACCCAGAACCTCCTTCCAATCTTGCCCATACTATTGTTTCCGAGTTCGGTGGCAGCTTCTCCCGATGATCCATTATAATTTGCCTGGTCGTTTCTCCTATTGCGCTAACGTGAAGTGGCAACTCGATATTATCGTAGGTTAAAACACCCCGTCCAACATCCACCACGAAGCCATTCGTTCTCATGAAGTCCATTCCCAAGATGACTTCGTCTACAATATCTGCAACCAGCACCGCGTGTTGAAAGTGATTTCGTCCAATCCTTATTTTTACGACCTTTTTCCCTTTTATTGCTGAATTTTCTCCAGTCGCCGTTCGTAATTTCATGCCATTAGCTGGTTCCATAATTCCATCGATAATATCCTCACGAACAATCGTATGTGTTGCTCCCGTATCCAGCGTGATCATGCATTTCTTCCAATCAATATCGGCTTCAATTGTTAAGCTGTCACCGCTCCTTGCTATTCTCGAAACATGGATGGAGGTTGTGGGGCAATCGGTTATGGGAGTCAGCTTCTGCCCCTGCAAACTGACTCTTTTTAGTTTAACGACTCCGCTGTCGTCTGACCCGTCTTTCTGGATTCTATCTGCTCCTCGTTTGATCTACGCTTCATAGGAGATGGCGACCTTGCTCGTTTCTTCTTAATCTCCCAACAGTCCCGTGACCCATTCTACCACATACCCAGCATTTAATCCTGCCACTTCCATCTCTGAACCTTGGCGTAGCCCGCTCGGTGTCCATTCTGGAATCAATCTCCACTCGACGAATTTTCATTGCTGGTTTGATGATGGTTTGCGCAGTTTCGTTTGATAACGCACAAGCGATGGTTTCCGTGAAAGTTGCCTTAGGTGACAACATCACCGCTCTGCGCGTCTCAGGATCTCGCGTACCGTCAATGAATGCATCTATTTTAATTCGCTCCATGTAATCGGCCGACATATTTGAATGGGCTAAATGCGCGAGCCGCTCAATTGCCGATGAAAATTCCTGTAGCGATTCTCCTCCTTTTTGGTATCGACCCTTCAATTCCATGCGATAGATTTCTCGTTTGCGATCACTTCCGTATTTTCGATCTAACGCCTTCATAATTCCCATGTAAACGTTCCGTTCCTGCTCGGGAATGATTTGTAGTGTTTCTGCCGCTTCGCCTTTAAGAGCCACAATTAACGCTGCAACACATTGTTCTTCAGTCCACTGATTTTGCTTAATCGCCGTTTCGAACTGGAACTTAAAAATACTGAAGGATGTTGTTCCATCAAATGCTGGTGGTTTTATCTTAACTGCATTGACCGTCTGGATCACTTGTTGTGTCGTTCCATTCGCTTTGACATCTTTGAGCTCCTTCTTGAGACGTTTAAAATCTTGTTCAACCGATTCAAATTTTTGTTGAACCGTCCCTTTAACATTTTGAATTTCTGCGTGTACTTCTGTTTGCAGTTTTTCCACTTTTCCGTGTAGTGTAGAAGACAATTCCAAAAACTTCTCGTCCATTTTCTTTTGACCAACTTCTATTTGGTTTTTAATGTCCGCTCCTTGTTGCTCCATTTGTACCATCTTCTGTTTAATGTCCACTCCTTGTTGCTCCACTTGTAACATCTGTTGTTTCATTTCCTGGTTCGACAATTGTATCTCAGGTTTAACTCCAACCAACTGTTGTCCCATCATTTGATTCATAGTAGCCATCAACTGCGATAAATCGAAACTTCCAGATGGGTTTTGTGTTATTCCGACCATCGTTTGTTCTTCCTTTTCTTTCTTGTCCACACTGATCTCATCCGTGTTGTCCTCCCCGAAATCATACACATATGGATTCAAACCGTCCTTCTCCATGGCCTCACGTAGTCGCTCCACCAAACTAGCTTTTGTGCCTTCACTAGCCAAACCTCGCTGCTTCAGTTGCTCCTTTAATAGCGCAAGCTTTAATTCGTATAGAATCATTTTTCTTATTATTCACAATCCCACCGCTGTCACCAATTGTTACGATTTTGCCTTGTCACTCAAGGTTCGAATCACTGGATTGTGAATAAATACAACCGCTTCAAATTTGAACTCACACAATTTATTTAAACAACACAATTTATTGTACAACACAATTTTCACAATTAATTATTATAATTATAACACACTTTTTAACTATCACTTTAATAATCGCTTTAACAATCACTTTAATAATCTTTCTATTTAACCTTCATTGTATCACGTTTAAAATAAGACTCAGCATTCCACGTCAACGCGCGCCTTTATATACCAAAATATTTGTTTCTAGAATAATCCTAAATGCGCAGCAAATATGTTAGTATAGAAATAACGCCTAAATGTTGGACCAAATCATAAATTATAAATGCAATTGAGCAATTAATGAAATTAACTTATTCTATTCTAATCTAGGTGTCACCGTAACAATACAATTTTTTATTTGTCGCGCGCGTATTGAAAAAATATATTGAGCGAGAAATATGTATATTGAGCACATAGGGTTTGAGTATTAGCTAAGCATTTCTGCTAATAGCCACTAGAAATATTTTTCCATTTGTAACGACATCGAGAATTTGATTTAAACATAAATTTTCCATTGGTTTAGGGGTCTTTATCTCGTTTGTCTATGGTTAAAATTTCCTTGTTTAAAATAAGAAAATTTTCCACTTTTTGTGTGAATGCAAAATTTAAGATGCAAAAATATGTATGCCCGACTACTTTCGATTGCAAATCGCTTTGTAATTTTTTTATGTGTGCAGTGTGTGCATAAAAATTTATATACCGAAAAGGAATTTTTTTGGAACTATAAAATTGAGAAATTTAAAATCAATTGCAAATAATTGCAAAGCAAGCTCAGATGAGAAAGCACGTTATATACCTACTATCGGTTGACGAATCGAAAATAATTCTATAAAAAATGATTATTACAAAGAAAAATGATGAATAATTGTAAATCGAAGCGTCATTTCAAACCCTGATAGAAATGCTCCACCATAAATGTGTCAGGGGAAAATTTTCGCACATAACCTAAAAAATAACATATGTGTGCGCACATTAAATTATCATCGGTCACGCCATTAAATTATTTTTGAAATTAAATTAGATAGGAGTAGGGGCTGTTTTTTACTTTTAGTGAAGTCCATAAAAAATGCTAAACTTGGATACGCCATTCTCCCAAATAGTTGGTCTTGTCTCGTTCTAGTTTTTTACTGAAAAACTTTTTAATATCCATGGCATATAAGCTTTAAGTTCTAAAATGTCTGAGTTGTGCACGTGCAGGTTCGTGGAGGAGGAGGAACAATATGCATAACTTTCGAATCCGAAGACACAACTTACATCATTAAATAACCGTTTGTTTCTGACCAACAAGTTCGCTACAGGTAGTAATCTTTTGCGGTATAACTTACTTAACCGGAAGGATCCATTGGCTAAGTTATTGAAATGTTAAGAGATTGAACTCTTTATTCTCCACTCTTAATTAAAACAAATTCGGTTAATATTTTTTCATAAAGGTTTTTTTAGATTTTTTGTGATACTTTTATTTTTATAATTTTTCAATTATAATTAATAAATTTTTCAAATATTTTTTTGTTTTTAAATTGCAAGTTTTATTATTTTCATTTAATTTTATTTTTTCATTTAAATTTATTTAGAGATTTTTTACTACAATTTTTAATTTAAAATTTTTCTTTGTTTATTTTTTTAATTTATTTATTTTTTAATAATTTTAACTACTTTTCTCATTTCACAATGTTTTAAAACTTGAATTTTTTCAGAAAAAGTTATTTTATTTATTATGTTCTTTTAGTTTTAGTTATTTATTTTAATGTATATATATTTTTTATTTATAAGTTTTAAGGCTACTTTCATTTTAGTGTGTGTGTTTTAAATATTTAAAAAAATGTTTTTGTTTTATTATTACCTATGTTACATTTTATTACAATTTTCTACGTAGATACAGGGATGACCTATGATGACGATCAATGAAAAATTCTTGGAGAATAGTTAGTTAGATTATATTATGTGAATACATAGGCCTATTATTTTCTTAAACAATTTAATAAGTCTATAGATGATTTTAATCAGATTTATATAAACAAAATATATTTACAAAATTATAATTTCGAAATTGTTCGCATCATTTTATAAATTATCTTTGTATGTGTGTCTTCTAAAAACTAAATAAATTTCGATTTCGAAAACTATTAAAAATTTCATTTGAATCTAATGTTTCCACGATTTTTTGCAATGCCTTTGGCAATACCACGTCCATATTGTAATTCAACAAATTTTTATAATTAATTATAACTTTTTACAAAACAAATAATTTTAAATTAATAATTTTAAAATTTATGGACGGAAATTTATTCTTGAAGATGAATATTTTTAATGTGGTGAAATAATAATACGAGTATCTAATATAAAATGATATAATTATTATGGTTTTCAGATTAAATAAAACGCAGTTAAACTATATTTAGTAGAAATTGCACAATTGCACTGCCCGTCAATGAATTCCGGACACTTGAATTATTAATGCACTCAAGACCAGACCTCACGTTGAATAATTATTTCGATGAGGTAGGAATTGATTAAATTGCTTGGCCCGCTCGCAGCCCTGACCTTAATTCCATTGAGCACGTATGGAATATGGCCATAGAACCGCATGTAGACATAAACCTCAGATCATCTTCAATCAGCTCGACAGGAAAAATGGGAAATGATACCTCAGGAGTACATAGCAAATCACCAGTTTGAAGTTAAATTGAAATTACTGTCATCGATATCGGTGAATAAATTTCCTTTTATCTATAGCAGCAATAAGATGAAGCACCATTGCAATTAACAGTTTATCAGTATAAAATATTAGCAAAATTTAGTGCCACCTAACCATAATTGGTAATCCTAACCAAAATTGTTTGATGTTGGCTGTTGCATCTGCGGACTTGACCAATATTTTAATTTAATCTGAAAATTCCTAAACAACAGAATTAATTTTTTATAAAAATTTGTATGTAGAAATAATTATAAAACTAAAGATGGGTTTTTGGTTTGTCTAATTTGTGCGTAATTTTTGAATTTAATATGGACGCGATCGCGAACTTTTTGGGCTAATAATTTTTTAATTTTATTAAAATACATATATTTTTGGTTTGTATTTAAATGTTAAGCTAGTGAAAAGGACATATTTATTTATTTATTTACATATTTGGTTAAAAACGATAATCATCCTTTTTCAATTTATAATTTTAATTTAACAAATTATTTATAAATTTTTTGTTATAAGTAGGTATACAATTTTTTATTTTTTCTTGCCTTTTTTATTCAAGTTTTAAAAAGTATTTGTTTTTTGTGTGGAATGTTTGCGCTGCGCCAAATAATATAAAGTAACAACCAACAATTGTTATTATTTGCATTATTTACTACATTGTGTTTTAAATGTTATTGTAACTTTGCTGCCGAAAGAAAAACATATTAGAAAATAATTAACATTGTTAATGTTTCATGTAATAATGCTATAGATAATGCATAGATTAATGCTTCATGTAATTTTTAAATTCACCGTTACACTTATCTTTTTTCTGCAAATGTTCGGGCGTCGGGGAAAAACATATTTGGTGCTACTGTATACAAGGTATAATGATTTATAAATTTTATATTTAACTGATTTAAATTAACAAATAGAAGAATATAAAATATGAATTAAACAAATTTAAACGAACAAAACTAATTTCATTACACGCAAATTTGATAAATTTTGTTGTTAAGTTAAATTTAACTATAAGAAACCAATTTATAGCTGTTTATGTATATTTTTTTTTAATTATGATATATGTATTATTATAAAAGACATTTAATTTTTCATAGATTTTTATATGCACCAGTGACTTGTTTTTTAAAAGTATATTTAAAAATTTATTGAACACCAAATAAATTTTTGTTCAGTTTTATTTTGTTACTAAAATTGAACTTAAACCAAAACTGTTAAATCAAAATGTTACAAATGAAAGAAATGATCGAAAAAAGTTGTTTGAAAAGGCACATATATATAATATATATAAATTTATTTATTAAATTTTTTGTGAAAATTGTTAACGATTTTTAAATATATAAATATTTTTTTTTAGTTTTATAAATATAATTTTTTATAGCAGTTAAATTTTATTTAAAATAAATCTTTATTTGTTTTTTTTTATAAAATATAAATTAAGGTAGATTTTTCTGGTTCTGGATTAGTTTTAAAACAAATAATTTGACAAAAAACATAGAGAAAATTAAAGCTTTTTGTTGTTATTGTAAATTTAACCATATGGTTCAAAAATGTGAAATCTCGTTGACAAAATTTTAACATTTGTCCATATAAAACACCTAACAATATAAACTCAAATTAAGAGGCAACGGATCGTATGGCATTAAAAAGAAAGAGCTACAAATCCAGTTTTAGTAGAAACTCTTTACTTTCGATTTATGACAGGGTCTACTCGATATAGAGCCTTAAAAGGACCAACTATAATTGTTTTAATTTACCCATTAAGTGGAATACATATTCAGTAATTAATTCAGTAAATAGAAATTTCACATTTAAAAATAGTCGTTTAGTTATCTTCAAAGTTTGCAGTGAACGTCCACTCTTTTCTTCGAAACGCCAAACTAACTTGTATTTGTTGTTATAATTTTTCTATATAAAAATATAATAGTTATAGTTTTAAATATAATCAATACAAAATTTTTTTTACTAAACTAATATTGAAATCTTAAATAACATTAATATTTTAAACACAAATATATAAAAATGAAGTGTTTATCAAAAAATTACTCAACTGATCTTAAGTTGAAACTATCCTTATTGTGCAAATTACAATATAAATATTTAATTTATAAATTAATAACATTTCTACAAATCAATTCACAGTTGATTTATTTGTTGTTTCGCTTAGATATACTGTTGTTTTTACCAGTGAGGTAGTTGTAAAGTATTCATGAAAGTCAGATATTACGCGTAATCTGAAGAATGGCATGTGAAGTTTTTGCAAAAATTGTGTAACCAAAATTAATTTTGATACATTTTTTGGACTAGGTGTACTGGGGATACCACTTTAAAGACACTAAGTACTCTTCCTCTTGGGAGGTGTGGAAATGAGTACACAAAATAAGAAAATGGTCTATTGAGTATTAAGCTAAGTTACTCAAAAAAGGACTTCCTCGGTATATTTTTTTATAAATCTAATATGATTTAATATTCATAACCGCGACCTACATTGATGAAAACTCAAAAATCGGTCAGCTGAGAATTTAATTTTATTTAATTTTATTTTGTTGAATAAAGTATTTTTATAATGAAACAATTTATTTTTCGAAATTCATTGCATCTAAAATTAAATGAATGGGTATGCATATCCAGACTATTAAGGTCTCACTAAAAAAAGAAACTACGTATTTTGGAATATTAGATGCACCATTGATTGTAATCTGTTGCAGAATGATTTGTCTCGCTTCTGAATAGTGTAAGCTTACTCAATCGGATCTTAATATTAGGGTAAGGGTAAAGCCGCCGCCACACGAATGCAAACGTTGGTGTATTTTATGTTTGTCAAATATTGGTAAAATATGACAGTTGACAAAATTTACTGTCTACACGATTTGTAGTATTTGTTTTTTCCTTTGATCTTTTGTGAAAAACCACCTATTGAGCAAATGTGCGCCAATGTTGGACAAATGTAACCTTGATTTGAATTTGCCAATTGTTTTGTGGCTATACGATCTGTTATTTGGACAAATACGCCAATGTTGGTATGTATTTGCATTCGTGTGGCTGTGGCTTAAGGGATGGTAAGGAAAATTCAGTACTTGGGCTCATATTTAGAAATTGGAGGTAATTTCGTAAAGTCTAGGCTCAAGTCTAGGTCTTTATTCTTCTTTACTGAAAAAAAAAAAAAAAATTACGATCTTCTTTGTACTGAGGAATATATAACTTACGCAGCACGCTATAAATTCTTCAGATTCGTTTATTAGATGATCCGCATTTTCTGCGTATTTTGTGCTCCTCCGTTTGTCTAGTCATATTTATTCCGCAAATCTTCTGTCAACACTGTTTACTTCTGCTAATAATTTGGGTGTAAGTCACCACGCCTTTGTAAAAAAGATTCAAAGAACTAATTACGGTTGTCACAATCGACTGGATATTTCGAGATGCAATTTTAATAAATTGTACACTACCCGCTCATAAGTGTTTAGGCACCCCTTTTTCATGTATTATTGATACAGTATTATGTTTACGAAACAACATTTGAATAAAATGAAATACTTATCTGAAACGCAGTTTCATTATATAAACAGCAATGATATATGGTTAACTTTACTACCGTCTTGTCGTAAACTGTTTATTACGGTACAATTACAATAATAGTGTGTAGGAATAAAATAAATATGCACGCTCGAAAATAGACGACTTCTTTTGGGCGCGGATTTTATTGGTAACGTTTTGCTTGGTCACGTTGATTCAGCTTACATCTTGGAAAACATATCAATTCACGTGCCATGCAGAACATTTCGAAACCATGAATTTTTAGCACTTGAACACCATTCCACCAACTATGGAGAAAACAACCCCATTAATAGGATGTCTAAATCTTTCAACTTAATCGACGACCTATTTGACTTCAACTTATCAAAGGACAACTTTAAAAATATCCTTAAAGATTTTTTTCTAAATTTTTAATTGTTTTAATTGTTTAAACCTAAATTTGGTTTATATTTTTCTTTTTCTCTTCTAAAGTTTTTTGTTGTAATATAATTTTAACTATAACTGTAAATAATCTGAAATCATACATGTATATTACAAAATAGATTTCTTTAAATAAATAAATAAATGAATTTCCAGAAAAATGTATCAGTCGGGTTTATTCTAGGTAATGTTGGTTAAATTGTTTTTTTGAAAAGATTTCAGTGAAATGCATCAAATACGATTTAGACTGATATTTACACTGTAGACTGATATTTACACTGTTAACATCGTAAGCGAAGTATCGAGTGTAATTATATAAAATGCCTCCAAGAAGAGAACTTAGTACTGAAACACGTGCGCTTATAATAGCTTACCATACAGATAGCTGGCATAAGTAATTGACAGATGTAAAAAAAATATCGGGAAAGTGGCAGTTTTTTTCAATAAAAGACGTAGGGGAAGTCCAAGAGCAACAACATCTGCAGATGATCATATAGAATAGTGATTACTAGTAAGATGAATAGACGCAAAACAGTCCCGAAAATAACCGCAGAATTAAATGTTGGTCAACCAAAACCGGTTAGCTTTTCTAGATTAAACGTCGTCTACAGGAAGTCGGACTCAATGGAAGTGTTGCTATTAAAAAACAATTATCACGTAAACAAAATAAGCAAACTCGACTTAAATGGGCCCGTGAACACCATTATTGGACGATAAAAGATTGCAATAAGGTTTTATGAACGGATGAGTCCAAATTTGAATTTTCGGTACTCGAAGACGAATATTCGTGAGAAGATCTTAGGGTGGCCGTGCCAGTAAAGAGTGTATGCCCGCTACCGTAAAGTATGGAGGTGGTTCAGTGATAATTTGGGGCTACTGTTCTGGTCCTAGAGAAGGCGAAGTTGTGAAAATTAACGAAATACTAAGAAAAGAAGGGTACCGACAAATTTTGGAGAACCACTCAATACCTTCAGGAACTCGACTTTTGGGTTAAATTTTATCTTTCAATAAGATAGTATTCCAAAACATTAATGTAAATTATGTAAAGGCTATCTTCGCCATTTAGAGAATGATGGAACGTTTAAAATTATGGAATGGCCTCCGAAGAGCCCTGACTTGAACCGTATTGAGTTATTGTGGGAAGAACTAACGCCAGAAACTCTAGTAAAACTTATTGCGAGAATGCCTCGACTGCGATTGTTCAATCAAGGGACGGCCACATAAATGAAAGTAAATGAAAGTAAATTTGAATTAATCATTTTAATTTTGACATTTGTTTAGTATATTGCGCATATATTATGCGTGTAGGTCTAGGTACCTAACAGTATGTGCCTAACAGATTATCACAATTTTACTGAGTTTTTATATGTTTTATGCTGTTTTCGACAGTGCCTAAACACTTTTGAGCGGTAGCGTAGGTATCACCACAATGTTAATGCTATGATAGTTGTTAATCTGTATTAACTTTTATTTATATTATCTTGTTTTTCAGAAGTTTTCAATCTCAGCGTTTCTATCAACAACCTTTTTGAATTCCTTTTTATGAAAATAATATTTATTTTTCGATTTTTTCGGCTTTTCAGGCAAAATATTATTTTTAATGACATTCACAATGTTTACGACTTTTTTTAAGTCAGTGAAAATAAAGAGACCATTTATCAAAATATATCTACCACAAAAAGTAGACAAATTCACTCCCCACCCCCCTTTTAACTTCTGTGGCACTATTCTGGCTTTCCCTGGGAATAGGGAATTGGGACAAATATTTTCATAGCATTTTTGTCCAAATTGTATTTTTCTGGCCTACTGAAGCAATAAGTTTAGTGCAAAAATTTTCAAAACAAAGTTAATTGGAAAACATTTGTTCCACAATATTTTTATAGACAATTATAAGTGGATCTGACGGCAAAACAAATAAGCTTGTTCCGGATATTTTTGTATGTTAATTTTTATTTTTATAAAGTAATGCCGTGCTAAAATTTCATGGAAAAAACCGGATATGAGCTTATTTTTATTGCGCTAGATGTCACATTCCCAACTTTTACAGTCGTCAATAGAGAAAAATATTTTCCCATTTAACTTTGTTTCGAAAATGTTTACACCCAACTAATTCCATCAGTAGGCCAGAAAAATTCAATTTAGACAAAAATGCTATGAAAATATTTTTCCCAATTCCGTATTTCCAGGGAAAGCCAGAATAGTGGCACAGGGTAGCAATTCTCCGGGAAATAGGGAATTAGTGAAAGAATTTATATGTAATTTCTATTTAAACTTTTTTTTCTGGTGTTGGGAAAATTAAATTGGGAATAATTTTCCCTTACAATTTAAATATGGAAAAATTATTCCCAATAAATAAATATTACATTCAACTTTTCTCCTCAGTAGGCCGGGAGAAAATATTTGAACAGATATTACATATAAATTTTTTCCCCAATTCTCTATTGCCGGGGAATTGCCAGAATAGTGTCATTGAAGTACTTTTCCAATATCTGGGGCCAATTGGAATACAATTTACTATGCAATTCTTTAGATTACTAAAATTTTTCGCCGGCTACTTTAATCATTTGTTTGTGTATACGGATACGATGTATAATACACAATTTTGAATAAGTATGCTGTCATTTGTTATACAAGTATGTATGTGTATATTTTTTGTGACCATAGGCATCAAAATTTATCGAACCGGGTGGAATCGGTTCAAATTTTTGGTGCTTCCACTCCTGTTTTGTGACATTTTAAAATGGTACTGAAATGGGGAATTTGACGCTTCAGTTTAAATGTAATTTTTTCAGTGTTTCATGCTCTTCGTTAAAGCTAAATGCTAAGTTTTGAAGAAAGTGAATTTATTTTTACGTGATGTTTTATTTAACACGTTTAACACATTTTTTTTATAAAGTATAGGTTTCAGTGGTTATAACATTTGTTAATAGTTTTTTTAAAATATAACATTTGTTAATTTATAAAATAGAAAATTATTAACAATAGATCAAAACATTGCAATGCGGCGCACAGAGCTCTAATTACACGTGTTTGTTACTAATACAAACACTTTCATTCAACTCAATTGCGTTCTGAGAATTATTCTGTCATGTCGTTATTTTTGGACCAAAATACGCGTACTGTAGCTATATTCTGGTAATTTCCGGGGAATGGAAATTTTAAATTTTGGCAGTTTTATTCTTTTTTCCCCAAAAGTGTATTCTGGCTTTTGGGAAACAATTTTTTTGGGACAAAATTATTCCTCATTATAGCAGTTTTGACGTTTATTATTTCATACCTATTTTGAGAAAGAATTAACTGGGAATAGAATTTAACGGAAATGTGTTGTATTTATTTATAGCAATATTATGGCTGTAAATTTATACTGAAAACTGGTAATATCAATTGGAAATATCAATATTTAATTTTTCACTTTAATAAACAAAATTTATTTTTTAAGTAAATTTCGATTAAAATATGAACAAAAACCAATTAAACGTAGTAAACTCTTTGTAGACATTTGTTTTTTTATTTTATTGTGCGATCGTGTGTCCCACGAACAGCTAAATTATTTTCCCGTAAATTTATTCCTCAATCGCCAGAGTTAACTTTTGAGAAACAGGGAATTGGGGAAAATGTCTGGGGAATAGCTGCAACAAAAAGAAATTATTCCCTATTCCCGGGGAATTACCAGAATGTAAAAACCAACGCTATATAGACGTAAAAACCAACGCTATATACATTCGATGAAAATCGCCAATAAGTGAAATTATCTATCTGAAATTCCGTTACTACCCGTATTGTCGCTTTACCATAAATCTTAAAAATAAAAATAAATGTATCCATAAAACAAACATTTAATGGCTTGTCGCCCTATTCTGATTTCCCGAGGATTTAGTTATTGGGAAAATATTTTGCTGTAATAACAAACTGCACTAATTACCAATTTCCCGTTCCCAAATGTATATTCTGGCTGATAGAGAAATATTTTTTGAGGAATTTTTTTTTATGTAGATATTTATAAACTAAAAACACGTATTGCGACTTTATTACAAGTTTAATTTATTTTTAAATATATATTTATTAGCAAAAATAATGTCTAAACATTCAAGTGTTCTCCACAATTCACTAAAAAAAATAATGAGGAAAAATTAACGTGAAAACTGCTGATTAAGTTTGTTATGATGTAAGGGTTGTGAAAAACAAAGGCTTTTTCAAATTTCCCATTAAAATGGATAGCGGCTCCCGATAGCGGCGCCAGATAAATAGGGAGAGCAAAATATTGTTATATCGATTTTTAACAAAAAACTTGAATGAAAAATATTAGTTTGGAGTTAAGTAATTAATTATATGCAAAAATAGCACGCTAAATATAAGTTTTGACGTAAAAAATTGATGACATAGAAAATTATGGTATCATTTTTGATATAGGAAAAATCTTTTAAATGGATTAAATCAACTGCATTTTTAAAGTTGTTTATTAAATTCTGTTGTTTTATAAAACCCTACAAATTAGTTTGATTGCTATAAGAGATATTGAATATAAATTTGAATAGCCTGTGGCCGGCCCCCTATTCTGTATAGGAACCATGCGCAAGTTTTAGCGAAAAAAAAATTCGATATAATTTCTTGTAGTTGCTAGAAAAACGCACGTTCAATTTTGAATATTTCATTTTTTGAAGCAGACGTGTGTGCAACTATGTTCATTTTGTTTATGTTTACATAATTCAATTTGACGTTTCGCATTGGCGGTTAAATTTTTTGTTGTGTTTTAAATTTAATTTATCTTAACACACTTAAATAATTAAAAAAGTATCTAAGTTATTATTTTATAAACTAATATATTTAAAGCCTATACTTTTAATTTAATCAACAAAATTAGTGTTGTCCATTTCGAGTGCCATAAATATTGAAATATATCACATGATACATTGAATAATTTTACTAAAAAGGATGTGAGCTAGATTAAACTCTTTCGATATACTGATAAAAAGTAAGATTTTAATTTTCATTTCAATAAATTTATCTGAATATGATTTCCATTTTTTATTAGTTTTGAAGAGATGTATCGTATCCATTCAATTAAATGTGACTGAAAATGTAATTATCATGCACACGATTTTCAAATGTCATTTTGATTCTCGAAAAAATAAAATTAAATATAAAAAATTGTGTATTTTTAAATAAAGTTTATATTACGTTAGTATCGAGTTTTTATTTTTTTTATCAACCAAAATAATTTTTGCTTTGAAAATAACAAATTTTTTTTAATCTGTATCCTCCATATGTACTGATAAAATTTTTGTCTAAATTTATTGAGTTTTTATGTTGGTTGCATACACAAAATTTGTATAGTAGTTTGGCTGCAATCATTTATTTTTATTTAATCGAAAAAAAATTATATCTAGTTTTTTTTTCGCTAAAATCTGCGCATGGTTCCTATACTGGTTTTCCCGGGGAATTGGAAATTGAGAAAATATTTTGCTGTAATTACAAATTGCACTAATTCCCAAATATTTATTTCCCGTTCTCAATCGTATATTCTGGCAGACAGGGAATACTTTTTTAGGATTTTTTTTTATGTAGATATTTATATACTAAAACACGTATTACGGTCTTATTATAAATATATATTTATTAGTAAAAATATTTAGCTTAAAATTTCACAAATGTACGAATCACAATTCTCCCAAAAAATAATCTTTGGACAAATTAACGCCAAAACTGCTATAAAATAGAATTTTTTTTCCCCAATAAAAACTCACTCACTTAACTTCACTAATTCTCGGGAAAACCCAGAATAGGGCTACTGCTAGTTATACATACAGATAACGCAAATAACGCGATATAATACATAAATGGTGTGTTCTTTACAATATGGTATTTGAATGCAATTTTGGTGTTTGAAAATGTTTGAAACCAGGGCGGGATCATGAAATTTAACCGGAAAATTTAAACGTCTAAAAATATTTTCAAACACACTAAATTAAGTCTGTTAAAATTAACCTTACTTGATGTGGGATGATACATAATCCCATTTGTATTTATAATATTTTAAGAGCAGTATTTAATCTGGAGGCCTATTATGAAATTGGTCGGAAAATACGACACCGTTGGAAAATACGTTGTCGTAAAATCCGATCCGCGGCGGATATTCGTATTATGAAACATGTATTTTTACAGTCAAACTCGAAATTTTCAGTATATACTTGTCACATTTAAATTTGATTAAAATAATTTAATAGAGATATGTATTTATATTTAAAAACTTATTAAATTTTTAAATAATTAAATAACATATAAAAAGTATGAACTACGATCTATTTTCCGCGCATACTTACGAGCTGGATACTTATAGCTTTAAGCTAAGTATCCAGCTCGCGCTAAGATAAATTTTAATTCGGTCTCCACTAAATTACAGATAAATTAGTAAGCTAAAAAGTTAATGTAGAGACAACAAAATTTATCTCTACATAAACTTTTTAGCTTACTAATCTATCTTACTAATCTTTATCTAAACGTTTGTTTTATTTCTCCTACAACAAACAAAAATATCGTTCAATCGACTATTAGTTCTTTTAGCTTTTTTATTTTTAATGTGAAATAATTTTTGCTTTCTTTTTCTACTTTCTTAATTCTCTGTATCCACTTCTTCGTAATCAATCAAGTATTCTTCTTTATATTCGAAACTTTCATAGTCTATAGAATTATTTAGTTCAACCATTAAAAAAAAATAGTTTTCGTGTTGTGCTGTCAAAATTTATCTCAATTTTATCGTTGTAGGCAGATAGATTGCTGCAAAAACGTTTGTAGAGTTTTCACTAGCGCAGTCTATATGTGAATGAGATAACTACAATCATTTCGCTACCTAAATTTTACGTCAAATTTGTATGTAAAATTTATCTTAGCGCGAGCTGGATACCAACCTATACCGTTAAACTTGCATTTATTTGTGTGTCTATATAAAATATCTAGGCAAGCCAATTTT
Source organism: Nephrotoma appendiculata (assembly GCA_947310385.1). Taxonomy (NCBI): domain Eukaryota; kingdom Metazoa; phylum Arthropoda; class Insecta; order Diptera; family Tipulidae; genus Nephrotoma; species Nephrotoma appendiculata. The sequence goes on from OX371225.1 coordinate 107,419,646, forward strand.
GACCATTGTTCGTATTTTTTTGTATTTGTTTAGTGAAGTGTTTTCAATTTTAGAACAATTGAATTTTATGGTCGGATTTCATAATCTCACCCCAGTGGCACTATTCTGGTTTTCCCAGGGAATTGGGAATTGGGAAAAATATTTTCATAGCATTTTTGTCTAAATTGAATTTTTCTGGCCTACTGATGGAATTAGTTGGGTGTAAATATTTTCGAAACAAAGTTGATTGGGGAACTTTTGTTCAAACAATTTTTTCTGGGGAAAAATAATATATCCCAATATATCTTTGATTCAAAAATATTTACATCCAACTAATTCTAACAGTAGGCCAGAAAAATTTAATTTAGACAAAAATGCTATGAAAATATTTTTCCGAATTCCCAGGGAAAGCTAGAATAGTGCCACAAGTATTTGCTTAGAAGTTTGTTTCATTAGACTTTTAAGGATTGTGATAACATTAACTTGAACCTTTGGCATATATTTTCCCCCTTCATGAAAACTGCAAAAAAGTTTAGTGTGTTAATTATTAATTTTAGTCTATGAGAGAAGTAATCGAAGTTAGTTTGAAGATATAATGTTCGAAATGGAGGATGGTTCTAAATAATGTTAATAATCTTCTACTTAGTTTTTGAGCTGGAACTTGCACAATACACAATAAAGGCGCTTTAAACGACCGTTTGTCCAATCTAAATTTGTGTAAACTATGCGTAGTTCGTGCGTTGGCATACAACGCGCGAATTACAACTTATACATTTTTTGCACCTGAATAAGTTGCGTTCAGTAACAGTCAACTGTAGAGAGTATCGATTTTTGTTCAACTGTAGAGAGTATCGATTTAAAAAATAAATTACTAAATTTTGTATTCTAGTGGTCATTTCAAAACATATCTGTTGGTACCTTTATGAACCACAGTTGACTAATTTAATTGAAGTATTAAAACCAACATTCTTCCTTACAGGTTTTTTGTGGTGGATTCTTTGATTAGTTGTAAGGGAAAAATTTATTCTGGAGTGTTCTATTGCTTATATTTACTGAGATAAAATGTATTAAACGAGAATTGTTTCAGATAGTACCTTGGGTCACATTTTTCACATTTAATCCTAAAGTAGGAGGCATTGGCCAACCATTTTTTTTTACTTTTAGGCATCAAAATTACATTTGCTTAAACATGCATGCACTTGTAATATTAAAACCAATTTAAAAATAAACTGATAAAATCTGATAAAATTTCTATTAACAAAAACTAATAATTTAAATCTCAAACAATCATTTGAATAAAAATAGTTTATTTAAATAATTGTGATCAAATTTCCTTATATTATTATATTCCTTAAAATTTATATTTTAATAAATTTTGGGATTTTCTGGGCAATAACTGGACACCAGCTTAAATATTATATACGCGCAGTCGCATAAGGCTTCAGAAGTTAGAATATTGTGATGTACTAACACTTTTGTTGTTTAGAGCAAAGTGAAGCAAGGATAATTAGAACACAATAGGGAGGCCATTTGAGAGGCTATTGTAAAATTTAATAGCAACAAATTAATAAAATTTTAAAAATTAACAGTTTTTGCGACTCCTTCCATATTACATTATGCTACATATTTCCTTTTTTACCCAAAAATGTAAAATTTAAATCAACTACCTCATTCTCTAATAGGATTCGTATTATTTTGAGGAAGCAACAAAAGACGAAAAACTCTTAATTAATCAAAAACGAAATTTGCCATGTTTTTTAAATTATTCCTTAATAGTAAAAACTAGAAATGGGAATTGTATTCGTTAAGCAAAATTACAAATGGTAATCCATACGGTGACTATACCATACAAAAAATAAGAAAAAATATCTTTTACACTCTATTAGTATATCTCAGTAAATATTGAAAACGGAGCCCCTCACCAGGAACGTTTTTTCAACCGAAAATTAATTCCCGAAACATCTTATACTTATAGTTCAAATGTTATTGGTGTTTGGCATTTGATAGATGTTCAATTCCAATTCATAGCGTTTAAATTTAAGAATTTTATATTGTTTCAAAAATTACCATAATTAAATTATTTAATTAATGACGTCGTTAATATTTCTTTCTCCATAAAATCACAGAGTTTTTTCTTGTATATGACCAAAATGAATGAATTATACATACATGTATTAATTATAATTATATTATAAAAAACGTAAAAAAAACTAAAATTAATTCTATATAATTAAATTACTTTCATATAAGAATTAAAATTTCTTTATAATAATTGTTATTTTATTAAATATTTTATGTTTCATTTTTATTTTTACATCTAATGTTAACCATCAATTGTGTGTTTTGTTTTTTTTTTTAAATTTTAATTTAGTTTTTATAAATTTAACATTTTTTTAAAAGTTTTTTTTCGGTTATCTATAGAGAAGATAAATGACTTTTTATTTCCTTATTTTTTACAAATTAAAAAATTGTATGTTTTGTATCTGTAACAAATAATACAAAATTATTTTAGAGTCAAGTTTAGTTGATATTTACTTAAGCGCGCTGCAAAGCTCGCATCTCATCAAACAAATTTTGCACAAAAAAACTTGAATCTAACTGGTTATGATTTTTTGCGTATTTCTAAAAAAAAAAAAAATTTAAATGGTCAACAATTCAGCTTATTTACAACTATGACTATGAAACTAACAATATATAGGGCGGCCCGATTAAAAAAATTTGTGGTTTATTTTTTGCAGTCAAACCACCACTTTCTTTTACCACGAATTTAAAAATGAGTGTTTCACCAGTTGATACTTAGTTCCCCTTATTTGATTTTCATTGAGAAGCACACATGTCAAAATCCAATACAAAAATGATTTCTTATCGATCTCTTTTTTTCGATTTTCTGTTTTGTACCTATAGGAAATGAGTTCATAACCCTCTTCCGGCAGGGCAAATAAATAATTTACTTCCGAATTAGTCACTTTTAGAAAAAAAATAGCTTTTCTTGTTTCAAGACCATTAAAATAAAAATTCCAACGAAAAATCGAAGGATTAGATCAGATAAAAAATAAAATCTATAAAAGGGGCGACTAAGGGCCAAGGCAAATATAATATTGCCGATCTCATATAAATTTTTTCGCCAATTTTTTTTTTAAAAGAGGGAACCAATGCACAGTAACCACGCCATGCGGACACTTTTTTCATTAAAAAGTTTAGCTAAGACAACAATTTTGTGAGACATCTATACGTTTCATGAACAAAATTTTACGAAGTTTAAATTTTTTTATCTATTTTTATTTTCGACGATTTGCACATGCTGGATGCACATGTTGAAGTATGCACATACTTGTTGAATAAAAACGTAAACAAGAAGCAGGATCAAGTTTGAATTTTTTTTAATTTTCGTAAAATATTATTTTTTTTGTTTTGTGTCCTTTTAAAACAAAATTATGTTTTGTGTCCTATATTACCTATGTACCTTATGAATGAACTGTATTTATTATAATATTTTATGATACGAGAGACTCCATTAAAAAGAAGTTATTGTAAATAAGACTTATTATTATTGTTTTAAATGTAATCAAAATAATTTTTTTCGAGTTATGTATATGTAACATTGTTATTTGTATTATTAAGCGATAATTTGTTAATATGTAGATTATATTTTTTTAATTTTAAATCTAAACACGTGTTAATTTTATCTTGTCCTTATGAGTGTGTATTTTAAAAACGCATTTGAGCAAAATCGACTTTGAACTAGTTTATGAACTAGATATTTTTGTTTATAAACTTATTCTTAAGCTGTGTTGCTTTCAAAAGATTACAACAATAATTGCATTGTATTCAAGGCGATTGTTTTAGAATGTTAAGAAAATTTTTTTTAGGATTAGGGGAAATAAAATCATTTTATGGTTATGGTGTTTACCGCAAGGCGTTATTTTTTCTATTTTTCTCGAAAAATTTATCTTGTAGAATAATTTAGCATTTATTATTTGATAGCAAAATACCGAATTTAATTTACATAGCATCCCCAATGAAATCCCTTTAACTTTTTCCTTACAGAAAAGTATGAAAAAAATTTTGAGAAAAATTTTTTTTTTTTTGTTAGGTTGGTGATTTCCTTATGAAAAATGTTATCAAACTTTTAACTTTTTCCTTATGAGAAATACAATGAAGTAAACCGCATTTGCAAAATTGGTTGTTGTTGTTGTTTTCTGCTTGTCACAAATTAAAAAATATTCAATGCATATTTGTCTTATAACAATTAATTAGTGTTGTATTTTGTGTCCTGTGAAAAAGTAATAAATAATATATAATATAATAATATAAAATAACAGGTAAACAAAAAATAATTTTGTAAAATGAAGTTAGCTTTACTTTGACTTTTCCCTATTCATTGGGTATGCTCTTCAAAAGGAAAAAGTTAAAGGAAAAATTATTTTGCATTGGGGATGCAGTGTTATTCTATTTCATAAAATAAAAAAAAATAAAATAAATATTAAGAAAATGAACCAACACCCAAAAATTAATTAATTTTAATGCGTTTTGCATTAAAAAATTAAAGCCAAAAGTTGTTGCTTTCACATTTCTTAGCTAAGTTAAGCGGATTAGCGAAAGCAACACTACTTTAGTGTGGAATACCGTCGATGACGTAAACTAGTTCAGCGTTGCACTTTATATCGGTATCGATATATACGGTATCGATTACGGTGTATGCGGTATCGATTGTGCAAATAAGAAATTTTAGTGAGATATATGTGTGTATCGGTTATTTTCGTAACTCAATTTATTAATAGATTAACTGTATTGGTGCTGAAAGAATTGTGCATTTGCGCTTTTCCATCATTATTTGATAATACCGCGATTCAATTTTTAAAATCAAGAAATGTCTACCAACCGAGCTCTGATGTACATTTCTTTACGTTTTGGAAATATTGAAACCTGAACGAATCTACAAAATAACATAGAGGAAGCACATTTTAAATTAATACAAATATTAGTATGTATATGCTAAAAAATGAGCGCGAGGCTGCAGCACCTACGCGTTCCAATAAAGTATCAATTGACGAACTAATGATGAATCAGCAATCTTTCTTACATAAATTCGCAACTATGAACATAAGGAACAGTGATATCCGGCTTCCAAAAATTAATATCCCCTCTTTTTCCGGTCAATACTCGGAGTTTCCTTCGTTCAAAGATCTATTCGAAGCATCCATCGACAGCAATGCTAAAATCTCAAACGTGGTTAAATTTCAATATGGAAGGTCTTTTAACGGGAGAAGCTGCCACATTAGTTCGTCATATCGCAGTAACTGATGCAAACTATAGTGCGGCTACGGAGAAGATTAAACAAAGATACGATAAAAAAAGTCTCGTGGTGACAAATCTCATAAAGCAGTTTGTTGATCAGCCAGATATATCAAAGGTTTCGGCTAAGGCGCTTCATCAAATAGCTGACGTATCGGATAAAGTTCTGAGAGGATTGAAGGTGTTAGCCGAAGCGGACAAAGGGACCCATGGCTCATTCATATTTTGGTAAACAAATTGGATAGTGTGTCCAATCAAGCATAGGCAAATGAGATAACTATAGAGGATTTCCCTACGATGGGAAGATTTTTCCGATTTTTATGCAATTGATTTATTGGATGTTATAGAAGTCAATAAAGTGTCGACCAGCAGTCGAGTTAAATCCTTCTAATGAACTGCAGAGCCTTTGTGCCTTAAATGCTTGCAAGGCCATTACCTCAGTAAATGTGACCAGTTTCTTCCCCTAAGCGTTAATGATAGACGTTTGTTTGACTTCAAGCCATCAGTCAATCGTATGCAGATCGAGTTATACATGCGGTAAATGCACAGGAAACACCATCTTATGCTACACACCGAGGATGCAGTGAGGCCAACAGCGAACACGGCTACTAGAAAAAACATAGAAGAGGCTACTATTCATGTCGTGGCGAATGCAGCAACCATATCAAGTTTCCAATCATTATTACCAACAGCAGTAGTTTGAGTTCCAATCTGGAAATCGACAAACATATGCAAAATGTTGCTGGACTTGGGATCTCAAGCGTTATTCATTACCGAGGAGTGTATGCAGCGATTAAAACCTACGAGATCAAAGGCAAACTTTGCAATATCGGGCTTGGCATCGAGAAAGGTCACTACGAGAGTTTCGGCTTGTGTCACACTGAAATCCTCATACTCGACAAAGAATGAGGTGCTGAATGTTTTTTTAAATTTTACTGTTACAGTTTTGGTTTTGCGCAGCAGTGTCTAATAAAGAAACTACAAAATTTTCATTGTGAACTTTTAATTTTTTAGGTAACATAAAATAGCAAATATGACTAACAATTAGCTTTTCTGAATGCTGAGAGTCTGAAGTTTTCATCAAAAACTATTTACTAACGTAAAGTAATGTTAAGAGTTAAATGATACAGAAAGAAAATAATTTCTTTAAAAAATAGAATTCTAAAAGTTTTGTTTAAATTTGAAATACTTTTTAACTAAATATTAATAATTATTATACCTTATTTAAAAGAAAATAATATCAGCTTTTTAAAGAAATTAATACTTAAAAATAAAAATAGTTATTTCTCAAGATATTGAAGTTTCTTTAATACAAGGTGCTGCGTTAGAAGGCTCCTCTTTAAACGTCTATAACTTGATAGGGGGGCTTAAACGTGCAAAGTGACAGAAGTAACCTTACTTTTGTTTTGATCAAGGAATCCAAAGGTACCATTCGTGTTAGCTTCTTTAGGGTCATCCTGTATGTATAGATTATAATTAATATAAATATGGGCAAATATTAAAATAATAAAAATTTAAAATATATTTACTTAAATTTTTAATATTTCTTAATAAATTTTGAGTTTGAGTTTCTTGTATTTTTTAAGTTGTGGAATACGATTCCAAATTAACCAGAAACTTGAATGTTGCTTAAAGAGATTAAATGAAATTTGCTATGACCTGCGGAAGTTGGATTCTAAAATTAATTGTTTTTGAAGTTGTGACATTGTATTGAGGTGAAACTCCATACTTAAGCTTTTCTCATAAATTAGGAGATCCCAGTTATTTTTAGCTGGAAGTCCGGAAGTGGCATAGGAGCCTTTTCGGTTTGTTCAAATATTTTGAAAAGTGTATTATTATAATTAGAAAAACCATTATGAACTAAAAGATTCAGCCTTTGTACAGCCAGACTTTACTATAAATTAAGAGATCGCATTAATTTTAGAAATGGCAGCAATATTATAAAAACCACTAAAAACCAAAAGATTATAAATTAATTTTGAAACAAAATTTGTTCAGATCATTTTAATTTATTTTACATAGTAACGTAACCATGAAAAATGTTGATCTTGCGATTTTTGTTATTTTGTCACAGAAAAAAAAGGTCTGATGAAAACATCGCTGCTGTGCGAGAGTGTACGGGAAACTCCTTGGCAGTTAATTTTTCATCATTCACAAGATCTTGCCCTGCGACTTCAGCTTAGCGAATTTAGTGTTGAGGCTTGGGTTTACACCCGTATAAAATCCAACTGACCTAGAAACTTAAGGTAAACGACCATAGACAAAGCCGTAAGCTAGCTGGTTTAGCTCTGGAAGCAGTTGGAAGTTAACCCAAATTATGCCAAAAAAAATCATCTTTATTGACTTCTTCCTTTGGGGCTACTTTAAATTGCAGATCTATGCGAGTAAATCGCAAACAATTGATGCCCTCACAGTAAACATAACGAACGCCATCCAGCAAATTCAGCGAGATTTATTCGATTCATTGAAAATTGTACCTCCTCAATACGTCCTACCAAGCAAAGCCACGGCGGAAATTTGAACGACGTTATATTCCAAGCTTAAATACCTTAAAATATTCTTTCAAACAAAAAATCTCACACAACATATTTTATTTACATTTAAAAATCGAGCATCCTCGTAAATTTAATTTCAAACACATTAGTTTGAAGTTTAGCTTTGATAATGATGTCGAATTGACATCGAAAGCTTAGAAATTAATTACATATTATAATTTTAAAATCTGAGCCATATACCAATAAAAACCTTATATTTACTATTATTTACTCATAAAATATTGTCCAAATACATTAGTTTGGTTAATTTTTAATTTTTATCGGAAATGATGATTTTTTCTAAAATAAAACTTTATTCACAAAAGTTCGACATCTACGAGTATATAGCCCAGTCGGATTGACAATTCTGAATAAATCTTCATACTTAACATTTTTTGTATTAATTGCGATATTCTTACGAAATTTAGTGGAAATCTGCGTTCCAGAAGTGGCAGCTTCCACGGAAGCTTTTTCAATTTTTTCACTGATGTTAAAAAGTTATAGATTTAAAGATTAAATTTACTTGTTTCTTGAAAAATCATTTTTTCTTTTTTCACTTTTGTGTACTTTTGTCACTTCAAAATTATATATAAAACACTGTTTATTTATTTAATTTAGTAATTTTCCTTATAGTGACAATTTATTTTATTTTTATTTTAAAAATCGATTTCGGATGGTTTTTCCTTCATCAGTTATTTTTACTATACCTAGGTATATACAGATATATATTTACTATACCTAGGTATAGTAAAAATAACTGATGAAGGAAAAACCATCCGAAATCGAATTAAATTTACATCAAGGGTTGATTTTGTTGGTTTTCTGAAGTTTACGCGGGAATTATGATTTGAAAAACAGTTTTACCAAAAGACAAGTAACTTTAATTTTTCGCTTTAGAAATCAAGTGGGATGTATTCGAGCTCTAGGTATACATTCGTGGTAAAAAAAGTGGGGTGTTTTCCACAACATATTCACCACTCCAATTGGCCAATCATATTTGCCACGGAGACGCAGGCGTTCATGCGTAATGTTTACAAATAATGCCAACAAAAGTTTCCTTTATATAATATACTCGTAAAGGTTAGGAACATGATACTATAAGTAACTAGTATTATGGAATTTAACTGGAAATAAAATAATAAATTTTAATTTTCATCCCCAAGCTTCTTTCATTGCACCAATTTTAAAAATTCATAAAATTAATTTACATTTAATTGTGTGACGATATTTTAGAAAGTTAAATAACAATCGTTACATAATCCAAACGTAATCATTTATTAAATTTGGTTATGCAACCAGTTCCAACTTATTATTTTAAAACAAAAAATCTATATATGTATATGTAGAAATCTAAAATCTGATTCTATTTCCTGCCAATCAAATTAGATTTTTCCTTTTGAATTAATGTTAGTGAACATTTCCATGTTCCAGTAAATCGCTTAAATAAGTGAAATAATCCCACCAACCAACTAAGTTGAAATTATTCATTCGATAAATTTTTCTTAATCAGCAATAGTTTTAAGGATCAAATATCCAGATATGGTACATTCGAAACGACAACCTCCATCGAGATCTAAATATCGAGATTTTCGTGGATGAAATTAAGCATCATGCAACAAAACACCTAGAACGTCTGCACCAACATGAAAATCTGGACATAGGCTGTATGCTGACTACCACACCAACAAGAAGACGGCAAAGAACCAAACCACTGGACTTTTCGTGACCAGGAGGTCAGTAGGCTTACTGTGGAAAAAAATCTGAGGAGGAGTTACACGAAACTGGGGATAATCACTTGATTACGCCGACTAATCAAAATACTTTATTATGCAATGTAAATTACTAAATGGGTACAAGACTCAGTCGTAATATAAATAAATAAAAAAATAAAAAATATCCAGATACTCGTATCATTACATAAGTCAATCATCTGTTCAACCGCTAAGAAATATTAAAGAATTTAAGGTTTATTTAATTTGTCCATATTTCATACTTAAATCGTTAAAAAAATTGGCTACCTGCTTTTTAATATTATTAATGTATATTACATCTTGTAATTTGTATGTTATAATAATTACCGTTTATATAATAGCATTAGAATAAATTGCAGTCGAGTGTACACGATCAACGTAAAAAATAAGAAGAAACAAAATAGGAATTTAAAATTTCGTTTTTCTGTTTATAATATTTAAAGGGAAAATAATTCAATTCCTTGGAAAAATAATTTTGGCGAAACAATACATTTATTATATTCTACTTTTTTAAATAAAAGTTTATTGCACATACGAGGGTATATCAAAAAGTCTTGCAATATCATATGAAAAAAACGAGTGAGTGAGACAACAATATATTTTTCAAAACCATTTTTTGTCACGATGAAACTTCTAGAAGAACATTTCGATGTAAATTTTACGGTTCGTTTGTTTTTGTCAATTTAGTAACATGTGTTTTGAATTTTTCTTAAAATGAATGAAATTGAATATCGCGCCGTTACTAAATTTTTCTATAAAGATGGACGAAATGCAATTTATATATTCAACTATATATCAAAAGTTTACGGCGAATCTGCACCATCATATGCCACAGTAACAAAGTGGGTAAAATTATTCAAAAGTGGTTGGGAGTCATTATAAGACGATAACCGCTCGGGTCGGCCAGCAGATGCTATTAGCCATGAAAACGTAATTTTGGCTGATTCTATTGTATTGGAGGACCGGCGTATTTCTGTTCCGCGGTTAGCGTGGAGACTTTCTCTTTCATACGGTACCACATATACTATATTACATGACCACCTTCACATGTCGAAAGTAAGTGCGCGATGGGTTCCCCGTTTGTTGAATGCTGAACAAAAAAAAATGCGTGTTTAAACTTCAAAGGCGATTTTAGATATGTACAAAGCAGATCCAGAAAATTTCTTGGGTAACATAATAACAGGCGATGAAACATGGCTTCATCACTGGGATCTGGAATCCAAACAAGAATCGATGCAATGGATTAAACGTAGTGAACCACCACCAAAGAAATTCAAAACTCAACCGTCTGCTGGTAAGGTTTTGGCAACAATTTTTTGGGATGCTGAAGGAATTTTGATAATCGATTATATGCCACCGAAAACCACAATCACAGGCATATATTACGCAGAGGTTTTGCGAAAATTGAAAAAAGCGATCCGGGAAAAACGGCCAAGGAAAGTTAGGAAAAAAATCTTGCTTCTTCACGACAATACACCAGTGCGCAAGGCTAATATTGCTCAAGCTGCATTAAAGGACTGCGGCTTCGTGGAAATTCCGCATCCACCGTACAGTCTAGACTTGGCACCCAGTGACTACTTCTCTTTCCCAATTTGAAAAAAACACTAAGGGGCCGGAAATTTTCCAGTGACTATGAAGTACAGTCTGTTGTAAATGAATATTTTATGGAGCAAAAGAAATCTTTTTTTTTAGAGGGTTTAGGTAAGTTAATTGATCGATGTGACAAATGTATAAACCTTAAAGGAGATTATGTCGAAAAATAAAAATATTGCTGTCTCTCTCACTCTTTTTTTTCATATGATATTGCAAGACTTTTTGATTTGCCCTCGTACATCACAGGAAAAAATAAAAAAAATATTTTGTATACATATTCATATTTCTTCGTCTTCCTTCAATTCCCATTTCCACATTTCTACTAAATAAATAACAAACCGAAATCAAACTAAATACAAATTTATCAACTATAAACGCGAGTTTCTTCTAGTTCCTATCGAACATCAGCTTTAATAAAAAAAAATTATCTGCTTCTGTTTTTTTAAAGAAATAATATTTTACATTATAATAGGCTCCTATAATTTAATAATATTCTTGGTTCCTAGACTATATTTATAAATTGGGGCCCTTTTGTGAAATTTTATCGTTCTCAGATTTTTTCGGTATCAAAACCAAACGATGCAAGAATAAATAAATAAAAAAGTACAACGCTGAACTAGTTTACGTCATCGACGGTATCATAAACTAGTTCAAGGTCGATTTTGTTCATATGCGTTTTTAAAATACACACTCATAAGGACAATATAAAATTAACACGTGTTTGCTTCCTTAGATGTAATATTAAAAAAATATAATCTACATATTTATTATCCCTACTATCAATTATCCACGGATTAACAAATTATCGCTTAATAATACAAATAACAATGTTGCATATATATAACTCGAAAAAAATTATTTTGATTACATTTAAAACAATAATAATAAGTCTTATTTACAATAACTTCTTTTTAATGGAGTCTCTCGTATCATAAAATATTTTCACAGTTCGTTCATAAGGTACATAGGTAATATAGGACACAAAACATAATTTTGTTTTAAAAGGACACAAAACAAAAAAAATAATATTTTACGAAAAGTAAAAACCATTGATAAAATTCAAACTAGATCTTGCTTCTTGTTTACGTTTTTTTTCCACAAGTATGTATATGTGGTACATACTTCAACATGTGCATCCAGCATGTGCAAATCGTCGAAAATAAAGATCGACAAAAAAAAATTAAAGTTCGTAAAATTTTGTTCATGAAACGTATAGATGTCTCACAAAATTGTTGTCTTAGCTAAACTTTTTAATGAAAAAAGTGTCCGCATGGTGTGATTACTGTGCATTGGTTCCCTCTTTTAAAAAAAAAATTGGCGAAAAAATTTATATGAGATCGGCAATATTATATTTGGCCAAGGACAGCAAATTCTTTGCCAACTTTCTTTTAATCATCTTATTCATAATCCAATTTAATTTCACAAATTTAACCAGGATCGTTTTAGAGACGCATCTGCTCATGCCACAAGCCGTTGGCTACGATGGCAAAATTGCTTGTATTGAAGTTCGAATTGCTCGAAGTGGCAACCATCCACCATATTCTTCGGGTCTGTCTCCCAGCTATATGTTCGTAAACCTCAAAAAATGGCCCAGGGGAAGAGATTTTGACGAAGCAACAGAATATTTTGAGGCCCAAGATAAATCGTTCTACAAAAAGGCAATGTTAGCGAAGCGTTGAAATTAATGTATCACTCTTGAAGGAAACTATGTTGATGAATAATGTCAAATTTTGCAAAAAAAAAAAATATTATTTTAGTAGTTATCCTTGGGACTTATTGTCCGACGATGAACTTCTAAAATAAAAAATCAATTAGATCTAGCTATTTTTGTGCCAAATCCGTTTAATGATGAAGCTTATCGAGAGCTAAATATGACGATAATGAAAGCTTACCTCAAATCTATCGGTGAACTGTAAATCGATATCGATACTTTCCAATCGATAAGTAAAAATTGAGCAAAAAAATTGTTTCTTCTTTAAGAAAATTCTATCAATGGTATTCTCTTTATTGAAGTGTATTAGGATGTTAATGTAATTTCCAAACAATCATGGCATTTCTGCAATCAACTAGTTGTCGATATCATAAGAACTGTTTCGTTTCCCATGGCCGTACCTCTCTTTTAACTCTTCATGCAATTTATTTTGTAAAGCTATTTTATTCCCGTCAATTGGAAACGTTGGAATTGGTGATCGTTTTCGTGGTGGTATCTTAGGTTTTGTTAATCTACCCGGTGATTCATCGCTCGATAATGTTGGTGTTGGAGCTTCTTCATGTACCGGAGACTCAACTTCATCGATTCGCGGTGGAATAGGTGAGCGACACGGTGATCTTCGTGGTGATTTCAATATTGATGTGGGCCTTATACTTTCTATCGTTAGTAATTCACGCGAATTTGTTTTTGATGGAAATGTATCAAATTTATTTGGTACTGCGTAATGATCAACGATATTTTCGTCACTGTGATTAGTTGAACTTTGTTTTCCAAATGTTTGAAATTTTCGTCCTAGGTCCTCCGGTGAATAAGTGACGTCACGACTAAGTCGACGCCCAATTGTGTCTAAACGTTCGCCAAATATACTGTCCGTGCTAAACCGGCGAACATTTAAACCAGACGAGTTGGACCGAGATCGTGTATCACGTTTTAGTGTAAATAATTTGGGCTTTGGACTAGATTTTGATAGTGGTTGTTGCGATGGTGCTATTAAATGTGATTGAGTATTTGCTCCGATTGGTGATGTTGGATCGGTGGCATCGATTTCTGCAACAGTTTGCAATGGAGTCTCCCGCTCCTCTTGCTGTACCCTGAAATATATGCAATAAAATAAACGCTTATTGTTTTTATTGAACATTTCAAAAAGTGTTATTACCTCCGTATTTCTTGTATCATTTCAAAAAATTGAGCTTTACTTCGTCTTCTTCGGCGCTGTTCATCCTCCTTCTGGAACAAATCAATTCACTTAACCACGTATCATTTTCGGAAAAATTCAAAATTTAATCTCAGGAAAACTAATACCAACCCTTTTTATGGATTTTTGAAATAAACTTGCTATTTGCCCTTGTCGTAATGTATCCACGAGTTCACGAGCGGCATGATGCGGCGACACCAGTTCGACACAATTTATAAACCTATATAATTTTTGACTAAAAAACATGATGTTTCGTGATCTCCAAACCGTCCCTTTCGGCTTAAGCCGCAGAAGTGGCAAAGTGTATTTAAAAAATAAATGTTCGAATATTAAAATTAAAATTCCAAGAACCATGCCTGCGCCAAGTAATAAAAAAACACCCGCTACGGCAGCAACGCCGAGTGGTCTTGGTTGCACAATTTCGATATCCAATTTAAAACATGGTAATGTGCCATACCATTTCTCTGTTAGTATATCCAAATAGCCATTACTTGAATATTTTGCAATCAGTGATGAAATTGAATCTTTCAATGGAAATCTTTTAATAGAAAAATGTGGATTGGTCGTGAAATGAGAAAATAAAAGATTTTCTTTTGTATTTTATAAAATATCCATACTCACCCTTTACTCATTCCAATCGCATAGGAATCTTCCATATAAATTTCGCCAATACAACGTAAATTACATCCCCGATCTATAGCACGATAATAGTCCAATATTGGTTTATCAGCAAGTACTAAATCAAGTGTTCCGTTTCTAGAAAGAGGCAAAAAAGAAAATTAAATTAAATTAATGATCAGAGTTGAAAGCAATGAATTGAAACTTTTCCATAAAAATCTTCCCAACTTTCCCCATATACATATGTAAATGTGGCGGTTAGTCAAATATATGTTATTAGTGAACTATACACAGATAAGGCCACTGCGATGGGTAGTTTTTCGAAATACAACTTTTGTTTTATTTCTTATTTAATAAAATAACAAATATGAGTTTTAATCACTTTCTTTATCTGTATTAATTTGTTTTATTATAAAATAAAGATAACAACTAGTTTCGAGCTTTGTTGCTCTTCATCAGGTTGCAATTTAAAACTAAACTTGCATATTTTTTTAAATGATAATTGTCGAATACTTTTTTTTATGTGCAACGCAGTATAAAAGTATTCGGCAGTTATCATTTAAAATACAGTTACTCACAAAATTGAGCGTACACCATTAAAAAAACATATTTTGTTAAAGAATAAGTACAAAAACAACAATTTAATTGATTTTTTTTTATATTTCGAAATATTACATATCTCTAAACTAAATTTCTAAAAAAATAATAAAGTAAATACAACAATTCCTATTAAATAGAGAGAAAACAAAAATCACAACATTTCAATGTCACAAAATTGAGCGTACACTTATTGAGAACTAGAAATTTTCCATTCAATTTGCGTAATTTCCTTAAAACGTTATTTGTATAGCGAGTTTTACGTTGGAAGGATACTTTTACAATTTATTTGTTAAAATTTCGATTAAGAGCCATTACGATAATCTCAGTAAAATTAAAAATTTAAAATTGGAAAGCAAAAGAAGAGAAGTCGATCAATGTACTCGAAAATTGTACTCGAAAATCGTTGCGTGAAATTGGCAAAATTGTCGGCCGACGTCATTCTACAGTGCAGAAAATTATAAACAAATGGAAATATGAGGGAACGCTAAAAAATAAACAAGGTAGCAGCAGAAAAAGAATTTTGAGTGAACAGGTCGAGCGATTTATTGTACGTGAGGTAAAAAAAAATCCAAAAGCTGTGTCCCAAAGCTTACATTGAAAATGTCAGAAGCTACACAAAATGCTATATCAACAGAAACTTTTCGCCGTGTTTTACGCAAGAACAATTTGAACGGTCGAATTGCTCGCAAAAAACCATTGTTGTCAACCATAAATATCCAGAAACGTCTTGAATTTGCTAAAACATACATCAAGGAGCCTCAAAGTTTCTGAGATAAGGTAATATTCACAGATGAAACTAAAGTAAATTTATTTGGCTCAGAAGGGAGGAAAACTGTTTGGAGAAAGCCGAATGAATTTTTGAAATTGAAGAACTAATTTTCAACAATAAAACATTGAGGAGGATCCGTTATGTTATGGGGTTCTATGGCTGCGAGTGGAGTAGGAAATATGGAATTTATAGAAACAACTATGAATAAAACAGGATATCTAGAAATTTTCAAAAGACATGTGCGGCCAACTGCAGAAAGATTAGATTTGTCTATTGATTAGTGAAGGAATGGATGCTATACAACGTTCGCCACCAACTTAAAACTACACCTCAATCACCGGATTTAAATCCGATTGAGAATTTGTGGCGGGAAATAAAGATACGGGTTGCAAATAGCAATCCGTCCAATAAAACAGAGATAAAAAATAGAACAAGGGGTGAATGGGTAAATATTGAGGCCTTTTATACTAAAAACCTGGTGGAATCCATGCCACGTCGTTTACAGGCGGTTATAGACGCTAAAGGTGGCCACTGGCCACACAAAATATTAATACAGTAAAAATTACGAACTTCTCAAAAACTTATCATAAGTGTACCATTTTGTGAAACTGAAATATTGTGATTTTTCTTTTCTGTTTAATTATTATGAATTGTTTTAAATGGTTTATTTTTATTTTTAGAAATTAAGTTTAGAGATATGTAAAATATCGAAATATAAAAAAATCAATTAAAATGTTGTTTTTATACTTATTCTTTAACAAAATATGTTTTTTTTAATGGTGTACGCTTAATTTTGTGAGCAACTGTATATTCAAGTTTAGTTTTAAATTGCAACCTGATGAAGGGCAACAAAGCTCGAATAGTTGTTGTCTTTATTTTATAATAAAACAAATTATCACAGAAAAAGAACGTGAGTAAAACCTAAGATACATAATATAATACTTTAAATATAAATTATCCATTAAAAAACTCAAAATAATTTTTGGGCGCCTTTATTTCATATTGGGCGCCTTTACTATGCATGTGTTGAATAAGCGTTTTTTTATATCCCTTTTTCAACCAAGAAAACATATAAATTGGCTCAGTTTTAGTCCAACCGACACAAATGTGTGAGTAAAAAATCATAGTATGTAATTGCTTTGTTGATAAAAAATTTCGCTTGATTTGAAGTACAAACAACATAATTGTGTGTATAGATATAGTGTTTTTTTCGGGCGAAAATAAGTTACAAAGGAATTCACAAATGTGTAAGTTGGTTCAAAAAACATACAAAACTAAATTTTTGACATGGTACTTTTGCCCTACCCGCACAATTGTGTTAGTAAATCAATAAAGGGATATATATCCCTTTTGCTGCCTGGGGTAACACAATTGTGTGGGTAAGGCAAACGAATCATGTCAAAAATTTATTTTTGTATGTGTTTTGAACCAACTTACACATTTGTGTATTCCTTTTAAACTTATTTTCGCCCAAAAAAAAAACTAAAACTATATACACAATTGTGGTGGTTGTACTTCAAATCAAGGGAAATTTTTATCAACAACGCCATTACCTACTATGTTTTTTATTCACACATTTGTGTGGTTTGGACTTTATTTGAGCTAAATTGTTTTTTTCTTGGTAGAAAAAGGGACACGCATATTTTATGTGTTTTGTTTTGTGTGGTATTATGAGATTGTATGCAGAGAGAGAGAGAGCGAAACTAACAAAATTGATTCATATTGTTAAGAGAATAAGGTATAATGAAAAGCAAAAGAAATATGTTGTTGTTTAAATTTATTTTTCACATGTTTAAATATTCAATTTTTCTGTTTTCAAAATACCTAACAAATACAGTAAACCCCCCAATAACACGGTCTTATAACGCTTTTTCATATTACGTGATTTCATGTCACGTTTTTTCCTCCGTATAAAGCTCGATTTATATTATCCGTTCCTTTCAGTTCCTTCATTTTTCGTATCAGACAAAAAAAAACAGTGTTACATGTTTTTTTTATTGGAGTATTTATATTATCCGTTCCGTACTTGCAGGAACTGAACGGAACGGATAATATAAATACTCCTATAAAAATACATAAAACAAAGTTTTTTTTGCCTGATACGAAAAATGAAGGAACTGAAAGGAACGGATAATATAAATCGAGCTTAACGCGGGAAAAAATAAGTAAAACGTAAATCATTTGTGCATAATACTTTTTACGCTAGTTGCCGTAGGCACTTGGCGAAACACACTTATACTTAATAAACACATTTTTATTAATCACTTGTTTTTTGTTTCGCAAAATTATTTTGAATATTTTCAAAAAGTTTAAAAAATCACTCGATCGATTTCGACTTGTTAGGTCATCATCAGGAGTATCTATTGATTTGTTTAAATAAAAATTTTGTTATATAGTAGAAAAAAGCAAAAATTAAATAATAGAAGGAGGGACAAAAAATAAGGAATAAAAATTAATCTACGGGTCGCGCAGGAAGGCGATGAGTCATTGGCTGAGTAACAAAATTCAAGGTATATTATTGCATACGTGAGAATAGAAAAGGGCCTAGTCTGTAATTGGTGAGACCCGGATTTTTCTCTTCTGTTCGTTAAGGATATTTTGGTTAAGAAATATTGATTTTCGAATTTCGTAAGATTCTAAGGTATCTAAACGTCTGCCTTTGGGTTGTATATGTAATATCTCTAAATTGTTCAAGCTAGCTGTGTGATTTTCTGAAGTTAAATGGTTATGAAAAGTTGATTGATTGCAACCAGATAAATATTCTTTAGCTCTAACTCCAAAATTGCGCCCAGTCTGACCAATATAGGAGAAACTACAATCATTGCAATTGATCCTATAGACACCAGATTTGGAAAGGCGATCAACTCTAGGTTTATTGTTAAAAATCATTTTCTTTATTGTGGTATTATTATAAAAAGCAAAACTAATATTGGTATAATTGGACACGATGTTGCTAATCCGTTGGCTCGTTTTCCTATATACTCTAAGCGACGCCAATTTTCCCGCGTTAGACTATCCGGTGGATAAATACCCGTTAGAGTTTTATGCTTTAGCATTTTATTTAATAACTTTAATATAGTTCTAGTTGTATATCCGTTATTCGTTGCTATTTGAAGAATTATGTTAAGCTCAGTGTTATAATTTGAATTTGTCAGAGGGATGTTTATTAGTCTATCTATGAGTGAGTGGAAAGCTGACATCTTAATATTATGGGAAATGTTTGAAGAACTAGGGATAACAGCGTCTGTATACGTGGGTTTCCGATAAATTTTGAAGTCTAAAGAAGAATTAATCCTGGTTATTGTTATATCTAGAAAGCAAAGATATCGAGAAATATTATATCGAGAGCTTGGGAGAGATCCAACTAAGTCTTTTAAGACTTCAGTTAGTAAGTGTATTAACCAATGCCAGAAGATATTTGATGGAACTGGTTGGAAGTACTCTGTCATGAATCCATCTGCCCCGGTCCTTTATGGTTTACCAAAAATCCATAAGGAAGGCATTCCGATTAGACCAATAGTGGCGTATTGCAATGCTCCTGCCTACAAGCTATGTAAGGGTTTCATAATTTTTTTCAATTGTCATACTAATTTCTTTTCGGCTTACTCGGTTAAGAACTCGGTAGAATTGATTAACAAAATTCAAGACGTCGATATTCCGTTACATTCAAAACTAGTTTCATTTGACGTTGCCAGTCTTTTCACTTCTATTCCAATTAATTGTCCCAAATAGTTTGTAATTACTTAGATAGGGATGTTGTAGATGAGAGCTTACGTCGTGAACTGAAGTTAGTTTTTGAGACTTGTATTAAACAAAATTATTTCTGTTTTGATAATACATTTTTCAAATTCGCTGATGGTCTACCCATGCGCTCCCCTCTGTCACCTTTGTTTTCTGAAATTTTCATAAATTTCTTCGAACAAATGATCATATCAAATAACAATCCTTATTTTCGTCATATAAATTTTTGGTATAGATATGTTGATGACATATTATGTCTATGGAATGGAACTGATAGACTGTTACACTCTATCCTTACTTGGTTAAATTCTCAATATCCTACCATTGATTTTACGTTAGAAAAAGAAGAAAATAAATGTATTAACCCTTAATGCAGGTTTGTGTCATATATGACACATATTTATTTTTGTTTAGTTTTTTCGTCATCTAAACTATCACATACAAATGGTTTATAACAAATTCAAATATAAGGATTTACTCGTTTGTATGCGTGAGTTACTTTCACATGGCAATGACATTTATTAAATAAAATTGGCGGGAATCTGATGGTTTTAGTTTTATGTAATCGTGTGGTGTTCAAATATAAAAATAAAATATAATTAAAAGTATTATCCTTTTACAAATGAATTATAATTATAATTCAATTAGTATTAATCATTTTGATTGTATTTCCTCAACGAATCCTGAATTATTTGTTTAGTTATTGGTAAGTAAAATTTATGTATCATATTTGACACAAAAAGTCGTTAAGCAATTTTTCATTAATGTGTCATATATGCTCACTTTCTAATTTTGGTAAATTTATATTCATAACCATTATACGAGTTTCCATTTTAGGACTGTTATGATAAAGTTGTGCAATAATGTCGTCTCAAAAAAAATATTTGACTCTAGAAGAGATTGAAACAATTGTAGAGGAGTGGTCTGATAACAGTGAAGATGATCTTGAAGAAGACAATGAGGAGGAGCAATTTAAACCACAACAAACAGAAGAATGTGATAACAATAACGATGAATTAATCGACAATTTAAACATCGAGACTATTCCTGTCGTGTTCGCCAATGATATAAATATGGAAAAGGCATACATTTTTGACGCTGATGATATGGATTATGGACGAAATATTGAAAATGGAAATGATGTGCGAAATGAGGAAGTTGAGTTGAAAAATCTGAAAGAGAGATTTAAGAAATTGATTTGGAAAAATACACCACTTGAAATCGAGTCCAATTCAGCCCAATTCAAAGGCGATGCATCACTACTATCAAATATTTTAGAACTTGAGACATCACTCTCATTTTTTAATTATATTTTTGATGATGAAATGATAGATATGATTCTAAATGAAACCAACCTGTACAGCGCTCGTAAGAATATTTCTAATCTATCGTCAATTCATCAATTACCGAATACGAGACTCTACTGGGATCCAGATGTTGGCAACAAAATTGTGCAAGATGCAATGTCATTAAAGACGTTTATTAAAATAAAAAACAATTTGCATTTCGCCGAAAACCATTTAATGCTGCCGAAAGAACACCCAAGTCATAATAGGTTATTTAAAATCCGACCATTCATTAATATTTTAAAAAAAATTTTTTAGAAACGCGTTTGGAAGCAAATCTTTCAATAGACGAGCAAATTTGCAGCACGAAACTTCGAAGTTATATGAAGCAGTATGTCCCATCCAAGCCACATAAGTGGGGATTCAAGATATTTGCTTTAACAGGGGGCACTTCTGGTAAATATTAGGCTTATATTAAATGTGTAACATAAAAGTATGTTTTCTCGAAAATAAATTATTTATCTATTATCATAGGCTATATGTAGAATTTCGAGTTATACTCGGGTCAAGAAAACATGTACCGTCAGATAGAGGAAGACAATTTAGGAGCCTCGGCTAATGTCATTATTCGATTGTGTCGTTTAATACCAAGACACTTGAATCATACTGTATTTTGTGATAATTATTTCACTACAGTACCTCTCATTATGTACTTACAGAAAGATGGTATTCATAGTATTGGTACTATCAGAAGAAACCGCACACCGAACTGGAAATTAAAAACAGAGAGAGAAATGCAGAGAAGTGCTAGGGGGTTTTACGAGAAGTATTCATCCACATTTGACGATGTTCCAATGTCGCTCGTCCACTGGAAAGACAATAAAAGTGTTACCCTAATATCGTCTTATTGCGGAGCGCTTCCTACTTCAACTCTACTGAGATGGAAAATAGTAAAAGAGTATAACCGGCACATGGGAGGTGTCGATTTGCATGACAGCTTTATCGGACGATACAGAATTAAATTTAAATCGTCAAAATGGTACTTACGGATATTTTTCCATTTTCTGGATGTATCAGTAGTAAACTCGTGGATTCTTTACAAGCAACTGTGCGCTTCCAGAAATATGCCAGCAATGACTTTACTCCAATTTAGGACCGATGTAGCGAAAGGCCTTTGTTTAGTTGGCTCCTATGAAAAACCAGCATCAGCTAGTTCATCAAAACGAATAAACCAAGCATTAATGACAAAGACTCGAAAAAAATCAACCCAAAATGTTCCGATTAAAGATATTAGAATCGATAGAGTAGATCACTTTGCAATATGGGACAAGAAAACGAGCTGCAAATTACCGTCGTGTAAGGAGCAAACTTTTATAAAATGCTCGAAATGTAAAGTCGGCTTATGTTTAAATGCGACAAGAAACTGTTTTATGGATTTTCACAAGTAAACAAACCTATAAATTAATTATTATTAAGACTGCAGCAACAGTGCTGTGATATGAAATTCATTTTTTATTTTTTTATTTTACACTAAATGAGTTAATTATGTGATTTTTGTGATTTATTTTATAAATAAATATATGTAGAACTATATACTCGTATCTAAATATATATCTACTGAATTCGAAACGAAATATTTAGTTTTAGTCCTTACTTCATTTTGTGTCATATATGACACATTAATATATTTTGATTTTCCAGGAAAATTATTAATTTTTCAAAATAGGGCCCAATACTAAACTAGATTAACTCATTGAGCTCCGTCGAATCACCAAGTTTGGCCAAAATTCCTTTTATCGGCGCACTAAGGGTTAATTTTCTGGATATAACAATGACCAGGATTAATTCTTCTTTAGACTTCAAAATTTATTAGAAACCCGCACGTATACAGACGCTGTTATCCCTAGTTCTTCAAACCATCCCCATAATATTACGATGTCAGCTTTCCACTCACTCATAGATAGACTAATAAACATCCCTCTGACAAATTCAAATTATAACACTGAGCTTAACATAATTCTTCAAATAGCAACGAATAACGGATATACAACTAGGACTATATTAAAGTTATTAAATAAAAAGTTAAAGCATAAAACTCTAACGGGTATTTATCCACCGGATAGTCTAACGCGGCAAAATTGGCGTCGCTTAGAGTATATAGGAAAAACGAGCCAACGGATTAGCAACATCGTGTCCAATTATACCAATATTAGTTTTGCTTTTTATAATAATATCACAATAAAGAAAATGATTTTTAATAATAAACCTAGAGTTGATCGCCTTTCCAAATCTGGTGTCTATAGGATCAATTGCAATGATTGTAGTTTCTAATATATTGGTCAGACTGGGCGCAATTTTGGAGTTAGAGCTAAAGAATATTTATCTGGTTGCAATCAATCAACTTTCCATAACCATTTAACTTCAGAAAATTACACAGCTAGCTTAAACAATTTAGAGATATTACATATTCAACCCAAAGGCAGACGTTTAGATACCTTAGAATCTTACGAAATACAAAAATCAATATTTCTTAACCAAAATATCCTTAACGAACAGAGAGAAATCCGGTTCTCACCAATTACAGACCCCTTTTCTATTCTCACGTACGCAATAATATACCTTGAATTTTGTTACTCAGCCGATGACTCATCGCCTACCTGCGCGACCCGTAGATTAATTTTTATTGCTTATTTTTCGTCCCTCCTTCTATTATTTATTTTTTGTTTTTTTCTGCTATATAACAAAATTTTTATTTAAAAAAATCAGTAGATATTCCTGATGATGACCTAACAAGTCGAAATCAATCGAGTGATTTTTTAAACTTTTTGAAAATATTCAAAATAATTTTGCGAAACAAAAAACAAGTGATTAATAAAAATGTGTTTATTAAGTATGTATTTGTGCATAACGCGTTATATGGGGTACATACGAGCGCGTTGTACGAGCATTCTCGTACGTTATCATTTTAGGTTTTTAATAGGTGATTTCTATTATCTCTTTTCGTTTTCGAACAGATCATTTTGGACGTTCTGGTGAAATACAAATATTATCGTTGGTAATATCGTTAGGAGAATTTTGTTTATAACTAGGCTATAAAAAATAAAAATCATATCACAACATTATATTATACAATATATGACAACAATAGTGTTTTTTGACCTATTCTTTACCTGCTCTACAAAAGAGTTTTACCTCAATTAAACGAAGTTACCGTTGCAACATTTGCTGATAACACTGCAGTTCTCTCAGTAGGAGACTCTATCGAGGAATCGACAACGAAACTCCAAGAAGCATGTGACAAAATCATAAAATGGACAAAAATGTGGCGTATCGGGCTCAATGAATCGAAATCAACGCATGTGAATTTCACTAATCTAAAAGTCAGTTATAAACCTGTAATCATTAACGGTCAGCAGATTCCGTATGCAAATAAGGCTAAATATCTAGGGATGATCTTAGATACCAGGCTCAGATTGAAAGAGCAAGTTAAAAAGAAAAAAGATGAGCTAATATCATATATCGAAAAATGTATTGGCTGCTCGGGAAAAATTCGGAATTGTCAACCGAAAATAAATTGCTATTGTATCAACAAGTGCTAAAGCCTGTATGGACTTACGGAATACAGCTCTGGGGCTGTACAAAAAAACCAATACCAAAATAATACAAACTTTTCAAAATCAAGTGCTACGTAGTATAGTTAACGCTCCGTGGTAAATTCATTAGAAATGATGACCTTCATAGGGACCTAAATATCAGGACAGTTCAAGAAGAAATAAAACAAATTGCAGTTATTCATGGACAACGTATCTATCAACACATAAATGAAGAGCTTCGTGGTATGTTGGACACTTCACATGCAGTAAGACGATTGCAGAGAACGAAACCAATTGTTTTAATGGATTAAGGACACCAAAGCAAAGACTATACTTCAGTAAATCACCTAGAAATAGAGCTGGCCAATGGGCCTTTTCTCATCCACAATTGGGTAAATTAAGAAAGAAAAATTACTAGATGAATTGTATTCAGTTGTAATAATTTAAATATATAAAAAAAAAAAAAAAAGAAAAAATTATATTATTATTGCTGGAGTATCCTTAACCGAGAATTGCGAGTAAATGACGTTGGCTTTTTAATACTATTCAGCATCCATTGACAATGTCTTTTTATAAAAACTAGAATCATAAAACCTAATTTTTTTTTCTTTGGTCGAAACACTTTTTGTTTGCGAGAGGTGAGAACCATTCCGAATACTCTACTGAGTTGTTAGCTATGTTCATATACCGTTCGACAATTAAATGTTTTATGTTTCTCTCGTGATTATTTTTGATAAACATTTTTTGAAAGTTCTCAATCTGCAATTTACACATCAAAAAAAAAAAAAAATTCTTTGGGGCATTTTAGAGAACTACGTGAGTTGTCATTATAATAATTTTTATTAAACAAGAAGCCATCATTTTTTAGTTTGACCGTTTCATTAGACAACATTTCTTGAATACATGCCTTACATTTTAATTTATCAGTTAATTTAAAAACTATAAAGCCAACAAAATACTTCATAGAATTTTCTTCTAAAATAGTTGTATTATTAATCGATTTATCCCATCAGATATTTGTATTTGTGATAATTCAGATTCATCTACGAGTTCCATGGCATCTGTGATGGTTATGTCGTTGTCATCAAATTAATTAATTAAAAAATTATCCTCATCTGTCTCGCAATTAGAAATGTTGGATTTGAATTGTAATTTTGATGAAACTATATATCTGATAATATATAACTAAACTGCTGCAACGATGGATTTTTATTGTTACCTCCTTTGTATATGACTTGGGTGAATAAATTTTCAATAGGGTTCTGGTTGAGGCGATGGGTCAAAATATAATTAATTTTGTAGAGTGCATTGCTAAAAAAATCAGTTGCCAAGCTTTCAAAGTTTGGGCTAAGCCATCTAGAAAGTCGATGAAGTTAGCCCGAGGCCATAATTATTGGTGGATTTCTAGGATAAGTGTAGCCATCCCGCAAAAGTGTAAATACATTAAAAAATGTAGCACAATCCCGAAAAACAATTTATATATGAGAAAAAAAAAACAATATACAAAAATAAAATTAATGTAAAAAAATTTCTGGTAAAACTTTTTTTTAATATATTTAACCCGAATAGCGATCATTTGGGTAGTTACTAAATTCTGTACATATTAAATTCTATACCGCAATACCTGGAGATAAAGCCATCAAGCGGCATATATGGCCAGACAAGTCACGATACTAGCTAAGAAGTAGAAGCTGCCCCAAGTCCATATCAGGTGGAAATAACCTTTTTTTAAATTTAAGGTTAACCGTAGGTTAAGTTTTAAGAATTCCTCTTTTGATGGTTTCAAAAGCTCTTTTAAAATCTAAAAAGACTGCAATGATTACTTTGTTGTCATCTATTTGACTTTTCCAGCTATCCAACATTAGGTTTAAGGCCGTTTCACAAGAATATAATTCTCTAAATTCAACCAATATATTGTTATCAGCGATATGATTTACCAGTTGGTTTTTAATTACTCGCTCCAGGACAGTCTCATACAGTGGGAGCATATTTATTGGCCAGAGGTCTTCTGGCGTGGTTGGCTTCGTAAGTTTTGGAATGGGAACAACTGTTGATATTTACCAGGAATCTGGTACTACTGCTTGCCTTAAACTACAATTAACTATATCAGTAAAATGTTCAGAGAACATTTGATTCTGCATTCCATCCAGCATGGCAATTTTGTTTATACCATCTATATTCCATATTGCAATTTAATACTGTTTATTATTTTTAATATTTCGTTTTGCGATGTTTGTTGGAACTGACATTTTTGAAGGTTCAAATCAACGAACTTCAAAATCTAATATTACAAGGATGTTACGGTGAATTCCGCCTCCAATGAAGTGATCGCTTGCCATCCCTACCTTGACGTCATTGCTGTTCGCATCAGACTAGCTTACAACACCTCGATTGTTGCCGTCACCATTTACATTCCTTACGGATGATGTCTACAACACATTTATCAACTACATCGACTCAGCCGTTATACCTTCAGTTCGTCCTTGTGATCAATTTATCATTGTGGGTGACTTTAACTTCCCCGGTATATCTGGGAACGATGTTGACGGTATGTTCTCTTCATCCTCAAATGATGAGAAAGCATTGACTATCATCGATTACTTCGCTTCCATATCAACAACGCTGCTTAACCGTTTCAGCAACAGTCGAAGGAAATTCCTGGACCTGCTATTCGCCAACGATGTCTTGCCGATGTTGCTCCGTGCTTGGACTTCACCGGACGTGAGAACATTTATCACATACCAATTATGATAAATATTGTCCGTTCGTTCCTTCCTTCCTTCTGAAATTTTTTTAAACCAATTTCATTG
This sequence comes from Nephrotoma appendiculata, assembly GCA_947310385.1. Lineage (NCBI taxonomy): Eukaryota > Metazoa > Arthropoda > Insecta > Diptera > Tipulidae > Nephrotoma > Nephrotoma appendiculata. The sequence continues at coordinate 107,447,121 of OX371225.1, forward strand.
GCTAAAAATGACGCTTTTTTTCTTGTGAATCTTTTTCAGCAATTTGATTTAAAAAAAAATTGATGGAAGGAAGGAAGGAACGAACGAACGCAATACTGAATCAGCCTTTACAGCACGGTGCACAGGTTCAATTAGCTTCTCGGTAGTGGTATCGAGAACAACGTTCCGCGGGTTATCAATAATAAATTCGGCTTTCGTGAGCCATTGTGTAAGACCGAGTTGATGCTGCTCGAGTTCAAGTTTAATTCCCTATCGATTTTGTCAACGCCCGCAAATAATTTAAGACCCTTAATTGGTTCCTTTACAATAATTACGTAATGCAAATCGAGGAAGTTTTGACATCTAATCTCAAAAAAATTAGGAACTTCATTAACAGGAAGAAAAAGGTATCTGGTTTTTTCAGACCTCCACCGCCAGTCATCCATATGATATCTGCAATTTGTTTGCCAAACTCTTTGCATCGGTCTACAAGCCGCTTCGGTCGACAGACACCGGGTCTCCTACTACTTCCACCTCCATTGTATTTGACCATTTCAAATTTACCGAACAGGAGATTCTGGATCAACTGCTTTTTCTCGACGTTATTAAGGGAGCGGGTCGCGACCATCTTCCATCGATACTATTCAAACGTTGTGCTGTAAGTCTGGCTCCTGCAGTTAGTTACCTTCTTATTTAACGAAAGCCTTCGTCGTGTTTTTTTCCGGATCCCTAGAAAATCTCATGTGTTCAACCAATTTTTAAGGCGGGTAATAGAACTGAGGTTAGTAATTATCGTGGGATCACCATCCTCTCTGTATTACCCAAACTTTTCGAGTCCATGGTTCACAGAGTATTGCACTTCCTTATCAAGAGACTTATTTATACTTTTCAGTATGGATTTTATCCCGGTAGGTTTACCGTGTGAAAATTTGTCTTCTTTTTGTGGTCATTTATTTGACAGTCTAAACTCCAAGCAACAGCTTGATGTTGTCTACACAAACATCGCAAAGGCTTTCGATGTGATTGATCACTCTATTTTTATTCGATCGCTGGCAATCTGTTTGGATTCTGGATTCTTTCTCCCCATTATTTCGGGCGCCATCCGGGGTGCCTCAGGGTAGCCATATAGGCCCACTGTTATTCTCATTATTTGTTAACGACGTTGTAAAATGTTTTAAGTTTGCCAACTGCCTCCTCTTCGCAGATGGCATAAAGATTTTCGCCCTTGTCTCTAGCGTGTTAGACTGCAAATTGTTACAAGATAACTTAAACCGCTTCTGCAGTTGGTTAATTAACAACATACTCCCTTTAAACTTGAGTAAATGCAAAAATCTTTCTTTCTTCCGTATCCGTTCGCCCTTTTTTTTATTAATATCAACTGTACAACGAAACCATCGATTGGGTTGAGTCCATTTTGGATCTTGGCGTGATCTTTGAATCTGAAGCTACATTTACCAGACATGTTAACGCCATTGTTTCAAAGTCGTACGTTATGCTTGGTTCCATTAAAGGAAACTGCAAGGACTTTAGTGACCTGTTAACATTGACATCATTATACGTCTGCTTTGTTCGGTCTACTTTGGAGTATGCATCTTCTATGTGGTCACCCTCCTACCAATGTCATTCTGAGACGATTCAGAGTATCCAGAAACAGTTTAGTTTGTTCGCGCGACGACGTTTATCATCCACGTGTGCTGTGGATTACGTTCTTCTCCCTTATCAGAATCGATGCAATCTTTTGAAACTGCAACGACTAGATAATCGCCGAGATGAGCTTCCACGCTGTTTGTGCGTGATATCGTTAATTCTCGTATCGATTGTATCGAGTTAATAGCGCACATATCAACTTGTATGCTCCCGAACGTCGGATGTGTGAACGCGATAGAGCTTTATTCATGGGCCGAGCGGTAAACAACTACGGTCTTTCTGATCCAATTCCGAGGGTATCGCGGATATTTAACAAGGTCTACGAAGCTTTTGATTATCACTTGTCGAGCGATTCATTTAAGAAAGCTTTATATAATCTTTTGTAGTCGAGCTTATGTGCTGTAATTTTTTACTAATTGTTTTGTTGTGTCGATTGTAGTCACTGTAGGCACCATTTATAAATAATAAATAAATAATAAAATTGAATTAAAATGGAATATTTCCTACAAGCAACATACAAGGGTAATTTTGTATTTGGTGAAACGAATTAGTGTTATTTATCCCAATGAAATTGTAATGTCATGTAGGCCTAGGATTCTTATGTAAATAAATATTTTTTTTGGGTTAGGAACGTAACATATTGAAAACGTATTTATGTGTTTCGGAACCTTGTGAGAAAAACTAGCCACTTTTGTTAATACATATTTTTGCGATTAATACATATTTTTACATATTTTGAGTTTTTTGTATGGATTTCTCCATAATTCCATATTTTTAATAAATATTTCATGATAGAAAGAAAAAACAATTAACTCAATTGACTATGTATTTTATAAATCTACTCCCAAAATTCAACAAGCATTTCAAACGAATAAATATTTCTTAGACAGTTCAAATTATCAAAATAAGATGTCACTACCAAACTGCTGTATTTTTTACTAGAAAATTTAGTTGGTATATTGACCACTCTAGAAATTGCTTGTATAAAACAAATTATTTTTTGACATTTCAACAATTTTTTTCAACGATCAAAACGTATTGTTTTCGTGCTCTTCCTATTTTTAAATAAAAATCAAACAAAATTGTATTTGCATATTTGTATATTTAAAATTAACATTCGAGTAGGTACAGTTTTCAATGCCTAAACCAAAGCAAAGTGTTAGTTCTAAAGCAAAACTGATTGTACAGGAGTACGGCGGCGATATTTTTAAAACCGATGGGATAATTTTATACTGTAAAATCTGTGAAAAATCCGTGTCCATGCAACAAAAATCCCTAATAGATCAACATGTTGCCAGTAAAAAACATAAAGATTTAGAAAAGCGACGATCTGAAAAAATTCTCATTTTTTTACAAGAATCGATGGCTTGCTCGAGCTACTCAATATTTAATGAAGAGTTGTGCTTAGCATTGATAGCTGCAGATATTCCTTTGTCAAAACTGAGCAATAAAATATTTTCCTCGTTTTTAAAAAAATACACTAACCAAAATACACCGGATGAATCCACATTGCGAAAACGATATGTTAAAAATCTATTCGCCAAACAGATCAATGAAATTAGACATGCAATTCAAAGTAAATATTTATGGGTTTCCATTGACGAAACCACTGATAGAACGGGACGATACATAGCGAATGTTATTTTAGGTATATTAGATGTGGAGGGACAAATTGCCAACCAAAAATTTCTGTTAAATGTTGCGGAATTGGAAAAAAACAAATCACAGTACGATCGCCAGATGACTCCATGAAATTATTAGGAGAAGAATTTGAGCGCGACAAAATTCTTCTGTTTGTATCGGATGCAGCGCCTTATATGGTAAAAGCGGCGGTAGTACATGGACTACACAGAGTGACCGAATCTATACGCTCAAATTTTAATGATGTCAACCGACTTGTTTCAGTAGTCAAAAAAATATTTTTGAAAGCCCCTTCAAGAATTTTGTTATTTAAGGATAAATTTCCAGGCCTGCCATTACCTCCTCAGCCAATAGTTACTCGTTGGGGAACTTGGTTAAATGCTGTTAAATACTACGCTGAACATTTCGAGAAAATTAAAGAATTAGTAGAAGATTTAAACGACGAGGACTCTATATATTGGCTTTGCAAAATTTAAAAACAGAGTTGGCTAACATAACCTGTAATTATAGTCACCTCATTCATACTATAGAAAGTTTGGAGTCATCAAATAAAACTTTAGTCGAGCAAATAAATTTATTTCAAGAATCCACCAGCCAAATTGAAAATGTTAGTGGAGCTATCGGAGAATTAATAAAGACTAAATTTAAAAATGTTTTATTGAAGAATGCAGGATTGAAAACATTACAAAAAATTAAAATCATCTTCGAACAACCCGATAAAGGAAGTAACATTCTGGCATTCACTGCAGCTGAAATTGCAGCATTTAAACATGCTCCAATCACGTCCGTCGATGTAGAGAGAACACTTTCTATGTATAAAAGTGTACTACGCTCAAATCGGGAATCATTTTTATTTGAAAATTTAAAAATGTATTTTGTTGTATATTGCAATGCAGCATTGAATGCATCTTAGAGTTTAAATAGGATATTTGTGATTCAAATATGTATTTTATTTGTAGCTATGTCACAAGAAACGGATTTAATTGTGATATTTTTGTTTTGTTTATAAAACATTCTGACTGAGTTTTCTGACATTTAAATTTTTGTTAAATACATACTATACGATTATGTATAAATAAATATAAGTAAAATGTACTGAAATAAATATTTTGTTTTTATTTTTAACCACATATTTTCGTTTTACATACATATTTTAAGTACATATTTTGCGTTTTTTACCACATAAAAATCCTAGGCCTAGAAGCCTATGAAACAATAAACCAGTTGAAGAGAAATCTATTGATCTTTTCTAATGTTCAAGAAAGTTATAAAAATATGAAATAAGGAATCCCTCAATAAAGAATCCGCCTATAAAACAGAAATTAGAAAAAGTTATAAATTATTATATCTTAACGACATGGTATTTCAACATATATATCTATTATATTAATACGCTTAATTTTTTCAAACTCAACGATAAAATGACCCCTAAACATGATCAGATCCGTTTAAATTTTTCAGGGTAGGTCGACATAAATATAGCGGTGTGCCTTTGCTAGAAAAATCGGAAAAATTCCACCGGGAAGTACCTGAAACGGGTACCTCAGGTGTTTTCAGCAAAATTTTGTCACGACGCCAGAATGCCATGACAAAATATGTTTATATTGAATCTATGATCATGCGCAATACACCGTGAGAATGACAAAATTTATTAAAATTGCCGATGTTTTTGTGATGACACACTATGATGACAAAACGAGTAGAAAATTTGTAATTGAATCTCAATTAAACAAAACAGAGAACATAAAATGATTTCACATACATCTTGGTGTTAATAGTTGTTAGCGTAAAAATACAATTTTGTCATGACACTCTATATCTATTTTATATTTAAAAATTAACCGCTTATATGAATTTACTTTATTTTTGATAAAAGTGCATCAAATTTACATCTTAAAAAATCTTCTTAATTATTTCTTAACCAAAAATTCAATAAAATGTATTCACGTGACTGATTATTCAGTCGAAGGTCAGCTTCTATCTATCTTCTAACTATATCTATTATACAAATATTCTTAATAATTTTTTCATACTCAACCCTAAAATGACCCCTAAACATGATCCGATCCGTTAGGTTTTTTCAGAGTATGTCGACATAAATATTGCGCTGTGCGTGGGCGAAAAATATCGGAAAAATTCCACCGGAAAGTACCCGAAATGGGTACCTTAGGTGGTTTCAGAAAATTTCCAAGTTTTTGTGCGCGTGAAATCTTACAACATTTGAGAATTTTATGGGACGACCAAAAAGCAAATATTTTTGTTCAAATTTGTGGCGCGCGATTCAAATTCAAAGTTGTAAAACAGTTGATACGCAGACTTTCTCAGAGTGTGATCGATTTCGTGTATGGTGACATCAACACAACACCAGCCGAAGGAACCATCGAGGAGCGCACCATCCTTGCACCCAAGAATGATGATTGCGCGCTAACCAATCAGCAGGTGCTTGACCTCCTGCCCGACGAACAAGAAGTCAAACATAGAGCTGATAAACTTGAAAGTGACGACATGCATGAGGAACTCCACCTACCCGTCGAGTGCCTCAACAAGATTGAAGGGTTCGGATTGCCGCGCCATGCCATCCTGCTAAAGGTAAACGCGATCGTTCGTTTGATGAGGAATCTAAACACTAGCAAGAGTCGAATCAATGAAACACGCATGCGCGTCGCAAAAATAAACCGCTATTTTCTGGAATGTGAGGTTCTGACTGGTTTCTCAAAAGGCGAGCGCGTTCTCATCCCACGCATTAGCTCTCACCCTCGGAAGGCATCTTCTCATTTAAAATGTCTCACCTTCAATTTGCAGTTCAGCTCGCGTTCGCCATAACCATCAACAAGAGTCAGGGTTAAAGCTTGAAGAAGGTAGGAGTGTACTTGCCGGCCCCCGTATTTACGCATGATCAGATGTATGTGGCCTTTTCACGATGCCGCTCATTTGACGGACTCAAGGTGTTTATCGTTGAGGCAAGCGATCAATCACCTGATCGGGATGGGCGCATCACATCAAAGAATGTATTTTTTGAAGAGATTCTGTGCATGTAAATTGTAATATATTTTACTATTTTATTATCTACCTTCTACTACTATTTTATTATCCTTTTGTACATTTCTTATGAAATATTTAGATTAAAGTTTGCCTCATCAATAGTGTGCTTTTCCCTTTTGAGATTTTAATATTTAGTTTGGGTGCGTAAGTGATCATGTAATCCCGAGCGCACGCTTCCTGTTTGAGATATGAATATTTGACTTGACACGTAAGTCATACTGTGTACATTTGAGCGCGTGCTTGCCGTTTAAGATTTAAAAATTAACCACGTATATGAATTTACTTTATTTTTGATAAAAGTGCATTAAATTTACATTTTAAAAAATTTTCTTAATCATTTCTTAACCAAAAATTCAACAAAATGTATTCACGCGACTGATTATTCAGTCACAGGTCAGCTAGTAAATATTGAATATTCGTGTTAACACTTTAAAAATTTCAAATCAAAAATCTTTTGAGCCCATTTTCTAATCTATAACAACAAAATGTTCATGTTATGTTTATTCGTGCATATCTGAGCCATTTATATTATTATCATCTTTCACCTCTCGCAATGACTTCTAAATCGTTTTAAATATTGAACTTTATCGTCTTGTTTATTGATAATAAATATTTGTAATATTTCAAACATAAAAATTGAATAAAATTATGTAATTTTAAAGATTATGCTATAAATTTATGGTAACAAAGTGTTTCAATCAACATTTTTCGTATTTTTCATGCTTCTTTTGTTTGTGTTTTGGGCGTAAATGGGGGTATTTTAGTAAAATTCTTCTATAGAAAAGTAATGATATATACATTTGTAAAGGGTGGTCCATGGATGTTTCATCATATGGAAATATTGAAAACTTTTTTCCAAAGTCATACTAATGGACAACAAAAGCACATTCCGTCCTCCAATAGTGCATACAACTGAGAATATTGCTGTTGTAGCCGAAAGTGTGACTCAATCCAGAAACATCAACTCATCATAGATCGCAGGACGCGACTCAGGAATTGAAGACAGCTGACAAACCGGTTCGATATCAGATCTTCGTTTAGGCCTTACAGCACCTCCAAATTGGCGACGGATTTGCTTGAAACATCATCTTTTCGGACGAGATGCATTTCCATCTCGGTGGCTGTGTAAACAAGCAAAATTGCCAAACTAGGGGTTTGGAAAACCCACCCTTAATCGACGAGAACCCAATGTATCCTCGTCGAGTACCTATAGAGCGATATCAGATTTGTTTTGGATACAAATTGAAGACATGGATTGCAAAAACTTTGCTTTCAGCAGAATGGCGCGACATCAGTCTTATCCGTTCACTTCTATATTCCCGATACAATAAAAACATCCAAAGCATTCACGTTATTGATAGACAAGCAACATAATCCGGATACAACAACATAACGAATAACAGATATCAACGCGGCCAACAAAATTTGCTATATCTCACAACCAACGTGACCATGTGATGTCGATGACCGCAATGTGATGTCGATCACATTACGTGAGAACAATTTATTTCTTTATTTTTTTACGAACAAATCAAAAAATAGAAATGTTAATTTTAATACGGATTTTTATTATCAATCCTTTCAGCGTTGATTCTCAGTTTTGCTTTCTAGATGTTAACATCTTCTGTCTGTTGTTAAAATTTCAAAATCAAATTAAAATTTATAATCCAATATGAATAACATTGTAATAAAATAATAAATAAAAATAATACTCGAATATTACTCGAGTGTATAAAGATTTAAATTAAACATTAATAAAAAATATAACTCATGCCACACCCACCGCAGCAAACAATCAGAAACTTGTGTGCACTAAATTCGGTAATCGTGTAATTGCGACTTGACGCCGATAAACTTCTTCTTGTGGAGTGCTATGAAAGATCGACGATATGCGGACAATCCACAAACGATTCAGGCTCTTAAGAACAATATATCATGAAAATGTATAGTGAAAAATTGCGTACACAAGATGGACTACCGTCAAAGGCGGAGCAGCCACTTGAATAAAGCTGTATTCTATCAATGATTGGAAGGTTTGCTCTTGCCAATAAAGCAATAACATTTGGAAAATTATTGATTTGTATTAATTTTATTGCATTTTGAAAAAGAAACCGATAAATAAAGCACACTATGGTCCTCCATCCATCCCGGTCCATCGCTCTCGTCCTCCAGTTTCGACATCCTAATATGCGTAGATCTTGTTCGACGTTGTCACGCCAGTGTAGTCGGAGCCTTCCTCTACGGCGCACTCCGACTGGTTGTTGGTGAAACACTTTATTGATCATCCGTTGTTGTGGGGACCTTGTAACGTAGCCGAGCCATCTCACTCGATTGGATTTGATGAAACCGATGATATCGCTGTCTCCGAGGAGTTGCTTTATTTCGTGGTTCATACGAATCCGATATTCGTTGTTCGTAACTTTTATCGGACCACAGATTGAGCGAATGACCTTCCTTTCGAAGGTAGATAATAATCTACAATCGTTGAGACCATGCATTCAGCTCTCGCTTCCGAAGGCACCACAGGTCTTATGAGTGCTTTATAAAGTGCGAGCTTGCATGACTGCGATAAATGTATAGATCGCAATAAATTTGATTGGGCATAGAAAACTAGTTGCCCGGCAGCGATTCAGGCTTTTCCTGCCTGCATATCATTCGACGATGTTATAACTGATCCGAGGGTATTTAAAGTTTTCAACGCTATCAAATATGGTCGCCAATTCCAAGATTTACCATGGAGATGTTCCTGGGTGTTGATAGAAATTTGGTTTTGCTACTGTTCACCTCCAAACCAAGTCTTCTTGCGCAGCGATGGAGCGGTATGAAACTGTCCATGATATCGATAGGCCAAGAAGCACGATAGTATCTGCATATCCAAGAATTTGGCCTGATCTATTAAATATACAGAGCGAAGTTTCGATGTTGCTTTTCCTCACTACGTACTCAAGCGCCAAATTGAACAACACAGGCGCGAGTGCATCACCCTGTCGAACACCAGATGTGTGTCAATCTAACAAAACCATATCATACACAGGAATCGCAACGTCGTCAATTTAACAAAATACATATTTGCCTTATATACACATTTTGCTTTATTAATATCAAAATACATAGTTTAGACTATATTATTCCATTATACTTAACACTTGGTTGTAGATTTAACACGTGAAACACGTAAAGTTGTGATTATAACAAATAAATTTATTATACAGTGAAAATAAAGTTCTGTATTTTAAAATAATCCACGACTGCCACAGGCTCCCGACATAATTCGCGGCCCATAGGTTGTCGCGGTTTATACTGTCATATGCCTGTCGGAAGTCTATACATAGTTGGTATATGGTTATGTTGTAGTCCCAACATTTTTCCAAGATCATTTTCATGTTGAAACTCTGCGGGTATTCCATCGAGACCGGGTGCCTTTCCATTTTTCAATCAACTAATAGCTGCATATTCTTCCTCCACTGTGAGATATTCGACAAAGACCTCTTCACCTGGGAGAGCTATTCTTCTAATGGGGGTCACGTCATCATTCCGATTTAGCAGATTTTGTAAGTAGGTTTGCCATACTGAGAGAACAAATCAGCGCTGTTCTCCAGGTTAGGTGCGGTTGAAGCGGGCGTCTGACTTGTATCAAGCGGTTCGTTATATAAATGTATTCAATGATAGGACTGGATGCCTTAAGATTCTCACCAGTACGTGACCCACACACGTAACAAGCAGGTTGAGCGGAAGGCCAACAGGAGGCCAACATTTCGGATTACTATATCGGATAAATACAATCACATAGATAAATAAAATAGAAAATAAAGAAACCTCATGTTGGTGTGTTCATAGAAGTAAGCATCCTATTAAAGTTAGCCGATTACCAAGCACCAAATAACTTTATAGTTTTATGACCAAATCCCGACGTCGGTGCAACCGCTAGAAACTTGAAGAATTAGACATTTTGAACGTAAAACTAAAATTTCCTATCTATCGGTCGGTGCGACCACCATACGACGGTATATTATGGGGTAGATACTCGATTGGTTAGCAAGCAAGCAAATTGCTAGCCGAAATCCTGACTACTCAATCAATTTTACCAAGGAAATTTAAATTTCATATTATATTTTCAATAAAGTTTTTATTTTATTTTGCGATTGCACAGTAGAATAACACAAAAATTTGCTGTTTAAATTTCGAAGCCGTAAATTTTACTGTAGCATCGCAAAAATAAACAAAAATTTTATGAAAAATGTATTTTGAAATTTAGATTTCCTTGGTATAATTGATTGAGTAGTCGGTTTTTCGGCTAGCAAATTGCTTGCTTGCTAGCCGATCGAGTATCTACCCCTATATCACTCAATAACAAGTTATTTTTCATCGAATTGGCCAACTTATTTCACATTTTCTAACTATTAACCGACTACTGTAACTTGATGGTCATTATTTACCCACGTGTCGACTATTCAATATACCGGTCGTTTTACCCGTTATTTATTGACCAGTTGGCCACCAGTATTGTCATTTAAAAACTGAAATCCAACTTAAATAAGTATTTTGACATATTATGCACGACGACGAAATAACATTTTTCACGTAAGTATCACAATTTTGTGACATAGTTGACTGCGCTTGACAATTTTATCGAGAAGAATATTATTCATCGGCAAACATCAAATGTACAAAAATTTATTATTTATAAATTTTTCGAAGTAGTAGTCCTAGCTGAATGGTTTATTTTTTCCGTGCATATTGAATTTTCCACAATTTTTTTTTTAATTTTTCCAAACCTTATAACGTTTTGTTTACTTGTATTGTTAATTTTACAGACATTTAAAATATTAAGAGTGTACATATTTCAAGGATTGTAAATATTATAAATAAGTGTCGTTTTATTTTTTTTTTGTTCTGTGTCCGCGAAAGCTAATAGAAATGGTGTTATTTGTGCTAGTCAAAACGATATAAACGTCATTAATTGCAGTGGTAATTGTAAAAGGCTGTATCACTATAAATGTGTGGGCCTAAAAAAATCATCATATGACTTTATTGTTAAGTGTATTAATGTGCATTGGTTCTGCGATGATTGTAATAACTTTTACAAGATGCAGTGTGATAAATTTACTGATTTATCTGAACTATGCCATAATATTAATAGTACAGTGAAAAGTTTGTCACAATTAGTTTTGGCTAATGAAGGTTGTGTATCTTCTAGTAAAGGTAGCTCTAAAATTTACAAACAAATACCTGCTACTAAAAATTTATCTTTTGCACGAAAACCTGTGAATGAGAATGTTGTGGGAAATGCACCACATTCTGTTATATTATCTTCTGATGCCGTTTCTTCATGTGCTTCTAGTGGGGATATGAACCATTACCATCATCTGTCAGATGTTGAATTGTGTGCTAATTCGTTGTTAACTCCGGATTCGTGTGTAGTTGTAAATGTTCCCGAATTTTCGGAAATTCCGGTTGCTTCCTGTAGTTCATCTATTGGAGTATCTGCTATGTCTCCTTCTGTGTCCAGTGTGGATAATAATCTTAGAACTACTGGATTGTTCTCTGAAACACTGATAAATCCGCAATCAAGTTCATCTTGTGATAATGATGAAACTGTTACAAATAATTTGGAGTTGCAAAATGATGTTATTATTGGTACAGCTACGGAGTGTACTTTACGTACTGTGAAGCCGCGTTCACAAGTATTTATTTCAAGATTACATCCTGATGTGAATGTAGATAATGTGAAGCTGTACTTACGGGAACATTTTAATATAAGTGATGTTAAAATTCATCGATTTAATCCAAAAAGTGCCAATGGGTTTATTCAAGATTATTCATCGTTCAAATTATCAGTTTCCAATGTTCATATGGATAAATTGTTAACTGCATCCTCGTGGCCGGCTGGTATTCTAGTGAAGAAATTTGTTTATAAGTCTAGAAGTAATCCTTTTTTAGTAAAACTGCAACCTCCACAAATAGTGATATAGAGATTCAATTTGATAAATCTCCTTTAGATGTTATTGATCATTCCATTTCAATTGATAAATTGCATTCTAATAATAATTGCTTATTTTTTGGTCATCTGAATGTAAGTAGTTTGACGTTGCATTTAGATGAGATAATAATACTTTTGCATAAATTTAATTTTGATTTTCTAGCTGTGTCTGAGACCTGGTTAAATAACAAAATTTGAACTTGTTCTCTTCAAATTAATAATTACAAATTTCTGAGGTCTGATCGTATTAATGGTCGTGGTGGTGGAGTGGGATTATACTATCGATCTAATTTGAATGTTAAAATGTTATCATGTGGTTTAAATGATAAAGTCGAATTTATGACATTTGAACTGTTTGGTAAGTTTAGTAAATTTCTTATTGTTGTATTTTATTACCACCTCCCACTACGAGAGGAGACATTACAAGTATTTATGATATTCTTACTGATTTATTAGAAGAGTATGAAAAAGTGTTTTGTTTGGGTGATTTTAACTTTAATATGCTAAATAATAATTTATTGACTGGTTGTTTTAACATACTTAATTTACGTTTTTTGCCGTTTAGTGCTACGAGGTTAGAAAGCCTTTTAGACTTGATTGTTGTTTTTAAGCCTGACCGACATAATATTATCAGTTATGGTCAATATTCTGTTCCTTCAATATCGGATCATGATTTAATTTTTGCTTCTTATAAATGTTGTCGCACTAGAGTTAAGTTGACTTATTCTATCGTGCCCAATTATAGGGAAATTAATCATCAATATTTTGTAAATTGTTTTTTCTCATTTGATTGGTCTAGTCTTTATTGTTGCTCTGATGTAAATATGATTGTTGATTTATTTAATTCAAATTTCTTACATTTAGATTCTATGTGTGTGCCCCGTAAAAGAGCTATTAACAATTGTCCCACAGCTCCGTGGTTAAACCAGACGATATTGGATTCAATTCAATATAGAGATTTGAAGTATAATAATTATAAAAGGAGTGGATTAGATGCTGATTTTAGTTCCTATAAAAGGGCTCTAAATAAAACTACTAAGTTTATCAATCAAGCTAAGTATAGTTTTTATTTTGGTAATGTTTATAACTCTAAAATTACTTGGAATAATTTAAAAAAACTTGGTATTTCGTGTTCTGTTGCTAAAGTTGACATAAAGTTCACTGCTGAAAATATTTTAAATGATATCTGTAAACTTTGCGAAGTTTTAGTGGTTCTGCCATTGCCAGATATTGGATCTGTTGATCCTGATGATAATTATAAATTTGCTTTTGATTGTGTTGACGAGCTAATTGTCTTGAGTGCTATCCGTTCAATTAAATCTAATGCTAGTGGATACGATAAAATTGATTTTAAAATTATAAAATTATTTATTGATCTGTTTCTTCCACAAGTGACATATATAATTAATCAATGTTTGTCAAAATCAGTTTTTCCGAATTTGTGGAAAGTTGCTTCTATTGTTCCAATTCCAAAAAATGATATTGTTGCCAGTCTTAAAGATGTTCGACCAATAAGTATATTACCTGCCCTTTCTAAGGTGTTAGAAAAAGTTATGCAAACCCAGATTCTGCAGCATTTTAAAGATTTTGATTTTATTTGTAAATTTCAGTCAAGGTATAAGCATCGTCACAGCACTACAACGGCTTTGGTACACATTGTTGATGATCTTTCTTCAATCTTGGATGGGCATGGTTCGCAAGCTTTATTGGTTTTATTGGATTTCTCTAAGGCGTTTGATAGTGTTAATCATATACTTCTACTTCAAAAGCTTTATTTATATTATAAATTTTCTAGCTCTGCAATTAATATGTTGTACTCTTATTTGAATAGTAGGGAGCAGTTTGTTAAGCATGCTGTTAACTGCTCTGGAATGGGTAGAGTAACTCTAGGTGTACCACAAGGATCAATTCTGGGTCCCTTGCTTTTTTCTATATTTATAAATGATCTTCCATGGCGAATTCGTCATTGTTCTTTTCATCTCTATGCTGATGATTTACAACTGTACATCGGATGTAAAGCATTAGGACTGAATGAAGCTACAATGAAATTGAACGAAGATCTTAGTGATATCTTATTATGGTCTAAATTTAACTCACTGGCGCTTAATCCCAATAAAAGTAAAGCATTATTTTTATGTAAAAGTAATTTGAATATTATTAAGCCTACTCTTGTTTTGAGTGATGACACAATTAAATTTGTTCCGACTGTTAATAACTTAGGACTGATATTAAATTCCAAACTTACTTGGTGTGATCATATCAGTACATTGTGCCAACGTGTCAATTATAGTTTATATTCGCTAAGATTAATAAAGAAATTATGTCCAATTCAGTTGCGAGTATTTTTGGTTAAACGTTTAGTTGTACCTTTGTTTATGTATTGTGATGTGATTTATAGTGGATGTGACAGTTTCTCTCGGCGTCTACTTGACATTACATTTAATAATTGTATTCGATACGTTCATGGCCTCAGAAAATTTGATCATATTTCTAGTTTAAAAACTTCTATTTTGGGATGTACTTTGTTCGAGTATTATCATTATAGAACAGCTGTATTTATTTTCAGAATTATTACCTCTGGATTGCCTCTATATCTTTATGAAAAATTAAATTTTTCCAGGTCTCTGCGCACTAGAAACATCAATTTGCCCCTTAACAAAAGTAATATGTATAATAATTCGGTTTTGATGAATGCGTTTATTGTTTGGAATAGTTTACCCTATGAACTTAAAAATATTAGTTCTCTTAAAATGTTTAAAAAACTTGTATATTTAACTGTACAGGAAAATGTTTAATGTAATTATAATTTGTAATAATATTTTTTTTTTACCCCTTTGTAAATAATTTTGTATATTGATGAGATTGTTAATTTTTCTTTTTTCTTCTTTTGTGATTTTTCTTTTTCATAGTATAAAAGCTTTGGCTTATGCTTGTAAATAAATATGTAATAAATAAATAAATAAATAAATAAATAAATAAATAAATAAAAATAAATAATTAAATATGGATCATTTTAAATTAAAAAAGAAACCATTTAAACATTCGACATCATTTTATCGGAAAGTGACATTTTACTCCATAAATCGAAACGTCAATATATGTTTTATTTTTTGTTGTTGCTTTAACTTTAGGTTGTGTTGCTAACTTTAGAGCTACAGTGGGTCACAGCCAAAATGATGCAAGCCATTTTTATTTTTTTTTTGGTAGAAAAATACGGAAAAGCCAGTGCATCAGTGAAGTTAATCGTAACGCTAGAATTAAATTTGCCCAAGACCATAAAAACAAAGATGAAACATTCTGGAACACGGTTTTATTTGCTGATGAAAGCAAATTTAACCTTTTTGGATCAGATGGAAGATTGTCATACTACGTATGGAGAAAGACTAATACGGAGCTAGCAGTTAAAAATTTACGAAGCACTGTTATGCACGGTGAAGGTCATGTTATGTAATGGGCTTGTATGGCATCTTACGGAGTTGGAAATTTAGAGTTTATCGAAGGCAATTTGAACAAAAATGTATATTTAGACATACTTAAAAGAAATTTGGAGGTAAGTGCTGAAAAGTTAAATATTAAGGATCATTTTCGGTTCTACCTGGACAATGACATGAAACACAAATCTGGAACTTTTTCAAAGTTGGCTCATTTGGAATACTCCTCATGTCATGAAAATACCTGCCCAATCACCGGATATCAATGTTATTGAAAGCTTATGGTCTAACCTTCAAAAAAAAAAAAACTGAATACAAGAGATTAATAATGTAGCGGACTTAAAAAGGCATTGTTAGAAGAGTGGAGTAAAATAACTCCAGAGTACACGAAAAAACTCGTAGTTTCGATGCCAAAAAGACTCAAAGCGGTTCTAATACAAAATGGTTATCTTACCAAATATTAATAAATTAATTATACAATGTGATAATATTAGATACAAACATATGAATTTATTTTTTAAAGAATTTTTAAAAACTTCATCATTTTAGATGTGAAAGGTTTTTACGTAGAAATTTTGATTTTTGTTACTATTTTGTGATAAATTAAAATTTTATATTTGTTTTCTTTTATGAAATTCTTAATTACTACTGAAGCTTATAATAAATGTAAATTAAAAATAGATTTTTATAATTGTTTTTGGTATATTTACTTAAAAAATAATATAAACGGCTTGCATCATTTTGGCTGTGACCCACTGTAAAATTTTGACAATAAAGTTACAAAAATAACCAAGTTGTTGCCCGAGTTATAAATTTGTTGGAAGAATAATTTATTTGATTATGAAATAACTTTTTTGTGTTTTTGAGACACGTTTGCTATAAATTAGTCTTTATTATAACTTTTTTGTCATTTTCATATACATTATGAAACTCGCCATTTTTCTTGGGGTTTCATTAAAAATTGTTTGCTTCTGAAAAATAAAATTTGTTATTTTGAAAATTTTCATGACCATATGTCAATATAGTATCATAATTTTAATGTTGGGGATGTTTTGTTATTTTAAATATATTTATTTATTTTTATTTTTTTTTGAAATATCAACTTATATTTTAAAATAAAGAAATTATGGAAGCGCTTAAGTTTCGAGTTTGGAGACAGGAAAAATATTTACAATAAAACTTATTTGTTTGAAAAAAACCGTAATTAACACTAAATTTGATTATTAGTTATGATTCTATCAATTTTAATTTTTATAAAAAATCTTTCAAAGTAGGAACTTTTGAACATTTGTATTTATTTTATAAAACAAGAACAATGGTTTAAATCCATTTTTTAGCCGCACTGTTAACTTTTGTCACTTATCAAATTGAATTAAATTGCTTCATAAAAAAACTCACTTGTAAATTTCCTTATAGTGACAATATTTATTTATTTTTGGAATATCGATTTCGAAATATTATTTCTTCTTGTTCCTTTTTTACAACTTCGAATAGTTGTAAAAAGGAACTGTAGAAGAAATAGTATTTCGAAATCGATATTCCAAAAACAAATAAATATTGTCACTATAAGGAAATTTACAAGTGTGTTTTTTTATGAAACAATTTAATTCAACGTGATGAAAAAGACAGCACGATTATTTATATATTTTGAAAAAAATGTTCTCTTTCCACAAAATATAATCCGAATGACGGACGAAATTAGTTTTTTTTACGAACGTAATAGTTGTTAAGGCGACTCCCACCTGACTATAGATAGAGAAGGGCCAACTATAGATGGAATAAAAAAATAACAGGAATAACGTAAGAAACGAAGACAAAAAATTATTATTCCAATTTGACTTTACGGCTATAGATTACTTAAAATATTAAGTTCATACATATATTTCTTGTAATTTTTTTTTTTGGTATATTCCCTAAAATCTTGAGTGAAACTACAATAGTTTTGTTGAGTATAAACTATAAACGTATTATATATCAACAAATATATGTGTTTAAAATTATAAACATTATTTATATGCAATTTAAATTACCGCAATTCGATAAATTATTTTTTTAGGTTAGCTTTAGAAAAAATACAATTCAGTGTAGTGAAAATTATTTTTGGTTTTGTATCCATATTAGTATATGTGTACATGAATATATAATAAATAGAAAAGATAAAATACACGAATAATTCCAAATTCCAATATATAAAATAATAAACATGCATATTACATGCAACTCACAAAAATTGAGTTTTGTTGTTGTAATTGTTAAGTTTTTTTTCCTGCACGTAAATTTAAGTGACAGCAAAATTAAAACGCAATTTCTGTTATTCTTTTTATTTTTGTTATTCTGAGTATGGTCGAATACATATAAATCCTATCTCTCACTCTTTTACGTTATTTTTTTTATTCTATCCCCCACTTAAAACTTCAGTCATTTGAAAAGACAAATAGTGGTTGTTACGACGTTATAACACCCTAAGATTTATTCCCCAATACCGTGGTAGCACCGTTACCTTACCGTTGTAACAACGTCGGCTAGTACGACGTTATCCCAATCCATTTGTGGTACTTCGGGCTCCAGCGGAAAAATATTGATAATGCAGATTCAAAATATAAATGAAAATGACTGCCATTTTTTGTCGGTAACATCCCAGTTGAAAAATGTCGATAATGCAGGTACAAATTTATGCCGGAAAGTAATTATTTATATTAGAAATTTTTATTTTGTTCTTCCTAAAAACCAACTAAAAAATTTAAATTAAGAAATTTTCATTCGAAACAATTAAAACTAATATACCAATCCAAATTTTTGTAAGTATTGTATTAGATGTATGGGAAGGTAAGACGTGAAATGTATTATAGTTTGCAAAATTTTAAATGAAGTGTCTTCTAATAATTATCATTTAAAAATGTCAGGTCAAGTTCCATGTTGGTAGTTCGATTGAAAATATCTAAAAAATGACCATTTAAAGTGTCATGGCTGGAAATCGATTCAAACGAAAGGTCTTAATGATGCTCACACCTGGAAAAATTGCAGATCAATTTTTTTGTTTGGAGTGTGGGAAAACTCGGTTGAATAAAACATATAAAATTGTTAAGAAATCCACAGAAACACCTAGCCGAAAAATTTCGATAATGCAGGTTAAATATAACCAAGGTTGAATTAAATGAAAGCCGAATAATGTCGATAGAGCAGATACAAATTTTATGTCAGAAAATATTTTTTTTTATTATAAATTACTATTTTGTTACTTCTTGACGTCAACTAAAACTATTAAAATAAAAATTGCAGGGTTCAAAAACTCGCTCCTCAAAATTTATTATTCGATCTCTACTGAGCGAATAAAAAATATTTACTACTGATCGATTACGAAGGAAGAATAGAATGAAAATATTGTGTCGCGACGACCTTCTTCAAAAGAAATATTTATTCTTCCACTTGAATAGAGTACAAAAATTTCGCTGCGCTATTCATATACAAAGGAATAGTGATTAAACTGAATAGGAAATATCGAGCAAACGAGTTTTTATTTTCTGATTTTTTCCATGGTTTTGTGTGATACACAAGATATACAGTGACTCACAGCTTATTTTATCCAGTCGCATTTTATGAACACAATTGTAAATATTTCGCGATATCTTATTTTGATGGTTTTTCTTTTTTTTCTTGTTTTATGTTACACGGAACTAATCATCAAATACAAATTTAGAAAATATAGGAACTTCGATTGCAGGGTGTAATCGCACTAGAGTGTAATCGCATTATTGTGTTACCTCGCAAGATCTTTGTAGCATCAAAGTCTGTATGACTAGGAATATGATGGGGGTTCGCACAACAATTTCGATAAATTGGAAGCATCGACTACCTATATCACCATTAGTACATTTAGCGGCGGATGCTCAGATACTTTCCTTGCACACTGTATGAAATTTGTTTAACTGTATCGTGAAACCAAAATTTGTTATTTTTGTTGTACTCGTAGTGGAAATATTTTTCTTGGTTTTTATTTTTATTTTGTTTTACTACGTTTTGTTTCCTATGCATTATATCGATACCAACAATAATAATGCCAAATACCATAAAAACGCAATACTAACAAAAGTAATTTGACGAATTTTGATGGTATTAGTATGTTTGTGGCAGTGGATCATTTAAGCTGTGAGTTGGTTTTGGGTTGAAATAATGAACTTTTTAATGTAATTTTGATATGCATTAGAATTTTTATTTTATTTTTTGTGTTTTATAACAAAAATAAATATAGCTTTCATATTACATTTAGTTTTTTTCAAAAAATAAGACATCGCGAGATATTTACAATTTTGTTCATAAAATGCGACTGGATCAAATAAGCTGTGAGTCACTGTAGTATGTATATAGTACTATAGGGGCAAATGCATATGATTTTTTTTATAAACTTTTTGTTAAAAAAATGAAATTGTTTGAAAGTTTAATAAAAAAATAAAATGTTCGTTGATAATTAAACCACAATTTATTTTAATTTCGCGTGCTAATTCATTTCAAAATTTTGTAAGTATATAGGTTGTGCACTTCAAATTCACGATTTTGCAAATGATATTGAATTTTTTTTAGTTCATTCACAACTTTTTACAAGTTAGCCACAATTTTTTCTAAATCTACCTCTATTCTTAACCGTTTAATTGTAACTTCAATTAAATGTAGGGTAACTTCAATTAAATTCAAATATTTTTAACACAAATTCAAGTTTTAATATTTCAAGTCCGTAAATTTTTTGCAACTATATATTTGCAAAACAAATTCAGTGTGCCCAATTCTTAACTGATTACGATGGGATTGAATATGTTGGATGTAAATGGGATTCTTAAATGGTTTTTGGAAGAAGTTCTTAAATAAGGCCACCAGCGACGGATCTCGATCAATTCTTAACCGATTATGATCGGATTGAATATGTTAGATGGAACTGGGGTTCTTAAATGGTTTTTGGAAGAAGTTCTGGAATATGGCCACCTGGGACGGATCTCGATTAATTCTTAACCGATTATAGTGGGATTGAGTATGTTGGGTGGAAATGTGATTCTTAAATGATTTTTGGAACTCGATCAATTCCTAACCGATTATGATGGGATTGGGTATGTTAGATGGAAATGAGGTTCTTAAATGGTTTTTGGAAGAAGTTCTGGAATTAGTCCACCTGGCACGGATCTCGATCAATTCTTAGCCAATTATGATAGAATTGGATATGTTGGATGGAAATGGGATTCTTAAATGGTTTTTGGAATAATTTCTGGAATATGGCTACCTGTAACGGAACTCGATTAATTCTTAACCGATTATGATGGGATTGGGTTTGTTAGATGGATATGGGATTCTTAAATAGGTTTTGGAAGAAATTCTGGAATATGGCTACCTAGGACGGAACTCGATCAATTCTTAACCAATTATGATGGGATTGGGTATGTTGCATGGATATGGGATTCTTAAATAATCTTTGGAAAAAGTTCTGGAGTATGGCCACCTGGGGCGGAACTCGATCAATTCTTAACCGATTATGATGGGATTGGGTATGTTTGATGGATATGGGATTTTAAAATTGTTCTTGGAAGAAGTTCTGGAATATCGCCACCTGGGACGAAACTCGATCCATTTTTAATTGATAATGAAAGAACTGTGTATATTTGATGGAAATAGGATTTTTAAATGATTTTTGGATAAAGTTTTGGAATTAGGGCATCTTGAACGGAACTCGGCTATTTATTAACCGACACTGTCTATTTATTAACCGACTTAATACGTAACAATTAATTTCTTGAACGATTATGATGGGATTGGGTATGTTGGATAAAAATGGGATTCTCAAATGATTTTTAGACGAAGCTCTGGAATATGGCCACCTGGAATGGAAGTCGACCATTTATTAACTAATATTGATGAGATTTGATATGTTGGATAAGAATCCCATTAAACGATTTAAGGAAAAGTTCTGGAGTGTGGCGTGTTCCGTATGGTCTAGTTCTGTTTCAGATGGCCATATTCAAAAATTTCTACCAATAATCATTTAATGATCACCTTTCTATCCAACATACCAAATCCCATCAAAACCCTTTGACTTCGATCCCAGATAGCCTAATTCCAGAACTTTTTCCAAAAATCATTTAAGAATACCATTTTCATCCAGCATACTCAATTCCATCATAGTCGGATAAGAATTAATCGAGTATTGTCCCAGGTGGCCATATTCCAGAACTTCTTCCAAAATCATTTAAGAATCCAATTTCCACCCAACATACCCAATCCTATCTATCATAATCGGTTAAGAATTGATCGAGTTCTGTCCCAGGTGGCCATATTGCAGAACTTCTTCCAAAAACCATTTAAGAATCCCATTTCCACCTACTCAATCAAATCAAAATCGGTTAAGAATTGATCGAGTTCCGTCCCAGGTGGCCATATTCCAGATCTTCTTCCAAAAATCAATTAAGAATCCCATTTCCATCCAACATACCCAACCCCATCATACGAGGGCTGTCTTTTAAATTTCGGGATTAGAGAACAAAAACAAAAATTAATCATCGAAAATCGCTTTATTGTTTTTCAAAATATTCCCCATGAAGATCTATACACTTTTGTATGCGTTTGAACCAATTGTCGAAGCACTTTTTCCACTCTGATTGAGGTATCTCCAAAACATGCATTCTGAACGCAGCAACCGCTTTTTCAGGTGTCGAAAAACGTTGACCTCTCAGTTTGTTTTTTACGTACTGGAATAAAAAGAAGTCATTTGGTGACAAGTCAGGACTATACGGCGGATGACTCATCAAATCGATACTTTGAGTGCTCAAAAATGCTGTTGTTTGACCCGATGTGTGAGAGCTCGCATTGTTGTGGTGAAGAGTGATCTGTCTTCGGCAGTTGGTTTTTCTGATTTCTTGGAAGACAACTGGCAAACAAATGGTTGTGTACCACTCAGAATTGACTGTTCTGCGTTGTTCTAGTGGTACGGTTGCGACATGTCCATTTTTTCCGAAAAAACAGGCGATCATATGCTTGCAAGTGCTTCGTGCGCGAACAACTTTTGTTGGATTCGGCTCAATCTAGTTCGGAAAATATTTGACGCTTTGTAGAAATTTTCAAATTTTGTCAATCGAGTTTTCCCGGACTCCCAACATGGGAATCGACCTGAAATTTTTTCGGCTGTTATTTTCGTTTGTATATTTTGAATCTGCATTATTAATATTTTTTGGCTGGAGTCGGCTAACTTTAATAGGGTGAAGGGAACTACAAATTAAAAGTGACTCAGGTGTTCACTACATATATTACAAAGTAATAAATCAATTCAAAATTACTTACTTTAAAGCCAGAATACCATCCTCAATGCTTTTGAGGGAATATTTTTTCATGTGTTCCCATAAGTGTCGATCCGTTTTACGTACATAATATTCGGCGGCCGATGATATTGGTACCCCGACACGTTGTTTAATAAGCTGCAAATAGAAATGTTTTGAAAAGAAACACAAATTAATAATTTATTTTTACTTTTAAGGATTTTTTATTTTTGATGCGTCACTGGGAATTTTTATACGGAAAAATTCCAATCGGTATTGGGTGTCTTGTGTGCTTCGTATACATACATTTATAATCCTATTTTTCTTTAATGACAATAAAAATATTTTCACAGCGTTTTCATCAATCATTTATAAGATATTTTTGTGTGTTAAAAGGATAGATGATGTGTTAGTCATTTTTTAGCTATACAAAATAATACAAAGAAAGTCACCAATGCATTTTAGAAAAGGGATGATTGAAGAAAATACTTTATAAGATGATTATTTCAAATAAGTTAGTAACGAAGATAGATTGATTGTGATGTGTTAAGTGTGCAGATCAAAATTGTTTATAATTAAGCGGTCATTTTATAATCTAATGGCTTTTGAAGAGATTTTGTTCTCAAGAGCTTCTAGAGTCAAAATCAGCTTTAGAATACAAACGAGATCCAAAGTTCCTTTTTGAGTTGGTAAAGGCTTTTTGTAGATCAATTAAATAACTTCTCATTAAAGAAATATTTAGACAACATTCATTATATATGTATTATCAATTTGATTTTGTCATACACGTGAACCTCGTTTCGCGGCTACTATTTATTGCTCTGATTACCTACCACAAAATATTATTCGATCGAATAAAAAATATTATCCTTATTAGAGTGGATATTTAAACATACATATGTATGTAATGCAGAACGCATGTGACGTACAGTGAACAAAATTAACATTTTAACTTAATCCGCTAGAAAGATTTGCAATTAGTTCGATTATACAGGGTGACCCTTAAGTAAGTACAATAAATTCGGGAGAAGATGGAGGACACTGAACAAAACATTATAAAACAGCTATAGTACTAGTCACTTTGAACTTCACTCATAACTTTAAATCTATACTCACAAATTCCTCAAACTATCGCATATTAATTAATTTATCAAACACAAGGCCAATAATAAGGTAAATTGATAATAAGTATACTTCACACTAAAAATGGTGTACAAGTATACTATGTCCAGTTGAATTGCAGGGAACTTAGTCGAAACCCCGTTTCCCTGTCCACTCTATTTTTTTAATCGCAGGCTTAACGGGAAACTAAACCCGCGTTTTGAAATTGTGCTTTTATTTGATAACTTAAATCTGAATTTCGATTGTTGAGCCTATCCCATCGATATTTCAATAAAATTCAAATAATTTCGTATGAAATAAA
This sequence comes from Nephrotoma appendiculata, assembly GCA_947310385.1. NCBI lineage: Eukaryota > Metazoa > Arthropoda > Insecta > Diptera > Tipulidae > Nephrotoma > Nephrotoma appendiculata. The sequence goes on from OX371225.1 coordinate 107,471,553, forward strand.
TAAATAAGGATTGTAGTAAAAAAAAATAGACTATTATTTAACGTTACTTTAATATTCGGCTTTTTCCGGTTTTTAAACCTGTTTTTGTGCGGTCTTTTTTTGTGCGACTTTTTTATGCAGTATGAAAAAAATTTATTCAGTACAATTTACTTAAGTCATTTCAAAATTTCAATCAAATTAGAACATAATTGAATTTGATTAATCTAATTAGTTAATTGACGTTGACCATTTTGTTTTTGATAGTTCATCACATTGCGTAAGTATTACGTTATTTTGCGTAATATTTTGAGTTATTTTCTACGTGAAACTTTTTTATGCGGTCACTATTCACCCATAAAATAAAACTTTTTAAATGTGTTGCGAAAACTATTTTTTATACCTACTCGTGAAGTTTTGGACATTTTTTTATGCGTTTCGTTTATGCCGTCCCCCAACATTACGGCCCCTTAGCCAGAAAAAAAACCATTTATAATCAGCGAAACAGAAAAAAAGCAAATCCATTTCGCCAAGGAATATATTGGGAAAGATTCCAGTTTCTGGAACGACGTAATATTTGTTGACGAGAGGAAAAATATGACGTATTTTTATCAATGGACGGAATATGGTGTGGTGCAGGTGTAATGAGGAGCTCAAACCATTTAATATTACTCCAACTGTAAAACAGGTGGTGGGCACTTAGTAGTGTGGGGATGTATGTCAGCTAATAGAGTTGGGGAATTAGTTTTTATAAATGGAAAAAAATTAACAAATATATTTAGACATTCTCTACTTAGACAATTTAAAGAAAATTGCTGAAAATCAAGGAATATAAAACATTTTTAAGTTTTACCAGTACAACGATCTTAAACATAAGTCATATTTGGTTCGAGAATGGCTATTACATAATTGTCCAAAAGTGATGGAAACCCCTCCCCAATAACCTTACTTGAATGCTATCGAAAATATATGGGACGCTCTAGACCGGCAAATTCGTAAGACTTCGATTACTTCAGTAGCAGATTTAAAAAGAGACTGGAATAGAAGTGGACTGAGACCAGCCAAGATTATTACAAACAAATTGTTGAGAATATGCCAAAACGCTTACATCACGTTTTGAAGCCGAAGGGATATCCCACAAAATATTAAATTAAAAATTTTTACTTTAAAAACAAATTTTTTGATTTTGACCGAATATTAAAGTAATTAATGTTACGGTAATTCTATTTAATATGATAATATTTGAATTTTATTGAAAATTAATAAAATTATAATTATTGAAAAAGAAAAATTAACATTTTTGCTTTTTTAATACCAGAAAGACTTTCAAACCTGAAGATTATAGAAAAACTGAATATTAAAGTTACTCACTGTATTAGTTTCTTGCCAGTATTGTACTATCAAAGAATCCTGAAAAGATAGATTTTTATTATTAATTTCGTGAAAAAATTAAAAATCGTCATTGCGAGAAATAAAACAACGACATCGTATTTTAATTGTTGTCAAACGATGTGACTGATCCCAAAAGCTTGTCAATTATCCTAATTAAAAATATAAGAATACTAGTGAAAAACAATTCAAATCGCATACAAATTTATTTACATGTCAATGGTACAGACACCCAGTAGAACGGACAAAATTTTCATCGCGTTTTTTGGATCAAGGAAATGAAAAGTTCGAGAAAAATAGTTGAGAAAAACCTTGGCCCAAACCTGGGACACCGTCAAGTACCTTAACGGCCTATATCAATCAAAGGTAGACAACTGTCATTTTGCTAAGATTTTTCTTGTATTCAAAGATTGGTTAGGAGTGGTAGGACTCATGTGCTTTTAAACTATGCAATTCAAACAATGATTCTGTTATGTGACTATCGTAAAAGACTTCTGACAAATTGCTTCGTTAACAAAGTTTTTTCCTTTATTCGAAATGGATACACACGGATTAACAAGTGGAAATAACATCAAATTGACCAGTCAAATTGATGTCCATATTTAATGAAGTCGAAATCATAATAATAAAATTTCTACACACAATGAATCAACCAACAGAGGTAGTTTACAGAGGTTCAACGCGTTACACACTTATTCAGAATAACAAACACAGTCGTTGTATTCAAACTTTTCTTGGCACAAAAAACCAGTCCTATTAATTCAAATAGTACGAGTACCATATATGAATATCATATCAACCATATGTTATGCAATATTAAGTACAAATATTTACGCGACCTGAATTCCTCTCTATACGGATTTTATACACATTCTCAAAACCCGATTCATTCAACCTTACTTGATTTATATGTGATTTCTACAAAAAAAATTGAATATTTTTACGTAAAATTGAATATCATTTATGTTTTAATATTTTTTATTTTGCAAGCACAAAAGACCAAACTAGATAGGTTATACAACTTAAATGAACACAGAAAAAGGATAATAGAGGTCTAATTTTCATATTTTTATGTATGTATCATTTCTTTGTATGTATTAAAAGGACAAAATATATTTTCACAGAAACGCACAACACCATCATCAATAATAAATTTTAGATCACCATTTTGTTCAACAGCAAAACACATCCGTTTTCATCCGGCTTCATTACATATTTGTGAATAAGTTTGTTTGAGGTGTGTACGTATATTGTTTATAGATACTGAACTAGTCGATGATAGGACATTTTCAAATTTTCCTCCTGTAATCGTAAAAACTTTTTATGTTTCAACAACATGTTGAACTTAAGTTTTCTTTTATTAATTTTAACTGTTTGCAAAGCTAGCTTTAAGCAGCCGTTTCTCCTATTAGAAGTTCTGCACTCAATGTGCGTTTCAACAATTGAAGGTTTTATTCTAAAGGAAACTGACATTACACTCAAATCCGTATAGTTCTCTTTGATTTATTGGATGGTAGAACTACGTATACCTTCTGGCCTATTCTTAAAGCCGTTTAATAACGGCCAAAATAACACACTCAGAATATTCAAAAACAAAAACACCAACAACAGCGACAAAATCAACACAAAAACTAATAAAATTTACGACCTCCATAACTTAAAAACAAAGGAGGTACCGAACAGCAGCGCCTAGCTACAGTATATAAAGAGCTTCAAAATATATATTATGTAACAAAATAAACCAAAGAAGAGATTATTCTTGAAATCGATATTTCTAAAAAAGTTAAAAATTGGCACAGTAAGTAAGAACTAAAAACTACAATATAAAATTAAAAATTGAAAGTTTTTCATTTAAATATATAAAATGACAAAAGAACACAAAAAATAAAGTGAAAATCGGCTTGTGAAATCTGGTGAAATAAATAATATGGATAGGTGTTTTAAACTCAAGTGATTTTGTTATGTGTGTGGTAAATTTACAATTATGAGCAATCGCCACAAAATAAATGATGAAACCTCTGATTTATATCGACTATACTTTTCAGAAAATGTTATTAGTAGTGTAAATTGTACGCCGTCTTTTGTTTGTACTGCATGTATTTTTCATCTGCATAGATGGTAATGGCAACACATTGAAGCCGCAATGCCATTCGGTGTCCTGATGATATGGATAGATCCACAAGGACATGATGCAGTTCAATGTTATGAATGCATGAATTCAATGTTATCAATGCATGACATACACTGCAACGACAAATGCTCAACTACCGCTGCCGCATTCACATGAAATTCCTATTCCGGAAAGATCAAACCCAACTGAGGAATATTTACCACCAACATTTGAATCACATGAAACCGGAGAAACATCTGTATCAATATATCAACCATCAAATGTCACTGCGCCATGCAATCACAATGAAATCTCGCAAAATCGTTTGGATATTATGGTACGACGCCTAAAACTATCGCAGCGGCAAGCCATTCTTTTGTCAAAGGATTTAAAACAAGTGAACATTTTGGCTCCACATGTTCGGATATATGGAGCAATAAATCGTCATGGAGCAATAAATCATCGTTGGAAATTGCATAGTCCATGGGAAGCGCTCCCAGATATCCCCGGGAGCGCTCGGGGTGGCTCTCTGGGGTTGTCTGGGGGTGATTGAGGAAGAAATGGCAGCGTCCATGAAAATCACTCAAAAATCGTTACTCGGGGGTTTTCGGGGATGCCGAATTCAATTCTGGCATTAGACTTCCCCGGGGGAGCTCGGGGCTCTCTCTGTGAAGTTTTCTGGGGTGACTGGGGGGGGGGGGGGGGGGGGAATGGCAGCGTCCATGAAAATCATTCCAAAATCTTTACTCGGGTGTTTTCAGGGATGCCGAATTCAATTCTGGCATTAGACTTCCCCGGGGGCGCTTGCGGGTGGCTCTGTTGGAAATGGTAAAGGGGAAAGTAAAAAATCACAAATTATCAAAATAATACTTTATTCAAATCGAGTTCTTATTAATGTTGAATTATTCATTATAAACTTAAATTTTTAACTTAAATACTAAACATCTTGTTCAAACTCTTCTTCATCTTCTTTCCCTTCTTCATCTTCTCCCTCGTCACAATTCTCGGCCCCGTTGGAAGTGCCTTTTTGGTTTGAGTAATTGCCATCGCAATGCATGCAAGTGAGCAATCCAACTCACTTTGGGGGCACCCACACCTCGTGCCACAGTCGGTTTGACAAGAACAAGAAATTTTGCTTAAAATTTCCTCGGGATACTGGCTTCCTTCATGGTGACAGGACTGAGCTCTCCATCCACCAATTTCCACCCCCCATTCCAACGGATCTAAGGTCTCGTCTTGACCTTGTGAACCATACCAAGCCTGTACTTGGACATAGACACGCTTGATATGCTCGGTTGACGCATTGGCAGTCGGGATTATGCGTGCACTTTTTTAGAATTGGTGGCTTCAGCATACATTTTTGCTCGATAGCTTTGGACGAGCTCAATCGCAGATTTACCGCTCGTGCTCACATCTTGGAGTGCCCCATAAAGATCCAAAGCTAAACGAAGCCCATGATCTATTACATTATTCATGGATACATGTGTTTGCTTAAATATTTCTGCAAACCCATGTAAATCATCGAATTTCTCAAACAAATCGCAGAATTTTCCTTTCCCTCGATAGACAAATGTTGAGGTTGTGTCGCATCGCTTCTGGATGCTAAGCTATCGGAAGAATACACAACATCAAGTACTCTAACGGAATACGGCTTCAGCAAGAACACTTCTAGATTCGATGGAGTCCAAGCAGCAAGCATTGTTAAGTCGTCAGTGTTTTCCGAAACAATAACCACTTTATTGTTGCGGCTTCCAGAAGCAGTCTCAATGGCCTTGACAACATCCGCATCAGCTACACTCTGCTGAGACATTATATTAGCCCGTTTCAATTGAGTTGAGTTACACTTGCGGGCAACGTCATGACCGTCCAGGAATCTGGAGCCATGCGTACGGTGGCAAAATTTTTATTCATACTTCGCCGGTTTCTTTCCGTGGATTTAGTGGTAATTTGGTCGTATCCATCGAAAACAACAAAAACTCTGTTCCCAAATGCTCTCTTTATGTATCTAACATACCCGTTGCATATCTCTAACATGTTCTAGCCCTTTTCCATCTAACTTTATGTAGAAGCATGCCCTCATCAATAACATATTGTTTGTCTTCACTTCTTACACTTACAGATCTTTCTTTTTAAAAAGTTGATATAATTTTGATTTTTCTTTTTTCCTCATTCCGTTCTTGTCAAACATAGCCGGGGGATAAGCTGCCAATTCGAATGTTAAATAAAATTCCATACTTTCCGGCTTATTGAGTGCGAGAATTCTAATAATAATAATAATAATAATAAATTATCCCGACGACCTATTACCCCTCCCAACCGCGTGCGGGGAGTCTCCATCTGTATTATTATTATTTTTTTGAGTATAATTCAAGTGAATTATAAACAAGGATATCGAGTTGCTTAACCAGTGAAATTAAAAAATTGGATTTTAAAGCGGTAAAAAAAAAATCAAATGTGATTATAAATAGATAGCTAAATGAATAGTTAAGCAAGACCCGTCGCAGACGGCAGGAAAACGGAAGTCGAGTCTGCTTAGTACAAACAGATTTGATAGATTAAAAAAAATTAAAATAGATAAAAGATAAAGTCAAGCAAAATAAAATGACACAAAAAACAAGAAACAAATAAGTTAAATAAAATATCAAACCATAGTCAAGAAAAATAAAGACGTTTTTTCAACGTGCGTTTTGTCATATTGAAATCGATAAGATGGCAGTGCTGATTAGCTTCGTACAACATTTTAGAGACGGGCTCATTCTTTCCGTAATCAGTTCGATGAGGGTCGATTCTAAACATAGGTACTGATCTTAAATCCCGAGAATTTATATTTAGATTGATTTTACCTAACAGAACAGTAGAATCGATACCCCCAGTTAGTATTTGATGGATGAAAGCCACGTCTGCAACAACTCGACGCTTACTAAGTGATTGTAAATTAATTAGCTGCAGACGATCTTGATATGGAGGCAGGTTGAACATGTCCACCCCCGGTAGTCTCCGCGTAAAGCAAAGCGAAGAAGTCTACGCTGGACTGCTTCAATCCTCTTAATGTGAACCTCATGATAAGGCGACCACACCTGGCTAGCATATTCGAGCAGGGAACGAACGAATGTTGAGTAGAGAGCCTTAACATAAGGATCGTCGAATTCTTTCGACCAACGCTTGATGAAACCGAGCGCAGAATTTGCTTGGCTGATAATACGATCGATGTGATGTCTAAAATTCAATTCACTGTCGCAAATGACCCCCAAATCTCGAACAGAACTGGCTCTGGTAACGGCATCGCTGTTAATATAATAGTCGCGAGAGATGGACTGTGCACGTTTTCGAGAGTAGGTGATTGTTTTGCATTTACCCACGTTCAAATCGAGGTTGTTCTTAGCACACCAAGTGGAGAAGTTGTTGAGGTCGCATTGTAATAGGCTCTTATCCGTTGTGTTTGAAATCAGTTTGTAAATCTTCATGTCATCGGCGTATATAGATATGGATGAATTTTTAATCAAACATTCAACGTCGTTAATTGACAGAATGAAAAAAATTGGACCCAGATGACTGCCTTGGGGCACTCCAGATGTTGCTGAGATACGAGCTGATACTGATGACCTGAACAGTACACGGTATATACGCTCTTTTAGATAAGAGCCGACCCAACGGAGAATTTGCGGAGGAAAACCAAGGGCCTTAACCTTGAACAAGATGACTTCATGAGAAATCCTGTCGAACGCCTTGCTAAAATCCGTGAAGATGACATCAACCTCATTCCCTGCCTCCATCGTATCTAAAGTTTGTGATGTGAATTCAATAAGGTTTGTTATCGTGGACCGTGCTTTGAGAAAGCCATGCTGATTGTCGGAAAACAATGGTTTACAATGAAAGTACAGTGAGTCATACACAATACTTTCAAACAGCTTAGGAATACTAGATAATTTCGCAATCGGTCTGTAATTACAAATGTCTGATTTGCAGCCGTTCTTATGAATGGGAACTATAAAAGAACTTTTCCAAATAGATGGAAAAATGCCAAGTGAAAGCGACTTTTGGAAAAGTGTTGTCAGTGGCTGAGCAAGAATATCACTACAGTTTTTTAGGATGATGGATGGTAGTCCGTCAGGACCGGATGAAAAATCATCTTTAAGTTTGGAAATCTTATGTACCACGGATTCATAATCGATTTGAATAGAAGCTTAGATTGTTTGAGTACAGTTATTCATGTATGTAAAGTAACCTTCATCGGGCTCAAAACCGCTATTTGTGAAAGCCAGACTGAATAAGTTAGCAAAATGATTTGCTATGACTTTAGGATCATTAGAGGAATGATCCTTATATTTGAAAGTGGAAGGGTATCTGTCGGACTTTTTCTTCAGATTGATAAAGCGCCAGAAACATTTAGGATCAGCGATTAGATTGGATTGCATGAGTCTGATATAACTCCCATAAAGTTCGTCAGACAAACTACTGAAATCATTATAACTATTTAAATAGTTAGAGTAATCAGAGTCAGATTTAGTTCTCAGGGATCTTTGCCAACGTTTGTTCCTAAGATTACGTAACGTTAGTAATTCATTATTATACCACATTATTGCGATACAGTTTTTTGGCGGGTATACGGAATGGATTGTTCAAAACATTCAAAAAATGCAGAGTAAAAATTGACAGTTTGTGTTTCTATATCGTTATGATCATTTAAAACTGTGTTAAAGTCAACGCTAGCCAATAAATGTTTAAGCTTCACAAAGTCGGCCTTACGAAAATTGAAACGTAGTGGAGTTATAGAGTTGACATTGAGATTGTCTTGTTCCAGACCAAAGGTGATCAAAATGGGAGGGTGGTATACATCTATAATCCTCTGTCGAGCTCGAAATCGAGCAGCCTGTTCAGACTATTCTTAACGTTACTGATCTGAAATAGTCCAGAGTTCAACATATTTTCAGTGAATAAAGTTTCTTTGGCGGTTAGTGCATTCGAAGCAACATAATGAGTGATATCGTCTGAATAATTCCACTTAAGCCCGTGGAGATTAAAATCACCCACAACAAAGATGTCATCTTGAGTATTCATCAGGTCAATGACAAAGTCAACAGCATTAGTATGAAGCTGATAGCTTACAATCTGACTTAGTGGGCAAATATAGCAACATAAAATAAAAATATTATTTTTATTATTTTTAATTTTGACACACACTAGCTCGATATTATCAGTGTTGGGAATGATAACAATTTGACTATCAAAATTGATGTGCACTGCAATAAGAACCCCTTACCGGTTAAACTCGTGTCTGGACAATAAGAACCATCTTTCCGGAAGACGTTAAAATCCGAGGTAAACAATTCATTACTATTGAAATCGTTGTTCAAATTGGTCTCAGTGAGGGCAAAAACATCAAATGGAAGTCTTTGAATTGCTAAAAAGACTTCGCGAGATTTAGTTCTCAGTCCCCTTACGTTCTGGTAGTAGAGGGACAAGCGTTTAAGTTTTTTGGAACTGTCATGTTATTATTATTATTATTTCGAAAATCGACAAATTCTTTGAGATAAGTTGTTTCGGGCCATGACTCTGGGGAAAGTAATACGTCAAATATAGCTTCAGGAATGGTTAATTTAAATGACACAACTTGTCCATTGAAGCGGGATATATTTTTACATTTGACATTTTCTCCTTGGATGTTATGCGAATTTAATAAAGAATTAACGTGTTATATAACATCGGCGCTAGTTGTATTGTTACACAACCGGGATACAAATATGATTTTCGGTTTAGGGACAGACCTAAGGATGCGTGGAGGATTAACATTGCTGCTGCTGCTGCTGTGTTGAGAGTTGCTGTGTTGAGAGTTGCTGTGTTGAGAGTTGCTGGAGTTGGTATCAATGTTAGCAGGAACCACTTCAGATGATCGGGCTAGGCTGCTATTTATATGATTGATAGCTGCAGGAAAAAGCAGGAAAAAGTACCTGTTGAAGACTAAGAATATTAGCGCGATCTGTAATTGCAGCTGGTTTGTGAATTAAGAGGGAGTTTGTTAGATCATAGCAAGCATCACTTGTAGTTCTCAATTCCTGTTCAAGTCGCACGATTAGCGGGTCATCAATGGTTTTACTCGAGCTATCTGAAGTAGTACGTGCTGATATACGAGTATTGATATCGTTAGACAACCTCAAAATTAATTCAGTAATTGATGCCAGCTGTTTATTTACGAGCAAATTGTTCTTAATGTTGTCAGCTGTAAGTTCATTGTTGTGTTGGATGTTGGTCAGATTGTTTTTAATACTGGAAATAACTGATTCAATTTTATTACTGACCGCTTCATTAATGATCGAGTCGAAATTGTTGATAAACTTGCTAATTTTTGCAAAATATTTTTCGGCACCCAAATTGGAAAGCGCGATTGATTTGGTATTAGCGGCAATGCAATCTTCGGTACGATCTAAGGAAGAAGAAATTTCGTCAAAATTGTTGCACAACAAATTTAACTTCTTCTCCAAGTTAAACATTCGATTACAATTTTCGTTAAACCCGCTTTTATATTCAACAAAACTGCGAGTAATTGCATCCATTGATTCGTTTAACAATAAAAGTTGTCCGTTAACATTATTGCTTTTACAATCAATACAAATAAAGTCAAATTTTTTTATAAAATTGGAGTCAACACGTAATAACGGAACGCGTTCAGATGTGTGATTGGAAGACGTATTATATATAGAAACAACATTTAATTACTGAGTTCATTGTAAATAAGTTGGGCAATAGTGCGCAGCAAAACAAATGTTAAGCGACACTTCAAGTTTCAGTTCTGTTTAGCTGAAATAGGATACAACATTACACAATGTTCCCGTTAATAACCAATGTGTACGTATTATTGTGTATTTATTACGGCACAATATAAAAAATAAATGAATAAGTGAGTGAGATCATTAAAAAAAATGTATATTATATGTTAAAAACACGCGGATACTAATATATACTCAATTCATAAATAATTTTGTATTATGCACTGATTTTTAGCGCTGCACATTTTACCACAAACTAATCACAAATATGTAACATGTATGTGTAATAATTATAAAATACATTCGTTATTAGAAATTATTTAAAGCTACTGTTCAATACTTATCGGAATGTTCGCCTCTATGACATATATGTAAAAAAGCACAGGATAAATAAACACAGACTAAATCTTGCACCACAAAAACAAAAATAATATAAGAGGAATATTTCTGTGAAATAATATAAGAGGATCTACGTTAGAAAACTTGTATTGGCCAACTTTAACAGTACATTTCTGAGACCCGATGCAAGTAGTTTTTTTGGACAAAGAGAGTTTTAATTCTTTGAAGTTGCTTCCGAATTTTTCCCGCATTGTTTCAAGTTCTTTTTCAAAAGCTTTATAACATGTTACTTTGGCATTATCCCCACTTATTCCATTGGCAATATTAGTTACATTGTTCACATCTGGACCCAACTGGACCCATATTTTTCTGTTCAGTCGATACAGAAAACTATATTTCTGTTCGCGCCGGTCCCCGTGGGAACGATACTATATTCTCTTTATAGCTTTGGCGCCTTTTTCAAATCTAGTTTCGAGGCATAAAAGACTTCCAAAGCAATTGTTTTTATAATATATTTAATATTTATTTATTTTATATTCAATCAAAGTTTTTATTATTCATACCCCCGGGTAATTCTAATGCCAGAATTGAATTTGGCATCCCCGAAAACCCCCGAGTAACAATTTTTTAGCGACTTTCATGGACAATGCCATTTCCTCCAGTCACCCACGACAACCCCACTGAAAAACCCCCAAGTTCTCCGGGGAAGTCTAATGCCAGAATTGAATTCGGCATCCCCGAAAACTCCCGAGTAACGATTTTGGAGTGATTTTCATGGACGTTGCTGTTTCTCCCCCCCCCCCCAATCACCCCCAGACAACCCCGCAGAGCCGCCCCCGAGCGAACCTGGAGAGTTTAAAAGGCATAATTGAATTCGGCATCCCCAAAAATCCCCGAGTAACGAGTATGGAGAGCTTCCCATGGACTTTGCAATTTCCCCCTCAGAATGACTCCCGGATACCCCCACAGAGCCACCGCCAAGCGCCTACGGGTAATTTCAGTGCCAGAACTGAATTCGGCAACCCCGAAAACCCTCGGGTAATGAGTTTGGAGCGATTGTCATGCACGCTGCCATTTCTCCCCCAATTCACTCCCACAGAGCCAACCCCGGATAATTGTAATGCCAGAATCGAGTTCGGCAGCCCCGAAAACCCCCGAGTAACGATTTCCGAGCGATTTTTCCTAGTTTCCAGTCGTTCCTATGTAACGTCAAGCACCGTCTACGAACGTGACATACCATTTCTACAAACAAAGTCATTTAGAAACGCGGGCAAATTTTGTTTCTTGGTATGGCTGTATAGGTGTAAATGAATACAACTCGATTATCCCGTATCAATTTGTTTTGATTGAGTATAAAAGAAAACACATTTCTGGATGCAAAAGTCAGTTGGTAAATAATTTTTAGTATGCAAATAGCAATATCGTGCGATACCACAAAAGTTCTCGAAACGCGTTGTCGGTTATTCGTGTTTAGTTTTGCTGAAAGTAATAAAAAAATTATGTTTGGTTTACCTATGATTTAATTTAAACCAACATTTTCATTGAGCAATAGTTGAACTAGTTAGTGTAAATAAATTAAAGACTATGCCTACCCGTGAATAGTTATGAAAAAAATCGTTGGCAGGTGCTATAAGTATATATATACATATATAAAAAAAAAATTAATAAAATGGACGGAAAAGGTTGTATATTGACCAGGATAGTGTGAAAATTAAATAAAATCTAAATTGTGCTAAGATTATACATATTTAAATATTAATATATATAAGTTTAAACTAAATTATAAAGTGGTATAATAAAATTAAGATTTAGCATAGTTATTGCATTAAATTAAATTTACCAAATAGTTATGTACTACCAGTACTACTATATACAAAATACAATATACAGTTTAAGTGTTAAACCCGGTAAATTAAAGTTATAATTGAACGGTGTTACAGACAAATTTCAAAATAGTTTCAAAACAAAACAAAAAGAAAATAATAAAACAGAGATTGTAAAAATCCAAACGAAAGTGAAATGCAAAGCGCCACGCAAACAAAATAAAATTAACTTAACATGTGGTCGCTTACTATAATCAATGCCTTCTATACTATAGAAGGCACTGCCATAATAAATAAAGTGAAATAAAGTCTTCTATACGTCATAATTAAAAAAAAGGGTGACCTAAACCTAAAAAAAAAAAAAAAAAAAAAATCGTTGATCAAAAGAAAGTCTATGTATTAATATTTAAATCATACGATTTACGAATTCAAACTTAAAATAGTTTTATTAATTAATAATATTAAATGTTAATAAAATCGATAAAATGATACGCTGAACTTTTAGAAATATATAATAATAAAATATATGTTCATGTATAAAGTATTAACAGTAAATCATAATAGTGCATTAAATAATTACTCCGCTCTAATAAATACTGCTACGCTATAAATCGTTAACATCGTGGGACATCGGCTGCGACCAATCATTTTTAATTAAGGTTTTTTTTTATATTTTAAATTAAGTAATTTTGTGCTTTAATTTTGATTTTTTTTTACTTTTTATATAAATTTGGTGGTGGTGGTAAATATATACTATTATTTTAATTATTGTAAGTTTATATAGAAATTTAGTTTTGCCTGACGTCAAATCCTAGTTTTAGTTAGTGTTAGTGCACAAATTGGATTTTCTTTATTTTCAACCATTTTAATATTTTTCTTAGTAAAATAAAATTTATAATGCTCTTGTTAGAATTACTCAATGCAAATGTTTTTTTCTTATAATTTTTTTTTGGGTTATTTAATGTTCGCAATTTTGCTTGATTCCGTTCCATCATTTTTCGTGACTTTCGGTATGAGGAGCTAAGAGCTTTAATTACAAGATGAGGGGGTAAGTGTGATCCCAAACGTGGTTGTTAGGTAAGTAGGTTCGTCTCTTGTATCCTTGTAATAGAGTAATAGCAAAAACCTCTTTTCATTATTTCGTTAGTGGTCTAACCAGCATATATTGAACTTCGAAAAACCCCACCCCCGATTATGAAGCTTAGCCGGCAAAATATGACCACTTCGAAGCTCTCAATGTATGAATATAAATATTTCAGTAACGGAAGGCAAACTTTCGGAAGCGATCCGTTTTGTTTTCTTTTTTGAGATTAATTTTTTCGCCCGAAAAATCAAAAATTTACAAAAGGTAACTTGGGATATTTTTCGGCATTTTTATTTTTGATAATTCGGTATTTGAGACGGTATTTATCCCTGGTATAATGCGTCTTTCAGGGGATTCCATCGTATTCCCGAATATTTTATTACCAAAATGATGTTTTTGACTAGATCAAAAATTTACTAGTAGGCAGTTTCTCAAATACCGAATTGCCAAAAATAAAAATGCCGAAAAATATCCCAAATTCCCAAATCACCTTTTGTAAATTTTTGATTTTTCGGGCGAAAAAATTAATTTAAAAAAAAAAAAAATTGCATTTAATTTTATATTTATTTAAGTCCATTAGAAGAAGTCTATTAGAAAATATAAAAATGAAATGGGATCCGCACGGAACGTGATATTTCAAAACGCGATGTAGTACAGAACGTGATATGGTACAGAATGTGCATTGCGAAGCGACGGGTGCGTAGCGACCTGCCCGATATAATCCGATCCTATACTCCCGCTCCTATCGATTTTTAAATTCCTATAAACTGAAATTAAATTTCCCCTTCACCCTCCTGATGTAACCCGATCCTAAACTCCCGCTCCTATCGATTTTCAAATTTTAAACTTTTAAAATATCGCGTTTTGTACCATATCGCATTTTGAAATATCGCATTTTAAAATATCGCTTTTCAAATGGGACCCAAATGAAATATAAGTCAACATAGTAATATATATTTTATATTTTAAAAAAATATCTTAAGAAAAATTATCTAATGACTTAGAATAGAACCAAATAGAATAATTAAAAAAAATAGAACCATTTGGTTTTATTTTCGGTAAATTTTGGAATTTAAAATTCGATATTTTTATTTTTTGAGATTTTGTGTTCGAGCAATTTTGTTTTTTGGTAAATATATTTTTAGTATTATCGGTTTTGTGATTGTTGCTGTGAGCATTATTATTTTCGGGATGGTATTTTAGGATATTTCTTTTCGCTAATAAAATGTTTGGCCTTTCGATACCAATCCGACTTTCAGATAATATAGGTATTAGTTCTTGTAGTAGCATCTTTTCAAAAAGCTTTGAAATTATCGGAAGTAGACTTATTGACCTGTACGACGAGACTTCGGTTTCGTCCTTACCTGGCTTAGGAATCATGATAATTTGAGATATTTTCCATTTTTGGAGAAAGTATCCACATCTCATAATCACGTTAAAAATATATGTTATATATTTTATGCATCTATATCTAGTAATTCTTTGATCATTTCCCCATCAGATGGTTAGAGAAAGCGATAGCCTTTTCTAAGTCACATCTGTTTCAGTGGTCACTTCTGGTTTCCTTATCGGTGGGTTCGATAAGTTTGACCTTTTACATTTATTGCTGCCTTCCACAGTGAGTAATCTGTTTTTTTCTGTTACTGTGAGCTCACTTAGATAATTTTGTTCTTCCCATATTTCTTCTCTTAGAGGTTTAATAGCTCTATTTAATTTCAATTTATCCAAATCAGATTGGTGAAGCTGCCGCCGAATTGCCCGCTTCTCTGCCAATAACTTTTGAATGTTACTTGAAATTTTATTATTTTTTTTTGGATTTTTTGTTCTCCGTAGTAGCTTTTTTGCAGCCATTTCTATTATTTGTCTTTAGTTTTCTATCGCGGCATCAATGTCTTCTGGTGTGCGAAGTGGGACATCAAGATGACAATTTACATCTACTATGTTTCTATAGAGAACCCATTTCGTTAGTTTGTATGTTAAACGTTGGGTGGTTCAATTTTTAGTGCTTGGGTACTTAGTGTTACTATTATTGGTGAGTGATCTGATGACAAATCATAACAGTCAACGGCTTGAGCATTGTTGCGTACTTTTCCTCGTATTACACAGACATTTATTAAATCAGGAATTTTTTTCTATCTGTAGGCCAATATATGGGATGTCCAGGTGATAAATAATCTAGGTTTTTCTCGTTTATTGCTTCGTAGAGTTGCTTGCCCTTAGGTGATGTCAACCTCGAACCTCATGGCACATTTTTAGCGTTGTACTCACCCCCGCTAGAAATTTGATTCCCAACTGATTAAAGAATCGATAAATTGCTGTTTTTTAATTGCGTGTTTCGATGGACAGTAGACACCGATATTAAAAATTTACCAGACCATTCTTCCAAACACTTTGTTGTAGCTTGAATGTGATCTTTAACATATTTCTGTAGCTCGTAGTGCTTTAATCTTCTTTTTCTTAAGACTGCAGTGCCGCCATGTGCTTTTCCATCCAGATGTTTGGTGCCATGAATGGAATAGCCGGTAGTATTAAAAAAAACACGGGAACGGTTCGGGGCCGACATCTCTAACCATTTTGAGATCCTATAAAGAACTAAGTGGATATAATATTAAGAGAAATAAAATTATCTTGATTTCTTGATAGACAATAAAAAAAATTCTATCAATTTTAAGGAGGGGTTAACAAAACCCTATATATCTCCGAACATCCTAAACACAGAAATATCCAAATCAATAGAGCTTTATCACATGAATTATAGTTATCGTGGACACAGGCGGACAGACGGCAAACCGAAACCATATAGCATTTTTTTAACAAAAATGCTTAAAAATTTGTTTTGTGAAGTGTATTCCAGATATTAACATGATGTCTAAATTTTGTTCGATAAGAATGGTTTGTACCTCAGCTTTATGTTGCGAGAGGCCGTTCGCATTCCAAATAGCTATTTTTAGAACTGTTATTTTTGATTTTTGACTATAATTTGCATAAGCGTATTCATATAGCTCATTTGTCTTTACATCATCATCATGAAACTCAGGATGGTCTCGGTTAATTAATTTACCGTGGTTTGAATGTTTAGGTCCTCATTAAAATGAAGTTTGGGTTTTGGTTTGTTACCTTTTACGATATTTGCATAAGAAATACCTGGATGTGCAAAACTGCTGGCAAACATCTCCAAGTTATCATTTTGTGTGTTTGCACTCGTTGGTTTGGTGACTATTGTATTTTTTGGTAACGTTTTGGCCCTCAGATTAAATTGCATATTGAGCATTCGTTGCTCAGCTCTCATTTTAGCGTTTATTTTTCAAGTCCAGATACACTGCGCAACCCCTGTAATTTGCAGTATGATTTCTCCTTCAACCAAAAGGAAACCTTATTTATTCAAAGACCTATTAAAATGCACCATTATAGAATATTACAAACTGTCAGCCAATAAATCCGATATGGTAATCCGAGGCATTTGTTTAGGGTTCATAACTTAATTGTTTTTATGAGGAAAGTTTGTTGGCCTGCCGCTCAACCCGCTTGTATTGGCAGCTCAACCGGCCAGCCGGTGTGCGCCGTAGAGAAAGACCTCAACTACGCTGGCGTGACGATTTCGTACAAGATCTACATAGACTCGGATGTTGAAACTGTAATGTGAGCTAGAGAGAAAGAGAGAGAGAGAGAGAGGGAGAGAGAGAGAGAGACAAAGAGAGAGAGAGAGCCTGTAAAACATTATTTTACATTCCTAATTTTACGCAAATACCGAGCTCATTTATAATTATAATTATCATAGTGTTTAAGTACAATAATTTTTGACAGATGCGTGATAAATTAATCGGATAAAAATTGTCGTATATATACTTGTTTAATTTAAAAGAAATGGACTCAACGATATAATATTCATCAACAGTATTGTATTTTGCTTTAAAAGGTAAATAAAATTAATCTCAATTTTTAAAATAAAATGAATGAATGGCGGGGAAGTTCTATCAAAATAATTATTACAAAATTCGGAAGAAAGAAGAAAAAAAATTCACGGAGAGGATAATTTTTCATAATAGTGTAAAACATTTGTGCTACAAAATACTTATCACACAATTCGGATTCAGTCTAAAAAATATTGTCAAAAATAACATTTTTCATAAAAAGGAAGCCAAAGAAGAAAGAAATCGTATGTAACTAGGAAGTAAACGTGGATTATTTATTGCTTTCGTTCAGTTACCATTCTTGGTCCTCTCGGGGCCTTCGCCTATCGGGAATTTTTTGTCCTCATGTAATAATGTCCTATTTTACTTCCCTTGATACTTAATCTTCTATTATGTTACAACATGGTTTCAAAGAACACGGAACGAATTAATCGTGTTCTTGAAGGACTTCCTGTATCTTAATTTTAAACTCAGGTAGTTGAAATTAGTGAATGAATACTTATTTGTTTTAGCAAAACTATAAATTTTTAAAGCCAAATAAATTCCTTCGGGTAATGAAGCGAAGCAGATCCTAGAATTATTGTTTTAGGATGGCCTATGTTTTGTTTATTTTTGTTAAACCGAATTGATCCCTTTTAAAAAATTAAAAGAATCACTTTCTTGTACTTCGCTCATTATATGTAATCAGGCTATAGAAATAGACCCAGCAATAAATAACATCAATTTATTTTATAGTTTGTGAAGCATCTTTAAGTTGCATTAGTGGTCTACTTAAAGCGTTTGGTTTAAAATGTATTTAAAAATGATTAAAAAATTAAAATTTGATTTTAATGTATATTTTAAACTTACCGAAGCTTCGTAATTTTGAGCGGCATTTTGAAAAAACAATCCAGCAATCAAGGCGGCTATGTTGGCTGTGTACGAGGCAATAAATATTACGCTGAAACCACCCCAGATGTTAATTAAAAATTTATTTGGCCATGATTTAGGTGCTTTAAAGGCAACTAAATGACCACATAGTAAACCCCACATAACCCATAGCGCTGAGGACATACTAAAATTTTTGCTTCTTTGCCTTCCCCACGGATTTAATCCGAATGGACTTAACCATTCGTAAATTGCAACCGCGATTGCGGTTACATTTAGTGATGTGAATATTGCGATCCATAATTCTGGTGAGAATGGCAATAAAAAAGCCAAAAGTGGAATTTCTGATTTTGTTTGTCGTGCCGCTAACAGTGAAACAGCACTATGAAAATACGGTATACTAAAATCAATAACTTCTGAGCGTGATTTTGTAACACTAAGGGCGGCAAACGATAAGTCTGCTGAGCCCGTAACTAAGTCGCCAATAATTCCATTCCAATGTTCATTACGATTTCGTTTTCGAAAATCCAAATTATCGTAATCAAATTCATAGTTTTTATAATCCTTTTCGAGCCGTCGAAAGTTTTGTGAAGAATCCTTGGCCGATTTTTTTGTTGAATATGGATTGGTCGTATTGTGTGACATGTGCTTCCCGAAGAATGACGTATTCTGTTGGTGATGATATAAATTTATATTATACTTATTGATAAAACTATTAACATCTGGATGGGTTGAATATAAGTTTGTTTTTATATTAATATTGTCACTCGAAGCTTTAGTTAAAAAATCACTTAAGTTTGGTTTCTTTGCACCGAATAATTCATCATGTACAATGTAAAGATGAAATTCAAAGCCCAATTCAGATGCTATATTTGATAATAAATCCATTGATAAACCATAACAACATTTTGGTCTGAAAATAAAAAGAAAATAGGAAACAAATATGTATTCATCTTTCTAAAGCAAATGCGCTTCCATCATATTATATTATAGTACAGTTATTTTATGCCTCATATAAAGAAACAAAGAAGGAAACCGTAAAAGCACAAAATATTCTCATCCCCTAAGGCTGTTTATATTGCAGGATGTGTTTGTTTTGTAATATTTTAGGTAAGAGGATTATGTGCAGATACGTAAAAAATTAGGAATACAGTGCAAATATAAATACACGTACAGCCGGTGCTCCAATGGCAATCATTAAGATTTGAGAGGTATTATTTGTTACTTATCAGAATTACTGTAGGTTTGTTTTGTTGTTTTTACATATTGTTTAAAGATTGCTTTAGGAAAACGTTCATTGTTATTTGAACGAACACCTGTAAAATGGAAAAGTTCCCAATTTAGTAACATTAGTGTTAAATATTCAATTGAATACTAAATCGAGTTGGTTTTGGTACTAATATTTTTTTGAAAAATATATTCATCAACAATCTTAATTACACCTTATAACAGTTAATGACAAAATCGAAAGTTGGCGAATATTGTAATCAAAGATCAAACAAAATGCATCTACAATTCTTATGTTGCATTCAAAATACTCCAAATACTTCAAAATACTATTCTTTAGCCGCTATTTTCACGTTAAATTTACACATACCTAAACACGAAAAAACATAAAAAGCCGTTCAATCCAATCAAATATATTACAACGCCTGAAAAGTTCCCGATCTGATACATAGATGGTGCCACAAATTTAAAATCCATATGATTTTTAAATTCTACCAACGTTCAAATGATACCTGTTTTATGACATTTAGATCTTAAGTTTACAAGTTACAGTTGTTTTAGTAACGCTATTTTTGTTAATTTCAAAACAATGGAAAAAACAATTCTTAAATGTTGATTAAACACTGTTTTTAGTGGGAAAATACTGTTCAAGCAAAGCAGTGGCAAAGCAACAGTCGGCTGGAAAGGTTATGGCGTCTGTATTTTCGGATGCACATGGAATAATATTCGTTGACTTCCTTGAGAAAGGAAGAAAGACCAATAGCGAATATTAAATCGGGTTATTGGTGCGTTTAAAAAATGAAATCGCTAAAAAAACGACCTCAAATGAAGAAGAAAAAATTGATATCTCAGAGTGCAGACCTAAAAAAATGCTTCAGGAAAGATATTTAGCTCCAGTGAAGAAGAGATTGCATTGAAACTGAAGCTTGTTTTGAAGATAAAGATAAATCGTTCTACAAAAACGGTATTGAAATGTTAGAGAGAGGTTGGACTAATTGTATTGCTCTATAGAAGGAAATTATGTATTTAAGGCATGATCCCATTTGAATTAACATGGAAATTATTTGGAAACTTTCGAACTTCAAAATGAAACTTTGCATACCGATTAAGCCCAATTTGTGCTAATTAGCGCTCACGGGAAAAAATTAGTGGTAGTCCAGGAGCCGAAAAACGGGGAAAGAATATCTCAAAAA
This sequence comes from Nephrotoma appendiculata, assembly GCA_947310385.1. Classification (NCBI taxonomy): domain Eukaryota; kingdom Metazoa; phylum Arthropoda; class Insecta; order Diptera; family Tipulidae; genus Nephrotoma; species Nephrotoma appendiculata. Next base: position 107,492,236 of record OX371225.1, read on the forward strand.
TCGGAAAATCTGAAAGACGAAAAAATAAAACCCAATTTCTAGAAAAAACCAGAAATAATTATAATTTAAGCCTAATTTTAAAACTTTCTAAAAGCGGCTACACCGACGAAATTTGTGCTTATCATAGCAATATGATTTTCATTCGAAAATTGAGGAAAAACAAACTAGCCCCTAAAATAAATATACTACATTAAACATAAAAAATACAGAGATATTGAACGACATTTGTTGAACGTATTTGTTGAACAACAAATTAAAAAATAGAAATAAAATATTACAAAATCCAAAAAAAGCAATTCAGATAGCATATTCCATTTACAAATTTAAAAAAATTACAATATATTTCCAAAAACGAAAAGTAACCCTTTTGACACATTTGGCCCTTCGACACATGCCTCCCTTCGAGACATTCGGCCCTTCGACATTCAGCCCTTTGATATCATACCGAATTGTAGAGGCTTCAATAACTCTCGTGGGCCCGTGAGGGCCCATAAGCGGGCCTTTAGAAAAAAAATCCGGGAGAGCGGGGTTCAAAAACATGTCGGGAATAAAGGACCAGTTTTACTAGTTTTATTCTAAGTGAATGATTCGAATTCAAAACTGATTTTTTGATACAGTTTCAGAATACGGTCGATAGGGATGGAACTTGACCATTTCTTTACTGATTATGTTAAAACTCCTTACTTGTCCCAATTTCACAATTTTTTTTTGACAAAATTCAAAAATGAGTTTGCTATAAAGTTCTAGAAAATGGCTAATAGCGATGGAATTTGGCCATTACTTAACAGATTTTGTCGAAACTCAATATGTGCGATGGAAATAAGATTCTAAAACGATTTTTTTTACTAAGTTCTGAAATATATCGCCCTTTTTGTTCAGATACGCAGAGCATTACAAAAAAGAAGGGAAAAGTTCGGAACCGAACTCTATATTTTTGTTGTCTATAAAGATGTGATGTGTGATTTGCGTATTTCAAATATCACGCCCACCCACATCCACCCACACCCACTTAACCCCCCTTACAACCAGCCCCAACCGACCTCAATCCACCATAACTCAACCGACCTCAATCAACCGCAAACCACCACACCCAAAAATTATTACCACCCCCCACTATCCAACCCCTAAAACTCATCTCACGCGCACTACCCTATACCGCACTATCCATATCAACACCACCTCAATCCCCACTCCCACACACACACCACACAAACCGTCATCCATCAAATCCCAATTCCCACATCAAGCCCAAAACACCTCATCCCATCCGCCCCCTTCACTCCTCTTACCACCACTCTTACCACCCCCATAAACACACCATCCACACAAACCCACATCCACACGAGATATATTTTTATTCCACATTCACATGCTCTTTGAAATCAAAATAGTATAGAAAATAAAAAAAAATTCTTTAAAATTTTAAGGAGGGGGGTTAACAAAACCCTACATATCTCCGAACACCCTGAACACAGAAATGTCCAAATCAATAGGGCACTTTCCCATGAATTGCTTGAACTTTTAGTGAAAAAATTAAATTGATATCTTTATCCGTTCTCAAGTTATGATAGACCCAGACGGACAGACGGACAGAAGGCAAACCGAAACCATATAGCATTTTTTTAACAAAAGTGCTTAAAAATCATTTAGTAATCCCATTTCCATCGCACGTGGCGAATATCTATATAATCGATTAAGAAATGGCCTAGTTTCATTCCCAATGACAATATTCCAGAACTTTATCAAACATCATTTTAAAATCCCAGTTAGATCCCACATGTTGATATTCGACATAATCGGCTAACAAACGGCCAGGTTTCATCTCTGTCCGCCTTATTCCAGAACTTTATCAAAAACGTATTTTTGAATCTCAAAAAATCATTTAAGAGTTCCATTTTTCCACATGTCATCTAAAAATCGGGATTTTTTTTTATACAAAACCGGGAGAAAACCTGAATTTTGATAACCAGGATTTTGAAAACCTGGATTTTGCAAACCAGGATTTTGAAAACCGGTATTTTCAAAACCGGGATTTATAAAAAAAACCGGAATTTTGACAAACAGGGATTTCGTTACACACCCACTCGAATGGTGAACCCCTACGATGTGTTTGATAGTCATTCGAGTTTTTCAGATGTAAACCTACATTACGCCTATGCCCTAAAGCATCAAGGGATGATTGTAACCTTCCGAGGATGTAATAAAGTCATCGTTGGTCGTTGGTCATACGAATGACGCCATACAAACGGCTCTAACTGTATTTATTTTTTGTTTATTAACTATCCAATCTGTTCTGGGGCCGAAGCACATCCAAATCTTTCGCGGTATGCCAGCCTATAGTACTGACATGGAAGATGGGTCGGCTCATGAGTTCTTGACAGGGTGTCATAGTTGTGTTCATTTTCATCACCGATCGTAATCAGGTGATGATAAATTCCTTTTGTATCCTGCCTCTATCGGGATTCGAACCCGGTACTTCCAGAACCAAACGCCAAAGCTTTAACCTCATTAATTTATTGTATCAATGAGGATATATTTCAGTTGTAGGCAATATAGCTTCTTTAAATGCTTCTTTTCCCAGAGAGACCTCGTTGTGATACAAGCTAGTTGACTCCTTGTTTCCCGAGTTCTTTAACTTACAGGTTACAGTACTTCAAGAATCAAACCAACCGTTGAAGAACCAGTAGTTGAAAAGGTAGTAGGAATAGGCTCACGAAATAATTTTTTAAAATTAAATAAATTTATTGTAATATTTGTTGGTCAGGTTTTTTTGTAGTTTTTCCAAACCATAAGGCCCGTTGCACACTTGAGCTATGTTTTTTTTAGTGAAATGGGCTATGTCTTAAGAGATAAAGCCTCTCGATTTACTTTGCAAAGCGGAATAATTGAAACCGAGCTCGTGGAGTTTAGCTGAAGCCACTCGTATGACCTGATTTATTTTATTTCTTTATTTAAACCTGTGTAAGACAAACATTGCTCACATCGCTCATTTTTTGAGCGATGTGAGATAATTATTTATCTCCAAGGCGAAAATAAAACATTTAAATATATTACTTAATAGATTTGGTGGGACTGTAATTGTAGACAGCATATCAATATAAAGTGAGACTTATCAACCACAGATCTATTTGGTATAGTTTTGAGCACTAGAACTATAAGTTTTTAGCACTAGAACACCATTCAGGTTATCTAAATCATTCAACGTCATCGATTACCTATTTGACTTTAATTTATCAAAGGATATCTTCAAAAAAATCCTGAAGAATTATTTCAAAAATTTTTAAATGTTAAATCAAAATTAAATTCCATATTTTGTTTAATTTTTTTTGTTTTAATTAAATTTTTGTTTTAAATTCGGAATATTCACTGTTCCAAATCAATAAATAGTTTGTAACGGCCAAAAATTCGATTAAGTTTGAACAGCACTGAAAAATATGTTCGTACTGTCCGTACAAATTCTAGAACAAGTTCTAATGAATTTAATTGGAACGAATTAGTCAGCTTGTTTGCTTGCTTGCAACTATGCAATGTATTATATATAGAAAATACATACATTTATATGGATGGGAGGGATGAGATTAGAATTGCAAACAATAGAAGAATAGAAATTATAAAATACTGTTGTAGTCATACACACACTTACTTATATGTTCGTTTTTCCGTCGCAACGTCCTCTTCAAATACTGCTTTTTTCTTTCCATTGTGTAAATCTTCTTTTAATCGATAATGCATTTCAATTGTGTTAAACATTGTGGTTAGATTATGACGACCAGTTGTATATACGCGATAGCACATAAGTCCACGCAGACAAGCACCATCATCCTCGAGTTCCGTTTCCATAACAAACGGTGGTGATGGTGCCGTTACAATTCGAAATATTGAACGAGATTTCACTGAAAGTCCAGACACGACTATGTCACCACCTGGCCACACAATTGTATCCAGTTGAACATTTTTCCCCGATATTAAACCAACGCGTCTCCATTTCATTGAAATTTTCTCACCATTTTGTTGTGGATCATCGTAAATTTTATCTTGGTATTTTGAATTTATTGTCGTAATCGTTGCTGGTACTAAATTCAAGAGTTCGAAATGTGTGATGAGAGGTTTTTCTAAAATACCAGTGATTAATTTTTCACCCGATAACGCTTGTCTGGCGGCTTGTCTCAATTTTCTGCAATAAAAAAGATAAAAACAAAGGAATTACAAAAAATTTATTATAACAATCTAAGCGGGCAAATCTCATCGTAAGAGTATTTGATTTATTGTTCTGTATAGTTAGTGTGGTGGTTAAAAGCTTATATTGCAATTATATCCCAGAGAAATGGTTAAAATATTGTGAGGATTTTAATTTTTTTAGGAAGAAAAATATAATTTTATATTCATTGTAATAAGGATAAAAAATTTACCTCCAATTTCGTTTCATAAATTTTTGATTACAAAAACACAGAAGGAAAATTATAAACGGAACCAAGACCATGAATACAAATACATACATACATACTTGTTTGCTCTTGTAACCGTAAAAGATTTTTCTTTTGGAAACATCTTTTTCTCTTATAACTCCACTTATTCGTATTATTATTCTCCCTATTCAACGTGATTTTTGTTTCTTACAACTTAGAATTCATGTCGCTATTTTCCACTGGTATTTATAAAAAAAAACTCGTATTATTTTAGGTAAACCTTGTAATACAAGTGGTTATTGTTAGAATGAGCAATAATTTCATGAAATAGTGGGCAAAAAACTTTTCAATTTGTAAAATTTTAGGAACTAGATGAGTTTTGTTATTTGTTATGCTATAGTACAAAAGTTTTATTGATCTTGACTGCATGTACCATATACCACTTTGATTAGTATTTTAACCTTTAATAAAATAACCAATTTGAATTTTAAACACTTTTTTATGTGATAATCTGTTTTATTATAAAATAAAGACAACAACTAGTTTCGAGCTTTGTTCCACTTCAGGTTGTATTTTAAAACTATACTTGAATATTTTTAAAATGCTAATTGTCGAATACTTTCTTAATACAATTATCATTTTAAAAATATTCAAGTTGCAACCTGATGGAAAGCAACAGAGCTCGAAATTAGTTGTTATCTTTATTTTATAATAAACCAAATTATCACATAAAAAGAAAGTAATTGAAACTCAAATTGGTTAGTTTATTAAATATTCAAATTGTGATAAGTTCGTGCATTTGCGCAACCTAATGTGAAACCAACTCGTTTATGTAAATAAAGAATTCAAATTTTCAAGTTGTTCAATTCTGAAAATAATTGCCAATTTTTTGGAGAAATTATTTTTCAATGATTTTCGTATGAATAAGTCAAAAAATCGGGACGAAAATTCAACACTTTTGTGTGATGAATGATTTTCGATCAAAAAAAAATGCTGTCAAAATTCTTTTCAAAAGGATTTATGTTTTGATCGAAACCATTTTTAAAAAATCTTTATTTTCTCGATACATATAAAATGTTATGTGAAAGTAAACCAAACATCGTAGCTACAAGCATCGTAGTTTTTATTAGCTCGTCAATCAACTCGTCATCGAAGATTATTTATGCTGTTTGTCATATTAGTGGCTTTCCAATCGACCACCGCAAATACTTATAAGTACTTGCGATGTGTCTAAGCAAAACAAATGTATTCTACAAGCAGAACTGTAATCGAGTATCAATGCCTTCTAAACTACAGGCCGCTTACACCAAATGATTTTGACACGCTAAGTCGACGTTTTTGATGCATTCTCTAGTTGTTTTGTTAGTGTAAATATCTTAACATTATTATTGCGCAGTCTCAGTTTAGACATAAATTGACGTCATGTGCGAAAAATGAGAGTAGTAAAAGGCCTGTAGTTTAGAAGGCATTGCGAGTATACACCGATCCTATCAAATATTTCAGTCATCTATTCATTTGTAATAGCACTGCGTGTATGTATACGGCCAAGTAGAAGAAAAATATAAAAAATACGGTTTATATGTATGCAGGCCCAAATAATGTAAACACGAAAAAACACTTTCATACGAATGCTATGAAAATTTTCTGTTCAATATTTTTTTTTTGACTTTATTTATCTATATCTCGTAATTGCGGCAAAAAATCCCCTGAGCACGAACTTTGTTTATTTTTCATTATTTTGGGTAAATTGTTTTTTAATTTTATGGTAGATTTCATTTAGAATTTTACCATTTTCCGGCATGCTGCCGTTTATTTGTTGAACGTAGTATAACACACGATTCAAAGTTTGTGTGTATGGAAGAAGAGTATTCAACAATCACGGCGTTTATGTAAAAACATAGGCACTATGGTTGATTGTTGAATACTCTTCTTGCATACACACATACTTTGAATCGTGTGTTATACTACGTTCAACAAATAAACGGCAGCATGCCGGAAAATGGTAAAATTCTAAATGAAATCTACCTTAAAATTAAAAAACAATTTACCAAAAATAATGAAAAATAAACAAAGTTCGTGCTCAGGGGAATGAAAATTTAATTTTTTGCCGCAATTACGAGATATAGATAAATAAAGTCAAAAAAAAAATATTGAACAGAAAATTTTCATAGCATTCGTATGAAAGTGTTTTTTCGTGTTTACATTATTTGGGCCTGCATACATACAAAGCGTATATAATGAAAGACGGCCGTATACACATATATAGGCACTGGTAGTATAAAAATACAGGAAAACTTCACAAAATTTTATAATAAATATACGACATGAAACACGCACACATCAAATAGAACTAAAAACAAAACTAAAAACAATAATAAATAGAAGACAAATGTAAAATAGAAGTAGAGAAGGTGGAAATATAATTTCATTATAATTTAAAATTTTATTTTTCATTTTGTTTAGTGTGGATATTGAAGCGAAGCCGGGAGGTTATCAAATTTCTATTTGGTGCTGCAGTTTTTTTGAAATCAAGAAATAAGCTTATTTTTTTTATAATGTACCATTTTTCACAGCAATCTTGAGATAAATGTAGTGCATTTATTAATGAATTAAACATGTGGACTATTTTGCCTTTTAAGTAACAATTTTATTTCCAATAAAACAAGAAACGATAGAACACTGTATAAGGATAATAATTACGGACTTGTTACTGCAAAGCTTCTACAAATTTTTATTTTATTTTTCGTTTACATATTGTTTCGTTTTTTTTCGTTGTTTCGTTTACACATTGTTTCTACACAATGAGTGATGACACACGAGAATTTTTTGTATTTTGGCATTTTTTTTTCTACCAATGTTTTGTTCTGCTCTCTCTTAAATAAAATTTTAACTAAAATGAGTCAAAAATGTCCTTGAAATATTTTTTATTTCATTTATGTTTGAGTTGTGTGGTTGAACAGAAAATTTGTTTATGTCGCAATTAAAACTTGTATCATAGGTAAACGGGGAAAGAAACGAAGAAAAATGCGGAATTTTTTTTTTACGTGTGGCATGGGCCAATGCCATGATATAGTCGACCGAAATTTGTGTATGTGTTTCAACAATGTGGTTTGTAGAATTACATTCGTGTTGGTTTCGGCCTGAGCTAAAGGATCAATTGGAACGCATAAAATAATTATGACATGAGTAAAACATAACCTAGAAATTATTCATTAAGAAATTATGTAAAAACTAAAAAGCTAATACAATTGTAATAATTGTTCGAATTATGTGTAGGTTTATTAATTTGTATGTGGCTTCCATCAATACACCCTACGATATGAGGAAATCCCTTCATTTGTAGAAACAACGATGAAATATTCTCCTGTTCTTCCTCCAGTTTTGGCCATTTTATGTGAAGATGTGTACATCTAATTAGCCAATGAGTAACAGGTACTACGCACCTATGTGCGGAACTAAAACTAGGTAGTATCAAATAAGTTTGATATTTCTCCAAATGTATTTTATTGGCCAGGTACCAAAGAGTTACATAAATCCTATTTTCTGCACCAACTTTTTCAATGCCACCTCTATTTTTTCTCTTCATAATAGTAAGAGAGAATAATTATAATTAATAAAAAATAATTATCTACAATATAAAAATACAATTATCAAAATCATATATACAAACATAAACAGTTTGAGTTTTAGCACAATTAATTATTTTTAATTATTTTTATAATCTACCTGTCAATGAACTAACAGTCATTTTTTATAGTTCGAAAATGGCTAGCAAATTCTTCGTTAGAATACTTGTTAATAGTGCCCATAAAATCTTCTATCTTCACTCTTCTTGTTTTAGGTAAATCCTCATCCAATGAGGTCGAAGATGAATCGAACCAAAACAAATTTAAAAGCTCTTCCATAGATGAATCAGCTGTATTGAATAGCTGAATTGAATAAGATGTACAAATTGGATACGAAAAATTGGATATCTATTTAATTTTACCTCATTCATGGTTTTAAACAAAGTAAATAATATCGAAAATTAAAATAATTACTTGTGTTGTTCACAACCTCAACTGAATAGGACACATGAAAGAAAATTTAATATTTTAACAAATTTGACATAACAGCTTGCAAATGCTCGTGAAAAAAATAGAGCAGTTAGTTTAGCCAAGACAAAAATCTTATGTCATACGTACTTGCGGTAGTCGATTGGAAAGCCACTACTCTTTATTGCACAATAAAATTGATTTTTTTTGAAAATCGAAAAGAATTTAACATTAAAAGTTCATTTTTTTATATTAGACGTTTTCGGATATAGCCCATGGTAACTTTTGGGTAATTATATTTTTATTAATGTCTTTCATGAGTCCTTTTCCATTGTGACGCTTCATCCAAAATTTAGTATTTAATAATTTTTGACGTTTTGCTAAATTTTAGGCCGAGGAAACCTAGAATGTTCGTTTGAACATTTATGGTACTCTTCCATTTAGAAAATTACTAATAAAGGTGTGAAGTTTTATGGATTGAGGAATGCGATATTTATTTAATTATTAAAATAAATTAAATTAGACATAAACCCACAAAGTACATAAGGATATTGCATCCAGCCCAAATTAAATTCTACAACTGAAGCACATCTACAATTCAGATATCTCAAATGTAGACCTATATGGTTCATTAGTTTGAAATCAAAGTTCCTACGTCTTATGGCAACTTCATCTCGGTGTAAAAAATCTATAATCTAACGTAACTAGTTGTCCCAAAATCGTTTTAAGCTTAAAACAGAACAGACGACGAGCGAAATCACCTGTCATATTACAAAACACCGAAAACTTGCAATACAAACACAACTATAGACGCAGGCGACGACGATTTGTCGTTGAAATAAATTTAGAGTCTTTTTATTGTTGGAGTATGTTAAATCTAGAATTCTTTTTGACATCATTGATTAATTATGACTTCAGATAATACCACTGCGAATTACAACAACAATTTTTATTTTTTGTTGCTTCTTACACATTGTAAAAGAAGAACACAACTCACTTCATGTAGGTTTAAGAAGAACAAAGATAGACTTAGTTAATTCAAAGCAGCTAGAAAGAAGCAAAACATTTTTTTAATTTATTTTTACCCACACCACTAAATATTTTAACAAAATAAAAAAAAAATTGAATCAAATGTATTTTCCTCTCTCTCAACTGAATATATGAAATATATATGACAAAAATAAATAGACAAAAACAATGAAATTGTATTTATGTCTTCATTCTGTTTTCATTTTTTCAGTTGTATTCCAACCATGTGAGTGGAGGTTGTTCATGACGTTTTTACAGATTTTACAGATAATAGCGAGGGGATTTTTTTTTATTTGCACTGCGACACAATTTGTTTGTTATTATTTTTTTTGTTGTTGATATTTTTCGAAACCAATTAAAACTAAGGTTACTCCGTTCAACCATATATTTATTTTGTTACTGATGATACAATTGTATGTAAGAGTAAGTGAAATAGCAGTCGTAACGTTTCAGAATGATATTCCTTTATGTAATAAAAAGTTGATACACAATACATACAAATGCAATTTTTATATGGGAGAAAACAACAGCATTTAAATTGTTCGGTTTTTATGTTGCTAGAAAGAAAAAACCACTCTCGCACAACAATGCCTCTATCTATATGTGACTAGTAGAGGCATTAACCAAACGTAGCGGCAAAAATCCGAGTAGTAATATCTTAATGTATTCAATCAACGATAAAATATATCGTTTGTGATTTTATCGCCATACGCTGACGCTCTTGTTCTATTAGCTACAGCAATAGCGCGGTGATATTTTTGTTTGATTCGTCGACGCTCGTCGTTGTCACTCTTGTTCTGTTTCGAGCTTTATTCCGTCAAAAATAATAATTCAAAACCATACTTGGATGCAATTCAAGAGAATCCGATGACAATTGTCATCGTGCACAACAATTGGAACTGGAACATCTTTACGGAGAATTTTGTGTAAGGATCTCGGTTTGCATGCTTACAATATTCAACTAGTGCAGAAATTAGAACCATTCGACCATCGTTCGATCGAAGCCAATATTGCTATCGATGCAAACTTTCCTTCAGTGATGAAGTTAATTTTTGCTTGAATTGACATAATCATGCAGAATAGAGAGATTTGTGGAGTGAAGATAAACGAGCAATTGTTCAAAAATTCATTATATCCACAAAAAGTTACCGTGTGGTGTGTTTTGTGGGCCGAAGGAATCATCGAACCAAATGTGTTGAAAAATGATTTTTGTGAAAACGTTGTAGTCATCGGTAAACGGTATAGAGACATATGGGTACAACAAGACGGGGCCTCATTCCATACAGTGCGCGATACGATTAATTTCCTGAAACAAATATTTGATGAACATTATCATCGAGAAATGGGCGTGCCAACTGGTCACCGCGTTCATGTGATTTAACACCGCTGGACTATTTTCGTTCGGGGTATTGAAATCATTTGTCTACGCTGACAAACCAGAGACTACTGAACATTTGGAAGGCAACATTCGACGTGTTATTGCCGAAATACGACCTATAATAATGCAAGGGAGATCGAAAATTGGACCACCAGATTACGCCAGCCGCAGCGGCCACATGTCCGAAATCATATTCAAACATTAATAGCATAAAATTATCTTCCAAATAAATTTACATTCGTGCCATTAAAATTAAATTTCTGTGTTTTATTTAAATTCAAATTTCTGTACCTTGAAATGAAACACTCTGAATCGCTCATTAATTTACGAATTATAAAAAAACCCATTTATGTGTTTCAAAGATAACTTTGCGCTAATTTTTATTGCATATGCTAAAGGAACTATTTTTCGCTCTTCCTAAATGGCCAACCATAAAAAAATTATAAAATTAGAAAAAATTAAACATTTTTACGACGCTTATTTTTAATGACTTCCAGCCATAACGAGTATGCCGTAAATATTATTCAATATTGAATGAGAGCTATTTGTTATAGTGACAGCTATTTATTGTTTGTTATTATTTTTTAGATAGCACGATACAAATTTTAATTTTTTTAAAGTTTGAATGCAAACTTTCGCTCCAATAATTTTTATTAAGGCCCGTAATTTTGAACAAGGAAAATCTTTTCCAAAGATCCGTGGGTAAAAAAATCCAGGGATTTTTCCATGGTTCAAATTAGTAAGTTTAAACGACGATTAATCGGTGATGTTTTTTCCAACATCGCACACATATTACCAACAGATACTTGAAAAAAGAAAAAGTTACTAATATCGTTTTCGGTGGCAGATCAGAGATCAATAATATGACGTCATTTTTGATCCAACATGGCTTCTTTGTTTACATTTTTTGCCTTTTTATTTTTTGATTGAATTATAAAATTCAAAAAATTTGTTTGATTTTTTTTTGACGTTTACTCACACATATTGTGATATTGTCTGCTTCAGCAGATTGGATACTTGTCACTCGAAAAGATCCGGCCGTCGCCGAATGGGCACCCCCGGTTATAATTATTTTACTCTGTTCCTCAAGTTGCGTCCCACAAATTTCGGCGGAACAACCAGTTTTTATATTTATTTTAAGTTTGCGTTTTTTTTATTGATTTCTGTAAACACAGTGTAGGCCAGAGTCATGCAAGCCTCCAAACCCCCACGGCCCAATACACTGAGTATTAGCCGGCAATATCACCTTGTGTGAGGCCGCTGCGTGACTAATTGAAATCTGTGGGTCGGCTACTGAGCCGTCCGTAACAAAATTTCTCAACAAGATGTCACAAAGCAGGATGTCACAAAACAGAATATCACAAAATAGTACATGGTACACTATAAGGTACATGCGGTACGGAATAAGACGGATTTAAAAAGGACATAACGAAACAATACATAGTACATAAAAGTTGTAGAAATATATTTATTTAAAATATTATTATTTAATCACGTTATTTTAATATTAATAAATAGTGTTTGTTTATTATTTAATAAAATTTTATTTATCAAATTATATTAATTTAAATTATTATTTAATTATAATATTTTTAATTTTCTTTATTAATTTTTTAATAAATTTGTTTAATTTTTAATATTATTTTCCGCCACAATGGCTGAGTGGTTGTTCGTGCGGTGTGGTGTGGGCAAGTGCAAGTAGGGTTGCGGCTTGTTTTGAGCCTCCTTTTCTCTCTCTGGCTTTTACATCCCGTGAAGGGATTTTGCCGCCTGCTTTGAGCCGAACAAATAAATTTGTTAGTTGCTTTGCTCGTACTTATCGCTTTTTGTATTCGTTTTGGAATGCTCGTCGTGTTGTTGCGCGTATATGTGCATCAGTTGATGTACATACTCTGTTTGCACGTACAGCATGTTGAATGATGAGTTAGCGATGAGTTTGCGAGATCTTATGTATGCAGCTAGAATATTTCAACCGGTACAAAGTACATGGCATTACTGATTAAAACAGTACATAGCACACTAAAGTACATGGTACGGAACAGAACTGATAACAAAGGTACATCGCGAAACAGAACTGTTTAATAAAGACTGCGTTCTGCCGCAAGCGTAACATAAGACTCTCTGTTCTCTTTATTATACTATGCGCTTATACATTAACATGTTATAATGTTGTTTGTATAGAGTTTACATTTCATTATATATAACATTCCCTCTTTTTTAAACAAAACCAAAATATAAAATTAAATTTATATTAAAATTTAATTTTTTTTATATTTATTGACTAATGAATCTTTGAAAACTAAATATTCTACATTTTCTAATCTTGAAACTTTATAGGTGGCTTGCTTTCACAGATAGATCTCTCAGAGTTTCTAATATCACTGACTGGTGGTTGTTCATCTGATATCTGTTCAATTACTTTCTCTTCAATTACTTGACGACCATTGATATTTTGTAAATCCGTATTTTGTAATGTTACCGGCAACAACAATCCTATATATGAAATTCCACATTGGAATAGTTTTAACCCATTCCCGCAAATGACGGCTATAGCCGTCATATTTTTGTTGATGTAAATGCAAATGACGGCTATAGCCGTCATGCACATTTTAATTAATAAAAAAAAGAGCATCATTCTTACGAAGTGTACTAATGTAATTATTTGTTAATTATTCAGTAATACATCTAACAAAAAAAGATGAAACATTCCAGATAACATATTAATTGTTTTTTTGTGCGATTTTTCATGATAAAAAATTCGATATATTTCCGCCTTCAGAGACAAATGACGGCTATAGCCGTCGTATTTTTGTTGATATATATACAAATGACGGCTGTAGCCGTCAAATTTTTGTTCATATAGATGCAAATGACGTCTATAGCCGTCATGCATATTTTAACGGACAATTTTTTATTTTTCATTTTTCGGTTATCGATTATGATGGGATTGGGTATGCTGGATGGACATGGGATTATTTTTGGAAGAAGTTCTGGAATATGGCCACCTGGGACGGAACTCGTTCAATTATTAACCGATTATGATGGGATTGGGTATGTTGGATCGAAATGGGATTCTTAAATGATTTTTGGAAGAAGTTCTGGGATATGACCTCCTAGGACAGAAATTGGGCATTGTGGATGAAATGATATTATGAAATAATTTTTAGAAAAAGTTCTGGAATGTGGCCATTGGATTATGCGCTTTTATATTGCAAGTAGCTCAAAAATTTAAATTGTCGCTTGGTTTTAAAGGTTCTGAAGATCTCATGATCTTAGAAGACATTATATTCCATGTTCCCGTGAATAGTTTTCGAAGTCATTGTTGATAAGAATAATATAAATTTATCAAGGCCCTTTGTGTAGGGTTCATAACGTGATTTTTTGTGAGAGTAAGTAGTAGACCTGCCGCTCAACCCACTAATCCCATGAGTGGGGTACGTACTGGTGATAGATGTTAAGGCATTTTGCTTTACTAGAACCATGTTACCATCACGAGCCGCTTGCTGTAAGAAAACCGGCTGCTTATTATCGAGTTCCACCCTAGTTTAAATTATCGAGTTTCGTGGCGATATTCCAGAATTTCTTAAACAGAATTCCTTTTCCATTCGACTTAACCCATTTTCATCATAATCGGTTAAGAAACTACTGAGTTCCGTCCCAGAAGGCCATATTCCAGAACTTCTTCCAAAAATCATTTAAGAATCCCATTTAAATCCAACATACCCAATCCCATCATAATCGGTTAAAAATTGAACGAGTTCCGTCTCAGATGGCCATATTCCAGAACTTCTTCCAAAAATCATTTAAGAATCCCATATACCCAATCCCATCATAATCGGTTAAGAATTGAACGAGTTCCGCCCCAGATGGCCATATTCCAGAACTTCTTCCAAAAATCATTTAAGAATCCCATTTCAATCTAACATACCCAATCCGATCATAATCGGTTAAAAATTGAACGAGTTCCGTCCCAGATGGCCATATTCCAGAACTTCTTCCAAAAATCATTTAAGAATCCTATTTCAATCAAACATACCCAATCCCATCATAATCGGTTAAAAATTGAACGAGTTCCGTCCCAGGTGGCCATATTCCAGAACTTCTTCCAAAAATCATTTAAGAATCCCATTTCAATCCAGCATACCCAATCCCATCATAATCGATAATCGAAAAATGGAAAATAAAAAATTGTCCGTTAAAATATGCATGACGGCTATAGCCGTCATTTGCATATATATCAACAAAAATTTGACGGCTATAGCCGTCATTTGTCTCTGAAGGCGGAAATATCTGTGGAATTAAACAAAAAGTGGTTATCTCGAAAACGTCAAATGTTGGGAAATTCAATTCAAAGATTGAGCGATATTTTTTCTGTATATATAAGTTTTTATATTAAAATTTAAGGTTTTATCAATTTCCTTCGCAATATATTATATTTTTCTCAAGAATGTAAAAAATTAAAACTGTTTAAATATCTAAAAAAAATTATAATTTAAAAAAAAATCAAGATACCCTGTTTAATTTGTCAATATTTTGTTTCGAATAAATAGGATGAGTCGAGATAACTGTTTTTTTTACTTAAACATATTCTTGAATATAATTTTGGTTATCTGCAAAAAACCTGTTTCTGCCAAACAAAAAAGTTCACAAATTTGCCGTTTTTGTTTGTGAATCACTAGTTATCTTTCGATATAATTGCAATAAAGTAGATATCTCCTTCACATTTTTTTATAGTGTTTCATAATAATCGGGTAATTATAGATATCGAGTTTTAATTTATAATAAAAAAATTTTTTGACTAACGCACAAAAACGTATATCTTGAGTAAACTCATTATTCGATAACAGAATCATGCTCGACGTATAAATTTATACAGGTTGTCTGGAGAAAAACAGTTTTAACATAATTTAATTTTTGTTTGATGTTAGATAACCAGTTTTAAAGAAATTTTTCTCGGAAAATAAGGAAAATTGTAAAAATGTATTTATGCTATGTTATAGAAGATGAGCTTGCGGTTGTAATGGTGCTAATATCTCAAAAACTAGTTATCTGAAGTTAACCACTTTTTGCTTAATTCCACAGATATATTTCATGAAAAATCGCACAAAAAAACAATTGAAATGTTAGCTGGAATGTTTCATCTTTTTTTCTTAGATGTATTACTGAATAATTAACAAATAATTACATTGAATGATGTTCCTTTTTTTATTAATTAAAATATGCATGACGGCTATAGCCGTCATTTGCATTTACATCATCAAAAATATGACGGCTATAGCCGTCATTTGTTCTGCAGAGAAAAATGATGTGATGAGCAAATGACGGCTATAGCCGTCGAGAGTTTTCATGGAAAAACTGTGAGAAAATGTGATAATTTTCACTTTCAAACATATAAAGAACGCCCAATTTTATATGGCAGTCATAATCAATTGAAAAAAAGTGTGTTTCTGAGCACGGTCATCGATATAAAAGTGTGCGGGAATGGGTTAAACCAACTTTTCTGCTGGTATAGAATAATTTTGTTCTACCTGTAGTTTTAATATTAATATTAAATATTTTTAATTGTTGACAATAGAAATATAAAAGTGATTTTTGTTATTTTGACATCGCATTTTTCTAAACAAGATGACAAATTAGTTACGATTTGTAATAATATTCAATAATGTTCTAGCACATTACATTTTAATTGAATATATTTTGTTGTATTTTTACGTTGCTTTAAAATTGAAAATGTAATTGTTACTAACTAATAAAAATATTTTTTTTTTTATTTTGTAAAAATGTGTATTATTATATAAAAAAATATATAAATATTATAAACCAATATTATAATTATTTTAACAAAACAATATCACAATTTATTAGTATAAAACTTTCTTTTTTACAACAAATAATTAAAAAATTTAAAATTTTTAAAAAATTATGAAGACCGGTTTCGGAAGTTCTTCCATCGTCGGTTCATTATACTACTCTGAAGCTGTGTTCACAAGTCGGATGGAAATCCCAAAATCCCACATCCGAGATTTTTTTAATTTTTGTTATGTTTTTTGCTTTATATATTTGGTCTACTTTTTGTGACATAGTTGTCATAATATAAATTTATTTTTAATTACGCTTATCTTAATTTCAGTGATTACCGTCTTTTTCGTATTTTTGTGTTTAATAAAATTTTCTGGCATTATAAATAAAAAATCGTTTCGTTCATCATATTAGTTATTCAGTTTTTAATAAATTCTTTTTGCTTTTCATTCATTTTTCATAAATTTCCCGCCATTATAGTTTCTCAGTATTTATTAAATTCATTTTTATTTTCATAAATTTTTCGATATAAGTTTCGCGTCATTTTGTTTTAGTTTTGCAATATTTTTTCTTTTAAATATTTTATATTAGTTTCGGGTATTTTAATCGGTGATTAAAATATAAAAAATGTCTTTTTCAAGACAAACAATAGTCGATTTGTTAAGTGGGGATTTGGTCATTTTAAATGCCGTACTTGTATTGTATTTACAATACGAAATCGATAACTATGAGGAAAAATCCCGTAGTGTCAGATGATTTGGGGTGAACCCCGTCAATCGCAACAGACATCAGCAAGGTTTCTATAAAAACCTTGTTGCGGAAATGCGGTTAGTAGATACCGAATCTTTTGCGACTTAAATAACACAATGACACTGTTTTACAACACAATACAAAAAAAAAATCTAAATGTCATTAAGAAGTACTCATTACAACACACACAAAAATGAGCAAAAAAGTATATTGATCTACAAAATGTAGCTGAATAATTATTTTTAAAATGTTAAGTTGGTCGTCTGCAGGATTTTTGCTCAAAAGTTGCAATTTTTCTACTTTTTGGGATGAAAGAGGGCGTGTATTTTGTATGATTTTTGACATTTTATTGGTTAAAATGGTGGGATTATAAATCCCGGATTTCCATCCGACTTGTGAACAAAGCTTGAGTAGTATAATGAACCGACGATGGAAGAACTTCCGAAACCGGTCTTCATAATTTTTTAAAAATTTTAAATTTTTTAATTATTTGTTGTAAAAAAGAAAGTTTTATACTAATAAATGGTGATGTTGTTTTGTTAAAATAATTATAATATTGGTTTATAATATTTATATATTTTGTTATATAATAATACACATTTTTACAAAAGAAAATTATATTCAACAAAAAGCCACGGACAATATAAAAATGGATTATGTTCATTTATATGGTACTAATAAAAATAAATTAAAAAATATCTTTGCTTGTTACTTTGAGCACAATATTAACTAATATTCAGAATCGGAATTGCTTGCACCAAAGAAAGACCACATATATCTTCTAATTTATTTCACCAATTATTTTGGTAAACTTGCACATTTCTCGGTAAACGTGAACATTCACCGATTGCGTACTTTGACCGTAACGTATACATATATCACATACAGTACATGGCGGTTTATTGGTAAAATTAATTGATTTGTTGCTATGCACTAGTGATTGATTTGATATCAAATAAGCGTACAATTCACAGATTTTGAAAAGGGGTTAAAAGGTTCTAATTAAATGGGGCAAGGACGATGCAAGATAAATTAATCTTCAGCTATATACAATCAAATTTAAAAGATAATTTTATTTTAATTTCGTTGGAATTGCAAATTATTTTCACTTTAAATGTAAAGTTCGACAATCTAATCTACCGCAACAATATCAACACCATCATGTAAAATGAATTTATAAAACTATAATATAAAAACTATAATATGGTCTGTATAGTATAATACGCATAACATAAACATGAGGAGAGTGAGCGCTAAAGAAGGAACCCAGCAATGGTTTGGATGAAATAACCTTTTTATGTGTTTAAGGATACGGATTAAGTTGGATTCTTTTTGATAAAATCTGTGTATAGCGTTTTATTAAATCTGTCTATTTTAATTATGAAACCGTCTCCCAGTCCACAAAAAAAAAACAAAAAACTACAATGTTAAGGTTTAAGCTAAAATTAACATGTCAAACGCACATACAAATTTAATTATGACATAGAACTATTGTGTCTATATTTTTGAACAAGTGAAATTGGTATTTTTATTTTCAAATTTCGGGTTTTAATGATTTTATACGATTATTTTGCGTTGTGTAAGCGTTTAATTTAAAAAGTGTTGTCGAAACACCATCATTGCATGGGTTGTCATAATCATAGATAGGTAATGCAACTTATCTCTTAATATCTTGGGTTACCTCCAAAATGACACTCGCAAGTATCATTATGATATTTTCGTTCCCCAGTAGAAATCCTTTTCCTATTATAAAGTTTATATTTAAATTTACGTCATTTTTAGTTTGATTTTTCACTTTATTTCATAAATTTGCTTCGCAGAAGGCAAAGTTAAGAGGGTGATAAAAATTCCCGAATTTTTCCGGTCTGAATGAATTTACGCAGTGGCTTTTGACAATAGTTCACGATTCCTGGCGTATTATACTCAAAGATTGCTCCAACGTCGCGTAGTCCGTTGGTCTAAAAACAGGGGAAGAATCATGCAATCCAGACGAACAAATCATTTGTTCCAAATTACTACTATCGAGTATTTTTGTACGGAAATTTACTATAACAAATATAAATTGAATTTGAAAAATCTTCTGATGGATAAATCATTACCATCAAAGAATAATGAAATTACTCGTACTCATTAGCCCCTGTTCTCCATATGTGACCTGTAGCCCTATTCTGGCTTTCCCTGGAAATAAGGAATTGGGAAAAATATTTTCATAGCATTTTTGTCAAAATTATATTTTTCTGGCCTACTGAAAGAATAAGTTTAGTGCAAAATATTTCAAAACAAAGTGAATTGGGAAACTTTTGTTCCACAAAACTTTTATAGGGAAATTTGTTACCCATTTAACTTTGTTTCGAAAATATTAACACCAAACATGTTCCCTCAGTAGGCCAGAAAAATACAATTTAGACAAAAATGCTATGAAAATATTTATCCCAATTCCCTATTCCCAGGGAACGCCAGAATAGGGCCAGTCTATGAAAATGGGCTTAGGTGTCCAAAAATCATTTTCCACTTTTTGGCCGATTCGGACAGAGTATGGGACGCTCTTTCACATGATGGAAACCAGAAAGTCACAATGTGTGGAAAAGTTGACTAAAAATGAAGAGAAAGCAGAGTACCAACGGAAACGTTTACATTTTCATTTCGTTAAACGTATCTGTTCCTTTTCATTATCCCGCCCTCGGTGAGTTTGACCAAAAGCTTTAGTGCTTTGAACCGAACGTGGTGGTGCCTAGTCTTGCTGCGATGTGCTCCGTTGTCCACAGTTTCAATATATCATAAAGAATTTGTTACTGATTTCTTTCAATGGAAGACAAAGGAGTTCTCCGGAGTCACAAATGCCTACTAAAAGTAATTGCAAATATTTGTAAAGCGAAATTTTTTATTATGCACAAATATTTGTGTTTTCATTTCGTTCGAATTAGACAAAACAGATATGAAAACTGAAGAATCTTTAAATAATGAGGAATTTTGATGTTTAGGTTTGTGCAAACAAAATTATACTACAGAGTGTGTACCCGATAGGTCTACTAATGTTTTTGCCCATACAATTTTTTTTAAATAAAAGAAAATAAATTTAATGTCTACAGATCGTTTACTTAATGAATGGAACTATGTATGAAAAAAATGTCTGCCAAAAGTCCGCCTCTATTGGCCTTACATATGTGGACTCTTTTGATTACATTTTTCATCACTTTTCACATATACCACACTGTATCATGTTAATTTCTTCTCTAATGTTAAAAGGAACATTGTTGTTCAATACCACCTGGTGTATTTACATAAATCTTACTTTTCACATAACCCCTTAAAAAGAAATTGGGACCAGTTAAATTGGGTGACCGTGGAGGCAATCCTAGTTTAAAAAAGTTCCTTCCCGATAACGTTCGAAAGTGACTGTAACAGCAGAACTATTCGGATTATCGTAAAACATGTGGTCCACTGACCCCTCCAGCCCAAATTGCACACCGTACCGACCCTTTCAAGAGGTGTAATGATGATTGATAAATTATTTGTGGATTCTCTACTGCCTAGAATAGATGCTGTATGAGATAGCGGCAATTTGACAGCGGAAAATAAGAGAATACACTCCTCGCCGCAAGTGGCAGCACTATCACTAAAGATAATTTATTTTGTTATGTAATCACCAACGGAGTTTATCTCTTGTTTCACTGAATAAAACAACTCAGCGGAATAAAATATTAAAAGAAATCCTTAAAATGACAAATTGATTGATCTCCGAAGTAAAGGAAATAGGTAAATGAAATTCTAGGATCTGTTCGTGTCTGACTAAACTTGGGCATTTCATAACCAATCCTTATGAAAAATGGTATCTGTACATTCTACACGATATAAATAAATTTTAAACTGTAGGGGAATTCGGCTATTTCTTATAAAAAAATTCCATAAAATTTATGGATTAGAATTTTCACTATAATTTTTTGATTTTCTGCGGCCATATAAGTTATTTTCAGTTTTTGACATATCTCAAAAGTTCCACCAGTAACCACCACAACATCTAGTATAGGCTGTTTTGTTTGTTTACATGTCTACTTAAGTGAAAATAAGCTTTGTCACTCATAATTAATTTTATTAAAAATGTTTATGTACTTAAAGATTGACTTGTGTAAAAGGTTCTTCCTATTAAAATGCGTTGTTCAATCGAACTGTCAATATTAATATTCGCCTAAATGTAGGAAACATTTGTAACTTTTCTGATGGACACCCTGTATATATCGATACGATTGCTTTCCAATCGGTGCCTTCATAGCATACCTAAACATTTTCATAACATTATAGCTTCGATTTTTTTCAATATGTTCCGAGCTGTTGGGTAAGAATCAGTAAAACAGGTTCTGGTACAACCAGCGGTTACTTTCGCCTTTATTGTTTGCTGAATGATGAGGTGCTAATCTAAATTTCATCATAAGTACATATTTAGTTTTATCTGAATATTAAAGGTAAATAGAAAGTAGAAAATATTTATCTCTTATATTGATATCTCGATACGGCCCTCTCGTCACCCAGGGTCATTTAAAGCGCTCAATATAACTGTTGTTTACATTCCAAGCCACTCTTTACAGGATGTTTATATATATTTAGATTAGGAAATGTCAGTGGCGTTATTCTGGATTTACCCGGGAACTGGGAATTGGAAAGAATATTTTCCTAGCATTTTTATCTCAATATTATTTTTATGGCCTACGGATGGAATCAGTTAGTTGTAAATATTTTCTATACAACCCTAAATGGAAAACGTCTGTACCGTCTGTAAATTTTCCTTTTCTTTATTTTTGAAAATATTTACTAAATTGATTCTATCAGAAGGCCATGAAAATACAGTTCAAATAAAGCTATGCAAATATTTTTTCTACTTCCCATTACCAGAGAAAGCCAGAATCGTGCCACAGTTGATTAAATTTTACATATCACTAATAGCCGGTTTATTTATTATTCAACATAAATTTTCAATAGTTTAGAAAAAAAATGTCATCTAACAGACAGCATACTATCACTTACTGATATGCACGTACACTACCTACTGATTCTTTGGAATTGCAGAATGGATACTTCGTAAAGACAATAAAGTTTTAAGCTCTTAGTTCAAAAGGTATTTCGAATTAAAATAAAATAAATTTTCAGATTTCAGGGTTCGTTTAATTACATTAAAAAATAATTACGGACCAAATGACACAGTGGTTAAAGCTTTGGCGTTTAGACGGGAGGTACCGGGTTCGAATCCCGATAGGGACAGGATGCAAAGTTTCATTTTATCAACAGATTATGATCTGTGGTGAAATGTAACACATCTACGATCCTCTGTCGGTGTGCAAAACTCATGGGCCGACCCAAATTCCATGCTTCCATGCAATGTGCTGATGGTCTTAAATCGGTCCTATAGCCGTACGGCCTCGAGTTGACTGAAAGGCGTAAAATAAGGACGGCAAAAACAAAACCGCGAAAGAGTAGGGAGAGCCTTGTACCCAAAACAGATTACATTGATAAGGAAAAAAAATTAAAATAATCAAAAATAATTTAAATTTAAAGTTTATAAAAATTACTTAAAATTAATCTATTCCTTATTGGGGAACAAATACTTGTACTTGTAACGGTTTTCTGGTAAAGGTTGGTGAAGAAACGTTAATAATGAACAGTGGCGCGGGTTTGATCCAGCACCCGCCTGTTGGATTCGTGCAATCGCATGAACCGGCGTCGGATTCTCTTTTTAACTTTCCCTTCCTCGTTCTCCTACCCGGTTTCGATCTTTAAATTCCGTTCCCACTTTTGTTACAATATGAATATTGTTCCAAATTTTTGTGTTTGTTTGAGAATCTAAGACAGTACTGTGCAAAATTCTACTTTAGTTTTCTTTTAACAAAACGTAGTTATCAACATTTTTGGTTTAATATTTTTGGAATCTTTTAGCCTGCAAAAAATTCTAAAAATTTGTTTGTTCGGAAAAAATGAGAGTTGAAAATTAGAAAGAAAACGAACGAGAACTATTCTGAAGAATAGTAGTTTAAAATAATTTTTTTTTGAATAATTGTGGTAAATGTGCAGTATTGTTTTGGATTTCCAAACAAATATGGAAATAATAGTAATATAAACTATAAGTGAATGAATATTGTTTTATTGATTATATATAGTTATAGATGCTATCGTGAATATCGTGAATTTTTTTATTCGTTATACATATTTTTTACGTACATATATGCATATATCTTATAAAGGAGCATATCAAAAGAACAATACATAATATACATTTATATAAATATAAAAAAAAAAAAATAAAAAAAAAATTGTGATTTTTTTTTTGATTTTTTGTGATTGCTGAAAAAAAAAAAAATGTTTAAAATATACATGTGTAAAGATTGTATATGTTATTAAAAAAAAAAATAAAAAAAAACATATTTATAATTGTAATAAAACTAATAATTAATAAAAATTAATTGCATAAATATAAAATTAGTACAAAAAAAAAAAAAACACAAAATAAATTTGCGTGTTCAATCATTTAATTTTGGTGGCAGTTTGTTTATGGAGTGGTTTTATGTGGCAGTATATGGTTGATAAAGGAATCGTGTACCAGCTAAATTTTGATTACGGTTTTGGCTGAACAGGAGGAAGACAGTACAAATAATTACAAGTAATATTTTTTTTTATTGTCAACTTTTTTTTTTGTTTTAAAAATAATTATTTTGTTTAATTATACTTAATTTTAATAATATTTATTTAAATTTAAAAAAAAAAAAAAAGGAATTTGTAACACAATTTTTTTTTTGTGTATTAAAATATAATATATAGTGTATATTTTTGTTTTTGGATTTACGTATGCATATAATTAATATATAAGTTTTTTTTTTTGTTGGTTGATATAAATGTTCAAATAAATCTTTAAAATTATTTGTGTGGTTGTTGCTGAGTTATTGTGCTGGTTTCACAGGATCAAAATTTTCTAAATTTTATTGTTAAAATGCAAAACAACTCCACACCCTGATCCCTGAGCTACCGGGAGTGGTAAACTAGTTGTAGCATGTAACAATATGGCGCCCAAACCGGTTTATTTGTATATATAAAAATTTCAAAATTTATTTTAAATTCCAATGTTTCTTTAAATTTTCATTTAGGTTTCTGATTGTAATTTTTTTTAATTTCTCTAATTTGGATCGACATTAAATCAAATTTAATCATTGATGCCGGTGTTTTATAAAGAAACGATATTAATTTTAATAAATTGAATAAACAATTTTTTTGAAACGTCTTATATCTTTGGAATTTTTCTATTCAAATTGATGTTTAAGATAGGTTTTGATAAGGTTCTTATTTGATTTTTTTGTATAGTGTAGTACGTATATGCTAGCTAGGATATTGATCATATATGTGTATACTATATTTAAATAATTTCAAGTTTCGTAAATTTATTTTCGGTTTTATAATATATTTTATTTTTGGAGAAAGGCTGGTTCATGGTTCAGCAACAACCACACACTTCATTTAGTTTACGGAAAAAAAAATTTTTTCAATTGTTATTAAACAACGTTCGTTTAAAAATATTTGTCACTATTGTATTATATAATTATTTTGGGTTTTGATCAAACGACAATATTCATATTGTGAATTTCTGGGGTCAGATTTTAGTATTACGAGTGTATTATAGTATTTTAGCGTATAAATTAGGTTAATTCCGTGGTTACCTTTAGTTAAGGTTTTCTTCGTTTTTATAATTATAGAATAATTTTGATTGATTACAATATTTGTTTTTATGGTTTAGGTTTAGTTAATTTTAAGTTAGGTATCTATTTTTTTTATATTTTTTTTTTATTTAGGTTAATTTTAATTTTAGTTTTATATCTAATTTTTTTTGGTGTGTTAAAATAATAAATTTAATTTATCATGGAACGTCTGGTCTTTGATTTATTAAGGCCAGATGAATTTTTGGTTGAGTGCGAGGTTCGTAATTTAGAAGGCACTCCTATTGAAAAATTAAATTTGTTAGCGTCATCTGTAGATAATGAAATTAAAAATCCCATTCTCCAACCTCATAAGCCGCACAGACAAGCTTGTAAAAATCCGGATCGTGAGATCAGGAAATGCAGTGGAAAAATTAACGAGTTGCTTCTATGGTTTATTAATTTAAATAACGAAGAAGTGGAAAATATGAATTTATCAATTGGGCGTTCTCGGTTAATTCATGTAATTGATAGGTTAACACGTTTATCAAATACAACAAAACGTTACAAATCAAAATGTTTGGACACGTTAAAACTCGCCAATATTTTATTTGATAATATTAAGTGTGTTTCAGAAAATAAATCTTTATTAAGTGAATCAATTAAGGATGTTAAAGGTCAGGTTCCAATTATCGAATTATCTTCTTCTGAAGAGGGTGTATCGGATGTTGAATCGGTTTCTTCTGCGAAAACCTTGATCGGAAAAACTAATAAGACAGAAAATACCGTTATGACTATACCAAAATTGAGGAATCAAAATGATAGCACTGATAATCAAATTTGTAGCAATTTTCAAAATTCGCCTGCAATAAGTGATTTAGATTCCCAATTTCAAAATTTAAATATTCATTCGGTCAATTTTCCAAACCAGTTAAACAATTTTCAAAATCCTGTTTCTAATACACCATTTGTTAATTTGCCAATTAATTCGAATAATAATCCAGATCAAAATTTTAACAATCCTTTTCCTGGACAAAATTTACAATATTTACAAAACTATCCGCCTCATTCTATTCTTCAAACACAACAACAACCAAGTTTCCCAAGTCAATTTAATCAGTATCCAAATCAGTCGCAAACGTTACCAGTGTTTTCATCTCGGCCAATTACATCATTTGGATCTAGTAATAATCAGCATACACTTTCCAGGTGGAAAATTGAATTCGATGGGTCTGCTGGTGGAATATCAATTGAACGTTTCATTTTCAGAGTTGAGCACCTTGCCCAAACTTATCAAGTTAATGAAAACAGTTTACGAAACGAATTTAGTGTTTTATTGAAAGGTGTAGCGTCCAATTGGTATTGGTGCTATATAGAACGCAATCCATCATCAACTTGGATTCAATTGAAAGCTGCGTTAATTGAAAGATTCCAGGACAGACGTACAGATGAGGATATAAGGCGGTTAATTGATTCAAGAAGACAAAAACCGAATGAATCTTTCATTGAATTTTATAATGAAATCTTGGTTTTAACTTTGCAGTTTCGAAAACCCATAACGGACGCAGATATTTTAAGAATTTTGAGATATAACATGCGTATTGATCTTCAAAATCATTTGGCAGATCAAGAATTTCAAAATATTGGGACATTGGTTAGGAGATGTGTAGCGTTAGAAGATACGTGGAAGCGTAATAATAAATGTTATGACAACACATTCAGAAATTATAACAAATTTATTAATGAACTTTCACCTGATTTAGAAACACATTTTCCAAATTCTACAGTACCAAATTCAAATGTTTGTTCTAATTTCGATAAATTATATGGAAATTTTAATGGCAATCAACAACAGCAAATTCAAAATGTACAACCAACTTTTAATTCTAATTTAAATTATAATACACCTTACCAAATTGATGAATATAAATTACAACAAAATTCAAATTCTAATGATTCCAATATTCGAGTATGTTGGAATTGTTTCGATATTGGTCATAAATTTTATCAGTGTGATAAATCTCTTCGACTTTTTTGTTTCGGCTGTGGTACTGATGGTGTGTTTAAAACAAATTGTCCAAAATGTTCATCGGGAAACGGCAAGCCGAGGAATCAAACAGCTGCACCCAAAATTTCTCGGAACGAAGAGCAGCAACAGCCACCACACATTTCGAACATGACACCAAACCATTATCGTCCAAACCAAATTTTCAAGAGACCATAAATTTAGATTCGATCAAAATTCAAAATGAAAATCCATTAGAATTACCAGATGCTCTTTCTTCTATTTCTTCAATAAAGGTGAGAAACAGATCTATTTTCGCTTCTTTACGTACTAAAAGGTACTGGCAGAAGTTGAAGAACATCAAAAGTGATATCTCAGAAACTTTTATAACCGATGAAGTAGATGAAAGACCATTTGCCAAAGTAAATATTAATGGCGTTTCTTATGTTGGGTTAATGGATAGTGGAGCATCAATAACTGCTTTAGGAAAAGGATGTGAAAGCTATTTGACTAATTCAAATTTTAAAGTGTACAATATTAATAGTAAAATTAAAACGGCCAATGGATATTCTGAGCGAGTTTTTGGTTTTATTTGGGCAAATGTTCGATTTAATGGAATTGATAAATTTATGAAAATTTATTTGGTTCCTGGTCTAAAACAAGTTTTATATTTAGGCATAGATTTTTGGAAATTATTTAATATAATTCCGAAAACCATTTCAGAAATTAGTCCAGAAATACCAAATTCTAGTGATACCCATGTACTTTCATCGGAACAACAAATTAAATTAAATCTTATTATAGAAAAATTTCCGTCTAGTAATAAGCAAGGTTTAGGTAAAACAACAATCTTATCTCATCATATTGATGTTCAAGGAGCTAATCCTATAAAACAAAGATTTTACCCGGTATCTCCGATTAAGCAAGCAGCCATGTATGAAGAGTTGGATCGGATGATGTCTTTGGGAGTGATTGAAGTGTCCAGAAGTTCTTGGAGTTCACCTGTGACATTAG
Source organism: Nephrotoma appendiculata (assembly GCA_947310385.1). NCBI lineage: Eukaryota > Metazoa > Arthropoda > Insecta > Diptera > Tipulidae > Nephrotoma > Nephrotoma appendiculata. The sequence goes on from OX371225.1 coordinate 107,520,321, forward strand.
TAACTAAGGCAAATGGCAAAGCTCGTCTTTGTTTAGATGCCAGACGTGTGAACGAAGTAACGAAAAGGGACGCGTATCCGCTGCCTATAATCGACGGACTCTTGAGCCGGTTGGAGGACACCAAATTCATTTCAAGTTTAGATTTGAAGGATGCTTTTTGGCAAATTCCGCTGGATGAAGAGTCTCGCGATAAGACAGCGTTTACCGTTCCTGGTCGTCCATTATACCAGTTCACAGTGATGCCATTTGGTCTTTGCAACGCGCCACAAACAATGTGCCGGTTAATGGATCAGGTGATACCCCACGAGCTTCACGAACGTATATTTATATATCTTGACGACCTTCTAATCACTTCCAAAACATTTGAGGAACATATTGAATTACTTTCGTTGGTGGCAAATAAATTGTCTGCGGCTTGTTTAACGGTTAACATTGAGAAAAGTCATTTTCTTTTAAAAAGAATAAATTATCTGGGATATGTGATAGGAGATGGAATTTTGGCGACAAATTCAGAAAAGGTTAAGGCGATTCAAGAGTACCCTGTGCCATCCACTCTCAAACAACTACGTCGGTTTTTGGGAATGGCCGGGTGGTATCGAAGATTTATATGCTCATTTGCCTCGTTAGTGTCACCGCTTACAGATTTGACTAGGAAGCAGAGCAAATTTATTTGGACCAATAAGGCTCAGGAAGCATTTGAAAAGGTGAAAATCACTTTGACAAATGCTCCTGTACTTGTTCATCCGAATTTTGGTAAACCTTTTGTGATCCAGTGTGATGCCAGTACTACTGGAGTCGGAAGTGTGTTGCTTCAAAAAGGAGATGACGGAGAGGATCATCCAATAGCATATATGTCGCAGAAATTGAACGCTGCTCAGCGCAATTATTCTATCACTGAGTTAGAGTGTTTTGCTGCTGTGTTGAGCGTAAAGAGGTTTCGGGCATATATTGAGGGATATCCTTTCGTAATTGTAACCGACCACGCTAGCCTTAAATGGCTTATGAGTCAAAAAGAGCTCACAGGCAGGTTGGCGCGTTGGAGTTTGAAGTTGCAGGCTTTCGATTTCACAATACAGCATCGCAGTGGATCACAAATGGTAGTACCAGATGCACTGTCTCGTGTGTTTATGGAAGAATTGATACTTCATGAGTGCGGTTTTGACATAAACCTTGATTCAGTGGCATTTAAATCTTTGGATTATTTAAATTTGATTGACAAAATTCAAAACAATTTGGCCTCATTTTCAAATTTTTGTGTTTCTGATGGTAAAATTCTGGTGAATACGACAAATCAAAATTTGACTATTTCGGCAACTGATCTTCCTAAATTTAAATTATACGTGCCCCAACCTTTGGTTTTACATATTCTAAATCAAGCTCACAACCCTCCAACGTCTGCACATTTTGGAACAACTAAAATGCTAGAACGAATTCAACGGTACTTTTATTGGCCAAAAATGGCACTGGATGTGAAAGAATTCGTAAATTCATGCAAAATATGCAAAGAAACCAAACCGGTCAATTACATAACTAGAACCGAAATGGGTAAACAGAGGATGGTTGTGCGACCTATGCAACGTTTATTTATTGATTTTCTCGGACCTTATCCGAGATCTAAGAATGGAAATTGTTATTTATTTATCGTTTTAGATCACTATTCAAAATTTATTTTTCTTAAACCGTTTCGAAAAGCACTTGCCATTGATGTTGTTAAATTTCTAGAAAATGAAGTTTTTTTGACCTTTTCTGTTCCGGAATATGTTGTTTCCGATAACGGCGTACAGTTTACATCTAAATTATTTCAAAATTTAATGTCAAAATTCAATGTGAAACATTCTTTAATTCCACGTTATTGTCCACAAGCTAACGCTTCGGAACGAGTAAACCGATCAATTATTTGTGCTTTAAGGGCATATATTTCAGAATCACAAATAACATGGGACCAACATATTGTTGAAATAACAGCAGCATTAAGAAATGTTGTTCATAGTTCCACGAAGTATTCACCACATTTTTTTATGTTTGGTCAACATTTAATCACAAATGGTAAGGAGTATGAATTGCTGAAGTTTTTGAATTTAGACGGAGAAGTGAATATTTCACCCGAAACAAAAGCGAATAATTTAAGTATATGCCAACAAAGTGTTTTAAAACATTTAAAAGAAGCTCATGATAGATCTTCACATAATTATAATCTCAGAAGCAAAGTTCGTAATTTAATTGTTGGGCAAACAGTTTTTGTAAAGAATTATGTGCAAAGCAAAGCTGTTAATAAATTTTCGGCAAAACTAGCACGTAAATTTCTGGAATGTACCATATTGCGAAAAGTAGGAAATATTGCGTATGAGTTTGTGAGAAAAGATGGGAAAAATTTAGGAATTTATCACATTAAGGATATCCGTACGTAACTTTAAATATTATTTTAGTATATTTATGTTTAGTATAATATAATTAATTTGGTAATTTTGTTAATAATATATAATATTATTATTATTTTTTTTTTTTTTTGTAAAATGAATTTTTTTTATTGTTTTTGTGTTATTCATTTATGTGTAATTCAGATTAGTTTAGTTTAGGCCCGGCTTGGATGAGACCTCAGGGCGTGCGGTACGTCCCCACGATTGTTACAATATGAATATTGTTCCAAATTTTTGTGTTTGTTTGAGAATCTAAGACAGTACTGTGCAAAATTCTACTTTAGTTTTCTTTTAACAAAACGTAGTTATCAACATTTTTGGTTTAATATTTTTGGAATCTTTTAGCCTGCGAAAAATTCTAAAAATTTGTTTGTTCGGAAAAAATGAGAGTTGAAAATTAGAAAGAAAACGAACGAGAACTATTCTGAAGAATAGTAGTTTAAAATAATTTTTTTTTGAATAATTGTGGTAAATGTGCAGTATTGTTTTGGATTTCCAAACAAATATGGAAATAATAGTAATATAAACTATAAGTGAATGAATATTGTTTTATTGATTATATATAGTTATAGATGCTATCGTGAATATCGTGAATTTTTTTATTCGTTATACATATTTTTTACGTACATATATGCATATATCTTATAAAGGAGCATATCAAAAGAACAATACATAATATACATTTATATAAATATAAAAAAAAAAAAATAAAAAAAAAATTGTGATTTTTTTTTTGATTTTTTGTGATTGCTGAAAAAAAAAAAAATGTTTAAAATATACATGTGTAAAGATTGTATATGTTATTAAAAAAAAAAATAAAAAAAAACATATTTATAATTGTAATAAAACTAATAATTAATAAAAATTAATTGCATAAATATAAAATTAGTACAAAAAAAAAAAAAACACAAAATAAATTTGCGTGTTCAATCATTTAATTTTGGTGGCAGTTTGTTTATGGAGTGGTTTTATGTGGCAGTATATGGTTGATAAAGGAATCGTGTACCAGCTAAATTTTGATTACGGTTTTGGCTGAACAGGAGGAAGACAGTACAAATAATTACAAGTAATATTTTTTTTTATTGTCAACTTTTTTTTTTGTTTTAAAAATAATTATTTTGTTTAATTATACTTAATTTTAATAATATTTATTTAAATTTAAAAAAAAAAAAAAGGAATTTGTAACACAATTTTTTTTTTGTGTATTAAAATATAATATATAGTGTATATTTTTGTTTTTGGATTTACGTATGCATATAATTAATATATAAGTTTTTTTTTTTGTTGGTTGATATAAATGTTCAAATAAATCTTTAAAATTATTTGTGTGGTTGTTGCTGAGTTATTGTGCTGGTTTCACAGGATCAAAATTTTCTAAATTTTATTGTTAAAATGCAAAACAACTCCACACCCTGATCCCTGAGCTACCGGGAGTGGTAAACTAGTTGTAGCATGTAACACTTTGCAGACTCGTCTGTTGACAAACAAATAAAGTCGCAATTGTACCAATGTGTTGTTGCTGGAGATTGCAATTGCATGGATGCAATTTTGTTTATTGTCCGGCAGATCATAAAGCAATAAAATTGTTAATTCTTATTTCTATGATCATTAAAACCAAATGAGCGCCCACTATAAATGCAGACGTTGTGCAGCACACATACAGGCGAGAGAAATAATTGAAATCACAGCTTTCCACGATCATCATAAGGGGGGAGGGGGGGGGGGGTGTGTGAAGGTATTTCGGCAATGAAAGATGAAGTTTTCGGACATGAATGACCTGCAGGGCGACGCGACAACACGGAAATGTGAAATTTTGATGGTGGAAGGAAAGACGGAAAAGAAGAGGTGACGAGATGACATTCAAATTTTGATCGCCAAGTCGAGGGAAACGTAAAAGAAAAGTTAATGCGGACATTTTATGTAGCTGTATATTAGAGTTTCTTTTTTTTGTTGTTTGAGTAAAAAAAAATAATGTAATAAGTAGCAAGAAAAAATAATATTTTATTCATGATTTTTAATTGCATACTGTAGTCATATAGAATAAAAACTGTTAAAAGAGTCTGATATAAAATAAATGTTGTAATTAAGTGAAAAATAGGTTTTTGTATAACAAATTGTCTAAACTAATATACAAAAATAAGATCGAGTTTTGTTATGAATAAAGTGTCCAAACTAAAACACAATATAAAATAAACAGAGTGATTTGTTGAGCGAAAGTGATTTATTTCATTTGTTGTGTAGCCCAACAAGGTGCTACCATTTTATTGTGCTACAGCGTATTGATAATACCATTTGACGCCAGTCGGGGTTGGCTTGTTAAAGCCTTAGTTTGGTGTTGTGCGACAAGACGCAACAAAAGGAATCCGGTTTGTGCAGTGCCGTGTGGTAGAAAAAGCCGAATAGTCGAATCGACGGGTGCGGCATAACAGTACCGAAGGTCAACATGTGAGACATCCTTTTCTTTCATATATTTCCGACGTATGGTTTCCCTAATTTGTTCCGTGGTTGTGGATTGAGCGAATTCTGTTTTCTTGTGTTGGGGTATTTTCTGGTGTAACCTCGCCGTGTCACCCTGCTCACATCTGAGCATAGTGCTGAGCTAAACGTGCAGGTAAACTGGCGCCCAACTACTATTTTAAAAACGGTTAATTAGATTCGTCTACCTATACCTACTCCGATAATTGTAGAGCACGTTACATACTTTTGTGTGATTTATTAACAACGTGGAGTAAGGTCCATTTGTATGCTTTTCGGTTCTATGTATCTTAGCAAAGAACACTAAAGAAATAAGTGTCATCATTAGTGTTCTTTGGTAAAAAAGCATACACATTGAACTTACGCCAAATACATGTCACACAAAAGATTTGTTCCCGTATGTTCTCGAGCAAACAGGTTTATTTCTTTATATAGCATAAGAGCCCAAAACGACATGTTATATGAAGCGCAATAGAAAAATGAGGATCTCTTTGTATCAGAAAGTTTAAGGCGTATTACAATGCCGATTAGCGCCTTCGAGAGCTCATTTCAGACCCATAGAAAACATTAAAACCTAAACTGATAAAATATGAGATATAATAAGAGATATCTAAACAGAACGATAAACTATCTAATTTGGACATTTAGAAGATTTAACACAATAATAAAGAATCTAGATGATTATTATCACATTTAATTTATATTGGAGGAAACGTGCTAGTTTCATACCTCCTCGCGGTGCTCCTTGGGTAACTGGACTAGGCGTTGAATTAAGGTTGTTGCGAAATAACCACCCCAAACAACACATAAATTCAATTAACATTTCAATCAACATTTCAATCATAAGCAAACAATGTTCTAATTTTTCTATTCCCACGCGCAACACACAAAAACACGTGTGCGTAAAGAATTTAAGAAAATTACAAACATTAAAAACAAACCCAGAAAGAAACCTTGCACATGAGAAAAAATGTAATTTCATGCAAATTAAAATTCGAACAAGTTATTAATTTTCTGACCCAAAACCCAATTAAAATTTTTTAAAAACAATCTAAATGTGTGACACAAAAATTTACGAGTGGAAAACTACCACTCAGCACCATTTTGAAACAAAAACAAAAATTAATAAGGGCTATAGTATATAAGCCAAAAAATTGTAAAATGTTTTTTTAGTCAATCAGTAAAAAGTGGTTAGTCATAAAGTGCGGTTTATCAACAATTAAAATTTAAATTAGTTCATCCTAAAATTTCTCAAGTAAACAGTGTAATTTAAGTAGTTCCAAATCTATATATGTGATTAACAAAATATTGTGTGTAACTGCAAAATATATTTAATTCTCGAAATAAATTAAAATTTGATATAACAAATAAAGTTATAAAGTGAATATTTAAGTTTTATATAAAATATGTAAACAGAATTACCTGCTGTGTATAAAAAATAGTAAGATATTACATAAAATAAAGTCAACAAATTAAATCTGTAAAGTTAAATTCATAAGTAAAATTCTATGAATAGTATATGTGAGTTATCGTGCTGAAATTTATTTGTTCAATAAAATTTAGAAATCATATAAGAAATCAATCGTGTTTTTAATCTAAAATAGTGAAATATAGTCTATAAAAGAACTTCTACAAGTGCATTTAACGTACAACAATCATCAATATTTTAAATACAGATATATCCAGGTAAGAACTTAATACTACTCATTAAATTCTATTGCATTTCATTACATTACATTAAATTATATTATACCACTCTGTAATATATTTCATTCAACTACTAACTAAAGTTATTATTAAATAAATTAATATAATTCTAACCATTATCAACTAAATACAAATATTTACAATAATATTTTACAATCAACACAATATTTTACGTATAAAACATTCCGTCATAAAATTCAACAATCTCAATTACTAAAGTTGAATTAGTCAAACTATAATACTGTAATACATTACAGTAATAAAATCTATAAATTCTACAATATCATTCCCCAAAATAAAACATTATAAATCATATATCAAAAAATAAAACAAGGTGATGCGGAGAAATTCTATTTACTGTCAGAAACACTATGTGCTACGGCAGCAAGATACAGACGCCACAATACCAATACCACATCAGCGTCTATTCTCCAAACGTTCAAGTTTTTTTTTTTTTTTTATTTTTTTTTTTTTTAAAAGGAAGTATTAATTGTCCAGTGGATTTAATGTCCTTTGAAGGTCAATTAATACCCCCCTTTCATTCACGCACAGACCACCCATTCACACAATTACAGTATACCACCTGCACATTGCAAGCTCCATGTCAACCTGTAAACTGACATGGACGGTGGGTCGGCGCTGAATTCTGCACTCCAACAGAGGGTCTTAGTTGTGTTTATTAACATTACCGATCGTAATCGATGACGAAAATTCGCTTTGCATCCAGCCTCTGATGGGATTCGAACCCAGTACCTCCCGGTCCAAGTGCCGAAGCTTTAACCACTGCACCACTTGTCCGGTTAAATTGACTCCGGAAAAAATGGTGTTTTTGCGATTACTCTTTATTATAGAGACATCTGAAAACGGATTTTGAAATTATACAAAGCTTGGTTTTGCAATCGCGTAAAATTCAAATTTTCTGCGGGTTGTTGTTTTTCTCAATAATATTTAATTAAAAAAATCAGCGATGTCAACGATGTTGTACACATTTCCACTAAATACTTTTTGAAAAAAACATTTAGTATAGGAATAATTATTGTTTCTACATGGTGATTCATAAAATCTCATTTCAGCTCACGTCTTCTCTTTAATTTTGTTATAAATGTGATCATTTAGATTGCTATTAAAGCCATCGTTTATCTCGAAAATCCTGATGTGCATATTGCATCAGCATTTACTAAAGACGTTTATTTTTGATAAAACTAAATTTTAAATTAGATGTAAGAGGAATCTGCGGCACTTAGTTTACTAACCTACACAACCAACGGAATGCTCATTTTATAAAAATTTAATAAATTTATGCTCCGCTTTAGTTTAAATTTAATAATTAAATACTACACTATATGATGGAATAAAAGCTTCCCCTCTATTTTAAGCTCACATTTTAATACTACGGCCATTTAAAATGATAGATGGCTCTGGTTCTATACCTTGTTATATAAGGCGTAAAATAAAGTAAAGTTTTTAAATAACTTCATTTGTAATGAGTGCTGCGCTTATGTACATATAACATATACACATAACTGTTATGTGTATGTACACATAACACAAAAAACCTACTGGTTAATTTGTTAAATTCAGCTGCCACTATGGGTGTTCATTTTAACAAGTTATTGGTTTAGAATCAGCTATAATTATGTCAAATTTTAGCCAACTTTTTACTTTCTTTTACATAGTAAAATAAAGTATAGTATTCATGAATAATTTTGACATCGAGATTTTCGCAAATTAACTTAATTAATCAGCTTCCTTAGTAGCTTTTTCCTTGTTTGCAAATAATTTGAAAAGTATATAGCATTTATGAACACTGATTAAAACAAAAAGATTGTAAATTAAATGTCAAACTAAATTAGTTTAAATAATTTTTTAGTTTTACCGGAAATATCAAGTTTTAATAAAAAAAACTTTATTCATCATAATTCAGTATTTCTACTGCAGATTGACAATTAAAAATAAAACTTCATGCATAAACTTTTTCCATTAATTAATAGTTTTATTTAAAATTAATTTGTTGGAAATCTGTATACCGGAAGTGGCAGCTTCAATTTGAGTTTTGCAATGATGTTGAAAAGTTTATCATTTACAAAAACGAAAAAGAATTAAAAAATTTAAATAGAGCTAAACGATTTAATTTTCAACCAAGGGTTGACCTTGTGGGTTTTTGAAATTATGCAGGGATATTTTTTGATTATACAAGACAGTTTTCCCAAAAGTACGGTAAAGTTTTTTTTCCGCTTTATAAATCAACTGTGGTGTATTCGAGATCTATGTATGCATTCGTGGTAAAAGATGGGTGTTGGCCACAACATATTCACCCATCTATTTTTTAAACTTGAAATGGATAATTTAAACTTCTTCCTAAAATGAAGTTTTTTGATGGAACACATGATTAATAATTTTGAAATTTATGTAATCTCTTACGAATTTTCTTACATGATAAAAGAAACAATTTTTGAATAGTGCCACTCAACAATATGATTGACAAGCTATATGATTTTTCTTTATCTACTTGGAAATGTTTACGACCAAAAATATTTTTAAACTGTCTAAACACAAGCAAACCGGGATTTTCAAGAAGAATAGATCTCGTACAATAAAATATTAATTTTAGATAATTTATTGTTAATTTTATTTTAAAAGAATATTTAAAATTCAAAATGGTTACGATTATAAACACTCTACCAAAGAAGAAAGACAGGTATATAAAATAGCTGACGTTAATAATTAAATTTTGAATAGAACTTTATCTATTCTGCTAATTCTATCGAACCCTATTATAACATGATGATTTATATACAGGGTGCTTTTTACGTTCCATTTCGATGTTTTTTTAATAACTTTTAAATGAAATACAATTTTATAATTTATATTTTATTGATTGATTATTTGGTCTTAAACATTATGTTTGGAATATAATGTCGGCCAAGTGGCCACCTCTGGCCTTGGCGTAAAGGCGAGCTCTTTTAAGCACATTTTTTATAACATTTTCGCAGAAAAATGGTATTATTTCATCAGTTTCGTTTCTAACGTTGTTCTTAAGCATCGAGGTTGTGCTTGGTTTATTGTTGTACACATTTCCCATGAAGTACCCTTAATAAGAATAAATTGGAAGGAGCCCCAAATCAGGGGATCGTGGTGTAAGTCGATATCACCACTTTTTGACATTTCTCACAAAATTTGAAAAATTTCGAGAAAAATTTCTCACAAAATTTGAATCGTAACACAGTGTTAGAGTTACCGTCTTTTTGGAACCACATGTCCCAATAGCAGTTACCGGCATCCTCAATGAAATATGGCTCAATGATGCCGCCGACCCAAATGGCACGCCATACAGTTACTCTGCAAGAGTGTAATGGTCCTTGGTGTATTAGTTGAGGTTTTTCAGCGGATATTCTGTTTAATAAAAACGGCTGGCTAAGGCGAATGTGTTTCGTCGCTAAAAATAATTTATTGCCAAAAATTTAACAATTATTTAGATGCCCCATAATAAATTGTTATCGACAACTCTCTACGACTATCAAATGCGAGCTGACAAAAATGTCATCCAAAACAAAATGGCAGCCAAATAAAATCGATATGGAACATAAAAACACCCTGTACTTCACTGGTTGTACGTAAGATCACAAACTATAGATATAGTAGTAATCTATACTATATAGACCGCCATATTTGGATACCATATACCATATAAAGTATAATGATTTTTAATGTAAACATTCTTTTATTTCTCAGGGGTTAAATCCCAACGATTAATCCCAAAATCTGTATTTAACAAATAAATTGATAAAAATTTATCTCGTCGAGTTTAAATTTTCCGTTGTAACCCCATATTGTTTAGGTGATTGATACCAATAAATAAATCTATTTAACTTTTAATCAATAAATCAAGTAAAACAGTTTTTTGTTTGGTTTAGGGAGGATTTGTTTAAATCGTATGAAGGAGATTCTCACGTGAATCTAGAATAACAATAGCGAGTATAGTAAATTCATTTTTTATTCTTATACATATAGTATTTAGATTTCAAAGTTGGAGTATCAAAATATATCTTAATAAAGGTACGTACCTTAGAAAATGTATAGGCTACATAATACATATAACGTTGTAGTAACTTTTAGTTTTATCGAACGGTACTAAATATAGTTGAAAAAAAAGGAAAGAGCGGTATATTTGGTAGGATTAAAGTAAATGTATAAAATCGTACAGAATATTGTATTTGTATATAAAAATTGATGTGTAATATATTTTTTTTATTCTAAAGTGGCAAAAAATCATGAACTCAATTTATTATAAGAAATAGAATTCATTCTTTGTTTATCTATATAACAACAAACTAAATGAATTCATTCCCATACTGTTCTGCGTTATAGCAATATGTGTATTGTGATTGTCTAGTTTTATATACTCGTATGTACCCAAATCCAAACAGACGCATACATGTATAATATCTATTTACAAGCCATGATGTTTTATTACAGAAGAGAGTATTTTTTATTTGAAGGACACTGGAACTTTATTTTGTTCGAAATCAACCCCACCCTGCCTTACAATGTCCCCCGAATAACCGAAACACGAGAGAATAAATAAGAACACAAAAAGTTAGCTGAACTTTTACTTTATGATTTTTATATATATTTTTTGGGCGATACAGAGATGAAAAGTACAAAAACAACGCAATGGAAATTATAAATTAGTATTTGTTAAAATTATACGTATGTAAATATATCCTGCTCATGTACCATAAACTAGCGCATTTATCATACATAGTTTTTAGCTAATACAGTGTGTTCAGAACATTGAGGTAGTTTACATCGTGAAACAATTTAGTGGACTGACCTAAATTGTGACCTATTTTGGACCACTTCGCAACCATTTATATCGCACGAATTATAGGTCACATTTGAGTCACATAACAAGATTTTTGTGCACCATCTAGTGAATAATACTAAAAGTATTGCTTATGTTCACATCGCAGTTCATATTTTTCTCAAAAATAATTCCAGTGACAATTTCGAAGTTAAAATAATTCATTTAATTTTTTTAAATTTAACACATTTAATAACTGTAAAACAAATTTTTATGCGGATATGTCTAGTTAAAAACAACGCCACTACCGACATCTGTTTCATGATGCGAAAACCCTTAAGGTTGATGTCGTTTACATCACATTTTTGATCGACCTAATTTGGGTCGGTCCACACAAAAAAGGTATCCAACCTAATTTGGGTAACTAGCGTTTACATCATGCGTTTAGGTCAGTTATAGTGTATAGTCCTGGACCAAATATGACGATGTTAACTTATTTACTTACTTATAAATTACAACATTAAGCAACAATGTTTATTTACATAATATGTAATACGCTTACGTTACGCAAGTTAAACAACACAATGAAACGAAAAAATAAAAATAAAGCAGCATGTCTTATATGTCAAAAAATTATGATATACCTTATTTAATTATGACAAAATTCACTCTTTTACATCATATAAAATATTACTGAAATTATAAAATAATAAATAAAAGAAAAAAGCTGAAAACAAAATAATTTACATGTCAAGTTTAGAATTTCACAAAAATATCGTTAAATACAATAGCGATACCGACATTCTTTTGGAAGTTTTTAGTATCTTATTTGTAAATAACTTTGATTTGTGCGAATATGGTTGATAATATTTGATTTTTCAGAAATTCGTTACAATCAGTAACTGCCCTTTGCAAAAAAAGATTCTATGGAAGCTGCCACTTCACCGTACACCGATTTCCACTAAATTTGGCAAAGTTTTTATTTATTTATGTATTTGTTTATTTATCAATAATAATGACATTTTTTTGAATCTTATTATTATCTAGAATTAATTAAATACAAAATAATTATTATACTTAATTCTAGCTAAAAACTAATGCTTTCTAATACTAATAAAAATAAATAATCATAATTAATTAACTAAATCATAATAATAATTAAATATTAATGCATTATATCACGCAGTAATCAAAGGAGATATTTCGTTTGAACTAAAAAAGTAAAACAAAATTTATTTCACAGTGCTGACATGTTCTACCATCACAATTTTCGATACTTTGGTTGCGGTCGAATAGTCGGGTAAATTGCACTTTTTACCTTTTTTTAACAGTGTACAGGTAAATTGAAATACTGTACTAAATAGCAGGGTAATTGAGTTTTTGTTGTTGTGCGTCTGACGTTTTCTTTTTTTCGTATGCTTCCAATTCAAAAATTAAGTCTACTAAACATAATGGCTTATTATTTTCAAATTAAATATTTTTTAATATTTTTCAAATATTTTTCCATGTTTTTGTGTGAATAATTTCTAAACTTTTGACAACAAGAATTATTTGGCAGTTACCAATATACCACCGAAATGAACCCTTTAAACACTATATTTTACCCCTCGAGCCGTTTTTGCGACACATATACCAAAGAATTGGGACACTGCTTGAGGTAAATATGTTCTAAAATTTCAATTTACTGTACTAAACGATTTACCCGACTATTCGACCGCAGCCTTTATCGAAGTTTATTTCTCGTTTTCCTAAACTAAAATGAACAACCGTTTCATTTATGAATTATTTCTTTTCTATTGCTATCACAACCACGTACTAGTACAAATGCGAACAAATTGTCTTTCTCTAATTTCGTTCAAGTATCGAAAAAAAATTATTTCGTGATAGAAATGGAGCAGAAATATCACAAATTTTCAATCTCTAGCAACCTGGTAAATGATACAAAATGTGAAATAGTGTCACATTTTGTGCTAAAGAAGCGAGACATTATCTTCGATAAAGTACCGAAAATATGATGGTAGAACATGTCAGCACTGCTGATAATTCTAACGTCGTCGATGTATCCACTTATCCAGGAGGCTGTTCGTAAACTCTAGATTGTTAACATTGTTACAACTGTCATTGGTAGTATGTCGTGTGTGCTTCACAATGATTTTGCTACAAATATCAATGATTTTACAGATGATTGACGAAGATCAATAAAAAACCTGTAATAAAACGCATAACAGAAAACTAATTTCTATTCCCTTCAATATGCAAATAATTATGAAACCAGATATCCGTAAACTTATAAAATTATGATTTTTAAATAATACTCAATTACACGCATGGTACTTTTATCAAACACATTGTCCACATAAAAAAGTTCATTAGAAAACTATTTTGTTTAGGTATTGATGTGAAAGAATATTTTGTTCGCTTAATTGAAGAATATTTACTACTTTGACAGCTGGAAAGGCAGTCTCGAGTAGGGTTGAGAATACCATTTGTAACAATGTTAAAACGCGTTTACGAACGACAAAAAACACGTGGTCGTTGTTACAAGTATCTTGTTCACGTGGTCCGTAGTGTTGTGTATTATCTCACCAAATGAACAGAGAAAAAACAGCACCAAAGTGTATTATCAACTATCGTCAATATACAAATTAAAAAAACATCGAGAAATGTCAAATATTCTTAGTACAATATTTCAACAACAGGTCGTAATGGTAGAGTTACTATACTACACCTCGCTTCAGATGAATGGTCATATAAGTGCTGTAGTCATAACTACACTACACTATACTACGGCATATGTTATAAAGTATATATATACGCTACTAAGTGGGCCAAAAAAAGTTTGACTCTACCCTTATTGAATGTAAAAAAGTTCAGTGCACAATTTTTTTCACCACTATATTCTACCTTTTTCCATACAAATCAAGGTTAAAAAAACGGTTGAAATTTTTCAATAGAAAAATCGGGTTATGTCCCTTCTGTTTGTGTTCTATATTCTGTGACTACGGCCCACGTGAACAAGATAAATGATAGTTTCAGAACGATTTAGAGAATTTTCAGTAACGGAAAATAATTGTTCATCATAGTTGGCTTTTATGACAGTACTAATTGTAATCTGAATCGGTTTTATGAAAATCTTTTTTTCATTAGTTACGTGTAGTAATTACTACTGATAAATACGCCAACTATGATGAACAATTATTTTCCGTTACTGGAAATTCACAAACAAATATTGCTGAACCCTAATTTGACATCTAATATTAAAACTAAGCGGGCTTTGCAAAAGCAACACAGCTATTGCAATAATGTAGAGTTTACGAACAGCTCCTCTTTGCCGTATACGCAAAAAACAAATACATATTTTTGTTTGTGTTCGACTATTTACGGAAAAAGTATACGCAGCGTTACCACTTGAAAATTTCAATGATGTACTACATCTAGTACATTTTTGTTTCATAATATACCAGGAGTGCGTTCACGGTCGGCGATCGATCGTCGTACGAGAAAGACGTGTTTTTGTCTTTCTCTGTATAGAAAATTAAAACTTAAATTTTTTTTCTGTTTTAAATAAATAAATAAATAATATGTTATATATAAAAGTTTTTAATTAAATTAAATATATAATATAAAGTGTTAATAAATAAATATTAGTAAATTAAAACGTGAATTAACGTGAAAATATCTAAATTATTATAACTAATTATTTTATTATTTGTGTGACGCACAGACGCAGCAGTGGTGAACGCTTCACAAGCTAAGTGTTTTTTATGTTTCATATTTTTTATTTATACTTTGTTTAATTTATATTTTGTTTAATTTTTACTTTTTTATAAAAAATTTATATACATTTTAATTTTATTAATATAAATATTTTTTAATATGCGCATTTTAATATGTGTCGTATGATTTATGATTGTGTGTGTGTGTATGGATATATGTACGTACATTCACGCAGTTTAGTTTAAAGTCAAATAAGACAAAAAGGATGAAAATAAAAATACTCTTCAGTTGCTTATCATTCATTTTCCGTTCATTTTTAAATGAATTTTTTATGCTAATTTCTCTTCGCTCTTGAATAGTAAAATGAATTTTCAGAAATATTATGCAGTAAAAAACGAAGTGTCTAGTGAGCGAATAATGAGAAACTAAAAAGGTTGATCTTATTTTTTGTGTTAGTGAACGGGATCTATTGCTATTTTGGTTTTACTTTTCTATTCTAATAAGAAAGCGAAAATTCATTGTAGTACTGATTGGATAAAATGTATTGTTGTCTGTATTGAACGATCGAATAGATGATACATATCATTTCTTTTTACTTTATTCTTGATAAGTGAATGGTAATGCTTGGTTCACGTGTGCGATCGGGGAATGATTCGCGAATCAAGCCAATCTTTGAGCGTAATTATGTTGTTTTTTTTATTATGTTGGATGCTTCCGATCAAAATTTTCCCAAAGTTAAAATAATTTCATCTCAGGCGGGGAAATTTGTATATGTTTTCAATGATTTAATTTTCCTTTGATTCGCGAATCGTTTTTTGATCGCATGCGTGAACCATTAAACAGAATATTTTTTGTTCCTTTACATTATTCTTGTTGATCAGTTTTACAAATAATGCATTAATTCCGTGGAAGGATTTGCTGACAGTAATTTTTGTTTTACTGATAATAAGCAAAAAAAAACTTTAAATTTCATAAGAGTGACAAAGAACAGAAATATTTTTTATTTCATTTTATAGTAAAATTTTATGGTTTTACATTTTCGCATAACCTACAAATTTCTTAAAATTTTTAATTTGTACATTATTTTCGTACAATTCGATTTTTTTTTTATATATTTTAATTTTAATATCCTATACCACAAAAAACCTCTAACGTTAACAAATTTCAAAACAAAAAAAAAACAAATCGACATCTGAGTATAAAAATGGCGGGCGACTTATTTGTATGAGCGTGAGAAAAATTTCTTATCTTTACATACATTTTTTGTACATATGTGAAAAATATTGCCATAAAAAATACTCCAATTTACATTTTTTATGGTAGTATTATGGCAGTAAACTACCAACATCATAACTATTCTCTCAATAAAATTTTACTGACAACATGTTTTGTACGAAACACAACCAGTAAAATCTATATTTTTTTCTCGCTTTTATTTTTGGTGACAGCAGATTTTTTCCATGGAATAGGGACACGACACTGTTCGATCGGTGTAGAGTGAACAATACATTTTGACGAGCGACTTTTTTAAACCCTGATATATGCGTATGTGTGGATTTGTGTGCATATGCATGTGTGTATGTTTATGCGTGTGTGTGTAGGTTCATATGTATTTATACTTATGTATATGTTTAGTTTGTATATTTATATAATATGATTGATTGTTTTTACCTTTTTATAATCATTTTAATATTTTAAAATTAATTTGATATATTATCATATTAATATACTTTAATGTATAAATGTTTATGATTAATTCTTTTAATTTGTAATATATATGTATATATGTATGTATATATGTATATATATATATATATATATATATATATATATATATATATATATATATATATATATATATAAATATATATATATATATATGTATATATAACGGGTGATTTTTTAAGAGCTTGAGAACTTTTTTTAAAAAAAAACGCATAAAATTTGCAAAATCTCATCGGTTCTTTATTTGAAACGTTAGATTGGTCCATGACATTTACTTTTTGAAGATAATTTCATTTAAATGTTGACCGCGGCTGCGTCTTAGGTGGTCCATTCGGAAAGTCCAATTTTGGGCAACTTTTTCGAGCATTTCGGCCGGAATAGCCCGAATTTCTTCGGAAATGTTGTCTTCCAAAACTGGAATAGTTGCTGGCTTATTTCTGTAGACTTTAGACTTGACGTAGCCCCACAAAAAATAGTCTAAAGGCGTCAAATCGCATGATCTTGGTGGCCAACTTACCGGGCCATTTCTTGAGAATTGTTCTCCGAAGTTTTCCCTCAAAATGGCCATAGAATCGCGAGCTGTGTGGCATGTAGCGCCATCTTGTTGAAACCACATGTCAACTAAGTTCAGTTCTTTCATTTTTGGCAACAAAAAGTTTGTTAACATCGAACGATAGCGATCGCCATTCACCGTAACGTTGCGTCCAACAGCATCTTTGAAAAAATACGGTCCAATGATTCCACCAGCGTACAAACCACACCAAACAGTGCATTTTTCGGGATGCATGGGCAGTTCTTGAACGGCTTCTGGTTGCTCTTCACTCCAAATGCGGCAATTTTGCTTATTTACGTAGCCATTCAACCAGAAATGAGCCTCATCGCTGAACAAAATTTGTCGATAAAAAAGCGGATTTTCTGCCAACTTTTCTAGGGCCCATTCACTGAAAATTCGACGTTGTGGCAGATCGTTCGGCTTCAGTTCTTGCGGGAGCTGTATTTTATACGGTTTTACACCAAGATCTTTGCGTAAAATCTTCCATGTCGTCGAATAACACAAACCCAATTGCTGCGAACGGCGACGAATCGACATTTCACGGTCTTCAGCAACACTCTCAGAAACAGACGCAATATTCTCTTCTGTACGCACTGTACGTATTCGTGTGGTTGGTTTAATGTCCAATAAAGTAAACTGAGTGCGAAACTTGGTCACAATCGCATTAATTGTTTGCTCACTTGGTCGATTATGTAGACCATAAATCGGACGTAAATCGCGAAACACTTTTCGAACCGAACACTGATTTTTGTAATATAATTCAATTATTTGCAAGCGTTGCTCGTTAGTAAGTCTATTTATTATGAAATGTCAAAGCATACTGAGCATCTTTCTCTTTGACACCTTGTCTGAAATCCCGCGTGATCTGTCAAATACTAATGCATGAAAATCCTAACCACAAAAAAATCACCCTTTATATATATATATAGATGTGTGTATTTAATATGTATGTATGTATGTATATCATATGTATGTATGTATGGGTACGTGTATGAGTATGTGTATGTATGTATGTGTGTGTATGTGTATGTATGAATGTGTGTGTGTATGTGTATCTATGTGTATGTGTATGTAGAGGAGAGGAGTGAGCAGGACTTATATTTAGGTGGATTCTGGTATAATATATAAATATTCATGACTTTTTTGTAGATTGATTTAAAGGGATGAGAAATCATATGTGTTCCGGCATGGCAAATGGAAAATGGTTTTAATCTTTTATTTCCATTTGTAATGACAATTAAATCTTTGATGTGATATCCTTCGGCCTTTTAATGTTGACTGTTTTTTTTAAATTGCTTACTGCTGGCACTATTTTATCTAAAAGAATTTCTGGCTCAATAATATTTCTCGAAACAGGTTCGTCTTTGCATGGGAATGATATATACGAATATCGATTGATTTGAGTTCTAAATCCTAATCAACGACCTGCTCATGCACCAATTGTGTAAAAAGCCTTCCGCGTGGTTCTATCCTCCGTTCGTGTCATCACCACACATAAATCATGGTCGTTTTTGTTTGATTGAGACGGTATACTGCGGAAGATGCATAAAATCATTTTTGGGCATAATTCTAGAAAATCGCAATTCTAGCAATTAGCATTAATTTGGGAGAGGCTTAGTTCGGCTGGGTCATCTGTCAACGGGTTGTCTTGACGGGTAAATGGAGGAATAGGAAAATTCTTTGGCCGATTTTTTTCGGATTTATTTTGTTGAAAAATCCAGTAATTCACCCGGGATTTATGTTGAAATCCCGATTCAGCTCAACATATCAGATTCGCACATGATTAGTTAAGACATTGCTTAGCACGGCTGAACTACAGAACTTCTCTAAAACCCATTTTTAAATTCACATTTAATTCTGCTTACCTGATTTGACAATAATTGGTCGGGATATGGCCAAGTTCCATTCAGAATGATCGAATTTTAGAACTTTATCAAAAAGAAACATTAAAATCCCAAAACAAGTTGATCCTAGTTTATTAGAATCCTAGCCCAGCTCTGCAAGCTGAACTGGAAAATTTCAATTGGAAACGGCCTGTTTCTTTCATTATAGCTGAATCCGAAAATTTCGTCAAATTCGGCTTTGCACCCCGAATTTGATCATCATTTGTTTTGAGTTGGCTTAGTTCCATTGAACATGCTAGAGTGCCAATCCAATTCTGCGTACCATATTTAACAGTTATTGGTTGAGGAATAGTTAAGTTCCATTTAGCATGATATAAATATACTGTGCACTATAATTATACTGGTAATTAATCGAATATTTTCTTCTTTGGTGAACAAATTAATAAAATGTTTGAAATTTTTGCGAATTAAATTAAATTTGTTTGAAATATCCTATCCGGTAGGATCTGGCATTGAATAACATTGATATTTTTCCGGGAACCATTTCCTTTGGGATGCCTCACATATGAAATTTTTATTTTTTGTTTTTTTATATTTTTTTTTTCTCGATTTAAGGGTTAAATACTAATGAATTTTAGACTAAGTTTGATATAATTTAAATAATTATGGTTTCAGGAAATCCTATTGTAAGTCGTGGAATTGCAGGAGGATTAAATTAATAAATGTTTATATTATTTAGGAAGCCGGAAAATATTAATTTAGAATTAAATTTCAGGAAATTAACAGACGTGAAATAATATTTCTTTGAAATATTAATTGTTAATTGTGTAGATTATAATGGTGTTGTCATTGCATTAATAACTATCGACTTTATTTAGGGGTCTGCAACTGGGCCGATTTAATCAATTAAATTTTGCATTAATTTACAATTACATTTTAAGAAATTTCCAGATGCACGTGAAATAATAACATTTTTTCCTAGGTTGCTGATTTAAAGAAGCAATTATTGATGACCAATACCATCAATATCCATTTAACCTATTAAACCTTTATCCTTCCCCAAGTAGATTAGTTTTGTGCTGTCTTTGTGTTACTAACTATCGGCTATACCTAGGTGTCTGTAACCGGGCCGATTCTGTCCCACTTAACTAACCTATCCAATCCTTCGGTTTTGTTATATGTAAAAAAGAGTGTACGGTGGGCCCGGCGTCACCCGGGAGCTCCTGTGTAAGAACTTGGTCGTGCATTCAGAATCAATCAATCAATCAATCAATAATATACCAGGA
The DNA here is from genome assembly GCA_947310385.1 of Nephrotoma appendiculata. Classification (NCBI taxonomy): domain Eukaryota; kingdom Metazoa; phylum Arthropoda; class Insecta; order Diptera; family Tipulidae; genus Nephrotoma; species Nephrotoma appendiculata. Next base: position 107,540,849 of record OX371225.1, read on the forward strand.
GTGCGTTCACGAGATTTACATTGTTATAATATCGTAACAACTGTCTTTGATGACGTAGTAGTTAACTATGAGGTTGTCCCAAGTGTCAAAATATTGCCAAAAACATAACCACAGAATTAAGATAACGAAATTTATTGTTAAAACTGGGATTGTAGTAAAATTTGTTAGATTTGCGTAGACAAAATAAATGATAAATTTTCTGACACTGCAATGTTTTATTGTGGTACAAAGGAGTTTGTTGTGAATTTTCAATATGAATTTCAAGCGGAGAAGCAGTTCTGGGGTAGATTCTATTAAATGATTATTTTGAATTGCAATATTTTTTAAAAATTAATAATTTTTAATTAGATTAATATCGAGGGAATCGAAACTGGAGATTTACTTTAAAATATGGTTCTCAGACAGTCGTTTAGCTCATTTACCACCTGCCTTATCATCTGACAAACCATATGCACAGGAAAATGTTCTTGCATTAACCGTACTCCCGCCCGATGCAAACGACAAGACTGAGGCATGTCATTCGTTTGCCCAAGATGTTCTAAATAAGACATTAAATTTAAATGTTGAGTTTGATCTGCTTTGGCTTACGCTACGTTATCTAATCCTGCCACTAATGTCGATGTTGGGAAAGCACTTATTACAGATCGTACAATCCGTGCTGAGAGACGACGTGACCTAAAATTCGCCAAACCGGTAAGACCGAGCAGCCTTTATAAAATACAAGACTAGAATAAATTTTTTATTTATTGATTGCAGAATATCAAGCAGTTGAGGCTGCTGCTAAAAATTCTCGTGTCGCAATTTAAACATCACAGATGCGGCATTCGTTCACGATACTATTAGAACTCTTAAGATTCCTAACGATCTATTATGAACGTTTTATGATTTTGTAAAGTTCGATTTGCCTAGAAAACAATTTTTTCCCATAAAGTACGAATCGTAACTAAAAAATATACGAATAGTAAGAACTAAACATAGTATTATGCAGCAACAAAATAATCAGTGTATCCATAAAACACAAATTTATTTAAAATAAAAATTATAAAAAATCGAATTTTGTTCTTTAAATTATTTTTCAAACCTACACAATCATCATGTTGCTTCTGATACCTACACCATTAAATATGACATTTGTAGAGGCAGTCTCGAGCTGGGTTGAGAATGACGTTTGTAACAATGTAGAGTTCGTGAACGAAAAAGGCACGTGTTCATTGTTACAATATAGTTTCATGAACGATTCATTGTTAACAATATTGTAACAATGTAAATCTCGTGAACGTACGCCTGACCTAGACACATGATGTAAACGCTAGTTACCCATATTAGGTTGGAACAACATTACAAAATTGATACTTCAAAACAATACTGTCGGTGTTCTATCTATAGTATAATCTAAGATTATATCACAGTAATCAAAGGAGATATTTCATTTGAACTAATAAAGTAAAACAAAATTTATTTATAATTCCAATGTCATCGATGTATCCACTTATCCAGGAGGCTGTTCGTAAACTCTACATTGTTAACATTGTTACAACTGTCATTGGTAGTATGACGTATGTGCTTCACATACGTCATACTACCTTGTTATAACTTCTTGTCTCTCTCTCTCTCTCTCTCTGGCTTTCACATCCCATGAAGGGATTTCGCCGCCTGCGAAGATAACTTCTTGTCGTAATTCAGAATTCACTGGCCCAGCCAGGTATCAGCCACGGCGGTATTACTGACTGAAAAGCGTTTATAATCGAAATTAGCCCTTCTGCGTGGAGTGCCGTACACGTGTACGTCATGACTTTATTTAAAAGAAAAATATCTGTGCAATGTGCTGGATGTAGTTTAAACAAATAGCATCTAAAATAGTTCACGGTGTCTTGTTAAAGTTTGTATTTTGTAATGATATACACGTATCTGGCACTCCGCAGTAGAGATGATTTCATGCATGACGTACACGGTATGCCATTCCACGCGGAAGGGTCACTGCGGTATCTGAACAAACAAGAGAAAGCTTGAGCCGTGGAATAAAATGTTTGAATTTAAAATTTAGATTTAAGATTCGGATTTAAAATTTGGATTTGAAATTTTTCGTGGTTTTAGATGACAGCTACTACGGACGTGGCTTCAGATTACATTTCGTTAAATAAAAATCCCAATAAACCAAACAACAAAGAATTCGTATCTAAAATTTGTACGTTAAGGGTCTTATACTAAATATGTAAATGAAAATAATGTTAAATATAATACCGAATTCATTCGTTTTAAGCGTTTTATTTATTTATGAAATTCACAACCAATCCAATTCAAAATTTAAATAATTTTGTATCTATTTATAGGAATATTTGCACGTTGAAGCTTATAAGAATTATTTAACTTGAATTAACAATTATATTCATGACTTTTTGTTTTCGTTTCGTGAAGAAACTGTCCAGCTGTCCGGTTTGTTCAAAATGCTGACGTTTTTGGTTTGCATATAATGTCAGCTACATAAGTTTTTGCTTGGTATTGTGGAATCAACAGTTATGAACATTTTTCTTTAGCAAAATTATTTAAAATTTTATCCAACATTTCAGAAATTACTTCTGGAGTTAAGGGAGATTGTTCTTCTTGTAATACTGCGGAAACCTCAATGTCACTATCATTACTCTTCTCAATTTCATTTTCTGAATCATGCTCACTCATAACTACATTAAATATTTCAGAGGGGTTTAAATTAAAATTTTTGTATGATGCCTTGATCAAGTGGTTGTAAATTTGATGTTGTATTTGGGGGTAAAAATTTCAAGTAATATTATCTAAATTTTCGATGTTTGGATGAGCGGGACAGTTATCAATTGTAAGTAATATGTGACGTCGCTGTCCCTTCAGTTTTTTTGTTCAGAATCTGCAACTACTCAGTAAGCAATTCTGATGTCATTCATGCACTTTTATTTGCTCTCCACAATACAGGTAAGTTACTGCTTGTAATGTTGTTAAAACCGAGATTTTTTCGATTTGCCTATTACAATTGGTGTTAATTTTTCGCCAGTTATACTTGTCGCAAAAAGAACTGTAAGCCGTGCTTTGGATTGTTTCCTACTTTTACACGGGTCGCCTTTCATAACGAGTGCCCTGTCAGGCATTGCTCTATAAAATAACCCACATTCGTCAGCATTGAAAATATTATTCAATGAAAATCCGTCCGAAAATTCTAGAAATCGATTACGAAAATTGGTTATCGTCTCCTCGTTGGAAGCTTCGTTGGAATCTCCTGATAAAATTTTTTGTGAAATTTGGTTCCGCTTTTTGAAACTATATAGCCAGCCTGTAGATGCTTTGAAATGGGTTAATTTCAATTCAGTGGCAGATTTTAATGAAATTTCCTGCAACATTGGTACGAAAATTCGAGCATTTAAATCCCGCATCTTTTTAAACCAGTTCAATATCAAGACGTTAATTTCGTCAAATTCTGTGGCACGCTTTTTGCGAGATAGACTCATTTTCCGCACGATTAAGAATTTCATTCTTTTTTTTTAATATTGTTTAGAGTGGTTTTACTCACTCCGAATTTATTCGCAGCAGTACGCTCACTATGCGTTTCTAAAAACTTCAATAATTCGATTTTTTCTTGAAGATCAAGTTCTTTATATTTTTTACTCGTGCCATCTACAAATATAATTAATGATAAAAATGCAAAATATCCCTGTTGCCGCAGCCACACGAATGAAAATATACACAAATATTGGCGTATTTTATATTTGACGAATATTGGTAAAAGATACCATCCGTGTAGACGACTGCGCAATATGCATACCAATGTTGGTAGTTTCTTTTGATCTTTTTTGGAAAACCGCCTATTGAACGAATGTGCACCAAAATTGGAAAAATGTAACCTTGATTTGAATTTGTCATTTGTTTTGTGGCTATACGATTTGTTATTTGGACAAATACGCCAATGTTGGTGTGTATTTGCACTGGTGTGGCTGCGGCATAAGACTACTGTTCTGCACAATATTTTTCGTTAAACTAAACTAAAATAGATACATATAACAAAGAAGAGAAAGTAATTTTCATTAAAAAAAAAACTCAAATTGGGATTCCCCGAATTGTATGTTTGTTTGGTCACTTTAAGGGATTTATTCGTTGTAAAATGGTGTTAAACAGTGGTCAATGGTCACAATAGGCAAGTGGTCACTTTATAGAGCAAAAATGCATGTATTTATGTAATTTTTGTTCGGGACTAGCTGAAATAGGTCATATAAGGCAAGTGGTCACTTTGCATAGGTAGTCACATTTGCAGGTTCTACTAAGTAATTTAACTACGTAATTGAATTACATGTATTTATTAATGCCCATCCTTGACACCTCCAGATGAACAGTCATATAAGTGTTGTAGTCATAACTACACTACACCACACTACGAACCACGTGAACAAGATAAATGATAGTTTCAGAACGATTTAGAGCTGTCATTATTAACAATATTGTGCCTTTCCACACGAGTATGTAGTACATGACAACAGTACATGACATCACTACATCCTTCGCGTGTAAACTGGAAAACTGTTAACACCAATTGCAACTTGTGTTTGTATGCGTAAAAATATTTTTATTTTGTATGTTGCTTAGAGACGAAACGTAAAATTACAAATGAACAGCGAAAATCAAAAACAAAAAATTCGAACCAAAATTTTTTTTTATTGTTTTTTCATTGTTTAGAGAATAACAACTCGTTCCGCAATAAAAAATTTAGAGGAAAAAGTGCAACACAAATATCCCCACTCTAAAATTAGCTTATAGGCAAAGAGGTAAGAGACGAGGAAAATACATCATGTAGTGTATACTCGTCTAAACAGGCTGATTAGCTGTTTTGCTTTCGCAAAGCCCGCTTAGCTTTAATATTAGAGGCCAATTTTGGTTTCAGCAATATTTGTTTGTGAATTTCCAGTAACGGAAAATAATTGTTCATCATAGGGCCTATTTTTTAATTCAACCTGAGCAAGCAGTGCACAGTCAAAAAATACTCTGTGTTTTTGTATTCAACCTGAGTAATTTTACTCTGCACACCGCGTTTTTATTTGTGAACTGTGCTTACACCGAGCTTACTCGGTTCTTCAAATTTTACTCTGAAATTAATGTCAGTGTACGAAGAGTGTGCAAAGTAAAAAACAATTTTTTACTCTATGCGCACCGGATAATTTTACCCAGTACAACCTTTGCTCGGTGTACACTACCCGGAGTAAGCCTGCTTGCTCGGGTTGTATTAAAAAATAGACCCATAGTTGGCTTTTATGTCAGTACTAATTGTAATCTGAATCGGTTTTATGAAAATCTTTTTTTTCAGTTTTATCTACCTGTGGTCCTATTCTGGCTTTCCCTGGGAATAGGGAATTGGGAAAAATATTTTTATAGCATTTTTGTTAAAATTATACTTTTCTGGCCTACTGAAAGAATCATTTTAGTGCAAAAATTTTCAAAACAAAATGATTTGTGAAACTTTTGTTCCACAAAATTTTTGTAGGGAAAAATATTTTCCCATTTAACTTTGTTTCGAAAATATTAACACGAAACTTGTTCCCTCAGTAGGCCAGAAAAATACAATTTAGACAAAAATGCTATGAAAATATTGTTCCCAATTTCCTATTCCCAGGGAAAGCCAGAATAGGGCCTCTGGGGTCTTCACTATGCAAAATTGCTGAGATTTTCTATCATGAAACCAAATTTATGAATGTATGTGAAAGTATGTTATACAAATTTTGAAATTCTCAGCAAATTATCAGGACGCTATTTCATGAAAAAATTATCATAAAATTTTTACGAAATGTCAGTGCTATACCTAATGAAATTGTCAATGCTATACTGTTTTAACATAAAAATCTATAAATTGGTTGACAATATTTACGGATTTTTTGACATTTAAAGAAATTTTAAGGAGACTAAAATGCCCAGGTATGATATTTGTGTGATAATTATTTATCAATACATTGAAAAAAACATATTCAAAATGTTTACTCTAAATATATATTTTAATAGTTTACAATTAGCAAAATTCTAAAATACTGACAGAAAACGTTGACATATGGAACCTAACCCAACCGAACTAGTTTGGTTGAGTCAATACGGGTTTAAAACCAAGGAAACAAACATTCAATAAACTGATACGTGGTTATTGACATCTTTCACGCCCACCTTAATATTAATTTTGTTCAAAATTATAAAGTTTTTAAGAATATCAAAATAAATTAATTTAACGTTTGAATATAATTTTTGAATTTCAGGTTTTTCCGACTGAACAATTTTATTAACAGCATTAACCTTTATAGCACAAATGACAGAAACACTAAATATAATTTAACACTGGATGTACTAAGAAACTCGATAATTATGTGAGCGTTTGGATCTTTCGGTTCTTTCACCTCAAAACAATAAAAGATAAAATAATGTTTTAACACATCCCATTTGTCAAGAATTCGTTGAATAACTGCTTCTAATGAAAGCCATCGCGTTTTACACAACCGTAAAATTTTATGATTTTGTACATTAAATTCGACTTAAAAAAACGGAAATTCATTTAACCGTTTGGGACTATGTGAAAAATGATTATATATATTTTTGATATTCTTCTTTCGAAATTTCCAGCCATATGACTGACGCGTTATCGCTAGCTCCTATCATGTTCTGTAAATCGTTATTGTAATTATAAAAATGGTCTTTAATGGCTTGGAAAATATGCGACGCTGTGGAACCTTGCAATTTGATTATTCCGAACAAAAAATGTCAGTGACTCTTCCAGTAATTAGGTTAAAATACCTAATTGAAACAAGACATTTTTCATATGTTAAGTCTGTGCTTTCTGGGATCGGCTCGAAACGCGATATTTCAAAACGCGATATTTCGAAACGAGATATGATAAAACGAGATATGGTACAGAATGTGCATTGGGAAGCGACAGGAGCACAGCGCCACGCTTGATATAGCCCGGTCCTATACTCCCGCTCCTATCGATTTTTAAATTCCTATAAACTGAAATTAAATTTTCTCTTCACACGCCTGATATAACCCGATCCTAAACTCCCGTTCCGGACGATTTTTAAATTTTTAAAATATCGCGTTTTGTACTGTATTCAAGAAAAGTTGAATTAAGAAAAGTGTTTTTTATGAATTTAAATAAGTGTTTTTAATTCATTATGAAAATGATTTACGAAAAGTTGATAGAAATGAAATAATAAAAGTTAATTTAATATGTGCATTACTTAAGTCATTTTCAAAATATTTTAAGAAAGGTAAAATGATTGAAATAAAATATGTGTTTTTAAAACTATTTAGGAAATGATTTTAGAAAAGTATTCAAAAATATGTAATTTTATATTCATTTTGAAAAAGTAACGGGAAAAGTTGAAATAAGAATAAAAACTAAAACGAGTTGTTCATTTTTGTGTCGAATTTTCTAAAATAAATTACGATTCCATCTGAAAACAGAAAAATTTTACAAAATTTTTGCAGAGAATGTGACAAAGACAAGCACTGAAATTTACATTAGAGCGAGTGAGATACAACATTTTTATTTTATGGGCCAAAAAGTTGGGGAAATTTTGCCATCAACAAAAATTAACCTATAAATTATTTATAGAATATGAAAAATCTTTATTATTAATGTTTGACAATAATTTATATCCTAAAAATTACTAAAAAAAATAAAGATTATTGTTGCGATGAAAAAATGATATGGTGTTTGATTAATTTAGATAATTTACGAAACTATCTAAAAGTTGTTTTGTTATAAATTATGTGAGGGGAAAACATAAAAAATCATTCAGCAGGCGAAAAAAACAATAAAAAGAAAATGAAGCTGTCAGATTTTTAACCTTAAAACAATCCTCTAATATAAAAATCATTCGTCATTTCGTCAAATATTTGTAATTTTGTATAAAAATACATATTTGTAAACTGTGTATCGATCATTGGAACCGGATAATAGATATCATATAAACGCAGTCGTGTCAACGCACCAAGCGCAAAATGTTACTACATACCATAAAAATATCAAAAAAATAAAAGTTTGCTGGGAGTGGGGGAATTTTTTCTGTTTTGTTGCCATAAAAAATAGTTTGCTTGATATTTTGGCAACAAAACAAAAATTTTCAAAAAAATAAAAAAAATACTGATGTGCGGGTCCACACACACACAGAGAATCTATATTTTTATCTCGTTCTAGTTTTCTGCAAAATAAAACGCTGTGTAGTGGAATAGCCCCAATACTAATACATACATATGGAGTTGGGCTCGTTTTCCCGATTTTAAAAATCCCGAAATCAAAATCCCGAATTACAAAATCTCGACGATTTTGCAAATCAGGATTTTGAAAATCGGGATTATGAAAATCGGGATTTTGAAAGTCGGGATTTTGAACATCGGGATTTTGATAATTAGGGATTTTGAGCCGATCCCATACACGTGAGTATATTTTCTTCTTCATTAAACAACGAGATAATATAAATAATCATCTTCGATTCGATATTTTGAAAATGAATTAAGAAAAGTGGGCAAAACATGAAATAAAATAAATGTATTTTAAATCAATTTGAAAATGAATTAAAATAAATTTACGAAAAAATGAAACAAAAGTGCTAAATTCATTGTAAATTGAGATTTTTGTTTTGTTGAAATTATTTTTTTAAATTCAGGAAATTTGTTTAAAATACGAATTAAAAAAGTGGAAATGTTTGATACAAATAACACTTCCAATAATTCACTTTTCATAGTTCAACTTTCATAATTCGGGTAAGGTAACAGTGGATGCCACAAGTGATGCACACCGAAAAAGTTAAACTCGTGTTTTCTGATAGAAAGATGAAGGCAATAGTTTTTGGGTCTCCGAACGAATATCAAAGGCCGATTTTAAAAGTAAAGATATTACTATGACATAAGGTGATAGGTACCGATCCTTTCCCATTTCACGAACATAAAAATTTGCCCTCATATTTATTCTTATCTTTTATATTTTATATTTGTCTACAAAAGTACAAACATCGATCGATTTTTTCTTGTATGACTTATAATATCACACATCCTCTAAACAACTTTTATATAACACTCTCACACAAAAGAAACAGTTTTGAGATACAATAAATGAGTGCTAAATTTTTTTCTTAATTGCTAACGGTACTGTGATGTTGAGATTATTCGTTATTTAAAGCTAATAATGATTAATCTCAGCATCACAGTTTCGCTAACAGTAAAATAAAAAATTAAAGTACATTTATCTGAAAACTGTTGTTTTTTATGTTATGACGATTTTTTAGAGGATGTGCGATATACAATTAATTATATCGTAAAATTTAACGGTTATGCTCCCGGCCTCAATCCTTTCATTATTGAGTTTGATAAATTTTTTATATTTAAAAAATGCCAGTTTTAAATTAAAATTGAATTTTAAGGCGAAATATGTACCGAATAAAAATTAAACATAAATTCTTTTTTAGGCATAAAAAACAACATAAAATATCCGAAACTGAATAAACAAAACATAAAATAATTATTTATCATTAAATAAAATGGCTTTTTTGTTAGATGTAGGCCACATAGATGTTTTATATTTTTATATTAGTTTACGTTGCTCTCCACAAAAAGGATAATTCATTTCAATTAATTGAATTTTTAATACAATCAACCAGACGACAAACGAAGCGGGGCGACAAAAAAGGTTTGTGTAAAATAAGTGGGTTTTAATTTTGTTACAATTTCTAAATTACTGCATAGTATTTAGCGTGACAATTTACAGCACGCAGCACTTTTCATATCTGAAAAGAACATCAATCAATTTTAGAAGACCAAAATTGGCTTTAATTCAATTTTGTTATTATTTTAAATTATATGCAATAGATTCAAAAATTGAAAATACTCCAACAGTTACTAGTAACAGTACTGTAGTTTAAATACTTGTAAACCCGTAGTTTTCTAGTTGATGGATATTAATAAAACCAGCTGCCTTACTCCTGAATACGATACGCAAACTAAAGTACAAGATTCTTATTCAATTTTAAATAAGAATCGTACGAATCTGATTCAATTCAAATATGAATCTTGTATTTTCGTTTTCGTATCGTATTCAGGAATAGGGCCGCACCACTTCTTTTAATTAGCAGCCATAACGTGAACAGACACAAAAATTTAAACAAAATTTTTTAACCCTGCCAAAACTTCAAATAATACAATTTTAATCTAGATTTACGATTTTTAATTACTTCGAACCCATCACACTAACTTTGTTCAAACTAGATTGTACCCGCATTAAAAATAATTATTGTCGTCATTTACAAAATTAAAATTTTTTGACGGCAACCTAATATTTTCTTTCGCTTTCAATAAAAATGAAATTTGAAAATAATACAGTATGTCACCCTCCCTTTCTTAATATTTGACATTTCTAAGATTTCTAATATTCGAGTGTGATAATCGCGTTTTATGAACGTAATCATCTTATTTGGGCGAAATCGTGTGATGATAGACCAAAAAATATCATAATAATCAAGAATTCGAAATTTGGTAGGTTGAGTTTATCTGGGAATAAGTTGGCCAATCTATGTTAAATAATTTGAAAATTATCAATTCATATAATATTGAAGCAAAAATTTTGCTTCAATATATATTTTGTATAATATTTCACTTAAATGATACAGTCAAGAAATGCTTATCGAAACGTAATTTATTTACATATTTTTATAGAAGAAAAATTGTTATCATTCGATAATATATCCATGATCGTGTTGTACATATTAAAGATAGAGTTTTAAGCTAAACTTTTAGATTCTAAAGTAAAAATTGGTTTAGCATTCTAAAATAAACTTATTTACGATATTTTACGCTTGTAAAAATTTAATTTTAATTCTAATTAAACATTTTTTAAAGAGCTTGTAAATGTTCATGACTTTTTATTGCAAACAAGGTAGAAATCATAATGGCTATTGTTCCCCTCAACCTGGGGTACCAAAGAGTACAACAGTAGCTGCCAAATTCAAACTTTTCTGAGGCAGACCCAACAGATCGGCCAATCATTGTTTAACCCATTTGCACGAAGTTTCAAATTATCAAGATCACCTAGATCTTCAACTGGAAATATCTTTCAGTGCTAGAAGGAAAATGCCGAACTCCGTGAACAATTAAAAAAATAAAGGAATTTACAACTAAATTGAAAAAAGAATTTACAATTTTAAAGAAAGAGAACGAAGATCTCAAAAAGGCAGTTGAAACACGTTCAGTACTTGGGACGACACCTAGCAATCAATGATGACCTTAATCCATTCCATATGAATGAAGAAGAATTAGAAAGAGAAACAAATTGGGTGTTGAACCGGAATAAAAGACCAAGTAAGAAAAGGAAAACTCAACACTCGCCAGCCAGAACCAGAAGCTTTACCATCAACTTCAAAAGAGGTGTCTAGAAACCAGAAGGCATTGAAAAAAGCGGACTACCGCAGTACAAAAATTGTCATGGTTTTAATCATACACAGAAATATTGCCGAAGGGACTAGTTGCGTGAAATGTGTCGGATGGTAAGCATCACGCCCAACTATGCCCGGTTAGTAAAGATATTCCTGCAAAATGTGTCAATTGCAATAAGCCACATGCCGCAAACTACCGGGGATGTGAAATAGCTTTCGTGTTAAATTAGATAGCGAATACTCAGAAATAAAGAAAATATCAGCTGAAGTAACATCGGATCTGCCAGCATAGAAGAATCCACAAGGAAATTGCAAAAAGCTACTAATTTGCCACTATCTGAAGGAAAAGATGGCGAATAAAATGTAATGAAACAAAATCTGTTCACATAAACTTTACCAACTAAATGGTCAACTGGATAACAATAGAACTGAACTCTCAGCAAATTCCCTATGCAAACACGGCAAAATATTGATCATAATCAATTATGATCTGCGTAATACACAATGTGTTTTTCTATTATAAATTTTAGGTTCAAATGTTTTGTTATCATTTTCTTTTACATGCAAAAGTTTCTTCGGTAAAAAGTAAAAAAATGATTACGATCATATGTTTGGCAATAAAAAGCGAGGTCGTTAAAATGTTTTACACTAAAATTTCGCACTACCGGATGCAATAATTGGAGAAAAAAGGAACATTAGGTCATATGATTTTTCGATCAATACATATATATTTCATAATAAATATAATTTGTATGGGAAGTAAAATTTTTAAATTGAATTGAAGTGAAAAAAATCTTCAAATACGCTAAAACATTTCAGGAGAACTCCTCTCAATTTAATAAATATACTAAATAAACACATTTCACTTAACACTTGTTTTTTTATTTCGCAAAAAATTGAACTTTTGAATATTTTAATTAAAAAATTTCTGTAAAAGTTTAAAGAATAACTAAATCGATTTAGACTTGTTAGGTAATCATCAGGAGTATCTATACTTCATTTGCAAAAGTAAAAATTTAGTTATTGAAGTAGAAAAAGGCAAAAAAGAAATAAAAGGAGGAGGGATACAAAATAGGCAATAAAAATTAATCTATTAATCGTCCCAACCATCTGTTGTTTATATGGAAAAATTAATAATAAAAAAAGGAGGTGGATAAGAGTTAAGCGATTAGTTATCGGCTGAGTAACAAAATTCAAGGTATATATTGAAGTAGATTTAATTACCCGACGTATTAGTCATATTATTACGAGTGTCACAATAGAACAGGGCGGAATCCGTAATTGGTGAGAAACGGATTTCTCTCTGCTCGTTAAGGATATTTTGGTTAAGGAATATGGATTTTCGAATTTCGTAATAGGTCGAAATCGATCGAGTGGTTTTTTAAACTTTTAGGAAAAAACAAGTTTTATTGAATGGTGTTTATTAAGTGTTAGTGTATTTCGATAAGTGCCTACGGCAAATAGTGTTTAAAGTTTTAATAAAATTAACTTTAAACCTTGTGCTTCTTACGCCCGTTTAGTTGTTATTTAATTAGTAAAATTATATTTTACAACTGTTCATGTTTTATTGATAGCTGAATACTTACTCAGAAAAATGTTCAGCTCGTTCAACGTCATCAAAATTGGGGGCTCCGTAACACCCCTCACGATATTGTGGAGATGGTTTGCGATCCGAGATTTTATTTTTATGTTTCTCATTATAGTAACCGTAATAATGATCATCATCGTAACGGGATGATGAATGCGAAGAGCTGGGTGATGATATTGACGATGATGATGATGATGTCTTATAGTTATAATTATTATTATGATTATTATGGCTACCAATTCTCATATTCGGATTATAATTCCATGGTGACGATTTATAAATTTTGCTACGTTTATTAAAATTAATATTGCTTTTGTTATTACTATTATCATTATTTTTAATTTGGTTATTTATATCTAGGCCACTTTTATTTTGATTAGAAACTCTATTATTAATAATATTACTACTATTATTATTTTTATTAACTATACTAGAATTAAAATTTAAGTCACTTTGTGTTGTTGTTAGATTTTTACTATTTGCATTGTTAACTTCTAAAAAAAATTGCCTCCTAGTCATGATACGTTTTTTATTATTATTATTATTACTATTATTATTACTATTACGATTAAATGCTGAACGTAAGTCACTTTCAACTTTTATCCAAGCGGATGAAAATAAACGCACCGCCGAACGTATAAATTGACGATCAATATTCATACGAATTGGACGTAACGCTAATAAACCAATGGGAAAATCATTAAAATGATGAAATAATACATGATGATTTGTTGAGGATCCGGAAGTATACCCTGATACGATTGATGATGAATTTGTATAGGATTTTTTACGATTATAAAAAGGATTTTTATTATTAAAGTTGTTACTAGCTCCACGTGCACTATCACTTCCACCACTATTACTATTGCTGTTAACAGCATCATTTACTAAATAATCATCATCGTCCATAATATTTATATGTTTATCTTTAACTTTTTTATTATCATCCGTTGTTGAATGGCCGGAAGACGACGATAAAGAACTTGCCGCCGATGATGATGATGATGATCCCAACGATGTTGACGATGGCGACTGATCATTATCGTCGGAGTTTGTTATATCCGACGAGAAAATCACATCAAAAAATTCTGTTGTGGATGTTGTATCGGCCCATAACCATATAAAATGTCCTCCAACCATATTTAAACGTTTCGCTTCAGACATTATATGCCGGGATGTGTTTAAGTCACATAATAATAATACAATTCCGCGAGTTGAACGTGATATTTGTGCTAAATGGCTGCAAGAGAAAAACAAACATAATATTAGAATACAATATATTATTTTTTATGTTTACTACTACACTAACACCACCTAATACATAGAAATATAACAAATAATTTAAAAATTCTAATGGCGTACATATGTCAATATATAGTTCAGAATTAAATTACATCATCATAAAATAAAGAAAAAGACGTACACCATATCAAATAACTTTTTAGTCCTAAGTTAATAAATAAATATGCTAAAACTAAGTGATATTTTTGCGTCATCATTGTACATACATATAGTACACTATTTGATTTTCTTTCACAATTACAATTATGCGGCGTCTGTCTAGAATGTCTATATATCAGCCCAAATATCTACCTCACCTATACTTGGTGCTCAATGCTAACCATCCAACGAGGCTCTGGCGAAACCGTAATCCTAGCAAATGATTTTCTCTTTGCTGGCCTAATACTAATTTCACTAGTTAGGTTGTCAAAATAGAAAAAACGCCATCACAATTCTCTTTACTAGTTATAACGAACAGCATAGTCACAAAGTTAATGAAACTTATGATGTGATTCCCATTACAAAGTGCGAATATTCAAGCTCAAATCTGTGCCCACAAACGACTATAAGGTAGTGGCGCTAAACAATAAAGTTTGGGAAATCAGTAAGCTATCATAAACGAGAGAAAATTGAAAATAGCCAAGGTACCAAGATCTTTGAAAGAGAGCCACTATTGATGCTCACATTCAACAAAAGCGAAAAGATCAATGCAATATTTTAATTTTTAAGTTCAAATAGAACACTGAAAAAGAGTATAAGAATAATATCTCAATGAAAAACCCGACCTACTATAAAGGATGCAATAAGTAGCGGTGTAGCTGCAAATATTAAGAAATAAAAGACATAAGAGAAAGGATTCCAACGACAATTTTGGTGCCGCCACAATAACAGCAGTTAACTAATGCTACTAAAGAATATTCACTCAAAAGGATTTCCGAACTATAAAAACCATAAATGCATGCCTGATAAATCAAGAACATGGTCTAGATCTAGAAGCTATTTATGAGTGACTAGAAAGACAAGAAGCCACAAATAAGATAACATAACTGTAATAATGACATACTAATTAAATGAACATAACACTTAGAATAGTCATTTGGAACGCGAATGGATTACCATTACCAGTGGCACTATTCTGATTTTCCCTGGGAATAGGGAATTGGGAAAAATATTTTCGTAGTATTTTTGTCTAAATTATATTTTTCTGGCTTACTGTTAGAATTAGTTTGGTGTAAATATTTTTGAAACAAAGTTGATTGGGAAACTTTCGTTGCACAAAATTTTTATAGAGAAAAATAATTCCCAATATATCTTTGTTTCAAAAATATTTACACCCCACTAATTCCAACAGTAGGCCAGAAAAAATATAATTGAGACAAAAATGCTATGAAAATATTTTTCCCAATTCCCTATTCCCAGGGAAAACCAGAATAGTGTCACAGGTTAAAAAACAGAGCATCAGTTAAAAAAGAAGAATACAGTTGACCTTTTGGTCTCGAGGAATAAATTTTATCATAGGTGGTGATTTTAATGGAAAGAATACCTATTGGGGATCTGACATTTTACAACCTTCTTTTCTGTAATTGAATTTGTTCAAATGGAATGAGCTATGTGCCGATTATTGTGTTTGAGAAGATAGTGACTTTGATGTTGATAGGCTTAGTGATTATAATAAATAGACTCTAGTAGTGTTCGCGTTGTAATAATTTTACTATTTAAAGAGTTATTTATGAACTAACATGAGAATGAACTTTCGTATCTTTGTAGAAATCCTTTAAATTCGAAATTAGATTCTACATTTAAATAGTGTTTGTTCTAGGGTGGAGGAGAAAACTTTTTAAATTTTTCAGATATACTAATTTAATTAATATTATTCTAACTAATTAACGTATTAAATCATTGATTAAATTTAATTTATTTATGATTTAGGATTCTGGAACAGAAGATTTTAGATTACTGGTTAAGTAGTTAACTTCACTAGAGATTGGTAGTGGGATTAGTAAATTATAGTTTGTGAATGACCAAACCAGCTGCCCTATTTCTGAATATGATACGAAAACGAATGTACAAGATTCACATTCAATTTCAAATAAGAATCGTACGAATCTGATTCAATTCAAATATGCATTTTGTATTTTCGTTTTCGTATCGTATTCAGGAATAGGGCCTCAGATTTATATTTGGGCTGGCTAATTAATTAAATAGGTAATAATTAGAGTTCTCCCTCCACTTTGGGAAGAATGCGATTGACTAATGACCTGGACTACCACTAGGCAAACCGAAATATACCGAACCGCTTATTTGGGGGTATGTAATAAATTTAAAAATCTGCTTACTATTGAATTTTAAAGTAGTTTTCGACAGCTATCGCTCGTTACGAAATCAAAATGATTTGTTTAAAATTGTTTAAGATCTCTACCCACTTATCGTCGGTTTTATCTATTGGTGAATAGTCATACTTTGAATTTTGTTTTTCAGAACAAAAAATGTTCACGTGTCATACTACCTCGAATTCTCCATTCGACTAATTTTCCGATAAATTACCCATCAAACAAACTACCCAAAAACAATTGTAATAGATATTAGTGTTTTCCACAAAAATATTAGTGTTTTCTTAAAAAATTGGGGTTTCAAATTATTTCTGCTCAAATTTTAATAAAATATGCGATTATATTTGATTTAGAATTATTCGAGCGTAAACAGTTTTTAAAAGTAAAAACTGCAATAAAAGAATATTTTTCTTTCAAAAGAAGTTGCGAGGGATGTTCAATAAGTTTTATAAATCTATTTCAAGTAACCGTAAAAAAAATTGTTTGTTTCGTTTATTGATAATTTAATTAATTTTTATTTTTATTTCTCTATTTAGTCTACCGACAAAAAAATGTTTCATTTAATTTCAGTGATTTAAAGTTACACGTGTTTTGAAAATTTAAAAAATGGAATAGTGCTATTTGTAAAATGTACACAATCTTGCGGTTCGAAATTACTGCCAGGTGATACGAATACCTACGACTACGAGCACAGTTCGCACAACACGTTTGTCCCTCAAATTAAAATCACAGTACCAATATATATTTTTTTTTAATTTCAAAATACGTATTAATTAAATCATTCACAGAACTTAAATGAAACAATTGATTTGTATAAAACTTTTTTGACAGTAGAGAGGAAAAAATAGAGGAGTAAAAAACAAAATAAAAAGTTTCTATTACTGTTATTTCATATAGATTTACCGAACCTATTAAACACCAACAATGGCTAAAGTTCAACGGATAATCGTTAATGATTTCCACAACGGTCACTTTTTGAGACACGAGCAAAGTTTTCCGAAAGTAACGAGCATAATATGCATACTTTATTAGAAGCTTCTCGCAATATTTGTGCGAGTTTTCTTTTAATTTATCATTTAAAAGAAATAATAACTTTTAGAACACAAAGCATTATTTTCACAATCTGTTTATTATGGCTTAGCTCCATTCAAATTGGCCATTTTTCAAAATCTCTTTTATAAACAACATGAAATTCCCTATTTTTCAGAAGTATAACTATAACTCGTCTTGGGATGCCGTTTTCAAATTTTCCAAAAGAATTTTTCAAATCAGTTGGTTAATAAATCGGATTTTATCCTATAACTCCCTTTTTTTATCCCAATCAGTTAATAAAAGGCTGAGTTCAAATTCGTTATATTTTCATATCTTATTCTATATTCAGAGTAGTATCCAGAACTAATAATAGATAGGGAGAAAAGTTCGTGGCCTCTTTCCTGGTATATGGCTTTACATTCATATATCTCAGTAACCATAGATCGTATCGGGCAATTTTTATGTGTGTTTGAAAGGTGACATTTTAACTTGCACTTTGACATTCAAAACATTAACCAATCAATCGGTAAAGTGAATAAAAAGTTACAACATTTTAAACATGGAGATTAATAATGAAAAAATTCAATATCTTTTACAATTTTATTACGATAAAGGTTATAACGCGGCTCAGGCTTGCGGAAAAATTTGTGCTGGTTATGGAGAAAGTAACTAAATGTTTGTTGTAGAACCTTCTCGAAACCACAAATTAATTAAAAAAGCAAATTTAACTCTTTAATTAATTTTATTTTTGACAATTAACGTTTTCGATCACTGAGTGATCATCTTCCGTCCGATTATACTTTACAACTAAAAACGTTTTTAGTTGTAAAGTATAATCGGAAGATGATCACTCAGTGATCGAAAACGTTAATTGTCAAAAATAAAATTAATTGAAGAGTTAAATTTGCTTTTTTAATTAATTTGTGGTTTCGAGAAGGTTCTACAACAACCATTTAGTTATAAATGGAAACCACGGCGGGTTTGAAGTGTAATAATTTGTATGGAGAAAGTGCTTTATCAAAATCAGCAGTTCTGGAAATATGGATGTCAAAGATGCACCCGACTCTGGTTGACCAACTATACTGGAAAAGTCGATGAAATCATGCGGAAAATTGAATAAAACCGGCATATAAGCAGCTATGCAATTGGTAAAGAACAAAATAATGATCACAAAACAGTTTATTAACCATTTGAAAATGGCTGGATACAAACAAAAGCTTGACATTTGGGTATCCCATGAATTAACAGTTAAACATTTAAAGGACCAGATTTCTATCTGCGAAAAGCTGCTGAAACGGAACGAAATCGAGCCGTTTTTAAAGCGAATGATTACTGGTGATGAAAAGTGGATAAGATACGACAGAAAAGGCGTTGTGTTCCATCATGATAACGCTAGCAATTGGGAAATTTTGATGCACCCACCATAGTCCTGACCTTGCACCATCAGACTACCATTTGTTCCGGTTCATGAAAATTAAATCCGGTTAAATTGAAAAGAGGCCTGCGAAAAAGAGTTGTCTCGATTTTTCGCCTCTAAACCACAGAAGTTCTACAGTGATGGGATCATGGCTCTACCAGCAAAATGGCAAAAGGTTATCGATCAAAATGGCACATATTTGGTTTAATAAAGTTCATTTGAAATAAGAAAATTCTTTGATTGAATGTCACCCAAGAGAAGGCCACGAAATTTTTCATAACCCTATATTTGAATCCTATTTTTGTCATACAAATCTAATACTATCGAAATCGGTTGAGAAATGGCTTCGTTTCATGCAAATTGCCAGTGTTTTAGACCCACTATCCGAATCTTATATTCGAGTACAACGTTCAACAAATTGAGACTTCTTAGACGCTGGAACAGTTGTCTCTTAAATGTTTATCAAAATCGAGCAAACAGAAATAAACTTCAAATAAACAAGCTCTCAGTAGCTACTTCTTTCTCATATTTTGGGTGATATATCGTTTTCGGCGAACTGCCGCTTTCGATAAATTCTCGTTTACCATATATAGATGAAAAAATCTGTAAGAATCAAACAATCAGTTCGAACAGATGACATTATTGATTTGGAAAAATAAAACATTACAATAATAAAAAAAAAAAAATAAAAAATAAAATAAAAAATTAAATATATTTCAATAGACGTCGTGGTACTTCTTGTGCCAGTTTATTTAGGTGGCCTCTTCTTGTGCCAATTTATTCAGGTGGCTATGTGGTTAGTAGTACGACGAAAATCGCATTTCGTAAATAGTTCTTGAACCATTCAAATGTGGAAGACGATCTTTCAGTTGATGCTGTTCTATTCGAATGTGTTACAAATATTTTTAATAAGTGTACAAGCCCATGCACTGTTGGAATTTCGAAACATGTTATTGTTCAGTTTATTTACTAAAACTGATGTTACTGAAAAAATGTATGCGATGATGTGTAGGGATATTTTACATATTTTATGGTATAATATTGATATTTCTCTACGCAATTTTCGATTTTCCGATTTTTTTTTATTTTTCGGTTTTCCTTTGGGTCCCGATTTTTTCGAGTTTACGGATTTTACTTTGAGTTTTTCCGAATTTTCTTTTTTTCTAAGCCGCCACTGTATTGAGACGGATAATGCACAAAAATAATCATTTAAATTGGTCGTGTCGTTCTCGAGTTTTTGCGAGACTAACGCACGGCAATTGATTTTTATTTATAGATAGATAGATAGAGAAAATAAATAGATAAAAATAAATAGATTGGATAAAAAACAAAGTAATAGTTTGGATGTAGCCTTCGGTGGGATTCGAATCCAGTACCTCTCCACAAAAGCGCCCAAGCTTTAACCACTGCACCAGCTCATAAAAAATGTACACACAAAATTCATTTGAAAATGGCTTTTTATTCGATTTTTCGGGTTTTCCGACTTTTCCGGTGGAATTTTTCCAAAAATTCTTTCGTAAGAACCATCTCCTGGTAATTGCGAACACTACAAAAAAGATTGAACCAAATCAGTTCAGCCGTTCTCAACTGATGCGCGCACATACATTTTTTACAACATTTTTATAAATATAGATAGAAAGGTGTTGTGAGGCTTTAGCATCCTCAAAATTTTAAAAGTCGTCTGAGGCACGTCTTCTGGTACTAAATTCGCTTGAGGGGGAAAGGTATTTCTTAATATTTTTTTAAACTAAATATTCAAAACTATCTATCATTGGAAGAGATATTTGAGAACCTGAAAAGAAGCCGCAAACAGTTTTCTTTTTGAAGTATACTATAATACTCCAAAAAATCTAAACTGTTTTCCTTCCCTAAGAAAATAATGAAATTAATTTTTAATTATAATTGCAATGGAGTAACGCGTTACTGATTCCTTGAAAGTAGTTTTGCCAGACAACTTGTAGCCTATTTAGACAACTGAAAACAGCCGTTAGGGCTTTTAAATCCGCTCACATATTGTTTTTCACTAACCGGTATCACAATACTATGATTTGCACTACCATCGTTTTGAGACCTTAATCAACTATTTTTGAAAACTGTAATAATATTTAGAAAATAATAATTACATATTCGGTATTTTAGTATAATAAAAGGTAAGTTTTCGAAATTCTGCAATAAACACAAACTATAAAGATACATGAAAAAAATTGTTATGGAAAAATTGCAGTTAAATTATTAATGTTGTCTTTTATTTTGTGATGTATCAAATGCGTCTAGACCAGAACATATTGATTTTCAATTCAGTTTCGAAAATCTCCGGAATCGAACCAGAATGGTAAAATACATTTCCGATTGAATAGTTCTCGATTTTGAACCCACTAGAGTTCTAGTTAAGATTGAAGCAACATATAGTTTAGAACTCTAGAATTTTATATATGTACATACATTTTTTCGTTTTATTTTTAATTCCTTTTTATGATAACAATAAATAATTGTGTGTTGAAGAGCAAACAAATTTTGATACTTCAGGAATGCCGAACTTTGTCGAAAGGATTTTTTAATGGGTAAACTTACTGTGGTAAATTTACATTGTAAAATACCTTTGAATACAAATCTCACATTTAATTCACATATCGGTAGCATTCATATACACATACCGAAACAGAAAATAAATAAACCCCAAAATTATATTGTTCGCAAATATTCCACCTCAAAATTGTGATATACATTAGCCAAATAACCGAGTTGTAATAAAAAAAAAAAACATTATTTTTGCCAAATAAACATCGTGAAATGGTATACTTGATGACGGCAGCAAGAAATGAAAATTTATTTAAACAGCATAAATATTTGTCATTTTGTTAAAATACCAACAATAAAAAAAATGTAGAGAATTCCACACGCTTAGTCGAAATTTATATTATATTAGGTACGTACATATGTAAGATACGATAACGTTATTATATTCAGACGAGTTTTAATTTTTTGCCTGTTGTTATTGTACCCGTATTTCAGGAGAGAAGAAAATATAAAGATTCAACCGTTCATTCCAACATGTTTATACAGTATGAATGCAGGGAAGATAGAACATAAAAGCTCCATAAATAATTGTTGCATGTACGTATAGTTCAGTTAATGTTTTCCGAATGGTTGGGGGATATTGGGAGCAAACAGCTATAAACAACCCGAATTTATTTCACCAGCAATTAGCGGTTAATTATTTTATAAATTAAATGTCATTTGAAATAATTTATTAACTGTTCTCTTAAGTAAATTTAAATTTTCTGGTCCACACTTCAAATATACAAAACTACATTCCTATATATGCCCTTAACTACCGCACCAATGTTAAATTTATTAATTTGGAAATGAACAAAATTTGAACAAAAAAAATTTAGTATGGGTAAGAAGAATCCGAAAGATAGATAAAGATAAGAAAATAAAATGAAAGCTTTGTTTTTGATTGACTTTTCGTTTTACGAGTTTTTAAAATTAATTAACTAAACATTTTAAATTGATATTTATTGGATTAAATCATTAATCGAATGCTGTATACGAGATGTTTTCTGTATAACCCATTTTAACAACCGTTATTTAACGATACGACTTAGTTTAATGCGATTTTATTAAAAACGATCACTTTGTTTGGGGCATTTAAAATTAATCGCAATTTATTTGAAACTCGAATAATTGTTACGCAGCAAATGTTTAGAAACATCCAAAACCAAATAAAATTACATAAATAAATATATTCTAACGTTGGGGTGTTTTTAATGATATGTATTCAGTTAAATCGCTTTAATTGCAACTTTGAGGAATTTATTTTAATTATCTATACCACAATAAAAATAAATAAAATTAAATAAATAATTAAAAATAATTTTATTAAAAAAATCTTGGTTCTTTTATATATTTTCTCCCTTGAGACATATGCCAGTATGAAAACCGCAAACTACCTATAGTTGTAAACACGTTTATCTTCCGTCATATATGTTTTTTATGAGAGATTATAACACATTCGTTTATCAGCATAAACCGTTAGGGGTTCTCCTGTACTCTAAATACACGTCCAAAATTTGCTCGCAGAATTACAAAAGTTCCAAATTAATCAACTTAAACAGTTTTAATGGGTCCCATTTGAAACGCGATGTTTTAACGCGATATGGTACAAAACGCGAATACGCGATATGGTACAAAATGCGATATTTGAAAATGCTATATTTCAAAATGCGATAGAGTACAAAACGCGATATGGTACACAACGCGATATTTCAAAACGCGATATTTCAGAACACGATATGGTACAAAACGCGATATAGTACAAAACTGGAGTTTAGGATCGGGTTATATCAGGCGGGTGAAGGGGAAATTTAATTTCAGTTTATAGGAATTTAAAAATCGATAGAAGCGAGAGTATAAAGAATCGGTTCAATTGGGTCGCTGCACTCCCGTCGCTTCGCAATTTTACATTCTATACCATAACGCGTTTTGAAATATCGCGTTTTGAATTATCGTGTTTTGTACCATATCGCGTTTTGTACCATATCACGTTTTGAAATATCGCGTTTTGAAATATCTCGTTTTGTACCATATCGCGTTTTGTACCATATCACGTTTTGAAATATCGCAATTTGAAATATTGCGTTTTGTACCATATCCCGTTTTGTCATATCTCATTTTGAAATATCGCGTTTAGAAATATCGCGTTTCGAACGGATCCGATTTTTAATAGGGTCAAATTCTAGTGCTATATAATGCACCAAATGATGTTTGCGTGGTAAACTCTACATTTCCAAACAGTTCATTAAAAATAAAAATGATAGCTCCGGGAAAATATGTCTTCTAAAAATTTATTGATCTATTAGAAGTAGTAATGATGTGTTTAACATTGGAAATCCTCATGCCGTAGTCAGAAGTGACTATCTTTAACTCCTATTCGTCGGTTTGATCATGCATATTATCTCTATACATATAAGGTTACTGTTATAGCTTGTTTGCTATAATTGAAACACGCCTCTTATTCATTCGAGTGCTTTATTAGAAGTCAAGTACAACTAGACTGGCTCATGCCAGTTACATTATTATCTGCTGTGTAGCCAGACCGGTTTATTATTATGATGGGACATCGCTTAATTGAAGCTAATGGAATTGTAATATTATTTTTTTTATGTGACATCGACTGAAATTTAATAATTATTTAATTGGAAATGCAATCTCTTAAATAGGTTGGTCTATTGCGTATACGTTTAGATCTACGAACTACTTGCTGTTGATTTCTTTGAGGCTCATTAGGCGACTCTTGACTATTCGGCAATTCGGCTTCTTGACTCACCGACTCAGGCTGATTTTGAGGAACTGTTGGTTCGAATTGGTGTTGACTATAGTCGTTGGTATTTTGTGTAGACGTGATAGTTACAATATCTGGAACAAAATGAACTTTACGTTGTTGAACTTTGGTAGATTTTAATTGATCGATATGTCGTTTTAGTGTATAACCATCATCAAGTTGTACAAGATAACGAAGTTCTCCAAATCTTTGTAGAACAGTACCAATCTTCCATACTGTTTTATTGTTTCGAGTGTGCACAACTTGAACTCTTTCTTCCACGCTTATTTGTCGCACCCCTAGAATATGTTTTGTAGGTTTAAATTTTATAGGTGGTTTCAATGCATCAAGCCGGATTCGAATACGTCTATTGAAATATAATTCTGCTGGACTTTTCCCTGAATTGACTGGTGTTGCTCGACAACGTTGCATAATTTCACTGACTTTCTTGTATAGAGAACATGGTTCTGATGACATAGCTTTCAATTTACGCTTGAGTGTTTGTACGTTGCGTTCTGCTAACCCATTTGTACTAGGATGACCTGGAGCAATCAGTTTTTGAAAAATGCCGGTTTTGTTGCAGTACATTTTGAATTGATCACTAGTAAAGATGGTTGTATTATCGGATACCATTATTACCGGAAAACCATGAGTAGCAAAAATGTCAGAGAGAAGATTTATTGACGTTTGTGTCGTAGAAGCGTCTCGTATAACTCGTAGTTCTGCCCATCTGGATTTTGAATCAACGACGATTAGAAAAAAATGACCTTGAAAAGGTCTTACATAGTCGATGTGTATCCTTTCCCAGTTTTCAGCTGGTTCCTCCCACTGGTGAAGTAAAACCTTTGCCGGTTTTGATTGAACTTGGACACATGCTTCACACGACCTCACCATCATCTCAATATCCCGATCTATCTCTTTCCCAAAACAATATCTTCTGGCGAGTTGTTTCATTCTTATAATTCCAGGATGAGTATGATGAAGTTCTTGAAGAATTTGAGGTTGAAGAATTTTCGGAATCAACACTCGTTGGCCCTTGAAGATAATGCCATTATTGAGTGTCTTCACTTTCATCGGAGTTGAGTAAATATGACAAAATTTTAGAAAGATCTGGATCTTTAGCCGTTTCTGATGCTAATGCTTCTGCTACCTCTTCGTTTATGATTTTTTCTGTAGACGGTTTTTCTACTAGGTATGTTGCACGAGATAAACAATCGACGTTACTGTGTTCCGAACCATTTTTGTAGACTATTTCGTAGCTAAAACTCGACAGGAATTCGGCATAACGCAGTATCTCGATGATGTTATTGCAGGCATCTTGTTGTGCTGATGAAAAATCCGAGTTAATCTAACGATCTAGATACGAATGCGACAGGATGTTCAATATCATTAACCATATGCGAGAGTACCCCTGCAATACCCGTAGGACTTGCGTCGCATGCTACAATTACTGACATTTCTTAATCAAAAGGCCTTAAAACCTTATCGCTGGAGATGACGTTTTTAAGTTAGTTTTAAAAACGCTGATTCACAATTTGACGTCCAATAAAATTTTGTATGTTTTTGAAGTAACTGACGTAATGGAAACGTGATTGTAGATAAATCTGGTATGAATCTGGAGCAGTAGGTAACCATACCAAAAAATCTTCTAACATCATCTGCTGTAGCTGGACGTGGCATGTTGATAATAGTTTGAATTTTCGCTGGCGGTTTAAAAATTTTGTTAAATTGAACAACGTGACCCAGATATTCTATTTGAGTTTGAAAAAATGAACATTTATTTTTGTTGAGGTGTAGATCATGTTCTTTTAGTCGTTGGAGGACGTTTAGTCGAAGTTAAAGTGTAACTTGAAAATTTGGCACAGAACCCACTTTTTGAATAAAAATTTGTTGAAAATTATCGATAATAACTATGATTGACTTTAAATTATTAATTTGAGCATTTATTTTGTTAACACCTAGATTGTCCACTTGCTGGAGGTTAACGTTTAAGTGTCGGATCCAAATACGTCCCAAAAGAGCATCAAACTTATTAGGTATTACGTACATTTCCTCTACCAACCGACGATCTTTGTATTTTACTTCAACATTTACTTTACCATCAGGAATCACAATGTTTTTTGTATAAGATCGAAATGATATTGAAGATGGTTGTATAGTGTCGTTGTAATACTGAGCTGTTCGAATTGATTTCTTGGAATTAAAGTAAAACCCACGCCGCAGTCTACTTCAAACTTTTGAGGCCGTCCATTTTTTTGCACTGTTATGAAATATTTACCAACATCACCTTTATCAGTTTAAGGCTGATTATTGTGAAAATCGAAAATCTGATTTATTCCACAAACCTGGTGGATCACTTCATTAAAGTTTTTATGCAAACTTGTTGCGCATGGCCTTTCTTACCACATGAATTGCATTTGAGGTTATGTCTGTTAGTGCGGCATTCTGTTGTCTTATGATTGTCTCTTCTACATCGTATACATACATTTTCGATACCCAATTGGTTGTAATTCACTTTGGATTTTGAACGCATTGATGGTTTTGACGATGAACGATTTCTTGATCGACTCCTACGAAAATTTGAACCTGTAGGCCTGAAGTGAATTTTGTTGACATCATTTATGCTGCTAGATTGTTTTGAATTGAGTTCACGGCTGTCAATTTTAGAAGCTTCCAAAGATAACGCTTTTCCCACAATCTTTTCAAAATCTAACTCCTCAGATTGAAGGAATTGTTCACGTATATCGGATTATCTTTAATGCCTCGAATGAATTGTGTTCGAAGAAAAATTTTTGAAATGTCAGCCTAACATTCCGTTATATCCCGCCGGAATAATGCAACATAACTAGCCACTGTTTGCTCTTCGCTTCGAAATATTGAAAGAAAACGATGTTGGATTACCTACATGTTTTTCTTAGGGCACAAATGTGTTTCCAGTTTTTCCACTAACTCATCGTATGAGAACTCTGAAATAATCCTGGGGGCAATCAATGATACAAGCAATTGGAAGTGTGAAGCTCCAATGGAATTCACAAGCATTTGATGGCATAGTATTTTGTTTGTGAAAACACCCTTCATTGTAAGGTAATTTTCAAACCTTTGTCGATATAATTTAAAATTCTTTTTATTTGTATCGAAATTCTCCAATGGTGGTAGTATCACTTGCAACAGCGCCTGCTGCGGTTGTGGTTGTTGCTGCATTTGTTGAAAAATAGCATTTGCATTTACTTGTTGCAGCAAATCGTGTTGAGTTTTATAGAAAACTTATAATAATTGTTCGAATTGTTCTTTATTCATTATGTAACAATTGCTTGTTTGCTATAATTGAAACACGCGTCTTAAGCGCGATTTACATGATGAAAAAATGTTGGCCAGCAAAAAAAGAAGAGTTTGGTATATTAAAATTATCGTGTGTATGACAAGAAAAGAATAACATCGTGCAAAAATTTTGCTGTGCGGTTTTGTCTTTTTTTTGAGGAAATGCTGCCATAAAATAAAAATACTGCCATAAAATATAATCGACCCGAGTATATTTTATGGCAACAAATATTATTTATGGCAGTTTATATTTCTTTCTCTATTCAACTAATGCGAAAAATTTATATTGCGTGCAGCTCTAAACACACAGCAAATATTTTGCTGGGACAACATTTTTTCATCATGTAAATCACGCTTTATTCATTCGAGTGCTTTATTGGAAGTCAAGTACAACTAGACTGGCTCATGACAGTTACATTATTATCTGCAGTGTTGCCAGACCGGTTTATTATTATGATGGGACATAACAGTTACTATTGCTAACTCTTTCACCGACGGTGACAACTTGAGTTAAGGACATCGTACACGTCCCCTTTATGTTTTAAAAAAACGGTAATTTTAAAAACTCGGTTGAATTCAAAGATGAGCATCGCGCGACTTTTCAACTCCGAGATATAACAGAAAAAGTAAAAAAAAATGGTTTTACCCATCCAGTGGCGAGCACAGTTGCGAAGTTCTCTTTTATACTTTTCGATACTTTTTGATTGAAGTGAAAATTTCTTTAGGCGCGTTAGGCGATTTTTTGGATGGGTAAAATTTATGATTTGCGTCACCGACATGCTAATTTTTGTTATTAATAAGTTGGATGTACGTTGATATTTCTCGTTGATCTTTTCGTGTCAAATCATGCAAAGCATTGCATTTTCTTTGGCTTGGGATTCACATTCTTGACAAATGATTAAAAAGCGCGACTTTTTTTCTATTATTGTAAAATGGTAACATTAGTGCTGTGTATTTCTATATAATTAAAGTTAAAGTGACTTTAACGAAGAAAGTTTAACGAGTGTATGCTGCGCATTGATTAAATTGTGTTTTATTTTGATTATTATTTTCAAGTGTAGGATCTCTGTGCAGTACACACTAAATACGTTAATATCGTCAACGCTTTTGGAATTACTACAACAACTTACTGAACTGAATCTTGGGGATCGCTAATCACTGAATAATTTTAAGTTAGTCAATCGTTGATACTTATAGGTAAGTTGCAATTTTGGGGCAGTAAATAGTTTAAGTGTACTGTACCGAGATTTTGCACAAAAAGCGAGAAGCGAGTTTTTTCTCTATATCTCGCCTTTTAGTTTTGTCCGGCAGTTTTTTTGTGATTTTGCACAAATCGACAAAAGTAAAAGGCGAGAAAATCTGCCAAAAATTAAAAGTGCATAGTGAAGCGATTTCGGAAAAACAAGATTTTGATTTTATTTTAATTGAATTTAAATTTAAATAAAATGTTTTATTATTATTAATTTAAATAAAATATATTATTATAATAAAATAATAAAATGAACAATTTGCTGTACCATTTGCGGCAAAATTTTATTGCCAACGATGACAAATTTACGTGGCTAATTGGTAATTTATAAACATGAAACTATGTTTGTTGTTTACCGTATTAAATATTTACATCTTCATCGTTTTAGGTGATTCGGGATATGCTTTACAGCCGTGGCGCATTACTCCGTTCCCTCAGTCTAATAACATGAGGGAAACAAATTTCAATAAAAAGCAAGTGTACGGAATGCTATTGAGCGCTGCATTGGCTTATTAAAAGTCCGATTTAGATATTGTAAAATTTTTACAATATTTGTACATTAAAAATAAACCTATTATTTTGTAATTTCAGATGTTTATTAGCAGAAAGGGGGTTGCGATATGATCCAACGATTGTAAGGCATATCATCAACTCGTGCTGTATTTTTCACAACCAAATGGTTTTAATACGACCAACCGAGGATGAAAAAGAGGAAATTCCTCATATTATCAACTTAGAGCGGCAAAACCAGATTGACGATGACATGAACAATTCGCCAAAAGGGTGTCCGTAGCCGAAACTGGCTAATGGACAGAATTTGTCCTAATTAGTAATAATTTTAAAAATAAAATAATACACAATTATAAAATTTTAAACTCAATTATTGATCCCCTTCTCAATTTTCTCTAATAATATATTGTTTTTCTCAAGTGCCTTCAATATATTGTATTTTTTGCACAAAAATTCAAATAAAACAATTTAATTTTAACGTTTAGCGTAACATAACCTCACAAAACGACTCGCTTTCTTTTCTCACCATGTACTATACATGGTCGAAAAAAAAGCGAGAACAACTGGCTGCCCTGTGCAAAAACGCTTTTTCTCGCTTTTTAACAAAACTAGCTCAAAAAAGGCGACTCGCTGTGTGCAAAATCCCAGTACTGTAGTCCAAAATTAAATGGATATTAATATTAAAAACTGGTAAAATAATAATCACGTTAATGTTTATTTTTTCTTTTGAAATTTTAGGTGTCAGTTGTTGGCGAGTGGTGTTGGTTTGTTTGTTGTGGTGTTGGGACCTACTCCTTAGTGTAGTCTGCTTTTTTGAAAGCAAAACTTGACTGTTTCTTAATTGTATGCAGTTATTACTCTTAAAGGTTAACCTGTCTGAGTTTTATCCTTTGACTATTATAATAGTCGGAGTTATCGTTATAGGTTTACCTTTTTTGATATTTTACTGACTCCTAGGAGCTCGCGAACAGAGCAAATAATTCTGACGAACAATTAGCTCAAGTCCGTGCTCAAGACGCACAACGACATTCTCAGAAAAGATCCAATCTTCCTGATGAGCAATTACCTCAAGTTCGTGCCCAAGAGGTGCAACGAAATGCTCAAAGTAGAGCAGATGACACTCCTGACTTCATGTGGGTCATTCTTTGAATTTTAAATGTGAAATTCCTCAAAAGCAAAGGAAGTCTGATGGCAATCTTCTTACTTATTGTTGCCATAAAGGCAAAGTTAATTTCGAACGCACTAAATTTCCCAATGCAATAAAGAAGTACATCGTCGATATTGGGGATGATGTTCCCCCAGTCACCGCAGAAGTGAAAAAGAACTTCATGGACTATATACGCAATTACAATTGCGCTTTAGCATTTGCCTCTATGGGAGTCAAATATACATGTGGTAATAATTCTCAGCCTGGACCTAGAGCTCCTTATTGGTTTAGAGTCCAAGCCTGCAGATGGTAAAGAACCCGCGTATGCCCAACTGTGCATGTTGGACACTGCACAATTCGTTGAAGATGTACGAATGAGTTATTCATTCAATGAAACGTGCAAGAAAGGTACCATATTAGATTTATCTAACTACATGGGCCAGAGAAATATCCTGCCGTGTCATATAAAATTATGAGGGAATTAGAAAAATAGCTTGAACGATCTGGATCAAGCATTCCGGAATTGGTATTTTCCTTTTCAACCGGTTGTCGCAATGATCAGATGCGATATAATCTCCCAACAGCTAATAAATAGCTGTTGTTTTTGAACCAAATGCGGATGGTGATCCACCGTATAACAGAAACCAAAGAGTCTACAACAAAAGATCGAGCGAGACTAAACAGCTCTCATTTCTTGATAAAAAGTGTAATCCCATGGTATATCCACTTTTATTTCCCAGGGGGTGGTGGGGGATGGCATCTTGGTTTAAAAGATGTCAATACTGGGAAAAGAATTACTCAGATGCAATATTACAGTAATTCATTGGCTGTAAGAAATGAATTTAACCATTCCCTTTCTGCATGGAATTTAACTCAACAATTTATTGCCTACTGCAAAACCAAAGCCAATCGGTTACATTATATAAAAACACATCAACTTGAATTAAAAGTTGATAATTACGTCGGTCTATTTGGCCAGCTACGCTGGAAATTGAAAGCGGACAACAACTGGGACGGATGCTTATTTTGCCGTCTGGAAGAAGGAGTCAACTCCAAAATTTCCAGGACTCAATGGAGAATTGTGAGAAAGTTTGGGAAACCAGACCTCTGCATTACTGTGACCTGCAATCCTAGATGGAATGAAATTAAAGACAACTTGAGGGGTTGTAGTCCTGAGAATAAACCAGATTTGATTTTTAAAGTCTTTTATTCAAAAATTAAAGAACTTATTAATGGCATTATTGTAAAGAATGTCTTGGGTAAAGTTATTGCTTACGTGTATGTAATCGAATTTCAAAAACGTGAACTTCCACATTTAAATATGTTGCTAACGTTTCATAATGAAAGCAAACTTCGAACAACCGAGACTATTGTCAAACTGGTTTGGGCCAAAATCCCAGACAAGCAAAAAGAGCCAGTTCTTGTTGAACATGTCACAAGGCAAATGACGCATGTATGTTCAAACTATAGAACTCAAAGATTTTGAAGAGGTAACTGGACAAAATAAAAACGGTGATTTTATGATTGATAAGAAAAGCAACGAATTGATAACTCAAGGGTTATCCCTTACAATCCTTGGCTTTTGAAAAAATTCAACTGCCATAACAACGTTGAAATTTGCGGCTCTGTACAGAGCGTATAAAATATCTTTATAAATACGTTTATAAAGGACATGATGCTGCAAGCGTCAAAGTCACTAAAATGTAACGGCACCTCAATCATTTCAACATGATGAGATTAAAGATTTTTTGGACTCGCGTTATCTTAGCGCTCCAGAGCGACTTAATGTCTATTTGATGCACGACAAGTGGCATCATATCATTCGACTTTCAGTTCGTTTAAAGAACTGTAAACCTTTGACGTTCCGACCTGGGGTTCTATTCTTGAAATCAGTGGAAATTTTCGTAATCGGAATACAATTTGCTATGCAATTCTTTATATTCCTAATATTTTTCGCCGGCTACTTTAATAATGCATAGAAGGCCTCCAATGTTGCATCATATTGGAGGATATCATTGAAATACCTCTACAATGTATCTGCAATGACTCATTAGTGGATACAATATTTCTTGATTCCTTTTCTCTGGCGAAGGGAGAAACAAGGCAGCCTTGTCAATAATCCTGGGTCATTTAAATGAGGATACTTTCGCCTTTAAAGACCAAATTTTGAGTTGTTTAGTAACACCTGAAGATAGACCTCAGGATGAAAGAGTTTACCAAAGTGTAGACAGTATCGTCATCGACGATGAGCCGGAAAAATACACTTATTTCAGTAGAGTTTTTGAACACTTTAAAAGTATCAAGCATGCCTGTGCATAAATTAACCCTTAAAGTAGGAGCAATAATAATGTTGTTCCGAAATTTGAATTGGAAACAAGATCTTTATAACGGTACAAGAATCATTGTCACGATTTTCGCTAAACAACGTGACTTTTGCCAAAGTAATTTCTGATGGCAAGTCAAAGGGAGAAATTCTGTTCATTCCAAGAATCGCACTAACACCTTCTGAAACTCTTTTCCTTTTTGGATTACGGAGAAAGCAATTTCCCCTAAAAGTGGCTTTTGCCATGACTATTACTAAACCTCAAGGACAGACTCTTGAGAAAGTGGGACTGCATTTGTCCAACC
The DNA here is from genome assembly GCA_947310385.1 of Nephrotoma appendiculata. Classification (NCBI taxonomy): domain Eukaryota; kingdom Metazoa; phylum Arthropoda; class Insecta; order Diptera; family Tipulidae; genus Nephrotoma; species Nephrotoma appendiculata. The sequence continues at coordinate 107,574,086 of OX371225.1, forward strand.
AGTATTTGCTCATGGGCAGTTATACACTACCTTTTCAAGGGTGAAAACTTTTGAAAGTATCAAAGTTACAGTCAAAGAGACTGAAGAGTAGGGAGAATTAGTTCCCAATTGTAACAAAGTGTTCACGCGAAATATCGTTTACACAGAATTTCTCTAAATTTTAAAGAACATTGGGCGTGGTCCAGCACATTAGGGCCGGGTGAGTGGTGGGTTTTTCTAATTTGGGCGTGGCCCAGAACATCAGGACCGGATGAGTGGTGAGTGCCCTTCGACACAAAGATGTGTTGAATTTTCAGTTTAATGAAATTCTTTGAGCTTGTTTTCGTAGATTAATGAATATGTTTTTCTTATTTGGGCATGGTCCAGAACATCAGGACGGATTAGTGGATTGTGCCCTAGAACACAAAATAGTGTCGAATTTTTGCTTTAAAGAAATTTTTGGAGTGCGTTTTTTGATGTTACGTTCAAAACATCAACTTTTCGTTTTTTCAAATTCTTCAAATTTTTTGTTTTTGCCCTACACCCAGTCATGTTACTTTCCCGTCCGTAGAACGGGTCAATTTACTAGTATAATCTACATATACGACATCAATTCACAAACACTGTAAAAAAAATTTACAACACCAAAGTGTACACCAATTTCATTTTGGTTGGAAGAACGTAAAATTTACACAAACACAAATCGGAACGTTGAGGAATATTAAGTTTAATCAATACAATTTGTATGCTGAGTTAAAAATGATGGATTGCGTGAAACCAGTTCTGTATATTACATTTAATTCAACCCCTCTCATATGCTTCACAAAATGGAAGGACACGAACAGTCAAATGTTTGATTTTATGGATCGTGCTCACCGATTTTTTTAATATGGAAGGAGTAGCTCCCTTTCAGATTCTATACTTAGGTTAATCATGTTAATTTTTGAAATAAAAACAGTTAGACTATACAGTACGAATATCCGTTTCAATATGTGCTTTTATTTTTAAATGTAACAACAATGACGTGAAATCTGTATCTGTCGCGTTTTTTTAACCCTTAAATTCAAATTGGTTAACCCTTTTCATCGTTGTCGTAATTTGGTGCTGAATTGTTCTAAAATATATTTAACAAAAAATAACGAAATGCTTGAAAGCTATTACTTAAATCAATTTATTCCATTTAGAAAAGAGGTTAAGTTCAATTTTTTTTAAATCCTTCCGTTTTTTATTCTAAGCATTTTATAGCAACACTGTGGAGAATTATTATACAAACAATAAAATACATTCACTATTTGCATAGCATAAAAGGTAAATGGCAAAAAATCTTTCATTTTATTTTTCACTCGGAACCACAAAATAAAGCAACAACAATATGAGAAAAAGGATACGTACAAAGAATTAAACTGTATTTCTTAAGGATAAAATACATTTAAAGGTACCGGTAGGTACATATAAATAAAGTAAAATGAATTACCTTTATAAATAAATGGAGCAAATTGTATTTATATACTTACACTACTTGTCTCTTATCCTGGTAGGACTAGAATGTGGCATACCTACAATGTAGTGAAATATAAAATGCATAAATTCACCGTGATGCGATTTACAGTATTCTGCTGGAGGGGCTTTGTAAATCGTATTATCAGTATCATTCACTATAGAGTGATATATGGTCTGGTTTAAATCTAGGACCATAATATGACATTTACACACTTCCTTTATTTATATTCAGAACTATGTTTTGAAAGATACATTAATCATTATATAAGTATGTGGTGACATTTCATTTTCTTCGTATTAAAAGAAATGAATGTGTAATAAATAAATCGAGCAGAGAAAAAGATTTATAAAAAAAAACATGTAGAATTTTTTCGGAAACAAAAACTTTAATTTAGTTTTATGTCTCGCACTGTTTCTTATTGTGCAGATTTACTGATGTGAGAATGATGCGAGTTAAATGACGCTACTTAAAACGCTACATTCAAAATTGTAAGTGAAAATGAAATCTTTAAGATTTCAGGCATTGAAGCAAACAAAGTAACTGGTAGTTTTTTTGCTTCTTAAACTTTATCAACTCAATACACGTCATTACAGTCAAGAAATTCTCAATTTGTTGATTGTACACTGCTGCACTTTGAACGATGATAAATTAAACCATCGGTCTTAAAGTGTGTCTTTTGCCTTGTAAAAATGTAAATCTTCCGAAAGGTTGTATCGTATATTTTACCACTGCTTTATGCTTCTGCTATAGAATATTGTTTGCTTGCCCAGGGACAAATGTAACTCCATCAGTGTTCTACGTTAATTTTACCTGTATTATGTAAAAGTGTTATGAACATTCCTTTAGACGTATCACTTCATGCGTCATGAATGACTATGGATCTAAATAATTCTGTGCAAAACTCATAATGAAAATTTTTTAAATCTTAGTTGGCTGTATTAGGGATTTACATATCCGACGATTTTTCTGCGCCGAACATCACGTGGCACATTCAACCAATCAGAAAGAACTTCTTCGCCGAAATTTCGGCACGGCGAAGACATGAACAAAATTTATCTTTTCGGCGCGACGACACAGCACAACAAATGGGTAAAAAAAAATCTGATTTTTTTTCTACGATTTGACATCATAATTAGCTTGTGTTTATGTTTATATCTGATTTTATCGGCCTTAAGTTTTATTATTCACATTTTATTTACAATTTATGTTTACTTACAAATTAAAAAAAAATTGATGCTTGGTCGATGACTTGGGGTCTCCAACATTTTTTCTAAATTAGGAGAACCACCACGAGTTTGTGCGTTTTCTTGTAAAAAAACATTTGTTAACCACTCAATATTTTCCAATTCAAAGCGATATAACGATTTAAAATTTTCACCAGTATCACCAAAACGCAGAGGATTATATTTTTTTTCCTTGCGAGCTTGAAACCGTTGTGAAGTTTCTAACGTTAATTAAAAGTATAGCTACACAAATTAACCAAAAAGTGTAGCGTACATAAAAAATATTTTTAAAAGTGTATGCAACTTATCTATATTTAACATGTCAATAATTTATAGGAAAAACCACAAAAACTAACATTCAGTTGAAAATTTGAAATTAAAAACTAACGAAAAATTATACTGATATATATACAAATATTAAAGTTTTCAAAGTTTTATCATATACTTAAATTTATCAATTGAGGTTAAACACCCAATTAACACTCCATCGTAGAGTTTTCGCAATATAGCCACTACTATTATCGAATAGCAGACATTCGAGCTTATTCAAATTGGTATAGCCCGTACATATAAAAAGGGTTGGGCTCATCTTAAAAAATTTCATATTTTGATAAAAAGTTTATATGGAAGCTGTACCTTCACTTCCAATTAACAGTCCATCCTAGAGTTTTTGCAATATAGCCACTACTATTATTGAATAGAAGACATTTGAGCCTATTCAAATTGGTATAGCCCGTACATATAAAAAGGGTGGCTATATTGCGAAAACTCCAGGATGGACTGTTAATTGGGAGTGTAGGATCAGCTTTCATATAATTCTTTTTATCAAAATTTGAAATTTTTTCAGAGGAGCCCAACCCTTTTTATATGTACGGGCTATACCAATTTGAATAAGCTCGAATGTCTGCTATTCGATAATAGTAGTGGCTATATTGCGAAAACTCTAGGATGGAGTGTTAATTGGGTGTATAACCTCCATTGGTAAATTTAAGTATATGATAAAACTTTGAAAACTTTAATATTTGTACATATAGTAAGTAAAAATTGATCTGCATTATGGCTCTATTCCATGGAAAAAAGACAAACATTTTGCTAAGCATATGACAAAGACAAGAACTAAAATTTACATTAGAGCGACTGAAGCACAAAAATTTTTATTTTATGGTACAAAAAATTGGAGAAATTTTGACATCTACAAAATGTAACCTATAAATTATTTAAAAAATATGAGAAATCTTTGTTTTGAATATTTAACAAAAAATTTTATATCCCAAAAATTAAAAATTGTAGATTATGCAATTAGTGCTATTAATGGGTAATAACGTGAGAGGTTGGACATTTTACCAACCGAGGACAGTATTACCCATTAGTAACACGAGTCGGATATTTTATTTTATATCATTCTCGTCTATAATGGAACTTGATAAACAAACAAAACATTTTAACTCTAAATATAAACGCAACTGTTTTTCTGACATTTTTCGTAGATCTAAGTGACCGTTGCATTTATTGTTTAATTGTCACTATTGGAAATGAATAGGTTTTTTATAATTGTCTCAATCAAATACAACCAACACAATACATTTGGAAGCAGATAATGTAAATAATGCCGAAAAAATTGTTCGTGGGATGCAATTTAATAATTGCCTCGACTATTTAATTTAGTGAAAATTTAATTTAATCTATGAGTGGAGTGGAAAGCTGACATTTTAATATTATGAGGATGCGGTTTGAAGAACTAGGAATAATAGCGTCTGTATTCGTGGGTTTCCGATAAATTTTGAATTCTAAAGAAGAGTTAATCCTGATTATTGTTATAACTAGAAAATTAATACATTTTTTCTTCGTTTCCCAACGTAAAATTAATGGTGGGATATTGATAATTTAACCAAGTAAGCAATGAGTCTAACAGTCTATCATTTCCATTCCATAGAAATACAGTGTTTTTTTTTATTCATTCCAAATATTCCGGACGTTCCGAACATGACATATTTTGTTTTTTTATTCATTCCATTCCTTCTATTCCTATTTTTTGTTATTTTTTTATTATTCTAGACGTTCGGAACGTATTCTTTTCGCACTGTACTGACATGTTCTACCTTCACAATTTTCGATACTTTATCGAAGTTTATTTCTCGTTTTCCTAAACTAAAATGGACAACTGTTTCATTTATGAAATATTTCTTTTGTATTGCTATCACAACCTACTAGTACAAATGCGAACAAATTGTCTTTGTCTAATTTCGTTCAAGTATCGAAAACAAATTATTTCGTGATAGAAATGAAGTAGAATATCACAAATTTTCAATCTAGCAACTTGGTAAATGATATAAAATGTGAAATAGTGTCACATTTTATTCTAAAGAAGCGAGACATAATCTTCGATAAAGTATCGAAAATGTGATGGTAGAACATGTCAGCACTGGATGAAAAGGTAGAACGAAAGGAATATTTTTAATCTTAGTCGCCATATTCTTTGTTTTAAAGGATTGTTTGTTTGTTTTTTAATGTAGTACATACACAACACTGTAAATAATAGACAACTAAAAAAATGACTGTCAAATATCTATTCCATTCCTTCCAAATCGTTTTTTTATTACATTCTGTTTGGAATATTTTAAGGTCACGTGATCAGTATTCTATTCTTTCTATTCCTTCTTTGGAATGAATAGAAAAAAACACTCACTATGTCTATGGAACATATGGATAATAGTTTTTTTATTCGACAGATAATCGTTTTAAATTATATTTTAAAAGTGGTGTGCATTCTGTATTTATGGGGCGGAATTGTGTCAAAAATGCGAATAAAATACCTAAGGGCTATCCCTATATAAAATACCTAAGGGCTATCCCTATATATCGCAATGAAACATGAAATTTCATGAGTCTCTAATCCACGAAATTATACTTCACAAAAATTCAGAGAGCTACAAATGGAATTTTATAGCGACAATTTTGTTACCTTCGGCATAGCACAACTTATATTAAAAACTTGGTTTACAGAGGAAATTAAATAAAAGTGTGTATGATGTTTACCTGTTTATAAAAAGAGAGATCGCGTAACCTATACCAATTAGTGCGGTAAACTTCGTTAAATATGGGGTAAAAGATTTTGTAGTTATAGTGGATTTTGGTTGATTCAAAGTACAGGTTGATAATCCTGAGAAAATTTTCAGAGCCCATCAAAAGAAGATCAGGACTTATTATAATTTTAATCCAACCAGCTGTTTCGTCTATGGCATGTTACTAGGTCGTCTTGCACGAGTCCTGCTGCACATGGCTGCTGGGATGATGAGCCCCCCAAAAAAATGCTACATATTACTACATTCGTATTTCATGCATTACTCACCGGAATATATTTTGTTCATTCGACGATATCTGTAATATTGTTGGCCGCAAGGGGAATGTGTGTAATGGAACACCCTCATTTCCACTCAGTACAATTGTTGCTTTAACATCGGACATTATAAAAAACGAATGCCAATGTGTCTGAAAATATAACGAAAAGAAAATTTGTATTTATTATTAATTGAGAAATAAACAATTGTTATTTTCTTGAAATATGTTTTTACTGGTAAGTTACTGATGAATGAAAATCGGAACACTCAAATTTTAATTTTTGTAATCGGTTAATTATTACTTTCTTTTACGTAGTAAGATGGATCGGAGTGGAACTTCATATAAGCTTTTTACATAATTTCGGAGATCCCCCTGATTTTAGGATGAATCGGCTACTTGGTGCAGCTTCCATAGGAGCTTTTTCGTTTTATGCAAATAATTTGAAAGTTGTATTGAGGAACCAAATTTAAACAAAAATATTGTAAATTAAATTTCAAACAAAATTAGTTCAGATAAATTTTACCGTTTTGATAAAAAAAACTTCATTTCACTAAAATTTGGATTGACTATTCGGTATAAAACTTCATACTTGAACTTTTCGCATTAATTAGGAGTCCTTGCGAAATTTGGTGGAAATCTGCCTACTGGAAGTGGCAGCTTCAATGAGAGATTTTCAATTTTTGCGTTGCTGTTGAAAAGTTTAGCATTTACAAAAAAAAAAAAAAAACAAAGAATTTAGCAATTTAATTAAATTTAAAGATTAGATTACCAACGAGGGACCAAGCAGGGATAATGTTTTTTAATTATACAAAATAGTTTTACCAAAAGTCCGAAAAGTTTGATTTCTCGTTTTATAAATTATGAGTGATGTTTCGATATCTATGTATGTAGACATTCGTGGTAAAACAAGGTCGGGTTATAAACAAAATCATGAATTTTGCCTATTTATATTTATTTTATTTTTATTTTATGTGTTACGTACTCGGTCAGATGCCAATATCGATGCAGCCACTTCATTACTCCTTATGTGCATTTTTTTCGCTTTAACAACAAAACAATCAGCAAAATATCATATAACCTGCAAGAGCTGGGGTGTGACGTGTAACAGCACTTTTAACGTAGTAAATTAATTCATTTTTGCAGATTTACCTTTCGAAGTCAAACAAAACAGTTATTAAAAATCTCTGAGTATGTGTCAGTATGCGTGTGCGTGTGTACTTGCTTCCATGCAGACTAAATGTCTGTTGGCGCTCTACATCCAAGACGGTTTGACTAATCTGGATGAAACTTCATACGTAAGCTTTTTTCACCAATTTTGTGATCGACGAGTTTTTTTTTATAAAAAATCACTTTATTTTACCAAAATTCAGCATCCCCACAGTCCAGGCGAATTGACTATTTGAAATAAAGCTTCATATTTAAACTTCTTCCATTAATTGGAATTTCTTGAGAGATTTGGTGGAAATATGTGTTTCGGAAGTAGCAGCTTCAATGGGAGGTTTATCAAATTTTGCAATGATGTTGAAAAGATTAGCTATTACAAAAATCGACAAAAAATTAAGAGATTTAAATAAAGTTAAAGATAAAATTTTCTCCCTTGTTGATTTTCTGAAACTTAAGCAGGGTTATTTTTTGATTACACAATACAGTTTTTTCAAAAGTCCGGTAAGCTTAATTTTTCCTATTTGTAAACGGCGGCGTTAACCATCAAGACAGGAAAAATGATGACGTTGAATGTTTGCGAATACAATTACATGGAGACAAGTATATAAGCGCGAGCAATTTGGGACACAACACGGTTGAAAATATCAGTATAAAATTAATACTTTTTTTGTTATTCATATAAATCCATGAATAAATCATATAAATGTTATCCTTGCCTCACTTATAAAAATGTATATGAATTTACGATTTTTTTATAGTAAAGGGTTTGGAACAATTATACAAGGCACCGTATAAAATTTATAATGGAATTAATGAACACCTCACTAGTGTTTAATTTATACTACTTATTATTTATTATAAACCGTCGTATACTTGTTCTTATTGATTTTATACTTTTGTAAAGTATGCCTTTTAATATTTAAAAAGTATCCCAGTACTGACATATTCTACCATCACATTTTTGATACGAAGATTATGTCTCGCTTCTGTAAAATAAAATGTGACACTAGTTGCTTTCCAATCGACCACCGCAAGTACTTTATTACGACTATTTGGACATAACAATTATTTTCCTTTCTACGAGCCGTGTTTGTGTGACTGTAGTGCCACCTGTTCTCGAGCTCTGGTACTGTTTGTACTAATATAGTGGCATTTCATTTGACCAAGGAATTGAAATCGGTATTCAATTCAATTTTGGGTCAAAAGAAGCAACCAATGAATACTCGTGGTTTGGTTTGAAAGTTGGTAGTGTTTGACATTTGCGACATTTTTTATTTGTTTTTCTTTTATTTTGTTGAAAACTAAATATTATTTAGTTTTTCTAGTATGTATTATGAAAAATGTTTAACGTAAAAAATCAATACAAAACGCTTGCCAATAGTATTTATCAATTTTGAACAAAATGTCAAAAAAATCAAAATAAAATATACAAAATGGCAACATTTAGAACAAAAAAATTAATGTGGTAAACGCTAGTGACAAGCACAGTAACTAAAAAATAGAATTGAAATGAACTCTGTAGGAATTCAATGAATTCCATATTGGCATTTGAATACATAGCATTGTTGTAGTAAATTGGCAAATGAAATATCGCTTATTTCTTTTGCTATCATTGAGCGTCGAATGAATGTGGAAGTGAGACCGTACAAGTGGTGCAGTGGCTAAAGCTTCGGCACTTGGACCGGGAGGTACTGGTTTCAAATCCCAGCAGAGGCAGGATGTAAAGTGAATTTTCTTCGTCGATTACGATCGGTGATGTTAATCACGCATCTTAGACCCTCTGTTGGAGTGCAGAATGCAGCACCGACCCACCGCCCATGTCAGTGTGCAGGTTGATGTTTGAGTAGGTGAATGGATTGGTGAGTGCGTGAATGAAAAGGGGAGTATTAATTGACCTTAAAAGGATATTAAATCTATTGGATGATTATAATACTTTAACTAACCTTTAATAAAAATAAAAAATAAAAATAATAAAAAAAATGTGCACCGAGTGTACGTGTACGATCACGACGGAATAGAATGATTTTTTTTGGGGTTGTTCTCTTTCTTTTATATTTACATACGTGCGAGTTAAGGTAAGTACCAAAAATGTGTATTGACTAAAGTGTCGATTGGAAAGCACAAAAAATTACAGAAGCCATACATAACCTACAAATGTTTAGTTTATTTGTGATAACTTTTTAAGAAAAGTATAGTGGACAAATGTATCATAACTACTTTTAACTACTCATAATAAAAAGGTAGAACAGTTGAGAAACTACTATTTCACATTCTATATCATTTATCAGGTTGCTAGATTGAAAAATTGTGATATTCTACTCCATTTATATTTATATTAAAACATCAAAATAAAATTAAGAAGTATTTCATAATTGTCCGTTTTGTCGACGATCGTCCTTTTAATGGCAACCATACAATGTACGACTTTTCTAGTCGCAGAAAACAACGAAGCCATTTACTCACTATATTTCCACCACAAAAGTACAAAGATGCACACCTAATATCATTTGCTCACCTAAAAAAATTAAAATTAAGATTTTTTTTTGTTTTTTGTTTTATTTTAGTTTTATTTTTGTTGTTTTTCGACTCGACCTAAGAATTTTTTGGGTTGAATCGAGTTAACTACAAGTTAACTGTTGCTGTTTACATTGAAGGTTGAACCTTCAATATAAACAGTATAATTAGAATTTTTAAACAGAGTTAACTCGGCCTACAGTTGCCCTCCCAACATTGCGTTACGAAAACGTTCAGTTTATGAGAACTTGGTTATACTAAAGTCTTCACATTCGTTACATTTTTGCGTGACTAAAATGTAAAGGAAAATATACTTTTACCACAAGAGAAATGAAACAAAAAAAAGTATACATTTTTATTCGGCTGATTCGTAACAACTTAGACACTCAAATTAGATTTTTCATTTGAACTAAAAAATGAAAACAAAACAAACTTCTGATAATTCCAATGTCATGGTTGTATCTGTGATTTTTCGATAAACTGCTTATACGTATACGCAAAAAACAAAATATTTTTGGTTGTATGCGGCTATTTACAGAAAATAAAATCGCAGTTTAAATTTTTACGTTTACATAGGATGAAATATCTGTTTTAGGTTGTCTCAGGTAACAATATTGAACAGTTTCTGCTTGACGTTTCCGAACAGTGTTTTCTTAACATTTCCGAACAGTTTATTTTAATGAAAAGAACATTTTTTATGTTTTTATACTCGTAGTTTAAAGTAGTTTCTTTTATTCTCAAATCTTATTTGATTTGAAATTCAATATGAGTTTATTAATAGAAATATAAAATCTCAAATTAACATAAGAATAAATTATTATTTTATGTAATGATGTAATTATATGGATTATAGCTTAGATATTGAATTGAGACTACATTTATTTATTTTTAAAATTAAAACTATTATAAACAGTTTAAACTATACTGAATTAAAATGATTCTTTGATCGTCTATTATACACTCATAAATATTTAAATATATTAATGCACTTTAATAAAAATTTTAACTGATTAATTTAGAAAACACCTAAACACAATAAAAATATACTAATAATTCACTTAGTATGAAAATTATACAGATTAAATTGTTTAATATAGAAAACTACTATTGATATCACACATACGCCACAACTACTATATTTACAATGAAAAAATGGATGATTTTAGGTTTTATTATAATTTGTCAAAAAAGTGTTCTGAATCTTAACGTTTTTGTCACGAAGTCAATGGGCGTTTTCAGGACACCCAACAGTTGGGAACATGTTGAGTAAAATCACGGCCGATGCTATGAAAATATTTAGCATTATGAAATTATCAAATCAAATTGGCGATGATTTTACTAATCATGATAGAGGACCTGAAAGCGCCCATTGTATACATTTTTTTGTTGGAAGGGTGACTATAAGTTAACTATGACTGTTTTTATTGAAGGTTCAACCCAGGTTCAACCTAGGTTGAACCTTTCAAGGTAAGCAGTATAATTTTGCTAAAAATAGTACAAGTTGACAGCCAACAACTTTGAAAACAAATCGAGTGCAAAGACTTAAACACACTCATTAGTTGTATGTACTTTATCTTTTGAGTATTTTTTTTTTTTTGAGTAAAAATAAGAAATCACATAAGGTCACAGCCAAAATGATGCAAGCAATTTTTTTTTTTAAGTAAATATCCAAAAAACAATTATAAATATCTATTTTTAATTTACATTTATGATAAGCTTCAGTATTAATTGTTAATTTCATAAAACAAAACAAATATAAAATTTCAATTTATAACAAAATAGTAACAAAAATCAAAATTACTACGTAAAAACATGTCACATCTAAAGTTTTAAAATTTTTTTTTAAATTAATTCATATGTTTGTAACTAATATTATCACATTGTATAATTAATTTATTAATATTTGGTAGGATATACATTTTGTTTTAGAACCGCTTTGAGTCTTTTTGGCATCGAGTATACGAGTTTTTTCGTGTACTCTGGAGTTATTTTACTCCACTCTTCCACCAATGCCTTTTTTAAGTCCGCTACATTATTAATCTCATATTTTCTGATTTCGCTTTCAAGTTTAGACCATAAGTTTTCAATAACATTGATGTCTGGTGATTGGGCAGGCGTTTTCATGACATGAGGAGTATTCTAAATCAGCCAACTTTGAACAATTAGAGATTTGTGTTTCGGATCATTTTCCTGGTAGAACCGAAAATGATCCTTAATATTCAACTTTTCAGCACTTTTCTCCATATTTCTCTTTAGTATGCCTAAATATACAATTTTGTTCAAAGTGCCTTCGAGAAACTCTAAATCTCCAACTCCGAAAGACGCTATATAAGCCCATAACATTCCACCGACCACTATATTTAACAGTGCTTCGTCATTTTTTAGCTCCTAGCTCCGTATTCGTCTTTCTCCATACGTAGTTTCTTCCGTATGATCCAAAAATGTTAAATTTGCTTTCATCAGCAAATAAAACCGTGTTCCAGAATGTTTCATCTTTGTTTTTATGGTCTTGGGCAAATTTAATTCTAGCCTTACGATTAACTTCACTGATGTATGGCTTTTTCCGCATTGTTCTACCATGAAAATTTGGTTCTCTTAATATTCTGCGTACTGTTTCTGGATGACATTTTTTCATTCATTTTTCGGACAATCCATCGACAATCTTTTCCGGAAAATATTTTATTGTGCGCTTTTCTAGGCTTATTTGCCACACTGTGTTGATAAATGAATAATATGCTGAGCAGTAAAAGAACTTGTTTTCACCATTCCTGTAATTTTTCTGTGAGTTGTACCATCTTTAAAATGTTTAATAACTAATTCACATGTTCCAATACTTGTGAGGCGACCCATTTTTTTCAACTATTACAAAAAAAAAATTTATTTGCCTATATTGACACACTATAGTGACTATAATCGCACAAAAGGTTGCTTGAAACTGATACTCAAAATTGTTTTCATTAAAAACTTTGTTTTGTGTAGGAAAATTACAGCTATTTTCAAAACAAAGAGAGTGCATCATTTTAGCTGTGACATGTTTTTACGTGCAAATTTTGATTTTTGTTACTGTTTTGTTATAAATTGAAATTTTTTATTTGTTTTATTTTATGAAATTGAATCAAATAAAATATTTGAATAAATGTAAATTAAAAATAGATATTTATAATTGTTTTTTTGGGTATTTACTTTAAAAAAAATAAAAATTGCTTGCATCATTTTGGCTGTGACCCACTATACCTCTGAAAGATACACGACGAGATGGCGACATTCTCAAATATAAAAACATCGTCCCCACAGCTTTCGGAAGACTCTATAATCACGTCATACAATTGCAGTTTAATGAAATCATATATGTATGTATGTTTATTTGGAGTTAAGTTGGTCGCGTCGAGTATATCTTAGGGGATATACATAAATATTTTTTTAAGATTGGCTTTAAATTCAGCAAATTTGATTACTTAGTTTTGGCATAGGAGAATATCAAAGATTTAAAAGAGAAAATGCCCATTTTATTGGAATTGGAGTAAGCTCAAAAAAACAGGAAAGATAAGAAATAAATATTTAAAGTTCCATTCGTTTGCGAAATAATACTTACCCACCCTATTTGGGGTACACGTGAACGAGTACAAGTGAATCTACACAAAAATCATTCAACCTTGGAAAATTGTCATTTTCATTTTCCTTTATGATGATTATTTCAACTATCTATTCAAGTAATAACAGCTGTGAGCTCAACAAAGATGCGCTAAGGATAAAACACAAAAGAAAGCGGAAAACTTTTTGAAATTTAAAAAAATAAACTCAAATAGGATTTTATAGAGTATTTTTAAAATAAAACGATTATCGTTATGATATTTTGTCATTGTTACAGTGCTTTATATATTTATATGAACATAGCATATAGATACAATTAGTCGTTGGTATTTTTGCGCTATAGTTCCAATTTTGTATATCTTTTATTGATAATATAAATCCATTGGTAAAGAAAATTCAAATCAATTTAAGTTTTTAGTAACCACTTCATGGTATTGATAAATCTCTGTTAATAGTCTTAGGTATAATAATAAAAGTCATAAAAATAATAGAAAAGTTTTACTACTTTTCTTGTTATGATTATGACATTATGAGAGCCAAGACTATTTAAGACGTAATGCTGATGTGTTTATTTTATTTAGAAATATTATGAACAGATCTCGTCTTTAACTTGTAAGTGAGAATGTGATAATGCATTAACTAAACCGAATATTCTTACTTAATCGGAGAAATTCTTTAACGGCGAACAATCACCTTAAGGATATATAATTTTTTAACACATTAATGATGATTTGTTAAAAAATTATTACAATAGAATATTATACATAATACTACATATATATTAGTATAACATTCCCCTTTAACAGTTAAGGCGCCCACATACAATTTCCCAAATATGTCATAACATTATGATGAACGATAATTGTGAGTGATGATGAAAAATATGAAAGTAATGTATAAAGGTAAACATAACCCAAAAATGTATCTTTACATACCTTTAAAGGTACGAAGACTGGATGTGTAAAGCTTCCAAACACCCTTTTATTTCACTTATAGCATTTCCTCGAGTATTATTATTCGGATAACAAAAGAATTCGATGTGTACGTATGTGAGGAAAATACAAAAGTTCATCTCATTATCATGGGAATTATAAATTACGTTATTTTTCTTGGGGGCAACCATTCCCACTACCACCTCACCGTCTATCTTTATATATTATGTTATCGTCATAAGTTGGTATGCAATGTAATTCTTGCTTTTTCTTTAATTTTTTTGAACTGTTCTTGAAACATTTTCAAGAAAACAAGAAACAAACATTTTTTGTGTTACTTTACTCCTATATTTTGTATTATTAAATTTTTATTTTATTTTAAGAAAATTAACTTTTATTTCTGTATGAATTAGATTAGACCTTTTGATAAATTTTTAAGTGAATTTTATTAAGTGATAAAAGCAAACGAAGAATTAAGAATTAAATTTCGTTTTAATCTTATTCACTTTTTGATTAATAAAAAATTTGGTTGTAGCAGATTGATATCTTTAATTATCTTACTGCAAAAGAAACAGTGACCTAAACTAAATGTCTAGATTACACATAATTTGTATGAGGATATATTAAAATCATTGAAATGAATGCGTGCAATTGGTAAGTATTTGATTATACGACTTCAGATTTTTATGTAAATACATCTTTTTTTTGGATTAAGATAAAGTAAAATAAATATCAGAGTTTTGCGTATCACAGATATGCGAAAACTTTTAGCTATATTTGTTACAACATATTTTTAAATAATTTCCAATTTTAGTACATATTTTCTCCATAAATACATATTGTACTAAATATTTTAGCAATTACCTAAGTAGTATATGGATTCCGGTTTGATTGGATTTTTTAGTGGGATGGGATTTTGTATTAATTGGATTTTTGGATTCCGGTTCAGTGGAACTGGAAAATAAATTCCACTTTTGTGGAATTAAATGCCAAATTATCTCATCGCGGAATTTGAAGCAAATAAATAAAATTATTATGAAGTGGAATTTTAAGTGGATAACACGTACCTACAAACAAACTATGGAGAACGAGAAAAACATTGGAAAAAAAGTTTCGGCTAACCAAAAAGAAATTTTGGTTAGTTTTTTAGAAGAAAATTTAGACTTAGCTTGTGGAAGGTAAATATTTTATACACAGTGAAAATGAAATTTATCCATTTTTTATATGGCGCTGATATTTTGTCACTATTTTTATTGTGTTGATTTTTAGATTTGTAAAAAACAAAAGGACTGAAGAAGGGTGAACACCCGAAACCAGGTTTCCTAGAGAAAAAATAAAATTGTCACTTTAAGAAATATTTTTTGCAATCAACTTTTATTTGTTTATACGTTTTATATTTTAATGTATATAAATCATTTTTTAAAGTGTAAATAAATTAATATAAATTAAACAAAATTTAAGTTTTTTAAAACAAAGTTCTTTAAAAATTTACACAATTTAAATATTTTATTTATCAATCCATTTATAAATCAACTAACAAGTAGTGGTATAATAATTCTTGTAGATATGCAGGATCCGATGGTAACAAAGACATGAGAGAGAAGTGGAATGAGGTGGCCGAGTTGTTGAATGCTGCGGGTGAAAAGTCTAATGATGGGGAACGACGAAGAAAAAGTTGGGTCGATTTGGGGTTAGTTAAATTTTTATAGCGTTTGTATTTTTAAATATAGCAAAACACGTCAAAAACCACTTATCGAACTTGAATAACGGATTATAAATATAATTTCTTGGAACTCCGTGACAGGCGATGAATATGCTGCACCGGAATCTGGTTTCATAACAGTAACAATAATGTACAATAATTTTATTTGGCATCTATATTGATAGAATCTTATATTTTTCAGAGCTTACATCGGATCGAAGCGATAAACATCCCCTCAACATCCTCATCCAATATCCAGGAAGTGTATGAAAATATAGTTGACATTACAATTGAGCCGGTAATCGACAAAGATGCTGATGGAGGAAATTTGGAGTCGCATCACACATTAGAAAGTAATATCCGCTAAACTACGATTCTTTCTTCAAATATAGCTCCGAGAAAGCGCAGACCGCGGACTAGTGAAGAAATATTGGAGGATTATTTGGTGGATAATAAATACGGCCCTAGAGCGCCAAATCGAAATAGACAACGAAAAACTAAAAGTGGACAAAAAAAAACTAAAAGTGGACAAAGAACAAGTCGCCGCTCTCCAGAATATAGCCGAAGCTATCCGGAGCAATCCAAATAAAAATAAAAATTTAGAAAATTTAGAAAATATAAATATTTTATAATACAATTTAAGTTTTTATTTTATTTTTCGTTACACATTAAAAATACTCCCCCACCAATTCGCATCTTGCTTGTCTTCCTTCATTTAGATAACTTGATCGCTCAATGCTGTATTCGGGGTCATCCAATCCAGAATCTCATATTCTGAATCATCGGCAAGAAAATCCAATTCATCTAAGTCAATCCGGTTTCTGACGAAAATGTTGTAGAGAACACTGCATGTATTGATGATAAAACCACACTCTGATGGTGAATAGCACAAAAGTCGTTCTCGTGATAGACATCGAAATCGGCCTTTCAACACACCAATACACCTTTCTACGCAATTTCGGGTAGATTTATGCGCGCCGTTATAGTTATCTTCCTTCTCATTGGATGTGTTTAAGATTGGCGACATTATAGCCACGGTTGTTGTGGGTACCCACTATCCCATGAAATGAATTAATTGTTTAAGTCATTGTACAATTAAAATATATAACTTCACATACCTCTAACAACCAAAAGTTTCTTTCACCTGTTTGATACAAGTTATAAAGGTGTATCTGAAGAAGTGATGACTTCCAGACAAACGCGTCATGAGCGGATCCGCCAAATTTTGGATTTACCGATAATATTAATAGATCGGCATCATATACCTATTATAGAGCAAAGTAGAAAGTAAGATGTTTTGATTAACTATTGATAGTCTCACTTATAATGAAAAATCGAGGGCGATTTACCCAATAACACCAGTAAAATTATGTTGTTGATAAAATCTAGAATAAAAATCGTATTATAGCTATATTTATCGAGTTTATGCTATGTTACCCATGATATATACTCGACATGACCGCGACGTTTCTAAATGTCAAAAACGTTGTTCTTCATAGCCTACTCGTTAAATGCGTCGAATATAATTGCTGTAGTTTGAGATCATATGTTTTTACTTTTGAGTCACGTCGAGTATATCTCAAGGGCTACTCTTACTTAGTTTTATTTTCATTTAATTGAGTCGGCGTTTGCGGAAACACAATATATTTTCCTAAAAGGTGGTCATTTATGATGTGGCTGACCTCTTTTATGCAGCGACACACTGAAGTTTGGCTCATCGTTAGTAGAAAGCCATCACAAACAATCCGCTGATATGAACCTGAAAAAAATACAAAGAAACATCAGAAAACATTACGATCAATTAAGAATATTACAATTTATATTTACCCGTAGCATAAAGTCGAATCGCTATTAATATTCGCAGAAAACATGGTAATCCATGAATTTTTTAGTGTTGATCCATAAAAGATGACACTTTATTAATAAAACATTTTGCCAAATGTTTTGGGAACCGAAATAATTCTTTAAATCTAGCATCGGAAATGTTAAATGGATAGCTACAATCCTTCAATTCTCGACGATGCCGCAATAATCCTACCTTTTACTTTCTACGCTGTGCTACTATTATAAGGATTCTCATTGACAAATCCATATTGTCTTATGAATCGTTTTTGTTCTTAACTTTAATATACAAATACATAGCACAAAATGACTCGATATACATACAATTTGTAACACTTTTAGTTATTTAATTGATTTATTTGCTAAAATTTAATAAAATCAAGAACGTTTCGTTGTGTAGCCGCAACATAATTAAAATGACAGAAATTTTCCTATTTTGGACATTGAACTCGATTTAGAACTAGTACTAAAAATGTTATCTCGAAAAAACAACGAGACTCCCAAATTGTGGAATGAAATTATTTAGTGAGAAAACGAAATTCGAGATGATCAGAAATCCCATTTTAATTTATTTCATCTCATTAAATCGGAATTCATGTACAGGTCACAGAAAATCATTCAAAGTTTAACAAACGAAATATAAGCTGTATGTTCCCGATACGTCTATTCTTTACTTTTTACTTTTACTTTTACTTTTTGTCGCCCTCGATAGCTTAGTAAGTAGTGTGCTTGCTCTGTGACTCGGGGGTCCCGGGTTCGATTCCTGGTGGTAACCAGTAAAAAAGTTGCGACTGGGTGTTTTTAACGTGTCATATGTTATTTATATATGTTCGTCCATTTTTCAGATTTTCAGATTTACAGCCATAGTAGTTACGGCTTTGTCCTTAATATTTTATTTTATTTTACTATTTTGTTCACTAGATGCCACTAATAATCCTTTGAAGTAAAAATTTAACTGCAAATCAAACACCTCTATGGTATATTTTATTATTTCCTCTGTTGCAAGGAAAATGTCATCATAACAATTTTTATCGATGAACTAAAAATCTCTTCTAGACCAGCACGTGAAGAGTAAAAAACATAAAGAACTGGAAGAAAAACAAACGACAAAATGTTATTTTAAAGAAACAGTGGTTAACTCAAGTTATTCGAAATTCAACAAGGAGCTGTGTATGGAGAGCTGCCAATATCCCTTTGGCAAAATTGAACAACACTGTATTTTCTTCGTTTCTAAAAATATACTAGCTGACTTGTGACTGAATAATCAGTCACGTGAATACATTTTATTGAATTTTTGGTTAAGAAATGATTAAGAAGATTTTTTAAGGTGTAAATTTGATGCACTTTTATCAAAAATAAAGTAAATTCATATACGCGGTTAATTTTTAAATCTTAAACGGCAAGCACGCGCTCAAATGCACACAGTATGACTTACGTGCCAAGTCTAAAATTCATATCTCAAACAGGAAGCGAGCGCTCGGAATCACATGACCATTTACGCGCCCAAACCAAATATTCAAATTTCACACAGGAAGCGCGCGCTCGGGTTCACATGATCCCGAATAAAATGTATAATCTAAATCCTTCAATGCGAGCATACATATCAGCAATTCATTGCAAGAACAACTTTTGTGCATGATGTATTGTAAAATACTAAAATCGTCGCGAATAGCAAGTCTATAAGATGTGTACTGTAACATAGTTATTCTGTTTCTTGGCATATTTGAATTTGAAATTGTATGTCTATTGTGAACCATATAATATATTTACATGCCACCCAAAACATATACATATTTACAAAATAAATATTTACATGCCACGAAAAAAACGGCGCTTGTTAAATTGGCACTTGACAGCTCAAGTAACAAAAGCAGAATAAAGAAGAAAGTAACATCTGCACTCATGATACAATAATTTCTCTTACCGATAGGCTCAATAGCTTGTATTCAAAGTCAACACATATAGTAGCGACAACCGGTTTCTATTGAGTTCTGATAAAGTAAATTGTTTGTATCATGTCTGCACTGAAAAAAAAAGAATTTTCTTCCCGTTTCCTTTGATGAACAGCACGGTCACAGTGTTTTATCAAAGCGTATGTGATTAAAAACAATTTTCAGTATAGTTAAAACTTTACTTGGCTTTTACACCTATTTACCGTACACGTTCCTTAATAAAACATATATTCTGCACAAATATGAAAAAATACCTTTTACCTGATATATGTTTCATTAAGATACGCACACGGGAAATAGGTTAAAAGCTGTCAATGAAATAAAAATAGCAACACGGAATAATTATGTGTGGGTTTCAATCGACGAAACTACTGACAGTACTCGGCATTATATTGACAATGTGATAGATGGAATATTAAATGTTGACGAAAATATAGCCAAGCAAAAATTCTTTTTGAATATAACGGCCCTCGACAAAACTAACCATTCAAAAATTGCTCGTTTATTAGACGACTCTATGTAATTGTTAGGAGAAAGGTACCACAACTCAACTGCCTCAACTAATAGGTACTCGCAGAGGACCCTGGCTAAATGCAGTGACATATAAAGAAAATTTCAAAAAAAAGAAAATTATTTGGCTTATATAACTAGCAATTATAAAAATCTAACGACGACAAGAAAAAGATTCGAGCCTTCAAATAAAGGGTTAGTAGAACGAACGAACTTGTTTCTGGAAGCTAACAGGCAAGTTGAAGTAATGAGTGTGAGCGAGCTATCGGTGAACTTATTAAAAATAAATTGAAAAGTGTTGTGTCCAAAAGTAATGGTTTAAATATTTTATAAAACATTAAAACTACTTTTCAAGATCCTGAATAAGTTCGAATGAAATTGAACAATTCACGGTATCCGAAATATCAGGTTTTTTAAGGTCAATTAATACTCCCTTTCATTCACGCACACACCCACCCATTCACCTACTCACACAACTACAGTATAGCACCTGCACATTGCAAGCTCAATGTCAAACTAGTGTACACACACTGACATGGACGGTGGGTCGGCGCTCAATTATGCACTCCAACAGAGGGACTTAGTTGTGTTTATTAACATCACCGATCGTAATCGCCAATATAGTCATTCTGTCATTTACCAATACTCGGGTAAATCATTTATTACAGTAAATTGAATTTTCTTAGAAAATATTTACCTCAAAAACCGTGTCATTTCTCTAGTAAATCTATTTGTCAGAAGGGGCTTGGAGGGAAAAATTTGTTCAATGTGTTAAAATCGCTGGTAGTAAAATAAACGTCAAGTATAGATATAAAATAAACAATTTTTCAAGTCTTTTTTTCTCGGCATTTAATAGACAAAATATTACTTACATGACATTCACAATGTTTACGACTATTCAAATCATCAAGAACCAAAGAGATCATCTAGTTATAATTTATCTATTACAAAAAGTAAAAAAATTAACTCCGCCCCCCCCCCCCTTTTACTCACGAACTCTTACAAAAACGAGAACCGCCACAAGTTCTATCTTGGCAGTTTGGTTTCGTACTGATAAAAAGTTGGTCTACTCATCAGGTTGCAACGACCAAACTGCAAAAATTCTATCTTGCCATATATATTTACCTACAGTATAACACAAGAACATATCGATCTGGCGAATTATATCACCAAATCAAAGCTTCTGGAAATTCTCATCATTATGAGTGTGTGTTACGAGGGCAAATCAAAAAGTCTTGCAATATCATATGAAAAAAAAGAGTGAGAGAGACAGCAATATTTTTATTTTTCGACATAATCTCCTTTAAGGTTTATACATTTGTCACATCGATCAATTAACTTACCTAAACCCTCTAAAAAAAAAGATTTCTTTTGCTCCATAAAATATTCATTTACAACAGACTGTACTTCATAGTCACTGGAAAATTTCCGGCCCCTTAGTGTTTTTTTCAAATTGGGAAAGAGAAGTAGTCACTGGGTGCCAAGTCTAGACTGTACGGTGGATGCGGAATTTCCACGAAGCCGCAGTCCTTTAATGCAGCTTGAGCAATATTAGCCTTGCGCACTGGTGTATTGTCGTGAAGAAGCAAGATTTTTTTCCTAACTTTCCTTGGCCGTTTTTCCCGGATCGCTTTTTTCAATTTTCGCAAAACCTCTGCGTAATATATGCCTGTGATTGTGGTTTTCGGTGGCATATAATCGATTATCAAAATTCCTTCAGCATCCCAAAAAATTGTTGCCAAAACCTTACCAGCAGACGGTTGAGTTTTGAATTTCTTTGGTGGTGGTTCACTACGTTTAATCCATTGCATCGATTCTTGTTTGGATTCCAGATCCCAGTGATGAAGCCATGTTTCATCGCCTGTTATTATGTTACCCAAGAAATTTTCTGGATCTGCTTTGTACATATCTAAAATCGCCTTTGAAGTTTAAACACGCATTTTTTTTTGTTCAGCATTCAACAAACGGGGAACCCATCGCGCACTTACTTTCGACATGTGAAGGTGGTCATGTAATATAGTATATGTGGTACCGTATGAAAGAGAAAGTCTCCACGCTAACCGCGGAACAGAAATACGCCGGTCCTCCAATACAATAGAATCAGCCAAAATTACGTTTTCATGGCTAATAGCATCTGCTGGCCGACCCGAGCGGTTATCGTCTTATAATGACTCCCAACCACTTTTGAATAATTTTACCCACTTTGTTACTGTGGCATATGATGGTGCAGATTCGCCGTAAACTTTTGATATATAGTTGAATATATAAATTGCATTTCGTCCATCTTTATAGAAAAATTTAGTAACGGCGCGATATTCAATTTCATTCATTTTAAGAAAAATTCAAAACACATGTTACTAAATTGACAAAAACAAACGAACCGTAAAATTTACATCGAAATGTTCTTCTAGAAGTTTCATCGTGACAAAAAATGGTTTTGAAAAATATATTGTTGTCTCACTCACTCGTTTTTTTCATATGATATTGCAAGACTTTTTGATATACCCTCGTAAGCCCACACTGATTTTATTTATGAAGTCTGAAATACGTCTATTTTTAATTTTAATTTAAAGTGTTTTTTCATTTTTGTCGTAAGTAATATTTTGTCGTAAGTAATATCCAATATAAAAAAAATTATTAATGTGTGTGTCGGATACCCGGGCTCCGTGCACGAACAGTGCGCTTTTATAAACAGCTACCTCTACAGCAATGCAACCTTTTCTCCGGAAGTATATTTTCTGTTGGGCGATGCGGGTTATAAGTGTATGTTGAACCCAATCGCAATTTTAACGCCTTACAAAGGTTCGAATCTTAGTGGACGACAAGCGCGATTCAACCATGCCCATTGAAAAGCTCGTATCACTATCGAACAAACTTTTGGGATGCTTAAAACAAGATTGGCGAACAAATTTTTTTTTAACTCTAGCATTAGAGATTAAAAGATGTGTTCAGGTCGTTTGTGTGTGCTGCGTAATGCATAATATTTGTCTTTCTGCAGATGATTTCACTGATTTTGGAAATATCGAGATCAATAATGAACATGAAAGTAACAGTAGAGATTTTGCAGATGCGATTCAATTTCGCGATAATTTAAGTTTTAGTATGTAAATTTTTAAAAATAAAAATTTTTAACTTTTAATTAATTCATTTATTTCATTATCACATTTGTTTTATTTTAAATATACAACATTCAAATGGACTAGTTCAGTTTTGACCAATCTTTAAATTTATGTGATCATCAAAATCTCATGTTATCATGTGATCATGTGATTATTCCAAATCTGGAAAACCTTCGTTTGGGAACATTTTTTCGGTCACGAACGCAACTAACTTTCCAATGTTGCGGACACTTTTCGTCGTCATCTACCGTTTCCGTCAAATGGTCAATAAGCACTTCCGTGGCTTGGCCTTTTCGTGGCTTTTTTAGGGGCACCCTCAGATTCCGGTTCTTCCTAGTCCGTTGTCATGTCAATCACTTAACGTGCCACCGGAAGCGGACGTAAAAACTCATTCGTTATTTGTATCATCAATTAAATAAATTAGATGTAGTTCATGTTAAATCATCTTCTGTTTGCAAACAAACATTACCTTCATATTTTTTTTAATAAGTTTTGCCACTTCTGAGTGACATTTTTTACAGTTTTTGAGTGCACTGGTCCTCTTATAACTTTTATAAAACAAGAGATAGTACATGGGTTATTAAAGATGTCACAAATTACCTTTACTTTACATATAACCTATAGTTACTCCCAACATTGCTTGGGAGCGGAGTGGGTTGACTGGATTCACCGTCTAATAAAATTCGATGTGATATTATTATTTTTTCTTCCTCAATAGTCCCTGTAGTTTTATATTTGTATTAAAATTAGTTATTAATACAAAAATTACTTAACCTTACATCTTTCAGAATATTTTTATTTTTATTTTGTCAATGTTCATTTCCGATTTTATCATATTTACATTCTGCAACAAAAGCAATTTTTTCAATAAAAAGTTATTATTAATAGATAAATAAAAAGAAAAACAACAAGCATGAAACGTCAAACAAACAACAACAACAACTCAATTACTTTTTTATTGCATAGTTTACCCAGCATTTTAGTACAGTAATTGAATTTACGTATAATACACTGCTAAAATTGGGGAAAAACTACCATTCCGCCTTTACTTTTCCGCCTTTACGATTCATTCGTCGTGATTCTTTCCTCATTTCCTTCCCGTTTACCTGCAAACTAACAACAGTTTATTGGTGAAGGGAAAGGAAACGATGAAAGAATCAAAGGGAGGAACGATGTCTGTGAAGTTAGCCCAGGATTTCATCGCAGAAAAATAAAAAAAATGTCATTGGGCAACACTAAAACTGCATTATCATCCCAGCCCAGGATTTGTTTATAATTTCTGTTAAATATGATTAAATATGTACAGTATCGTAAAAAAAAATATAATGTGAATACTTATCCCAGAAAACAAAAAAAATACAGAAAATTGAACCACAGACAATTAAATTAGATTTTTCATTGAACTAAAAAATGATCTAATGACTAAAAATGACTAATGTCGCCCTCTGTAACACAGTGGGTAGAACGCTTGCTGTGTGTATAGAGGGTCTCGGGTTCGATTACCGGTGGTAACAAAAAGTTACGACTGGATACACATAATATATAATAAATAATATTTATAAATACAATTGACTGGGCATATACAGCTATAAGTGCTAGTCGACCTAAGCAAATGAAAAAAAAAAAAATTAAGTGTGCTTTAGACCACACTACTGAAGTAAAACTTCTAATATATATTTAATATTTATAATATAATATAGAAAAATTATAATATTGGAAAAAAATTGGTCACCCTTTGCTTTCTCGAGTGTCACCTAGCCGTTTATGTCTGATGCCACAAGAGGTAACCTTGTAACTTGGTAACTTTTTCAAGGCCAAATGTCGTAATAGACAATGTTTATGTATGTGTCACAAAATAGACAAAAAAACCATTTTTGAAATCTCTTCGCATAGTAAAAATGGCCTTGAAATATTTTTTATTTCATTTATGTATAACCACAGTACATCATGTGGTTTCATCGAAAATATGTTTAAGTTGCATTAAAACCTGTATCATAGGCAATCGGGGAAAGAAACGAAGAAAGAATCGGTTTCTGTGATACCTCGTGTGAAATGGAGCTATAATATAGAAAAAATACATATATAAAATAAATCACACGGACGAATTTTTTTTGGTCACCCTGTGCGTTCTGGAGTGAGTAAGTTAGTGAGTGACATAGATGTTATAATATAGAAAAAAAAAAAATTTTGGTCACCCTGTGCGTTCTCGAGTGAGTCAGTCAGTGACATAGAAGTCTATATTATGACTTTCCAATTTTCCTGTTTATCAATTTTCCAATTTACAAATTTTCCAATTTTCCAATTTACCAACTTTCAAAATTTCCTATTTTCATATTTTTTATTTTCCTATTTTGCAATTTTGCAATTTTTCAATTTTTCAATTTTTCAATTTTTCAATTTTTCAATTTTTCAATTTTTCAATTTTCGAATTTTCCAATTGTCCAATTTTCCAATTTTCGAATTTTCGAATTTTTCAATTTTCCAATTTTCCAATTTACCAGTTTTCCAATTTACCAATTTTCCAATTTTCATATTTTCATATCATCATATTTTCATTTTCTTCTCGAGTGAGTCAGTCAGTGACATAGAAGTCTATATTATGAATTCCAATTTTCCTGTTTTTCAATTTACAAATTTTCCAATTTTCCAATTTACCAACTTTCAAAATTTCCTATTTTCATATTTTTTATTTTCCTATTTTGCAATTTTGCAATTTTGCAATTTTTCAATTTTTCAATTTTTCAATTTTTCAATTTTTCAATTTTTCAATTTTCGAATTTTCCAATTGTCCAATTGTCCAATTTTCCAATTTTCCAATTTTCGAATTTTCGAATTTTTCAATTTTCCAATTTTACAATTTACCAGTTTTCCAATTTAACAATTTTCCAATTTTCATATTTTCATATCATCATATTTTCATATGTATTTTCATTTTTTTCTCGAGTGAGTCAGTCAGTGACATAGAAGTCTATATTATGAATTCCAATTTTCCTGTTTTTCAATTTTCCAATTTACAAATTTTCCAATTTTCCAATTTACCAACTTTCAAAATTTCCTATTTTCATATTTTTTATTTTCCTATTTTGCAATTTTGCAATTTTTCAATTTTTCAATTTTCCAATTTTTCAATTTTCCAATTTTCCAATTTACCAGTTTTCCAATTTACCAATTTACCAATTTACCAATTTACCAATTTTCCAATTTTCATATATTTTCATACATCATATTTTCATATTTTCATATTTTCATATTTTCATATTTTCATATTTTCATATTTTCATATTTTCATATTTTCATATTTTCATATTTTCATATTTTCATATTTTCATATTTTCATATTTTCATATTTTCATATTTTCATATTTTCCAATTTACAAATTTTCAAATTTTCCAATTTTCCATTTACCTGTGTTCCAATTTTCTAATTTTCCAATTTTAAAATTTTCCAATTTTCCAATTTACAAATTTTCAAATTTTCCAATTTTGCAAATTTCGAAATTTCCAATTTTCCAATTTTTCCAATTTTCCATTTACCAATTTTCTTATTATCCCATTTTTTTAACCAATGATTAAAATAAAATGGTATCAACTAATGTTCCACCTAGGGATTTATGAATTGTCATGGCACATCCTGATACTAAAGGAAAATGATTTCGTTTTGCGTCTATTGTTTCGTTCGCCTCGTTCGATTACACTTTTCGTAACGCATTTGCCAGCTTAGTCCCCAAGTCAAGCGTGCCTAAAGAAGTTTTACTTCAAAAAAAAAATAATTAAAACAAAACAAACTTCTGATAATTCCAATGTCATCGTTGTATCTGTGATTTTTCGTTAGACTGTGTATACGTATACGCAAAAAAACAAAATATTTTTGATTGTATGCGGCTTTTTACAGAAAATGAAATTGAAGTTTAAATTTTTGACGTTTACATAGGATGAACTATCTCTTTTAAGTTGTCTCAGATTGAACATTAAAAAAATAATAAAAAACTATAATACACGTGATCAACTTCATAATATTCGTACCGTTATAGCGCCAACCGCAAAAAACATATCGACTTGGGGTTTTTATTGTGAATAGTGGTCATCATTACGAGTCGATACGGCTTGCTTCAGTTTCCGGAACTCGTGGTTCCTGGGTACCATAAATTAAATTCTGTCATCCTTCGCCCATACATCATGGCATGTTATTATGCCAAGTCCATAACCAGCTGTGTTTCTCATATACTGAGCCATACACATATAGGCCTCTAGCGCAACAAAATTGTGCGACTTTTGATTTTTAGGGTATTTGTACATATATAGTCATTACTTCAAGTCGATACCACTTGGTTTGTTTTCCAGAACTCGTAGTTTTAATTGGTTGAAAAATAATTTATATTTTTTGATTATAAATATTTTTATAAACCAACTGAAAACTAAAAACGAGTCGGCGCTGAATTCTGCACTCCATCAGAAGGTCTTAGTTGTGTTTATTAATCTCACCGATTGCAATCGATGATGAAAATTAGATTTTGCATCTTGCCTCTGATGGGATTGTGCCCAAGTGCCGAAGCTTTAACCACTGCACCACTTGTCTGGTTATCTGTAAGGCCTAAAGATGACAGAATTTAATTTATGGTTCCCAGGAACCACGAGTTTCGAAAACTGAAGCAAGCCGTATCGACTCGTAATATGATGACCACTATTTACAATAAAAACCCCAAGTCGATATGTTTTTTGCGATTGGCGCTATAACGGTACGAATATTATTAAGTTGGTCATGTGTATTATAGTTTTTTATTATTTTTTTAATGTTCAATTTTCTGTAATTATTTTGTTTTCTGGGATAAGTATTCACATTATATTTTTTTTTGCGATACTGTACATATTTAATCATATTTAACAGAAACTATAAACAAATCCTGGGCTGGGATGATAATGCAGTTTTAGTGTTGCCTGATGATATTTTTTTATTTTTCTAGGATGAAATCCTGGGCTAACTTCACAGACGTAGTGAAACGGTGGATTTACCCGAGTATTGGTCCATAGCCAATGTATACCCATCCCCCGAAGACTTGAAAATACAAAAAAAAAATATATTTTTAAGTTTTTATTTGTTTTTTCTAATTTATTCTTTATATTTTATGTAAAAATAAATGAATTATTAAAAACCAAACGATATTTAAAGAATTTTATTGTATTTTTTCGATTTACACGATTTTTCATACAAAAATCGCATTTTCGATTAACACGGTAATTTCGGATTTACACGGTTTTCTGCGGAACCAATCTGCCGTGTAAATGGGGATGGGTGCATAATACAGTTATTTACATTGCGGGTCGAGTCTACTTGTAGTTATCTACAGGTTGACCTTCTAGTTAACTTCTAGTGTTTATATTGGCAGAGTTATCTTTGGATCGAGTTAAAAAATTTTTAAAAATGTCTAGATGAATGCAATTAATTTTAGGGAAAACTTAATAAATTAAAATCGGAAAAAATCACAAAAATATGCTTTCGTATTTAGTGACCGGCCCCCTCACAAAAAAATTAAAATTAATAATTTTTTTGTTTTTTTTTATTTTAGCTTCATTTTTGTTGTTGTTGTTCGACTCTACCTATAAATGTTTTAGATTGAGTCAACTCCAAGTTAACTTTTGGTGTTTATATTGATGGTTCAACCTCCAATATAAACAGTATAATTGTAATTTATGCAGCTCGTATCTCTCTTTCGTTCGTTTGTACGGATTATAACTCAAACCAAATAAATTCATAAAATGGGTCCTTGGTTTAAGTGCATAATAAATAAATAATTTTGACATAATCTTTAAACATGTATGATAATACAATATTATTTCCCGACAAAAATAAATAAATTAGACGAAAATATTACAAAGTTTAATTCAATTAGTTATTCAAATATTCTTGGAAACTTATCAAATATGCATATGATAAAATGTTGATATACATAAACGGCAAAAAAATAATGATTTCATATTTCTGTGAATATTTTATAACACTCGCATTCGTTAATTTAAGAAAAATAATTATTATACTTATACAATATTTCCATGAAGCGACGTGGTTCATATTTTGCGAGAGATGAATAAAAATTTAATTTGTCTTAAACTCGTATAATCAAATTTTCTGAGTTAGCGCGAAAAAACATTATTTTATCTCACCCAAGAACCGCACTTGATAACGGCATTTAGATGAATAAGATCTGAAATGTTGCTTATACACCTCCCGGTTGCTCTGAAGTTAAAAAAATTAAAAAGGGCAGTTCAGAATTTAATTTTCCAACTCAACCGGGGCGACCCGGTTTTAATTTCATTTTAGAAAAAAACACCACTGTGGACTACCTGAAGAAGGATCAGTCTATTCGTTCTACTATGGTTACTTTTGTAACAAACTCAAGCTTTTGTTATTTATTGATTGATTGATTGATTGATTAGAATGTACGGCCAAGACTAAGCAAGGATCCCGGATACGCCGGGCCAACCGTACATCCCTTTTACATATAACAAGATGGAGGGATAGGAAAGGTTGTTAGGTATGATAGACTTGACCCGGTTACAGACACCTAAGTAGTCAATAGTTAGTAAAGCACAAGACGGCACAATTATTTTTGTTCTTCGGGATATAAATAATCAGCAATCAACATCCTAAAAAGTAATTGATTAATTAGTAAATGTCCTGAAATAAAATTTCATTATTATGAGTGATGAAATTTTATTTAATACCATTTCCTTATATCAATTTATAATAACGCGTCGCCAGGCCCTCCACACACCTTTATTATAGCATTTTAAAAAAATTGATAATCAATAATGTTGGCATCTTAATGGTACGAGTAAATTTCCTGAAATAAAATGTCATTATTATGCGTTAGAGAATCATTATTTTGTACGATATATTTAAATTATTCTTGAATAGAATAAATGTAATGTAATGTAATGATTAGTATAACTAAATTAATTATAATTTGATTGTCGTAAAACAAATAAAATAAAATAAATCAAATCCAAATATTGTAGTATCAAACGGATGGATCCCCTCTTCAACGGATAACCTTACAATTCCTAATAAACCAATATGTTTATTAATAAAAAAAAATGAAACAAAGACATCTGGTTTCAAAAATAGCTAATCTGGAATCTATAAGGTAATATATCAATAATGAATATGTATAATTAACCCATTACAATTTATTCCCAATCAGAATTAAATAAAACTATTAAGCTAATCAGGAATCTAAGATGACAGAATTAGTAATAAGTAGCTATTAGAAAATAATCTAATTAAAGAAGTGCCATTGATCCCAAAAATACAAAATACACCGATGTATCAATATTTGTCTAATTATAAATTTTATTGCATAGCCTCCAAGCGAAAAAATAAGTCAACCCATAAAGTTTCCCTCCACCGACACTTCAATGTTACATATAGCCATAGTCATTTAATCTATTAAAATAAAACCAATTGTCGTGAGACAAATTAAATCTTAAATATACAATTAAATTAAATTAAAATAAGAAATAAAATTTCATTAGTATTAACAATGATTAAATATTATTCTAAACCAAGGTAAATAGCCTTATTTGTTATGAGGCTTAAAAGACTCAGCTTCCACTTCCATCTATATCTGAACCTCCAGATTCTTTTATTATATTAAATTATAGTTAATGAGTTAAATAATACATGACTCTTTTTAATTAGTGGAAATTTTTCTTCAATTTACCGTAATTATCTTGCTCTAAAAGCAATGCTACACAAGAATAATTCCCTTTAGCTAAATGGAAAAATGTCAATAATAGCAAAAAATCATATATATTAGCTGTTCAGGCAAAAACTTATTTATCTCAAGAGTATTTATTCCTCGAGGCTTACAAAATAATAAAGCTGCAAATAATAAAAATGTAGTCATTACGGCTTCAAAATTCTTCTGTAATCAAAAATGTTCATTAGAACTAAATAAATTAGCTTAATCAGGAACTGCAATGAACAATATAGTATTAATAATAAACACCTGATAAAGAGGTACCGAACTAAAAAAGTCCGAATCAAGAAAGTTCTCCAAAAATGAAGCAAAAAAATTGATTTTTGTATGAACACCAGCGACTTATTTTAATTCATATTTTTAACTTAAAATTATGAATTAAAAAAAGCGATTTAGAAAAAGGAGAAAACTCAGAAATGAATTAACAAAGGCTTATACTATTTCATTTTTAAAACACGTACCCTTACTTACCTTCAAAATGAATTAAAAAAGGCACATTCTATTTAAAATTTAAATTTAAATTCCAAAAAATTTTCATTAATGAAAATAATAGTTGCATGGATTTACATTGATTAGTTATAAAATATAAATATAAATAAAAAAGGCTTATATTATTTCATTCTATAAACATTGATATTAATTCATTTTAAAAATGAATTAAGAAATGCTCCGCCCAAATTCACCTTATCGAACTCTTTCATTTTTTCTTTAACTCCGATTTTAATTCATCCCCAAAGCGAATCAAAAACACTTATTTTAATTTAGAAAAAACCCTTCAATTCAGACCCCTTTAATTCATGCAGCCCCTGATAAACCTTGATAACTCTAAATTGCTCATCATATAAAACATAATAAATATAACAATTTAATACTCAAACGGTGAATAATTGGAGGTAGGAATTAGTAAAATTTGTTAATTTCTGAAATCAAAATGTGGAAAGAATCATTTTCATAAATAATCTTAGTAAAATGTACCAAGAAAAATATGTAATGTAGATCCAGGAGTGCTCGCTACCCGCTTCTCTAGAATAAAAAACCAACACACTGCAACCCATAAAGTTATTTCCCAATCCCAATAGATGAAAACTCAGCGATCGCCCGTTAACATCAATATAAAAGAAAATTTATCGCAATACACATCCACCGTATCCTCGCCGCCCCTGTGTAAATTGATCACACAAAATGAAATGAAAATGCAAAAAATCAATGATTGAATCGTTTTTTTCATATAGAAAAACATTTACACTACCAAGCACAAAAAGTAAAAATATAATAATTATATAATGACATAAATAAAACAAAATGAAAACAAAAGTCCCCTGATCTTGTATATTTTTCGTTCGTAATCAATACATACACATCCATACAAAGCACAGTTGAAAGCATATAACAAGCTTTGTATATACATTGCAAAACCATATTTTCGGTTGTATTGAAATGTAAATACATTATATCCCGCTATACACCTCCAATACTAATTTCCATACAAAATACAATGTACGTCGTACGAGTAAATAAATATAAAAACAAAAGTTAGAATTCAAAAGTACCAACGAAAAACAATCGTCGCAAAAAGAACAACAAAAATTGTTATCGAGTGTATCAAAACAGAATAACAGAATTGAAAAACACTTTCTGGCACAAACAATACTCAAACAATACTACCACCATGAGAATACTAGTACTCTACACCTTTATGAGTTATAGAATACAGTAATCATTTTATTATATACTTAAAATTTATTTGGAAAAATATATGTTAATAATTAATATGTATTAAAACGTGTTAAAACAATGGAAAAAATGAGAAAACACTTATCTTATTCATCCTCTGGAATCATAAAAGTCCTATACATATTGAAAAATTACATACATACAATGCGTATGATGCATTCAAACAACGGTATCAAAATACATATAAACGAAATTGTAATATACATATTCTACGCCATTGCAAGCGCATCACACACAAATTAATATAATATAACTATTCAATATGTATCTTACTACGGCTTCAAAATTCTTTAAATCACACAATATATTATTCATGTCTATGAACACTTAGATATATATTATTTAATTAATTAGTTAATTAAAACACATTTAAACTATTTATTTTTAATTATTTAGAGGAGAGACAAAAAAACACGTCTTTCCTCTACGACGTTTAATGGCCGACCCAAACTCAAGCTTTTGTTATTTATGTATAAATAATGGTAGCCTAATCGTATTGTACATGAAAATTTTTCCCAACCTCGCGACATTCGGAATATTTGACAATATTGATAAGTTAATTGTTGCGATCTGCATTTTGTTTGTGACTTTATCAACTTATATTTTGATAAATTTTAAATAATATTATTTTATTAATATTTTTTAATAAATACACAATTTTTGTTGTGAATAATGAAAATAAATTGACATTTTTTTAAATTAATTAGCTGATAAAATATGAATGAGATATCTATACTAGATTTATTTACAATTGGAATTTGATTTAAACTTTTTAGGTAATTACCACAATACTTTATTTATTAATGGAAATGGTATTTTGATTTTATAAATTCACAAATTAAGTACACAGTTAGACATATGTACATATGGTTTTATATAAAAGGCATCGAAAACACAAAACAAAACGTATCCTGATACGAATATGTACACCAATACTAATACTTGCGTTTATTTAGGTGTATTAAATTAAAATTTGTTGAAGATTGTGCCAATGGTGAAGGGCGTAAGGAATAATGGTATCCTAATTTTGAACTTGATTTTTAACTAAATTAGGTAAATGGATGAAAACTGCGGAACCGAACTGGCATATGTTGAAAGTATTGATTTTGCAGAATAATCGGCTATATTTATCATCGAACTAAACAAGGATTCTGAAAATGTTTTGAACCACCTTCTGGGATAGAGCAAAAGAGAAGCAATAAACTAATTCTTAACTGTTCAAAGAGAAATATTAATTATGAAATATTAGAATAGTTGATATAAAGGCAATTTGGAAATTAAATTTAAAGTAAGTTCTGCATGCTAACTGTTAAGCCATTGTAATGGAATTAGTCACGATTCATTTATACGGAAATTATTTTTAAATTAATTATAGAACATTTTTGGGAATATTGTAAAAATTTAGGCGTTAGAAGAGCAAGGTAATAGAATTCCAAATTATTTGTTGAATGAAGTACGAAAAATAATTAAACAACGTTTAAGAAAAACAAACTGAAATTTTGTATTTAGTTTCTAAGAGTATTACAGACGATTCCGGTTAATCGGGACACCGGTTAATCGAGATAGCCACTTAATTGGGACAAATCCTAAAGAACGGAAACAAAACCAAGCAAATATGTAACATAAATTTACTTCGCTTTTTCGGTACAATATTTCGTTTAATCGGGACAGTAATGATAGAAAAAAATTGACTAAAGACGGATTCAGTGTTGCGTTCTTTTGTTCCTTCCTTCCATCTGAATTTTTTTTAAATCAATCCAAATCTTTAACAGCATTGTTAAAGTTATTAAACAAATATAGCCTGAAACTTCCATGTGATTCTCGAATACTACTACAAACCCCAAGAATTGCATCTCAGTTTGCTGAAATAGCACCTCATAAATACATACACCGCGGAATTAAGCAGCCAACATTACGAGAATTAGATTATTTTAGCGATGTAAAACAGCTAGTTTTTAATTAACATTGACGGCCTACCGGTAGCCAAAAGTAAGACAGATTGCATTTGGCCAATTCAAATAAAAGTGGCGGAAATTAACAATTATGTATTCATTCCTGGGATATATCATTGTCCGCGGAAACCACAATTTTTTAATTCGTATTTGAAAGAACTTACAAAGGAGTTAAATACTTTAGTTATTAATGGTTTAATTTTTAATAATAATAGAATAGCAATAAAAATTCTTGGATTTGTATGTGATGCAACAGTTAAGGTCGAAAATACGTACATTAAAAACTTCAATGCATATTATGAATGCCCAAGATGTACGACGAAGGGAAATTTTAAAAGGAGACTCTCAGGAGATTGATGGAGATAAGATTCAATTTAGAAACACGGTCACTTTAAACCAGCTGCCACCAACCTGATCCTTCGATGAAACAGAGGCACAAGAGGTTTAATTCGTGAAGCTTGATTTGGCGCAGATCACTGAAATTGATGCTCTCATAAATAAACTTTCAAGTCAAATGCCGTGATTTTGACCGGAAACCGCGAAGCGTTAATACTACAAACTATGGAACGCGACTGAATTTACTATGTTCCTTATTTACACTGGCCCTCTAATATTACAAGAAATTGTAGACCCTGATTCATTTAACAACTTTTTATTGTTGCATAAAGTAACACACATTTTATCGGCACACTCATCATTAAAGCGGCTAAATAGGGCCAATATTTGATTACACAAACTTGTACAGCACGCTGTACAGCACTACTTATTCGTTTTGACGAGCGACGTTGAAAGATTTGGCCCTTTGGAAACATTTACTGCTTTCCCATTCGAAAATAATTTAAGTCAGTTAAAAATTTAATAAGATCTTCGAGTAATCCGTTACAACAATTGGAAAATCGTTTTGCCGAGTTGAATTATTTTCAGAAACCTAGACCAGAAATATAAAAAGGATTTATTGAAAAATGGCCCGGAAATCACGGGTATTTAATCTAGCAAGGAATGACTTTTTACAAAACTTGTATTACCTCAAGGTTCATTTTAAAAATTAATAGTAAAGATAACTTCATAATGACTGGATCTGGTTACTTTATTATAAAAATATTTAATTATGATAATCTTGATGAAATGAAAGATGGCTATTTTGACGAAGAACTACGTCCATCAAGTGTGCAATCTAAGAACACTAAAGAGGTCGATTTAAATATGTTCTTCCTTGCGGCATTAATGGAATATACAGAAAGTTCAAAATTAATTGATAAACGGTTTACAGTGGATAGAGAGGTTGCAATAATTTTAATGGGTGATTTTAATGTAGATGTTAAACGGAATGAAGGAGCGTTTGAGTTTATGAAGCATCATTTCAATCTAGATATGGTTCCGACTAATTATCCAAGTACATTAGGAAATACTTACATAGATTTGTTATTCACTAGGAAAATAACTCCAGAACTTCTTTCATCGGTTTGTTACTTTTCGTATCATCATACCAATTCTTCATAAAATTTGTGATGTAAAATAATAAAATATTTCAAAAACTATCTTTTTATCGCCAAAAAATACTTACATTTATATGAGTAGAGTAGTTCTACGCCTAACAACACCTGGAGCTATGTCACCGAACAGAGCTTGCCGTAATTTTTTTGTTAAGACCGATACCCGAATAATTGTTAGTAAATGAATCGCATCAAATTACGACTATTAGGAAGTTTAATTGGCAAAATTAATGAAAGCCATATGCAAGTGATCAAAATTACAAAGAATGTTGTAAAATGGGTTGAAATATGGATGAAGATCACATTTTTAATATTCCACTTTTGTCTGAAATTATACCACAAAAAACTCGACAAATGTTCACATAAAAATCAGAAATACAGATTATCACATAATTGATACTAAATTTTAAATTAAATTATTTTTTTTTCCTTAAATTAAAGTACATTAAATTGGAAAATGTGTGGAAATACACATATATAATTTTTTTTATTCTCGTTCCCAGTTAAAAGATGTCATCTGAAAAACTTTATAGTTATAGTTTCTTTTGGAATATTCATTTCTCAATTCGGATAAAAACATTATTACTATGCGCTTTTTTAATAAGGAATTTTAATAAGTTCACAAATGAATAATAGCTAGCATATTAAATACCAAATCAAGTTATTTTGAATGTCACACTTTGAGAAATGTGGGGGGTGGGCTGATAAATATCCATCTGAAGAATGTATTTCAACGAGTTTAGCAGACTAACGGTAGGACAGAAATACAATAACTGCGTAGCAGGGACAAGTAATAGCCACTAGGAATTAAAGTCTACTAACACAACTTGCCCCGTAAATAACGCCTATGCGTTTTATTTAAGAGCCTCGAGAGTTATCCAATTTTAAAAGATCATAAATTTATTCGATTTCTGCGCTCATTTAAATGCCACGCCTAGGCGAAATATTTTAAATTCCTCTTCCGTTTTACAAGAATAAGAAAAGAATAAGATTCCAATTTATTTAAATTACTAATCACCATCAATTTGGGACTCTTAGTTGATAAATAATAATTGCTTTATATATGATGGTACATCTTATATTCTCGGTTTTTGTGTAAAGCAGCACAGCACGTAAACTACAATAGAAATACTGCATATTTAAGAAAAAACACCACTGCTTAATAACAAAATTCAAACGTTCAATTTTATTCAAAGCACACATACTTTGGAAACAAATGTAAGTAATTAAGTTAAACTGTTAACTAGAACACCCAAGAACGTATTTCATGATTCGCATATCCCACAAATTATTATTTTTTCGATTTAACCCCAAAAATAAAAATAAAATAATAATATTTTAGTTTCGCAAAAAATTACAAACAGAAAAGTTGGTCTTAATCCGCGGTTACACACTTTCATTCTTTCGTCGCGATTCTTTCCTCGTTTCCGTTCCCTTCACATAGAAACTAATTTTGTGGCGGAGAAATTTTTGATTTTTTTTCAGCAACATTTTTCCTTGGTTCAACTGATTCTCGCACTACGACAAAGATAATTATTACAAGGACACCTTGTTGATTTGTCGTTTTTTGGTTAATTTCTGTTTCGAGAGGAATAACATTATTTTTTCAAACAAAGAAGCAGTTTTCGCAGCAAATAATAAACTTTTATTGCAATACGAATAAATCAAAAAATATAATTTTACAAACATGCATAAGAAACGTGCAATCAACTTATCTTTTGAAATGATAGAATCGCAACAAAAGATCAAAGTATGGAACGGCGGTTCAGAGTAATGCAAATGCAACACGAGAAACACAAATGTAGTAAAAATTATTTTGGTTGGATAGTTAGAATGAAAAAAATAAATTTGTATACAATTCGGGCGTAATTTTCGGTCGAGAAAAGAAGTTGGCAGAAGCTCCAGATGGGATAGTGTAGATATCAGTACTATAAAAACACATAGGCGGGGTTATTCCGAAGGAGTCTTTTGAATAACATCAATAAAAAATAATAATAATTTTACGCTGCATTTGTGATCTATTTTAGATAATTTTACGAGATGGCCAGATTTGCGATTGTGGTGTGACCTAAAATTTGAGAAAGACAACAAATAGCTGATTGGTCAATGAGGCGGAAGTAACTGATAAAAAACAAATTGTCTACAGAGAAGAGATATCTGACTTTCTCACAAACAAGTGACTACTGACTGGTGAGTGCTGAAAATGTATCATGATGTAATTGATGCAAGAAAAAAACAAACAAGATGATTCGCAAAATTAAAATTTCGAGTTATATCTATATAAAATAATTAAAACCACTATTATTAGTTAAGTGAATATGTGTGTTTGGGACTGTGATATACAGCTCGAGCAACGCCACATTGTCTCATAGTGAGACTTCAACATATCAGAGGAGACATGTCCTTTTGGAAAAGTGAGTCTTTTAGTAACATTAACCAGCCCTGTAAGTCGGACTGCTATGAACGTACTATCCAGACGGTAACACGTGCTTGTCTATCCTGTCTATCGATAGCGCACGCCAAATTACACTTGAAAAGCCATATATAGTTAAATTTATTAGTTTCTTAATTTTGCAGTTTTTTATGTTCCCTCGAGCAGCAAAGTTGTTTTGTAAAAGAAGAGTTTTCATCATAATAAAAACAACGGAGACAGTTCATCAAAACATAAGCAATATCTACTATAAAAACTTAATAATATTTTTTGTATAAAAATTTATATTCAACTAAAATAAAAATAATAATAATTACTTTTATTGGTAATTTTATTTCAATTTTGCTCTATTTAGATAAGACTCTTCTTGGCGACAGTCATTTAAAACTCCAACTATTGTAAAAATGTAACAACAATTGAATCAATCAAAATTGTTAAGATAATAGGTACAAGAAATTAGTAATTACTTCATATATTAAATAAATTGTTGAAAATAATATAAAGCCTTTATTGGTTGGTTTAAAGTAATATAAAATGAGGTTGAATTTAATAAAATTTAATATCAAAAACTCCATGTTATCATTTATTGATGGTCTTTGTCTCTAGAAATACGCATAGATATTTTCAATACTCCTCCCTCTCCTCTATTCCCTTTCTGGATAAATTAGTTTAACAATTTTAGCAAAATAACAATTTCTGTGCAAGCACCAATTGTACCAATAACGAGACGTTTAAACGAAATTACGAGTACATTCTTATTTGTGATT
The DNA here is from genome assembly GCA_947310385.1 of Nephrotoma appendiculata. NCBI lineage: Eukaryota > Metazoa > Arthropoda > Insecta > Diptera > Tipulidae > Nephrotoma > Nephrotoma appendiculata. The sequence goes on from OX371225.1 coordinate 107,613,588, forward strand.
TCGTAATTTTAACATTTACTCTGGTTTTGTTAGCTATCATTCTGCGGTAAACTTTAGTAAATTTTCCTAAATTCTAATGTACACATAATTTTAATTTTAATGTCTTTCGCAGAAATTTACATGTTTACTTGCTAGTCTGAAGATATAGAAAATCTTTATATTGCCTCTATAGGTATACACTCACAAGAAACGAATATCCGAAAGTTATTTGCGTACGTATCACATAAACTTCTTGCTAGTAAGTTTATACAAAGGACTTATAATAATATATATTACTCCCCAATGTTGTTAACGTAATTTACTATTTGCTTATTTTTTGTCGTCAAAACGCCCGTTATTCACTTTTCCGTCATCGCACACTTCACCCCTCCAAAAAATGTTTGAAAAAAAACCTGTAAATTCTCCGGAAGACGTGCGAAAATACTCATAAAACCTGCAAACTGATCGTTTATATGTTAAATTCTAGCACTCATATTACGATTGTCTGTTTTCGTGTCATTCTTTCTGCCTGTGCCACCCCTCATCCGCTTACTACGCTCAAAAATCCAAAAACATTTTCACGATATCTAATTTTCATCATCATTAGATGACAAAAAAATGAAAATGTTCGAAAAAAGATATTCGTAATATTATAAAAATATAATAAATTAGAGCAGAGGAGAACGTTCAAAATAAACTTTTCATATTCTTTTACACTACACAAGTAGACGCACATTGCCGTGTATGTTTTATAAACTTACGAAAAACAAAAAAGTGGAAGGAAATGAAAAATAATCGTTTTAAATTTCCACTTATTGTTTTTTGTACGTAAGAGTATAGTCGCTGTTTGTGTTATTATTGTTGTTGCTGTTATCAAAAATGTCCAACTAATTAGACGGAATTAAATTTATGTTTTTGTTACTGTTTTGAAAGTTTTAATTGAAACGATAAAGAAAAGATGAATGTGAATGGTTTGATTTGGTAAGATGTTACGAAGGGAGAATAGTAAAGATTTTTCAATGTTACATCTCTTGGTTTACCAATATAGTCTGCGGTTTCATACAAGGCTCCGATTGAATAAAGAATTAAGCTCCACCGACGGCCCATATATGACGGAAAAACTCCTAGATTCATTCCTTCTCGCGTTGCTCTCTGGGTCAAAACTCATAATGAATCAGGCGGTGTAGTGGAGACGACCAGTTTGACTTGAATTTGTCATCAACAGGTACGTGAAGCAAAATACATCATTGACTTCCGCGGATATACACAGTGTATATGGAATATACCACCATATTCCGACGAAATTCCACCTTATCTCCACTTTGATTTTTTGTCTTTTTAGTTGGGATTCACACCTGCACTGAAATTTTTGTGACACTTTTCTTTGGTGATTAGTACGGATTTCCGTCTACTTGGCATTGCATATTGGGGTGACATTAAAACTATCGTACGCGACTTTAAAAAAATTGTTAGCAATGCGCAAAAATATTTCGCACATCGGTCCTTACACCGTGCACCTCACTAGTAACAACAATGGCCACGCGTCACCAAACTGGCAATAATCTACAATATAGTTGTATCAAGAACATTTTATTCTCATAAGAGAATCCACAAAGTTACGTCACCCAGAAAAAACAGTTTTTAATTCAATAACTTAGACATATTAAATCGTATTTTTCGAAAATCAGCAATAAAATTCTTTAATGAATAACTTAGTTTTAAGTTTAATAAAAATATGTATTCTATCAAGCAAATTAAATTAGTTTTACTAATACACTTAATATAATGACAATGTATTAGTTATCAAGTCAAAACTCACTGAATTTATTGATAGGATAATGTTCGTTATTAAAATAAACATAAGGACTTGATTAAATTACTAATTCAATAACTAAAGTTATTACAATTACAACGTGACTGTTCTCGTTATTCCCTCAATAACTTTTATTTATTGAATTTTCATAAAACTTATTGCAATTACATTTGGAATGTAAACTAATTATGGAATTTTTATTTGAAGAAATATTGATGTACTTAGAAATATATATAGTCGCAATTGTAAACCCCTTACCCTTACTTATTGCGTAGCGAATCATTAAAATTTGCTAAGGGCATTATACTTTACGTACTTATACTTTATAAAAGTTCAAAATTTTTTTAATATTTTTGTAGTTTTATCACTGCAGTCTGATGAGACGACCGAATTTTTTAATGTGAAGAATTCAATGTTTCCATTGGTACGAAACCAAGCTTCCATTATATTTACTAGCTTCACTAAGTTAGTTATATCAAGCAACACGACTCTCTAGAGATATCTTCTTAAACAAGATTATAGTCTCTACGGGCCTCACACCCTCTAAGGATAAATTCAAGATGCCCCCATTCAAGATGGACTTGAACAATATTCAAAACGCGTTCCAACGTCTTGGTAACCTCACCTCACCCTATTAGGGTATTATCCAAAATATCCTTTATTAGGATTATTACGCTCTTTGTACAAATTAATAATTTAATTTTTTGGAATAATAAAAAGAAAGTTAAAAGCAACCGAACTGACAACTGCCCAGTTTCACCTTTGCCTTCCATAACCACTGGATCTAAACCTACTACTTCATCTACTTCTGTAACTGATTCATTAATGATTAAGAAAGTGTATGATGAAATTCTCATAATGAGGAATGAGTCTAACGTCAACCATGAAAATACCTTAAAACGAATAGTAACTCTAGAGAAATCTAGATGCATGTGAAAAATAAAGTCGACGCTCTTGAACAGCAACAACTTCAGAACTCAATTGATATTGTTGGTGTTCAGGCTGTGAAAGACGAGAAAGTTAACAATTTAGTGATTGGTGTTATAAAAATGAACCTGAACCTAGATATTAATGAAGATGACATTGACTACGCTCACCGCAAAATCAAGAAGAGCGGTGATTATACCGATATTATTCAAGTAAAATTCTTATGCCGGCACACTAGAAATTGTGTATTGGCGTCTAAACGGAAAAATAAAACATTAACAGCTGAGAAATGCGGATTACACGGAAATAAAATTTTTATAAATGAAAGTTTAAGCTATTCTAAACGTCAACTATACGCTGCTGCTAGACAAGCTAAGAATAATAAAGGTTACAAGTATTTATGGATCCGAAGTTCAAAAATTTTGTTGAGGAAGATCGATGGAGATAAAACTATAGTTATCAGCAATGCTAATGACCTCCAAAGCTTATAATTTTTTTCTTTTTTACGTTAATGTCGAACTTAAATAATTCACGAGGTCATTTAAACTTTAGTTCTCCTTCATCTTTTTCTTCCTCTACAGATTTACCTTCTAATACGGAATTTCTAACTGCTCATCAAAATGTCATAAGTTTACGCAAGAATGGTGATAATGTTTTTTCTCATATTACCTCACTAGAAAATGTACCTGATTTATTGTTTTGCACTGAAGTTTGGATTTCATCCAGTGAGATTGATGCATATCAACTCGTAAATTATAGTATGGTTGATGGTTGTAACAATAACTATTCATCAGGTGGCATTGTAGCTTACGTATTTACTTCAGTCATATATAAATTCTCCTCTGCAGATGTTTTGAGAATAAATTTAACAATTTTTTCTGAACCAGTTTGTGTAATCTGTGTTTATCGCTTTCATTTTTGTTCGGTCGATAGCTTTATCAATGAGTTGAGTAACTTTTTGCAAGGCATTAATAGTAAGAATTTAATTTTGATAGGGGATTTCAATATTAATATTTTGGCCTCAAATCCTAGAATCCAAGATGTTTATGATTATTTACCTAGGATGTCTAGTTTTGGACTTACTTCTCTAGTTAATATTCCAACTCGTGTAATAAAGTCATCTTCTACATGTATTGATCATGTTTTTGCTCGTACTAAACCATTTTCCAAATTAAATTTCACTTGTGAAGTACATAATTTTATGTTATCTGATCACCATCTTATTTCTTTAAATGATAGAATGTATGAAAATATTAAATCCTCTTTCTTAAAGTATACTATTTTGAAGAGAATTAACTTCAAGCGTCTAAATTCTTTGTTAATTCAGGATCAATGGAAATTATTATTAATTGATGATCCTAGGTAGCTACATTTAACGCTAACGTTAGTTCTAAAGTAAAAAAAAATTTAACCCTAGGGATATCTGATGGTCTACTCAAATTGATCGATGAAAAAAATAAATTGTTAAAAGTTCTTCGCGGACGTGTGCGAACAATAACCAAAAATTAAAAAATCGTATTCATCGTATGCAAGCTAAGATTAAATCTGAAGTTATATCTACCAAACAAAAATATTATTCCAAAAAATTCGAACGGTCTAAAAAAGATTTAAAATCCCAATGACACTTAGTTAATGATCTTTTAGGTCGGAAAAGAAAATCTAACACGCCCTCTGAAATTATTGATGGAAATGGTAATATTATTACTGAAACTTGCGAAATAGCAGAGGTGTTCAATAAGTTTTTTATCGATGTTTCTAACACCTTAAAAACTAATATTAGTTGTCCGCACCCTGCTTCTCAGTCCGATAATTCAATGTTAATTAATAGTATAGAGCCAGCGTCATTTTTCTTCTCCTCTATTTCCCCCTTTGACGTTTGTTGCTACATTAACAGTGTAAACACTTCTAATAGCTGTGGTATCGATGGTAAAAGTAGTTTCGTCGTTAAGAACATTGGGACTAATATTGAATGTATGCTGTCCCATATCTTTAATACTTGTCTGGAACATGGTGTGTTTCCTGATTGTTTAAAAACTGCTATAATAATCCCGTTATTTAAAAAAGGAAATCCTAATATGCTGAATAATTACCGCCCAATTTCACTACTCTCTGAGCGAATTAAAAAAAATCATATTGGTAAATTTTTAAGTGAAGTTAAAATTTGGCTTTTTAGTCGAGATGAAATTGAATCATTATTTACAGTAAATAAATAATGTCTAGATAAATTTACATATTTTAATACTATGAATTAATACATTCACTTCTTTAAATATAATTTTTAAATAAAATATATTTAAATAAATACAGTGCTGTGAAAAAAAAAATTGGGCAAACATATTTTATTGCAAATTGGAATCTTTTTTTGATAAAATTACAAAACTTTTGAACGCAATTGGCTTATTGTTTCATTTTAAAGACATGTATGACGTAATTTTTTGAAAAAAAAAATTACCTGCAATTTAGGGAAAACCCCCGAAAAATGCCATAATATTCAAAATACTGATTGAAGGTGATTGAAGTTAAAGTAATGGAATAAATTAAACACTTATTTTTATTTTTTTTTATTGTTTTTTATTGATTTATACAAATTCTATCTTTAATATTAATATTTTGTTTGACCGCCTTTTGTTTTTTTTACATCGGTATAACCTCGCCGGGCGAGAGCAACTGGTGTGCAAAAAAATTGGTCAAGAAATTATTTTATTTTACGCCTAGGTAGCGTTCTTGGCCGACATTAGGGTTCAGATGTTTTATTGCGTGTATTTTTTGTTGTTTGAGTATAAATAGTGCATATTTTGTAAGATTAAGTTATTCTGTAAGTGATCCTAGTCAAATAAAGAATAAAGTGCAAGTTTAGTTAAAAAAATGGGAAAAGTTAGTAAGCAGTGTAAAAGCAATATGTTGATTTGGGCGCGAGAAAATGTAACCACGCGTGAAATAGCTGAAAGATTAAACATTCCTACAAGTACTGCCGCGTGGAATATTAAAAAATTGCGAGAGATGGGCAGTACACATAGAAAGAAAGGCTCTGGAAGGCCCACAAAGACAACGCAAGTGGAAGATCGTTTCATAATATTACAATGTCGTCGGAACCGTTTTAAAACTTCATCGGACATAAGACGGGATGTTGAGCGAGCAACAGAAAAAGAAATTTCAGCCAGCTTAGTGAGAAAAAGACTTGTTAAAGCTGGTTTAAGAGCACTTAAACCAGTCCAGAAGCCTGAGTTCACATTACTAGTGAAAAAACAACTTTTGCTATGGGCTCAGGAGCATGTTTCTTGGACTCCAGAGATGTGGAATGATGCGATTTTCCTCGATGAATCAAAATTCAAGCTGTATGTTGGAGATTGAAGAATTCTAGTAAGAAGAAAACCGGGCGAGAGGCTTAGAGACGAATGTCTTTTAAGACTTCCACCGAAAATGGAAGGAATTAATGTCTGGGAATGCTTTTCTGGAAATGAAACCGGTCGATTGTGCTTCCTTAGTTCCAGCATTACAACAGCTGTTCATCTGCAGGTCCTACACAACGAATTTGAGCCTTCTGTTTTAAAGCTTTTTGGCAAGACTTGCAAATTTATTTTTCAACATGACAACGCTCCGTCCCATACCGTCAAAATTGTGAGTTATTAAATTTGAATTGTAGATAAAAAGATTGGCTTTCAGATAAACATAAATAATTTGTTAAAAATTTGTTTTTTTTCTTATCTCTTCATTTAAAGGTAAAAAAGTACTTCGAAGAAAGAAGTATCGATGTGTTGAGCTGGCCCCCGTATAGTCCAGACTTAAATCCCATTGAAAATATTTGGTCTATAATGAAGCTAAAAGTAGCAAGAAAGCGCCCAGACCGATTCAAGCTTTTAAAGGTTTGTTGATGACGATTTGGGAATCCATACCTCCTACGGCTTTGAAAAATTTATCAAATTCAATGAACCGGAGGTGTATCGCTGTAATAAAAGCAAATGGTGGTCCACTAAAACTTTAATATTAAAGATAGAACTTCTATAAATCAATAAACAATAAAAAAAAATTAAAAAATTAGTGTTTAATTTATTCCATTACTTTAACTCCAATCACCGTATTTTGAATATTATGGCATTTTTCGGGGGTTCTCCCCTAAATTGTAGGTAAATTTTATTTTTTTTTTTCAAAAAATTACGTCATACATGTATTTAAAATGAAAAAATAAGCAAATTGCGTTCAAAAGTTTTGTAATTTTATCAAAAAAATAATCCAATTTGCAATAAAATATGTTTGCCCAATTTTTTTTCACAGCACTGTATAATGCTAAATATAGTAAAGTAATAAGTAAAATATTTTTTTTGATTAAATTTTTTATTTTTTATTTCTTGGTTTTGCTTTTTTGTAGTTTATATTAATAAATGTTGAAAATATATTTTATGAGCCAATAATAGTAAATATATAAGGTTTTTTATTGGTATATGGCACAGACATACAATAAAAATAATTAATTGCTGAGCTTTCGATGTCAATTCGACATCATTATCAAAGCTAATGAAATTTTATTAAACAAAATTTTTCCGTTACAAAATATACAGAGCCTACACAGTGAATTTTATATAAATACAAATTGAATAGAAGGTATATTTAAAAATTATATAAAATAAGATTTGAATTTATAAAATAAAAATGCAAATATTTAAAATAAATTTAGAATTTTTAAAATTAAAACAACAATTAGGTAGACAAAAACAAATTAGACAAAATAATCATAAACATTTTCGATATAAGCATAATCATTATTAATATTTATAGAATTTGTACTAGATTTAATATACAACATTTCCAAAATTGACCTCTTTCTAAAATTCCGTTCTTTATCAAGTATCTTGACATTATCTAAATTAATTGTATGACTTGTATTTTTCAGATGTGTTGTAAGAGCACTCGTGCTTTGTTCGTTATCGTTCTTTACGCCATTTTTATGTTGATACACACATTTTTCTACAAATTGTTTGGTTTGACCAATATAAACAACATTACAATCACATTTAATTTGATAAACTAAATTGGCCTGTTTTTTTAACGGTATTGGATCTTTAAGTTTTGAAAAAATGGAATCTTTTAAACTAAATGATGAGTTACCAACAATTTTGAAATTATAATAGAATAGATAAATAATTTTGAACATCATTATTAAGCCGAATATTAAAATTACTAACAAAATGTTTTTGTTTCCAAAAACTTTTATTAATTAATTTTACCGGATAATGGTTAAGTAAAAGTGTTTCTTTCAAAATTTTAAAATTTTTATTATGGAATTTTTTGTCTGAAAGTTTTAAGATTTTTTGGGCCAAAATATTTACTGTATTAATTTTATACTAGCTGAGCTGTGACTGAATAATCAGTCACGTGAATACATTTTGTTTAATTTTTCGTTAAGAAATGATTAAGAAGATTTTTTAAGATGTAAATTTGATGCACTTTTATCAAAAATAAAGTAAATTCATATACGCGGTTAATTTTTAAATATTAAATAGATAGAGTGTCATGACAAAATTGTATTTTTACACTCACAACTATTAACACCAAAATGTATGTAAAATCATTTTATGTTCTGTGTTTTGTTTAATTGAGATTCAATTACAAATTTTCTACTCATTTTGTCATCACAAAAACATCGGCAATTTTAATAAATTTTGTCATTGTCACGGTGTAATGCGCATGATCATAGATTCAATATAAACATCAACATCAGTGACAAAATTTTGCTGAAAACACCTGAGGTACCCGTTTCAGGTACTTGCCGGTGGAATTTTTCCGATTTTTCTAGCAAAGGCACACCGCTATATTAATGTCGACCTACCCTGAAAAATTTAAACGGATCGGATCATGTTTACGGGTCATTTTGGCGTTGAGTTTGAAAAAATTAAGCGTATTAATATAATAGATGAAGTAGGAAGCCAAGAATGAAAATTTAGATATCTGCCAGACCAACTATCTTTATGATACCAATCGAAAGAAATTTTGCCATCAGGTTCGTGAATCAAAAGTAAATCTAAAAATGCAATTTTGTTATTAACTTCCTTTTCTAAAGTAAATTTTGTACGAATATATATTTTATTAAAACTATCTAAAAATATATCAATTTTGTTTTCTGGTATAGCAGTAATGATATCATCTATACATAACGATAATAAAATAAAGGTAAAAATCTAAAGAATCTAGTTCTAAACTTTCTAAATTTTTCATTAACAAATTAGCTAATATCGGACTTATGGGAGAACCCATTGGAGAACCAAAAATTTATTTGTAATTTATATTATTAAAAGAAAATTCTGAATTATTTAAAACAATGCCTAAACCTTCAAGAAATTGGACTTTCGTTAATTTGGATTTTGCGTTCTTTTTAATGTTTCTCCAACTTTTACTGATAATATCCAAAACTAAAAAACTATCTACATTTGTGAATAATGAAATTACGTCTAAAGAAATTAAAATAAAATTTGGAGGTATAATAACGTTTTGAATTTTATGTTTGAAATCTTCGGAATTTAGAACAAAAGAAGAAGTTTTACCTACACTAAATTTAATAATATTACCTAAAAATGCCGATAAACTGTACGTGGGACCATCTATAGAGCTCACGATAGGTCTATATGGTATGTCAGGTTTATGGATCTTGGGCAAACCATATAATTTGGGTACAATTGGTGTATAACTTGTTAATTTTTTCTTTGTCAAAACATCAATATTACCTGCATTGTGCCAATTTTTTACTAAAGAATTTATTGTAGTTTGGATAGGTGTCGAATTATTTTTCAATAATTGTCTGTACGTGGTCTCATCACTTAGTAAAACATTCATTTTTTTAACATAATCACTGCGTGTTCTTATTACTGTCACATTGCCTTTATCTGCCCCTGTCACTAAAATGTTTGGATTATTACGTAAAAACGTTTTTGTTTGTTTTTTCGTATGACAAAATACGTTTTTCAATAGGTGAGAGACTCTGTGACGAAGAGCTATTTTTAAAATTAGTTAATATATATTTATAAAACGATTACGAATTTCAGCGCGGTCATTATCCGGAAAACCAAAAATTGCACTTTCAACACTTGAAATAATTTTAAAGAATGGAATATAATTAATAGTAGGTGGACAAAATTTATTACCTAAACTTAAAATAAATTTTACATTGTTTGGGAGATCAATATCGGAAAGGTTTACTAGCCATTTTGCACTAGTACTAACTGAACTATGAAATAAAACATTTACACTATTTATCATAATATTGTCCAGTTTAGATATTTGTCTTACCTTAATCTCATTAAAAAGAAAACTAAAAGTAGATTCTGCTTGTAGAATAAACTCTTCGATAATGTTACACGGAAGTATATCTTCTAAATTATGATGAGTGGACGTCAAAATGTTTTTCGTACTTTAAATTGCTTTTATTGTTGTATTAAATTAAATGTGATTAAATGTTTATCAAATTAAATGTGATTGTAATGTTGTTTATATTGGTCAAACCAAACAATTTTTAGAAAAACGTGTGTATCAACATAAAAATGGCGTAAAGAACGATAACGAACAAAGCACGAGTGCTCTTACAACACATCTGAAAAATACAAGTCATACAATTAATTTAGATAATGTCAAGATACTTGATAAAGAACGGAATTTTAGAAAGAGGTCAATTTTGGAAATGTTGTATATTAAATCTAGTACAAATTCTATAAATATTAATAATGATTATGCTTATATCGAAAATGTTTATGATTATTTTGTCTAATTTGTTTTTGTCTACCTTATTGTTGTTTTAATTTTAAAAATTCTAAATTTATTTTAAATATTTGCATTTTTATTTTATAAATTCAAATCTTATTTTATATAATTTTTAAATATACCTTCTATTCAATCTGTATTTATATAAAATTCACTGTGTAGGCTCTGTATATTTTGTAACGGAAAAATTTTGTTTAATAAAATTTCATTAGCTTTGATAATGATGTCGAATTGACATCGAAAGCTCAGCAATTAATTATTTTAATTTTATATCTGTGCCATATACCAATAAAAAACCTTTATATTTAATAAATGTTATTAGATATTATCCACTACGTTTGTACCCTCAAACATCAATAATAAAATTTACATTATGTGTAGGGGGTTCCGATACTGATCTCTAAAGATCATAGGAACCTTTCTAGTTCATTCAATCCTATAACTTTGTTAAAATATTATCTAGTTTATATGTTTAGTTTTTAATTTTTACTATTTTTTAGAATTTCGATTTTTGATTATCTACTCATGTAATTTAAATGGTAAGATACAAATGTTAACATTGTATAAATGATTGGAAGAAATAAAATAAAAAAAAAAATAAAAAAAAATAAAATAAAAAATAACTAAGGAAGTTCCACTTTAAAACGCCAAGTTATTGAACATAACTAAATACTTATTGGTATTACAATTATTTTATCGATACAAAGGAAAACTATCGATAAAATCAATAACTATAAATTTGTTACGATAACAACCTATGTTTTTTATTCATTTTGCATATGAAAACTGTTATTTCAACAACTTTTTTTTCGGGAAATGGAAATCGATCACCTCTTGTTCTCTAAGAGACATTAAAACAGCATATCCGCGGTTAGGTGCAGACAGCGATCACATGCTTGTCTTTTGAAGAAACAAGTGAAAATTGTCATCTTCATTCAATAGAAAGGCACAAAAGTCGTTGGAATGTCGATGCTTTAACAGATTTATCAATCAGCTGTCACTGATTATTTTGACCGTCACAATAGTAACGAAGAAACTCCACTAAACATCCAGGAGATGTGGCTCTCTATACAGTTAGCCATAGCTACTGGGGCGTAAACGAATTGAAAATAAACAAAATCTACGTGGAAAACGATTCGCTCGTAATACTAGAAGTACTCTAGCAGAATATCTCCGTGCTAGGAAAGCTAAGACTAAATATTTCCGACAAAAGATGCGCGGAAATTTGAGAAAATACGTCGAAAACATCAGCTCAGCCAAACGAAACAAGGAAATTCAAGGGACTGTTTTGTTAACGCCAGGAATCTCTCTAAAAACTTTCAGTATGGCAAACATACTTTCAAAATCTGCTAAATCGGACTGGTGAGGCTACCCCTATTAGAGCACTTGCCCAGCCGAGTGAGGAGGTCTTTGTCGTATATTCCACAGTATAAATAGTAGAAGCCGCTTTTACTAGATTGCAAAAATTAAAGGCACACTCTAGACGGCATCGCCGCATAATTAATCAAAAAAGGAGTCACTGTTTCCGTATCAAATGAGAAATGGAAGACCGCACTTGTATGCCCGTTACAAAAGCTATTGCGGCATAACTTTATTGAGCACTGCTTACAAAGTGTTGGTTAATGTTGTACTTACCAGACTCGTCGCTCATATGCATAGGAATGCCAGAGAAACTCGTTTCTTTGTGTGAATTACAATCGTCTATGGGTCTATGGGTCTATGTAGAATTTAGTCGGAGGAATTATATCAGATCCCTTTGAAATAACATCCGATGTTCGACAGGGGGATGCAAGCTCGCACTTTAAAAGCACTAATAAGATTTGTGCTTGTTTTCTTAAGCGAGATCTGACCTCTAACAACTCTATACTGTTGTTTACATCTGGAAAGAAGGTCATTCGTCCCATTTTTGGTTCAAATAAAGTTGCGGAGAACCAACTTCTTAGAGGCAGCTATATCATTCATTAAATCCAACCGAATTAGATGGTTAGGCCATGTTTCAAGATCCTCACAACAACCGATGATACCAAAGTGTTCCAGCAACAACACATGTCACATTTTTACAAGGAACTTAAACATTTTGGACTTAATCATATTACTAATATTTTGTATTTTATATATGAAAAAGAAAGAGAAGAATGCAGTAAATATGTTACCATATTTTTGTGAAGACACACAAACTATGATTGCAGTTATTCAATCTTGTCTATTTCTTAATCACGATATCGGTATAAAAGAGATTTAACGTAACACAAATCGTAATCAGTCACTCTTAGAGAACTAGAGCTGTTATAAAAATGTAGGGAAATAATATACGGTGTGGCCGACACGCGACACCCGCCTTCTTCTTTTAATTATTGAAAATGATTTATAATTTTGTATGCTTGTTCAGATTATACTCGTAGGTGATACATTTAACTGCCTTCCAAATCACATGCCATGCTGACTTTCTATTTTAAATCCCAGTTCAAACCATTTTAAAAATGAAAAAAACAAAATTTTAAATTTATTCACAATACAATCGCAATCAAAAGAAAACTGGAAAATTTTATTTTAGGACGAGAAATAAGCAATTATTTTTTTTTTCATTTTTGTCTTGGTTTATAGCTATGTATATGTATTTTGTCTTACGAATTTTTCATGAATAATATTTAATTAAAGCTTTTTTATTTCGTGTGCTTATTTTTTGTTATGCTTTATTACCATTTTTAAATAATTTCAGTAACCTTTTTGCTGTGTGTTTTGTCTGTTTTATTTGTAGCTGAATAGAAAATAGTATTCTCATTAAAAAAGAGTATAAACGACGACGAAGGCATAGAATAAGATGATGTTTCAAGTGGTTGTTAAATGGAAATTATTTAAATTGGTTGTAATTAGTTAAGAATTCGAAACTGTATATCACACTCTATATATAATACGCATTAAGATTTTAAGAAAATGTACAACTCCGTAAGTGGGAAACACCCGTGTGCGATTGTCATTCATAAACATCCGTATAATAATGAAGATATGTATGTAATTTCAACATAATGATAATCGTTTCCCATATAGCTTTATAAGAGGGCAATAAAACATTCTGACTGCGTACCACAATGTAACTAAATCTAAAATTTGGGATAGTGCTATAAGGCAAGACCTTGGAATGGAAGGTATCGGGGAGAAAATGCAATGTGTCAATGTTTTTTTTATTAAGCAATCAATAATACTATCAGCGTTTATCCTCCAGGCTAGAGGCGTTTATCCTCCAGGCTAGAGGCGGCTGAAGCGAGCATTTGTCTTGTACCAAGCGGCTCGTTGTATAAATTTGTTCAAGGTAGAACTGAATGCCTTAAGATTTTCCAAAGTACGTTGTAACTGCTTGCTGGTTTCGGTATTCCAGGCTTAATCTTTCGGGTTTGCTCGTCGTTAGGTACGGTCGTAATTCCGAAACCGTAATCCACATGTCGGTGAAGCAGCTAAGTATATTTTAAAAGCCTGGTAAACGATAACATTTATTTACTCACGCGGTGTCACATATCCTATCACTAAACCTATATAAAGAAAATTTTAACCGTCCATAATTTCACCTAAGCAAATTTGGTCATATAATGTACGCGCACGGCAAATTAACTACAATACAATAACATATATACAATTTACAATATGTTATAATAATATTAAACTAGATACTAGGTAAACCAGACCAAAGGTTTTAGATAATTCATAACTGGTGAATACAAAATGAACAAAATTTTAAGTTCTAACGCAATATATGATGATAAAATATATATGGTTAATTGGTAACTCAAGAAAATATATTGCAAAGATTAAGTTAAAAAACAAAAAAAATGTAATACTCAAACAGCTTTTCCGTTGGACGGTGGAGTTTCCCTCTCTGGATATCCCACAGTTTAAATGCAACGGTTATTGGCTGAAGGTCCTAATGCACGCCGTTATTGTCCCACTATAGTTCTCGAAATTCATTCACTGTGGTAACGCTGATACAAGGGCTACCTTATCTGCTTATATTCCGCTTAATTTGGTCGATGCTTGTAGAATAATTTCATATATTTTTTTTTTCTTTAAATTTTCTTTTCCGATTGGAAAATCTTCGTTCCGTTTTATTTGGCAAATACCTGTTCATGCGCGATCTGCTTAACGGACGAATTTAATGGTTTCAATTCGTAAATCTTTTTTTTAATACATGTAGTCCAGAAAATTAACACGTAAAGATTTATACTTTTAATATACGAGTATAATTGTATTTCCTTTTTTTTTATTTAATTCTTTCACATGCATTTTTTATTTACATATAAACTTTACAACTTTGAATTCTTTCTTTTTTTACAGCTCTTACAGTTCTACAAGACGCAATCGTTAATGATTAATATCTTTTTCTTAATTAATGTTTCCAATGATTGCGTATAAACTAACCACTATTCTAGAACTTTAACGTATTTCACCAGCAATTTCTTAATTTTAATCTAAATTTACGTTAAAAACCATTATCTTTCATACAACAAAACTGGCCATGATCTATTTCGATCAACCAAAAAAAAAGAAAATTTAATTTCACACATCAATCGATGCTAATTACTGCATTTATGTTATTGTCATTTTGCCCAAACAGTTCTAAATCTAGGCATCAGAGGCTGTTCGTAAACTTTACATTGTTAACATTGTTACAACTGTCATTGTTAGTATGACGTATGTGTTTAACAATGATTTTGTTACAAATGTCAATGATTTTACAGATGATTGACGATGACAAAAAAAATATATTAAAACGCAAAACAGAAAACTAATTTCTATTCTCCTCAATATGAAAATAATACCAGATATCCGTAAACTTAGAGTATTAAAATTATAATTTTTAAATAATACTCAATTATACGCATAGTATTTTTATCAAACACATTGACCACATAAAAAAGTTTATTAAAAAATTATTTTGTTCTGATATTGATGTGAAAAAATATTTTTTTCGCTTGATTGTAGCATAATTAGTACTTTGACAGATGGAAAGGCAGTCTCGAGTAGGGTTGAGAATGACATTTGTAACAATGTTAAAACGAGTTTACGAACGACAAAAAGCACGTGCTCGTTGTTACAATGATAGTTTCAGAACGACTTAGAACTGTCATTGTTAACAATATCGTAACAATGTAGAGTTTACGAACAGCCTCCTGACGATCAAAAATAAATCCGCACATTTTATTTACAACCAAAAAAATTTAAGGGGAAATAAGTAGAACCGGTTACTACATAATCAAATTAAAATTTTATTTTTACACACACATTTATGAAGCATTATAGATTTATTCGATTTAAAAAAATAACAAATCATTTGATCATGTTGGAGAACAGCGTACCCCATCAAATCGTTACAACGTGCTCCACACACGTAACAAACGGGTAGAGCAATAGGCTAACAACCTTCTTCTGAATTCTGTTTACGAAACAATATTTGAATAAAATGAAATACTTATCTGAAACGCAGTTTCAATATAACCACCAATGATGTAGGGTTAATTTTACTACCCTCTACTTGCGCTTGGTTGGATTGTCGTAAATTGTTTGTTACGGTTCAGTTACAACAATAGTTTGTAGGAATTTCCAGAAAATTTTCAGTTTGATTTGTTGTTTGTGTTTGAATTGTTTTTTTAAAAAGGTTTCTGTGAGATTCATCAAATACGATCAGTTGTAGTCTGATATTTACACTGTTAATGTCGTAAGCGAAATATCGAGGGACAATTATTTAAAATGCATCCAAGAAGAGAACTTAGTATTGAAACACGTGGACTTATAATAGTACCATACAGCTGGCATAAGTAATTGACAGATTTCCAAAAAATGAAAGAAAACTACGCCACGGTCGATTATAATGTTAAAAAATATCGTGAATGTGGAAGTTTTCTTGATAATAAAGACGTGGTGGAAGGCTAAGAGCGACAATATCTGCAGATGATCATAGAATAGTGATTACTAGCATGATAAATAGACGCAAAACAGCCGCGGAAATAACCGCAGAATTAAATATTGGTCTCCCAAAACCAGTTAGTGTTTCTAGTTTCTACCGTTAAACATCGCTATGAAAAAACCCTTGCTATGTAGAAACCATTACCACGTAAGCAAAATTAATAATGGCGACTTAAATGGGCCTGTGAACTATAGGGTTGCCAGACGTCCCGGTTTTCCGGGACTGTCTCGGTTTTTGGATAATAGTCCCAGTGTCCCGCAAGATCTCGTCGGGAACCCGATTGTCCCGGTTTTCATATTTTTTTATAACGTGAACATTTAAACATTTATAACATATCAAAAACAAATCTAAAAAACCAAAGTTCATATAATAATATAATTATATGGATGAATTTTGAACATGGGCACTCCTCTTATGTACTAAAATTTGTTTCATTCTATTTAGTACTTCTACACGGGGTGATGCCCGCTAGAGAAAATCGAAATCAAATAGTATTTGTCAAAAAATTGTTTGTGCGCGTTTAAAAATCTCGAAGTTTAAATCGAAAAAAATTCTAAAATAAGACATAGTGATGATTTGTACTTCTGTTAATTATATAAGCTAAACGTCGTGTTAATTAAATATATACGTAATAATATAATTCAATATTTATTACCGAATATTCCGATGGATTTCTGAAATACGATATAGTCAAACGATTTTTGGGTTATGTTGTTCTCAGTCGATTTTAAATTTTTTTTAATAGTAATCTATACAAAATTTGTGCAGCGTTGTGTTATAATTCAAATATGCCGAAAAGATAGTGCAAATTCCAAGAAAAATATATAAATGAATTCCCGTTCATTAAAAAGGGAAGATCGGAAACGGATGCTTTTTGCAAACATTACAATTCCACTTTTAGTATTGGTCATGGCGGTATCTCCGATATTAAGGATCATATTAATGGTCAAAAACACAAAACTAACGTCGCCTGGTCAAGTAGTTCTCAATCATTGATATGATTTCTTGTAAAACGGAATAGCTCAGAAGAAGATAAATTAATTGCCACTGAAATGTGCTTTGCTGTAAGCATCATAATTCCTAAACTCTTTTGTGATTCTAAAGTAGCAATAAGATATTCATCGGCCAGAACTAAAACAACAAAAATAATTATTAAAGTCTTAGCGCCGCATTCAATCGAATTAATCCTCAAAGAACTACTATCTTGTTCCTGTTATAGCATCAGTACGGATTCCAGTAACCATAAAGCCGAAAAAATGTTTCCTTTAATAATTCAATATTTTACAAAGAGCGGAATTAATGTTAAACTTCTAAAAATGGATAATATAAAAGGTGAAACGTCCGATATGATTGCAAACTTTTGTATTCAAACATTAAATAGTCTGCGGGGCCAATGCAAATGTAAATTTTAGTGGAAAAGCGAGATTTGGGAAAAATAATATATTTACTTAATTAAACGCGGAATTGGGCACCGATATTGAAGGGATAGGATGCCCAGCTCATATTTTAAATAACACAATGCAAACAGCGGCAGATCAATTATCTTGCGATATTGATCAAATCGTTTTTAAAAATTTTCAATATTTTTCAATTTACTATATACGGTAAGAACCGAAAGGTTGAAAGAATTTTGTGAATTTGTCGAAATTGAGTACAAGGCACTACTTTCATATTCAAAAACAAGGTGGCTTTCGCTGTTACCTGCAATTGAACGAATTTCAAAATTATATAAAGCATTGAAGTCGTTTTTTTTGTCTGAGGAGAGAGCACCAATTTAGTACATTTTTATAATGATCCATTGAGTGAGGCTTATCTTTTTTTTATTCATAGTCAAGCCAGTGCAATTAATTTACAAATTCTCAAAATTGAAGGACGTTGTAAGTCATTAATTGAAGTGTTGGATGTTTTACAAACCACTTTAGTTACCGCAAAAGATAAAATAACTGGGTTTTTACCAGAAAGTGTCAAATTAATTTTAAATAAAAATGAAGAAATGGGATTTAACGAAATAGTACTAAAGTTTAGAAACGATACACTCAAATTTCATGAAACTTTTTTAGAATATTTAGCCGCATGGATTGTTCCTTTAGAAAAATATTGTGTATTTTCGTGAATGAACCTTAAAGTTAAGCCAGCATGGGATAAAGTAGAACAGACGAGCAACTAAATCAAGGAAAAAAACATCATTCTAAATGATACGTTTCTGTTTAATCAAATTAGCAGAGTAGGAACCATAATGGATGAGGAAATAAATAAAGAGGGGAACGAATGGAATAGCAAGTTAGCTGCAGAAAAATGGAGCTTCATTTTTTCCAAGATGGAAACCAAATTTCCAGAACAGTACATTGAGGTATTTAAATTATGTGAATATGTATTTGCTATTCCTGGGCATAATGGAAATGTTCAGCGTATATTTTCTCTCATGGGAATTCATGTCTGTGAAGTTAGCCCGAAAAATATCCCGAAGAAATGCGATGGCAACACTATAAAACGAATATCACGACATTTTTCAGTGTCGTCCCGAAAATTTTTCTATATCACGTTAGTTTTGAATGTCATCCCGAATTTTTTTTACTATCATGACATTTTTACTATCATGATATTTTTTTTTTTTTGTTATCCCGAAAAAGAATTCCAATACAGAAAATTTCAGTAAACAAATAGCGACAGGTGTTCGAACCATCCCGAAATCAAACAAATATTGAAGCGCAGCAATTTATATCACGAGATATAAATTTAAAATTTTTTAATTTATTAAATTAAATAACAAACAATTTACTGGCGTGGTTAATCCTTAAACGCAAAATCAAGCACTCTGGTTATTAGTAAGAAAACAATAATTGTGGATCGAGTCTATTAGTCAAATTTTAGATATAGTCGTGTTAAGTCGTAGTAGATATCAATTAACAGAGCAAGGTTTTTATGGAATTTGTAGAGGAAGGATCCACCTTTCAAACGCCAAAATTTTTCGTAGTTGTTTGGATTTCTCAATAATTAGAGATTGGCCACATGCTTCTAATGATAATCGTGCTTCTGATGTAAACATTGCATATTATAATAAATTAATAACCACTTATCTTGGACACACTTTTTATTTTATGATTTGCTATCTAGGGACAGTATATTTACAAAAAATAATCTTCATTTCGGCGTAAAATCAAATAAACATCTTTAAGGTAATTTTCAACTAATTTTTAAAGTTTTATGGCCCGATTCTGAAATTGTAAAAATTCAATAGCTGCAAATTTATAAAAATTGCTTACAGAGAAAAAGGTGCAGGGTTCTAAAAAATTAAAATCACAAAATGTAGACTTTTCGCCGCTGTAAATCATATGAAATAAATTCGCAGCATTATATTTTATTTTAAAATATTCTATCAATTTCGATGGCGGCACTCGAATATTCACATAAACTTCATAAATAAAGTTTTTCTGTGTATATTGTCTGTGTTATTATTTTATATAAAAGCTCAACAACTACAATTGTCATTAGCCTCAACATTTGTTAGTATAGACATGCTAATGGCAAAGACATGTATATGCAAAAACCGTTTCAGAAAATGACAATTTTTCGAAGACTTGACATCCGTTTTCGTTCCGTTTGTCACAAGTATCGTTTTGCTTAGCTATTCACTTAGTTTGTCTTATTATAATCACATAAAACCAATTCCAGTTCGACAAATTCCATACCAACCTTGCTCTGTTAATTGATATCAACTACGAATTCACACGACTATATCTAAAATTTGACTCATAGACTTGATTTAAAATTTTGGGCATTTGAAAGGTAGATCCTTCCTCTACAAATTCCATACCAACCTTGCTCTGTTAATTGATATCTACTACGACTTCACACGACTATATCTAAAATTTGACTCATAGACTTGATTTAAAATTTCGGTCATTTGAAAGGTGGATCCTTCCTCTACAAATTCCATACCAACCTTGCTCTGTTAATTGATATCTACTACGAATTCGCACGAATATATCTAAAATTTGACTCATAGACTTGATTTAAAATTTTGGGCATTTGAAAGGTGGATCCTTCCTCTACAAATTCCATGCCAACCTTGCTCTGTTAATTGATATCTACTACGACTCCACACGACTATATCTAAAGTTTAACTTGTTATATCTTCTTACCATTTAAAAAAAAAAAAATTCTATTTTAGTTCAGAGAATTGTTGTTTGTCTAATATTAAATATTTGAATTATTTTTTTTTTTTTATATTTTATTAATTTTGATTATATTGATGTAGATTATTTTAGTGTAATTTTTTCGAGGTGATATAAAAATTTATCACGAAATGTTAAATAATAATATATTTTGTACATATAATTGTAATTGAAAATTTCGTGATACTAATTTAACATTACAAAACTATATATTGATTTACTATACATTATAGCTAATCTCGTGATATATTTGATTTATATGCAGCAATATTAATTATAACGGGTGATTTTTTAAGAGCTTGAGAACTTTTTTTTAAAAAAAAACGCATAAAATTTGCAAAATCTCATCGGTTCTTTATTTGAAACGTTAGATTGGTCCATGAAATTTACTTTTTGAAGATAATTTCATTTAAATGTTGACCGCGGCTGCGTCTTAGGTGGTCCATTCGGAAAGTCCAATTTTGGGCAACTTTTTCGAGCATTTCGGCCGGAATAGCCCGAATTTCTTCGGAAATGTTGTCTTCCAAAACTGGAATAGTTGCTGGCTTATTTCTGTAGACTTTAGACTTGACGTAGCCCCACAAAAAATAGTCTAAAGGCGTCAAATCGCATGATCTTGGTGGCCAACTTACCGGGCCATTTCTTGAGATGAATTGTTCTCCGAAGTTTTCCCTCAAAATGGCCATAGAATCGCGAGCTGTGTGGCATGTAGCGCCATCTTGTTGAAACCACATGTCAACTAAGTTCAGTTCTTCCATTTTTGGCAACAAAAAGTTTGTTAGCATCGAACGATAGCGATCGCCATTCACCGTAACGTTGCGTCCAACAGCATCTTTGAAAAAATACGGTCCAATGATTCCACCAGCGTACAAACCACACCAAACAGTGCATTTTTCGGGATGCATGGGCAGTTCTTGAACGGCTTCTGGTTGCTCTTCACTCCAAATGCGGCAATTTTGCTTATTTACGTAGCCATTCAACCAGAAATGAGCCTCATCGCTGAACAAAATTTGTCGATAAAAAAGCGGATTTTCTGCCAACTTTTCTAGGGCCCATTCACTGAAAATTCGACGTTGTGGCAGATCGTTCGGCTTCAGTTCTTGCAGGAGCTGTATTTTATACGGTTTTACACCAAGATCTTTGCGTAAAATCTTCCATGTTGTCGATTAACACAAACCCAATTGCTGCGAACGGCGACGAATCGACATTTCACGGTCTTCAGCAACACTCTCAGAAACAGACGCAATATTCTCTTCTGTACGCACTGTACGCATTCGTGTGGTTGGTTTAATGTCCAATAAAGTAAACTGAGTGCGAAACTTGGTCACAATCGCATTAATTGTTTGCTCACTTGGTCGATTATGTAGACCATAAATCGGACGTAAATCGCGAAACACTTTTCGAACCGAACACTGATTTTTGTAATATAATTCAATTATTTGCAAGCGTTGCTCGTTAGTAAGTCTATTCATTATGAAATGTCAAAGCATACTGAGCATCTTTCTCTTTGACACCTTGTCTGAAATCCCGCGTGATCTGTCAAATACTAATGCATGAAAATCCTAACCACAAAAAAATCACCCTTTATATACTTGACTATCAAGATAGTATTAAAATATTCTGTAAATATATAATAGTCTTGCCATATTTAACCATAATGGTTTTTAGAGGTTGGGAATTCAATGGTCTGATGAGCGAAATCGTTTACCACCAGAAACCGTTGAGGGTATTATAGTTACAATGTCTCGTCAATTACGACATAAATTGCTGTGAAATGTATGATTACGTTATGAAAAATAAAAATTTAATGAATGGTGGTAAATCTTGCCGTAAATATGACTAGCTCATTGCTTTTTGTTCAGTTTTTTATCTTTATAATCATATTTATTATTTATTTATAATATAATTTAGAACGCTTAAAACTAAATGAATGTAATATTTTTTTAATATTTTTATATGATTTAAATTTTTTTAAATTAGTGATTATTTAATAAGGAAGCAAAACTTCTTCAGTAAATGTGATTAAACCACTTGAATTAAACATATTACCTTTTGTTTTTGCTGTTACAGTGATATTTATATATATGTTACGGTTAATGTCCGAAATCGGCGAATGTCCACATTTACCGGGAAATGTGCAAATTTACCAAAATGCTAGGTAAATGTGAAACTAAACTTAAAAATATTTGATAATCCGCACATTTCCCAGTATATGTACACATTTATATTACATTTTGGTAAATGTAAACATTTCCCTACAATTTAATTTTATTAAATTGAATTTATGCGAGTGTACATTCTAAAAATGATGTTGTAATGTGCAGATTTACGATACGATTTAATTTAAATTAAAATTAAATAGAATCAGTTAGATGAGATAGATGCGCAATTTCTTTTACTGTCTTAAATAAGTACAACATAAGCGAAATAAAGAGGATATTTCACGTAGTTACGCGACACATCCCAAAACTTGAAAAGACGTTCCAATATAAGTGGGAACTATAGATAGAATAAAAAAAATAAAAAAAATAACGTAAGAGAGCGAGAGATAGGATTCATATGTATTCGACCATACTCAGAATAAGAAAAATAAAAACTATAAGAAAAATTGCGTTTTATTTTGCTGTCACTTAAAAAGAATAGCAGAGCGAAAATTTTCGTCCAAGAATAAAAAACTTAACAAATACAACAACAAAACT
This sequence comes from Nephrotoma appendiculata, assembly GCA_947310385.1. Taxonomy (NCBI): domain Eukaryota; kingdom Metazoa; phylum Arthropoda; class Insecta; order Diptera; family Tipulidae; genus Nephrotoma; species Nephrotoma appendiculata. Next base: position 107,636,883 of record OX371225.1, read on the forward strand.
CAAACAAATTTTAGTGCGTTGAATGTAATATGCATATTTATTATTTTATATATGGAAATTTGGAATTGTTCGTGTATATTATCTTTTATATTTATAAAATATTCATGTACATATTTACAAAAATGAATATTAAATCACAAAAAATTTTCACTGCACTGTAGAATTGTATTTTTCTAAACCTAACCTAAAAAAAATAATTTATCGAATTGCGGTAATTTAAACCGCATATAAATATTTTTTATAATTTTAAACACATATATTTGTTGATATGTAATACGTTTATGCTCAAAACTATTGTAGTTTCACTCAAGATTTTAGGAAATACATCAAAAAAATACTACATGAAAATATGAATGAACTTAATATTTTAAGTAATCTAGCCGACAAGTCAAATTGGAATAATATTTTTTGTCTTCGTTTTTTACGTTATTTCTGTTATTTTTTTTTATTCCACCTATAGTTGGCTCAATAGTCTGTCACATAAAAAATTATATTGTTAAAATATAAGTATAGATTGTAAAGACTCAAGATTTACTTTCGATGAATTTCGATTAAATAAAATTAATTTAGAAGGAATTTTGTTCGGCTAGGGTAGTAAATTTTGAAAAAAATTAGGTAATAAGCATAACATAAATTGAATGCTAGACATGATAACTAAATACGTTTACCAATATCTATGTGCAAATTAAATTTTGTTAGATATCAAGAGTTCCAAAATATGTTAATATGTAATAATTACACTAGACTGTAAATGTTGTGGATAGCGTTTTTTTATAAATTTGTTTGCTAAATCTTAAAGTTTCCAACCAGCCCTTGAGCTCCACCAATAAAACTTTAGCTTGTATTCCTACAAGATACATAATGAATCAACTATTGTGATGTAAATGGATTGTTATTATTTAAATTCAACTTAATATATAGATAGAGGTGCTTTTGATTTTAACAGTATGAAATTACACAAACTGACACAAATTATCAGACAAAGACACGAGTTTGAAATCATAGTCTAAGGAACTTGTTTTCGAACGTAGATGAGGTATGTTTTAAGAATTTTAAAATTCTACATCATGATTACTTATATATTAGTCTCGAGATGAACATTTGAACTCCACAAAAATTCCGCGGTTCCACACTTTGATTCTTTCGTCGTGATTTTTTGCTCGTTTCCTTCCGCTTCACCTACAAACTTATTTTGTGTTGAGGAAATTTTTGATTCTTTTTTCATCAACATTTTTTTATGATTCAACTGATTCTGATATGCACTACTATAAAGATAAATATTTCAAGGATACCTTGTTCAATTGTCGTTTAAGGATAATTTTAGGTTAATTTTTGTTTCGAGACGAAAAATATTTTTATTTTCAAACAAAGTAGCAGTTTTTGCAGTATGAGTAACAACAAACAGGTTAGGTGTTGTTACAACCAATGCCTTCTAAACTACTGGCATTTTACTACTCTCATTTTTCGCACATGACGTCAATTAAAGTTTAAACCGAGACTGCGCAATAATAATTTTAAGATATTTACACTAACAAAGTAACTAGAGAAAGCAACAACAACGTCGACTTAGCGTGTCGTCATCATTTGGTGTAAGCGGCCAGTAGTTTAAAAGGCATTGTTACAACACAAAAAGCGATCAAGAAGTACTCATCTAAACAGGTACAATGCGAATGTAAGCATTGACAGTTGCTTGCGTCACAAATTCGGAGGATAAAAGAGAAAGCGAATAAATTAACAGGGTCCTATTTAGAATTTTGTTCGACCGAATGCAATGAAGTTAGAAAGTTAAAATTTAAAAAAAATTTAAATTGAATTATATTTTTATTAATCCAATACAAAAACTTAATTGTTGTTTCCCTAAAATTAATTTTCCCTTCCAATTAATTCCCTAATACAATATATTGTAGATTTAAATGTTTATATTCCTTTTCCTGAAAATTTTAATGGCAAAATCAAAATTTTAATGGCAAAGTTGCAACAATAAAATGAAAAATACTAACCAAATTATTTTATATAGCAACATTCTAATACATTTACATAAAAAAGTACATGACGAGAAAAATTTTTCACACACTACGATCGTTTTATGGTTGGGAACATATTATGGTTGAACCGACATTTTTATTATTTTTATAATAATGAAATCGAAAAAGTGAAATCCGGAAAGTAAAACTGATTAGAGGTTGGTTCATAAAAATTTGTATTAGGGGAGACAATTGTTCATCTAAATATAGTCCACTAGTCTGGTCTATTGCAGATGCAGATATGGGTTCAGAAATTTTCCCACGTACCCCCAAACCAGTATCGAAGCGTGGCACCGGCGCCTTAAAGTTGTAGTCCGACAACGGCATGCTGAAGTACATAAAACTATGGAAAATATAGCGACGAATAAGGAACTTATTGTGGCAAAAACTCAAATTAATAAGGTGAAATTCGGGGAACGCCTTTCAAAGAAAAGCAAATCAATAATTAAAAATAAAAAAATAAAACGAAGCAATGCTTAAACGGAAAAAGTCAGTAAAACAGATTTTTTAAAAAGAATAATATTATATTCTTTTTTAAATGATTACTTAATTTTACCTTTTTTTAATTATAATATAAAATTACAACTATACTTCTTTTATTTTTTTATAATAAACTGCGATAACTTAATCTTAACTCAAAAATGACATATTGTAGTTTTTAATTGAGAAATCATTAATTTTTGCTTGTGTCGCAGATAGATACTAAAGCGCCAAAATTTGCAAGATTTTGTACTTGCAAGATTTGGTACCTGCTAAATTTTGCACTTGCAACATTTCGTTACTGAAAAATTTTGATTTTGCGGAATGTTTAAAAATAAAAGATGTTGTACTTGCAATGTTTTGCAATGCAAGATTTCGGTGCGCTCCCATTAGTTGTTTATGATGTCATTGCCATTTAGGAAGTTAAAATTAAGAAGATATTTAAATTGAATTATATTTTTATTCATCTAATACAAAAACAAAATGGTTTTTTCCTTAAGTACAATATATTGTAGATTTAAACCTGTGTATATCCGTTTTCCTGCCAGACAAAAAATGTTTAAGCATCAATTGAAATAATTGTTTCGGACGAAAACGATTTAACCCTTTCCTGACCCGCATTCACAATTGTGTGTGTAAATTTCGTTTGTTAAATAGAATTAGGTGGTAATTGAAGACCAGTGTACACATTTGTGTAAACCACTTAATTTTGTTTTCGTCCGAAAAATAACAATAACTATAATAATGATAAAATAATTAATATGTTATCAAGAACAAATAAATTATTTAATGTATAATTAATTTGTTAACAAATTATTATGCTTTTATCAAAAAGAATTCCGATTTAACTAAGATCCGATAAAATACGGAAGACATTACAACCTGTCATTATTTAAATATACAGTTGTGTATGGTGAACTTAAATTGAACCAAAAAAAATTTTTTTTTGAACTCGAATGGGTTAACTGGAATGCACAAATGTGTATGGTGGTCCAAACAAAAATAAATTTTTGACATAATCTTTTTCGTAACCCACATAATTGTGATGGCAGGCAGGGAAAGGTATATAACGGCAATGGTATCGTTTGTGTGCAACGTTTTGGTTTCTCTTGGGTATATGCTATTGTTTTTTAATGACAGTTGTGTCCAATTACATTTTTTTTAATACATTTGCCAAAAAATTAATTTTAGTTTTTTTTTTTAGTTATGTTGATGTGTTGCTGTTATCAGATAAGTTATATTTTTATATTAAATTAAATTATAAGTGTTGATTCTTTGTGTAATTTTTAGGAATCCGTGCCAATATGTCCACATGATAAGCTATATAATCAAGTTATGTATCCTCAAAACAACGATACCAATTAAAGAATAAAAACATCTCAAATAGAATCAAAGTTAATATCGAATTGTCCAACATTAACAAATGTAATTTTAAATAATTGGCGAATGTTCTAGGTATACATATGATTATAAATATGTATACCTAGTATGGCTACCCAAGTATAACAAAATGGAACTCATTTTGACAGTTCCAATTTTCGTTACATTTTTGAGATATTTCATGGAAGACATGGAACTCGCATAATATCCAGTTCGTTGAGTTACGGGTTTCTGTTCCACAGTTCATAGTAAAACTCGTAATAAAATGGAACTTGACCGTGGAACTTAGTTCCAACAATTGTTCCATAAAAATCGAAATAGTAGTGATACTTGGGTACTTCCAACTTATTGATGTCAAATATAAAACATATTTCGTATGAAATTTTAGGTTATTCTGGATTGATAGCCAGATGGTATTTTTACATCAAGGTGAGGTTATCAAGATGATGGAAGTTTGGTTTCGAACTTTTTTTTTTGTTATTTTTTTTTCCTAGTTTTATTTCTATAACAAATATAAAGTAATTATATAAAATAAAAAGTAAAAAATCATTAATAAAACTAGTTTAGTAGTCTCCTTATTAAAGATAATGTTTCGGAGCTACGATTCAATTATAAAAAATATTTGAAGAAAAAATTAATTACACTATTAAAAATTTAAAATATTAATTATAAATATTAATATTTCTATTCGGGTACTGAAATTTTTTATTTTTATTTTTATTTTTTTTTAAATACAAAAGAAGAAAATTATTAAGATGAAAAAAATATTATTGTAATTTGTTGATAATTGTTCATAGCAAAAACTAATGAAACATTGAATTTTTTTGTATTAAAAAATTCGGTCGTCTCATCTCTCATGCAGTGACCAAACTTCAAAAATATTGAAAATACTTTGTATGAAAGTTCAAAGTATTTTCAATATTTTTGTAGTTTGGTCACTGCAGTCTGATGAGACGACCGAATTTTTTAATACAAAAAATTCAATGTTGCATTAGTTCGAAACCAAACTTCCATCATCTTGATAACCTCACCTTGATATATTTCGTATCCCAAGTATAACAAAATGGAACTCATTTTGACAGTTCCAACTTTCTTTACATTTTTGAGATATTTCATGGAAGACATGGAACTCGCATAGTATCCAGTTCGTTGAGTTACGGGTTTTTGTACCACATTTCATAGTTAAACTTGTAATAAAATGGAACTTGACCGTGGAACTTAGTTCCAACAATTGTTCAATAAAAATCGAAATAAGTTGGAAGTAGTGATACTTGGGATGCGAAAAAATTGTTGCAATCAGAAATTACCCAAGTATAACAAAATGGAACTCACTTTGACAGTTCCAACTTTCGTTACATTTGTGGGATATTTCATTGAAGCCATGGAACTCGCATAATATCCAGTTCTTTGAGTTACGGGTGTTTGTTCCACAGTTCATAATACAACTTGTAATAAAATGGAACTTGACCGTGAAACTTAGTTCCAACAATTGTTCCATAAAAATTGAAATAAGTTGGAAGTAGCGATACTTGGGTAACGATAATTTTTGGGTGCAACCAGAATTTGAATAAACGAGCGCATAATGATCTCACAGCAACAATAGTTGGTAACAATTACATTTTGAATTTTAAAATAACGTAAAAATGCTACTAAATATATTCAATTAAATAGTAATGTGCTATAATATTTTTGAATATTATTACAAATCGTAACTAATTTCTCGTCTTGTTTAGAAAAATTCGATGTCAAAATAACAAAAATCACTTTTATATTTTGTTTTTATTGCCAACATTTAAAATTAAAAGTACGAGTACATATTCAATAAAACTGCGTCCTAGTGGTGAAGATTAAAACTACAGGTACATAGAATAAAACAAAGAAGTTAAAAGTACAGAATGAGCCTAAGCAACTGTCAAGTGTCACAAATTCCGAGAGTAAAAGAGAAAGCATCTAAATCAACGGGATTACAACAACAACAAAAATGTACAATAACCCCACGCCAACAGCCAAAATTGTTTTCTTAATTTTTTCTGATTTATAACTTAAATTCAGGATAAATTTGCCATAAATCGCTAGCTTCTTAACATAATTTACAGTTTATTTTATATAAACACTTGGTAAACTTACTGATGGTAAGATAAACCTTCTTGTATTTTTTCAGGCGTATTTTTGCTTTTTTCAAGATACACTTCATTTTGCACAAACGTTTGTATCATAAAATGTACCACTACATAAACACATAACTATTTAATGAAGTTTTTATTGTTTTGATGTATTATAATTAATAATTTTAAAAATTTATAATTTATATTTTATATTTTTAAAACGCAAAATTAAAACGTCACTTCGTACAACAACAAAAACTGGTTTGACGGGTTCTTATAGCGAGATATGAGTAAACCATATGGATTTTTTATATAACCATCCTATTCTGGCTTGTGACAGATGAAATAGCAAATTTTATATGGGTAAAATATTGCCACCTATTCTTCAGTATTTTAACTTCTTTGGAATAAAATTATTCTATACCGGCATAAAAGTTGGTTTGAAACTATTCCAATTTGAAATAACATATCTCTTTTCCAGCCAGAATTTTTTTCTTCCATATAAGTTCACCGCGCACAAATGGGTATGTACAAAATGACTGGTTTATTGTCTTCCGGATTTTAACGGATTAAATCGGAATTCTTTTTGAAAAAAGCATTATGCCCCATTTACATACGACCAACATTTTTCTTCTGCAAAATGAAAAAGATATAACATTGACCTTTTGCAGATGAGAGACAAGAAAAAAAATATATCCCAACAAAATTTTGCAGAAGGTTTTTAAGCCACTACACTGTAAACCTATAAAATGTTGCCATAAAATATTTTCGATCCGAGTATTTTTATGGCAACATTTTTAAAATCAACAAGAAAAAAAATTATTTCGCATTTATAAATGTTGAGGATTCATAATAAAAACAGACAATAAAAATGTAAATTTCGCATTTGAATTCATTAAAAGCAAATTAATAATGATCCTATAAAAAAAATACGCCATTACTATATATGTTTATTTCTTTCTGGCACATTGATTATTTTTATATAGCGGATCCTTCTTATTTACCTGCAAAAATTTGTATAAGAAAACAATTTTCTACATGTAAATGCCCCATTATAATTTGATAACATATAAATAATATAACATATTAATTATTTGTTTTTGATAACATATTAATTATTTTAGTGTTATTATAGTTATAGTCTTATTTTTCGGACGAAAACAAAATTAACTGGTATGCACAAATGTGTATAATAGTGCAAAATACATACAAAAATAAATTTTTCAACCAAATTTTTGTTGGTGAAGTATCTTTAACATAAATATAAATGAAATAAAAAAAATTTAAGAGCAATTTTAAAATGTAGATTTTAGTTTAAATTTTATTTTCGAGAGAGCACAATAAAACAAGACAAACAAAAATTGGTTTTAATATAAAATAAGGGTTTAAATAAGCAATAAAAAATCTATTACGTTTTAGTTTGAAGAGAGAAAGAAATATAATTTCTTATTTTATATTAAAACCAATTTTTGGTTGTCTTGTTTTATAATGATCTCTCGAAAATAAAATTTAAACTTAAATCTACATTTTAAAATTGCTCTTAAATTTTTTTTATTTCATTTATATTTATGTTAAAGATACTTCACCAACAAAAATTTGGTTGAAAAATTTATTTTTGTATGTATTTTGCACTAATATTTCACTAATTTCACTAATATTGCATTTCAGTTAATTTTGTTTTCGTCCGAAAAATAAGACTATAACTATAATAATAATAAAATAATTAATATGTTATCAAAAACAAATAACTAATATGTTATATTATTTGTATGTTATCAAATTATAATGCTTTTTTCAAAAAGAACTCCGATTTAATCCGTTAAAATCCGGAAGACAATAAACCAGTCATTTTGTACATACCCATTTGTCCGTGGTGAACTTATATGGGAGAAAAAAAAAGTTCTGGTTGGAAAAGGGATATGTTATTCCAAATTGGAATAGTTTTAAACCAACTTTTATGCCAGCATCAAATAACTTATAATATTCTATAAGGGACATTCCATAGTAAACTTACACACAAACATGATTTCTTTAAAAATAGGTACCGCAAAAGTTTCCAGGCGGCAGCACTAAACATTTCTAATAACATTGTTTTTGTGGCACACAAATGTTGATCTATTTTTAATTTTTTTTTGATTCGAATTGGATTTGTTTACATCTTTTGTCTTTTTTTTAGAAATGGATCAAAAACAAATCCAAAAAATATGTTGGATTTTTTGTTGATCCATTTTCAAAAAGAAAAAGACAAAAAATGTAAACAAATCCAATTTGAATTAAAAAAAGATCAAAAATAGATCAAAATTTGTGTGCCACAGAAAATGAAATAAGTTATTTGATTTTTAACGATAACTAACTTCACACCAAAACGTTTGTCTCGTAACGCACTTTTTGTTGTTTTCTATTTTGATGTGTCATAACAACAAATAACTTATAATATGTATAATTTAATATATTAAATACAAAATAATTAAAATTGTCCTAACGTAAACGTCAAATTTTGTAATTCTATTGACTTTTGTTTTTATTTTTTTTTCGTTAAATAAAAAAATGTTCGTTAAAAAAAATAATTTCAATAGAAAACGTAATGCTGGAGACATACTCGACGTTACTAAGAAGCTTCGAAATGGCAAAAACGCGCTTACGTGTATACCCAAGATAAACTCAATATATGAATTCACGTTTTTGACATTTTTTTAACTTTTGACTATCTTTTTATTTATTTTATATTTATTTCATTTTTTGCGAAACAATAAAAATTTAAAATAATAAAAGTTAGTACTTGAAAGAAAAACGGTAAAAACGGTCAAAATGGTAACAAAAATAAAATAAAATTGGTTAATTATTTCATAAAATGTCTGTAAGATGTCAATTTAGTACTAAACAACAACAAAAAGTTAAAGTTAAATCAACTTTTTTTTATCACGTCTGAGTCGCGTCGAGTATAATTGCTTTAATATAAATTCTCTAGTTTAACTTTTTATTTTAACTTAGTCAAGTCGGTCGCGTCGAGTACATTTCCAGGGTAAACATTTCGTTAAGTTTCTAGTGCTGCCGCCTGGAAACTTTTGCAATGTTGGGAGAATTTTTTCAATTCATGTCCATTATAGAATTGTAAGTTATTATTTGGCCGGCATAGAATAATTTTATTCTATGTACCTGTAGTTTTAATCTTCACCACTAGGACGCAGTTTTATTGAATATGTACTCGTACTTTTAATTTTAAATGTTGGCAATAAAAATAAAAAAGTGATTTTTGTTATTTTGACATCGAATTTTTCTAAACAAGACAAGAAATTAGTTACGATTTGTAATAATATTCAAAAAATTATAGCACATTACTATTTAATTGAATATATTTAGTAGCATTTTTACGTTATTTTAAAATTCAAAATGTAATTGTTACCAACTATTGTTGCTGTGAGATCATTATGCGCTCGTTTATTTAAATTCTGGGAGTCAATTCGCGCTCCGTGAAATAATGAAAATGAAAAGTTTTTGCATTAGCAATCGAGTAGGTTTGCATTTTCCATATGAAATTTTGATTTCACTCAGTAAAATTTAAAACTACGTGCGAATAATTCAAACTACTAGATTGCCAATGAAAAAAACTTTTCATATTCATTATTTCACGCAACGCGAATTGACTCCCTGGAGGATATATAACTTGATTATATACCTTATCATATCGACATTTTGGCACGGATTCCTAAAAATTACACAAAGAATTAACACTTATAATTTAATTTAATATAAACATATAACTTATCTGATAACAACAACACATCAACATAACTAAAAAAAACAACTAAAATTAATTTTTCGGCAAATGTATTAAAAAAAATGTAGTTCAGCCATTCCACACGAGAGTTTTTTGTATTTTGGCATTTTTTTTCTACCAATGTTTTGTTCTGCTCTCCCTTAAATAAAATTTTAACTAAAATGAGTCAAAAATGTCCTTGAAATATTTTTTATTTCATTTATGTTTGAGTTGTGTGGTTGAACAGAAAATTTGTTTAAGTAGCAATTAAAACTTGTATCATAGGTAAACGGGGAAAGAAACGAAGAAAAATCCGGCATTTTTTTTTACGTGTGGAATGGGCCATTGGACACAACTGACATTTAAAAACAATAACATATACCAAAACCAACAACAATATAAAGCCATGCTAATGCAACAAATACAGAAAAAATACACTATAGATAGTTGTATTAGCATATATCTGTACATCGTATGTGCGCACTAGTTTAATAAGTAGTGGTGCGAAAGAAAAAAAATAACATGGGATTGTTTGTGTAATAAACACAATCTTCTGTAGTTTATCGAATATTGGTATCTGCGTTTCAGACTTTGTTCAGGGCTTTTAATTGTTGTTGGTTTTGCATATACCCAAAAAACCAAAATGTTACACACAAACGAATACCATTGCCGTTATATCCCTTTCCCTGCCTGTCTTCACAATTATGTGGGTTACGAAAAGATCATGTCAAAAATTTATTTTTGTATGGAACACCATACACATTTGTGCATTCCAGTTAAATCGTTTTCGTCTTAAACAAATAATTACTTAAATTGATGCTTAAATATTTTTTGTCTGGCAGGAAAAAGGATATACACAGGTTTAAATCTACAATATATTGTACTTAAGGAAAAAACCATTTATTTTTTGTATTAGATGAATAAAAATATAATTCAATTTAAATATCTTCTTAATTTCAACTTCCTAAATGGCAATGACATCATAAACAACTAATGGGAGCGCACCGAAATCTTGCATTGCAAAACATTGCAAGTACAACATCTTTTATTTTTAAACATTCCGCAAAATCAAAATTTTCCAGTAACGAAATGTTGCAAGTGCAAACTTTAGCAGGTACCAAATCTTGCAAGTACAAAGTCTTGCAAATTTTGGCGCTTTAGTATCTATCTGCGACACAAGCAAAAATTAATGATTTCTCAATTAAAAACTACAATATGTCATTTTTGAGTTAAGATTAAGTTATCGCAGTTTATTATAAAAAAATAAAAGAAGTATAGTTGTAATTTTATATTATAATTAAAAAAAGGTAAAATTAAGTAATCATTTAAAAAAGAATATAATATTATTCTTTTTAAAAAATCTGTTTTACTGACTTTTTCCGTTTAAGCATTGCTTCGTTTTATTTTTTTATTTTTAATTATTGATTTGCTTTTCTTTGAAAGGCGTTCCCCGAATTTCACCTTATTAATTTGAGTTTTTGCCACAATAAGTTCCTTATTCGTCGCTATATTTTCCATAGTTTTATGCACTTCAGCATGCCGTTGTCGGACTACAACTTTAAGGCGCCGGTGCCACGCTTCGATACTGGTTTGGGGGTACGTGGAAAAATTTCTGAACCCATATCTGCATCTGCAATAGACCAGAATGAAAATAATAATGTCGGTTCAACCATAATATGTTCCCAACCACAAAACGATCGCAGTGTGTGAAAAATATTTCTCGTCATATACTTTTTTATGTAAATGTATTAGAATGTTGCTATATAAAATAATTTGGTTAGTATTTTTTCATTTTATTGTTGCAACACACGAGTACAGATAAAACGATTTTGCCATTAAAATTTTCAGGAACAGGAATATAAACAGATTTAAATCTACAATATATGTTTTAGGGAATTAATTGGAAGGGAAAATTAATTTTAAGGAAAAAACAATTAAGTTTTTGTATTGGATTAATAAAAATATAATTCAATGTAAATATTTTTTAAATTTTAACTTTCTAACTTCATTGCATTCGGCCGAACATAATTCTAAAGCTGTGTTGCTTTCAAAAGATTACAACAACAATTGCATTGTATTCAAGCCGATTGTTTTAGAATGTTAAGAAACAATTTTTAGGATTAGGGGAAATAAAATCATTTTATGGTTACGGTGTTTACCGTACGTATTTTATAAAAAATTTTCTAGAAAAATAGAAAAAATAACGCCTTGCTTATTTTTTCTATTTTTCTAGAAAATTTTTTATTGAATAATAATTTAGCATTTGTTATTTGATAGCAAAATACCGAATTTAATTTATTCTATTTCTTAAAATAAAAAAAAATAAAATAAATATTAAGAAAATGAACCAACACAGAAAAATTAAAACGCATTAAATAGTTAAATCCAAAAGTTGTTGCTTTCACATTTCTTAGCTAAGCTAAGTGGATTTGCGAAAGCAACACTACTTAAATAGGACCCTGTTGATTTATTCGCTTTCTCTTTTATCCTCCGAATTTGTGACGCAAGCAACTGTCAATGCTTACATTCGCATTGTACCTGTTTAGACGAGTACTTCTTCATCGCTTTTTGTGTTGTAACAACACATAACCTGTTTATTGGGCGCTCCTTCAAAAGTTAACTCAATTTCAAAAACAAAACAAAAAATCTATTTTGCTTGCCAAACTTCGTTTTATTATCATTAGCACACGTTACATTGTTTTCGTATTTTTTTTTTGAGTTTGTTTATGAAGTAAAGGAAATTTTGTTTCTCTCCTTTTTTATGGTGGTGTTTTTTGTTTGTTTACGAGATTATTTTTTTGCTATAGTTGTATTAGTTAGTTTTTGTTAATTATGTATTATTAACACACATTATTGTCAATCATTCGACAAGGTTTTGAAATGCACAACATTTTGAAATGCAATAATTGTAGAGGCTAACGGCTTCGATAACTCTCTTAGCCCTCCGAGGGGCTTTAGATTTGAATTTCGGGGGACGTAGGAGCCGGGATCAGCAAACATGTCGCACTGCGTGCCGCACGTAGGAGCGGATTATATAGAATCTATTAATGACGTCAAAAACCCAAACGTTCTTTTCAGGACGACCAAAAATACATTTTATTAAAAGAACGTATTTATATAATTCCAATTTTGAAAATTAAATTTTACAATTATTGATTGTGAAATGGTCAAATTCAATTGATCAGGCCCAATTCCAAAAATTCTAGAAACAAAAAAACAGAAAAAAGAAAAAGAAAATAAAAAACGGGATTTGGCAAGCAAAATAGATTTTTTTTTGATTCTAAAATTGAGTTAACTTTTGAAGGAGCGCCGTTTATTGTTACTCATACTGCGAAAACTGCTACTTTGTTTGAAAATAAAAATATTTTTCGTCTCGAAACAAAAATTAACCTAAAATTATCCTTAAACGACAATTGAACAAGGTATCCTTGAAATATTTATCTTTATAGTATGTAGTGCATATCAGAATCAGTTGAATCAAAAAAAAAATGTTGCTGAAAAAAGAATCAAAAATTTCCCCAACACAAATTAAGTTTGTAGGTGAAGCGGAAGGAAACGAGCAAAAAATCACGACGAAAGAATCAAAGTGTGGAACCGCGGAATTTTTGTGGAGTTCAAATGTTCACCACAAATGAGACTTATATATAAGTAATCATGATGTAGAATTTTAAAATTCTTAAAACATACCTCATCTACGTTCGAAAACAAGTTCCTTAAACTATGATTTTAAACCCGTGTCTTTGCTGATAATTTGTGTCAGCTGATATGTTTGTGCAATTAATCAATAATTTTAAGATAGTGTGTAAGTTTAATATATTTAGTAAATATGTGATATTGTAAATTTTGTAAACGAAAGATTTTGTATTACATAGTTTTAAGAAATATTTTCTTGTTGCTCCACCACAGATTGTAATCTAAAAGAGCTTTACTTTGTTTCATTATACGATCAATTCTATGTATAAACTATTTTGTATTTATACTGAAATAAAGATAATAGTAAAAAATTAATTACATGGGTTGATTCATTATGTATCTTGCAGGAATACAAGCTAAAGTTTTATTGGTGGAGCTCAAGGGCTGGTTGGAAACTTAAAGACTTAGCAAAAAAAAATTATATTGGTCGAGAAGAATTGAAGATTGAGAATTATTGGTCGAGTTTCGTCCCATGTAGTCATATTCCACAACTTCTTCCAAAACTTGTTTCGGAATCCCATTTCCATCCAACATAACCAATCCCTTCTTAATCGATTAGCACTTGATCGAGTTCCGCCCCAGGTGGCCATATTCCAAAATTTCTTTCCAAAATCATTTAAGAACCCCATTCTATCCAGCATACTCAATCCCATCGTAATCGGTTAATAATTAATCGAGTTTCGTCCCAGTGGCCCTATTCTGGGAATTACCCGGGAATAGGGAATAATTTCTTTTTGTAGCAGCTATATTCCCCAGACTCTTTTCTTAATTCCCCGTTTTCCAAAAGTTAATTCTGGCGAATGAGGAATAAATTTACCAGAAAATAATTTAATTATTCACGGTCGACACGCGATCGCAATAAAACAAGAAAACAAAAGTCTGAAAATAGCTTACTACGTTTAATTGGTTTTTGTTGATATTTTAATCGAATTTTACTTAAAAAATAATTTTGTATATTAAAGTAAAAAATTAATATTTCCAATAAATATTACCAGTTTTCAGTATAAATTTACAATTATAATCTTGCTATAAGTACAAAATACAATAAATTTAAGTTAAATTCTATCCCAGTTAATTCTTTCCTAAAATAGGTATGGAATAATAAACGTCAAAACTGCTATAATGGGGAATAATTTTTTCCCAAAATTTTTTCCCAAAAAGACTCCCCGAATCTATCCATCATAGGGAAAAAAGTGGAAAATAAAAATTATCTGTTAAATTGAGCGTCCGTTAAATCGGGGTCCGTTAAATCCAGGGTTTACTGTATATCGCTAAAAACAATTTCAAATTTTTCCAAAATCCCACTCCCCAAATGCACGAACTCCGCAAGGAACTGCAGTGTTTGGATAACCATCGACTTCTTGTAATTAGCGATGACATACGTGATTTTTAATTTTTGACCTTATGTTTTACCAAACATTTGTGTTTCAGATGAAGCTTAAACCCCGATTGGTTTTTTTTTTTGCTATGATGGAGGTAAGAAATTACTGCCCTAAGCCGAACGACAGGGTGGTAACTGAATGAGAGCAATCACTGTTTATTCCTGAGTTATATTCTATTTTTCTTCAACTTCTAATAAGCAGCTTTTTCTCAATATTATTATAATTTTCAACATTTTAGAATTATATGTTTGAAACTTAAATTTGAAAGTTTCGCTACTAAATTAAACAGTAACTATCACTGGAAATATAATATTTTCATTTTATGAAATTGTGAGTCACACACATTCTAAAAATTATGGTACAATTTATAGATTATAAAGTGCACAATAATTTTTAGATTGTACACTCACATAAATTCAATTTAATAATATGAAAATTTTTCATTTTTAGAATGAAATAAAAACGTGTATTTAAATTTAGAAAATAACCTTTTTTAATTTAACTATTCTTAAATGTGGAAGCCATAAATGTAATATGTAAAAGAAATTAAATAGTACACTAGTATAAATTTTCTAATATTAAAGTTAATGGAACATTTACCAAAATGTGCTGATAAGTGTTTAAATAGTGTAAATTTGCAGATAGAAGTAGATTGAACATAAATTTACCAAATGGATAGGTAAATGTGTACATTTCCCGGTAAATGTGGACAGTACACTAGTATAAATTTTCTAATATTAAAGTTAATCGAACATTTACCAAATTGTGTTGGTAAATGTGGAAATAGTCTAAATTTGCAGGTAGAGGTAGATTGAACATACATTTACCAAATGGATAGGTAAATGTGTACATTTCCCGGTAAATGTGGACATTCGCCGCATTTCGGACTTTAACCGTAACATATATATATACATATATACATATTTTAAAATTTTTACTATATTTTAAGTTAAGTATTTTTTTTTAAATAATAATTTATCGAGAGAATCTAAACACAAATGTGTTAGCCTGAACAAAATTCCTTGAATTAAACTTATTTTTGTTGTTGTTTTTTCATTTAATTTTTATGTGATTTTTTTGTATTGAAAATTGTTTGAATAAATGATTTAAAAAAAATTAATTTTTTTGTCCAGGTTCGTCCTAGCAAAAGTCTGGTAACCGTACGTGAACACGAACATTGGACGATAGAATATTCGACCAAAGTTTTGTGGACGGATGAGTCCAAATTTGAAGTGTTCGGTACCGGAACGGTTATCCGAATATGTAAAGGCATTATGTAAAGGCTATCTTCGCCATTTAGAGGAGGAAGGAACGATTATAATTATGGAATAGCCTCCCCACAGCCCCGACTTGAACTCTATTGAGTTACTGTGAGAAGAACTGAACCGGGAAGTAGAGCAATCAACTCCAACATCAGCTATTGTTATGTGGAACAAACTTCAATAGCTCAATAACGCCAGCAACTCTGGTAAAAGTTATTGCGAGAATGCCTCGACTGTGCGCTTCGATTGTTCAATCAAAAGGAGGTCACATACATGAAAGTAAAATTAAAATTAAGCGTTTTAATTTTGACATTTATTTTGTATATTGCCATAAATCTATAAATATATGTATGTATGTACCTAAAAAATAAATATTTTCACATTTTTACTGAGTTTTTATATGTTTGATGCTCTTTTTGAAGTGACTTTTGAGTGACTGCTGTTTTTGACAGTGACTTTTGAGCGGTGTTGGTTGTTCTCAACAACCCTTGATTTTATGTAGAGTACAACAGAGTTCACCAATAAACTTGATAATTCCTGAACTGACGAAACAGGGACATAGAAACAGTTCAATTTATAACCTACGAAAAAATAAGAAACCCATTGGGATAAACTTGGAAAGTGAATCTAAAAATTCACACATTACAATAAATTTAATGTACCTAATATTTCAGAGCACAAAATTTAACTGTTGCTGCTAACTTAAAATTAATAGCAGCTATGTATGTTCATATCCATACCAAGTAATAAGAGTCCATCTGCAGGATCAGCATCATTCCTACAAAGAAACTAGGGATTGTATAAAACAAACTTGGAGCCATGAAAGAATGCCAGGTTTTAATAAAGGTCTGGTGCCACATTTAGCTCATGTACGAGTAACACCAAATATTATGTTAGTTATATTAATATATGAAAAATTTACTGTGACAATTCGTAAGACAAAACCAAACCGCCATAATAAAAAAACGTAATATAAATCAAACAATGAAAATAAAATGTCTGAATTGTATATTTAATTAAAAAAACGGAAATCAAATTGCTGGCCAAATTAACTAATTTATTTTAATATTAGATATAATTTGGTGTTTAATTGCAAACCAAATGTTAAATGGCAAAATGATTGACTTGAAGTTGATTAAAGTTGTTGTTCTAAATTTTTTTTTTCTTAATTTCCCTGCATTTTTTCTATATTTTATTGCGGTCTCGAACACCATATTTAAAAAAAAACCAACAATAACAACTTTGAAAGTTGTTTCCGAAGTACGGGATATCAAGAAAATGTACATATCGTCGGTTCGGTACAACAGTGATCAAACTTAAAATTTTAATTTTTTAGTAGAGCGATTTGAAAAAATCACTCAAAATTGTTTGTAAAACCGGCGTTTTTCAAAAGTAAATCAAAATACATTCTGATTAGTAAAATTATTTTTTTTTCTATTCCTACTTCTTCAATCGGATCTTAGTTTTTATAATTCTTTAATATTTTTGCAAATTTTCTTAGGATAGTTTCCAATATCTTAAAATGTTAATTTCTTCCGCGAATCGAGTGATGTTTTACATGGAATTTTACCTTATTTGCTAGAAATAATTACATAAGAGAGTATATTTTGATACAAAATAATCAAAATATGAATTATTGGGTATCATTTGATTCGAATATCTTAGAAATGAGTGAAATTTGAGTTGTGTCACTATTGCATCAAACGACGATATGTATTTGTATTTTTTGTTTGCTTTAAGCGCTTATTTCATGGGAAAAATTTGCTGTCAGCACAAAAAAAAGCGAGAAAAAAATATAGATTTTACTGGTTGTGCACGAAACAAAAAATGTTGACAGATGTCAAAAAATGTTGTATGAATTTTGGACTAACATACACATTTGTGCATTCGCAATCGCTTTCGTCCGAAAAAAACACTATAACTATAGTAATAATAAAATAATTAATATGTTATTTAATTGAAATGTTATCAAATTATAATGCTTTTTCAAAAAGAATTACGTTTTACCAAAGATCTATTAAAATCCGGAAGACATTACAACCTGTCTGATCTGAGTGATTTCTTGTTCTTGAAGAAAAACATCAAATTTCTGTCCAGAAAAGGGATATACACACACCCACACATAAACATATACAACATTAAATGTAAATAGTTTTAATTCATGTATAAATTATTAAATATAAATTGTTATGGATAATTATAAAAATATTTATTTATTTATTTAAACTTTATTTAATTATGACCTGTACACAAATTAAATCAATAACAAAATAAAATACCCCACCAAAGATCCCCATCTTAATATGTTGTCCACTATTATAATCGGTATGAATATTCCTTTCTATTTTGTATAAACATAATAGGTGAAACACAAAATTAAAGCATTCACGTACAGTTTGTACAAATTTAATTCACTAAATCAATAAAATCCAACTTTTATGCAAATTAGGCAAAAAACGAAATTTAATTTAATTTAAATAATTGATTTAAAAATAGAGGTAGCAAAAATTTGTTGGTTTTATTTTTCAATTTTGTATTGATACAAAAAAAAGTTAAGCTGCAAATATAAAATAGTGCCAAATATTGCCTATATTTCGGTCTTTACAATGAACTAAATAATTAATTCAAAGCGGTTTCGAAGATAGCGGCCCCTATAGTGCCAATTTTTTTGAACGGCTGGAACCGAGCAAGTTGTTTTTTCAGATAATTATTTAACACGTTTCAAAGCAACTCCCATTTTATTTTATTAAATGGTTTGTCATTGTTTCAAAGTAGTTGTTAATGGACGGATTTGTATGTGATGAAATATACAGGGTGTTTGGCGCGTAGACCGACAAAGTTTTTTGGCAGGTTGGGAGGGTCATTTGAAAGTTTTCATCCCATAGAGCTGATGTGCTAAGTGTCACGGTAACTGAGATATGATACGAGACATTTTTGTTGTCGTATGGTTTTATTCTAAATATGGTTGAATATGGTTTTATTTGGATTTAAGCAAAATGACTTTAGGCTTCCAAATCCTAAAAAATGCATAAATGTATGAAAAAATGTCACCTTCTAAATTCGTTAAAAAAAACTAAAGGTTATTTTGAAATTAGCTTTATTTTACAAAAATTTCTAGTTTATGTCTTTTCCAATGGTATACTACATGTCATAGAAATTATTAATTTTGTGGTCAAAACAAGAGTTGATATTTTGTCAGGATGACATTTTTCATACTGTTACACATTTTTTTGTGTGCGTCACGCCAGCCGGAACCATATCAGCCGGAACCAAACAACTATGGCATAAGTAGCACGATGCATTGTGCATCATTGAGCGCTATATGATTTTTCAGTCGGAACCTTATAATTCCAGCCGGAACCTGATAAAGCCACACAGAACCATACAACAGCCAAACCAACTAGGGCACTAGTTGCACGATGTATTGTGCACTATATAATTTATCAGGCGGAACCTTATAAACCCATAAATATAAAAAATTTTGGAAAAAACCTTACAAATTCAGCCGGAACCATACCCTCTACAGCCAAACAACGCATCGTGCTACTTGTGCTACAGTTAGTTTGGCTGTAGAGGGTATGGTTCCAACTGAATTTGTAAGGTTTTTTTCCGAAAATTTTTATATTTATGGATTCATAAGGTTCCGGCTGAAAAATTATATAGTGCACAATGATGCATAATACATCGTGCTAATAGTTCCCTACCTAGTTGGTTTGGCTGTTGTATGGTTCTGTGTGGCTTTATCAGGTTCCAGCTGGAATTATAAGGTTCCTTCTGAAAAAACATATAGTGCTCAATGATGCACAATGCATCGTGCTACTTGTGCCATAGTTGTTTGGTTCCGGCTGATATGGTTCCGGCTGGCGTGACGGACACATTTTTTTAGGATTTGGAAGCCCATAAATCATTTTTCTTAAACCAATTGTATTAAATAATGGTTTATTTAGAATAAAATGCAGAACTGCAGATTACAATAAAAGTTATTTCGTGCCTTTACGACTACAAAAATAAAAGTTATGGCCATTTAAAGGCGAGATTTTGAGTAATTAAAAAAACTTATAAATATCCCGTTCAATGGGATAAAAGCTTCCTAATGAACCAAAAAATCTGCCTAAATTTGTTGTTGGTCGACGCGCCAAACACCCTGTATAGTTACTAACTCGGTTGTAAATTTAGAAATAAGTATATACAAGGACAAAATTTAACTGACCGCTCTTTTTGTAAATAATTATTATGTATTTAACTGTGAATCAACATTTTATTAGCTGCCAGATTCAGCCAATTTTTGTTTTTATCCGGACTAAACTTCGTCTATTACCAAATTTAAACTTGATTTGAATAAATTTGCAGCAACTACTCGAAAAAAAATATGATAATGAAAGCGATTTTTGGGAAATTGAGGTTGTGAACGAGAAACCATTCAAAAAGCAACGATGCAAGCTAAAATTGAAAGTAGAAACTTTTAGGACGAGTAGGTTGTACGACACCCATCAAAATATATATGTAACAGTATCCTACAATATTTCTTTATTGAAGCTTATTTTATTCGCCAATAAGCATTTCATCTTATTTAAGTAATGTACTTGAAAATTGCAAAACGTGGATCTCTAATTATTAATTCATAATATGTACAGCAATATATTCTGAAAATTAAATTTATTTCGTCTCAAAACCACTTGATTGTGACAGCATAATTCTCTAAAAGTGCTTTTATGCCATTGAACGAAGAGAAAACCATAAATATATTTCCTCAATACCCAACCCTTCCTCCAATTGTGAAATTTCATTTAGACAATCATCCAATTGATTGATTTTATGAATCTCAATGATGTGCTACTTTACTTATCCGTCGTAACAACAACAAAAAAACTCATAAATATTTCTCTTTTATCATTTAGGAAAAATTAATGTTTTTGTCTATGAATAAAGTGGGAAGAAATCACAATGCGACGAAGGTCAAAACGAATACAAAAAGTAAGAAATATAGAGACAACAATAAATCTGAAAATAAAATGAAATGGGGAAAACCTATTTTTCATTTCAAATCTTTTTTTGACATAAAATTAATTAAATTTCATGAAGAAAATCGAATTAAGCAAAATAAATTGTTACTTACTTCCAGTAAAAGCGCTCGTATGGCTTCTAATATTTCTTTGGCTGATGGTTGAAGTATTACTTGCAAATTTGACTGAATCTATAATATACAAAAACAAATAAAAGTTATTTTTAAACTCAAAAGAATTAACCAATACTCGTTTACTTCGTGATTCATCCCATACAACGTTGCTTTCCCACCTCTCGCCCATAACACAGGTAATTTCATTGCATGTCCGGCTAATGTTATGGCTCGCGCTGATTGACCATCACCTATCACGATTATACCAACCAATGGTCTTTTATCACATTGTTGACATAAATTTGTTAAAACACTTGGTGAAAATCTGTAGGAAGATAAAAAAAT
This sequence comes from Nephrotoma appendiculata, assembly GCA_947310385.1. Lineage (NCBI taxonomy): Eukaryota > Metazoa > Arthropoda > Insecta > Diptera > Tipulidae > Nephrotoma > Nephrotoma appendiculata. The sequence continues at coordinate 107,658,427 of OX371225.1, forward strand.
AATTTTATATTTTCTTCTCAGTGTTGCTGACGTTAATATCTTTACAATATGTATAGTATATACATTATTATATGCATCGCCTGAAACGTTTCCGGTCTAACAAAGAAAACACAAGTTTTTGGGAAAAATACATTTTATTCTTCAACATAATTTCGATGTCTATTTTGTAGACCGATTTATGTTTGTCTTCAAAATAAGCTTCAGTTATGGCAATCACTTCTTCATTGATAGAATAATAATCGCTAGGGGCCAAATCTAGCAAATACGGTAGATACGAAAGCAAATCAATGTGCAACGCGTTGTCTTTTTACATCCATTGTGAGCAAACGCGGTACTCACTTCGAACACACCTTTCTCATAGACAAAATGTTCATGCAAAATATGACCAACACATTCCATTGATATCTTTACAAATAATTTTACAGATCTTTCAAGACAATTTAATGGATTTTTCTTATATTTTCTGGAGAGTCATTTGGGCGTCCAGAGCGTGGTGTATCATCGGCGGTTGTACAACCACGTTTAAATTCAGTATACCAGTCAATGATGGTTGATATACTTGATGCAAAATCCGGATAACGCTTATTAAGCCTCTGCTTTGCTTGAAAGATATTTTTCGCATCAAAAAGCATCATTTGAAGGTTGGTAAAACTTAAAAATCATACGGGTTTTAAATCTATGTGTCAGACCGAAAACTTTTCAGGCGATATAATATATTATTTACTTATACAGTACGTGGTAAAGAGTATACATTATTGTGGACGGGAACACCACCCTACGTATTATTTAGGATATCAATCAATAAACTTTTATTATAAAATTGTATATTAGGATATTGTGGTACAAAGATACATAGCCTCTTTCTATGGCTAATTGGCAGTACATACATTTGTTATTTGGGAGACACAACAATATTAAAATCAATACTTTAAAACTGACAGATTATGTTTTATAAATTTTTGATGGTTTGCCAACCAAATCGAAAACATTAGGAGAACAAAGGAAAATTCTATTATTAAATCGATACCTCGCTTCTTTCCTTACACAAGTTGTACACACTGTATATACACACAAAATGAATTTAGGTCTATAATAGATGTGAAGGCGACCGTATAATATTGGATCAAATTTTGATGCTATGTATTTTAAGCATTAGTAAAATTATATATAGATTTATGATTTAGCTTTATACTGGCATAAAACCAAAACTCACACCATTCAAACGTGTTTTTCGTGTTGCGACAATTGAATCATTTCCCTGAATGACTGAACCAGTGTAGTTACTTGTTGGTGATATCAATTCTAAATTAATTTGTCTTGATCGGCCCAGACTGTTGACTGCTCATTTTATTATTAACAATCATTACATGGAATTTTTCCTCATTGAGGGAGACATGTATGATTTTGCCTGATAAAAAATCCCGAAAAAATGATTATAGTTTAATAGAGCAGCCCTGATATATATAAATTAAACTATCTCGAAATAAAATTATCTAAAAGAAATAATATCCTATATGTTCACGATAGCTAATTAAAAAGAAATTATTTGTACGAAAATAAAAATTTATTATTTGTTTTACTGTGCTATTTCAAAGGTGGTTTCATTATCTACGAAAGCCGTGCTCGTTAATTGATATCTAGGTTGACTTCAGGGCACTATATCTGACAAACGGCTAATAGAATTTGTTTCAAATTTTGCCATTCCTTAGTTGGATGCATTGTCTACGAAAACCGCATTAATATGAGTTAGCTGATTCCTTAAGGTCCAACCATAAAAAAGTTATAAAATTTAAAAAAATTAAAAATTTTGAATAACACTTATTTTTAATGACATTCCAGCCATACTAGTCGTAACGAGTATACCGTAAATATTGTTGAATATTGAATAAAAACTATTTGTTATAGTGACAGCTATTTATTGTTTGTTGTTTTTTAGGTAGCACGATACAAATTTTAATTTTGTTTAAGTTTGAACGCAAAATTACGCTCCAATAATTTTTATTAAATGACAATTCATATTTAACGAAGCTTCGTTAAATTTTTAATTTAAATTAATTTTTCCATGGGCGAAAGCACAGCAACGGCATTTAACGCAAACATAATTTTTTAGAGTTACGTTTATAATTTTTTTTAATTTTTAAAGGGGTAACCATAGAAAACAAACAATTAATAAAGCTTTTTGTGGATATTTATTTCTTTTGTCTAATCGTGGATTCATATACGAACTGCACAAAATGTTAGTTGTTAATTAGAAATCTCTAATGATTTTTGTATAGTTATGATTTTTTTATTTTTGCACTTATTATTTCTTTTTTATGCTGTGAACTATCGTGACATATTTTTTTCAGGATGACTCGGTAAAAAATCGATTGCGACAGATTTTTTTTCGTGCTGATTTTGTGTCACCATATTGAAATTTTTTCCGGGATGATATATAAAAGATTAATGATAGCACCGGAATTTTCGTGATGACATCGCGTTTTGTTGGGATATTTTACGGGTTAAAATCACAGACATTACTGAAATTTGCAGTTTTGGAATTGTTTTTTCGGGATAACAACAAAAATAAAAAATGTCATGATAGTAAAAAAAAAATTCGGGATGACACTCAAAACATAGCGTAACATAGTAAATTTTTCGTGATGACACTGAAAAATTCACGATATTCGATTTTAGTGTAGCCATCGCCACCTTTGTGAAGTTACCCCGTAAAGTCATCCCGGAATGATTATAGTTAAGTATGGCAACACCATTATATATTTAAGAAATTATAATGAAACTATAACTATCACGATATAAAAATATAACGATAGTAAGAAAAATTATTATGGAAAATAATTAAATAAAAAAAAAAAAATAATTAAATAATTATATTTAAAATAATTTTAGAATTTTTAAATTTAAACAACAATAAGGTAGACAAAAACAAATTAGACAAAACATAAACATTTCCGATATAAGCATAATCATTATTAATATTTATAGAATTTGTACTAGATTTAATATACAACATTTCCAAAATTGACCTCTTTCTAAAATTCCGTTCTTTATCAAGTATCTTGACATTATCTAAATTAATTGTATGACTTGTATTTTTCAGATGTGTTGTAAGAGCACTCGTGCTTTGTTCGTTATCGTTCTTTACGCCATTTTTATGTTGATACACATGTTTTTCTACAAATTTATAAACAACATTACAATCACATTTAATTTGATAAACTAAATTGGCCTGTTTTTTTAACGGTATTGGATCTTTAAGTTTTGAAAAATGGAATCTTTTAAACTAAATGATGAGTTACCAACAATTTTGTAATTATAATTTTTAAACAGAAGTTTTATTTTGTCATGCAAATTTTTTATATATGGAATAGTTAAATAATTTTGAACATCATTATTAAGCCGAATATTAGAATTACTAACAAAATGTTTTTGTTTCCAAAAACTTTTATTAATTAATTTTGCCGGATAATGGTTAAGTAAAAGTGTTTCTTTCAAAATTTTAAAATTTTTATTATGGAATTTTTTGTCTGAAAGTTTTAAGATTTTTTGGGCCAAAATATTTACTGTTTTAATTTTATATGAAGTAGGAAGCCAAGAATGAAAATTTAGATATCTGCCAGACCAATCGAAAGAAATGTTGCCATCAGTGGCTCTATTCTGTCTCCCTGTGGCACTATTCTGGTAATTCCCTGGGAATAGGGAATTGGGCAAAGATTTTATATGTAATTTCTATTTAAAATGTTTTTTTCCGGCCTACTGAGGAGGAAAGTTTAATGTTAATATTTATAAATTGGGAATAATTTTTCCATATCTAAATTGGTAGGGAAAATTATTCCCAATTTAACTTTGTTTTAAAAAAAATTAACACTAACTTTTTACCTCAGTATGCCAGAAAAAAACATTTTAAATTGAAATTACATATAAAATCTTTCCCCAATTCCCAGGGAATTACCAGAATAGTGCCACTGGGAATAGGGAATTGGGAAAAATATTTTCATAGCATTTTTGTCTAAATTGTATTTTTCTGGCCTACTGAGGGAACATGTATGCTAATATTTTTGAAACAAAGTGAAATGGGAAAATATTTGCCCAATAAAAATTTTGTAAAACAAAAGTTTCCCAATTCACTTTGTTTTGAAAATTTTTGCACTAAACTTTTTCTCTCAGTAGGCCAGAAAAATACAATTTAGACAAAAATGCTATGAAAATATTTTTCCTAATTCCCTATTCCCAGGGAAAGACAGAATAGGGCCACAGGTTCGTGAATCAAAAGTAAAATTAAAATTTACTGTATAGGCTCTCTGTATATCCCTTTAGTGATTTACTAACACAATTGTGCGGGTAGGGCAAAAGTACCATGCTAAAAATTTAGTTTTGTATGTTTTTTGAACCAACTTACACATTTGTGAATTCCTTTTTAACTTATTTTCGTCCGAAAAAAAACACTATATCTATACACACAATTGTGTTGGTTTTACTTCAAATAAAGCGAAATTTTTTATTAACAACGCCATTACATACTATGGTTTTTTACTCACACATTTGTGTGGGTTGGACTAAAACTGAGTCAATTTTTTTTGTTTTCTTGGTTGATAAAGGGAAATTTTGTAACGAAAAAAAAAATTGTTTAATAAAATTTCATTAGCTTTGATAATGATGTCGAATTGACATCGAAAGTTCAGCAATTAATTATTTTAATTTTATATCTGTGCCATATACTAATAAAAAACCTTATACACATATACTATTATTGGCTCATAAAATATATTTTCAAATAATTTGTATATGAACGAGTGGGTTTGTTTATATAATAAAATAAGTAATAATTAAATTTGTAAACAACAACAATGTACAAAAATTTGGTTTCTTCTAAAAATTGTCAAAATTCCAGATTAATTAATATTTAATAAATACACTTATGAATATGAATTACTGGGTACATAGAGGATGGTCACCTAGAGCAGTGATTCTTAACAGGGGGCCGCGGCCCCTTGGGGGTCCGTAAGAAGCCTGCAGGAGGGCCACCAAAGTTTGCAGCAAAATTTCCTTCAGAACATAAAATAAAATAAAATTGGTGTATGTATGTATAAGGTAAATGTACCAATTAGATTGTGCTTGAATTGCAAACTTTTTTTTCGTGACAAGCTGGACACCCGGGGGTAAACCTAATTCGAATATGCTGAATTCAACGGTGCTAGTCCCATTTCAAAGTTAGTCCCCATTTTTGAGATATAGCATTTGACATGTTTTGGCTCTGAGTCAAAATATACTCTCATTTTTACGTTGATAGCTCTTGAACCATTATGATTTTTGTTATGCTTTCTTCAGCAAAGTTGTTGCGCAAGTCAAGACCAACAACTTTGCCGAACATATCAAGACCGAAAAACAACATCTAATTTTTTTTGCTTTTCATTTCGACGAAAAACACTGTTTTTATCATTTTGTTGAATTTAAATCGAGTAGAATCGATCGAATAAAAATCGCATCGACAAATATAGATACAATAGAAACTATTTAAAAGAAAGTTCGATTCAGTTGATTTTATGGTGATTTTTCCAAAAAAAAAAGTTCAAAAAATTAACAATTTTCTTCTCTTTGACAAAACAATGGCGTGCCGCTGCGATAGTGGATAAAAATCCTGGATTTTTCCATCCCATCGTTTTAACCAATTACATCACGTAAATTAAGAAACAACTGCATCAATATAACAACCATCAAATGTCACTGCGCCATTCAATCACAGAATCATACGACGGATAAAAATCTCGGATTTTTCTATCCCAGATTATTTTTCAAATTTTTTCAACTTTGCAAAGTGGCGTGTCTGTTGTATAATTTAAGTGATGTAATTGGTTAAAACGATGGGATGGAAAAATCCAGTATATCGATTTTGTCTCAAAATGTGTGAAACGAAATGAGTGTAACCGGAATGATATAGTAGTAGCCTATGTATTTGTGCTAGTTTCGTGCGTATGATTGTTTTTCTGCATATGCAAGTCACGTGTCATTCTTTTTTTGTTTATTCATATTAACTCTTTCAGTGCAAACATGATTTCAGCTAGTGTATTGAGGAACACGATTGCGCTTTTTGGCACTCAAAGGGTCAACCATTGTAAACGCCATATTTTTGCGTTGTTTATGTATTTTCGATTTTTTTATAATTTCTAAAATTTATGAAATTTAAAATAAATTTACCTATAAAATTTTATTATTAGATGTAAAATTAATTTATGATAATAGATAATATAAAATACATTGGCATGTTAAATAATGACACTCCACAGCTCGAGAGCAAACGTAATGTGCTGAGAAAAGGAAGTAAGCACCATAAAAATTAAACCGATTCGCCCGGATCGCGTTATTTTGGTACTGTTCATCATACAAATGACACAAATACGAACAAAAGAAAATTACAAATACAAAGACATTATTGTGTATTATACACTGTGTACGTATTCGATTTTTTTTGCTTCACTTATTTTAAATGAGTAACTCACGAGACAAAATCGATATACAGGATTTTTATCCACTATCGCAACTGCACGCCATTGTTTTGTCAAAGAGAAGAAAAATGTTAATTTTTTAGGAAAAATCACCATAAAACCATGCTACTGAAGTTAGCCGAAAATTTCAGCCGGAAAAAACCTGCATTACCGACATATTTTGTATCAGGTAGTAATAAAAAAAATCTGTTGTATGAGTCGAAAATTACATGTAATTGAAGTTGGTAGTAAATTTTCGCCGAAAAAAAAATTTGAAAAAATCAATATCACATAATTCAGATGTTTAATGGTAATTTGAACTAGGTGAAGTTAGAACAATTCGTAAACTGTTGGATAAAATACATATATATAACTTGTCGTGTTAGGGGGAACGAATTTGAGTTATGGCACTAACAGTAAATATTTGTGCCAAAAATTAGGCCATATTTTATGTAGCATCATAGTGAAATAAATTAAAAGCTGGTCACATGTTTAGTAGAAATTTGGACCGGATGAAGTTAGACCACTTCGTAAATAGCTGGATCCCAAATGCTACATAAAATATGGCCTGATTTATGGCACAAGTTTTCATAGTAAGTGCGCCACAACCCAAATTCATTGCCCCCTAACACGACAAATTATAAATACGGGATCCAGCTATTTACGAACTGGTCTAACTTCACCTAGTTCATATTACCATTAATCATTCGAATTATGTGATATTGATTTTTTCAAATATTTGTATTCGGCGAAAATTTACTACCAACTTCAATTACATGTAATTTTCGGCTCATATCAACAGAATTATTGATTACCACCTGATACAAAATATGTCGATAATGCAGGCTTTTTCGGCTGAAATTTTCGGCTAACTTCAGTAGCATCATAAAATCAACTGAATCGATTTAACTTTCTTTTAAATAGTTTCTATTGTATCTATATTTGTCGATGCGATGTTTATTCGATCGATCCTACTCGATTTAAATTCAACAAAATGATAAAAACAGTATTTTTCGTCGAAATGAAAAGCAAAAAAAAATTAGATATGGTTTTTCGGTCTTGATATGTTTCGCTTTGTTGGATGTTGGTCTTGACTTGCGCAACAATTTTGCTGAAGAAAGCATAACGAAAATCTTAATGGTTCAAGAGCTGTCAACGTAAAAATGAGAGTATATTTTGACTCAGAGCCAAAACATGTCGACTAACTTTAAAATGGGACTAGCACCATTGAACTCAGCGTACTCGAATTAGGTTTACCCCTGGGTGCCCATCTTGTCACATTTTTCAACTAGCACAGTGTTACCGACAATATAAGAATCTCGTTGTTAACGTTTTGTTAAGATATTTTTTTCGGTGATTTTTTTTTTAATATTATAAAAGTTAAGTTTCAGGGATTCTTTCATATTAATCATAAAAACTAAATAATTTCTTTACATGAAGTGTATGTTCTTATTACCGGCATATGCGATTTATTTTTGATCTAATTTTCGGCAGCTCTTGTTCGTACAATCGGCACTGTAAAGTTAAGGCAGAAGATATTTAAGGCTGAAACAACAAAAACTGCTTAATTTTCAATAAAAGTAGTTTTTATTTTTCGTATTTTTTATTTAACGTTATAAACAGATTATGTCCTTCTAATTCACAGCTAGCACATTAACTTTAGAAAACAATCAAAAATAATAAAACCAGACGATAACAAAAATAATTCTAGGATTCAGGTTACAAAATAATAAAAATAAGTAATAATTTTATTAAAATTATTTAAAATTATTCTTTTGGAAAGCTTCGATTTCAGGAACCTGCCCTCCTCTGGCATTTAATAGAGAAGGTTGCTTGATAACACTATACATACTTCTTCCTTTTTATACCAAATAGCGTCGTCCTTGCTCGACCATTTCCAGTTTTGACCACTCATTTGCATTGTTTTAATGTATGTTTCATTTTCTTTTACTTCTAGTACAGACCCACGGAAATACTATACTGTTAAAGTTAGCCGAAAAATTCCAGCCGAAAGATGATAATGCAGATAGTGTATTTGCTATTCCAGCCGAAAGATGGTTATGCAGATAGTGCCTTTGTCGTGCTAAACAAAAGATGGTAATGCAGATATTAATTTTGTTGTACCAACCGAAAATATTTTAAAATGTCGGCAATGCAGATTGTATTGATAAAGAAAACCAACTTCAATATTCAAACTGTGGTGATGATTTGGGTGGGTCTGATGAGGTTATGGGGTGAAATTTTGACACAAAAATTTCCTCGTTTTTTGTCGATAAAATCGTTCGTCATTCGATATTTTTCGATATTTACAAATCTCACTATGCCGATTCGATAGCCCATGACCATAGGTAGGTTCTGAGTATAGGGTTAGGGTGGGTCTGATGGGGTTATAGGGGTGAAATTTTGATTTTCCTCATTTTTCGTCGATAAAATCGTTCGTCATTCGAGATTTTGGCATATAGACACCAATCTCACTATGCCGATTCGATAGCCTATGACCATAGGTAGATTCTGAGTATATGATTGGGGTGGAACCATATACTCAGAATCTATCTATGGTCATGGGCTATCGGATCGGCATAGTGAGATTGGTGTCTATATGCCAAAATCTCAAATGACGAACGATTTTATCGTTGAGAAAAAGAGAAAATCAAAATTTCACCTCTATAACCCTCCATTTCAATTCTATTTAAGTGTTCAAAATATTTATTTGATGTAATTGCATCAGTAGTAATGTTCCTTTTGATAATTTTCTTCGTTTCAGTATTGGAGCGGATAATAAAAAGATTTTTGAATGAGTTGGGAAAATCCTCTTTAAACGACAAATAAGAGAAACCCGGTTGCTGCGTTGTTATTGTTTTGATCAGCAATATTTCTAACCAATAATCTACTGAAAAATCATGTTTTTCCAATTTAAAATATTGTACCGGCTAAACTAGGTTTTGTACATGTTCAAAGTTTATATCAATAGAAAGGATGAACGGAACCTTTCGAATGATGGGTCACACTTCTTTATGGGTTGGTTTACTTACAGATCTACCCTACAGATAGACCCTACAGGTCGAAACATTTGCCTATATTAATTTCACAAAAACTCTCAAAATAACGGTACTTTCATGAAATTGTTTTTTGCATAATTGAACACCATCTAAGGTCTTTCTAAAATGATACTACTGTTAACGAAATTTACCAGTTCAATGTAAACTCTCAAAAAATAATTATTAAAAATGGGAAAAATCGACCAATTTCTTAACCGTATAACTGAAGTGTTACGGAATAACACTTGATAATGGTCGGAATAGATTGTTTATGTCATTGTTTATCTAATGGTACATCTGTGAATAATTTCTTTGTTTTCGACGATTTCGAGTATTCGCATTTTGCAAAATCTATATGAAATGATGAATAGTTATAGCAGCAAATAGATTTCAAATGGACAAATGTCATGAAACAAAGCTAATCATCAATTATTACAATTTCCGACACTTTCAGAGTAGGTGGAATAACGTATTAAAATAACAACCGATTTGTAAAGAAATAATAGGATGCACGTTTGTAGGATTATGTAGGTAAAAAATGTAACAATTTAATAAATTCTTACCTTCCTTTTGGTGGCAGATCAACAAAAAGTGGCCGTAATGGCGGCCCGAGTGGACTTTCAAAAGGTGGTCCCATATCCAGTAAAGTTCGCGCTAATGTATTTCCCCAAGCTTTTGCTCCACCCGGCACCGCAATAATGAAATACACAGCATCTGATCGTTCCGGAAATATTGGTATATTTGCGTCAATTGACTGTCGTAGAAATGAATCGGGTGTAAGTTTATCACTATTACGTCGATTATTGCTTAAATTACTTCTATCGCTAGACCGTGAATTAGACCCACTGCCGCCACCACCGCCACCCCCTCCTCCATCGTCTTCATCGAAATTATCCCGTACATTATTCGGATACAATAACATAGTGTCATCAGCTAATATTAAATTTGTTTCGAATATGATAAAAAACAATAGAAATAAATTTGAATAAAACATTCTAATCAAATTTGACGATCCAGTTGAATACACTTTCCACTTAATTCCACGTCAATGTACGACGTCTCCGTCGTGTAATTCCGCGTTTATCTATATCCTACATACATACACACACATACTTTAATTTAATTGGTATATGGAACGTTATAACTTGCTTTGCCCGATATCTTTTGCTGTCGTACTTACAGATAACAATATTATTTTTAAATTTTGCAATAACGTTTAAATTTCTCCTAATAACACTTATCAGTGCTATCTGGAACGTATTTTCCTCGTTTTACTATTTTTTGTGTGTGCACGTTTTCCAAGGAAAACTCACTTTCCCGGTATTCACTTGTTTTTTGCTTAGTGTACTCTCCTTGTCTTGGCTAATTTATTTTTAACTCAAAAATGAAACAAAATAAAATAATAAACTGTATATCTTTCTGCTTTCTTCTGAAGAAAATGTTATCTCTTTAAAATCATTTCCTTTTTTTCTTTTTGATTTGCTTTGAATAGTTAAAGCAATTATAATTCATGATTTTTTTTTTTGTTTTCTGTTATACGGTTATTGAGTATAGGATCTGCTAGAGATGTTCAAATAGAGATGTTCTCGCTAAATCTTTGCAAATTTTTTTTCTTTTGTTTTGTTACGCGTTCCCCTCCAATGATTTGGTAAAAAAACGAAAAAACAAAATGTAACAAAAATTAATAATAAAGCGAAACCAAAAATAATAATTTAATTAATCGTGTGAAATTATCATTATCATCCAGCAAGATTATTCGTATTAGAAGTTCGTTATTCCTGGAAAGAAAAAACAAATAGCACAGTATAAGCACAGATGTATTAAACTATATATGTATTAAAGTTAAGCTTATCAGTACGAAAACATTCATAACATAAAATGTGTCTGCAAACAGGGTAACTCATTTTTTAAATTTAACAGGTTCTACTCTTAAAAACAGGAGGACAGTGAATATATTTTAATACTGCACGTAACCCTGTGCATTCTACAAATATTTATAAATTCATCTAACAATTTAACCCACTTAATACCGTAAATCTTTTGTTTTTATATTTTCCAAAGCTTGCTTTGTTTTGATTTTATTCTGTTTTTGTAATGCCTAATTATTAGGCGGTGTACGCACGCAATATAATACATATAGATGTTATGTTTACAAGCAGGAGTATGAGTATACAATTCATATAAGAATACGAGTATACTATGTGTCTATACATAATTTATTATTAGATTTGAGTATTACAAGAAATATCATTATTTATACACGAAAAGATAAATAATTAAGGAAGAAAATCTTTTTTCCGTTGTTTATATGTATAGGAAAAGCTTTACTTCACTCGTATAACAAAGCTTATTCGTTTTATTATATGTATGTAATTAGGTAAAAGGGTATATACATATTTTGTAGCGTGCACATTTGAGCGTTAATATTGATTTAAGAACCTATACGTAAACTATAAAAATTTCTATATCCGTTCGGAAATTTAAAATTCTGTAAAGGGAAATGTGGAAAATTAAAAATTTGCGTTTTCAATTTATTTGGTAAATCAGTAGAATCGTTAATCTGATATAAAGTGAAACGGTGAATTGATTTCAATTAAAGAAAATGTAGTTTATAAAAAATAAGTAGATCAGACCGGTTTAAAGAAAAGAGAATAGAGTATACCAGAATCTACTTAAATATAAGTCCTGCGCAAACTCTCATTGCCAGATACCTATATTTAAATAAAATATATTTAAAAAAAACTTTTTAAAAAACCACGCTTATATTTAATGGCTCTAAAAAGTAGATAATAAAAGGCTTTGAAAAGTAGAAAATAAAATTTTTCTTCCTTATACTCTATGACTAAAAATATAAGCGTGGGGCGCTCCTTCTGAATGTATATCTATCTCTCAATATATCTTTTTTACGTTAATACTGAAATGCTCCAGCAAAAAATGTTTTCTTAGGATACATCAGAATAGACTCTAGACTAGTCTAGTAGTCTTAAATTACTAATGCCGTAAAGAAGCGCTCCACGCTTATATTTTTAGTCATATTAATTTTAAATTTCTACTTGTTATAAATATACCTTGATAGGAGTAAGGAAGAAAAATGTTATTTTCTACTATTCAAAGCCTTTTATTATCATCTTTTTAGAGCCTTTAAATATAAGCGTGGTTTTCTAAAAAAAAATTTTAAATATATTTTATTTTACAGGATTTATTTTACAGTCTTAGTAGCAGCATAGTAGTAGTGTAAAATCTAAACATCCAAACATTTTTCCATCCAAACATTTTTACATGCAAATTACAACACATAAACGTCTACGTCATAATTTGTATATGAAGAGAAACAGTAACACCGCGATAACTAAATCTTCATACAAATGGTATAAGTATATGTATAAGTATATAAGTATAAATTTATTAAAAATTTATCGTTCAATTGTAGTTGAAAAGTTTTCATACTTTTTAGTTAGATGACAGCACTTTGAACAAGATTTTCGGTTTTTATGTATGATAAACTTTTTATAGCTTTTCTAATTTGGTTTGTGTCTTCACTACTTACAGTTTAAATATCAATAAATATGCTATGCCAGAGCATATTTAATGTCCAAAGATGTTAGAATCTTGTATTGTCATCGGAGTTAAGCATGCATGCAAAATTTCAGCTCAATTGGACTATCGCAAGTGGTTGAACGTAACGTAAATCAGGATTTGTATTTTTGTTGCGAGCTTTATATCTTCTGTCATCGCATCTTTATATTTTGTCCACAATGGTAAGGGATTTGAAGGCAAGCGTGTTGCAATTATGATTGAGAATAATGTTCCAATTTATTTTGCGAAAGCAGTAAGTATTGCATCTGCTAATGTATTATCCCATTGTTCATCATTCTCAAGTAAATCTAAACATTGGCGTGGTTCGCGAAATGATTCGCACAATACATTATTTACCGTTCTCAAATGCTGAAACAATGTTGGGCCACGATCATTTATCAAAAGCAACGCTTTAACGTATTGCTTGAAAAAACATGTGGATGTCCATGTACTACTTGTCCTATTTTTCGACGTTAAAATTGGGAGGTGTTCCAAGTGTAGTAACGTGGAACTTCGGAATACAAGAATGTTTTAGCATACTCATCATTCCGAAGCAAAGCAAAAAAAGCCGTTAATGTTGTTTCTGGTGGCTATGGTGCTCGTGCGGCAACATTTTCTGTGGTAAAATATACGTCCATTTTCCAAATGAACGGCCAAATGTACTACTGTGGGATATCTCTCATGAATTTGAAAAGTGAATATGCGCCATACTGCTTCATTGCTGCTGATGTATCTTCCCATTTGATATTGCTTAATTTCATCTAAATTATTTGCAGGTGCTACTCCGAAAACGGCCATATCGCTACCTTTATTTACATATTGCAAATGTATTTTATTGATTTAACGGAATTGTAATATTCAACATTTATATGAGCTTTGTATATATTTGTGATAATAAAGGTGAATATGGTACTATCCAACAGTTATCAATTGCAACGTAAATATGTAGTATTTGCATTGTTATTGATCTTCCATTGTCTTCAAAGGATCGTCAGCGATACAATGGATATCCATCGTTGCCTGTAATCGTTTCAGGAATTAATTTCTGGGATATCTTTAAGAGCATTAACCATCGATCATACATGACGAATTTATGTTTAATGTTCCACATGGCTATATTTTGAGTAACAGTTTGGAATACAATTTGGATCATTTGGTGAGTCGGGTATTTCTGCAGATATAATTTATGTAATTATTGTAATATTTAGTATTGTAATGGAATGGCAAACAAATCCTTGTATTGTAATTAATTCCGGTTATGTTTATTAAAAAAAATTAAATTTCTATTGCAATGGAATTCGTGAAAAGTATTTGTTTGACGGTCGGTATACGTGCGATGGAAATGGGATTCTAAAATGATTTTTTGATAAAGTTCTGAAATATGGCCATCACAAAAATATCGAATAGCTATTTCATCGACTTTTTAAATTGAAAAATCGGGATCGGAGTATTTGTCTTCAAGACAAAATCTTGTTTTGCATTCATTCTTGTTTTTTGAATTCTTACCGTATAAAATATTACTACCAAAATTACTTTATCAAAATTGTTTTGGACAAAATGGTGTTTTTTAAATTTTGTTTTCCGAAATAATTATTTTGACTATTTTATAGCATATACTCTACGCACAATATATTACGCTTATGTAAGATCTCAAGTGGAGCTACGGTTTGGAGCCCCTCATATGCTGTGCACAAGAATAGAATCCAAATCATACAAAAAATAGGCCTTATATTCCTGTTGATAGAAACTGACTGGAATTATGATTATAACATACCATTCTATGAAAATGTGGCTTGCTGACCTCATTTCTCTACAAGGTATAAACAATATAACATGTGCACGCTTGAAAACAGGCGTATAATTGTGGATGCCGCTTTTATCGGACATGTCCTTCTCGGCCACATCGGTTCATCCTTCATACTGGAAAACATATCCATAAATGTCCCAAGCAGGAGTTTGTGTAATCATCAATTTTTGGCGTTCGACCACCACCCAACCAACGGCGACAACAATCCCATTAATCGATCAGCAAAATCATTCACCATAGTTGATCAATTTGATTTTAATTTATGAAAAAACTGTTAAAATCGTATTTTCTAAATTTTTAATTAAGTCCTTTGACAGTTTCATATTTGATGTACTAACTTTTAATTTAAATAATTGTTTTATTTATAATTCTTACTTATTTATAATCTAAGTGTGAATAGATTATTCTTTTATATTTTTTTTTTATATATTTTATATTTTACTTTTTAAATTTGAAATCATAATTGCAATGTACTAAATCGATTTCCTTTAAAATTAAATAAATCTGTTTCTTTTATTTATCGGTGCTGCCTAATCATAGAATAAGTACGTAAGAATGATAATTTTCTTGTGTTAAAATGGCATTAGGCATATAATTGGGTACTGGTTGTATAATTGCTAACGCAGTACGAGACAACGATATATTTTGGATTGTTTGCCTTTCCTTGTTACACAATATTGAAAACAGATCATACTGTCTGGTTATTAAAAATCATACTGTCGGGTTATTGTCACATTGTGTTGTTTTGTTATTGTTTCCTTCATTCAAAAGTTTTCGCTTACTATAGTTGAGCAAAAAAAAATACGAACGTTTTTTTCTTGTTTTCAATATTGTGTAACAAGGAAAGGCAAACAATCCAAAATATATCGTTGTCTCGTACTGCGTTAGCAATTATACAACCAGTACCCAATTATATGCCTAATGCCATTTTAATACAAGAAAATTATCATTCGTACGTACTTATTCTATGGCCTAATACTAAAATAAAATTTCTGTTTGGTTTGTTTGCTTATTAACTTGGTGGCAGTATAAAATATTGTACTTAATAGTTTTATCCCACAGCTGCTTTCAAGTTTCAGGTCTAGGTAGCAGTTTATATTACAAAATTATATTGCCTTGCTATGTCTAAAACAAACTTTCTAAGGTTGTTTTCCAAACACCGACTTATTTGTGGACATCGACTTATACAAATAAGTCACCTCGCGAGGAAACTTATTTGAATAAGTACGTCTACACAGAAATGTTTTCAAATTTGTGTCTTGACTAAATGTAGTACATGCAGTTTTTATTTCCAAATCTAGTGACACGACCAACATGTCAAGATTTTTTTTTCTTCCATATAATAGAAATTGCGTTTTGTGTTTGGTTATTACGTCACAAAAAACTCGGTACAATGGATTGCAACAACTTATTCAAGATGGTGCCAAATAAGTGAATAAGTCGGTGTTTAGGAAAGGGTCTAACTATCGATTATTTATAGGTGTTTGAAACCAGGTTGAGTCTGCCATTATTAACTAAGCCATTCCTACTATTCGCCTAGAGCTTAGATTTTTCCTTATAATTGATGAACTGCCAGAAACGTAGAATGAAAAGATTTATATGCCAGACCATAAAATTATATAGCTAAATAGTTTGTGTAGTTTTATATGCCCATACATTTCTTCTTATTCTCTAAACATCTTTATTAGATAATTTAAAGTTCATATTTACATAAACGATATTTTTATTACGGAGCAACGGTGTTGTTGTTTTGATTATAATTAAGCGCAACGTCCAACATGAACAAATTTGTACAATCAATTTTAAATAATTTATCAGAATAAATTAATCAGAAACAACAACACAATCTGTACCATACATAACTAAACCGTCTTTGACCAGAGAAAATGTAATGAAATATTTATTGTTTTTACCAAGTTTTTAAAATGTTTTGACTATATCTTAACGAGGTAAATGTTCGAGTGACGAAAGCCGAATTCAATTCACAAAATTTCTGATATCAAATTTGTGCATTCGAACAATTGCATTCGATTAAATTGTCAACGATTTTTCGGAATGTTAGTGCATTCAGCGGGTTGTTGTTGAACATTCCGAAAAATCATTGACAAATCGAATGCAATTGTTTTTTCGGCACAAATTTGATATCAGAAATTTTGTGAATTGAATTTCGGCTTTCGTCACTCGAACATTTACCTCGTTAAGAGGATTTTTATTTGATATCAATGATTGACGGCAATTGAATTGCTATTCGTTTTATTGTTGTCAGTCAAAACAGTTCACACACACTCGATAGCAGTTCATTTTTGATTCCTTAAACAATACAAGGCCCTTGGTTTTCCTCCACAAATTCTCCGTTGGGTCGGCTCTTACCTAAAAGAGCGTATATACCATGTACTGTTCAGGTCATCAGTATCAGCTCGTATCTCAGCAACATCTGGAGTGCCCCAAGGCAGCCATCTGGGTTCAATTCTTTTCATTCTGTCAATTAACGACGTTGAATGTTTGATTAAAAATTCATCCCTATCTATATACGCCGATGACATGAAGATTTACAAACTGATTTCAAACACAACGGATAAGAGCCATTACAATGCGACCTCAACAACTTCTCATCTTGGTGTGCTAAGAACAACCTCGATTTAAACGTGGGTAAATGCAAAACAATCACCTACTCTCGAAAACGTGCACATTCTATCTCTTGTGACTATTACATTAACAGCGACGCCGTTACCAGAGCCAGTTCTGTTCGAGATTTGGGGGTCATTTGCGACAGTGAATTAAATTTTAGACATCACATCGATCGTATTATCAGCCAAGCCAATTCTGCGCTCGGTTTCATCAAGCGTTGGTCGAAAGAATTCGACGATCCTTATGTTACGAAGGCTCTCTATTAAACATTCGTTCGTCGCCTGCTCGAATATGCTAGCAAGGTGTGGTCATGAAGTTCACATTAAGAGGATTGAAGCAGTCCAGCGTAGACTTCTTCGCTTTGCTTTACGCGGAGACTACCGGGGGTGGACATGTTCAACCTGCCTCCATATCAAGATCGTCTGCAGCTAATTAATTTACAATCTCTTAGTAAGCGTCGAGTTGTTGCAGACGTGGCTTTCATCCATCAAATACTAACTGGGGTATCGATTCTACTGTTCTGTTAGGTAAAATCAATCTAAATATAAATTCTCGGGATTTAAGATCAGTACCTATGTTTAGAATCGACCCTCATCGAACTGATTACGGAAAGAATGAGCCCGTCTCTAAAATGTTGTACGAAGCTAATCAGCACTGCCATCTTATCGATTTCAATATGACAAAACGCACGTTGAAAAAACGTCTTTATTTTTCTTGACTATGGTTTGATATTTTATTTAACTTATTTGTTTCTTGTTTTTTGTGTCATTTTATTTTGCTTGACTTTATCTTTTATCTATTTTAATTTTTTTTAATCTATCAAATCTGTTTGTACTAAGCAGACTCGACTTTCGTTTTCCTGCCGTCTGCGACAGGTATCGTCTTGCTTAACTATTCATTTAGCTATCTATTTATAATCACATTTAATTTTTTTTTTGCCGCTTTTTTAATTTCACTGGTTAAGCATCTCGATATCCTTGTTTATAATTCACTTGAATTATACTCAAAAAAATAATAATAATACAGATGGAGACTCCCCGCGCGCGGTTGGGAGGGGTAATAGGTCGTCGGGATAGTTTATTATTATTATTACAATAAAATATACATATTTTAGTGTGTTAGTTGGAAACAAAAATTAATGGTAGCTATCCTCTCGCTGATATTCCATCTTCATGCGATGGGAGCGGAGATAAGATCTATTTTTTAAAGAAATCATCATAAAGATTAAAAAAATATCGATTTTATGCAAGGAGACTACTGTCAAATGTTCAATGTTTTTGGTGATTTTTTCGAACACATCAATTTGTCAGTTTTTTAATTTTTTTTGTTATGAAAAAATTGTCACTGGTAAAAATTCTCCTAGCAATGATAATAATATGATGTATTTATATTTGTTTTATTGTAATACGTTGATTCACTATCATTATGAACCGCAACGGACCGATATTAGGGTGCATTTGATCCAAAACATGAAATTTTGCAAAAAAAATAGGGTGGCTTTTAAGTTATGGAGATCAATATCTAAAATATATGAGTTTTCTGGGACAAACAGTTGATGTCATATTTTAGGTGAGGTTTGTGGCTAATAATCCTGAAAATATGAACCAAAAGTCTTGGGCTAATTTTTTAACAATTTGGCCGAATGTGGTCGTTTTTGGCCAAAACGACCCTCCAATTAAATTTTTTGAATTTTTTTTATATGCTATTTGATAGCTGGCGTCAATACCTTTTCGACGATATGCATATGGCCGGGGTATGTTAAATAGGTTCAGCGCTGTGAGCGTGGCCAAAATGGCCAAAAATGGCTGTTCAGAGGCCGAATCAAAAAGTTGTAGAACAAAAGTTGCTTAGTTTTTCAAGTACATACTACAAACCCTGAAAATATGAGATCAAATGAAAGAAGTATGGACAAACATATACGTCATAGAAAAATTTCCAAATGTCAAAATTGTACAGTACTTCTTGCCTTTGTTCACGTTTTCTGCTCTGATTTTATTTCTATAAAAAAAGTAAACAAAGATCTGTTGGTTCACGTGACTAGCGGTGCGCAAACTAAATCGCAGTAAAAAAACAAAATAGAAAAAATGTAAAACATAATAAAAAATGTCAAATAAATAGGGTAAGCTCTTAGAAAAAAAAGGAAATTATGAAATAAAAGTTTTTAAATTTGGATTAGAAATAGTCTGAAACTGCACTTTGATAAATTATGATTACTCTCTCTCTCTCTCTCTCTCTCTCTCTCTCTCTCTCTCTCTCTCTCTCTCTCTCTCTCTCTCTCTCTCTCTCTCTCTCTCTCTCTCTCTCTCTCTCTCTCTCTCTCTCTCTCTGGCATTATACATCCCATGAAGGGATTTGGCCGCCTCAAATGAGGTTTCATAATCATACTTTCATTTCGGATAATGAATTATTAATTCATTGATCCTAAACATAAAGCAAAATATATATAAGAGGAACCATGTAGAGATTCCGAGGTTAATATATTTTACTTTTGGCAATCTGTATAGGCCTAACAAGAACAATAAACTATAAAATAACTATGCCGATATGTTTATAAGATACGTATATATGGATTAAATATAGAAAAAGATTAAATTTGTGTATATAAATATATTAAAACTATAAAATAAGATTAACCTCGGAAAAACATGCCCATAAAATTTGCACTACTTGATTTCTCTTATATTTTTATTGCTCGATGTCCTAAACCAGCCGTGAAATTTTCTCCCTGTTACATTCGGGAATCGAATCCGAGTCCTCGGGTCGCTGGAGCAAGCATTCCTACCACTTTGCCACCGAGGCGGGATAACCATAAATTATGATTATGTCATCGTTAAGCACTTTGTTAGTGAACACCTTTTTAAAACCACTTAAATTAATAAAACAAAAAATTTACATTAAATTAATTTATTTACAAAAAATGAACGTTTTCGACCACTTAGTGGTCATCTTCAGATTCTCCAAAATCTGAAGATGACCACTAAGTGGTCGAAAACGTTCATTTTTTGTAAATAAATTAATTTAATGTAAATTTTTTGTTTTATTAATTTAAGTGGTTTTAAAAAGGTGTTCACTAACAAAGTGCTTAACGATTACAAATGGAAACCACGGTGGCTTCGCAATACAATAATATGTATGATTATGTCATTGAAAAATCTTCAGAAAAACATATGTATTTAACGAAATATAAACGAAATGAAAACATGTTTGGAAAAAATCCCATGTAATCGAATATTTTAACTATATGGAAAAGTATGATCGTGGTTGCGTGTCACTAACACTAACTCAACGATATATTTTTTATGTTGTCATGGCTATTAATATTGAAAAACAAAAACTCTCGCGATCATATCTGTGGTCACAAGTCAAAAGTGGTGAAGTCGACTTAGGTACAAACTCGTATTTTATATTAATCACGAAAAATTCATTTTCAAATTTGGAAATATTTTACTGTTATAATTCCAAATTTTACAGAATTTTAAATGAATTTATACATATAGAATTTTTCGGTTATTCTGGATAAAAGCCAGAATCTGGCTATTATCCAGAATAACCCAAAAATTCTATATGCATAAATTCAAATCAATTCCTTGATTTTATACATATATAGGTATATTTATCTATATACCTCGTAAAACCACGTTTTCGGTGGAACAAAATACAAACAATAAAATTATTGTTGTCAAAATGTTTGTTATCTGCATGCAACACTCTAGTTGCAAATACATACTTGTTGTACATATTCACAGTAGGGTAACTTGTATCCGCTAACTTCTTCGTCCCTTTCCCTTTTATCTAAAAAATTTATTTATTTTATTGATAAAGAGGAAGGGAACGAAGAAGTTACCGGATTCTAGCTACCGTAGTTTGGATACGCACGTTCGGAAGGGCTAAAGAAATTATTCAATATATCAAGCAATAAAATCTTACCAAATTAAATAACCAGATGTATCCCCGCATCATAACATTAAAAATCTCGCAGTTAATGTTATAGTGATGCTGCTCAAATAGTCCTTAAATGTTGTAATACGGTTGAACTAATAATCTTATATATTTTATACTCACAATAATACAGATAAAAAGGTAAAATAATTTTTGTACCAATTTTGAATCATAATTTTATCCTTATCGAAAAACATTATAATTTTATCAAATCCACCCAAAAGTGTCATCATCATAAACATATATATTCTAAATAAACATAAAAAAATGTCTTATACAAAAGACTTACAGCTATTTAATTAACTATGCGCTTATTTTCATATGATATATCACCCACCGTATGAGAAGAAGTTGGCTATATGTACAAATAAGATATTATATACTCGTAAATGTAATGTATGGTCATGTATAGCCTAGATACTGCCATCGCACACATTACGAATCAATACCCAAAACATTTTTATTTTGCCATAAATCAAAAAATCCTAATCAAAAAAATTTCATGTTTTACAAACAACAATATCTTCGTGTGCAAGAATAAAAAGAAAACCTATAAGGAAAATGAGAAAATCATAAAAGCAATAATATTGATAAAATTATAAACGAACACAAAAAAAATAAAGAAAATTGTAATATCACATTACATTATTGATAGAGCAAAACACAAATTTTTTTATAAAGGATTTTCTTCTAGCTGGCGCACACCACACACACTTTCGTACATAGGAATTTCGTACAATTTTCTACCCAGCCACCATTCGTATCCCTATACACATACATCTCGTCGGAAAATCAACCGGATTTTTATTGTATTGATATTGGTATCGATTTTGTTTTCTGATTTTCTTGAATTTTTTTCTTTTTATGTTTTCCTATTAATTTTCATATAATGATTTAAAACATGCATAGCCTGTACATTAAAATATTCATTGAAGGGAGAGAGAGAAATTCAATGAAAGAAAAACTATAAAAAATCGTTAGAATTAACTTTTATTCTTATATTACTTGCTCTATTATCTAGGTTTCTATGAAAGACGTAGTCAACAGAAAAATGTATGGCATTTTATGTGTTTATTATGAACACGTACATTACAAGTACATATACATTGTACAATTTGTATATATACTCTAACTACTGTAAAAAGCGAGAAGTTGGTACATATTACAAATTTATAAAAAGATGTTGTTTTAGCAAGTGAATTGTACCAAACCTTGTGGTCTTCCACTGCATTTACGATTATTTATAAATTAGTTAAGATGTCAGTTTCATTTGTGATTATGTGAGAACAATTGAAAATTGTTTACAGTATACTATTATAAATTGTGAATAAAGTGTATAAATTCATTATAGACAACTCTAAGTGAATCTGACGGCAAAAAAAATAAGCTTGTTCCGGATATTTTTGAATGTTAATTTTTATTTTCATAAAGTATACCGAGCAATAAATATATAAGAGACATCAAGTAGTGCAAATTTTATAAGCAGGTTTTTCCGAGGTTAATCTTATTTTATAGTTTTAATATATTTATATATACAAATTTAATTTTTTTCTATATTTAATCCATACATACGTACCTTATAAACATATCGGCATAGTTATTTTATAGTTTATTGTTCTTGTTAGGCTTATACAGGTTGTGTAAAGTAAGATAGATTAACCTCGGAAACTCTACATGAATCCTCTTATGTATATTTTGCTTTATGTCTATACAGACCGTTTTAATTCTGAAACGACATTAGTAACCCACCTTGTTCTTGTCGAATAGAGGGCCATTTTAGAACAGAGTAGTTAAATGTGATATACCTGTGATTATCATAAACAATTACCGAACCGCGGGTACAAAGCCCCTCGTCTTGAATGAACTAACGTTTCTGTTTCTCGACGTTAAAAACCCATCTATTTTTACACCAGCATGTGAAATAATACAAAGAAATTAATAAAATGCAATTCATATCCCTTTTTCTACCAAAGAAACATTTTTATTTTTTGTTTCGATTTAAGTCCAACCCACACAAATGTGTGAGTAGCTTGTGCCTATAATTGAGACAATGGTTCTTCTCGGTCGCTAGAACATCGAATTTTGAGACCATAGGGATGATGGTGATTTAAATAAAAACTCAACGATGTAACGAGCGAAATGCCCGTGAGATTTTAAAAGTACAGAGTTAACGCCACCTGCGATACGAATTTAGAAGCACATCTCAAAACCTGTAATTCAAGGGCGACATATATCAGCAAAACTAAACAAAAGAGCTCATTGACTGCTGTGGTGTAGAAAAATTATAAGTTATCAAAAAAAACAATAGATTCGTCAGAATTCTACAGGGTAATATTTGATGAAACCACCGATATAGCTCACATATCACAGATATCAATCGTTATCCGTTACGTTTATAATTGTAGTAACCACGAAGATTTTGTTACGTTGTTAGATTGCCATGGGCAAAATTACGAAACCGGATATTTATTTTCTGATGAAGAACCAGTTCTCACTCGAAAAATTGGGGAAACTCTCTTAAATTTTCTAAAAGAAAACATTTTTATAACTTTGAATTGCATAGCAATGTGTGCTGAGGGTTGTAGTGTTTTGACATTAGTTCAGAAAGAAGCGGTTGCTGTAATACGGTTGCATGAGTTGCCACACGCTTTTCAATGTTATTGTAATAATCACGCACTTAATATTAGTATTGGTGGTTAGCATGCTTGCTCCAGCGACCAGAGGTCCCAGGTTCGATTCCTGGTGGTGACAAGGAAAAAATTTCACGGCTGGTTTTAGGATCAATGAATTAATCACTCATTATCCGAAATGAAAATATGATTATGAAACCTCATTTGAAACGGCCAAATCCCTTGATGGGATATAGTGCCAGAGAGAGAGAGAGAGAGAAATCATCAAATATACAGTCTATCAGAAATTCTGTTGAAACAATGAAAGAAATAATTAATTTCTTTAATGCATCAATCATCTAAATAAGCAGATCAAAGTGGCAAGAGTCTGAATCATCACGGAAAGCTAAAGGATTTATTTTATGTATTTGCAATGTTGAGTTTATTGTAGCTCTGTTTTGTTTAGCTAATAGTTTAACTATTACTATTCCATTCAGTAAGTTATTACAAAAAGTTAGTTTAGATAAACTGTCAGCGAAAAATGCATTGTCAGATTGCTTAGCAACTTTAAAAGATCAAATAAGGAACAGTGAAGACGTCTTTTCTACAATTATTAAAGAAGCGAGTGACTTAATGGAAGAATTAGACGATTTATCAAAATGAGAAATCTATGGTAAACTTATTTTTCTATGGTAATACCAATGCCTTCTAAACTACTGGCCGCTTACACCAAATGATGACGACACGCTAAGTCGACGTTGTTGTTGCTTTCTCTAGTTGCTTTGTTAGTGTAAATATCATAAAATGATTATTGCGCAGTCTCGGTATAGACTTAAATTGACGTCATGTGCGAAAAATGAGAGTAGTAAAAGGCCAGTAGTATAGAAGGCATTGGTAATACCATCCAATATTATAAACATTTCTTCAAAAACACTACAAGCTTCAACTGAAGCTGTATTCTCAAATTTACAATTTTATTTAAAGAAAAGAAATATTTCAATTGAAACATTATTAGGCGAAATTCAAATATGGCAACAGAAATGGCGACGAGAAAAACCAAATAATGGGTTCGTTCCAGCTGACGCATTGGCCTCGCTTGCCAACTGTGTTGCAAAAACTTTGCCTGCCATTCACAATATTTTAGTTAGGTTATCGATGTATCCTGTAAGTGTTGCAGGCGCTGAAAGAAGTTTCTTGACCTTACGGAGATTGAAATAGATTGAAGTTTTATATTATCAATATTATCATTATTATTATTATTATTACTTTTATTATTGTAAATGGGTTTTTGGTTTTAGAAAACTTTGCAAAACTACTGAAATTTTGTATTCTTTCTCTTCTGTATAACTATATATATTTTTTTTTGTTATGAAATCGATTTTAATGTACATTGTTTATTTTCTTAATTTTCGAGAGGCAGCATGTAAATGGGTTATCCTTTTTGCTGCCCAGTTGTTATATACTTATATATAAAAAAAAAATAGATGATGAATATACTTCGCGATAGAAACTTGATGGTTTCGAAACAAAAGAGACATCGATCCATTTTTACACATCTTCAACTTTCGTGAACCGCTAGTCTTTCAATTATGCTGACATCGATCTGAATAAGTGGTGCATTGCAAAAAACTAAATAGCTCCTATGGAAGCTGCTACTTCCGGAGGACCGATCTCGGATCAGTTACTCTGTAAAGAGGACACAGATATTAGTTAAGAAACTCGAAGTTAAAAATTTCCAAGATTCACTTTACAAAAAAAAGTTGTTAGTCAAAAATCGAACTACTCGATTAAATTTTGGAAAATTGATCTGAACTGATATTGTTGCAAAGTTTATTTAGAATCTTTTAGTTTAAGTCGATTTTCTCATAATTGATATATAGTAATTTTCAAAATAGTTGAAAAAGAAATCAAAAAACTCCTAAGGAAGCTGTCATTTCCGTTGGTCCGATTTTTGCCTAAATTCGCTGGGATATCCCAATTTTTGAAACAGCTTAAGTATGAGTTTCACTCCGTCTGGGTTGTACATAGCCGAACTTTTATTGTTTTGTTGAACACACCAAAAAAAATCAATATTTGTGGTCGAAAGTTAGACTTCCCGTTTAAATTTTGGAATACTAATCTGGATTGTTGCAAAATTAATTTAGAATCGTTTAGTTCATAATCGTCTTTTTTTTTTTTGTAAATGAAAGACTTAAAAATATTTACAAAAAAACGAAAAAGCTCCTATGGAAGGTGGTACTTCCGGTGAACCGGTTTCGTTCAAAAATCACTGGAATCTCAAAATATATGAAAACAGCTTATGTATGAAATTTCACCCCGATTAGACAAACCGGCTGGGCTGTAGAGAGGACACAGACATTTAGTCTGCACGACAAAAATCTTGAGGCCAAATTTTACTATTTTACTATGTCCGACAGTAATAGAAAACAATTAGCTTATTATGTTTTTATCTGTTGTTCTGGTTCCACGTATATATGAAATCAATAATTACCTTTTGTGAAAATAAAATAAGAAAATAGTTTGGAATTTTGTAATTATTTTAAAGTTAATTTGAACAATGTGGTTGTCGAATGTTTTAGTATTATAACGGACTAATATTTAATAATTTCGATTACGATATGCAATTTGAGATATATTCAAATGGATGGTTTACACATTAAATAAATCTTAATTTAACCATTAACAAAATATTTTTCTTATTTTTGTTTCACATTGAAATTAAATTAAAGACGTTACATTTGTCAAAATCATTATAATATCTTTTCCAAAATATAAGATTCAGTATATCCCCATTACATTAGATTCATCAAGATGCTATATTTTTCAATACATAAAATGATTGTATTTTTCGATCCTTTAATTTTCCCACAGAGTACCACAAAAAATTGATTACATAAAGATAATAGAAGACTATAAAACCTCAAGTTTATGGCATATACTTCGTACATATCATAATGGTTTTTGCTTTCTCATTCTTATCTATTCATCTACTTCTAATGTCTATATATAAATAATATTGTACGGTTGGTAAAATATTACTAAATAGTAAATACATAAGATTTTGTGTAACATAATTTTGTCTAAAAAACTTATGTATTCGTTTCTGTATATAATGTAAGATCTGGGTCGTAGGCAACAAACATGTATATGTTTGCTGTAAAATTTTAATTATATAAATATTTCTACGTAAAATATCCAGCTCGCGCTAAGATAAATTTTAACGCGGTCTCCACAAGTTTCCACTAAATTACAGATAAATTAGGAAGCTAAAACGTTCATGTAGAGATAAATTTTGACCTTTGTTTTTTTGTCCTACAGCAAACAAAAATATAGTTCGAAACTATTTTCATAGTCTAGAAAATTATTTTGTTCATCCATTAAAAAAAACGTTTTGCGATCAAAATTTTTCTAAATTTTATTGTTCTAGGCAGATAAATTGCTGCGAAAACGTTTATAAACTTTTTACTAGAGCAGTCTATATGTGAATGAGATAACAAACTCACGTAAGCTGCGTACCGCATCTGCGAAATCGTGAGCTAAATATTTTTGACGTGAATACGTCTTTAAAATTTTTTTCATAGGGAAGCAGTTCAAAAAACTGATGATAACGAAATCGGTAGATACAGTTTGATGCTTCAGCTGTATATCCATCTACATCCAAAATTTAATTACACCGCTCGATAGCTAAAGGATAGTAGTGCAAACTCTGTATTTTCTTAGCCGATTATGATGGGATTGAGTATGTTGTAGGGCGGAATCTCGATTCATCTTATGTGCCATTTCCTTTCCGAAACAATATACGTATTCACGTCATTTGTTCGAACACGTGGTACAGACACCCAATTTTGTTATTTTGCTAGCTAAATTTTACTTCAAATTTGTATGTAAAATTTATCTTAGCGCGAGCTGGATACCGACCTTAAGTTGTAATTTCATTGCGTTTCACGGGTTGTTCTGATGCTTATAAATAGTTTTCTAAAAGATCCAACAACAGAAAAAGTTTGCTTATACTTTATCGTTTTTTCATGCGGTCGTTTGTAACTCGGTTCCGAGTAGGGCGATAGCAGAAACTGGAGGTTGGAATATTAGTAGAAAATGCGCAATGTGAAGTGGTTAAAGAGCAGCAAATTAGAGACCATTGTATGTTAAGCATTAATTTAAATTGTGGAAAGATAAAAGCAACATGAAATTGTTACCCTATAGACATACATTCGCGGAAAAATTATTCTCATGAATTACTCAACTATGCTTTAAGTAAGTAACAAGTAAGTTTAGTAAGAGTTAAACGAAGAAGCTGAAGAGTTAGTGTTAAAGTTAAAAACTTGTGTGAATTAGTTGACTTGTACAAAATTGATTCATAAAACTACTAAACTACCATCCTCGGAAAATTTGAAATTACTGAAGCAAGAAAAACTACGATTTTATGGAATTTTTAAAATTACAAACTGATATGAGAGCTTGGATAATTATAAAGCCATAGAGCCATAAATATATATAACCAATCTTTAAGGAAGGAGCAGTCCACTTATTTCAAAAACAAATTCATAGAAAACCAAAATAATCTAAAAGAACTATGGAGAACGTTAAAATCGATGTATAAAACTGAAACCACAACACAATGGAATATTCAGTTTTACAATAAAGTAGTAACCGAAAGACTAGATTTGGCCGAATCTTTTAATAATACATTTGTACCCAGGTGATTGACATCCATAACAATACTCCAGATGTAAAGAAATTTAATGAATCGAATGCGTATCCTTACATAGTTCCATTCTGTTTCCAAAATATTACATATCAAGAGATAACTAAAACTATTAGTAGGATGGTATTAAAGCGTACTATCATGTTAAACGCTATGAAGAATAAAATATTCTCATCAAAATTTACAAATTTAATCAATAAATGTTTATATGAAGCTAAAGTCGCGAGATCATGAAAAATATGGATGGTTATTCAAATTCCGAAAACTTCTAAGCCAACAACACCAGAAGAACTACGCCCGATAAATATGCTACCAACCTACGAAGCTGTGCGTGTAGTTAAAAACAAACTAATAAACTACATTAACAACAACACTATACTAGTCGACCAACAATTCGGATTTCGAGAACACCATTCATGTGAAACTGCATGAAGCTTAATGTTGCATAGTACGAGCTTTTGAAACAATCGATAGACAAATTTGACTAAAAAAATTAAGCAAATATGGAATACAAGGCGCGGCGTTTGAATGGTTCAATAATTATCTTCAAGAAATTAACAATATACAAAAGTCGATAACTGTATTTCTAAGCCAATAACAATTTGGAATACCGTAAGGATCTAGTTTAGGACCATTGCTTTTCATTCTGACA
The DNA here is from genome assembly GCA_947310385.1 of Nephrotoma appendiculata. Taxonomy (NCBI): domain Eukaryota; kingdom Metazoa; phylum Arthropoda; class Insecta; order Diptera; family Tipulidae; genus Nephrotoma; species Nephrotoma appendiculata. The sequence continues at coordinate 107,687,863 of OX371225.1, forward strand.
ATCTAATTGAATCTGATAGAAATGGAACGTAATGAACGCGACACTGTTGAATGTCAAAAGTGAATGAAACATTCTACAGCGGAAGAGCTTGATGTATTCCTGATAAAAAGCAGTTATCCAGACCAACGTGTCCTGTACGAGAACGAACAATTTGGGTGGTGGTGTTTGAGCACAGTAAAGTGCAAACTAATATGTTGGAAAAAATACATTAATTAATCGATTAATCGATATAAAAATGAACAATTAATCGTTAATCGTTTTTTTCTAGAAACGATTAATCAACCATGTTCTAGTGTTGGGTGGGAAAATAGGGCAAAATAAGGTTACAAACAGCATATGATGAGATGACCCGTAGATGTGAATTAAATAACCTAACCAGTCTATTATGACTGATGCCGAATACATGATGAATATTAGTATCCTCTACCTCAACCGCAATAAACCCACATTAATAAACTAATAAAATCTAATCTAGAGTGTGAATTTAACGAGACTAACGTTTTAATATATTTAAGTAGTTAGAAAACAACTTTGGTGTGGTTCGCCCTACATAGTTGTTTCTGTGACTAACATCCTTTCCTAACTAACCTTATCTGTTAAAGATGCAAGCAGAAATATGCTGAAATATTATTCGCATTCAGGTATAATTTGTTATTTGATTTCAGGATTTATGGTAACGTACGGATCGCATAACGGATCGCCGTTATGGGTGGACTGTACACCTCTATCCTATCATACCATATAATATTGAGGTTTTTAAGTGTTTGTGTTTGAAATGATTTAAAAATTCGTTAATTAGTTTATTTTCAATTGACAAATTCATTGTGTTTTTTGTGATACTTAACTAAAATTGTTTATAAATAAATAGAATTATAAGAATTGTGATTATTGTTACCATTAACAATTTTTTTTGTTAAATGTACTTAAACCACTTTCAAAACAAACGGCTTATTTAAAGAAAACCTTTGCACTACGAGTTACTGCGTTTCGTGTGGATTTTAAGCTGGTAAAGTTAACAGACTCGTTCGAAAAAGGTGTCTTTACCTGTTGAGGTAAACTGTGAACGTTTTCATGTCTTATGTGGTTTCAGCAGGATGCGAGAAACAATGGCTTTTGTGCGAACGAAATTCCCTGGAAGCTTTATCTCTTGAAGTACCGAGGTCAAGTGAACCGTAAATCTCGTGATTTGACTGCATTGGATTTATTTCTACGTGAAAGCAAAATACGTACCATGAATCTTGAGACGATTGTAAAATTGAAGAATGAAATCAGAAGACTTTTCCTTAATTTTATATACGGGATTTATGATTTATTGATCTATTGATCTAAGCTTTTTTCCTAAAATATCATAATTATTTCTGTAAACACAATTTCGTTGATCCCGAAAATTAACGATGTCAAATGTAAAGATGTCATTCCAATGTTCTTTATAGTAAGTTTTTTAAATTTTGTAATTTCGAATTTTTACAATGGATCTGAAGAGGCAATTTACAAAGGTGATTGTATTATTCAATTTGATTGACTGCGATCAAAATTAATTAAAGGTTTATGGACTAGAATTTCTATTATGAAAACAGGCACACCGAAAGTGTAATATTTTTTAGTACTAAACTGTATTTTGAATGCCGGTGACGTTGATCAAACCAAACTTAGATTAAAGTTTTTCACCAAAGCTCTAAGGTTTAGATCTACCCTGAGTTGATAGATCTTTGCAAATTGAGAGCTTAACGACTGAGAGGAAAATTTATGTTTAATCTTTTACATAAATTGGGATCAGTTCATATTGAACTAAACTTTGGGAAGTAAAATAATTTAACTTGCGCCATTTCTGAAAAAAAACTAATGACGAAAATATATTCAAAAATTTATTTTTCTTGCAAACAAACATTTTCATGAATTTTATGGTAGTTAAATAGCAGTTCACCATCTAGAGTCGCATGATACATTTTTATAATACGATCATTCCTCATCTCTATAATAAGTTGGTTTTCAATTATGAAAAGAACAAATTATAGTTGAGTTATATAAATTATTTCCGCCATTTTGGAAATGGCTTTGGTGTTTGTGTAGACCTGAATATAAAAAGGAAAAACGAATGGAAATTAGTCAGTTATTATAGTTATTTGGCTGAAATTTTCTTTTTTGAACTTAATGAACATAAGTTAACTAATTAATTTAATCCCCGGTAGATGTCTCAAAGTCAACATGGCATTTGTCAATTAAAATGCAAAACTCTCCCATATTAAATAAAAACTTGAAATGCATTGAGACTAGGGAAAATATAGAAAAAGCTACCAGCGGAAAAATGAAGCTTGCTTCAGATACACCCGAGACACTTTTTCCATTTTTAAATAGATAATTTTAATATTAATGGTAAATAAATTTATAATTTTTATATTTTAATGCAATATACAAATTGTAATATTAAACTTGCAAGATCACTTTTCATAGATAATTCATAGAAAAGCCTGAGTAAACACTTTTTCGTAGTAATAATTTTTTCCGCGAGAGCACTGACGACTGTTAAAGTTGGGAATGTGACATTTAGCGTATTAAAAACAAGCTTTTTTTCTATGAAATTTTAGCACGGCATACTTTATGAAAATAAAAATTAACATACAAAAATATCCGGAACAAGCTTATTTTTGTTTGCCGTCAGATTCACTTATAGTTGTCTATGGGGAAAAATATTTTCTCATTTATAACTTTGTTTCGAAAATATTTACACCAAACTTATTCCCTCAGTAGGCCAAAAAAATACAATTTAGACAAAATGATATGAAAATATATTTCTCAATCCCCTTTTCCCAGGGAAAGCCAGAATGGTGCCACTGGGCGTTATATTAAGAGGAACGCTATTCGCGATTTCAAATTAAGACAGCACTATGTGTACAATGGGGACGTTAATTGGCAAACCTAATGTTTTGGCAGTTTGAGTCCTCCTTTTCCATATTAATCCAATTTTGTTCAGCAGATTTCAGCTACTTTGTTGGAAATCGCTACTGTTTGAAAAAAAATTATAACATTGCAAAACTTAACAATTAAATGTTATTTGAACATAACGCCTATGCGTTATGCTCGGGGAAGACTGTGGCTTAAAACGCCCAAAATAATAGAAAGGGGGTATAAAATACATTTTTCTCCCAACATCTTAAAAGCCTCTTGTTTTAATACTGTTTTTATACTATTTTAAAAAATGTGTGTGTTGCTAAGCTACACTTTTAATCCTAAAAGGTAAAAGTAAAAGTAAGTACTTTTAATACTAGGAGAAAAATATAATAGTGAAGACCCAATGATATGTATAATGATAAGTATATTGTAAACGTCCGTGATTTTGTTTTATTTAAGAATATTTATTTTTTTCAAGAATATTTTTTATTTTTGGCATTTAATTAGCCTATAATTATTCATATTATCTTGTAATGTTCTGCGGTATACGGTTCTGCTAGCTTAAGGGACATAATACACAAAACCTTACAAAAATAAGAAAATTCGTAAGGTCTCTTTTTGTCAGTTTGGTTTCGTACTGGTCTACTCATTAGGTTGCAAAGACCAAACTGCAAAAATACCACTCTTGCTTTGTTTATTTTCTACTTTGTGGTAGAAGTATTGTGAGTAGATGGCCTCTTTTGTTTTTCTGCGACTTAAATAATCGTAACACAAACTTGTGTGGGAGCCATTAAAAATAATATTTTGTGCGATAAGGCCGAAAATAATCTTAGATATGTATAATGTATACGAAATAAGTATTCTTATTTTTTTATTTCGGAAAAACTTTTTTTATTGATTAACTCAATATTTACATATTCATTTAAAAAAATTATTTGTTCTGGATATAATGTTAAAAGTACAGTTTGAACAACTTTGTTAAAGATTAATCAAACCGGATTTGTCAACATTATTATCGTTTGTAACCATATTGCCAACAATATTGGTACCTACTACCTATTGGACAGTTACTGGGATCTTCGAGGCCTAATGTTTCTGCAGCAATGGTGTCCTCATTTTCTAAAGTATCATGAGCAGTTGTATTTTCATGATTAGTACTGTAGCTGGTACTAGTACTGTAGCTGGTACTAAGTTCATCGGGTCGTAATATTCTTATAGCAGTGCTTGTTTTATTTATTGTGGAATCTTTTAAATATCTCTCAGCTACATTATCATATTTTCAACCACCATGCCTTTTAAGGCAAGTGAGGTCACCGCCAGAATTTACAAGGAGTGTAGCTGAAGTCCGACGCAAGCGCCGGTATATTCATTTGCACTTTTTAAATTTAAATACAATGCCACTTCTTTTGCAACGCTACTAATTTTGTGAATGCCAACTACTACCCGATGACATACTCCACTTTCGTATTTTATAAAAAGACGTCGTACCTTGAAATTTTCTGGGCGAAGAGCAAAGTATTTTCTGCAAATCTCCAAATAATTTTCTCCCAAAACCGTAAAGAGTCGCGCTTTGTTTGTTTTAGAGTTGGAAATGTTTACCAACAAAGTTGATTGAACGTCTTCAATATCATTTATCATTGAATGGACTAGTTCGTCGCAAAGACATGCACCCGCTACTTCCAGTATTAAAACAACCTGCAAGAAAAATACCAAAAAATAAGTATATACATATATATTATCTTTAAGATTTAAAACTTACCTTCATCATTAAATATGTCTTATCGGGAGCAAAATTTAAAAACAAGTCGATTTGTGCTTTATCGAGAATGGATTTTGTAACTGTGTAACCAATATTCTGTTTTTTTTTTAAATGCTCGCAATTTGGAATATTTTTCGATATCTACGCCATTTTTATAATGCAATGTGGCCTTAACCATTGAATACTGCGTACAAAGAGTCGAACTTTTCATCTTCGTCGACAAATTGGGAAAGTATGCCAATAGAACACTTTCTGAATATAATCCAGATTGCACATTTTTTTTCCAGTACACCACTGCAAAAACCGCTTATATGCGCACTAATAAATCTTACGTGATTTTGATGGCAATAGGTTGATCCGGTGGTAAATTTGATAAATCTTCTGATTCAAACATTTTCTTCGCAAGAAAGAAAATATTGTAATTATAGCTTTGCAGTTTGACGCGTACAATAGTCAAACCAAACATAAGTCATGATGATGATGATGAAAATTAGTTTCAATTTTGAAGTTTTAATTACATAATTTGTACTTACTCGTATAATTAGTTTACAATGAGCTTTTCTTCGTTGGAGAAAAAATAGTATGTGTTATTCGGATTAAACGTGACTTTGTTTGACTCGCAATCTTTGCTACGCTGTGCTCCGGCTCGCATGCAAACTTAATTGCTCGTCAAACAAAGTATCACTTTTAATCCTAATGACACAATGTACTATTATCACAGTAATATCATGATCAGTACAGCAGACGTATAACATAAGCACAATACCGAGAGCCACAAGAAAATTCTATAGGTAAACGACATATAATGTACGTTAGAACGGCGTACAAAGGGCTCGCCAAAAAGATAGAGAGAGAGAGAGAGCGGATCTTCTTAAGAGTGCTGCTATGCTCATTGAGTCACTCATTGATAATTGAGTCAACCATGTTGACATTTGTTTGGTTGTTTATATTATTTGAACATGCACATAGAAAAATTAAAAATTGTCAATATGTTAAATTAATAGAATTTGAAATGGCAGTTTTCATTTACAATCAGTTTTATTTAAGCATCATTCAACATCAATTGTTTGGGAGAAAACAATTTAATTTCTTCAAGAGTAATTTAATTTGGCCTTCCAATAATATAAATAAAAAACTAAAACAAAGGAAAGAAAAATTAAATATTAAAGCAATATTCATTTAATTTATAAAATGAACAAAATTATGCTGTTTAAAAAAATTCCATTGCCCCCATTTCCAAAAACTTTGCAATACCGAAGAAAATTATGTGTTTCTTTTACCTTGTGTACCTTGTGTCTTCCAGACTGTCGCGTTTGGCTAATTTAAAATATGTGCCTTCATAACCTTTTGTTTATATACATACATATGTAGGAATGTGTAGAAAAATGTCGAGGGTGTATGGTAATTTGTATATTTTTTACGTGATGAATCTACATATAAATTTATACTTCCACAATATTTTTTTACACAGCCAAAATCTTGGGAAACAATTCGTTTTCTTATCTGTATACATAAATTCTTATCATATAAAAGTTGTTTCCATTTTGGGCTTTACATATAGAAAAAAAAAACCGTAAAGTCCATACGTCAACCGAGCGCATTACCGAGCGCGGTAATATTACAAATACAAATGTGTTACCATAAGAAATGTTTTACATATTGACGGAAGGAAATGAATTGTTAACTATTGATTTATGTATACAACTTATTTTATTAACGTAGGGTAACATACGAGGTTAGTTTAGTATTCGTGGTAAACCTCCACATCAGCACACCCCCATCCACATACCGCATGAACCCATCACTATATGTACCATAAAAAACATAAGATTTTAACATAACGGAAAAAATGTTAAATACATATCTAGCTGTATTTTATATCAAATTATATTTATAATGAAATTGTTGTATCTTAATTCCATGAAGCTGGGTATAAAACATCTCCACCCATCCTTATCAAATGTCTTATTAAAAGTATAACTGCGGGATATTTAATTTTATTTTTATTGAAATAAATAAACCGCATATTTTCCTTGCTGATAAATTAAAACCACCAAATTCCTGTTTGCACGAGCATGGGGCGCATCATCTCGCCAAAACCCTCCCCGAAACCTGTCAATCAGTTGAAAGTCATGTTATGTGATCCTAACCTAAGTTTACATTACATTGTAGTGTAAGTTCATACCCAATTCATGCGTAACAAATCCATACAAGTACATTCCTTTCTAATGAAGAAAATTGCGATTTCAGCGATCAATACAGCTAATCTAGATTTAAGTATCTTCATGATTATGACCATTGACATCTTCAATTGGTAAATAATTGGCATTCTCATCAACAATAAATTAATAGTTTAAAGGTATAAAGATAAACAAGAGTGTGATTCTGATTGTTTATTTTTGCTTAATAGCATTCTCTTCTTAGTATTTTGTTTTATTATATGGCCCAAATTGTAATATTTGTTAAAATAATTATAAGAAAGAAGCAGCCAAAAAGATATGATACTTCTAAACCATATACAAATTTTTTATTCTCATTCCTTAATCTATCGCCATGTTATTCCTTAATTTCTGACCGCATTATTTTTGTCATTCTTTTTCGGAGAGGAGTTAAGTGTATTTAATGATTATAATTGAAATTAGTTTTAATGGGACGCCACCTGGTATGACACTTACGTATTTCGTTATTTAGTAGTGCGGGATAGTTTCATTGAATTTTAATTTTATTAAGAGTTGCTTAATAGTTTGTAAGATAGAATTGTATGATGTAAGAAAAATGTTTACGAGTAATTTTGTCGGTAAAGCTTTATTAATTCTATCTTTTTTGACAAAAGAATTTCGGAACATCTACGAAAATTACAATTACTATAACTTTTCGTTTTTTTTTCGTTTTATTTAAATGAATTTATCGTTGTTAAAGGTAACAGGAAACTTTATCAAGAGGATTTAATTCAAAAGAAATATCGTCTCAAAAAGAGCCAAATACATTTTGTGTTTGAACCGCATTTTCTTGAGCACCTGGTAAGGTCTATATCTAAAAATATTTTTTAAAAGAAAGAGAAGCAATGGTTATATAATTCTAAGTGGTTCCTTTGTAAATATAAAATGTTTATATATTTGTTTGCAGAAGGATGTTATTTATTTATTTTCGTGTACATATGAGAAATGACGTATTATTCTTTCATCTGATTATAAGTTCTATGAAGTCCTTCATAACCGCCGCGAGGGATAGAACTCTTATGTAAATCAGTGTATCCTGGTTTTGTTATTTAAATATTTTACTTTTTCTTTATAATTTTTAATATTAGGAGTTTTTTTTGCATTATAACGCTCTCATATTTAAATGTGAAGAAGCTCTTTAGATATTTAAATCGTTTAAAGGAAGATCAGGCGCTAGGCCAGAGTTCAACTGGATTTTAAGTTGGATGAAGACGTTTTTTATTATTCAAAATTTTGTGTATTTTAGTAGTACAAGATGATGTAGTGACGCCGTTATCTTTGAATGACAGTTGACAAAATGCTTTTTTCAGCAAAAATTTGTTACCGGTACTGCCCAGATGGATTGATTTATCAGGGTGGAACTTCTTTATATTTAAGCTTTTTCACAAATTGGGAAGTCTCAGATTTTCAATTGAAATCGCTCCACCGAAAATTGCATTTTACGTTGGACTTTTTTGAACGAAAAGATTGTAAATTAAATTTTAAAAAAATTGTCCAGATCATTTTTATACATTTTAGCGGAAATGACGAATGATAGTTTGATAAAAATAAAATTTATTTCATCAAAATTCGGCATCACAACGGATTGACTATTCGAAGCTTCACTGATTTCTGGTTCAAACCCTTTTGCTTTTACGTGCTTTTTTACCTGATTAGAATGTTTTTTTTTTTTCAAATGTGTGCCAATGATGGCTTTGTTGCATATTCATTAACTATTAAATGTATCTGTTGTTGCTATTGTTTTAAATTTCTGATAGAATAAAAATTGTTTAATCTCATTAATCTCTTTCTTCATCTGTATGGTATTCTTGCTGCATTTTTAGCTTATGAGTATGAATTTCATTTTCAAGCGCCTTTATACGATCCTACATCCTTGCAATTGTATTATTTAATTGCTTATTTATCATGTTGTATTCTTCCAGTGCTCTATTTCCTTTGCATAATTCGTTCCAGATCACTTATAATTTCCTTGCGATGTTGCATTTTTTGAATGTATTTTGTTGCTCTCCACAAAAGTTCACTTCAAAAGCTGTCCGCTCTCGTAAGAGTTCTTAATGACCTTTTTTAAGTATTATACGCCCACAATATATTGATTGAAGTGTCTTCAAAAAGAGTGGTTTTCCCCCTCTTTAATATTCGTTATTTCCATTGCCAAATATTTTATCTATCTATATCTATAAAAATGGTGTAAAAAATGTATGTGTGCGCATCAGTTGAGAACGGCTGAACCGATTTGGCTCAATCTTTTTTGTTATGTTCGCAATTACCAGGAGATGGTTCTTACGAAAGAAATTTTTGGAAAAAATCCACCGGAAAAGCCGGATAACCCGAAAAATCGAATAGAAAACCATTTTCATATGAATTTTGTAAGTACGTTTTGTATAAGACAGGTGGTGCAGTGGTTAAAGCTTCGGCGCTTGGATTGGGGGATACTGGATTCGAATCCCACCGAAGACTACATACAAACTACAAACTACAAACATATATCTATTTATTTTCTCTATCTATTTATCTAAATAAAAATCATTTGCCGTGCGTTAGTCTCGCAAAAACTCGACAACGACACGACCAATTTGAATGATTCTTTTTGTGCATTGTCCGTCTCAATACAGTGGCGGCTTAGAAAAAGACAAAATTCGGAAAAACTCAAAGGAAAATCCGTATACCGAAAAAAATTGGAACCCGAAGGAAAACCGTAAAATCAAAAAAAAAATCGGAAAATCGAAAATTGCGTTTTGTAGAGGAATTTTGTATGGAAATACACTTAACACCACCGATGAAAATTGTATTTCGCCAATGATCATTCATTTAAATAGCCACTTCGGATTATTTTCAATAGATGGCGTTGGTTGCGGACTACTTTAAATATAAGTTGCGTAGAATTTTGGCTATTTCTATCTATCTATATATATAAAAACAAGTGCATTCAATTCCCCCATTCTTTTGGCGTTCGCTATGACGATTAACAAATCACAAAGTCAATTTGCAAAAAACAACTAGATTTTCGATAGATGCCTAAGTTTGAATCGACCTTTTATTCACTTTTCAATACATTATGCCGCCTTTATAGTTGCGTTCGTTCGTTCATTCTGACAATTTTTTCCGCCAACCGTATTGCTCAAAAATGACGATTCTGGATTGTTGTACAAAAGATGATTGGTCGAACAAATGACCGTCTAACTCAAACGTCTATTGAGAATTGAGTTGAGTTGTTTCATTTTTCTCTCAATAAAATCTATTTTCGTGAAGGTCAAAAGTGTTTGGTCGGACGAAGTAATTTGGGGCGAAACAAAGTTCGCCGGATCAGCTAGTAGTATTATCCCAGTTGTACTTTGCATGAGCGACCGACGAATTTTATTTGAAAATGCATAAAAACGATGAAATAGACCGTATACGTATACTTACAAGTATAAAACAAATGTATTCGGTTATCTATTTGTGTGAGTATCATACCAATTCACCATAATATCGGCTTTTATTCATAAAGTTTACACGAAATATGGTGTAATGTGATGCTCACGGTGAGGTAAAATGGAGCGATCACCGTGATCGATTAAGTAGCGCTATCAAAGCACTCAATCGTACAACTGGGATATAAATATAGCCGATTTATGTAATCGTTGCCCGGGTGTTGCCACTTCGAGGTAATTATATTAGACATATTTTTCAGTTTTCGCTTAGTTTCAACGTTGGACTATGTATCACATTAAATTTCTACAGGTGGTCAATGCCTACTCAACCCAACCTAGCACCCGGTATAAAAAAACAAAATTCTATTACTCGCTTTTACATACTATATTTATTTATTAGCGTACCTGAATATTCTTTGGTTAAATTCAATATTTAACGGTTGAATCCTTCCTCGTCAATCGTATTCCGAAAGTATTCTTGAGAAGTTTAATACTATGCGCCTTAATGAACTAAACTAAAGGTTGAACGTTATGCTAATTTTGAAATCTTTTTTTGTATATTTCATATACTGTTAAAGTTAGCCGGAAGTTTCCAGCCGAAAGATAATGCAGATAGTGTCTTGAATACAGCAAAAATCAGTAATAAACTAGAATTTCGGATGAATTTAGGATCGGGTTATATCCTTCGGGCGAAGGAGAAATTATTTCAGTTTATAGGAATTTAAAAATCGATAGGAGCGAGAGTATAAAGAGAGTTTAACTTTCTGTTGAATCAGTCAAGTCACTATCTGCATTATCTTTCGGCTGGCAAATTTCGGCTAACTTTAACAAGGTATATTTCATGAAGTTCTGATCTGGATTTAGTTTATTCCATTTAGTCGATTAAGGCACACAGCAAAAGTTTGGACATCAATTTTCGGTTGAAACTGTTATAATCGCAAGTATATTGCAAACACTTGTAGCATACATATTTAACTGATGGTTTTGTTACATGACATCAATGCTGCAAATCCTTTAGTAGAAACATTCATCAATACACCAATTTATTTCGTCGGTAACTACATGAATATGAGTATTGTAGTATTCTTCATAAGATGTTACTCTAATATTGTAACGCTTAGCGGTTTAACGTAGAAAAGACTTGCTCTTTACAAATGACGAACATTTTACTAAAAATTTTAATAGAAAGAAATCAAGGTCGGACATAACATTCTGGACGTCGATCGTTAAATCTTTTGTACAATTAAATCTTTAATCTCAATTAAATTTTTAGTTTGTGAGAATGACTTAAACATAATAAATATATGTACTTATAACTATGAAAATTTTTGCGATGATGTGCACTGGCTTTGGAAATGTTACATTTTTTTATTCTTTGTAAATAACCATTAGACGTTGCAAATATTTATACAGTATAACCTCTTTAATTGAACCACCCTTCGGATTATGGAGGAAGATTTAAAAAACGAATAGAAATAAAAAGCAATTATGTAGTTTGTACATGTTATGTACATATTTATTTATTTATTTTTTTAATTCGAACATAAAATACCGAATTCGAATTCAATATTACATATTTCATACATATGTACTGTTAACGTAAGGTTTGTATGTTTTTTTGAAATCTATGTTGACGTGCTAAAGAAAGTCGTAATTTGGTTTTGTTTTGTTTTTATTGATATTTCTTTATCAATTAATTTTCGATCTGCTTGTTCAAGATGATAACACATATCACCTAAACCCTTCTCGCTGGCATAATCTTTAAGTTCTTTTAACTTAATTTGTACTTCGTTGAAGTTAATAGCTTGTGTAAGTACCATAGGTTCGACAATTAAATCATCTCCATCAGATGACGAGCTCGCGTGTTGAGACAGATCCGGTTCTTGGTATAATGAACCAAAAAAAATTTCCTCCCAATCATCTCTAATTTCTTCATAAACTTGCAAATTATCATTTATGCCGAGAAATTCTGTTTCAATCTCGTTCGATTCTGCTAAATTTTCCACTCCCAGATCGTCCATCTCATCACCAAAACCAGCTTTTTTGAAGCAATGTTTATTGTTTCAATTGTTACTTTTTTCCTAGCTTCATTCAACCACGAGCAAGCGTCTAAAGTGTTTATTTTTTTCGATAGTTTTTCCACACCACTTGCTTCGTCGATAGCTACGACTAAGCGATTCATCAATAGTTTTCAGTAATGTGCCTTACAGCTCATTATTATTCCCTGATCTAACGGTTGCAATGCACACGTTGTATTAGGGGGGAAAAACTGAAGCTTTATATTGCTGAACTCTTTGTTGTTAACATGGCAAGTAGCATTGTCTAAGAACAAAAGCTATCGAATTTCTCCATCCATTCCAGAAATATGATAGAAGTCACCCAGGCCTTTTTGTTAAATTGCCATTTAATATCGAATGTTTGTTCTATATTTAAATTTTTAAATGCTTTTGGATTTTTCACATTCCCAATTATTAAAAGTGGTTCTTTTTCGCCAACCATATTGCATAGTGAACCAACCGTCAGTCTTTCTTTGCACATTTTGCCTCCCTTGTATCTTTCGTTCCTCAGCTTTAGCGTTCTTGTAGGCGTTGCGCGAAACAAGAGGCCTGTCTCATCTAAATTAAAAATATGTCGTGGCTCATATGCGTTTATTAATCTACGTAAAGTATCACGGTAATTTTCCACTTGGGTTTTCTGTAGCTCCTTCCCCACATAAAGTCACAAAATGTAGGTTATGCCATTTTTTAAACTTTTCCAGCCATCCATTTGAAGCTGTGAAATTTGGAGAATTTAATAATTCGGCCATTTTTAGCGCTTTTGTCTGCATAAGTGAATAAGAAATGGGTAAATTTTTTGCTCGAGCCATTGTGAGCCACTGAAATATTTTATCGTCTAGTGTTCTATATGTAGTGCAGGACGACACTCTCTTTCTTTTTAAAGAACTAAAATTATCGATAGTGGATTTAATGTTATCCTTATTTGCCAATATTCTCTGGACTTGCGTTTTGTTTACTCCGAATTTCTCACTTAATTGCCGTTGTGACAACTTATCAATTTCAGCACAATAATGTTTAATTTTTCGGCCAACGTTAATTCCTAGTAATTCCTCTTTTGTTTGTCCATGGTGGTTATGGAGTTATCATTCATTAAAAATTCTTAAAAAGCATTATTTTTTTAACAATAATTAGTATTCAGTAAAAACTATTAATTTCTCCTAATTGATAATTTGTATTTATGTACTTACTTACTTCAAATATAATTTGAACGAAATATGAATAACTAAAATGTAATTTTTGATCCGTTTAATTTATGTTGGCACACGCATTATTCATTAATAAAAACTAATTCCTCCATTAGCTACATAGCATGCAGAGCTAGTCCTGAATTAAAATAAAGATTTTATTTTGGATGCATACAACATCAACATTATTACGGTACATTATTACGGTAAATTTTAAAACCGTTACATTTTCGAGTAAAAACCAATATTCTACATAATTATATGTACATACACTACCGCTCATAATTGTTTAGGCACCCCATTTTTCATGTATTATTGATACATTATTAAGGTGGATTTACATATCCGACGAGATTTTTCGGCGCGGCTGCTTGCCGCAGGAAATTCGGCGAACGCGTATTATCGATGTTTTACATATTCGACGATTTTTCGGCACAGTTTTTTCACACATCCATACATATACATAAACAATAGTTTGCTGTTTGACACATAATTTAAAAAAAACAGATGAAGTTAAAAAAACATTATTCTGTATGCTGTGTTGTTGCGCTGAAAAGATAAATTTTGTTCATGTCTTCGCCATACCAAAAATTCGGCGAAGAAGTGCTTTCTAATTGGTTGAATGTGCCACGTGATGTTTACGAAACAAGATTTGAATCAAATGAAATACTTATCTGAAACGCAGTTCATTATATAACCACCAACGATATAGGGTTAATTTTACTATCCTCTACCTGCGATTGGTCGGATTGTGGTAAACTGTTTATTACGGTACAATTACAATAATAGTCTGTAGGAATTTCCAGAAAAATTTATCAGTCTGGTTTATTCTAGGTAATGATGTTTAATTGTTTTTTGAAAAGAGTTCAGTGAAATGAGTCAAATATGATTAGTTGAAGTCTGATATTTACTAAAGTACTGAAACACGTGCGTACTGAAACACGTGCGCTTATAATAGCTTCTCATACAGTTGGCATAATTAATTGACTGACTGCAAAAAAGTGAAATTAGACCACGCTACGGTCGATTGTAATGCTAAAAAATATCGGGAAAGTGGTAGTTTTTTAATAAAAGACATAGTAGAAGTCCAAGAGTAACAACATCTACAGATGATCATAGAATAATGATTACGAGCAAGATGAATAGATGCAAAACAGCCCCGGAAATAATCGCGGAATTAAATGTTGGTCGCCCAAAACCAGTTAGTGTTTCTACGGTTAAACGTCGTCTACAGGAAGCCGGACTCCATGGCCGTGTTTTACTATTAAAATACTATTTCTACGTAAACAAAACAAGCAAAAGCGACGTAAATGGGCCCGTGAACACCATCATTGGACCAAATTTGAATTTTCGGTACCCGAAGACGAATATTCGTGAGAAGACCTATGGGTGAATGTGCCAGTAAAGAGTGTATTGCCGCTACCGTAAAGCATGGAGGCGGTTCAGTGATGATTTGGGGCTATTTAGATGGTCCTAGTGTAGGCGATGTTGTCAAAATTGGCGAAATACTAAGAAAAGAATGGTACCGACAAATTTTGAAGGACCACTCAATACCTTCAGAAATTCGACTTTTGGGACAACATTTTATGTTTCAACAAGATAATGTTCCAAAACATTAATGTAAATTATGTAAAGACTATCTTCGCCATTTAGAGGATGAAGAACGATTAAAATTATGGAATGGCCTCCCCAAAGCCCTGACTTGAACCCTATTGAGTTACTGTGGGAAGAACTGAACCGGGAAGTGCATCAATCAGCTCAAACATCAGCTTTTGTTATGTGGAGCAACCTTCAATCAATTTGGAACTCAATAACGCCAGAAACTCTGACAAAACTTATTGCAAGAATGCCTCGACTGTGCGCTGCGATTTTTCAATCAAGTAGCGGTCACATAAATGAATGTTAAATTTTAATTAAGCATTTTAATTTTGACATTTATTTAGTATATTGCCATTAATATATTATGTGTGTATGTACCTAAAAAATAAATATTTTTACATTTTTTACTGAATTTTTATATGGTTTATGCTGTTTTTGACAGTGCGCCTAAACACTTTTGAGCGGTAGTGTACTTGTAAATATCTATGTATGTATGTATGTATTTAAGAAATATCTATTAGTGAATACCTAGCCAATTTGTTGGTCCGAATAGGAGGTAAAAAAAAATCGAAATAAAAAGAAATATGCGGTCCACAGATCCGATTCGGAGGGGGTTATGACAAACCATGTTTGCAGCAATAGAAATGGTCCGATTAGAGAGTGGTCCGATTAGGAGGTTTTACTGTATAAGTTGGGCGGGATTTCAATCCACCCACTGCGCTTGGCTGGTGGTCGGCAGTTGGTATACACTAGTTAATGTGTTCTTAACATATGAGGAATTAATTGTCGTGTTTCTTTGGTAAATTAACAACAACAATCCCATATACGTAATTCCACATTGGAATAGTTTTAAATCAACTTTTCTGCTGGTGTAGAATAATTCTATTCTACCCGTAGTTATAATGTTCATCACCAAGAAAGTTTTAGTAAATATTTACTATGTTTAGTTGTTGGCTACAGAAATATAAAAGTGATTTTTGTAAGTTTTGAAAACAGCTTCCGCTTGCATGTGACCAGTACCATTTTCCAATTTTGGGATGGCAAGCAATTTAAAGTTCCCACCACCAGACACAACTATAGCTAACCGTTCAATGTCCAAATTTGTTGTAGTAGTTGATGTACTACTCGTAAAATCTTTAATTTTTTCCATCCCAGTGAACAGTCAGAAATATGTCAAGATTAAAACTTTTTTGAATATCCGTGACAACCATTTCTCAGTATTTGCGCCTGCTGTTTATAATAGTTGATGGAGACAGTTTTAAATCAATCAACGAATGCTCTAATGCGTTTGATACTAAGAATAATATGATAAATGCAGATCTATTACTCAATCACAGTCTATCTAAAGTTCTCCCAAGTTCTTTTCGTAACAATTTCTTGCTTTCTTTTCATACTTTGTGAACTTGCTCTTACAAAATATTTCTTGGTTTTTTGGGTGGTTCATATTCTGACGAAGATGTATAGTTATCAGTTTCAGTATTTCCTTCTGGTGATTCATCTATTTGATTCCCAGTAACTATTTTCATTTTCTTCTAAGGATTGAAATCTATTTTTTTTATCAATTGCAATTAATTTTCTCTTATTAGAAATGTCATTTATATTGCATAATAAGAAATCTTTTGAAGCTTCGTCAATCAAATCCAGTGCGTTGGCTCGAGTAACATCAAACAGTTTATTTGATTCGAGTTTGAAATGTTCTTCATTTTTTTCTGAGTTCTTTAATAGCAATTTCTTTCCAAAAACAATTGATTTATAAACCAAAAAAATTGATTTGAGATCAAAAAATTTTGATCGAAATACCGTGGCACGTTCTTTCCAAGTAGAAAAATTGATTTTTTTTTTTGATCGCAATCAATTTTGAAAAACAAACACATAAAAAAATATAAACGTAAACATTATAACTTTTGACTAGTTGGCCGTGAGAATTTGACATACGAAATAATTTTATTTTTCGAAATAATTTTATTGTTTCGTTTTCACTGTGTTAAAATAATTGTGTTGATAAAAAATTGTGTTGATAATTTGTTGACAATAAACTGTCAATATAAAATTTTTGGAAATCAAATGTCAATTTTTCACAGATACACTACCAAAAAAAATCAATCGTATATCGCGTGTTCTTTGACATAAAAGAAAATCAATTTATTTTTGGAAAGAACTTGCTATAAGTTATTGTACTGTTCGTAAAAATTTTCAAATTTAAGCACAATTTAGTGATCGTCCATAGTCGCAATATTTGCTTCTTGCCATAATGTAATAATTTATTTGATGACTTCTCTTCATTTGTTTTTATATGTTTATACTTTGTCGATCAAATGAATATATGGGAATCGGCAAAGAACTTGAGCTTTAGATGGTAGACTATAATGGTTGAATTTTTGTAAGGTGCGATCTGTAATGCAAAAATGTATAACGAGATTAAAAAACATTCAACTTGAACTTCAATATATGTTTTTTTATTGATTCAGAAAAAAGGCCCACCCAATTATTAACACTCTTATGAATACTGTCGTGCTTTGACTGAAATATTTATTTTTTTTTTAAAATAAATCAAAACTAAATTTTGCAAAAAATTTAATTTTTAAAAAATTAATGCAAATTCTACCGTGATAAATCCTAAGTAATTTAAATGATATTGATTAAATTTAAATTAAGTAGTCAAACTATTTAAGTAACATATAAAACCTCATAAAAAAATCCGCCTTTGCTAAAATTTGGCTTGTCTAGAATTGTAAACCCTCAATAAAGATTGATAAAAAAAAAATGTGAACCTCAAACACCATAAAAAAACTACCAATTTAGGGTTATTTAGTCAAGCATAAAGATTAAAATGTGTCATCACATCAACGAAACTCCCGGTTTTCAAAATCCCGGTTTCCAAATCCCAGTTTTCAAAATCCCGGTTTCAAAATCCTGGTTTTCAAAATCCCGGTTTTCAAAATCCCGGTTTTCAAAATCCCGGTTTTCTTTTCTTCTAGTTCTAGAGTCATGATTTTGAACAAAAATATTTTTTATAAATTCGATTCGGCTGGAGTAATAATATTTTAACATCAAAATAAAATATCGTACCCAAAAGTTTACTAGAAAAAACCAAGGATGCGAGTCAGAGGCGGGAGTCGGTTTCGTGCAGTCGGTGCTATTTACCGGAGTCGGTGTTAATTCAATATTTTGAAATGCCATAATTATAGAGTCAGCTTCGATAACTCTTACGGGCACGCGGGAGGCCGCTGCGCTCCCCTCCCCAGATTTGAACTTCGAGGGACGTCGGAGCCGGGATCAGCTAATATGTCGCACTCCGTGCTGCACGCAGGAGCGGATTATATAAAATCTATTAATGACACCTACTAAAAAGAAAAATAATTGCACCATTTAGTTATGCAATTTTTTGTAATTGCATCATTTTGAAATACAATATTTTATATCGATCCCAGAAAAACTATTTCACTAAATATTCGTTATTTCTTTATATAATAAATACATTTTTTATCTCCAGTAACTATTCGATACAAAAAACCTTTACTTTGTTGTCTTTGAAGCAGTATTTCCCAAATGGTTTCTCGACGTTCCAGGTCTCTTTCTTTAATTCATGTGCAACCCAGTTTCTAGCTTTTTGAGCCATTCCAACTGTTTGTAGACATTTTGCAACAGTTGGTCGATCAGCATTTAATACTACATCCAATTCCGACTGTGTTTGAGAAGTATCTTGAGTCAATAACGTTTCCAATTCAGCATCTTCTAATTTACTGGGTGGTTTTCCATGCTTTTTATTTTCAATGCCCAAATCGTCGAAACCATTATTTGCACGTTGTATTCGAAGGAACATCCCACTGCACTTTTATTTGCAATAAAATATGTAATGTAAAGAATAATATTCGGCATTTTCAAGGAGTTAAAAGTACTAGTTGTTATCACTTCAACCATATGTCGCATACTGCATTTGATGGTTGTCATAGTAACGACATTTATTAGGAAAGGGCGAAGTTTTGAAATGCAATGCACATTTGCTGGGTATGGCTCGTTCCACACTCTACTTCTCCGATGAACTGCTTCTTACTTCAAAATAAGCCGTAATAATTTTTTTATTGCTAATTTAAAACCTTATTTTATATTAAAACACCAACATTTTTTGTATTGTTTTAATAGATAGCCCTCTCGAAAATAAAATTTAAACTAAAATGTACATGTCAATAATTAATTCTTTTTTGTTTGGGCTAGTGCTGCTTCACCGAAAATTTTTTTATTGAAAAATGAGTTACAATTAAAACCGGTTTTATAGATAAACGGGGAAAGAGACGAAAATTAAGATTTTATCAGTACCAAACCAAACTACCAAGAAAGAGTCGGAGGTTTTCTCAATTTTTGTAAGGGTTACGTGTATTTTATTCAAAAACCCTGGGGGTTAAAAATGGGGGAGTTAATTTTCTACCTGTTGTGGCAGTATATTAGGAGTAAATGGCCTCTTTCTTGTTGGCTCGAAAAGTCGGAAACATTATGAATGTCATAGTAAATAATATTTGTCTATAAAAAAGCCGAAAATCTTTAAATTAATAATACAGACGAATTAAAACTTCTTAATGTGATACATATATTTATTCAACACGTTTTAAAAACCAAAAATACTTGCACATACAAGTTGCATGTACGAAATCATGTTGCGCAAATCAAAAAAAAGTTTCGATGCGGTTTTATGTTTGTAAACTTCGATTTTCCCTTGCATTCAAATTATACATTTCGCATCATCCGCCCCAATGCGATGCGATCGAAAAAAAATCATCAAACATAATATAAATTATGTTGCGTGTACCAATCACTTTGGACGGTAGTTCAAACGAGTGACGAAAGCAGTTATTGTGCTGGAAGTCGAACTCGTATATATACAGCTAGTTTCGAACTTTTTCCCTATGAAGCCGCCAGGATCATTTTATATACCATTGGGAAGGTCTTGAAAAGTAGACTCAAATAATGTATAAAAACATGAATTTCTACCAACATTGAGTGGAGATATGACCTTCCGAAAACTGCCCCAAAAAATCAGTTTTTGAGGTATAACTGTCCCAAAAAGTGCCCCAAATATTTTTTAACTAACAAATTATGATTGTAGATTACTATCTTGACTCTAACGGTTTTATAAGTAAACATAACAGGTTTGCCGTCGATTTTTTCATATGCCTTTAAAACGAAAATATGTATCACGTTTAGTACACTATCCTACAATAATTGAAAATTTTGAGCCTATTAAATTTCTCAGAAATATTAATATTCACATTCGCATTTTACACTCTGAGGCACTAAATGTCGATTACAATATCAAAATTACAATATAATTTAAATTATAGATTAAATATTTTGATTAAATTAAGTTAATTAATTTCAACTGTATAAAGTTGTGTAACAAAAAAATCAACAAAAAACCGGGCATTTCTCATTCCGCCAGCGACACGGCACAATAACACAGCACAATTTTCTCAATAAAATATAATTCAAACAAGTAAAAAAATGTTATCTGTTCGAGACAAATGTTGCCTTACAAGACATATTTAAATTTTTAATTTTATTGAAAATTAAAACACTTAAATAAAATACACCGCAACATAAATTGGAAAGCCAATAAAAAATATGGAAAATACACAGCAATTATTTAATTAAATCGTAAAATGAATAAATGAATTATTTATTGATAAATATTATTGTTATTCTGTTTTGTTATCTATTTGATTCATTGGGGTATTTGCAAGATCCCACAGGGATGTTGCTAAATCACTCAGGAAATTTTTTTTTTCCAAATTTTATTAAAAACCACCTTTCTTCGCCAATACAACAAATTTTCGTATTTCTTGCTTACACAATCTTCATCATCTTTGAATACTGTTAGGTTTACTTTACATTTTTAGCATATTCACAACTTCACACTTTTAAATTTTTTATGTTACATTCGTGTTTAGTTGGATGATTTTATTTATGGTTGGCGAACACTGTTGCTGTAATAGATAGCCGAAAATTTTAGACGAGAAAACATTTACATTATCTAGGTATTTTATATCGATATAGTGGTATAAAATTCTACTTAGGTTTGATCATAATTTACAAAATATGAACACAACAATATATTATGATAAAGAGAAACAAGTTTTGTTTAACTTTTATTGCAAAACGGAAATTTCATTTTACTTTTGGAACTAGTGAGGGACTCCCAGTAAAATGCTCCTCGCGACCAAGGGGAGAAGATTCTCCCTTGCAAGAGTATACATGGATCGGGAGAAGCCAGTGCTGCCAGATATACTGGGGGCATTTATTTGTGATGCGGAAAGAAGGATGGTGTGAGCTATCCTAGGGTGTGAAGCGAACGCGCTCCATACCATCTGGAGTAGCTAGGACATAAATGACAAGGGTAAGTTACTTTTCGAATTTCTTTTAAGAACTAACCTTACTATCAGTAATATAGATCAGGAACCCACCTTTATTATTATTACTAAACAGGAGGTTCTGGATGGTACTCTGGTCTCCGAATTTATTTCACCTATGATCAGGGGATGGAAGATAGTGAAGGAGCATTTCTTCTCTGACCACCGTTACTTAACGTTTAAACTTAATCTCCAAATTACAAATCAGTATGTATTCAAAAATTCCAAGAGGACAGTATGACGTGTATAAAGGGACGTATTGGAGGACATCATTTCATCTAGAGTTCCAGGACTTCTCGAAACAGGTAGTGAACTGAATTCAATGGATACTCTTACTAGGGCTTGCAATACCTCTATGAGGGAAGCTTGCCCATTAACAAAGCTGAGGAGAAAGTGAAAACCTGTTTGGTGGACCTCGACACTTGCGGAGTGCCGAAAAGTCTGTGCGTATGCTTTCAATAGAGCGAAAAGATCGAGAGAAAGTCAAGACTGGGACTCCTATAAGGAATATCTCAGAGAAAGGGAAACAAAGAAAGCTCCAGGCTATCTGATAAAACCGGATGGCGAATGGTCTAACTGTTGCGTTCAGAGGATTTTCTGAATACGCTGGGGCTATTAAACCATTTAAACCCTTTAAGTCAGCTGATCCGGATATGATTGTACCACCGGAAATTCAGAAAAACTCAGAGGTCTTGCTTAAGCGGGTAGAACCTCGCACAGCAACCCTAAGGAGTTAAGGCCAATATCTCTATCATCTCTTCTGCTCGTTGATGGCGTTGCTCGACATCGAGGGCGCTTTCAACATCGTGAAGATGGAGGCAATTAGGGAAGGATTGCTACCACTTAAAACAGAACACCAAGTATCCAGGCTAATTAACCACTTGCTAGGTAGCAGAAGGGTCCTAGTACAACGAGATGGGGGAGTTCCCCGGAGATGGGGGAAGTTTCCGTCAGAAGACGGGTCGTTCGGGGAACACCCCAGGGAGGTGTGCTCTCTCCCCTTCTTTGGAATATAGTAATCAATGGACTACTACTGTTGGAACTGCAGGAGGAAGGAATAGATGTGGTTGCTAATGCCGATGACGTACCGATAGCTGTCTCGAGAAAGCACCTGAGTACAATGAGGGATGTGATGCATAATGCGTTATCAATCATTGCGGGTTGGGCCAGCCGATGTGGATTGAGGATTAACCCATCTTAAACAGAGCAGCTTTACCATGTTACATTATAGTCAAATAAATTATAAACTGAACGCATGTTTAATGGATTTGGTAAAGTTAGGCCATTTCAAATTTAAAACTTAGGCATATTTTATGTATTCCTGTAGTACCATTGCCTCAAATATATATACACTGGAAGCATGTTGGACCATTTAGATATTCGCTAACCTCATGTTAGAACTTGCCGTATTATAAGTTAATGAGTTGTGTTGCAGCTTTACCAGTGAACCTCTGTGTCAAAATGAAGGCTCTCAAGGAACTCGATTTTATTGACACTTCCTATCTTTTTTTAGTTTGGTGAAATATAATATGAATTTGATGTCTACAATATTTGATCCAAATTCCAAAACCGTGATGTGTCACTTAAAAGATAAAAATGGTTCTCGAGTTAATTGATAAAACTCGGAAACATAGAAAAATTTAAGAAATAGCGGTACTAAACCTCATTAAAAATGCGTGTTATTTTGAGGTTAAGTTGGAAATTGACAAACAATCGTTTTGTTATTTAGCTTTGTATTGTATTGAATATACAAGCATATTTGTTTGATATCAAAACCATCGCCGGAATCGGTCGGAATCTTTAGAAGGCATCGAAATATACTCGTAATTCCGTCGTGTAATTCCACTCGCGAGCAACTAAATCAACTCAAACTTCCGCGCGTACAAAAAGGATTGAATGGCTTGGCCGATTTTTGTACCTTTTAACTTTTTTGTGACAGCTTAGTATTTTATCTTTACCAGGACACCTTTATCATTAAAATCTATACATAACTTTTAAAATTAAAGCAATCCTAACAAAATGGGTTTTTTTGGTGAAAACAATTGGCGTGCTGCAATCTCTTGTATTATACAAACAAATATCGGTCATTTGCCATCAGTCACTTATCAGACAACCTGAACAAATTTCTACCAATTTCATTCGTTGTTTCCTCAAAATCCTTGATACTACTCCAGAAAAAGCCGCAGTAGTTGTTGCTTTATTGTAAGAAAAACGCAGTAAACGAAAAGTCGCTCGTCAGCTAAACATGAGCAAATTTGCTGTCTCAAGAGTATCCAGAAGGTTTCAGGAAACTGGTACTTTTAATCAGAGACTACATACCAGCTGGTATCGGTGTACATCTGAGAGACATCCCACGTTGGAGCTGTTAATCAATGGACAGTAAAAACACAAGCGTTTGGGAAGTCAACCTAACTCCAAGACGGTCCGCTAGAGGCCCAAAACTGACAGCGCGTGACCGCAAAGATCAACTCGAATTTGCTCGCGAACAAATCAATTGGAGCATCGAGCAATGGACGTCCGTTCTATTCACTGACGAGTGCAGAATATATGTCTCCATGGTTGTGATAGGAGAGGCCAGGTCTACCGGTGTCCAAGAGAGCGATTTTCTGCTGTACTGTTTTGCTGAAACAGTGTCGTTTCCGTACCTGCTGGAGACCGTAGAGAAAGTGGCCAGCTCTCAGTCCAAACATGAATCCAATTGAGTATTTATGGGACGAACTATAACGGAGGGTCCAAGCCAGAAATCTGGTACCATCTAACATCAGTTACCTCAAGATTGCGTTGGATGAGGAGTGGGGTGCGATCCCTCAAGTCTCTGTCAACTGCATGCGAACCGTTGTAGACGCAAGAGGGTTCAATACAAATTATTAACCAATAAAAATGTTTTGGGTTTGCTTGAACTTTTTGTTGTAATTTAAATATCAATTTTGGTCCGTCTTCATTCAAAATTTATTATAAAAAAAGTAATGAACCAATTTTCATGAAAATAGTGTAATTTTAAAGTAAAAATATAAGCCGTTTTAAAAAAATCGTCTTTTTGTGAGCGCTGAAGGTTTGAGTCGATTTAGTTGCTCGCGTATCAGATCATATCGGTAATTTTATCTATTGTTTTGGAGAATATCCATATTTAGTGCAATTTTATTTAACTTTCTTAAAGTGATAATAAACTTTATTTTAAGGACTATAGTATTGGGCACATACGCCCTTTGTCAACTTGTTAATATGTAAATATTCTGATTATATCTTCTGTTCGCGCGGCTATTTATAATCATCTCAAGTAGTTATACGACATTTTGTCGTTTAGTAGTAAGTGATTGTCTTTGTGCTTATACAAATATATCTCCATTTCCTCTAACCTATGTTCAACCGAACAATCTCCTTTCTTCACTCTGTGCAATACCTGTAGATTTTCTATGTAATTTGTGTACGTTTGTTATTCTATGGTTAAATGAAGCGCGTATTTAGATTTTATATCATGTTCAGAAAACCTGTAGGAATTTTGTAACCAGGTGTATCAACCAACCAATGTAAGGAGTTACGGATACTTTTTCGTATAAGTGAAATTAAGACAAATCAAGTACTTTTCTAAGCTCTGTTACTATAAACATCATCATATTATCCATCTCCGGTCATGTAATTATAAAGACCAATCGTTTATGTTGCGGCTTGGCCACGCAGGTCGCCGTACAATGCAAACACACACACGCACACATGTACAATATGTTATAGCAGCACACACACACACATGTACAATACACTCTAGGATAAGAATAAAATGCTAATACGAGTATTTTATTAGACAATAACTACATAACGTATTAAGAAACAAAACAAAAACATGCTTCTGTACAATATTTCACTTAAGCTTTTTTGGATCCCACTTTATATTTTAAGCCAGTAAATGAGTATCCTAAAACCAGCTACAAAAACAGGAGATCAATTTCATGGTATAAAAATATTTTTTAACCCTAATCCGATATTTTTATTTTTTTTGGTTTTTCCTATTAATTTTTCCCATTTCCTCTTTTCAGAAAAAATACCAAACAGTAAAACAAGGTCAAGTATGTTTATTTAACAAAAAAAAAATTGCACACACACATACACACACCGTAAAGGCGTGACACACAATAATCCAAAACAAACAAAGAAAAAAGTACCTGAAACCTTTAGGATTTTCCGTTTCCTCCATTTTTTATTTGCCATCCATTTTATTATTTTTGTTTTTATAATAATCAAAATTAAATTATCCTTAAATAAAAGCAACAACAACTCGACAACAGAAAAACAACAATTTCTCGAGAAAACTGAAAATCATATAAATTTAATTTTAATTTTTGTGACATCATAAACTTTTGTTCGTGGGAATGTAAGAGGAGCAGGAAAATGGTGAACATTTTATTTCCGTACGCTTTTATCCGGGAGAGCGTACGAATATGGACTTTATTTTGGTTTTAATTTATCACTTAATTTGATTGCTAAGCGAAGCATACACAAAATTAGAACGTGACTCAGGAAAAGTAAATGAAACAAAAAATAATTTTTATCGCGATTTCGAAAAAGTTTAGAATATTGGTTGGTGTAATGCTGGCGGTATTATTGATTTACATTTACTACTACCTAGTGTTGTGGAAGATGTTTAAGATTTTTGTAATTGATTTTTGGCATTGGTAATTCCTTCCGGTTTTTTGATTTTTCACACACAAATCATTGACTTTCGCGTACGTTTTGAACTATGGATTTCGTAAGAATTGCGGACCGAAGATAATTTTCAACAATCAAATAATAATATAAATCTAAACTAAATCTTCAAATTATGCTTATTTTAACATCGAAGATGTTTTTTTCGTCGCATTATATAATAAAATGCAACTAAATTTTGTCCCAAAAATATGTAACGAAATAAAAAAAAAATATAATAAAGTAAATACGAGAGAACCAAAACTCGCTGGTGCGTCAATTTTGCTTTATGCTCTCTCTCTATGATTTTTTTGTTAAAGAAAAGTGACTGGGATTACGACCACAACTTACCATTCCATGAAAATGTGACTCGCTTACCTCCATACACAACAAGATGCACGGATTACAAAATATGCACGCTTGAAAATAGACGACTTCTCTTGGGCGCAGCTTTTATTGGTAACGTTTTGCTTGGTCACGTTGATTCAGCTTACATCTTGGAAAACATATAAATTCACGTGCCATGCAGAACATTTCGAAACCATGCATTTTTAGCACTTGAACACCATTCCACCAACTATGGAGAAAACAACCCCATTAATAGGATGTCTAAATCTTTCAAATTAATCGACGACCTATTTGACTTCAACTTATCAAAAGACAACTTTAAAAATAACCTTAAAGACTTTTTTCTAAATTTTTAATTGTTTAAACCAAAATTTGGTTTATTTTTTTTCTGTTTTAAAGTTTTTTGTTGTTTTAATATAACTTTAACTATAACTGTAAATAATCTGAAATCATATATGTATATTACAAAATAGATTTCTTTAAATAAATAAATAATTAAATAAAGACTTATCAGTTCATCCCAGCTCTGTCAGTTCTTTGATTTAAGCGGCTCAAGGAACCACTAATTCTAAAGGTTTTGTTCTTTTTAGGCGCTTTGGTCCATTGGTGCGATCCAGTAGGTTCCGTAGCTCCTCGTTGTCATGCTGCTGCAGTCGCAATACATGACCCCTTGCAAATTTTTGTATTTCATCGTTGACGTTTTCCATGTTTAAGTCTCGATGGAGATTGTCGTTTCTAATGTACCAAGGAGCATTCACAATGCTACGTAGTACTTTATTTTGAAATGTTTGAATGATCTTCACTGCAGTTTTCCTTGCGCAGCCCCAAAGCTGAATACCATACGTCCAGATAGGTTTTAGGATTTGTTTATATAACAGCAGTTTGTTGTGCGTTGTCAGTTCGGAGTTTCTTCCAATAAGCCAGTGCATTTTTCTGAATTTTAAATTCAGTTCTTTCCTTTTCTTTTTAACATGCGCTTTCCACCTGAATTTAGAGTCTAGCATCATGCCGAGGTACTTAGCATTGTCAGAATATGGTATTTGTTGTGAATTCAGTCTAATCGGAATATATTCTAATTTCCTATTTGTAAAGTTGATGTGTGTTGATTTCGATTCGTTAAGTGTTATTCTGCATTGTTTTGTCCAGTTATTTATTATATCAACAGCATTATTGAAGTTTTCTCGTGGACTCAACTATACTAGCATCGGTGGTCATAACCGCTGTGTCATCAGCAAACGTTCCTATTCTAGCTTCTTCTATGTTTGGTAGATCATTTGTATACAGGAGGTATAAAACGGGACCTAGAACACTGCCTTGTGGAACCCCTGCCAATATTTTCTTCAGTTTAGAGTATTCCCCTTCCTGTCTCACCTGAAAGTAACGGTCGTTGATATAAGACTTTAGCAATTCAGAATGTTGTTTTGGCAAATCTCGTTGGAGCTTAAATTCTAGACCACGGTGCCAAACCTTATCAAATGCTTGGGCTACGTCTAAGAATATTGCTGAGCATACTTCCTTTTTCTCCAGCGCCTCCTCAATTGTATCAGTAATCCTATGTATCTGTTCTATCGTTGAGTGCTTTTCTCGAAACCCAAATTGATGTTTAGGTATAAGATTTTTACTCTCTATAATTGGCTTTAATCTCTTGAGAAACAGTCTCTCGAAAATTTTTGATGTTGTTGTTAACAAAGAAATAGGCCTTATACGATGTTTTGTCATTTAGTGATTTATTAGGCTTTGGAATCATTATGATTTCCGCTACTTTCCACTGTCTCGGAACATAACATAGTCTAAAGATAGCATTGATTATGTGCTGTAGTTTTCTTAGTGCTTTTTCTGGTAGAGCTTTGATTATTTGCCCCGTTATCAAGTCGTATCCAGGGGCTTTTTTATCTTTGAGATTTTTTACTACTTGTTTGAGTTCTTTCAGAGTAACTGGTAGCACAGATGCCTTGTCTACTTTGCTTATAGGTGTTAGATATTCATTATCCGCTTGTCCAGTTGGTGGTTTGAAGGTATTTTCTAGATGTTCGGCAAACAGATCAGCTTTTTGTTTTTCGCTGCGAGCCCAGGTTCCATCAACCATTCTAATGGGTGGCACTTGCATTTTAGGCCGTTTTTAACCTTTGGTGGCTTTCCACAGGGAAAGTGTCAGGTTGATCTGTCAGATTACTTGGGAAGCTTGCAACTGACTCATTCTTAATCTCCTTTATAAGTAGTTTAAGTTTTTTACACAAGTTGTTTAGGATTGTTTAGTCTTCAGGGGCTCTGGTTCTCTGCCAAGTCTTACGAGCTCTTCTTTTTTCGTTAACCAACTCTCTCACTTCAACTGGATAATATATGCTTTTTTGTAATATTTCTGGCTGATCAGGAGTACTTTCCCAAGCCGCTTTTTCCACACTTTCAATGAGGTTTTCTAGTTCTTCTTCTATCGTATAAGCATTCGAGATCTGCACCTGTAGGTTGATGCTTTCTTCGACTAGCTGTCGAAAGTATTCCCAGTTGGTTCTGTTATTTGTTAGTCTTGGGGGGCTTGCCTTGCTTATTACCGTGTCACTTATTGTCATTAAAACTGGAGAATGGTCTGACGATAGCCCTTCTTCATTTTCAACTGCTAATTTTAAAACATAAATCTAACAAGCAGAAAGTATTATTGATTGTGAAGAATCGTTAAAATGTTATACGAGTATGTTATCTACCTCACTTCCAATTTGGTCGAAAATTAATGGTACTCGTATAAGATGGTAATTTTAGGTGGCGAGTACATATATATAAATAAGTTAATAGACTTAAAATAACGCTAAAGGCACGTAAGATTATTTTCATTCCGGTCTTTAATTTTTTTATAAAAACAGTAATATTAGTTAATCAAGAAGACTTTACAAATTTGTATGAAAAACGGAACCAAACGAAACAACAACAAATCTTACGTATGTGCCTCTGAATATTAAAAATCAAACTATTTATAAAAAAAAATTTAATAATATTTGGTTTACGTACCCCTTTGTCACTATTCCCGCTATTCTTGAGAATTGCAAATTCGGGAAAATATTTTCATGGCATTTCTCAATTTCATTTTTATTGCCCACTGATGTAAAAGGTTTGGTTTAAATATTTTTTAAACCAATTTAAGTGGGAATCTTTTTCCAATTTAGCTTCTTATTCCATTAGTATGCCAGAAAAATACAATTCAGGCATAAATGCTATGAAAACATTTTTCCAAATTCCCAATTCCCTGCGAAACCCGAAATAGTGCCAACAGACGTAACAATCACCATAATGCCTTTTTCGATTAAGTGACAACTGACAATGACATCACATCTCGTAATTCCATCTTTGGTCTGGTTGCTTATGAATCTTTTTATTTATTAAGCGCAACGGTATTACCTGTCGAAAGCCTGCTTCTATTAAATTAGTAACGAAAGTAATTTTCATTTAAGTTCAAAATATGACTACTAGTTCGGTGGAGTATACTATTAAAGTTAGCCGAAAGTTTCCAGCCGAAAGACAAAAAAATCGATAATGCAGATAGTGTATTCACTTTCTCAGCCGAAAGTGTAAATACGTCACCGTTGATCAACATTCTTCAGCCGAAAGTCAACAGCCGAAAAATTTATTTCAAACAACACATAAACTGAAACTAATTTGAATATATTATTAAGTTTGTTGGAAAACCTAACTCTATTTAAAATTGTGAAATACAAATGTTTAAACCAATCAATCATAATTTGAAAAGTATGATGGAGATGCCACTATGGTCATTTGATAGGCCACCATGTTGGTCAACTTCGGCATAATTGTGGAAAAATTCTGAAGAGGATACAGGGGCTTAATTTAACGAAATTTCGTTGATTCAGTATGTTTTAAATGTATTGTATGCCCAATCGTTTCGGATTAATTTTCCTTGTCATTGGTATTATTACGGTTATTTGGTAGACCCTTATGATAGCACATTTCGGTCTAATGGAGTAGAAATTGTGATGGGTATTCTGAGGTGTCAGGTGGCAAAATTTTACTAATACGATATATGTATTACTAGTTCAATCAATAATTATCTTAGTTCCAGATAAACTTGCTTTATCATTGATGTCAATATGGTGTCAGGAAGTGTAATTTGGTATGTAGGCCCAAAAAACGTAAACACGAAAAGAATCTCATTTCCGTCCAACATACCCAATCTCATTATAATCGGTTTAGTTCCGCCCCAGATGGCCATATTCCAGAACATAAGCCTCATGCATCACATATGATACATAGGCGGTTAATCGAGACGCTTCTGTCTAATATTTGATACATAATTTAAGTTAGATTGGCGTCTCGGTTAACCGCCTATGTATCATATGTGATGCATGAGACTGGCAAAGGGTTAAAAATGAAAAACCTTTTATCAAAACTAAAGGTAAACAAAAATAGTTCACACTAAGGAGAATGAAAATTTATTTGTCTGCTACATTTGTCATGTTTACGGTTTTTGGGCCTGCACACATACAAAGTCCATATATTGCTACAAGGCCGTATACATAAACAGGCACTGTTATTAAATTGGCGCGGATTTTTTTTGGTTTTCAAAATAAAAACAGAAAAAACTGAGAGAAAATATTTAGTTCGTATCAGTCAAGCTACACACGATTTTAGCTTATGGTTTCAAACTAAGTCGTAATAAATTTTTATTGTTAATTTAAACCCTTAATTAGTTAATATTAAAACACCAAATTTCTTTTCATTGTTTTAATCTGTTCTCTCAAAAATAAAATTTAAACAAAAATCTACATCTCAATGGCCTTAAATTTTTTTATTTTCATTTCTATTTTTTCATTGCGGATTCACCGAAAAATTTAATGTTGCAGTTGAAACAGATTTTGTAGGTAAAAAATGGAAAGAAAGGAAGGTCAACATAGTAGCCTTTCAAATTAGTAGCATAAACGACACGGCATGTTAACCTAGAACGACAGGCCATTCAATGCATTTTCGATATACTGAATTAGCAAAATTTTCCTAAATTACACACCTGTATCCCCTTCAGAATTTCCTCGCAATTAGCCCGAAGTTGACCAACATGGTGGTCTATCAAATGACCATAGTGGCATCAATGACACGGCATGTTTGCCTGGAATGACAGGCCATTCAATGCTCGATATATTGAATTAGCAAAATGTTCCTAAATTACACCCCTGCATCCCCTTCAGAATTTTTCTACAATTATGCCGAAGTTGACCAATATTGTGATATATTAAATGGCCATAGTGGTATCCTCACCATATTTTATGTGCATTTGAAGCAAGGTTAATAATATTGCTTTACGAATTGTGATTGATTGATTTAAATATTTGTATTTCACAAGTTTGAATAGATTTAGGTTTTACAACAAACTTCGCATAATAATACACTCAAATTGGTTTTTGTTGATGTATTGTTGAAATAAATTTTTCGGCTAAGTTTCGGCTGAAGAATGTTAATCCACGGTGACGTATTTATACACTTTCGGCTGAGAAAGCGAAGACACTATCTGCATTATCGACGTGTTTATCTTTCGGCTGGAAACTTTCGGCTAACTTTAATAAGGTTGGCGGAGTACGAGATTGACAGGCTCCACGAAGTATTCATAAGTGGATCCGGTCATAGTCTGGGCAATGTTCTGTAGAACGATCGGTTGTCGTACTCAATCCCTTCGTAGTAGTGAAGCAGAATAGCTAATTAGTCAATCAAACCAGGCAATGGTACTAACAAAAGGAAATTTACCCCAGGTGGTACACTAATACCAATATTGGTAAATCCACTCTCTATGGAGACTGGCTCTATGGATTCTGGGGAGGACCATTTATTGCATTATCAGGGAACATCAAATCCGTTCCAGAGAAGATCAAATTTACAAAGATTACCGATAAAGAAAAATAGAAGCAACTCAGCCGATGCTTTTTCTAACGTTATAACTATAGATGTACTGGACAAACATTACACGAAATAAGTGATGCGACCGGAAATTTTACTTTGCAAAGTAGCCGAATCTAGTGAAAACACTATTGAGCTAGAAAAGCAGAATATGGATCTCTTGGCGAGACTAGAGCATATGAAGCAATTATTTGCCAAGCTAAGTGAAGAAGTTGAGAATCTAAATTGAGAAAATGAAAACCTAAAAATGAACAAGACAAATTCATCTATTTCACTGATGAAGATGAATTACAAAGAGAGACGGGCTGGATTCTAAAGAAGAAAAAACAGTCCAGGAAGAGTAAGAAAAGAAAAGCTGAATCGTCATCTGAGGCAAGTCAATCAACAAAAAGGTAGTAAATATACCAAGAACATTACACGAAATTTTGTACAACCGAAAGAAAAACCACCCCCACCAATAAGTATTGTGGGTGTAACCAGTTACCCAGAAATTCAGTCACTGATGAAATCGGTTACTTACAAAGATTAAAAGCAAACAGCGCTAAGCAACGACGTGTGGAAAATTAATACTCAGACTCAGATACTTATAGATAAGGTTCTATCTATGAAATTGAATGCTGAAAAGTATCAGTGGTTTACCTAAGAGACAAACAGGCCCGACCTATAAAAGTCGTGGCAAGAGGTTTGCATCACATTTGCCCAAGCAAAGAAATAATGGAAGACTTACAAAATTAAAGGTCTTAAAATACTAGACGCTATCAATATTGTTAAAAAAGAGAGAACAGAAATTAAAAAAGGGAACCAAACTATCAATAAAAGAGGACTCCCTCTTTTTATGCTGGTATTTTATAACAAAGAGAATGTTCAAAACATTTATGGAATAAAAGGAATCCTTCACATGAAGGTGAAAATCGAACCAATGAAGAGAACCACAACACGCATACGCCAATGCAAGAAATGTCACGCATTTAATTACACCTAAAGATATTGCAGCCGGAGTCCAAGATGTATAAAATGCTCATGCAATATATTACGATATATTACCCAGGCATGTACAATAGGGAGAGATGTCCCAGCCAAGTGTACAAATTGTAAGGGCCAACATCCGGCTAATTATTGAGGCTGTGAGGTTGCCAAACAACTACAAAAATTAAGAGATAAAACAAGAAACCAACTGCAAAATCACGAATATCGAAGGGCTCAAATATCAAATCAGATGGATCAAAACCCACAACCAAGCAACACAGAGCATAGAAGGTCATTTGCCCAGGTAGTGAAAGGTTTGGGTTCAACAAAACATATGGGCTCCGAAAATAACCAAATTATGGAAAACATTATGAACAGAATTGTAGCTATTACGAAATCGGCTAGATGACTAAAGTAATCTAAACAAGATATTATCCAGCAATATATTATCCTCCCCGGCATAACTTGAAAAAAGAGGACTACCTGTAACTATTTAAATCGCTTGGACGTGATTTTATTATTGGAGGTGACTTTAATGCGAGAAACACTTA
Source organism: Nephrotoma appendiculata (assembly GCA_947310385.1). Classification (NCBI taxonomy): domain Eukaryota; kingdom Metazoa; phylum Arthropoda; class Insecta; order Diptera; family Tipulidae; genus Nephrotoma; species Nephrotoma appendiculata. Next base: position 107,721,812 of record OX371225.1, read on the forward strand.
TTGAGGATCTAGGTTTACGACTTCAAAAGGTAAAGAATTGCTTCAAGCAGGGCAGACATCAAAATGTGAATTTTACTCTGGTGGTTCCCCAACATACGAACGAAAATGCCTAACCTAATACAGTTTTATGTAGCAAAAGGTATATCCCAGACAGTAATTCTCTAGTATGGGACCATTCCCCGGTTAACATGACCAAATGGTAATTCAAAGGAAGAGTGCACCCAGATTAACAAATTCAAACACAAACTGGGATCTCTTTCGTTAAATAATGAAGGAAAAAAATGCATTAAAAATGCATCAATCAACAGATGTTTAGTTAAGCCTAACCGATGAAAAAAACATGATTATTCACTATGGAAGACGATAAAGGGCTCAAAAGACCCAAAATGAAAGTGCCTCCACTTAAAAAGGAGGATAAAACCTGGACAAGAGGTCCTAAAGAGAAGTCTGATCTGTTTGCGGAATATCTCGAGAGCCCCTTCCAACCACTATACGCCCAGTAACTCTCAAAGAATCAAAAGAAGAAGTTAAAAGCAACATGAATGTTAAAAAAGCCCCAGGGTATGACTTGATTACTTGCCAAATAATCAAGACTCTGCCACATAAAGGATTTTGTAAGCTACTACCAGAGCCATCTATGATTTTGAAGAGCCGTAATATTAAAAAGAGACCTTTCAGTAGAGGGGAAGCTTTTATTGAATTACTATAAGAAACCGTGGTAATTGGAAAATTTTTGAACATGAATTTATGAATAAAAAATTAAACAAATAATCTAAATTTTAATTTTATATTTTTAATAAACTATTCAAAGAACACATATTTGAAAATCAGCCATCATAATGTAGTATTTATTTGGTAAATTTAAACTAAAGCGGAGCATAAATTAAAAATGAGCTTTCCGTTTAGTTGTGTAGGTTTATAAAGTAAGATAATAAAGGGTGGTGCCGCGGATTCCTCTTACACCCAATTTAAAATTTAGTTTTATAAAAATGTAACTTATTTGGTAAATTCTGGTCAGATGCACCTCAGAATTTTTGAGATGAACGATGCACTTAATAGCAATCTAAACATTCTCCATTTATAACAAAATTAAAGAGAAAACGTGAGCTGAAACGAAATTTTATGAATCACCATGTAGAAACAATAATATTATTCATATAATAAAATTTTTACATCAAAATCTATTATTATTTTTGTATACAAAAAATCAACGTTGTTATGGTTTTCTTAATTAAATATTATTACAAAACAGAACAAAACGTAAAAAATTATATTCGATTGCAAAACCGAGCTTTCTGTAATTTGAAAATCCGTTTACAGATGTCTCTGTAATAAATTTACTTGAAATTACAGAAAAGTGTAAAATAATTAAATAACTATTTACGAAAATAAACCATTATTATTGTTAAGTTAAGTGCGAAATCTTTAATACAATAATTTAACATAATTAATAAAACTCAAAACAATTATAAATTTTATTTATTATTCGGTTGGCGTAAATAAAACTTTTCGTCGTAAAATATTCCCCATCATAGTTGCTGCGCGCTGTAAAACAATAATAGAAAAATGTCACAATTTTTCCAAATTTTTGTTTTTTTTTATTTCGATCCAATCCAGGCGGGAATTCTTACAATGTACACGAATTTGTTAATACAAGGATTTATTGAGGATTTTTGATGCTAAAGGTCCTCGGCTAAGGTGTATGACAGACAGTTCGTATACATTGTAGTAATTCCCGGCTGGTTCAATAGATTATGCAGATCTACTGGTCTTGAAAGGCTATGCATGTTTCATGTTTCATTTTTATAGCTTCGTTCGTGCACGTTTTCTGGGATCGTTGTTGTGTGGAATTCAATAAAATAACCCAAGGCCTTTGTATACTGTTAATAACTTAATGGTTTTTGTGAGTATATAAATGGCCCGTGGCTCTACCCATTTTTAGCATGGTTGGCTCATATACGGATATAAAATCTTAAAGCTCAAGTCATACTTTGAACTCGTTTATACAACGAGCTGCCTGCTATAAGACACGCCGTTACAACCGTCCTAACCTGGAGACCCCCTTTCAATTTGTGTAATAATTTCTATACGGGTAATTTGAATTAATTTATTAATTTGAAAGCGACGTCTTTTAACAGGTTTAGTAATTGCGAAAAGCGAAAATTATAATATTTTTATTTGGTGAAGCTCTGTTTTGTTTATACTACAGGATGAAACAATATAGGCTGCGAATTTGTTGCGATGAAAAATCAAATTTTTAACAAGTAACGAAAAAACAGTTTTCGAAGTCTGTCATCAACAATGTTGAAATAGAACCCAAAACACAATAATCCCCATATTACATTGCTACTCCAAAAGCATTTTTTAACGAACGTTTATTTTGGAAAAATAATGCTGACTTTTTTATGGAACACTCTATACTAATTACTAATTTTCTGTACATACACATAAACAAATTCTTGTTTCTACAAAAAAAAAAAATGTGTTAAACTAATTTAAATGTTTTTGCGTTAACTCAACATAATATGACTCAATATTAAAATATGCTTCTCCTGAATATTGAATTAACAATTCACATTGAAAATTCAAACAAAGAATTTATGTTTTTATATACAAAAAAGCTTCTAAAAAAATACTAAATACACTGGTTGGTATGAAAAAGTACAAAAAGCTTCCCCTCTATGGAAAGCACATGGAAAAAAATGGCGGAATCTTACGGCTCTTATATTAAGGAGACTCTGCTATTACACATAATCAATGCAAGCTTGGCAATGGAAAGTAGCAGGCCAATTCATTGCTGCCAATTATATCAAAACTCTTTAAAAAATTATTACTAAAAAGACTTTAACCAATAATTGAGGACCGACAAGTGCATAGTATAACAACATTAGAACGTAAAAAAGTATGCTCCAGCATATTTCTGGACGTCGCCCAAGCATTCGATAAAGTTTGACATAGTGGACTGGAACTCAAGCTGCATAGAGATCTGCCGAGGCAATTCTATGCCATACACTATAATATCTTATTTATCCAATAGACATTTTCGTGTGAAATATGAGGATGAATACTCCGAACTAAAGAAATTCTCAGTCGGTGTCCCACAGGGGTGTGTCTTAGAACCAATCCTGTATTTATTATATACAAGGGATATTCCAACAACAAATGTAGGAACCATAGCCACATTTGCAGATGACACAGCAATCATGGCGATTGGAAGTAATGTCGCTGATGCAACGAGCAAACTCCAGAAGATTACCAATGCGGTTTGTAACTGCAGAATCATGCGCTGGAGAATCAAGCTTAATGAGACAAAATCCACGCATATTAACTTTACATATCAAACGGCTTCCCATCTACTGATAAAAATTAGTTCACGACCGATACCATATGCAAACAAAGCTAAATATCTTGGCATGACCCTCGATGCCAAGCTCAAGTGGAGAGAGCAACATTAAGTTCAGAAATATGTATTAGCTCATAGGTAGAGGCGAGCTTACAATTCACAACAAGCTGCTGTTATATCGGCAAATACTGAAGACGATATGAACCTACGGTAGTCAACTGTGGGGATGTACTAAACAAACAAACGCCAAAATGATACAGACGTTTTAAAATAAGGCTTTTTGTAGCATCGTAAATGCTTCGTGACACACAAGAAATGAAGACCTTCACAGGGACTTACAGATGGAATACATCATAGATGAATTAAAAAAGTAACGTTCGTTAAACACGAAATAAGGCTCCATGGAACACGGAAACCCCTATATTCGCCATATAACCCTGTCATTGAATGAAGACTCCAAAGAACGAGGCCACTAGACCTAGTAAACATACCAAATTAAAATTAGTATTTTAAATAGGTTTAATTAATTATGGGACAAATCAGAATTGTTTAAGAAATGTAAAAGATAAATTGCTAGATTAGCACAGTCTCAGTTGTAATTAATAAAGGGGGAAAACAAAACTAGTTTGGCAATTTTAAAACTAAAATGCTAACTCAATTAGCATTTTGGCCCAGTAAATTGATCATGTACTCACTCAGCTTGAACTAAACTATTGAAATCAGCTTGTAATGCCACTATCAAAATAAACGCCAAAGATTGCTTTTGTCTTTGGTGCTGGCTGTTTTTATGTAAATTATATTATAAACTTCAATTTAAATATTGTACATCATAATTCTTAGAACGAATTGTTTAAAACAGTTTAATGTGTAACCATAACTCCTTGATACAGAATCACGTTTTATACATTAGTTACCATTTGTGACAATATTAATATTTAAACGTTGACAGTTGTACTTACAAGTTGGTCAATCGTGTAAAAGTGCATATAGGTCAGTTAGTCACGTCAAAAAGAAAGTGCAAACTTTTAACTATTCCGACTATAATTAATAATAGTTTAGCTATAGCTCTAGGTACGATATTTTTTTTCAGTACACCCTACTCGCCAAAGTATTAACAACTTTTCCGTTACACATACATTTTATAATTCAATTTTCATTTTCATTTTCTTATGTACAAAATGCAAACACAATTTTACTCTCATTTTCGTTTCTGTTTTTATGGTTCAATCTATAAAAACTTTCATTGTATCAATCAGAAGGATTTTCATCTCATTTTGTGGGTGGGTTTGGAATATTTTTCGATTTATATTTTCTGTTTTCATGCTGTTGTTATTGTTTCAGATTCTTTTTTTATTTTGCCATTTCATTTGGGAACATTTTCTATTATATTTTTAACTGAACATTAAAGTAGTAGTTGTTGGAAAGTATCTGTCGTTGTTTTTGTTTTTATTATACGATTTTCACTCGTTTTTATATTTTAACATTTTCTTGGAGAGTCACATAAAAAATGGAAAAGCTATACAACGCATTTTATCTATAGATTTTTTTTTTTTTGGTTTTTGTTTTGTGTTATACATGTCTATATAGAATGCTGATTTTCTTATATGATTTCCATTTTCCAATTTTGCGGCAAAAAAAAATGTGTAGTGTGTATGAAAAGTTAAAACAACAATGTCATCAATTTTGAACAAAACACAAACTCTATGACTATAAAGTGTATATACAGCGAAGGAAGAAAGAAGAACGATATAGGCCTGTTGTATTAAACTATCTGTCGTTAACATGTAGATTTTAAACTCAATTCGGACATTTGGTAGTATAATTCCCACGCATTTATATCACTAATGATAATCACGATAAAGTTTTTCCATTAGAATAATATAATGGAATCCCTCTGATATAACAAAATAAATTTGGAATTGTCATCTACATATCGTATATTATATCGTGTCATATTATCCATTTCAAATTCCCTAAAACATTTGTAACTTATCAAATCGTTAAATTTCGATTTACATCAAATAAATTAACTTTAACGAGAAAATGTTCTTTACCGATATTGTAGTCATAAAAGAAGACAATGAAAAATCGAAATGTTTTTTCTCAATCAATCAATCATTAGTTTAAATATTGTTCCTCCTACATATATTATTTGTCAGTGGTATCAAAATTTTGTAAATTTTCTTCAATATTTGTTCGAATTCAGAATTTTATTTTATATCTTATTCCCTTTTCCTTTTGTACCTTTGAATACAGCGAAAATAATTGCAATATATCTTTACACTAGGATCAGGGTTATCGTTAGCTGTCAGGTATACTATAATATTTAAATTTGAAAATATATTGGTAAAATAATAAAGGCTAGCTAAATTTGTAATGGCTGAAAAATTCTACATATTAGTTACAGCACAAACGATTGGCTTTGTCTGCTTAAAAGCGATTTTTAGAGACATTCACGACTATAATAGACGCTTACACTTACTGGACGTGTACAATTGGAGCAAAATAGTAAAAAATAAACTTTTATAACCACTTTAGCGTCTGTAGCACTTTAATGTGTTCTGTCAACTGTCAAATCTGATTGGTATGCCTCCAAATTATCAAAAAGAACCAACGAAAACGGCAAAGAATATCCGATGTAGCAGCTCTAATGCTAATGAAAATCCAACCTTTTCGACGGCCGTCGAACAAACTATTGCTATACTTTAAGTACTTCAATCAATGCCCAAGCTATGTTGCGAGATAATAAAATTATATCTTCCAAGTTAAACAAACGATCTTAGATTTAGATGTCCCACAAGCATGTGCTTCGAGAACCGCATAGAAATATACACATCAATCATCACATCACATCATATATCAATCCATTTATGAAGATTATGGGTCATTCTTATCAGGGATTCGATTTTGTTCAAAATTCGACAAACGAAACATGACGTTTTCGTATACGTATAAGGAGTATAGTATACAATTTTATATTAGTGTGTGTAATTTGCTGTGGTTATATTTGTTTGGTTTCTGCGTATTATGAATCGGTACAAATCGGTTCACTTTTTTGGTGCTTATGTCCTTTCGCCGTCTCGGTTTTTTCACATCTCAAATGACAGCAGTCATACAACTTTTTCGTCTTTTTACACGTTCGCGTAACAACTTTCATTTTTTAAGGAATAACTTGTCATATTTGTCAATTCTCACAATACATTCCTTTCCGTGATGAAATATCATTGCAATTACAAAAGTTATCAAATGTGTTCCTTGAGTAGCACAGACATTTAGAAAGTGTGCGTCAATGTGTTAAGAAACAAAAAAATTTAACCACACATATTTAAATTTTTTTTTTTCAATGTGATGTAATAAAAACAAAACGTTTCGCAGAAACACAGAATTAGAAATTATTTTAAAACTAAAATTAAATAATTAAATAATTTTAATTTTATTTAAAGCGTATTTGCATTTACAAATTTTAAATTATAAATGGAAATATTCATGGTCTTTCTTTGGTACAAACAATTCCCATTCTGAATAAGAATTAATATTGTGATCCAAGAAACAACCAAAGATATTTTTTAATTTATTTTTGTTAGTTGATAATAATTACATTTGCATTTGAAAAAAACGTAAAAATGCAACTAAATATTTTCAATTAAATAGTAATGTGCTGGAACATTATTGAATATTATATTACAAATCGTAACTAATTTCTCGTCTTGTTTAGAAAAATGCGAGGTCAATAACAAAAATCTCTTTTATATTTTTATTGCCAACAATTAAAAATAAAAGTATTTACTAAAACTGCCCTGTGGCACTATTCTGGTAATTCCCCGGGAATAGGGAACTGGGGAAAGATTTTACATAACTTTTATCTATATAAATCAGTTTTTTCTGGCCTACTGAGGAAAAAGTTTGATGTAAATATTTGTAAATTGGGAATAATTTTTCCATAGCAAAACTATCAGGGAAAGTTATCCAATTTTGTTTTGTTTTCAAACAAATTGCCACTAACTTTTTACCTTAGTATGCCAGAAAAAAAATTCTTTAAATAGAATTTATATGTGAATTCTTTCCCCAGTTCCCTATTCCCGGGGAATTACCAGAATAGTGCAACTGGTGGCGAACATTAAAAATACATGTAGAATAGAATTATTCTATACCAACAGAACAGTTGGTTTAACTATTCCAATTTGGAATTACATATATGGGGTTGTTGTTGTAAATTTTTCAAAGAAAGGAAACAATTATCTAGAAATGTCATATGCATACAAATTAAATGGCGCGCATTCGCCCTAACAAAAAAACAAATACCACTACTATATACTTGCGGTTATTTCGTCAACTTTTGTAAAATATGTAACATTTGTAAAATATGTTTACTACAATTTTATACGCATTTCGATCTCACACACAAACAATTTATGGAAGAATAATATAGCAACAGTTTGTGTGATTTTTTATTAGCGCCCGATAGCTGTATCCGGAGCAGCCAATTTTCTATGTCAAAACTTATATTTAGCGCGCTATTATTGCATATACCGGTTTCCCTCGATTTACGTAAGGAATCGGTACCTGAAAACCCATACGTAAATCGAAATTACGTAAATCGAAGTTTTTTTTCATATAAATCCATATGAATAACAGGATATACGTACCAAATAGAGGAAAATTGAAGGTTTTTTTTATATCTCAATGTAAACATTTCCGCTCTAACCAAAGGATTTTCAGATTAAAAACTCGTATTTAATTCATTATGTACATATGTACATATTTTTTAATTACTAAACACGTTATAAAATTTATTTATTCAGTTTTACCATAGAAAAATAAGTTTACCATAGATTTCTCATTTTAATAAATCGAACGATAAAAATGAATTGAGTAAAAAAGTTCTAACAATTCCAATGTCATCATTGTATTTGTGACATTACATTGCAAGTCACAAATACAATCATGACATTGGAATTATCAGAACTTTTTTACTCAACTCATTTTTGTTTCTTGATTTATAAAAATGAGAAATCTATGGTAAACTGATTTTTCTATGGTTTTACTAACCTAACTTTCAAACAAAATTTAAAAAAATATCACACATCAAATTCACATGAAATTCATTGGACTAACTAAAAATAAAAATTCAGACATACCTATTGGAAAATAAATTCAAATTCAATAGATATAACAACAACCGGTGTTAAGTGTAATTTATATTTACTCCGTTGGTTTTTCTACCGATTTATTTTTAAAAAAATGTTCAATCCGAAGCTGTTTCCGCTCTCTGGATTTAGCATCATAAAGCTCTTTGTAGCAGTTTATAGCATGATTAACTCCTCGTGACACTTAACTGCTACGTTCTGCATCCGGATCATTTATTGTTAATATTTTCAATCCTGACTCAATATGCTTCAGTTGAACTTCCACAGCTTCTTCAATTTCGTCTTCACTACTGCTAATGCTATTTCCTTCTAACTCAATTAAATCGTCGTTTGTTAATTCAGGTTCTTGAGATTCCAAAAGCTCGATCAGATCAGCATTTGTAACTTCCTCAAAACCTAGTTGTTGAGCGCACCTGATAATTTCATTCTGAATGATTGCTAAATTATCCGGGTTATTATCTTCTACACATTCCGGCCAAAGCTTTCTCCAAACTTTATTCATCGTCTCTGGTTTTACTTCTTCCCATGAAGCAATAATGTTTTCCAGACCATTTTTAATGTTATACTGCTTCCAAAATTCCTGAACTGAAACATCCTGATCTGGTTGATCTACTTTTTGGATCAGTTCACGAAAAGTCCACCTCAGATAATAGGCTTTGAAAGCGGCTATAACTCCCTGATCCATAGGCTGGATCAGTGCTGTTGTATTTTTGGGCAAGTATTGAACTGTGACAGTCCCTGATAGATCGTTTAAATTCTGTGGATGAGATGGCGCGTTATCAAGAAGTAACAGTATTTTGTTGGCTATATTTTTCTTTCGACAGTATTCTTTGACAGCCGGGCAAAAATGATTTTGAAACCAATCTTGAAAAAGCTTGGCGGTCATCCATGATTTAGATTTTGATCGCCAAATTACGCCTAAACTGGATTTTGCCGTGTTTTTTAAGGCCGTTGGATTTTCTGATCGATAAATCAATAAAGGTTTGATCTTGAAATCTCCAAATGCATTGCCTCCAAGTAACAGAGTTAGACGTTCTTTTGACACTTTGTATCCTGGCGCTGTCTTTTCTCTCTGTGCAATGAAGGTCTTTTCAGGCATTCTTTTCCAGAATAACCCCGTTTCAACGACATTAAATACTTGTTGTGGGGTGTAGTCGCCTTCTTCTATAAGTTTTTTCAAAGTGCTCCGAAATTTATTAGCTCCAGCGAGATCTGAACTAGCTGCTTCTCCACTAACCTTAATGTTATGTAGTTCGTGTCTTTTTTTAAATTTTTCCAGCCACGTTTTACTTGCTATAAAGGTTTCCTCGTTTGAGCTTTCCCCAATTTTTTTTTTAAATCTTCGTGTAAACTTACAGCTTTTCCACGTATAACTAAGCTACTTAATGGCATGTTTCTTCCAGTCTTGTCATCGATCCAAATCATCAGCAATTTCTCCATACGTTCCATCAACGGACTCCGTATTTTGGTAATATTTATGGCTTGAACTTGACGCTGCTTGAGATTGCAAGGTAATTTTCTCGGAATTAGCAATTATAGTTTGTACTGTTGATACAGCAAACCCAAGTTCATGTGCAATTTCACTTAATGTCGCTCCATTTTTGAAACGCTTGATTATTTCTGTTTTTTGTTTCAAAGAAATAACTTGACGTTTTTTTTTAATAGTTTTAACTTAGCAGTTGATGACATTTTGATAACGAAAAAGTAACGAAAACTAACAAAAAATTTCAATCTGAACTAAACTAAACGAACTTTAACTATGTACTACTACCAAACAAAATCAACATCTATTCACTAAACAGGTATATTTAAACTACCTAGTTGTGTAAATCCCCGTGCTATATGTACAATACTGTTTGTATTCGTAAAAAAACTAAAAATGTTAACAGATGTTAAATTTGATGCATTTCACTTTAGTTTCGTTTTTATATGTTGTTAGGACGTTTCCTCTTTTTTACGTAAATCGAAATTTTTACGTAATTGGAATTTGAAAAAACATAATTTGGGTTTTACGTAAAATCGAATTTACGTAATTCGATGTTACGTAAATCGAGGGATTACTGTATTTAATTTATTTAACTCTAAACTAAGATTTTTCATTCAACTTTTTAGTTAAAAATCGATAAAAAAATATCTTGCTCTACCTATTTATCGGGAGCCGCTATCGGGAGCGCTATCCATTTCAATGAAATTTGAAAAGGCTTTTATTTTGTAAACCCCTAAAACCATTAGAAACTTAATCTTACAATAAAAATTTAAAACGCAGCAAGATGAATTCTTGATAATAACGTCATGTAAAAATAAATGTCAATTAGTATATTTCAGGTGATAAATGTTTGTTTTATTGGTGAATTTAGTTTTAATTTTTATAGTACAGCGACACCAGTGAGTAATAGCTGCAGTTTCAGTAGAAAATTGCCATTTGGCTCCGGATAGTGCTCCAATATTAAAACACGGCTGAAAATGACCACAAATGAAAAGTAAGGTGAAAAGAAAGCAACATAAAATGATTTATACAGTACAAGGAACAACAATAGTTATGTAGAGAAAAACAGATAAAGATAATTATGTACGTTGTTTTATTTTCTTTTGCATAGTAAATTAAAGTCTACTACACAGTAAAAAATGAAATTGAATAATATTCTATTAGAATTAATTCCATTTTACCGTAATTTGAAAGGTTAATTGGAATATTATATTTTAGATGCATTAATCTTTATAAATTCTAAATTAGTTTGTATTATTTGTATTTATCGTCTTGGATATACAGATATCTCCAGTTTTATTGATGAATTCAGTGGGCTTTTGGAAGGTCTATCCCACTCTAACTTAATTATCATGGGTGATTTTAATATCGATTTCCTCAAGCAGAACGCAATGCTTGATAGGCTGCTAATTTTATTATCGGAACATGGTTTGGATAATATTCTTGAACCAACACGAATTACAAATACCACAGCTACTTGTATTGATAATGTACTCCATAGATTTGATCAAAGGTATTTTCCGGTAGTTTTTTACAGTGTATTAAACCTAAAAATTTCAGATCACTGTTTAATTGAAATTAAATTAACAGGAACCTTTAACATTAAATCTACTTCTCGGCGAACCTTTGAAGTTTTACAGATTGATTTCAATAAGCTAAAGGAACTACTATTGTATGAAGTATGGACTGATGTTTATTCTTGCCTAGATGCTTCTAAGGCCTACGATAATTTTATTAAAATCTTCAAAGGTCACATTAAAAAAAGCACTTCCATTAAGTTGTGTGCCAATAGAGCAACGAAGCTAAAGCCATGTATGTCTGATGATTTATTGAGACTAATACGTAAAAGAAATAATATTTGTCGCCTTGCAAAAAAACATACCAGCAACCGTAGATTGAAACAATATAGCTTGACGCTGTGTGACTCTGTTAACCTACAAATTGATATAGCAAAAAAAAGCTTTTATTCTCAAAAGTTCAGCAACAATGGCAGTGATGCTCGTAAAAATTGGAAAACAGTCAATGAAATAATTAACGGAAAGCCTGATTCAGTCGAAATTAAAGAAATTGTTAATCAAAGAGGCTGCAAAATATCTGGTCCAGTGCAGATTGCTAATGAATTTAACGAGTTCTTTACTAGTGTTGGTGATGCTAATGCTGCCAGTCTCCTCTCGGATGATGACAAAAATAGATTAATATGTCAATATTACCAATCTATAGATAGTTGCGTTTTTTCGGAAATTTCATCTGAAGAAGTGTATTTTACAATTCTTTCGCTAAAAAATAATTCAACTCCTGGTTTGGATGGGATTTCAAATAATGTTGTCAAAAAAATGTCCTGGTTCTTAGTTGATGTCTTATCTTTTATTTTCAATTTAAGCTTGGTAACTGGAATTTTTCCTACATCGTTAAAGCGAGCCTTAGTTGTTCCGATCTTTAAAAATAATGATAAAACTAGTATGAACAACTATAGACCAATCTCTCTACTTTCGGTCTTCTCGAAAATATTTGAAAAAGCCATAAAAAGTAGAATCGTTTTCTTCCTAGAAAAAAGAGACTTTTTCTCTCCCGACCAATATGGTTTTAGGAAAAATAGAAATACTGAACAAGCTACCGTGTCTTTCCTAGAACAAGTAACTGAACATATTGATAAAGGGTCCAAGGTATCTTCTCTATTTATAGACTTAACAAAGGCTTTTGACAGAGTTCAACATAGCACATTGTTAAAAAAGCTATATTGTTGTGGATTCAGAGGGATAACCCGGGATTGGTTGTCCTCGTATTTGAATGGGCGAACGCAATTGGTTAGAGTAAATGGACAATTAAGTAAAGAGTTACCGATAAATGTGGGAGTCCCACAGGGTTCTGTCTTAGGACCTTTATTATTTTTAGTGTATGTAAACGGTATCTTTCGACAACAATTTCGAGGGTCTCCAACTGCTTTTGCTGACGATTTCTCGTTTACATATGCTAGTCCAAGTTATCAAGATAATATCATGCTCATAGATCATGATTTAAAAAGTTTGTCTATTTGGTTGGAAGCACATAATTTTGTTTTGAGTCACAAAACGAAATTATTACATTTTAGGGATACCTCATCGTTGTATCTTGAGACAACGTATCATACTTTCAAATGCAGCAGAAGCAATAACACGCAATATCCTCCTAATGACTGCTTCTTAGTGAACACTGTTGATGAATTTCGATATCTAGGTATTATTATTGATCGAGATTTAAATTGGAAAGCGCACACACAAGGGCTGAAAACTAGACTATCATTGGTCTCCAGAAAAATGTATGTCTTACGGCTATTTTGTCCGCAATATTTACTTAGGACGATTTACTTTGCATTAGCGGACTCAATACTGCAATATGGTTTATCATGTTGGGGTAGTGCTTGCAATGCTACACTACGTCCTATCTACGTGCGACAAAAGCAGTTAATCAGAATAATGTGCTTTAAACCATCCTTTTCGCCTTCGTGGCCATTATTTGAAAATCTCAGCATACTTCCTCTACGTTACATATTCGTCTTCAAGGTACTTAGAATATTCTATGTTAAAAGTGGGAATAATTTTGTGACTCATGCAGGGTATAATCTCAGATCAAATCATACCTTCTTGAAACATATTCCTAAGTTTAGATTAGATCTAAGAAGAAACTTTATTAATGTCATTGCACCAATCATCTTTAACAATTTACCGTTGGATATTCGTAAGTGCGGCAACTTCTCTAGTTTTTCACTATACCTTAAAGAATGGCTTCATCAAACTAAAAGTATTGACCATCTTTTTGAACTATTGGTTTAAAATATTATTGTTTTTGTTTTTATTGGTTTTAAAATTATATATGTTAAAATTAAATGGTGTAGTTTAAGAGGTTTTAATATATTCATGTGTAATAATTAAGATGTAGTTATAATTTTATTATACAATTTTTGTTTCTCTTAATTTTAATTTTAACTGTAAATTAACTTGATTTTAAATTGATTTTCTTTGTAAATAGAATTCAAATATTTTTTTGTGGCTTAGAATCAGGGGACCAGTCACGTGATCTATTTTGATCCAATGGTCCTCTTATCTTACTTTCTTAATCTTGTTAGTTTTAATAATGTTTTACACACAATGTATTTTATTTATAATGATTAAGCTGGTAATGAAATTAAAAAAAAAAAAAAATAAAAAAAAAAAAAAAAAAATCTTTTCATGTATTATAAAATTCACTGCTTCCTGTAAAATTTAGATAACATTGTAAAAATGTGAGTATGTACTACATTAAATATTGCACGCTAAATCATTATATTACACTCACCCAAGTAAAATTAAGAGAAATAATACTTAAAACATTTCCAGTTTCATGTAAAATTGCATCACTAATCTATGTAAATTACGTGAAAAGATCGTAAAAAAACTGAGTACCGTTTCTGTTCGAAAACTTAAACTAGAGAGTTCTTGAGAAGTTTCCTATACTGTTTCACTAACATACTAGATGCACAAAATTAATATTATTGTTGATTGATGTAACAATAATAATTAAATTTTATATTTACATCTAGAGTGTTTTTTTTTATTCATTCCAAATATTCCGGACGTTCCGAACATGACATATTTTGTTTTTTATTCATTCCATTCCTTCTATTCTTTTTTTTTTATTTTTTTATTTATTCTAGACGTTCGGAACGTATTCTTTTCGTACTGGATGAAAAGGTAGAACAAAAGGAAAATTTTCAATCTTAGTCGCCATATTCTTTGTTTTGAAGGGTTGTTTGTTTGTTTTTTAATGTAGTACATACACAACACTGTAAATAATAGACAACTAAATAATGACTGTCAAATATCTATTCCATTCCTTCCAAATCGTTTTTTAATTACATTCTGTTTGGAATATTTTAAGGTCACGTGATCAGTATTCTATTCTTTCTATTCCTCCTTTGGAATGAATAAAAAAAACACTGCTAGTGTGCTGATGAAACAAAAGAAAAACTCCTAATTCTCAAGTCACGGTTTTTGGGAACTTTCGTTTCGTGTTTAGTTTATCTCATTGTGTGAAAATATTTTAAAGAGTATGGTCGTGACACCAGACTCCTAAAATTTAAAGTGAACAAATTTTATTCAGGTACGTATTGTATTATATTAAATAATGATTTTGTGCATAAATAAATAGTATAAAATGCATACTATGATACATTTTAGTGAGAATAGCTTGAAAGGGAAAATGAACGTGTCAGAAGCAGTGCCGAATTTTTAATGAAGCTTTCGACAAACGAATATTGTTAAAAGAGAAATTAACTACAACCACAGATAATAGAATAATCAGATACGAAGTCAAATACAAATTATTTTCATTTTTCATGTCTGATTTAAATTTCATTTCCATCTATAGTTCAACTTGTAACTAAACACAACTTTTTATTTCAAAAGCTTAAAGCTTATATGGTTGGGATCTTCGATTAATTATTATAATTTTGTCTATATGTATGTTTTGTAACGTTGCTGTTTTATGTGTAGAGTTACACAAATACATACGTGTAGTACTAGTTTAAATAAACAAAAGTCTAAACAAAATAGAAGAGTTTTTGATATACATATTTCGTTATAGGTACAAATTTTCTTTATTGTCAAATGTCCTGTAGTGTTAATCTTTTTACATTATTCGAGAGCAACTCAGTGTTGGTTGAAAATTTTGTTCAAACATATTTCGTAACACATCTATGACCCCCCTGTCGGAGTGCAAAACTCGTGGGCCGACCCATCTTCCATGTCAGTATAGGCTGGCATGGAGCTTGCAATGTGCAGATGGTCTTAAAATCGGTCCTATAGCCGTACGTCCTTGAGTTGGCTGTCCTGGCGTAAAGTAAGGACGGAAATAAGTAAACCGCGAAAGAGCAGGGAGAGCTGACTAAACGAAAAATGCATAGCTAATATGTATTTTTTGTCTTTTGGTAATTTTTTTATATTATAAAAAAATTAACAAATGACAGCCAGTATTCCAATATGCTATCGGTTATTATACGAAAATAATTATTTTTTTAGCATTGCAGCGAACGTGATAAATCATAGTAGAATACGTACTCGTAACTAAAAAAGCACAAAGATATATGGAGCTGAATGTCTAAAATGGAGTTTTACGAAACATGGATGAACAATGG
Organism: Nephrotoma appendiculata; assembly: GCA_947310385.1. Taxonomy (NCBI): domain Eukaryota; kingdom Metazoa; phylum Arthropoda; class Insecta; order Diptera; family Tipulidae; genus Nephrotoma; species Nephrotoma appendiculata. The sequence goes on from OX371225.1 coordinate 107,737,936, forward strand.
TTTTTGTTCTTGTTTTCATGTCTGAGTCTTGTCTGTGCTACAACGAATTAAAAAAGGAAATTTTCCGAAATTTAAATTTACTTTTAATCATAAGAGAAATAACATAACAATATCCAGATCTGTTATTACATAAGTGCTTATAGGGTTCAATGAAACGAAAGTTATTACTGTTTGGTAATAAGTTGAAGAATTTGCCATTAGAAGATAAACCAGATGAGGATATACAAATTTTAAAAGTCATGACCGCATATTTTAATGAAAATTATATTCTTATGAAAACATTTCCGGTGTGTTTACTTACAATTATTAAACTTGACTTCGTATGATAAAATTAAAACATTATTTTTTAATATTTTTCACTATAGATCATCAGTAAATGATATAGAAGATTCTTGTTCTACGCAATTCTTTGCCACCTACTTAATATCATAATACTTTCCAAATACTAAAGTATATTTTTCGATGTAGATCAACCTGAAAATAATAAAATTATATATTTTTATGTTGAAAAGCAACTGTTGTATTCGAAATGTGACACAGTTAAGATGGTTGTATGGGTCACTAATTTTTAGTTTTACAATATAATTCATGCAAAGTTGTTAGTAATTACAACACAAGCTTTTAAAAGTACACAACAATGAATTGATAAAAATACGAGCATTTGTTCCCATAACTAATTATTCTTTTAAAATTACACAAATTTTTTTAGATAAACTTGTGCAAGACTAGTAAATGTAGTAGATGTAATTTTTATCGAACTTATTTTTCAATCTGGAATGTATTTTCCATTCGCTTAATTTGTACTTGCAAAAGTTTGGTCATTTTGCCCACTTGAAACTTCTTGTAAAATTCAACGGAAGTTTTTTATTGTGTCACTATGAACAATTTTGGATTGGGTACAAAGAGCCGAATGTCGAAGGGCCGAATGTCGAAGGGCCGAATGTGTCGAAGGGCTCAATGTATCAAAGAGCCGAATGTGATGTAACACATCTACTTGAATGGAAAAATCGCATTAATGCTTTTTGTAAATTCAAATAAGGATTTTTTTTTTCACGGTACGTACGGTATTGTTTCAAAACGTTTCTCATTTGAATTAAAAAAAAACTATTTATTTTATATTTATTTATAACTTTTTTTTACTATTATTATATTATGATTGTTATTATTTAAGCATTATATTTATTTTTACATTATTATAATTATATGAATAATGGTTTATTTTATTTTCCGCCAAAAAATTGACCATGGAAGAAGAAGAATTGACCTCGTGTTTTCAGTATAATAATCTAATTAAGGTCTTAACCACTCTACTACGATTTAAAATCATACAAGCTACTAAAGAAAAGCTTCATGTACCTTAAAATCGAGAAAATGAAATACAAAAATAAACTCATTAATACGATGTGTATTCGTACACAGTAGTACGAATACTAAACGAAAAGTTGAAACAATAATTAACTTCGGGCGTTTTTGTTTCCAATTCCAGCTTTATCTTTCTTTCATTTTCCGTTCATATTTATTTTAAAACGATACATCTTTGAATCAATCGTGAGATCTGTATACGCCCCACGCTGAACTTTCCATTCCCGCCATTTGGTATTTGTTAAACAAATTCCTAAAAAAATAAATTTATTCGTTTGTTGTATTCTGCATTTTAAACTGTACACCCTTCCTCGATAAGTATAATTTTTGCACTATTTTAATCATTGTAAGGCATATGCGAGAGAATACAAAAAATACAACTGTAAAGCGTGGGGCGCATACACCTCACGTAGCCTGAACGGAAAATCTTCAAAAAACGGTCTGGCAGAAAACCTGTTAACGATGTTTCTAACACATAGCATTTACTACAATCACATAACTCTAGCGCTTATCTTATTGGTATAATTTGGTCTTCTAAAATCTAAGGTGTTTTTTAATTTTTCTGTCAGATTTGGTATGTAGGTAATAGAGCCTGTTACCTATAAGAAAATAAACATTTTCTTATTAGTCTACAGGTAAGATGTGTTGGGTAATTATGTGTTATAACTTAAGTTCAATGCGCTCTATATATGAATGATTTTGCAACATTATTCTTCATTATATAGAGGGAATTTTTGCTCTACCAATTCGTAGCTGTGTCTTGAAAGAGACAGCTCTACGAATTAGATTATGTTTATATTTACATTTACAAAGTATTTACATACTTTTTAATGTGTGATCATGGATTTTAATTAAGGGCAATATTTAGCAATTTTGTCAATACAATATCCGCCTAGACTGGAGAAAGAGGGTTAGTCTTGACTAGACCGTATAATAGTTTTGTAAACTTTATTGTTAATTTTACTTTGGTTTTTACAATTGTAATGGTGTTATTGTGATTGTTCCGTATATTGGTCTATTTCAGCACTCTCAGTGAAAATTCAAATTTAATGTTAAATTTGAAGTAGTTGTTGCGAGCAAAGAATGTTGCCTTCTAATCGGTACATTTCTCTATTGTTGCTTTTCTGGCTACGTCCACAGGATGCTTGTAAATAAAGATTGACTATACGAAGGGTTTTAGATATTTAATAACCATTTGAATAACTTACACTTGTAATTTTTGGTGTGGAAACAATATACAGGATAGGAACAATATACACTATAGGATGGAAGCGTGGTTCATAATTTATAAATCTTTTATTAATAATTAAAAATATATATATTTAAATTTCAATATACATAGTTCAATTGTTTAAGTGGTAAATTAGAAATTAATAATCCATAATAGTCTTCGATTTCCTTTCGAGTAAGCTAAAGGCGGATTCAATGTTGCGTTCGTTCGTTCATGCAAACAATTATTCTCTGCAAAGGTCAAACCTATTAGCTACCATCCACTAATGTACAAGTGCGATAGGTAAATTCCAACATAAAAATGAAAATAAGCTATATCAAAATTATACCTAAATGTTTCTGCATTGATTATTTGGGCTAGTAGTATTTTTGGATGAAGAAAGATGATGAAAGTAGTCTTAGATAGAATATTTTTTAGCAACATCGATTGTATTTCCCTGTATATAAAAGAAGTGATGAACGCATTAGTCGAGAAAATTAGGAAATTTTAAAAAAGACGATCATTCACGTATATACTCGAATTTTACTGTATTCTTATTTTACTAGCTGACCTGTGACTGAATTATCAGTCACGTGAATACATTTTGTTGAATTTTTGGTTAAGAAATGATTAAGAAGATTTTTTAAGATGTAATTTTGATGCACTTTTATCAAAAATAAGGTAAATTCATATACGTGGTTAATTTTTAAATCTTAAACGGCAAGCACGCGCTCAAATGTACACAGTATGACTTACGTGGCAAGTCAAATAGTCATATCTCAAACAGGAAGCGCGCGCTCGGGATCACATGATCACTTACGCACCCAAACTAAATATTAAAATCTCAAAAGGAAAAAGCACACAATTGCTGAGGCAAACTTTAATCTAAATATTTCATAAGAAATGTACAAAAGGATAATAAAATAGTAGTAGAAGGTAGATAATAAAATAATAAAATATATTACAATTTACATGCACAGAATCTCTTCAAATAATACATTCTTTGTTGTGATGTGCCCATCCCGATCAGCTGATTGATTGCTTGTCTCAACGATAAACATCTTGAGTCCGTCAAATGAGCGGCATCGTGAAAAGGCCACATACATCTGATCATGCGTAAATACGGGGGCCGGCAAGTACACTCCTATCTTCTTCAAGCTTTAACCCTGACTCTTGTTGATGGTTATGGCGAACGCGAGCTGAACCGGAAATTGAAGGCGAGACATTTTAAATGTGAAGATGCCTTCATGAGAACGCGCTCGCCTTTTCAGAAGCCAGTCAGCACCTCACATTCCAGAATGTAGCGGTTTATTTTTGCGACGCCCATGCGTGTTTCATTGATTCGACCCTTGCTAGTGTTTAGATTCCTCATCAAACGAACGATCGAGTTTACCTTTAGCGGGATGGCCTGGCGCGGCAATCCGAACCCTTCAATCTTGTTGAGAAACTCGACGGGTAGGCGGAGTTCCTCATGCATGTCGTCACTCTCAAGTTTATCAGCACTATGTTTGACTTCTTGTTCGTCGGGCAGGAGGTCAAGCACCTGCTGATTGGTTAGTGTGCAATCATCATTCTTGGGTGCAAGGATGGTGCGCTCCTCGATGGTTCCCTCGGCTGGTGTTCTGTTGATGTCACCATACACAAAATCGATCACACTTTGAGGAAGTCTGCCGGAAGTGTGATCGAGTCGGTTCGAACATTACCGTTTCCAACAGAAAGCAAATATTGCGCAAACTCGTCCTCACCTTCATCGACGCGCATGTTCTTGGTGAGTGTAAACTTATTTACCAATTTCCAAAGCGGGTTCAACTTGATGGTCGATTCACAAGTTCGCGCGCGTCCCTCCTTCAGGTAGTCACCACACATGAGGATGATTTTCCCAGCTAATGGAACACCCACTACCCGTCTATGATTGTGAGCTCGGCTCCTGGCATGATTAACTTTGAATTTAAATCGCGCGTCAACCATTAAGTAACTTTGAAATTGATTCGCGCGCCGACAATGTTGCAATCTCGAATCTGAACCGCGTGCCAACTGTTTTACAACTTTGAATTTGAATCGCGCGCCACTAATTTGAACAAAAATATTTGCTTTTTGGTCATCCCATAAAATTTTCAAATGTTGCAAGATTTCACGCGCACAAAAACTTGGAAATTTTCTGAAACCACCTGAGGTACCCATTTCGGGTACTTTCCGTTGGAATTTTTCCGATTTTTCTAGCCCACGCACAGCGCAATATTTATGTCGACCTACCCTGAAAAAATCTAACGGATCGGATCATGTTTAGGGGTCATTTTAGGGTTGAGTATGAAAAAATTAAGAATATTAATATAATAGATAGATAGAAGCTGACCTGTGACTGAATAATCAGTCACGTGAATACATTTTATTGAATTTTTGGTTAAGAAGATTTTTTAAGATGTAAATTTGATGCACTTTTATCAAAAATAAAGTAAATTCATATACGCGGTTAATTTTTAAATCTTAATTAGATAGAGTGTCATGACAAAATTGTATTTTTACACTCACAACTATTAACACCAAAATGTATGTAAAATCATTTAATGTTCTCTGTTTTGTTTAATTGAGATTCAATTACAAATTTTCTATTCATTTTGTCATCACAGTGTGTCATCATAAAAACATCGCCAATTTTAATAAATTTTGTCATTGTCACGGTGTAATACGCATGACTTCAGATTCAATATAAACATATTTTGTCATGGCATTCTGGCGTCGTGACAAAATTTTGCTGAAAACACCTGAGGTATCCGTTTCAGGTACTTCCCGGTGGAATTTTTCCGATTTTTCTAGCAAAGGCACACCGCTATATTTATGTCGACCTTCCCTGAAAAATTTAAACGGATCGGATCATGTTTAGGGGTCATTTTAGCGTTGAGTTTGAAAAAATTAAGCGTATTAATATAATAGATAGTTTTTACACAACAAATCCTAGATACAAATTATTATGAATAAAGAATTAAATAAATGAACCACACATTTTCATTAATCATATTTTCGTTTGTATTCATTGGTACTTAAAGATCACGGATACCTTCCCTTGAATTACACGGTTTCAAACTACACGATAAATAAACAAAGTTACTCAAGTTACCCTGTCTAGAAAAACAAGTAGATTACATTTCGCGTGAAAATATTTGAATTCAGCAAAATTCAATGACGAATTTTAACAGATATAACATTTTTGTTCTATTTTTTTTAATAGTTAATACTTTGAAAGCTTGTACTTTAAATTGTCTGGCACTACTAATTTAATATTGTAGAAATTGACAGAAAGACAGAAACTAAAAAAATAACTAAAAGTAAATTTCCCTAAAGTTACGCTAAAAGTTACCATGGGCTATTTCCGACAACACCTATTACACGATCACCTCTTTTATTTTGTTTTTTGTATGCAATAACAAAAAAAAATTAAACCGTAACGTTTTTTTGTAGTCTCGAACAGCACGGTGTCGAAGAACACGGAACCAATTAATCGCGGTCTTTGAGAGTTTCCTGTACTGAACGGTAGAAGTAAACTTCTCCTCTTAAGCGATGCGTATTAAAAAAAAAATCTAAACGACAAATTAAATGATAACTTCTTCAAAACAATTTCTTGGCATACACGAAATGAAATATTTGTTGTTGCTTATATGTATATAGACGCAAACTCCCTTGTATGTATGTATGTATAACAAAAACCCTCAACAATTTTTCATTTTCTTTTTGTTGGTTAAGTTATGATGGTTTTCTAGTTAATGTTTTATTTATTTATTTTAAAATCATTGAGGGAATTAAATACGTTAGTTTTTATGTAAGTTTTCCCATAAAGCACACTCTATAACCTAAACACATATAGGACACACATGTAAAGCAATCTTTAAAAGTTTTAAAATTTTAAAGCTTTATATAAACTGAGAAACACGTAAATAAACAACCTTTTGAAAGTATTGTTTGTTATTTACTTTGATTACCTTACAATTACGGTTTTGGAAAATAGGTGTTGGTTGCCACATGTAAAATTAGATATTTTTTGTATCCACTTTTATTAGATTACTTGTAAAAAGGTCAAAAAGTGATAATTTTATCCTCTCATGAAATGATATATTTTGCATCATCGACGCATCATCTAAGAAAAATGTTCGTGATGATGACGTTCTTAATTTATCAAATCATATATCACAAGATAAACAATATGCCTTATCGTTTAAATGAAGTAATAATATATATTAAGCTTAATATATTCAAGTTTTTAACAATTAGTTATAAATAATCTAGTAAAATACGCACCTATTTAAATGCAAGATGGCAAGAACAATGGTGTGCTCAATAATCGTGTGGAAACCATTTTGATTCAATTCGGTGGTTGGTACGGATGGTGTATGCGGCACAGTTAACTTAGATTTACAAGCACGCATAAGCCATATTATGTCTTTAAATTTGTTCGTACAGTGTGGAAATTACAGGAAATCCGATTATATACATCAAAAACCATTATGTGGCATTATTTTGGGGTATAAGTGGAAATAGGGATAATAAAGTACTTTGTCTTAATTAGATTTTTCCGGCCTATAAAAGAAAAAAAAATAAGTCTTTGAAAAAGTTGTTCATAAATTTTAAATATAAAGCATATTTTTCCAAGTCGAAATTGAGGTAACATGTTTTACCATCATATTTTCACTATTTTATCTAAATACTTTACTTTAGTCTGCCAGGATACAATAGTTTACAAAAAAATGCACCCCTAGTATTAAAATTGTCGTGTCGACAAATAATCGCAATTTATAGACTATGTCAATTTAGTTCACAACATTGATTATTGAGTCGTATATCGATAATAATATCGATATGATATTCATTACCAGCTCGGCAAACGTAAGTTTACCACTTTAAACTCTTTACAGCCGCATTTTCATACATACGTAAATATTTTTATAAGAAATAATAAAGAAGTGAGTCAACATCACACAAAATAGCTCGTGATTCTTGTCGTCGCTAAACGCTAAAGCAAAATCTTGAATAACGAACAATTTACAATCACCGATATTTTATATCTGTAAAAACAGTTAGCATAGAAAAATTGAGAAAAAAGTAAAGCGGAAAATGGAAAATGTGTCATCTATTAAAAAAAAATTGACACTGAAATCCGTGAGCAAACCCTGCAATCGACATCTGCAAGACGAAAAGATGTCGAGTTTTATCTTTTATAACAAGATGTCAAAAATCAACTAAATTAATATTATTCGGTTCGCATTTTTAAGACATTGCAGATTTATGGACATCAGTTTTTCCCATTTTTATCAGTTTCTTCGTAAAATATTGAATGTTTATGAGGTTATACTATTTTAACACTATTTGCCGTAGGCATTTGGCGAAATACACTAACACTTAATAAACACATTTCACTTAACACTTGTTTATCTATTTCGCAAAAAATTATTTTTGAATATTTTAATTAAAAAATTGGTTCAAAATGTTAAAGAAATCATTCGACCGATTTCGTGGAAAGCTATTACAAAAAAAAAATTTAAGATTAAATTTTCAAGTACTGTTGTTGACCTGCGGTTGGTTTTCTGAAATTTCAGCAAATAATGATTGTGGATTATACTATACAAGACAGTAATACCAAAAGTCCGGTAAGTTTAATTTGTCGCTTTAGAAATTAAGTATGGTATATTCGAGATCTATTTTTTGTGCGACAGGCCAGCAACCTTCCCTCATAAAACAACTAAATTGTGAACCCAAATCAAAGGCCTCGGATTACCATAACGGATTCATCACAAACTCGTCCTCAAAAATTGTACACGGACAACGCTTTACAAAGTGTTCCATGAACAACCAGCCGGAGTGCGTCGTAGAGGAAAATCCCGACTGCGCTTGCGCGACGACGTCGAACAAGACATATTCGTATTAGGATGTCGAAACTGGAGGACGAGAGCGATGAACCGAGACGGATAAAAGGCCATAGAGCGGGCGGAAAATCTATTCATGGGATGTGAAAGCTAGAGAGAGAGAGGAGTGTCAAATACTTTACTTTACTTGCACATTTAGTATTGTTATTTGCTGTGTATCAAAGCAGTGTACTTTTTAAAACATGGTATTTCTATGGCGTATTGAAATAAGGCGAGTAGGCTTTCAGTAGTTGTGGATGAGGCGCGTATCCAAGTGAGTATTAACGGGGCTGGCACTCCATGAGGTAATTTCTATTCATATGTAGTTCTCTAAAGTATTCCGGCAAATTATGTTTTCTCAAACTCATTCTCCTTCCTTTGGCACATCCCGTAATAACCAGAATCAATAAATTTAATTACATAAATTAAATTTTATATCTAATAAAAATTTGCCTAGGTAGAGAACATAATCAGGATCTTTCCATTTAGGGGAGGGGACTTCTTATAGAATTTATTATTTTGACCATAATCAAATTTATTGAGAATTATTAACCCCAACTTAGATAACTCTAGAGATCTTAAAACAATCTTCGTTATAATAAAGAGTATTAGTTGGCGATACCGTTAATAAAATAATTAACTAAATACTCCAAATACAAAGTCTGTTATGAGAAAATTGATTTAGAATTCTTATGGTCAACTAAGATATCTCTAAACATCGTAGCGTAATCTCAAAATTATGGATTAAAAAAGTTTCTTCAGGTTGTGTCTAGATCTCTACGGTTATCTCTTTCAGTCACTTCTTCTGTTTGGGGATTACTTTATTAGCTTTTCTAACTAAGATGCCCTAATACCGCTTCATATACCCGGGTTTGAGTTTGGATCTCCAGGTATATCTTGGTTGGCCAACAATCGTCGGAATGGAACATCGATAAAGGTTGTTTGCGCTACATTATTAGTGATACTAATCTAACCGTATTTGTGACATCAACATTGCGGGTCTTAACCACATTATGATGAGCAGAGTTAATTTGAAGAACGCAACATTCAATTTTCCTCTTTTTACAAAAAAAAAAAAAAAATCAAAACATTATTCGAGAACGATGCTGGAAATTGCTCGGTGTGGAATCGGACGTTACAAGGTTCCAAGATGGAGCAACCTGTGGTGCTATAAGAGAAATAATCTAGCTATTGCAGAAGAGACTGTTTCAAAAATAATGTAATTTATTAAAAATTTAAATGTTGCATTATTTTTTGATCACCCATTATAAATAAACTTTATTGCTTTAAAAAGGAAATTACTACCTACAAAATATTTTTCAGTTCTTTCGAAATATTTGCTAATGGTCATCCTAATTTTGCTAGACTTCCTTAAAAAATTCACTGTTTTATCACATCGTACAGCATATAATCTAGACGTCGTCCATTAAATATCATACAGTAAAACTAAAATATGATACCACAGACTACAATAACAAGTATTCGTCCATATTTTTATTGTTGTAGCCTATTCACCTCAGGCAAAATCACATTCCCTTTATGTTTTCGTACTGTATTTTATCATCGTTATCTCTTCCTATTTTCATTTCTCATTTTTCAGGACTAAGAGGAATATTTATTTTTACACTTATTTTTTATTATTGTGAACAATTATTTGACTTGTGGATAAATTGTTCTGTCAAATGATAAAAAATTTAATGCGTGACGTTTTAGTTTTATTTTAAATATCTATAGTTATTAAGATCTCAGGTGATAAATTAACACATCAATAATTTTATTGTTTGTTCTTAATGGGATGCTTAGGGCGGTATTAATCTCATTTAAATTTCATCATTATCACATTACAGATACGAGGGTATATCAAAAAGTCTTGCAATATCATATGAAAAAACAGAGTGAGTGAGACAACAATATATTTTTCAAAACCATTTTTTATCGCGATGAAACTTCTAGAAGAACATTTCGATGTAAATTTTACAGTTCGTTTGTTTTTGTCAATTTAGTAACATGTGTTTTGAATTTTTCTTAAAATGAATGAAATTGAATATCGCGCCGTTATTAAATTTTTCTGTAAAGATGGACGAAATGCAATTTATATATTCAACTATATATCAAAAGTTTACGGCGAATCTGCACCATCATATGCCACAGTAACAAGGTAGGTAAAATTATTCAAAAGTGGTCGGGAGTCATTAGAAGACGACAACCGCTCGGGTCAGCCAGCAGATGCCATTAGCCATGAAAACGTAATTTTGCTCGAATCTATTGTATTGGAGGACCGGCGTATTTCTGTTCCGCAGTTAGCGTGGAGACTTTCTCTTTCATACGGTATCACATATACCATATTACATGACCACCTTCACATGTCGAAAGTAAGTGCGCGATGGGTTCCCCGTTTGTTGAATGCAGAACAAAAAAAAATGCGCGTTCAAACTTCAAAGGCGATTTTAGATATGTACAAAGAAGATCCAGAAAATTTCTTGGATAACATAATAACAGGCGATGAAACATGGCTTCATCACTGGGATCCGGAATCCAAACAAGAATCGATGCAATGGATTAAACGTAGTGAACCACCACCAAAGAAATTCAAAACTCAACCGTCTGCTGGTAAGGTTTTGGCAACAATTTTTTGGGATGCTGAAGGAATTTTGATAATCGATTATATGCCAACGAAAACCACAATCACAGGCATATATTACGCAGAGATTTTGCGAAAATTGAAAAAAGCGATCCGGAAAAAACGGCCAAGGAAAGTTAGGAAAAAATCTTGCTTGTTCACGACAATGCACCCGTGCACAAGGCTAATATTGCTCAAGCTGCATTAAAGGACTGCGGCTTCGTGGAAATTCCGCATCCACCGTAAAATCCAGACTTGGCACCCAGTAACTACTTTCTGTTTCCCAATTTGAAAAAAACACTAAGGGGCCGGAAATTTTCCAGTGACTATGAAGTACAGTCTGTTGTAAATGAATATTTTATGGAGCAAAAGAAATCTTTTTTTTTAGAGGGTTTAGGCAAGTTAATTGATCGATGTGACAAATGTATAAACCTTAAAGGAGATTATGTCGAAAAATAAAAATATTGCTGTCTCACTCACTCTTTTTTTTCATATGATATTGCAAGACTTTTTGATTTGCCCTCGTATATACGAGTATGTATATAGTAATATTTATAAATAGTTACTCGTATGGCGGTAACAATCAGAACTAGAAATTATTCTGATAATCTGATTACCTCCTATTTGTATTTTTTTCACTCATTTTTTTCAAACACTCCCTTACCTAGTCTACATAAAAAAATAAGAATGATAATGTGGCGGAACGTGTATGAGGCTTAGAATGATGTACAAAAAACTCAAAATGGAAATTATCTGTGACAAATCGAGTGTAATTTGTAAAACCAAACTAAAAAGCCCAAAGAACAACAACATAAAGATGTATATTTTCTTAAAGAATTTTAGTGATACGGCATTTATTCTTATCATGATTCTTTGAGGGATAATTAAACTTTTTTGGGTTCGTAATTCAGTTTTTATTTCATTTTTGTTTTTTTTTGTGCCGCGCTCCTCGCTTGATTGTAATTTTTATGGTACAAAAATACAATTTAAAATAGATTAATGTGGAAACATGTGTTCTTGAAATGTTAATGGAGCACGCGGCTGGCGAAGTGATGAATGAGGTAAGATTTATTATCGATATAGGAACAATTATTATAATACGGACTAAATTATTTTTATAATTGCAAAACCGTGCTTGTTCATTATAACACTCCATAATGGCGGGCTTAAAAATAAAATTGATACGTATCCCTTTAAATAAACAGAAGTGAACAAAATTAATTGCGCATTGTAATCGAAGACAGGGTTGAGATACGACTAGTGATTGCAATTCCGGGATACCGATCCCGGGATCCCGACTCATATTTGAATCCCGTAATCCCGGGATTTTTTTAAAACGAATCCCGGGATTTTATAAAAGTATAAATATAATTTAATAATTCTCTTACATTCTTTAATTGACCGCTATAGAGAAACCTGATATTACGTTCTCTTTAAAAAATATTTATCCTTGTACAAAACTAAATAAAACTGTATTTTCCCGTTATTTTTAACAAATTCGACACCATACGAGTATATTTTCTTTAATCAGAAAAAAATTCAGACTACTTGGTTACTGATTTTTTTCCTTTTCAATTTTATATTAATCTAAAACGTTCATTCAGATGTAACTTCGCGTGTGACTTAGTTGCAATTCCGCCGACAAGTGTAGAATCGGACCGTGCATTTTCGGCGCCAATTGTAATTTCCAAGCTGGGGAACAGAATAGGAGACAACTCGATCGATGTTATTTGTTTTTAAAGTGATACTTTAAGAATAATGTAGAAGATGGGCTAGATACTCGATTGGCTAGCTAGCAAGCAATTTGCCAGCCAAAATCCTGGCTACTCAATCATTTTTACCAAGAAAATTTGAATTTCAAATTTTATTTTTTATAAATTTTTTGTTTATTTTTGCAATTGCACAGTAAAATAGCAAAAAAATGTACTGTTCATTTTTTGAAGCCGCAAAATTTACTGTGCTATCGCAAAAAATAACAAAAATATTTTGAAAAACATAATTTCAAAATCAAATTTCCTTGGTAAAATTAATCGAGTAGCCAGGATTTTGACTAGCAAATTACTTGCTTATTGCTAGCCGATCGAGTATCTACCCCAAAGTTTAAGATTATGTTTCGCGTCTTACTTAAGCTGTGACAAACAACGTTTTTTCTGTCACGTGAGAATAGAAAAGGGCGGAGTCTATAATTGGTGAGAACCGGATTTCTCTCTGTTCGTTAAGGATATTTTGGTTAAGAAATATTGATTTTCGAATTTCGTAAGATTCTAAGGTATCTAAACGTCTGCCTTCGGGTTGTATATGTAATATGTCTAGTAATATGTTTAGAATAATTGTTCAAGCTAGCTGTGTGATTTTCTGAAGTTAAATGGTTATGGAAAGTTGATTGATTGCAACCAGCTAATGTTCTTTAGCTCTAACTCCGAAATTGCGCCCAGTTTGACCAATATAGGAGAAACTACAATCATTGCAATTGATCCTATAAGCACCAGACTTGGAAAGGCGATCAACTCTAGGTTTATTGTTAAAAATCATTTTCGTTATTGTGTTATTATTATAAAAAGCAAAACTAATATTGGTATAATTGGACACGATGTTGCTAATCCGTTGGCTCGTTTTTCCTATATAATCTACGCGACGCCAATTTTGCCGCGTTGGACTATCCGGTGGATAAATACCCGTTAGAGTTTTACGCTTTAACTTTTTATTTAATAATTTTAATATAGTCCTAGTTGCATATAAGTTATTCGTTGCTATTTGAAGAATTATGTTAAGCTCAGTGTTATAATTTGAATTTGACAGAGGGATGTTTATTAGTCTATCTATGAGTGAGTGGAAAGCTGACATTTTAATATTATGGGGATGGTTTGAAGAACTATGGATAACAGCGTCTGTATACGTGGGTTTCCGATAAATTTTGAAGTCTAAAGATGAATTAATCCTGGTTATTGTTATATCCAGAAAATTAATACATTTATTTTTTTCTTTTTCTTACGTAAAATCAATGGTGGGATATTGAGAATTTAACCAAGTAAGAAACGAGGCTAACAGTCTATCAGTTCCATTCCATAGACATAATATGTCATCAACATATCTATACCAAAAGATTATATGACGAAAATAAGGATTGTTATTTGATACGATGATTTGTTCAAAGAAATTCATGAAAATTTCAGCCAACAAAGGTGACAGAGGGGAGCCCATGGGTAGACCATCAGCGAATTTGAAATATGTATTATCAAAACAGAAATAATTTTGTTTAATACAAGTCTCAAAAACTAATTTCAGTTCACGACGTAAGCTCTCATCTACAACATCCCTATCTAAGTAATTACAAACTATTTGGGACAAAGTATTAATTGGAATAGAAGTGAAATGACTGGCAATCAAATGAAACTAGTTTTAAATGTAACGGAATGTCGACGTCTTGAATTTTGTTAATCAATTCTACCGAGTTCTTAACCGAGTAAGCCGAAAAGAAATTAGTATGACAATTGAAAAAATTTATGAAACCCTTACATAGCTTGTAGGCAGGAGCATTGCAATACGCTACTATTGGTCTAATCGGAATGCCTTCCTTATGGATTTTTGGTAAACCATAAAGAATCGGGGCAGATGGATTCATGACAGAGTACTTCCAACCAGTTCCATCAAATAACGTCTGACATTGGTTGATGCACTTACTAACCGAAGTCTTAAAGGACTTAGTTGGATCGCTGTCAAGTACGAGGCTAAGTCAACGGATTAGCAACATCGTATCTAATTATACCAATATTAGTTTTGCTTTTTATAATAATAACACAATAACGAAAATGATTTTTAACAATAAACCTAGAGTTGATCGCCTTTCCAAGTCTGGTGTTTATAGGATCAATTACAATGATTGTAGTTTCTCCTATATTGGTCAAACTGGGCGCAATTTCGGAGTTAGAGCTAAAGAACATTAGCTGGTTGCAATCAATCAACTTTCCATAACCATTTAACTTCAGAAAATCACACAGCTAGCTTGAACAATTATTCTAAACATATTACTAGACATATTACATATACAACCCGAAGGCAGACGTTTAGATACCTTAGAATCTTACGAAATTCAAAAATCAATATTTCTTAACCAAAATATTCTTAACGAACAGAGAGAACATAGCGAAGTTACTGATACAAATCAATCTAATGAGCTTTGATGCTCAAAATGGGGTGTGCGGTTTTGAAAAATTGTATACTGTATAAAAATAAATAAATAAATAAATAGATACTCCTGATGATGACCTATCAAGTCGAAATCGATCGAGTGATTTTTTAAACTTTTGGAAAATATTCAAAATAATTTTGCGAAATAAAAAACAAGTGGTTAATAAAAATGTGTTTATTAAGTATAAGTGTGTTTCGCCAAGTGCCTACGGCACTTATTCGCTTTCGCAATAAAATTTTCAATATGCCTATTGAAACGGGCATTTTCGACAAATGTAACACCTAAATTTATAGTCTCATTGAAACTTTGCAATACTTCGTTGTTGACTTTGTATGAAGTAATTAACGGATTTGTTTTACGATTCAAAGACATGATTTTAATATGAGTAGGTTTGAGTTTTTGATTATCTCGGTTACTCGCCATGTTTCAAGAACAGTGCAAAATTCTTAACATAATAAAAGACTCGTACGACACCATTACAACCACAATCGGAATGGTAGAGAGGTTTTACCGGACACTAGAAGGACATCAGCGGAAAGAAGTTAATGTCAACCACGACAACTGCTATCAGTTTATGCTCCTGTTCATGTTGCGGTTACCACATTGTTTACCATACACTATGGAACAATTCACAACAAACTTGACAGATGTTGTTTTATTAACAAGGCTGCTATAATCTAACAAATTTCGAGCGTCCCTATTAAAAGACCCTTTATCATTGAAATTGAGCTGCGATTCACAGAAACGTTAAGTAAACGGAAGCGGGCTGAAATATATGGAATTATTTCGGTTTAATCGTAAATAACAAAAAATCGTTATTTAACACAATCGAATACCGAAATTAACAAATCATAATAGAGAGATGCTCAATCAGCAGAGTTGCATATAGAAAGTTGCATATGCCGCGACATCAAAAGGTTCCGCACCCAGTAGCACCAACAAACTGCTCTTCGCTATGACGCATAATCTCAATAAAATCAACCCAATCCGTGGTTCCACACTTTGATTCTTTCATCGTGATTCTTCTTCTCTTCTTCTTCTCGTTTCCTTCCCCTTCACCTACAAACTGTTTTTAGTTTGTAGGTGAAGGGGAAGGAAACAAGTAAAGAATCACGACGAAAGAATCAAAATGTGGAATGGCGGAATTAGATGGTCCAACTAAAACAAAACAAACTGGTGGCCTGCTTGGTATGCACGCTGATCTAGGCGTGTTTTGTCCCATAGACATTTCACAAAAGTTATTCAGTTCATTATTTTTGTGGAGTAAAATTAAAACCAGACGCACTTGAACATATTAAAATTCAAAGTACTTGAACTTTACATCCACTACGTTGTTTTTGATAATTTAACTTTTGAAAAAGGCGTTTTCCCATATACAAGAGAGTTGTTGAGTACACACATACACACAAGGCTCCATGTGCATATATTATGTTGTATTAATTTAAATCTCGTTTTTTAAATCACATTAGATTTACTATAGAGGATTCAATGGCCTTAATTACGTTTGTTGACTTCAGACTAATGAAGGCAATTTCCTCAGTAATGATAATAGCCCATTTTGATTCCCAGAATTCGGAATTGCTAAAAGATGAACTCTATTAAAAATAGTTAGTTTCGACTGCTATACTAAGATGTTCGCTAGTAAATCAGAAAAACACGGATTTACCTTCTAATGTGACCGCATGGAAAACGTTACAATCGGAAATTTTTAATTTGGAAGCCTTAGTAGCTTTTAGGTTGGCGGTTCTTCTTTCACTTTCTCTGAATTTATCTTTTTTGTATTGTATTGTAAAACTGCAGAATGTGAACAATTTGCTAAAAGTGTACGGTCTTATAGAACCTGAACTACAGCAAACTGTAACAATATGACGTGCATATCTCTACACGTTTTTTTTTTTGTCTTGTTACTTTGTATGCATCGTGTATGCTGTGACAATGATGATTCTTAACATAAAACAGAGAAAAAACAATGTTACATTGATTAAAGTACTTTGTAATTCAGTATCCTAATGTTTGTTTTGTGGTTTGTAATTTATCATTCTCAATTAATGTCGGGTTTCCACCAAACGAACAAAACAAAAAACACAAACAAAAACTGTTTTTCCCAACAAAAACTGTAATGTTTTGTAAAAAACAAATAGTTTTTAAAACATTTTTTTCGGAGAACAGTAGTTTTATAGTTTTAGTAAACAGACATTTTCCCATGTCTAGTCGGTAAGATCAAAGGAAAAGAAGTTTGTTTTCGTTTTTTAGTCGGTTCTGTTGAAACAGGAACTTTTGTAGTTTTGCTTTGTGGAACATATTATCTTTATTGTGATTTTTGAAGACTGTCATAAAGAACTAATACAATATCTCGGTTTACGTTTTCGTTGAGTTTCGCTAATTCAAAAAAATCCACAACTAATAATAAAATTTCTGTCGTCATCTCACATTTTTGCCACATTTGAACATATTATACGGATACACAGAACAAACACTCAATAAATAGAACAAACAAATCTTATGGAACAGTTTGTTTTGAAAAAAGAATACCAGAAACCCAGAATAGAGAGTTCATTTGATTTCAAATTAAAACCGCGCATTCAGTTTAAAGCTGTTTTTTAATTTAAAAAAATTAAAAATAATTTTTCGGGATTTTTTTTAAAGTTATCCTTTCATAAATTAAAGTGAAATAGGTCATCGATGATGTTGAACGATTAAGACGCCCTATTAATTGGGTTGTTTGCAAGTTTTGCAATTGCACACGCATATTTGTTGCTAAATTTAATTTTTGAACGTTTCTCCATAAACTAGATGATCTTAAACACGCATTTAATTCACCAACGTTTCTCCATAAACTAGATGATCTTAAACACGCATTTAATTCACCAGCTGGAGTTGATCGTGTTATAACAGATAGTAGTGTCTGTCTAAAATCTCCTGATAATAATATTGTTGTAGCACGGAATATCTGTTGGTTATTGCGTAAATCTTGTAAAGTTTTATCTAATTATGAGCCATTGTGCATTCGTCCCAGATTATTAGTTTGCATTGTGGCAATGTTTTTGATATGTTACAGTTTTAATCATTTGCACATTTAATGAGGTTTTAGTGCTGAATCAGCTGTTCTACCGCCATCTAATAAGATGAAGCAATTGCTAATATGCTATGTTGTTTTGCGATCTTATATTGGCCAAAAGTAATGATATGAAAAATGTTTTTCTAGTTCTCCCTGTAGCCCTATTCTGGCAATTCCCCGGGAATAGAGAATATTTTTTTTTGTAGCAGCTATTCCCTATTTTCCCTAACTCCCCGTTTCAGAATAGTTAATTCTGGCGATTGGACACACGATCGCAATAAAATAAGAAAATAAATATCTAAAAATAGTATACTACGTTTAATTGGTTTTTGTTGATATTTTAATCGAATTTTACTTAAAAAATAATTTTGTTTATTAAAGTGAAAAATTGGATATTGATATTTCCAATTGATATTACAAGTTATCAGTATAAATCCACAGCCATAATATTGCTATAAGTAAATACAATACAATTCCGTACAATTCTATTCCCAGTTAATTCTTTCCTAAAATAGGTATGGAATAATAAACGTCAAAACTGCTATAATGGAGAATAATTTTTTCACCAAAAAATTTTTCCCCAAAAGCCAGAATACACTTTGTGGGAAAAGGGAATAAAACTGCTACAAAATTTAAAATTGCCATTCCTCGGGAATTACCAGAATCGGGCCAGGGCATCTAAAAAATATAATCCAACTCTTTGATCATTAACAGGTGACAGAATTGTATTATAAACATAAATTTCTAATATCTATGGGTTTCGCATGTCTGTGAAGTTAGCCCGAAAAATATCCCGAAGAAATGCGATGGCAACACTATAAAACGAATATCACGACATTTTAGTTTTGAATGTCATCTCGTTAGTTTTGAATGTCATCTCGAATTTTTTTACTATCATGACGTTTTTACTATCATGATATATTTTTTTTTTGTTATCCCGAAAAAGAATTCCAATACAGAAAATTTCAGTAAACAAATAGCGGCAGGTGTTCGAACCATCCCGAAACCAAAAAAAATATTGAAGCGCAGAAATTTATATCACGAGAAATGAATTTAATAACAAACAATTTACTGGCGTGGTTAAACCAAAAACGCAAAATCAAGTACTCTGGTTATTAGTAAGAAAACAAATTTTAGATATAATCTTGTGAAGTCGTAGTAGATATCAATTAACATAGCAAGGTTGGTATGGAATTTATAGAGGAAGGATCCACCTTTTAAACGCCAAAATTGTGAATCGAGTCTATGAGTCAAATTTTAGATATAGTCGTGTGAAGTCGTAGTAGATATTAATTAACAGAGCAAGGTTGGTATGGAATTTATAGAGGAAGGATCCACCTTTTAAACGCCAAAATTGTGAATCGAGTCTATGAGTCAAGTTTTAGATATAGCCGTGTGAAGTTGTAGTAGATATTAATTAACAGAGCAAAGGTTGGTATAAAATTTGTAGGGGAAGGATCAGAGCCATCTATGATTTTGAAGAGCCGTAATATTAAAAAGAGAGCTTTCAGTAGAGGGGAAGCTTTTATTGAATTACTATAAGAAACCGTGGTAATTGGAAATTTTTTGAACATGAATTTATGAATAAAAAATTAAACAAATCATCTAAATTTTAATTTTATATTTTTAATAAACTATTCAAAGAACACATATTTGAAAATCAGCCATCATAATGTAGTATTTATTTGGTAAATTTAAACTAAAGCGGAGCATAAATTTATTAATTTTCTATAAAAATGAGCTTTCCGTTTAGTTGTGTAGGTTTATAAAGTAAGACAATAAAGGGTGGTGCCGCGGATTCCTCTTACACCCAATTTAAAATTTAGTTTTATAAAAATGTAACTTTTTTGGTAAATTCTGGTCACATGCACCTCAGAATTTTTGAGATGAACGATGCACTTAATAGCAATCTAAACATTCTCCATTTATTACAAAATTAAAGAGAAAACGTGAGCTGAAACGAAATTTTATGAATCACCATGTAGAAACAATAATATTTTTCATATAATAAAATTTTTACATCCAAATCTATTTACGAAAATTATTTTTGTATACAAAAAATCAACGTTGTCATGGTTTTCTTAATTAAATATTATTACAAAACAGAACAAAACGTAAAAAACTTCAATTTTATTCGATTGCAAAACCGAGCTTTCTGTAATTTGAAAATCCGTTTACAGATGTCTCTGTAATAAATTTACTTGAAATTACAGAAAAGTGTAAAATAATTAAATAACTATTTACGAAAATAAACCATTATTATTGTAAGTTAAGTGCGAAATCTTTAATACAATAATTTAACATAATTAATAAAACTCAAAACAATTATAAATTTTATTTATTATTCGGTTGGCGTAAATAAAACTTTTCGTCGTAAAATATTCCCCATCATAGTTGCTGCGCGCTGTAAAACAATAATAGAAAAATGTCACAATTTTTCCAAATTTTTGTTTTTTTTTATTTCGATCCAATCCAGGCGGGAATTCTTACAATGTACACGAATTTGTTAATACAAGGATTTATTGAGGATTTTTGATGCTAAAGGCCCTCGGCTAAGGTGTATGACAGACAGTTCGTATACATTGTAATAATTCCCGGCAGGTTCAATAGATTATGCAGATCTACTGATCTTGAAAGGCTATGCATGTTTCATGTTTCATTTTTATAGCTTCGTTCGTGGACGTTTTCTGGGATCGTTGTTGTGTGGAATTCAATAAAATAACCCAAGGCCCTTGTATACTGTTAATAACTTAATGGTTTTTGTGAGTATATAAATGGCCCGTGGCTCTACCCATTTTTTGCATGGTTGGCTCATATACGGATACAAAATCTTAAAGCACAAGTCGTACTTTGAACTCGTTTATACAACGAGCTGCCTGCTATAAGACACGCCGTTACAACCGTCCTAACCTGAAGACCCCCTTTCAATTTGTGTAACAATTTCTATACGGGTAATTTGAATTAATTTATTAATTTGAAAGCGACATCTTTTAACAGGTTTAGTAATTGCGAAAAGCTTTATCAAATTATAATATGTTTATTTGGTGAAGCTCTGTTTTGTTTATACTACAGGATGAAACAATATAGGCTGCGAATTTGTTGCGATGAAAAATCAAATTTTTAACAAGTAACGAAAAAACAGTTTTCGAAGTCTGTCATCAACAATGTTGAAATAGAACCCAAAACACAATAATCCCCATATTACATTGCTACTCCAAAAGCATTTTTTAACGAACGTTTATTTTGGAAAAATAATGCTGACTTTTTTATGGAACACTCTATACTAATTTCCAATTTTCTGTACATACACATAAACAAATTCTTGTTTCTACAAAAAAAAAAAAAAAATTGTGTTAAACTAATTTAAATGTTTTTGCGTTAACTCAACATAATATGACTCAATATTAAAATATGCTTTTCCTGAATATTGAATTAACCATTCACATTGAAAATCCAAACAAAGAATTTATGTTTTTATATACAAAAAAGCTTCTAAAAAAAATACTAAAATACACTGGTTGGTATGAAAAAGTACAAAAAGCTTCCCCTCTATGAAAAGCACATGAAAAAAATGGCGGAATCTTACGGCTCTTATATTAAGGAGGCTCTGGAAGGATTCACCTTTCAAATGCCAAAATTGTGAATCAAATCTATGAGTCAAATTTTAGATATAGTCGTGTGAAGTCGTAGTAGATATCAATTAACAGAGCAAGGTTAATATGGAATTTGTAGAGGAAGGATCCACCTTTCAAACGATGAAATTGTGAATCGAGTCTATGAGTCAAATTTTAGATATAGTCGTGTGAAGTCGTAGTAGATATCAATTAACAGAGCAAGGTTGGTATGGAATTTGTAGAGGAAGGTTCCACCTTTCAAACGCCAAAATTTTTCGTAGTTGTTTGGATTTTTCAATAATTAGAGGTTGGCCACATGCTTCTAATGATAATCGTGCTTCTGATGTAATCATTGCATATTATAATAAATTAATAACCACTTATCTTGGACACTTTTTTCATTTTATGATTTGCTATCTAGAGACAGTATATTTACAAAAAATAATTTTCATTGCGACGTAAAATCAAATAAACATCGTTAAGGTAATTTTCAATTAATTTTTAAAGTTTTATGGCCCGATTCTGAAATTGTAAAAATTCAATAAAAAAAAATTCTATAGTATAGCTGCAAATTTATAGAAATTGCTTACAGAGAAAAAGGTGCAGGGTTCTAAAAAATTAAATTCACAAAATGTGGACTTTCTGCCGCTGTAAATCAATACGAAATAAATTCGCAGCTCTAACCGCATTATATTTTATTTTAAAATATTCTATCAATTTCGATAGCGGCACTCGAATATTCACGTAAACTTTACAAATAATGTTTTTCTGTGTGTATTGCCTGTGTTATTATTTTATATAAAAGCTTAACAACTACAATTGTCATTAGCTCCAACATTTGTTAGTATAGACATGCTAATAGTAAAGACATATATTTGCAAAAACCGTTTCAGAAAATGACAGTTTTTCGCAGACTAGACATCCGTTTTGGTTCCGTTTGTCACAAGTATCGTTTTGCTTAGCTATTCACTTAGTTTGTCTTATAATAATCAAAGAAAACCAATTCCACCTCTACAAATTCCATACCATCCTTGCTTTGTTAATTAATATCTACTACGACTTCACACGACTATATCTAAAATTGGACTCATAAACTCGATTTAAAATTTTGGCGTTTGAAAGGTGGAGCCTTCCTCTACAAATTCCATACCAACCTTGCTCTGTTAGTTGATATCATCTACTACGACTTCACACGACTATATCTAAAATTTGACTCATAGACTCGATTCACAATTTTAGCATTTGGAAGGTGGATTATTCCTCTACAAATTCCATACCAACTTTGCTCTGTTAATTGATATCTACTACGACTTCACACGATTATATCTAAAATTTGACTCATAGACTCAATTCACAATTTTGGCGTTTGAAAGGTGGATCCTTACTCTACAAATTCCATACCAACCTTGCTCTGTTAATTGATATCTACTACGACTTCACACGACTATATCTATAATTTGACTCATAGACTCGATTAACAATTTTGAGCGTTTAAAAGGTGGATCCTTCCTCTACAAATTCCATACCAACCTTGCTCTTTTAATTGATAATTACTACGACTTCACACGACTATATTTAAAATTTGACTCATAGACTCGATCAACAATTTTGGCATTTGAAATATGGATCCTTCTTCTACAAATTAGATACCAACCTTGCTCTACAACTTCACACGACTATATCTAAAATTTGACACATAGACTCGATTCACAATTTTGGGCGTTTGAAAGGTGAATCCTTCCTCTACAAATTTCATACCAACATAATTAATATTTTTTACGACTTCACACAGCTATATCTAAAGTTTAACTTGTAATACAGTAAAACTTGTCAAAGCCGGAACTTTGATGTGCCGGAAACTTTTATTACACGGAATTATTTTCCCCAGAATGAAATTTTATTCTAAATTGAACTTGTATATACCGGAAACTTCTCAAACCCGGAAGCCGGAACAACTTTTTGGAACGAAAATTAAAGTTTTCATTATTTGGTACTTGAGTAAGGCTGAATCGAATTTTATACGTTTTAATAGTTATTCGAACAATCCACTTGCGTTTAAAAGAATAGACAAAAGATCTTTACCCGTCGAACATTTTTTCAATAAAAAAGCGTGGACGATATCTGCGATCTTTGAACAATTTCTACGGGGTTTTGACAACGAAATGATCAAGCAAAACAGAAACATTTTGCTGTTTCTCGTAAATGCAATGTGTCTTCCACGCAAAAATTTCTCAAATATAAAATTGATCTTTTTTCCGGCCAATACTGCAGCTTCTCTACAA
Source organism: Nephrotoma appendiculata (assembly GCA_947310385.1). Lineage (NCBI taxonomy): Eukaryota > Metazoa > Arthropoda > Insecta > Diptera > Tipulidae > Nephrotoma > Nephrotoma appendiculata. Next base: position 107,762,162 of record OX371225.1, read on the forward strand.
CCTTTAGATGCCGGTATAATTGAAAATTTAAAATTCAACTATAGAAAAGTTTTTCTTCAAAAACTGTTGTCTATGCAATGGATACATTACCAAAAGCACCTGATTATTCGAAACAGACCAATATATTGGAAGCAGTTTCTTTATTGTGCATTCAATAAAACAAACTAAACCAGAACTAATCACAAAATGTTTCAAAAAATGCAGATTTGTTTGGGACGAATTTGTTGAAACAATCGAAGATGATCCTATTCCAACAGGGGAATTGCAGAATATGATTCAGGCTATATATGGCGATCATAATAATAATGCGTTTGATTTTTTAGCAATTTGAAAATGACGTAATATTGATAGAGTTGATGTCCCGCTCAGCTTCTTCATCTGTAAGATCTGAAGAAACAGGAAAAGCTCGAACAGTGCTGAATCATCGGGCAAAGCCGATATTTAACTGCTAACAAAACCGCGATAATCAAGCAACTGGATTAAGCCCGAGGAGTCTAAATTATTCATCATTTCCAAATGTGCAACTAGTAAACTGACGAAAGCAACGATGTTATTAACGACATTATTCAGTTAATCGACTCACTATTTGTCGTGTTGTAGACAAATTTGGAAGTAAATTTTCTTTACACGATACAAGAGTACCAGTACGACAAATAAATGCACGCACACAAGAGAATATTGATTTGGTAGCAGCAATCAAAATTTATAGGTTCCACGTCGTTCTCAACAATTAAATCGTTATCAAACAACAACATGGAGAATTTTAAAAAAATATTTGGATTTACATCCTTACAAAATTCAACTGGTTCAAGAACTCAAGCCATCAGACCACCATACACGACGTTATTTTCTAAGTTTGCTCTTGAACAGCTTGAAAATGATAAACATTTTTATAGAAAACTAGCTGACCCGGCGAACTTCGTACCACCTCAAAATCAATAAATGTTGTTTAAAGTTATTATAGCTTAAATAAATTGAGTTTTTTATTAAGATAAAATGAATTTCTCTCTCTCTCTCTCTCTCTCTCTCTCTCTCTCTCTCTCTCTCTCTCTCTCTCTCTCTCTCTCTCTCTCCTGGACTCTCTCTCCTGGACTCCTGGTTATCCTTAGTAAATGTTCTAAAATATATCTTCTGGGTGATAAAAACCAAATTGAGAGATTACATCATGTCAATATGAAATTTTCCGATGCAAGTGCTTTCGTAACAAAGACGGAATACTTGAATGTAACGTATCGATGCTCAGCTGATGTTACTTCTGCTCTCAAAGAATACTACCCTAACATCACTAGTATGAAGACAGTGGAAACTTCCGCCGAATTTATAAACCTGCCAAAGTAAATCCAAAACAATTTTGGAAATACTTTAGGAATAAACGCGAAATTGAAAGATACCCTGCTAATATGACGTACAACAATACCTGCTCTTCAAACGCCAAAGATATAGCTGACATGTTGGCGTTGTTTTTTCAATCAGTCTATAGACCAAGCGTTACTAATGGATTGTATGAACACCCCAGCAATAACAACGTATCAACGTACTCCTCCTGTTATCTTTGAGGATAACATTTTATCGGCTTTAAATAGATTTGGAGATGGTTGTGGTCATGACAATATACACTCTTCTATTCTGATGGAGTACGCTGATATTTTAGCAATTCCATTGTGTTACCTGTTCAACCACTCTTTAAGTGCCGGTGTGTCCCGAAAAATAGAAAATTTCAAAGATTACACCAATTTTTAAATCGGGTAAGCGAGACAACGTTACATGCTACAGAAGAGTATCAACTATATCATCAATTCCAAAATTGTTTGAATTAGTATGCAACAACTTTAAATCAGCAATAAACCAACATGTGTTTATGCCTGGCCGAACCACATCAACTAATCTGGTTGTTGAATTCAGCAGTAAAATAATTAACGTCATACAAAAACACCATCAAGTAGATGTAGTGTACACGGATTTCAGTAAAGCATTTTATTTCAACTGCCATCAAAAAGCACTCCAGAGTTTATTCACATTTGGGTTTCACTCGGTAACATAAATTGGTTCAAGTTTTATCTATCAAACCGGATATTTATGGTTTTGGATATTTATTGTTGGCCTTGGATATTTATTGTTTTCATAGATCGATTAACCGAGATAATCAAAAACTCAAACGGGCGCTGATGACGTGAAAATTTTTCGTAATGTTAATGGAATGCAAGATACGAAGAAACTTCAAGATGACATCGATAGATTAAGTGAGTGGTGTGATCGAAACTCGCTTTATTTAAATATTAAGAAATGCAAAATCATGTCCTTCCATCGTAAAAGAAATCCGGCAATTACTTCATACAAAGTCAACAACGAAATATTGCAAATAGTCAATGAGATAATAGACTTAGATGTTACATTTGTCGAAAATGCAGGTTCCAATACGCATATTGAAAATTGTATTGCGAAAGCGAATACCCTGTTTCGATTTGTTAAAAGATGGACAGGTGAATTTAAAGGTATTCAAACCTTATGTGCACTCTATTTTGCTTACGTTCGATCTGAACTAGAATACGCTGTATCGGTCTGGAATCCATACTATGCTGTGCACATTAAAAGAATTGAAAGCATTCAGAAGAAGTTTCTGGTTTTCTTGTTAAAGAAAAGACCATTCCATGAAAATGTAACTCGGTTACCTCCGTACTCAACAAGATGCACGGATTACAAAATATGCACGGTTGAAAATAGACGACTTCTCTTAGGCACGGCTTTTATTGGAAACTTTTTGCTTGCTCACATTGATTCAGCTTACATTTTGGAAAACATATCAATTCATGTACCTTGCACAACATTTCGAAACCATGAGTTTCTAGTACTAGAACACCATTCCACAAACTATGGAGAAAATAACCCCATTGGTTTGTCTAAATCATTCAACATCATCGAGGACCTATTTGATTTTAATTTATCAAAGGACAACTTCAAAAATATTCTGAAGAATTATTTTTAAAAATTTTAAATGTTAAATCAAAATTTCACTCTGTTTAAAGTTGTTTGGTTATATTTTATTTTTAATTTTGTTTTTATAAATTTTTGTTTTAAACTAAATAATCTGAAATCATACAATTTTTGGGCTCAAACTTTTTTATTTTTTATTTTTAGGTCTATAATACAATACAAGTACTCTAGCCCTAAACAAATCAGTAGGCTTAAGCTTTTTTATTTAGACATTAAGCAAAATTTCAAGCCCCATCTTCGATGTTTAAATTTTTAGCCTTAGGCTCAAACTTGGGATTTTTTTATCATGTGTTTTGTAAAAATAAATATCTCGTAAATAGATCATATCCAGCTTTGGTGCTTTAGTAGCTTTAGTGCAATGGAACCAAATGTTCACATAAAATCGGACAATAAGCTGACAATATTCTAGGAGTAACGAAACATTTGCTTCCAGTAGGGGCTCCTACTGCTGCGCTTAGCAAGGGGAAATCAATATTTTCGAAGCTCATGTCGTTATTAGATATACATTCGCTGTCACTCTCCGATGACGAAAACAATGCTTCTAAGTCTATTGGAATTTATTTATTTTCTCTTCAAGATATCTCTGTTTGCGATTTTTTTTCTGCCTCCATGCGTTCCGATTTCCACTTTTCTTTTTCAATTTCATTTGAAATGGAAATCGTGCTTTTGACCAAAGACACTTCCTGGATTGTCAGAGCTGCACTTTGAAGAATAGTTAATTTTACAGAGCGGTGATTGTAAAAAAGATATATCACTTGCTTTTTTGAGGCGAAAAATGTGTATTGGTAACACAAAAAACGACAAAAGCAAAACATAACCTACAAATGTGTAGTTTATTGTATTAAGTTTTTAATAAAAAATATCTATACGGGAATTTTATTAGCGCTTCACTTATGACATTCAATTATATTTTTGTTAGAAAAATACTACACACAATCACCTAGCGGACCAATTTATCGTAATTGCTTTCAACTACTCATATAATAAAAAGGTAGAACAGTTGTGAGTAGTCAATTTAGGTAAGACAAAACCCTTAAGCTTATAAGTACTTATAAGTAGATAAGATGTTTTACCTTTTTACCACCGAACAATAACTAATGAGACAAATGATATTGACATCATAAAACACAACTATGGCTGAGTGCCAAACTTAAGGCCCCGATTCACGTATTTTGCAAAAACACGACTTTTCGTGGTACCATTGCGTAAAAACTAACCAACCGATCGCCAACATTTATATCACAAAATTTTAATTGAAGTTTTTTAGGAAAATTGACGGTGGCTTTTTTCATTTTTCCCTCTAGATTTTCCGCTATGACATTACAAAGCGAACAATATTCAAAAAAATCGCAAAAGTTTTGGTACCATTGCGACGTTATTAGTCAACAAAACTTAGATTGTGATATATCAAAAGACGCAGAAAAAAAATCTGAGACGATTGACGGTGGCATTTTGCTAAATTTGAAGTATTAACCGAAAAATTAGCAAAAAACGAAATTCCTTTGGTAAAAAAAAGAAAGCAAAGTAAAGAACCAATCTGTAAAATTTATTGATTTTATTCCTAATTAGTTTTACCAGAATACAACAGATGTCGCTAGTTTCCACGCACAGTAATAAAACTCAGTATTGTTTTCAAATGTTTCGATGTATATCTATTTACGTACATATGAATGCATATGGAAGATAAAAGCAAAAGGACGTTATCGATGTACAGCTGTGAAACTAACAATATTTCGTAGTGGTGTGTATGAAATTGAGATGATTTTCTTTCAATCTTTATAAATACAATAATGTGTTTGTATTTTATTTACTAGAGAATGAAAAGATAAGTATTTTACTGAAATATGAATGCATCATAACTATATGTACGTAACAATTCTGTATAGATGTGTGTAAATTTGGAGTAGTATGAATGTCTTAAAACTATAGATTATAATGATAAACACAAAAAGAATGAGATTGAAAAATAAACTATGTGTTGTTGTTGTTGTTGATTTAGTGAGTTAGGATAATAAATTCATTTGTAGAAATTTTCACGCAGAATTGATTTTATGTTGTTTACCTTGATTACATCTCGTAAATCGCGATACATAATTTTATACAAGCAGATCTGATCATTTGTTGTTTAAAATTACATCTCAAGCTCATATTTTTTTTTCGGTATATTCAAGATGTATACTAGGAAGTTAATTATGTAAGCAGACTGAAGGCTACCGAATGAAAATTGTCTACGAACTACGAGCTAGGTGCAAAATAACAAAGTTAAAAGTGTGTGATCTCAAAACGGTGGTACAACAACAATTGCATTACAACAATAATTTACAAGAACAATTACATTATATATCACACATTTTTAACTTTGTTATGTTGCACCTAGCTCTTACACAATTTTTATGTGGCACTGCCACATGAAAGTTCTCTACGAGCTAAGTGCAACATAACAAAGCTAAAAATGTTTTTGAATCCACAGCGGCAGCCTTCAGTACGATTTACGATTATCGACTCAAACTAGTTTTGACAATTTTTAATGAAAACAAACAGATCAATCATTACAATTTATGTCTCACATTTATAACCGACATCCAAAATGCTTTAAATAATGTAATGACATAATGTTTGCGTAATCTACCTCAGATTTCATAAACCTATTGAATTTGACGGCGGGGATGCCAGATCCAAAAAGTCTAGCAAACTATCAGAAAAATCAAATAAATTAGGATTTGTAATTCTTGATTAAGTTACCGGTCATTGTGCCGTTCAAAAAACGATCAAATTTTATATCCAGAATCTCTATATATGTATAAAAATGACGTGTGTGTTTGTGACATTAAGAACTGCTGTACCAATTTTGATAAAAATTGGTGTATAGTTGTATGAGTCATGATAATGGTCCATCGGAAGTTACAGCTTCCGTAGAAGCATTTTCGGTCGATAAACTCAAAAACTACAGCATCGATTTCAATAAAAATGTATATATATATATATATATATATATATATATATATATATATATATATATATATATATATATATATATATATATATATTTATATATATGTTCTACGGGTCGTGAGCCAATGGAAGTGGCAGCTTCTATGGGAGCTTTTTCGAATTTTTAATTACATTGATAAGATCGCAAATCAACATATAGCATTAGCAATTGCTTCTTCAAGAATAGCAGGAACATTATTAGATGGCGGACCCCATTCAGTACTAAAACTCCCATTAAATATGCAAATAATTTAAACACCAACATGTAGGTTAGGTTTCACTGGTTGACACTTAAGCCATTTTTGGTCTATTGTGATACCACGCATTCACGCCACATAATTAACCCATTCACCTATTCACCTACTCACTCAACTTCAGTTTACCACCTGCACATTGCAAGCTCCTTGTCAACCTGTATATTGATATGGACAGTGGGTCGGCGCTGAATTCTGCACTGCATCAGAGGGCCTTAGTTGTGTTTATTAACATCACCGATCGTAATCGATGACGAAAATTCGCTTTGCATCCAGCCTCTGGTGGGATTCGAACCCAATACCTCTCGGTCCAAGTGCCGAAGCTTTAACCACTGCACCACTTGTGCGATGTCATATGTCCAACACTTGTCCAACATGTAACAGTCCAAAAACATCAGGAAAGGTATTGCAATAATGCACAATGGCACATCTTAAATTATTAGAAGCATCAGATAAAACATTACAAAATTTATGCAACTACCAACAGATATCTGATGGTACAACAATATAAATATCAGGTAACTTTAGACAGGCACTACCTGTTATAACCCGATCAACTCCAGCTGGTGAATTAAACGCGTGTTTAAAACCATATAATTTCTGGAGAAACATTTAAAAATATAAATTTAACAACAAATATGCGTTTTCAATTGCAAAACAATGAATGTGCTGTAACATTTCCAAAACAATTATTAGACATTGGAAATTGAAAAATTCAAATTGATAGTGCAACTGATGCAATTACATTTCCACAAAAGTTTTGTTTTTTAAAACACCCAAATGTAAAATTAATTGAAAGTGTGTACCCAAATATTGTATAACAATTCAAATCATAATCAAATCAAATCATAAGTTATCGACCAATATTGACAGCATAAAACAAGTACGTTAATGATATAAATACTGCCATTCAAAGTAAAAATGTTGGTGAAACATTTGCATACAAACCAATTGATTGTATTATAGATCAAGACTAAGTAGTAAATTATCCTACATAATTTTTAAATTCATTAGATTTGCCTGGAGTACTACTACATATTCTTCAATTAAAAATTGGTGTACCAATCATTTTAATACGAAATATTAACCAACCAAAACTTTGTAATGCCGACTTGCTATTAACAAATTAATGACAAATTTAATTGGAGCAACCATATTAGCTGGCAAATACAAAGGAGAAGAAGAGTTAATCCCAAGCATTCCTACTATAATTCCGTCAAATATTTAATTTTAAATGAATACAATGCCCAATGCGTCTAGCTTTTGATATGACCATTAACAAATCTCAAGGTCAGTCATTTGAAGTTTGTGGTTTAAATATGGAATATCCATGCTTCTGACACTGTCAATCATATGGTGGATGCTCACTTGTAGGAAAACTGGCATCAATATAAGTGATTGCACCTGAAGGATCAACAAGAAATGTTGTAGTATATACCAAATAGCATTGGAGCAAATTAATCAATTTTTATATAATTAAAATATTTTTGATTTCATTTTTCATTTTAATTTAATATTACCAAAAATAAAAATAATCTTTCATTTGAAACCATACGCAAAGCGGGCTGCGTACAGCTAGTTTTATACAAATACATATAACAAATTTTCTCTGACTACTAAACATCTGAACCCGGGTCAATTCTATAATTATTACAATCATGTCCTGCCCCTATATCTGGTTATTTGTAATACCGTTAGTCTTGGTACACTCTAAATATGGCGAATTAATAATAATGATATTGGCTTCTTAATTTGCAACTTCAATTCTCCGGAACTTGCCAATAATCCTTCAATCCTGGTGTGTCATCCATGCAAGTCCCATTTATAGAGAAAATCAAATAATCGTTCATCAAATTCATATTGGAATAATTTGGAACCTAACACAAGCCGAAGTCTCATAAATGATGCAATGGAAAACAGTTCTGAAATATTACGGCCACAATATCGACGTGTTTCAATGTACAATCTACATATGCCATTGCTTCTCATTGATTTAGGCGACGTTGGCGTGTACATGATCGATCTGATTCCTCGCTAAATGTTCATATGAATGACGAATTCTATATCTCTAATTTTATGCTGGTCCTCAACCGTCCATAAACTGAAGAGACCAACTATCAGAAGTCGACAATCAACTTGGAATGAGGTCGAGTACAAACATTAAGTGGAGCCATTACTGAGAATCTCGTCGACGGTGAGTCAAAATCAATTAACATAATCTAATCAAAATTCTCTTATGGAAATGTAACAATTACAGCAACTACCAGATTACCAGCTGTGAATACAAGGGGGGTCAATATTTATTGCTATAAGATTAGTAAAATACAGATAAATCAAGAACAGCTGTTAAAAGCTGACAGACAAAAAATGCAAACTTGAGGATAGATCTTATATAAACTATCGGTTATCATAAGCTATCTTACCTCAGCAATCCTCTAGTATTCTAAAGAGTCGAATCAGTCCGTATTTCCATAAAAATTTGGTTCGTTTCAACAGATTCGTAGTGAAAGATGGTGTTATAGTGTGTAACTCGGTTATGTAATTTTACCATGCGGTGATTCTTGCGCAATATAGAGATTATATTTTGCTCATATAGTCATATACCATCGATTCTAAGTAATCGAACTTTCTCATCGCTGACAACGCTGATGTGAAGCTCATTTGTTGGACGGTTTAACGGAAACGAACTAATTTGATTTATAATACAAGAGCTGCGCTGTTGTATGTTCTGTCGTTAATGACACGATGAAAAAAACTTAGCTATTTGGTTTCATTGTCGAACATTGTACCCGTATGTTATTTAAGAAGCCTCCAAAAACTTGCCTTATCGATTATTAGATTATGCCGTTTCAATTGGATGAATAATTATAAACACATACCCCTTAAAAAAGTATATCAGAAGATTATGTTGGAATAAAAAAAGCCAAAGAGATGATCAATGGAGATAGTTTGGATGGATTGGAATTTCGCTCCTTACGAAGAATGGTCATCTTAATTTAAAATGGAGTGTGGGATTCACTAAACGTTTATTAATGAATAAAAATGGTCAGGTTTCGTTCAGCCTAACCAGTCTAATCCATTTAAGTACCTTATGTTTAATTTAAGATTGGCTTATAATCCCACCATAAAACTGAATTTGATCAAAATTGGTCCAGGCATTTTCAAATTCCATTCGACGTTTTGAATTTGTTACATTCATATTTGTTTATTAAAAAGATCGATTAAATTGTAATATCTATCGTGGAATAGCTTTGTTTAACACAGGTTGGCTTAACAACCGTAGTAGTAGCAAAGTTATTTATAGCGAGCGCATCTTAGCCACGAGTACCAATTTATGTGGAATTCATTCATACGTTTGTAACACCCGACCAAATCTTCATATTTATAGTTTATTTAAAAGTTTCAATAGGCGTGCGACAGCATCTGATGTGTATGTGCAAATTACTAAGGACTTTTAATTCAGGGTATACAGCAAAGATAAAGTTTCGGCAACCTTTAAAATTGCATGACGACTATCGGCCAAATACTTTTTAATTTATTCTTATAATACGTCATATGTGAGCTCAATATAGACCAGTGCAGCTGATACTAGCATATGTTAATGGCATCTGGCATTTAATTCGCAACGTTGTTCTCCTGAAACAAATCACCTTGCCATTATAATTCCCAGCTCATCAGATCGACCTAGAAATGAACCAAAAGCCATTTACAAACTGTTAAATGATCCGGTGCGTTTTGTTGATTCGTAATTTGCAAACAATTGCCGCAAATCTTCCTAATGAGTAAAGTTATTTTTATTATAACGCGTCATTCACTTGATGTGTAACTCATGATTTTTAATAATCGGGTTTGTCTTTTACACATTTGTGAAGGCATTCTAAAATTAACATCTGCATTTTGCGCTGCGGTTACATCGGTGGTCGCTATTAATTCCCGCTAACCGTATACGGTTAAGAGACATCCAGAGGCTTGTTGTACTTGAGCTGATGGAAAATTACGATTCATTCGTAATTCGGAATTATGTATGAGTTACGAGATAAGAAACCATCTCGAAAAAGTAGATATGTTGAATTGGAGTCATTGAAAATTCAATAAATTCAAGAGCCAGCAAGTTAAAATTCATTCAATGGAAAGTAGAACTGACGGAAGAACTGATACACGATGGCTGTATCACGTTGAGCGGGATCTAGACTCACTCGATTATGGTTTCTCTCATCTCCTTGTTATAAACAGTAACATTTGAAATAACATCGTTGGGGATGCCAAATCCTTTCATGGAATGTACCACCAACAGTCAAACAATATTCATTTTTGGAAAGACATTTATACTCTTGATATCACTTTGAATTGTTTTTAAAATTTGCTACTTCTGGACTTAATAATTTATGAAATTTACCAGACTTCCAGTCTACACAAAAGTGTAAAACCAGCAACAAAAGAGATGTATGGGTTAACAATTTAATGCGGCCAGTAGATATTATTTATTACATACTAGCTGACCCGGCGAACTTCGTACCGCCTCAAAATCAATAAATGTTGCTTAAAGTTATTATAGCTTAATTAAATTGAGTTTTTTTATTAAGATAAAATGAATTTCTCTCTCTCTCTCTCTCTCTCTCTCTCTCTCTCTCTCTCTCTCTCTCTCTCTCTCTCTCTCTCTCTCTCTCTCTCTCTCTCTCTCTCTCTCTCTCTCTCTCTCTCTCTCTCTCTCTCTGGCACTATACCCCATCAAGAGATTTGGCCGCCTTAAATGAGGTTGAATAATCATATTTTCATTTCGGATAATGACTAATGAGTGATTAATTCATTGATCCTAAACCAGCCGTGCAATTTTTTCCTTGTCACTACCGGGAATTGAACCCGAGACCTCCGGGGCGGATAAAATGAATACTCCAAATTAATTAAATTCAATCAAAATGAAATATATTTTAATTACATTGAAATGAATGTAATTCACGTGGCAGCAAGGATTTCGTTTTATTGAATTAATTCGAAATGATTCGCGTAGCATTGTTGCACTACTTTCTTTTAAACTATTTCCTGAGTAGGTTGCAATAGGGTCGATTCCCTTCAGTAAAACATCTTGTGATATACGACATTTTTTGTTTTATTGTCAGGTGCGAGAATCGAACAAAGCGGATGGTATGTCGACACGTGAACATGCTACGTACAATTGGCCGTGAGAGAAACATTCATTTTCTAGATTCAGGGCACAAACACTCAAGGATGGGCCTTGTGATTTGTTGATCGTCATGGCGAATGCAAGACGAATCGGAAATTGAATTCGTTTGAACTCGAATGGCATATCGGTTGGGATCATCAGAATTCTCGGAATGAGAACTTCCTCACCTTTGAACTTTCCTTGAGATTTCTCAAAATAAAACGCGTTCCGTTATATAGTTTTAGTTGATTTAGGTTTCGTAGCATGATGATTCCCGGCAACACACCAACTTTCAGTTGTAAATTGTGTGGGGGCAAGCCAGCCAGATCCAATGAGTTTAAAAATTCAGTTGGACAGTTGGTTGATTCGTCTTTGTTTGTCACACAGTCGATAGATTTGAAGGAATGAAGTGGACCGACGATTAGATTTTGAATTGTGTAATTTAAGTGATCCCCATTTTTGTTCTTTGCCGCAAGAATTACTCGTTCACTCACCCAATTGTGATTTTTGTGGTTAGTAATATTGTTCGGGAACACTTTGTTGATGAGCTCGTCCTTCGTTGAGAAAAAATTGCAAAAGTTCAGAGGAAACGATAAAAATAAAATAAAGTAGAAATGTGCATGTAGCCTCCAGTCGGATTCGTAACCAGTACCTTGCGGTCCAAGCGCCGAAGCTTTAACCACTGCACCACTCGTCACATACAAACTACACCTACAAAATTCATATAAAAAAAGGGTTTTTTTATTAGATTGTTGGGCTTCCCTTTTGAGTTTTTCCGACTTTTCTTTTTTCCTAAACCACCACTGTATTGGAACGAACAAAATAAAAACAAATCATCGAAATAAGTGAATCCATTCTCTAGATATCATCATAAAAGCCATTCCATACAAAATGTATGAGAAAATGAATTTTCTTGATAACTTTTTTTTTTTTGTGAATTTTTCCAATGTTTTAATAGTTATTATGCTATTCGGAACGGAGTCAAATCCAACAAAACAAAGATCATAAAAATCGGTCCAGCCGTTCTTGAGTTATAAATGGTGTAACTAACCCGACTTTGTTTTATATATAATACAAATAATTGAATCATTCGCGGAATCATCAAATGAGCAAAACATTTTATTATCACCCTAAGGGATACGAACACTCTCTTTAGACCTGTCTGTAAATATTTGTGTGACTAAAATTATGTATGTGCATTTTCACCCGAAATATTAATAATTTAAATCATTACGTTAAATCCAGCTCAATGAGGTCAGTTCCTGAGTTGAGGTGACCATCGCATTTACTTTGCTACTCCGTACTACGAGATTTATTTATAAAAAATTGATATTATTTCATTATGATTGTAATATTGTAAAAAACAAACAACAAATACCCGAACATATATCAAATACATAATACATATATCAAAGAACCGAAAATTAACAAAAATCAAAATATACATATGTTTGTTGTTGTAACCAAACCATTAGGTATTTGGAATTTTGGATTTGTAAAACATTTTTCATTCTTTCGTTTTATGTTTATTTTCGATGCACATGTCTCCAAAAGATAAAAAAATGAAAAATTTTTGAATATTACAATTTTGATGAAGATTTCAAAATGGTACTGTACGCTCCATCTACTAGATAAAAAAAACATATGTTTTTGTGTCTTAGCTTTGAAAATCGACCACGTGTTATCTTGAATCGGGGCCTTAAGGTAAATCGTTTACGGTAAAAACCGGTTTTAGGACAGATTTTTAGATCAGATTTCAATAGAGTTTTTGAAAAATAAGTGAATTTACCGAAAAATTTACCTAACATTGACTTTAACCTTAAGTTTGGCACACAGCCTATTTTGCTTTTTTCTTTGGTCTTTTTTCTTTGCTTTTTTTCGGAACGATCACAAGAACACCATGACAATTGAAAAAACAAAAGTAAAATAAAAACAAAAATAAATAAATATAAGAATACAGATGGAAATTTTTAAAGAATCAAATTTCGTACGATACGCAGTAATTCGCTAGCAGTACAACTACATGGTATTGTTCTATATATATAGACAATATTTCAATGTAAAAATACAACATCAGTCATCGCAACCTGCAGGTCGATTCTGGTTTTTCCAATAGGAAAAATATATTTTCATAGTATTTACGTCACAAAATTTTTTTTTCTGGCATACTATGGTAAACAGCTCCCGTGGCGAGCTGCAGCTATCGGGGGGGGGGGGGGGGGGGGTCACAGGTGGTGGATAGTGAACGGCCTATCGATAGGTAGGTTAGCGGTGAATTAAATAAGCCGTCCCCAACCGCAGTTCTGCTGGGAGGAGAGTCTCAGAGAACGGGGGAATGGTTAACCTCCGCTCACTAAATTCTGAGTGCCTAGGATACCCAGTAGGGAAAGGCGAACTGATGGCGCCTTAAAACCATCGACCACAACCACGGTGAACTGAACGTCCGTCCCCTTGTGCTCCCGAGCCTCCAGGTAGTGAATGGGGAGCACAGTCGTGAACGGAGCCCTCTGGATACCTGGCGACCTCCAGTTGTATTTAGCCTTGCCTGCGTACACGGATCTCTGCGCAGGTCGACTTATATTTCTCTGATACTCGTGGGAAAAACATGGAAAATAGTAAGCAAAAACAAAATAAAGGGGCCGGCACCCTTCAAAAACCGGAGGAAGGGAGTAACTCTAACCGTGAAGGTGGAGCTACATCATTAGGAGCAAGGGTAAGCGACACTTTGGCATCGAAGCCAGGTGGAAGTGGATCCGTCAAAGGAGATAGGGGGGAGTGAAGGAGATCCCTCCTTCGAAGCGTGGATACAGGGAGAGACGGTCGGCGTTCAGAGTTCTGGAAAGACTGGCTGCGACCCCTGAGGGGCAGCTTACAGTCGAACAGCGTAAGTCTGTAGCATGGGCTAAAGAAACTGTCGGCTGTGATAGCTCGGAAAGGGCCCTTGTGTCTAAAAGACAGAGGTCCCAGGATGAGTTGGAACCGGGTGACAGTAAGCGGGCCAAGGTGCAGGCAGACAAGACGTCGGGTGCTCCTAGGGATCGGAAACTGAAGCTATTCAGTGAGATCCTAAAGGAGCACGTGCTGGTGCTAGCCGTCATTGACAGAAGTCAAGAAGATGGGAGCATCACGTCAGAGAAGTGGAGGGTAGCGCATAATGCACTAAACTCCATTTTTCTACGGATCCTGAGAGAAAATCCGGGATCCCCTCCATCCTACAGAGATGGGGGATGGTACCAGGGGCGCGTGAAGTTGACTGCGTGCTCAGACCAGAGATCGGCTGACCTGTACAAAAGAGCAGTAGCCGAAGTAGGTGAGGTATAGCAGGGGGCGAGGCTCGAGGCAGTCTGCAGGGAGGAAATCCCGAGCAGGCCGAGGGCACGTGTATGGCTGCCAACCGAGCCGGATAAGCCGGAAGAGATCCTCGAGATCATCCGGGCCAGCAATCCCGATCTTCCGACCGAAGACTGGAGGATTGTAAAGCGAGAGGAGGCTAAGGGAGGCTTTAGATTGGCAATCATGCTGATCAATAAAGAGTCCCTGGCTACCCTCGCAAAACTAAAGGGGGTGATCAACTTCCGGTTCGGGTCGATCACCCTTAAAATATATAAAAAAGATGAGACCGAGGCGACTACGAAAGACCAGCCTGGGAGTGACGGTGAACGGACTCAGCAGGAGATGGTCAAGCGGGCTGAGGACGGCCGGAAAAGTGCTCCGGACGCAGGAAACATCGTAACTGGAGGTAGCCTCCTCTCACTGGAGTTTGATGGGGACATCCTGTCGGGCTCTCGACGAGAGGATGATAGCGGCCGGAACAACGAGCCAGATGGCACTATCCCGATGCAGGGGGTGCAGGTAGAGGTGAGTAAGGTTGACTATAATGTTTAGCATTGTACAAATAAACCTACATCACACGAAGGCTGCCTCGGCAGCTCTCGTGCTCAGACTGACTAAGTCTGATGACGACTTGGTGTTAATCCAAGAACCTTGGATTAGCAATAACAGGATCTGTGGCCTCAGAATGAAAGGGTATAAAGTACTATACTCAAGCAACTCTGACAAGATCAGATCCTGTATTTTAGCGAAAAATAATTTGAATATTTTTCTTCTTCCTCAATTTAGTAGCGGTGATGTTACAGCAGTGAGTGTTGAGGCTGGCTGTGAAAAATTATGGCTGGCCTCAGCATATATGGATCGGGAAAAAGGGATTCCACCGGATAACCTGGGGGAATTAATCCGGGAAGCAGATCACAGAAGGGTAGGTGTTATACTCGGATGTGATGCAAACGCACATCACACCATATGGGGAAGCACAGACATCAACGAGAGGGGTGAGTTATTTTTTGATTATTTATTAAATACCAACCTTTTAGTTTGCAATATTGGACGAGAACCGACATTTATTGTTAAAAATCGACAGGAGGTTCTAGATGTGACCTTTGCGTCGGAAACGATTTTTCATATGATCAGAGGGTGGAGAGTGGCGAAGGAGCACTCATTCTCTGATCATCGATATGTAACATATAACCTCTAAATTAAACCTGTAGCCCGGAAAGCCTTCAGGAATCCCAGAAGGACAAACTGGAACAAATATAGGGAAGTGTTGGAGGAACTATTGCCGCTGGAGGTCCCGGGACCTCCGGCGACGGTAGAAGAATTAGACTGCATGGTGAATATTGTCACAAGAGCGTGCAATCTTTCATTTAATGCTGCGTGCCCCCTGATAAAGCCTAGGGGCAGGCAGAAGCCGATATGGTGGACCAAAGAGTTGGGAACGTATCGGAGAGTGTGTAGGACAGCTTTTAACAAAGCTAAGAGCACAAGGGAGGTTCGGGATTGGGACTCCTATAAGGAGGACCTAAGAAAGTACAAAAAAGAGTTGAAGAAGGCACAAAGGGGGTCCTGGAGACTCTTCTGTTGTAGGATGGAGGAGGTCTCTGAGACTTCTCGCCTTAGGAAAATTCTAGCTACTAACCCGACCAGTCCTAGTTATTTAATTAGACCAGACGGGTCATGGACAACTTCAAGTGCGGAATCATTGGAGCTCCTTATCGAGACCCATTTTCCGGGAAGCTTTGAAGACTCGATGGAGCCTGGAGCTCATCGAGCAACACCTTCATTAGAGATGGAGGGCATCTTGGACAGGGAGCGAATTCGGTGGGCGCTGAACGGTTTTAAGCCGTATAAATCGGCGGGCCCGGATCGGATTATACCAGCAGAGATCCAAAGGAATTCGGCAGTCATCCTCCCCTGGCTGGAGGGTATCTTCAGAGGGTGTCTGATACTAGCTTATATTCCTAGGAAATGGATGGAGGTCAGAGTGGTCTTTATCCCGAAATCGGGAAAAACCTCACATGCCTATCCAAAGGACCTGAGACCTATAACTCTATCATCCTTTCTGTTGAAAACCTTGGAAAGGTTGGTAGATGTAGGCACTCGATCAAAAATTGAGCCCAGGAATTGGGCAACGTCGCAGCATGCGTACTGTAAGGGTAAGTCGGTGGACACAGCTCTGCACGATCTGGTACGCATGATTGAGAAGTCAATCTACTCGCAAGAGTTCTGTATGGTAGCATTTCTCGACATTGAGGGCGCCTTTAATAATGTAAAAACGGAGGCGATCATGGAAGGACTGCTACCTTTGAACGTGGATTACCCCATAATAAGGCTGATAAATCAGATGCTGGTAGGCAGGATTATTACTTCGGAACTGGGGGAGGCCACCATTAGAAGGCGGGTGGTTAGAGGAACCCCTCAAGGAGGTGTAATGTCCCCCTTTCTTTGGAGTGCGGTGATGAATGGTTTGCTGTTGGAACTGGAGAGAGAGGGGATAGGGGTTGTAGCATATGCAGATGATGTAGCGATGGCTGTCTCTGGCAAATATCTGGGTACGATTAGGGACGTTATGCAGAATGCGCTCCTGATCGTTACGAAATGGACCAGCAAATGTGGATTAGGTATCAACCCTTCCAAGACTGAGCTGGTACTATTTACTAAGAAGTATAAAATTCCGGTAGTTAGCCCTCCTACCGTGAATGGCATTAGGCTGGCTTTTGCTGACAGAGCAAGATTTCTGGGCATAATCTTGGATAGTAAGCTCAGCTGGAAGCCTAACATTGTGGAAAGGGTGAATAAGGCTAATGTAGCCATTTACTCGTGTAGGAACGCCATAGGTAAGAAATGGGGTCTGAAACCAGAGCTGGTGCACTGGCTCTATACGGCAGTGGTAAGACCAGTGCTGACGTACAGGGTTGGCGTGTGGTGGCCAGCTCTGGAGAAGGCAACATATATAAAAATGATGGAAAAGGTGCAAAGAACGGCCTGCATACTTATAAGCGGGGCACTTAGGTCAACACCTACACGCGCTTTGGAGGTTATGTTTCACCTTCTTCCAATCGAATTTTTTGGTAAACAGATAGCAGCCAATGTGGCTAAGAGACTCTCGGCTGTCTCTCAGTGGAAGTGTCTTCACGCGGGACACTCGATGATAACTAGATCGCTAAGGGAAGAACTGGCGAATCTAGATTATATTAAGCCAACGTTGTGCTTCGATAAAGGTTTCCGGACCATCTGTCCTTCGAGAGAATCTTGGAGGAACGGATCAATACTGGAAAACGAGGCACTGCAATTTTTCACGGACGGCTCTAAGCTAGACGGTAAGGTAGGAGCCGGAGTCTTCTGTGAGAAGCTTAACGTTAATATTTCCGTCCGTCTCCCTGACTACTGCAGCGTGTACCAGGCTGAAGTGGTGGCGATAGGCGAAGTCGTGACATGGTTGAAGCATAATGTGGTATCCGTGAGGGATATCGCAATTTATGTGGACAGTCAAGCGGCGGTCAGGTCGCTTCAGGCGGTTTGTCTGAAGTCACGGGTGGCGCTGGATTGCCGATCATCTCTTAACGAGATGAGCGAGTATTTCAGCATCCAGATAATCTGGGTTCCTGGTCACTCGGACGTCACGGGAAACTGCAGGGCGGACGATCTAGCTAGGTACGGCACGACTCTCCAGATACAGCCGGGAAGGGCGGGTCTGGGGAGGCCTATAGCAGCACTCCAATTGGCGCTCAGTAAGCAGGCAATTGCCTTGACAAATGAGAGGTGGACCAACTCTCTCACGTGCAGGGTAGCAAAACAGGTTTGGCCAAAACTGAACCTGAGGCGCTCCAAGGCACTAGTATCCCTAGGAAAACGAGAGTTAGGATTGGTCGTAGGGATACTGACAGGACACTGCCTTTTTGGGGAACATGCAAGAAGGATGGGTCTACAGACTAATGACTTTTGTAGAAGTTGTTTGGACGAAGAGGAGGAGGAGACGTTGGATCACTTCCTATGTTCGTGTCCGGCACTATCATGCAGAAGGCATAAGTACTTAGGTGTGTACAGTATGGACAGCCTTTCGCAACTCGCGGGCTGTAGAGTGCGAGATATTTTACGCTACATAAGTAGCTCTGGATGGTTTCAACGGGAGTAAAGGGGAGATAGGATCCTGTGGTATCACAATGGGCCACTACTGGCCTAAGTGTGCGATAGCAGCCACTCTAACCTAACCTAACCTAACCTATGGTAAACAGTTAGTGTAAATTTTTTCAAAAACAAAATTAAATTGGAATTTAGTTTCCTATCCAATTTCGATACGAAAAAAAAATTCCTAAATTATAAAATTTTAGGACAAACATGATTTCTCAGTAGGCCAGAAAATGATATTTTTGACAAAAATACCATGAAAATATTTTTCCTAATTCCGTTTCCTACAGGGAAAACCAGAATCGAGCTGCTGATGAGAAGACTGATTTTTTCAAATCAATACTCTCATTTGTTCGAAACTGATTGTTGTGATTCTTACACATTAGCCATCTATAAGTCAAAAATTCAAATATGTTAAGTCCTTATGACTTATACGGTTTTTAGGATATCATAAAACATTCCTTTCCTTTGTCCAATTTTAATTTTAGTTGTTATACCTCGTTTTTATTTATTTATTTGTTTGTGATATTGAATATAAAATACAGGATTTTAAAAACCGTTTGTTATTTGGGATTTTTATTAGTTTCGGGAATTGGCAATTAAGTCGCTATTGATAACCGATGTTCGATAACTTTGATGCTTTGCAAAGGTAATTATAACTTCTATTCACCACATGTTATTTAGGCTGAAAACAAATTTTAAATCATTTTCTCTTGGTTTGAAAGTGAGAAATTGAAAAAATACCGATTTTATCGAACTTTGCGCTCAAGTCACGACCTCTAAAAGTCTAAGAAATCTTCGATTGACCAATATGTTTTCAAAGTTTCTAGCATAACCTCACATGTCTAGAGAGTGTCCCGTTAGATGTCTCAACATGTTTTCCGCCCCATACAAACAAGGACCACCCTAAAAAAAAAAAATATATATATATATATATATATATATATATATATATATATATATATATATATATAAATATATATATATATATATATATATATATATATATATATATATATATTTATATATATATATATATAAATATATATAAATATATATATATATATATATGTATATATATATATATATATATATATATATATATATAATGTGTGTATATATATACATGCGGCCATTTTTTTGTTTTATTTTTCAAAATACTTATTACACCACGTCTATCTATAACACTAAAGAAAAACAGATGGCGGCAATTTTTTTAGTTTGGCGTCAATATAACATTTTTATTTTTATTATTAAATTATTTATAATTTAATTATTTTCTGTAGTCAATTTTTGTGTGCTCTTAACAATATGATGAAACGATATTCATTTGTTGTTGTTGGGCTTTTTGCCCAATATATTATTAAGTCAAGTTTAATGGTCAAAAAAGGAAAATAAAGAGAAAGCTAAAAATTACTATATATAAGAGAATAATGTTGTAATAAACTAATCCCTGGTAAAATAAATATCAAGATTTATTAATATATGTATTAAAACATGATTTTTTACCCGCTCATAATATATTTATAGCCATTCATAACGATAAAACCATATACACATATATAAATAATAAACACTTAGACGTAATAATCTATGTGTGTACAATGTATTTATTCTTAGTTGAATAAGATAAATAATTTATCTTATACATATATCATAAATTTGCCTAAAACAATATAAAATGCATGCACTGAACTTAAAACTATTATATAGAAACTATGTATATATAATCACAATACCCTTGATAATTTATAGTACGTTAGCTCCAATAAGAGGTTAATATTTTTTATAAAAAAATTTAAAATAAATTATTCACCCTATTATTTATCAACACCAATAACTAAAAAGTGAATTAATCCACTGCACGATTTTTTAATTATAATTTATAATATTTATATATCATAAAATACACATAAATTCCATTAACGATTTTATAATTTAATTTTTAGTGTTACAAATTAATTAAGTTTAAATTTTTCATTTTTAAGCAAAATTATCATTTTTTAACTAGAATTTTCGCACAAATTTAAATATAACTGCTAAATTTATTTTCTTAAGTTTTAATTAACTAAATAACATTGTTTATTGAAACTTTAACTATGTTTATATAATTTTCTATTTTATTATTTAATTGTTAAACTATTTTTACAAACAAAATTTTAACCAGAAACAACTTAATTATTTGTAATAACGCACTACATATTTTTGAACTCTACATTATTTTAAATATTAACTAATTTGTTTTAGGGAGAGAGGAGAAACAATAACAAATATCGAACAAAAAGTTTTTCTTTAATTTTTAGTTAAAACTTGAAATACTAATTTTTTTTTATTCATAATTCAAAATTACTGTATTTCGAGATAAAAATAGAAAATTTCTTTCTATCATGACAACCGAAAAAGAACTGCGCTTTATGGAAAAGAGAAAATTGTATCTGGAAAATATGTGAAAACCCTTGATGTTCGCTTTTTGTTGTTTTATTTCCTTTTTTCGGTTTAGTTTGTGTGTTAAAAAAGAATTCAAAAAATTATCGTGGCGTATTTTTTGTCTTTTTCGTTTGGGATGCGAAACACGAATTGTAAATACGATTGGGATTTGAGTTTAGGATGTTTTTCGCTGTTATAGATTGTGCGTTCATTCTCTGCAATGATTAAAAAATTAAATTTTCGCACTGTGATTTTTAGTTTCATATTTTCAATAAAAATTTATCGTTTTTTAAAATTTGATGTCTACTTTCTACAAATACTATAGAGTCGAGAGTATCTGTATCCAATCTATATGATTTGGAGGAAATCTACTAACAAAATCATACATCTCACAACAAAATAACATTTTTCTCCTATTTCTTTCAGTTTCGTGCTAAAATGAGACATAATATTGATTCTGTGCAAAAGATTATTTTCTTTCTTCAATTTTATGTTTCATAGCCAAACCAATGAAAAATGTACAGAGAATTCATAATTGAACATCTCCGATATGTAGCATCCTCGCAAAGAAAATCGTGACACAACGAAATGCTCGCGAATACACAAGAAACTAATATTATGTATACTATACGTATCCCTTCACCAATCTCCATATAGATACATGTAATAAAATAGATTGCGTAAGTAATACGATGTGTATAAACATGGCATATCGCATCTCGGATACAATAAATATATTGTTTTGCACATAGTTTTGTATATTTGGCTTGATACACAATGAAACACATCGCGACCATGCCACCATGAACACATACAGAAGTGATCATCAAAATCGGGTGTCTTGAATTAATCAGCATTTTGAGAAGGACTCCTTCGATTATTTCCATACCGCATATTTAATTATTGCATATATTGTCCTATTTTTCTGTTCAACTTGAAAATGCCCTTTCGTCAGAATTTAAGACTTAACAGAATTCATAATACATCCAGAATAATTCAAAATTATGGATGTAGGTTAAATATTTAAAATTACCTAATTAATAACACGTACATTTGGGGAATATGGTCAATATTTCAAATCATATTTTAAGTAGCATAAAAGTCAAGTACCCTCATATTTAGCTTTCCGTATTAATTAACTCAACAATTATTAATTGCGCTAACATAATGCTATTTGAACAAAACATAATAACTTTAAGCAATCAGAAGAGTTTCTTTTTTTTCTTTAATAAATTTATTTATTTATCTAATATATAAAAATGGTGTCTGTAATGATTGTAATAGCCTTCCTCAGGAACCAGACATCGCTGAAATTTTTACCATAGATTAGGATTTTAATGGTTTGGGTTTTTGTTTTGGTTTGAACTTGCTAGGTGGCACTGTTGTCAAAATATAACGGTTTTTTTGATTCTGAGCAACGAAGCATCTTAGGAACTTCAGATTTTAACCACAGGTTTGTTTCGCTGCTATTTGGGTGTTTGTGAAATTTGGACTCGATAGGTGGCGCTGTTTTCAAGATAGTAGGTGGTAATACATGCCGTATATTTTTCGGCGCCGCAAATTCTACTATGCAATTGCAAAAATAAACGAAAACTTTATGAAAAATATAATTTGAAATTCAAATTTCCTTGGCAAAATTGATTGAGTAGCCAGGATTTCGAAATGCAAATTGCTTGCTTGCTAGCCGATCGAATATCTACCCCTACGATTAAAAATAAAATTTTACAAAAATAAAAGAGTACGCGAAAACATTGATCGCAGGATGCTTAAAAGTGCATACATTTTCAATTATTTATTGTGTTACCAACAACACGAAGTGACCGTTAAAGATAATTTCATTGTATTGTAAAATTAAGTGTTTCTTTCATAAAAATGCGACGCTGAAATATGGTCGTAATACGCGAAGAAACCAAGCGATTAGACGATATAGAGAAAATATTAAGGCTGACCAACACTTATCAGAATTAAGGATACAAAGGCAGCGCAACTTGCAACGTGTAATTCAACAAGAAAATATTACCGAAATTCGAAGAGTTACTACTCGAAGGGCAAATAAAAATGCTCGAGCTGCGGCAAGAGCATCGAACGCTCAATACGAGCGGAACAGAAGAGCATTAGTAATTGCTTCATTTCATCGGATTGCTTTTAATTATGAAGCAGACATCGATTATTACGTCCACATTTGTATCGGTGAAATGGATAAAGAATGCAATTATTGTCATGCATTAAAATTTAAAAATGAAACTTCTGGGATGTGTTGCGCTTCAGGTAAGTTTTTTTAAGCATTAATCACCCTCTTCCCCCTTTTTATTACGTCAAAAATTCAAAAAATATTATCGTAAAACATTTCAGGTAAAGTTGTTTTACCAATTTTAAATTCACCACCTGAACCTTTAAATCCTTGATGACAGGAGAATCAAGTGATTCAAAGCTATTTTTGTCAAAAATAAGGAAATTTAATCAATGTTTCCAAATGACATCGTGGTTGTAATTTTGCATCAACTTTTAAAATTCAAGGCTAAGTTTATCACCACATTGGATCAATGTATCCAATGCCAAATGACAATGCGAAATTTTTGCAAATATATTTTATTGGATATAATGAACAGCAAGTTCAAAAACGTTGCGAAATACATCACATAACCATAATTCGAGAGCGTGAAATCATTAATACAATTCAACAGTTTTTAATAGAAAAAATTAATTAATACAATTGTTCCAAAAAAGTACACCACAATTGGAAAATGATAATTACATGATCGTCATTAAAGCAGATAAAACACCAACAGGTACCCACGTCCGTAGTTATAATGCACCAACAGTTGATGAAGTTGCTATTGTAATGGTTGGGGAAGCTTTTGAATCACGTGACATAGTTATTAAGCGTAGAGATAACATCATTCAGAAAATTGAAGACACTCATCGCTCTTACGACGCATTGCAATACCCTTTAATTTTTTTGGAAGGTGATGATGGATACCACATCAACATAAAACAAACAAATCCATCCACCAGTGCGGAACTGACCAAAAAAGTTAGTGCTATGACTTATTACGCTTATCGACTAATGATTAGATCTACTGAAGACAATCACATTCTTAAATGTAGATATTTATACCATCAGTATGTTGTCGATATGTATGCCAAAATCGAGAGTGAACGTCTACGATACATTCGTTTTAATCAGTCAAAATTACGAAAAGACACTTGCGTGATGCAATAAATGGGAATTTAGACAGAAGTATTAATGCCAATGATATCGTCAATACTGTTATTCTTCCTTCATCAAACATTGTCAGTCCACGTCATATGCAAGAGTATTTTCAAGACGCTATGACTTTCGTTCGCCATTACGGAACACCCGATTTATTTATAACATTCACATGCAATTCAAAATGGAACGATATTGTAGAATTATTAAAGCATGGTCAACAATCGCATGATCGACATGGCATTATAGCACGAGTTTTTAAACAAAAGCTAAAATCCTTAATGGATCTCATTACAAAGTATCATGTGTATGGGCAAACGAATTGTTGGATGTAAAGAGTGGTTAAATTTTAAGGGCCGACGTTGAATGTGAACCACACCTAAACATCAAGTTTTTTTCTGCATTTAATTTGACATTTCTCAATGTCAGACTAACTCAATTTGAACCATGGAAAGATACACAATCGAGCAACGCGTTAAAGTTATTCAGGCATATTATGAAAATGGGCGTTCAAATCAAAATGCATATCGTGCACTTCGTGATTTTTTCGGTCAATTTAATCGTCCAAATGTGCGTACAATCGGAAAAATCGTGCAAAAATTTGAGCAAACCGGGTCTGTAGGAGATTTTAAAACACCAGTGCATGCTCGTACAGCTCGTACTACAGAAAATATTGCTGCTGTTCGCGATAGTGTGGCTGTCCACCTCAACTCGTCGTCGTGCCCAACAATTGCACCTCTCACGCTCGTCGTTGATTGACATTATGCATAAAGACTTGCATTTACACACTTATAAGGTGCAATTGACTCAAGAACTAAAGCCTCTTGACCATTCCAAACGTCGTCAATGGTCAGAATGGTGGCAAGAAATGGCAACAGTGGATGATCAATTTTCGAAGAAAATCATCTTTAGTGATGAGGCACATTTTCACCTCAGTGGATTCGTCAATAAGCAGAATTGACGCATTTGGGCGAATCATAATTCAAAAGTGATTGTCGAAAAACCAATGCACCCACAAAGAGTGACTGTTTGGTGTGGTTTATGGGCTGGCGGCATCATCGGGCCGTATTTTTTCCAAAATGAGACCGGTCAGGCAGTTACTGTGAATGGTGTTCGCCATCGTGAGATGATAACGAACTTTTTATGGTCCGAATTGGAAGATATGGATGTAGACGATATGTGGTTTCAACAGGACGGTGCCAGTTGCCACACAGCTAACGAAACAATGGCTCTTTTGCGCGACAAATTCAATGGCCGTGTTATCTCACTTGATTTGACACCATTGGACTTCTTTCTTTGGGGTTATTTGAAAGAAAAGGTGTACGTCAATAAGCCAGCAACAATTCAAGAGCTAAAGGATGAGATAATTCGGCACATTAACGGCATAGAACCTTAATTATACCTAAGCGTCATCGAAAATTTGGACCATCGGGTAGAGGTGTGCTGCCGCGGTCGCGGCGGCCATTTGGCCGATATTTTGTTCCATACATAATTGAACCATACCATATTATCATAATAAAAAGAATTGACAATAATTTCCTAAATAACTTGTGTTTTATTCAAAATCAACATCGACCCTTAAAATTTAACCACCCTTTATTCGATCGAATGGCAAAAACGAGGACTTCTTTATGCGCTGACAAATTAAATAAGATCAATCGATATCGACAACGTAATAAGCGCTGAAATTCCTGATGAAGACACGGATCCAGAATTGTTTGAAGTTGTTAAATTAAATATGGTTCATGGTCCATGTGGAGCATTTAATATGAATTCACCATGTATGATTAATGGTAAATGTTCCAAAAGTTTTCCTAAAGATTTTACAATGCATACGTCTACTGGAATTGATGCACTGAGAAAAAAAAACCAGTAAAAATAAAAAAATATACATATAAAATCAAAAAAATATACATATATTTTTTAATCGAAAAGTCTCGTTTTTAAAATCAAAAGGATAATCTTTTTATTTGAATTGTTTTTATTTTCAAAAATACTTTCCTTACTTATGTCAAGTAATTTTCTTAAATTTTAAGAGATTGTTTTTTAAGAATAAAAAACTATTGGTTAATTCTAAAAGATTTATTTTAATTTTTAAATAATTATTTTTAACAAATGTCACAATATTTTTAAATCAATGTTTGCGGGAAGCTAGCAAAACCAAAGGGTCATCTACTCATAAGAACATAACATATCTACCACGTATGACGTAAATTAGAAAATTACCTCCTCCTCCCCAATTTTTAACCCCAGGGCCATTATGTAAAAATATAACCCTTAAAAAATATAATGAGAACCTCCTCAAGTTCTTTCTTGATTTCATTTCGTACAGATAAAAAGTTGTTCTATTCAGTCAGTACTCATTAAGTTGCAACGACCAAGCTGGAAAAATTCAAACCTTCATACCTTTAGTATAACACAAGAACATATCGATTTGGCGAATTATATAAATAGCCGAAAAACTTAAAAAAAAAAAAACGAATTGAAAAATAATACAACGGGATTTCTGGCAAAACAATAGATATAAACATTTTCGTAAGTTGTCATTATTATCAAAAAAATTGTTTTTAAATCCTAAAACACTTCTTTTGAAATAAATTATTAAGTTCAAATAAATAAACTTTTTAAATTTAAAAAGTATTTTATAAATTTTTTATTTTATTTTTTATTTTTGGGTACCCAAAATTTCATATAGAAATCGCATGTATGCGTTAAATACAATAAAATTCGAGGTTACCAAGGGGTTGGCAATTGCGTAGCGAATCATTAAAATTCGCTAAGGCATTGTGATTATACTTTGTTTGAAAGTTCAAAGTATTTTCAATATTTTTGTAGTTTGGTCACTGCAGTCTGATGAGACGACCGAATTTTTTAATACAAAAAAAAAAAAAAAATTCAATGTTTCATTAGTTCGAAACCAAACTTCCATCATCTTGATAACCTCACCTTGATGTAAAAATACCATCTGGCTATCAATCCAGAATAACCCAAAATTTCATGAAGCAGTTAATTATCCAACGGAATTTTTAAATTCCATAAATATACCAAATTTGGCACCACATCATTTGTAATTAAAAATTGGTTCTCCAATTATTTTATTGCGCAATATTCAAACGCCCAAATTGTGTAACGGAACTCGCTTGGTAATTAAAAAAATATATGGCAATGTTATCGAAGCGACAAGTATAACAGGAAAATTCGTAAGAGAACATGTATTAATATCACATATTCCTATGATACCAACAGATTCGCCAATTCCATTCAAGCGACTTCAATTCCCAATTCGATTGGCATGTTCAATTACAATAAATAAGTCACAAGGCCAAACATTTAACATATGTAGGATTGATTTGAAATCACCATGCTTCTCCCATGGCCAACTTTATGTCGCATGTTCTCGCGTCGGAACGCCATCTGGATTATACGTTTTTGCTGCAAATGGCAAAACTATGAACGTTGTTCATCGTGCAGCTCTTCAATAATGTAATATTTTATTTATTTCATTTATTTAAATTTAAATCACATTTAAAATAAATTAATTTGTTTTCAGATTACACTGGATGGATGAAAAATAATAAAAACTAATTTTATTTATGAATCTCGATTATCCGTGATCCGATTATCCGTGAACCTCGATTATCCGGGATTATCCGGGATTTTTTATTCTCTTGGTTAATGTGAATTTCATTTGATTAACCGGGATTTATTTTAGTTCTAATAAAAATCATTCGATCAACCGGGATTTTTGATTATCCGGGAAGTCCCAATCATCCCGGATAATCGAGTTTCAAGTGTAAATAAATGTGACGGAGCGATGAGAAAAATACGAAAATCGCGTTACCGAACAAATACAAGAAGCAATTGTTAGACCTGTGACAGACTATGGATTAATAAAACGCGATTAGTGATTTTTTCGAGTTAAGCGCTAGTGTGTCAACTAGAAGATTAGTTATTCTCGATTAGGTTTGAGGTTTAGTGACTAAACTGGTTGAGTCAACTAATCTTCAAAATTTTTGAAGATTTATCATATTTATGAGATTAGTGGGACGGACTACAAGTAGTGCCATTACACGTCGGAGATTTTAACTCTTATGATATTTCATTGTTTGTGCGCATTTGATTCAAATAATAGTAAAATTAAACAAATAAAAAATATACTTGTGAATTGCAATAAACCCTGTTTATTTTAAAACTGAAAATGATGAGTTCATTCGTTATTTAATTATTACATAACAATTAATTGTAAATAGATATTTACGATGTTTATTATTAAATAAATATTTATTTAATGAAATAAATAACTAATAAATTCAAATGATATGTCATTTGTTATAATATTGATACCGTGCAATCGAGGCGCCATTATAGTATTTTACATTTGCACCGCGATTAGCTAAACTGTAGTATGTCAACGCAAGAGGATTTATGATCGAATAGCTAAACGAGTTTAACTAATCTCGTTTTGTTAATCCCTATAGTCTGTCACAGGTATTATCTGCGTTGGAGTTTATTTTTGTTGTTTTCGTTTGCACCATAAATGGTTTTACGTTGTGTGTAATGCGTTTGCAATACCTTCTGGGATTCAAACGATTAAACTAATTAAACTAGATGAAAATATATATGAGATTTTAGAATTGTATGTCTATTTTAACCACTCTAACATAATCTGTATAATCCAAATGCCTACATTTTATCCTATTACCTCTTCATTCTATCATTTAAAACAACTTCCTATCAACAATACCTTTACCTTAGAATTGAAATCCTAATTCCTGTTACTCAGTAAATATGAACATCAATATGTTAACGTACCTTGTGCAAAAATAGAACAAGTAAGATACTTAGAAACCGACCAAACGGCACAGTGGTTAAAGCTTTGGCGTTTGATTACGATCGATGATGGAAATGAACACAACTATGACCCCCTGTCGGAGTGTACAACTCATGGGCCGACCCATCTTCCATGTCAGTATTATACGCTGGCATGGAGCTATGCAATGTGCAGATGGTTCTACGTAAATCGGACCTATAGCCGTATACGTCCTCGATTTGGCAAGCAATGCGTAAAGTAGGACGGTAAAAATGAACTGCGAAAGAGTTAGGAGTGCTTCGGCCCCAGAACAGATTGCATAGATTAAAACATAAACAAAAAAAAAGTTACTTAGAAGTTTTAAATTCGTCTTTATGAATAATTTATTTAAGATTTTTTTGGCTTTTTAAACAAAATTTTATTTTTATTGACATTCACAATGTTTACGACTTTTATTAAGTCATTGCAGCAAACATAAGTACAAAGCAAAAGTTGATTTTTTGTAGATTGGTCGTCGTAACCTGATGAGTAAACCAACTTTTTATCAGTATGAAACCAAACTGCCAACAAGAAACTTAAGGTAATTTTTCTACTTTTTGTGGTAAATATATTATTGTGAGTAAATGACCTCTTTGTTCCCAATGACTCTAAATCGTAAACAATGTGAATGTCATTCAAGATATATTACAACACATTCACCTTCTTGACCAATTCGTGAATACAGCCAAAGTGTAGGCAAGTAAATATATTTTACTTTGGTTTTTTCAATTGTGATGGTGTTAATTGTGATTGTTTCGTATATTGGTCTATTTCAGCACTCTCGAATTAATTACACAATCCAGTTAGCGTCAAATCTGTGTGACAACAATTATGATAATCAACACTTACTTATACACAATCAACTTCCCAACCACCCCATACTTTTCTTGCCTTTATTTATCGCTGGATCGCAGATAAATTTGAATTTTTGATTTATAGATGGCTAAATGTGAAAGAATCACAACAATCATGACGTTGTATTATTACATTGAAATACATATTGTATATATATATATATAGAACAATACCATGTAGTTGTACTGCTAGCGAATTACTGCGTAGCGTACGAAATTTGATTCTTTCATATTTCTATCTATATTCTCTTTACACAACTAACCTTTCCTGTTTACGAATTTATTATATTTTACTTTGGTTTTTCGATTCCCAAGTATAACAAAATTCGCCTTTTTTGTCATTTTTCGAAGTAAAAACTTATATTTAGTTTCAACTTATAGTATTGCTTTCGACTTAAAATAAGATGCTGTATGAAAAGTGTCGCAAATTTCTTTTTGATATTGTATTATTTAATTTAAAATGTATTGTGATTGATGCAGATCATCTTGTTCTAAATTGAACTGATAATATAGAAAATTTAAAATAATAATTAACACTGTTAAATTACGTTAAAAAAGAAATGTTGGGATTAGGACAAAGTTCACTTGATTATATTGATAAAATGTGTTGTTGCTGTAGGACAATTTAAGACAATTTCCCCACAAATAATATCACTTTAACGCCACTTAAATTTTCCCGATATTCACTCTCGCTTTTATTCTAACGCGTATCGTGTCTTAACCAACACTCACCGAAAACTTTCTTAAGACTCGTCACTCACTGCGTTCATCACACCTGTATTTAAATACAACGCTGAACTTTTCAGACGGTTCACGAACATGCGCAACCAATCTGCCACAATCTGCAGTACCACTACACTGTTGCATAACTACTTCTAATGCTACTACTTAAAGCTAGTCACTAAATTTTATAAGTGTTTAGCGAACCCGACAGACGTTTTCCTGCCCGAACATTGGCTGACATGTTATTAATGGGTTCAGCAAACGTTTTCTCGATATTCAAATTTTCTATAAACTATATACCACACATGGCCAAACTCCACGTGTTTCACGACACGTGGAGCCGAATTATAATAATTTCTCGTTACTAGAGCCAACTTAATCGAAATCGCAATTTTCAATTAAGAGCACAAAATAATTTTAATGAATTATTGAATATTATTTAATTTTTTATTTCTTTTCGAGAGCCGCATTCACTCTTTCAAAAAGCCACGTGCGGCTCGCGAGCCGCAATTTGGCCATGTGTGCTATATACTGTGTATTATATTAACTATATAAGTGACGATTAACTATATAAGTGACATTTGACATGGGGTTTGACAATTCAATGTTTTCGTTTCGTCATTGTGTGATTTGTTGTTGTAAAAAATAAAATAAAAAAATAAGTGGAATTTCTCTTTATCCTGCACGGTTCTATTCTCGTGTTACAGCCGGACGATATTTGCTGCTTGTCATTGGCACATTTGGCGAAAGAGACGGTTTTTTCGTGAAATTGGTGAAATCTTAATTCATACATGCATTTATTTTATTTCATGTTTTGTCCACTTTTCTTAATTCATTTTTAAAATAAATAGAAGATTTTTAGGCTAAAGTTTCCTTTGCGTATACATCGAGAAAATCAGGTAAGGAGTATACATTTTTAAAAATTTTAATTGCAGGATTGTTTATTAACAGTTTTTAGGAGGAGGAAACTAAATTTTTACAGAAAATTTTTTGATTTTCGGAAAAATTGTACACTTTTTTTATTTTTTCAATATTTTTTGTTGTTTTATTTATTTCTATTAATAATAATTGCTTCGTCAACCTTGCAGCCACAGATCAAACAGTTTTTATCGCTCTTATCGCTTCTTCTGATAGTGCCACAAATGTTAAAAAAATCAAATTTTGTAAATATTAAGTTATTTTAATGTAATTTTAATGGGTCACGGTCTCTTTATCGTAAACAATTTATCGTGTTTCAATTTACCGCGAACATTTAACCGTAGAACCGTTTATCGTAGACACAATTTACCGTGGACACAATTTGTGGGACAATTTATCGTATGCCAGTTTATCGTAGTTTGTAAATTTACCCGTATAACAAAATGATTTGTAAATAAAAATTAAAGTGTCTTTAAAAAGTAGCGTTTATAAAATTTTTATTGTATTCGGCCATTCCCATTTATTTAATCAATTATCCCCGGTATCTAGGGGACCGGGATGAGACACAGCCCTGACTTTTCAAACGCAAAAATCTTTACGGGCGTGCAAATGATTTTGATTCTGGTTTACCAAAGAGCATGTGAAATTAAAGCGCATTTCATTTGCCAGATTATGTAATTTACTTTATTATTTTTTTAAATAAATAGCTGTAATTAATACGCAAAGCGTCTATTGTTGCTGGTTTATCAGCATAACCCGGTGACTTTAAAAAACCTTTCTGAAAGGAATCGAGAGTTGTCAAATCTCAAGACCTCGGCAGCCAATTAATAATGCGTGCATCGTAACGCTTGGTGATGAACGATATTTTTTGCCTTTCTGTCAGGAGAGAAAATGAATAGCGCTGATGGTTTACCTATTCTTGTGATTTATTAAATGTCATTGCGAATTGAAGACAAACCGAAAACTGATCACGCCTAAATTGAAACGGCAAGTCGGTTGGAATCAATGGTATTCTTGGAATCAGAACATCCTCGCCTTTGAACTTACCTATGATTATCGTTGCTTCAATCACGTTGTACATCAGCTACTTAACAGTGAGTCTACTTCCATTACATAGTTTTGGTTGGTTGGTAGGCGTAACATGATTACCATTGAACCGACCTTGAGCTGCAAATTGTGCGGCGGCATTCTTGGCAAATCCAATGAATTCAGGAATTCAATTGGATAATTAACGACTTTTTGAATCTGTAATGGAATCGATCGACTTAAATGAATGCAATTGGCCAGCGATTTGACTTTGAATTTTTATATTCAAATCGTCTACGTCCTTATTTCGCGCTTCCAAAAGGGTTCGTTCGCTCAACCAAACATGGTTTTTGTGATTTGCACCAATATTTGGGAACACTTTCGTGATCAATTCTTCTTTAGAGGTTTGTGGTTGACAAAAAATAGGTGGTAACGAAATGAGGCCAGTCGAAGCGTCAACCTGAATATTTCTATTGCCAATGTCTAAGAATTGCTTTGAAAATACGCCCACCGATTCTTCATTTTGTAACGCGACTCGCATATTCGTTGTTAATTTGAGAGTTTTGACGTATCTTCACAAATTCGATGTCTTCAAGCAAGCGTTTATTTCATCAGCAGCTGTTGATCTTGGAATGACTGGCAGCGTTTGGCAAAAATCGCCGGCCAGCAGAATCATACCAAAAAGATCATGATTATTGCGCAAATTTTTCAACGTTCGATCGAGCGCCTCTAATGCTCGTTTGTGCGCCATCGTACGCTCATCCCAAATGACTATTTTGCAAGTTTTGTAGTATTTTTGCCATTGCTGATTTTTTTGGAAATGTTGCACGTCGGGTCATCTATCGTTTGCAAATTCATTGCAATCAACTGATGCGGTAGAAAAAAAATTCAATTTTCTACGGGTTTTCTGGAAGTTTCCGAGTTTTCCACTGAGAATTTCCAATTTTTTCTTCTAAAAGACCAACTGGATCGGATACGTGCGAAATCTCGTACAAAAACAGCATTGCTCGGTTGTGTATTCGATTTGTTGCGAATTTTCCCAAAAATTTCTTTCGTAAGCACCATCTCCTGGTGTGGTGGTCCTCCACCACATTCTGAAATCACCGGACAGCAACAGTAAAGTGCCACCAAAATGTCTGGCATTATTGTTGATATCTTTCATCGTTCTATCGAGAGCTTCAAGTGATTGCTTGTGGGCCGTAACGCCCCAGATAATAATTTTGAGTTTTTGCAAAACTTTAGCCATGCCGGAATTGAAATCGCTGTTAATGATGTCTGTTGCGGTGCGGTTAGGCAATGACATACCGAAATGAATGAGTGGCACATTCGAAATGAGAATGCAAATATCCTCAATCTTTATTAACCCCTCGTTGTATATTGCCGGCGAAAAATCAATATTGGGTTCTTGATCAGTGGTCCAAATGCGATGCATAATGTCGTCGCACATTGAATCTTGATATTTGTAGAGAACTGAAGCTTGCGATGGAAAAGGTGGGAAGAGGGTGGGGGGGTTGAAGTTTTGGAGTTATTTGAATCTCATCTCACATACGATTCTTGACGTATATCTTAGAATTTGTTTCCAACATAGTCGTTTTAACTTTCCTCTCAAACGATTCACGAGTACTTCACATATACCGCCGGATTCATTATAGTTTTGACTACAAAATGAAAGATATACAGAAAATTTGTATCTAGAATTAACGGTATATAGTCGTATGAATTTCGCAAGCATTTCATATATACCGCCGGATTAGTTGAAGGTTTGACTATAAACGAAGAGATTCGCAGAAATATTCTTTCTGGAATTATCTGGTTATAGTCGTTTGAATCTCAATTTAGTTTTTAAAACTTTAACTTTTAAGTGCTCGTGAATCGCCTGTGAGCCGATTTTCAGACATTTAGATAACGAAAAGATATTTTTTCTGGAAATATCTTAGTTTTGCAGTCAATAATTGAATAAATCCGGCGAGATATGTCAAGTTCTCGTGAAACTTCTGAGAGGAAAGATCAAACGATTATATCCGTATTCTTCTAGATAAAAGTTTTCTGAAATACCTCAGTTTTTTAGCCAAGATTTCGTCGAATCATGTGGTGTAGTGTAGGCGGGATTCAAACGATTATATGCAGATAATTCTAGATAGAATTTTCTGGAAATAGTTCAGATAAGATTCCACTAAAACGGTTTTTTAAATTTTTTTTTTTTTTGAAAATTTGACCTATTAAGTTTTTGCTTTGATGTTTTAGCAGTCATAAATTTGTTTTTAATATTAACAAAATTTAGTAGCCACGATTAATTCGATAGCCATTTGATTTAATACACAATTAACTATTATTTATAATTTATGGTGTTATGATACTAGTTTTCACGTGCTGTAATGTGCTGTAAAACTGTTAAAGCGAAAAAGAGAAACAACTAATTTAAACAGTAGACAACACTATGCGCATTTATTTTGACGTTATGAAAATAAAATAATATATCTGTGCAGCTTCGCTGTAATATTTTGTTTTGAAACATGTTTGTACTATACAGGTACACACAAAATCACATTACTAATAAATGACTATACGTCAAAAAAAATAATTAAAGTTGATATATTTTTTATATTTTTTATTACCCAATTTAAACTGCTGCAAAAGTAAGCTTTATCATTTGTTGCTGAATTTATTTTTATTTTTTGTTTATATGTTGTATACACTCTTTCTTTCATGTGATTTGTACTAGCATTACTTGTCCTACTCTATTTTCATTTTTCATCACATGAACCATTTGAAAAACTAGTCAGTGTCATAACACCATTACGTGTGACATAAATTTGCTTTATAGTTATAATTTCCGTATATTTTGAGTCATGACAGAAGTGGTATTGGCGTAAATAAAAAAAAAAGTAAAATCGGTTTGAAAATTCGTTCTAGCTTCATGGGGGTGCTTACAAATACCTAAAATCACTATGAGGACTTCCTCGATAAATACAACTTGCCAAATTTCATCGGTACATTAAATAGCTTATTTCAGTTCACAATTCAGTACCAGATGCGCAACTGCTAAAGCACAGAAAGGCGGATTCATTGTTGTAGTTCGTTGTGTTCGTTCCGTTCGTTGTGTTCGGTATTTTTTCTGCAGTATTATTTTAATGAGTTCATTGTTGATGAAAAAACAAAACATCAAAACACAAAATGAACAACGTACTTGACTACAAAATAAAAATATCGAAAATGTGTCTGTTTTTTTCTACTATTATATTATATATCATGTCGTCTCTTTCTTGCCATGTTCCTTCGGTAAAATAGTTGAAGATAGATCAACTTGATGAAAAAAATACCGAAGAAATAAAACGTCATTTGCGACAAATCCTATTGGTTTACAAAAAAGCATAACGAACGGAATGAACACAACGAGCTACAACAATGAATCCGCCTTAAGTAATGAAGATTATTTCGTTCAGCGGATTATGCCTAAATCAAGCAATGGAATGAAATACGTCTATGTAACAATAATGCGCATATAATTAGCTGAAATCGATATAATTACCGAATATAATTAGTTCAAAACCCAAGATGATAAATTTGCTTCACTGGCATCACTACTAAAGTCGCACAAACTCTTCATAAATATTGACAAACAACAACTGATAATATGCAAATATTGTAAAAATTTGTTTTCATACCACACCGATTTTAGTGAGATCTTCAAGTTGCCATCGTAAGACACTTGACAATTTTTATAAATTCGGATTCTACTATGTTCTTGTTATTTGGTTCACATCGTATTTGGGCAATCATTTGGAGCCGCTCTAGTCACTTATGTCACTAGCTTCTTTTATATTCATAAACAAGATAGATGAAGTTGTACAACATTAAATTTGGTGAAAAATACCAGTAATACAATACAGCGTTGTGACTTGTGAGTTCGTGCGAAACTATCTTGCAAAATTTAAACGTCAGCCAGTGAGGTTTATTTGAAATGTTATTCAAACCTTATATGGTACATAAGAACGTGTACAACGAAACGAAAGTTTCGAAAAACAGAGACAGTAAGTAAACCCATTATATATTTTATAAAATTAACTTGAATATTATTAACTTAATCCTGTTTAGCTAATGCATGCAATATATGAAATTGTTAAATTTTGTTGGTTGGCTAGTTATAACGCGCCATCAATCATTTTTGAGATATCCGTTACATTGATTTTCGGTGACCATGGTTTTTCGAAACTCCACACGGGATCCAGCCAAAAAGGGACTACTTTTGAGGGTGGTGTATCAGGCTTAGGTGGTTCATAAAATGCCGATAACAGACGGGCATAATCTAGTGCATCACAGAATTGGACATCTTCGTTAGATACTTTCGATTTCTTTGATGTATCTAACTCGTAATCCTTTGATATATTTCTACGTTTATAGATTTTAGATGAACTGTTCGCATTTGAGGTGCTTGGATTATCAACACTTTGATTTAATCTAATATCATTATTATTAAATGATGTAGTTTTGACCAATCCAGGCTTATGATCTTTCAGATAACTTTCACTAGCATTACAGTTTATATCATTGAAGCTAGCATCTAATGAATTTGAACTAGAATTTGAAAAACTTAATTGGCTTCCACTTGAAATTTGACGTGGCGTATCATCATAAATGAAATTAAATGCTTGATTTGGTTGGGAATTTATCCATATTGTTACTGTAATTATAAAATGAAAACGATTAGTTTCAATAAAAAATAGTCTATAACTACAATACTCACAAAAATTATCAGGGTTTAATTTAATTTCAAAATTAGATATCTCCTTATCGATTATTACAAAAATATCGGAAAAACTAAAAAGTAATGAGGATATATTTGGGTATCCATACTCAAAGCATAAGCCCATTTGTATATTGAGCTCTCGTTTTAATTCGTTTAGTTTAATGGTTTTGCGGCTGTTAATCAAATTAATAATCTCGATAAGAAATTTCATTAGTGGCGTAAGTTTTATTATTTCATCTTTTATTACCGGGCAGTATTTTAACTGAAGAATAAAAATCGAATTAACATTTATCTTCCGTCTTTATTACATATTCAAATACTTACTTCAATGAAATAATTCATAGATGTAATTGATTTTCTAATCAATTCGGTCGGTTGTACGGGGTAATGATGACGAAACGCACTAAATGGCATATGATCACGATTGTATCGTACGATCACAGTGCTAGCTGCATAACAGTTGGTACGAAATAACGGATCCTCGTGGTGGCAAATGATCCAAATGTCATTATTCATTTCAACTAGCTCTATATATGGCAAAGCTTTTATAGCCTCGATCATTGAACGAAACCCTAAATTACTGCTCTGTATTTGGTATCCATATTTGTCTTTATGTGCCTCCAATACCTGGTTTAATTTCATTTTTGGACGTTTGGTGACACAGTCTTTGTTCATATTGCTCGAACTCGAGGTTAATTCAAATATTTGCTCGGAAAATGCTCGTTGGGCAACTTTTGGCGATAGATATACTTTTCGATTTTCATCTGAATTCGAATCAATTTCAATAATACCATTTATTGATTCCATTAAATCAGAGAGTTTATAAAATCCATAATCACTTAAACGACACTGGTAACCAAAATTATAGTGATAAGAGCGTACAAATTTTTGAAATAATATTGAATATTGTGGCGCATTTTTAAGTAACTCAATTACTTCTTCAGCAAAAATATTCATCTTCTCCAGTTCGGCTTGAGTTTGTTGTCTCTTCGGTATTGAAATTAAAATATCATTATTATTACAAATCGTCGTGATAACAGTATTATTATGTACTAGTCCATCGAGAATATCAAGTAAATCGCAAACACCATAATCACTGACATCAAACATACGATTTTGAATTTGTGAAAATACATGAGATAACTTCGATAGAAGGATAGATCTGTTTGCTTGTGTTTTTAAAATGCGTAATAAATCATTAGTAAATCTTCGTAATTGAGTACGATGAGTTAGTGTTATTAACCGGCTTTCACCATCACCAATTACTTGGACAATTGTCGCAAGGTCTTCAAATAAGTCGATTAATTTTGTGTATCCATAGTCTGCCACACGACACTGCTTGCCAAAATGATTATGATAGGCTGGAATGAATTTATCAAATTTCAATGTTGCTTTCGGTGATAACTTAATTAATTCAACAATTTCGTGTGAAATATGATGCAATGGATCATTATAGTTTTCTTTATTGTGATTCCCTAGTCCTGCTGCCCCATTGTTGTTACTATCGCACTTATCCATGCGCAAAACTTTAATTCCAAATTGGTTGTTTGTTATTTGACACTCACTTACGCACGATATTAAATGTTCTAAATTTACACCTTTGTCGTTCGACTTAATTTTTATGTTCATTTCGGCTTCAATGCAGTGCATTATGCTTAGAATTGGTATGTCACCTCTATGAATATTCAATATGGTCATAAGAATTTGCTTTAATTCATTCAATGACATAACGACATTTGGTAATGGCTCAATATCTTGTTCAGCCCATCCTTTATGTTTTTCTTTTTTGAAATGTATCGTGCAATATGGTACACTTAGCTCAAGACATTCTACTAATGGATTATTATTGTTTATCGAATTGATGAGATCAGGGTGCAAGGCAATAATTTTCTCTTTTTCCTCATTACAATTGATAATACAAATGTCTTGCATTCGAAACAAATCGATCACGTTGATTGACTGTTTAAAACGTGATTGAAATAATTCACGAAAGGTGTTCATCGATAGCGTGTAATATGGCACATCTTTTAGTAAGCCAGCTACTTGACATCTCAACTTTGCAAATTCTGATGTCGACGAATTACGTATATAGGACACGACCATACGTTTATGACCAAATTTTTTCCGGTGCAAATGTGACACAACTAATTTTGCGAATTGTTTGGACGGGACTTTTACGCGAACCGCATTTGTACCTTCAACATTAATCGAAATAACCGGTGTGATAGGTTTCACTTGCTGAAGTATATTATAGCGTAAAGTGTTTTCATCATATGAGCCTCCTAGATTACCAATCAATAACGTAACAGTTTGATTATCTTCACAGGTGGATGATGTATCACTTCCAATATTACTTATAACGGTTGAATTTAAATTCGTTGTTGAACTGCTAATATTACTGATGGTACTTAAATTGGTATTACTACCGAATTTTAATAAATTGCTAGAATTGTTGTTATTATTATTATTGGTATTAGCAGTACCACTGCCATTCATGCGACTTAATGACGATTGAAAAAAGTTGCATTCATATCCTTTAGTCATTAAGTCCGTTGACGAGGTATGAGTGTTGAAGTCAAAATTATTTTGATAAGTTAAATAATTAGTATAGGTGTTATATTTTGAATAAAAATTGTTGTTGTGGTCCAACTGTTGCTGCTGCTGCTGCCCGTTATATCGACATTGATAGGGCGCATAACGTTGTTTTGGATACACTGTTGAACTCGGTGGTCCACTATTATTTTTGTCTGAATAATAGTTATTATTTCCACATGAAATATCGTTATTCATTGTTGCACTATTTTGTAACCCACTATTGCTACTATTATTATTATTGCTGTATAAATTATTATATTGATAAGAAGTCATTAGTGGGTATTGCGTATGATTATGGTTATTAAATGAAAATTGATTAAGTTGTAGTCCTTTTAATGGCTCGAACTGATCGGCCATAATTTTAGTTTCGCACGAAAAAACACAAAATCTATCTAGTAAGTTAAATAAAACCGTTAGTGTATCTTAAAACCATGTGGTTCAAATTTTTTTTTTAACATATTTTGATCACATACCAAAACTTAATTAAATTATAATAATTTTATAATATTTTTTAAATAAAACTAGATACAAAATATTATCTTTTATAGTTATTTTGAAATTACAAAATTACAAACTAAAATCAAAATTAAATTGCGAGAAATTTAATTTTTTAATTAAAATATCACATTAACACTAATTAAATTGATAAATTAAATTATTATTATTGGTGTTTTACAATTTTTTTAATTATCACATGAAAACAAGCGGAGAATAGGAAATGGAATGAATGACTTCAAAATATTTGGAAATACATATTTGAATTGCTGTTATTGAAATTGTAGCGGATTTTGTATTTGAACGAGAATATTTTAAAATAGGTCGTCTACAACAATCTACGACAATCTGGTTTGGTTAGACCGATCGTCGGTCGAACGTCGGTCGACTTCAATTTCAATTTTTTTTCCCCCCGTTTACATTAATTTTGTGCTAAATATTAAATTTATGTCGCCGTTTTATAAGTTAAATAAATTCTACACAACTTTGGACAATATAATGGAATTTCGATCTTCTATAACAATAACTTTGGACAGTGGCTTTATTTTGTTGTATGCAAAATATAACTTTTTGCTACATTTACTTTTCAAAACAGATTTATAAGCGCTCATGTCGGATTTTTTTTTTAACTTAAAATTTAACGTAAATTTGACATACATCTGCATGACAGAAAATCATTTAAAGATTTTTTTATAGGTCTATATTACTCCTCACGCAGGGTAATTACGTGTAATATTCGAAGGTGTGTAACCTTATTAAAATAAACTGAACTTTGAACTGAAAAGGTGTTCTGAAATGCGAAAAATCTTATCTTAAACCATCTTCTTTCATTAAAATTGGTCCAGCCGTTTAGGAGGAGTTCGATTACAGATTACATACACACTTAATGAAGAATTATATAGATAAAGATTGGATGTGGTGGGGAGTGGTGAAATTTTCGAGTTATATGTTCTGATTTGCGAAAATTCTTAAAAAAATAAAAATAAATTTTTTGTCAAAAAAAAATCAAAAAAAATCCTACAACCTGATCGCAGTGTCACCTACCGAGTCCAATGGTGAACCTTAACTATCCAGGAACCCACTCAAACACACAAAATTTCATTAGGATCGGTTCAGCCATTTAAGAGGAGTTCAGTCACATACACACGTACAGAAGAATATAATTACCGGTCATTATATATAACTACCAACGACGTCGGTTAAAGTGTATAATTTTTTAGAATTATTCATTTTGACCGTTTATTATACATAATTACCAAACCCCCTTGGTTAAAGTGTTAAATATGAAAGTTTAAAACTATAATAATAATAATTCATTATGATGTATTCATTAAATCTATGAAATGAGAGTCCTGTATTCTCGAAATTGTTCACCCTTCACCCCACGAAGTATTTTTTATAGTATTAGTGCATATTACTATACTTATTACTATATTCGAATTTGGAATAGTAGACTAATAGCTTTACTAACTCGCGGAAGCTAATTGTGCCCATACTAAAGCTGTTATTTCCTACTATTTCAAATTTCAATTAGCGTGTGGTGAAGGGTGAACCATTTCGAGATATGGGACTCACATTTAATAGATTTCGAAGCAATAAAACAGTTTTTTCCAATTTAGAATTGAATTTAATAAAATTTATTAAATTATATTGTAAATTGGTCTCTACTATTCCAAATTCCAATATTTTGTATAAAGCTACAGAAGATCCGATTTGATCGAAATTCCATTATATTGTCCAAAGTTGTGTAGAATTTATTTAACTTATAAAACGGCGACATAAATTTAATATTTAGCACAAAATTAATGTAAACGGGGGGGAAAAAATTGAAATTGAAGTCGACCGACGTTCGACCGACGATCGGTCTAACCAAACCAGATTGTCGTAGATTGTTGTAGACGACCTATTTTAAAATATTCTCGTTCAAATACAAAATCCGCTACAATTTCAATAACAGCAATTCAAATATGTATTTCCAAATATTTTGAAGTCATTCATTCCATTTCCTATTCTCCGCTTGTTTTCATGTGATAATTAAAAAAATTGTAAAACACCAATAATAATAATTTAATTTATCAATTTAATTAGTGTTAATGTGATATTTTAATTAAAAAATTAAATTTCTCGCAATTTAATTTTGATTTTAGTTTGTAATTTTGTAATTTCAAAATAACTATAAAAGATAATATTTTGTATCTAGTTTTATTTAAAAAATATAATAAAATTATTATAATTTAATTAAGTTTTGGTATGTGATCAAAATATGTTAAAAAAAAAAATTTGAACCACATGGTTTTAAGATACACTAACGGTTTTATTTAACTTACTAGATAGATTTTGTGTTTTTCGTGCGAAACTAAAATTATGGCCGATCAGTTCGAGCCATTAAAAGGACTACAACTTAATCAATTTTCATTTAATAACCATAATCATACGCAATACCCACTAATGACTTCTTATCAATATAATAATTTATACAGCAATAATAATAATAGTAGCAATAGTGGGTTACAAAATAGTGCAACAATGAATAACGATATTTCATGTGGAAATAATAACTATTATTCAGACAAAAATAATAGTGGACCACCGAGTTCAACAGTGTATCCAAAACAACGTTATGCGCCCTATCAATGTCGATATAACGGGCAGCAGCAGCAGCAACAGTTGGACCACAACAACAATTTTTATTCAAAATATAACACCTATACTAATTATTTAACTTATCAAAATAATTTTGACTTCAACACTCATACCTCGTCAACGGACTTAATGACTAAAGGATATGAATGCAACTTTTTTCAATCGTCATTAAGTCGCATGAATGGCAGTGGTACTGCTAATACCAATAATAATAATAACAACAATTCTAGCAATTTATTAAAATTCGGTAGTAATACCAATTTAAGTACCATCAGTAATATTAGCAGTTCAACAACGAATTTAAATTCAACCGTTATAAGTAATATTGGAAGTGATACATCATCCACCTGTGAAGATAATCAAACTGTTACGTTATTGATTGGTAATCTAGGAGGCTCATATGATGAAAACACTTTACGCTATAATATACTTCAGCAAGTGAAACCTATCACACCGGTTATTTCGATTAATGTTGAAGGTACAAATGCGGTTCGCGTAAAAGTCCCGTCCAAACAATTCGCAAAATTAGTTGTGTCACATTTGCACCGGAAAAAATTTGGTCATAAACGTATGGTCGTGTCCTATATACGTAATTCGTCGACATCAGAATTTGCAAAGTTGAGATGTCAAGTAGCTGGCTTACTAAAAGATGTGCCATATTACACGCTATCGATGAACACCTTTCGTGAATTATTTCAATCACGTTTTAAACAGTCAATCAACGTGATCGATTTGTTTCGAATGCAAGACATTTGTATTATCAATTGTAATGAGGAAAAAGAGAAAATTATTGCCTTGCACCCTGATCTCATCAATTCGATAAACAATA
The DNA here is from genome assembly GCA_947310385.1 of Nephrotoma appendiculata. Classification (NCBI taxonomy): domain Eukaryota; kingdom Metazoa; phylum Arthropoda; class Insecta; order Diptera; family Tipulidae; genus Nephrotoma; species Nephrotoma appendiculata. The sequence continues at coordinate 107,806,337 of OX371225.1, forward strand.
ATAATCCATTAGTAGAATGTCTTGAGCTAAGTGTACCATATTGCACGATACATTTCAAAAAAGAAAAACATAAAGGATGGGCTGAACAAGATATTGAGCCATTACCAAATGTCGTTATGTCATTGAATGAATTAAAGCAAATTCTTATGACCATATTGAATATTCATAGAGGTGACATACCAATTCTAAGCATAATGCACTGCATTGAAGCCGAAATGAACATAAAAATTAAGTCGAACGACAAAGGTGTAAATTTAGAACATTTAATATCGTGCGTAAGTGAGTGTCAAATAACAAACAACCAATTTGGAATTAAAGTTTTGCGCATGGATAAGTGCGATAGTAACAACAATGGGGCAGCAGGACTAGGGAATCACAATAAAGAAAACTATAATGATCCATTGCATCATATTTCACACGAAATTGTTGAATTAATTAAGTTATCACCGAAAGCAACATTGAAATTTGATAAATTCATTCCAGCCTATCATAATCATTTTGGCAAGCAGTGTCGTGTGGCAGACTATGGATACACAAAATTAATCGACTTATTTGAAGACCTTGCGACAATTGTCCAAGTAATTGGTGATGGTGAAAGCCGGTTAATAACACTAACTCATCGTACTCAATTACGAAGATTTACTAATGATTTATTACGCATTTTAAAAACACAAGCAAACAGATCTATCCTTCTATCGAAGTTATCTCATGTATTTTCACAAATTCAAAATCGTATGTTTGATGTCAGTGATTATGGTGTTTGCGATTTACTTGATATTCTCGATGGACTAGTACATAATAATACTGTTATCACGACGATTTGTAATAATAATGATATTTTAATTTCAATACCGAAGAGACAACAAACTCAAGCCGAACTGGAGAAGATGAATATTTTTGCTGAAGAAGTAATTGAGTTACTTAAAAATGCGCCACAATATTCAATATTATTTCAAAAATTTGTACGCTCTTATCACTATAATTTTGGTTACCAGTGTCGTTTAAGTGATTATGGATTTTATAAACTCTCTGATTTAATGGAATCAATAAATGGTATTATTGAAATTGATTCGAATTCAGATGAAAATCGAAAAGTATATCTATCGCCAAAAGTTGCCCAACGAGCATTTTCCGAGCAAATATTTGAATTAACCTCGAGTTCGAGCAATATGAACAAAGACTGTGTCACCAAACGTCCAAAAATGAAATTAAACCAGGTATTGGAGGCACATAAAGACAAATATGGATACCAAATACAGAGCAGTAATTTAGGGTTTCGTTCAATGATCGAGGCTATAAAAGCTTTGCCATATATAGAGCTAGTTGAAATGAATAATGACATTTGGATCATTTGCCACCACGAGGATCCGTTATTTCGTACCAACTGTTATGCAGCTAGCACTGTGATCGTACGATACAATCGTGATCATATGCCATTTAGTGCGTTTCGTCATCATTACCCCGTACAACCGACCGAATTGATTAGAAAATCAATTACATCTATGAATTATTTCATTGAAGTAAGTATTTGAATATGTAATAAAGACGGAAGATAAATGTTAATTCGATTTTTATTCTTCAGTTAAAATACTGCCCGGTAATAAAAGATGAAATAATAAAACTTACGCCACTAATGAAATTTCTTATCGAGATTATTAATTTGATTAACAGCCGCAAAACCATTAAACTAAACGAATTAAAACGAGAGCTCAATATACAAATGGGCTTATGCTTTGAGTATGGATACCCAAATATATCCTCATTACTTTTTAGTTTTTCCGATATTTTTGTAATAATCGATAAGGAGATATCTAATTTTGAAATTAAATTAAACCCTGATAATTTTTGTGAGTATTGTAGTTATAGACTATTTTTTATTGAAACTAATCGTTTTCATTTTATAATTACAGTAACAATATGGATAAATTCCCAACCAAATCAAGCATTTAATTTCATTTATGATGATACGCCACGTCAAATTTCAAGTGGAAGCCAATTAAGTTTTTCAAATTCTAGTTCAAATTCATTAGATGCTAGCTTCAATGATATAAACTGTAATGCTAGTGAAAGTTATCTGAAAGATCATAAACCTGGATTGGTCAAAACTACATCATTTAATAATAATGATATTAGATTAAATCAAAGTGTTGATAATCCAAGCACCTCAAATGCGAACAGTTCATCTAAAATCTATAAACGTAGAAATATATCAAAGGATTACGAGTTAGATACATCAAAGAAATCGAAAGTATCTAACGAAGATGTCCAATTCTGTGATGCACTAGATTATGCCCGTCTGTTATCGGCATTTTATGAACCACCTAAGCCTGATACACCACCCTCAAAAGTAGTCCCTTTTTGGCTGGATCCCGTGTGGAGTTTCGAAAAACCATGGTCACCGAAAATCAATGTAACGGATATCTCAAAAATGATTGATGGCGCGTTATAACTAGCCAACCAACAAAATTTAACAATTTCATATATTGCATGCCTATATTAGCTAAACAGGATTAAGTTAATAATATTCAAGTTAATTTTATAAAATACATAATGGGTTTACTTACTGTGTTTGTTTGTCGAAACTTTCGTTTCGTTATATACGTTCTTAAGGCACCTTTATGGTCGGTGTTCGTTCGTTCATTCGGCCATTTTTTCGACCAATCATCTCTTGTGGAAAAATCTAGAAGAAAAAAAACCGTCATTTTTGAGCAATATGATTGGTCGAAAAAATTGTCAGAACGAACGAACGAACGAACACCAACCACCATAAAGACGCCCTTATTTACTGATGTTGACTGATGTTGTGCAAGATAATTTCACACGAACTCACAACACTGTATTGTATTACCGGTATTTTTCACCAAATTTAACGTTGTACAACTTCACCTATCTTGTTTATGAATAGAAAAAGGGTGACATAAGTGACTAGAGAGGCTCCACAGATGGTATAAATTAAGTTTAACCAATTATATTACTCCTAATTTCAATATACTAAACCCGATTGCTTAAATACGATGTGAATCAAACAACAAGAACATGGGGAATCCGAATTTATAAAAACTGTCAAGTGTCTTAAGATGGCTTAAAAACTTGAAGGTCTAACTAAAATCGGTGTACACTACGTCAAACTAATTATAAACTTCTATCTCTTTGGTATATTTATTAGTGATCAATAACGATGGTAAATGTTGATCTGCGTGGTGGTATGAAACAAAATTTTTGACATAATTGCGTATTATCAGTTCAAGTAACTTTGGTATCAAGGTGATAGAACAGTTATACCACTGTAATAAGGAACCTTATTTTTCTCGCATGCTTTTAACAGAGGTATTATTCTAGATATTTTTCAGCAAAGGCGATTGTTTGAGCAGCAATTACCTTTTGCCTGGTTGGTAATCAGCACGACGAATTTATTTTCTATTATTTGAACGTTTGGTAAAAGAGGATTCATTATTGTAGCTCGTTGTGTTCATTCCGTTCGTTCCGCTCGTTATGCTTTTTTGTAAACCAATAGGATTTGTCGCAAATGACGTTTTATTTCTTCGGTATTTTTCATCAAGTTGATCTATCTTCAACTATTTTACCGAAGGAACATGGCAAGAAAGATACGACATGATATATAGTATAATAGTAGAAACAAACAGACACATTTTGCGATATTTTTATTTTGTAGTCAGGTACGTTGTTCATTTTGTGTTTTGATGTTTTGTTTTTTCATCAACTCATTAAAATAATACTCCAGTAAAAATACCGAACACAACGAACGGAACGAACACAACGAACTACAACAATGAATCCGCCTTGACTGCATTGACAGACTTAATATAATGCGTGCTGAGATCGCTATTCCGCTTTTTGCCTCAGCTTGTAGTAAACACAATATATTGTTTATCAATATTTTTGTGCGACTTTAGTAGTGATGCAGTGAAGCAGATGTATCATCTTGTGTTTTGAACTAATTATATTCGGTAATTATATCGATTTGAGCTAAAACTATATGCGCTTCATTATTACATAGACATATTTCATTCCATTGCTTGATTTAGGCATAATTCGCTGAGCGAAATAATCTGCATTACTTACTTCCAATTGGTACTAAATTGTGAACTCAGTTAAGCCATCGTCTTGGTTGGGCTATCCATATAGAATACTCGTCCGTGTCCGACTTGTGTGCTATTTGTATTCTAGCTATTGAATGTGCCGATGAAATTTGGCAAGTTGTATTTATCGAGGAAGTCCTCATAGTGATTTTAGGTCTTTTTAGGACATTTTACTTTTGTCCATCCGTCTTTTGTATTTTACAATTTTGCTTCGATAAAGGCGAAAACGCAAGATAGGAGGCTGAAATTGTGAATGGTGTCTACGGTCGCGATAATGGCACAACCAATCATGTGCAATTTTGGTTTGATTGATTCCGTTCCGGTAATTTCGATATCAAATATGCACCACGCACTGGAACGCCTATCGTCGAAAATATCAATAAAATCCTGGTAATTATCAAAGTAAACCGGCATGCGATGAACTGTCGTAGCATCGCCTAGGAACTGAAGATCGAACACAAAACAGTTTTAAACCATTTGCGTAAGGCTTGCTTCAAAAAGATCCTCCACGTTTTGGTGCCGCACGAGTTGACGCAAAAAACTTAATGAACCATGCCTCCATCGCGAATCCTTTGCCAAACGGAATGAAAACGAGCCATTTCGGATGATGACAAGAAATGGGTCACATACGACAATGTCAAGCGGAATGATCATGCGGTCGAAGGCCGGTGAAGCGGCCCAAACGGTAGCCAAACCAGGATTGACAACCAGGAAGGTTTATCTGTGTGTATGATGAGATTGAGAGCTTGGTTGGGAGGTTATTATGCATCCATCTTATAGTCCGGGCATTGGCGAGGTTTTTACGCATTTTTCATACTATTAATGCTGGTTTTCACCCTATAGGGGTACATATTTTTTCAGTGTACGATTCTGGTTATGTTAAAGCCAATTCTAAGGCTCTGTTTCGCTTTAATTTTAGAAAAATTGATTTTGAGAAACGAATTGCTAGCGAACATCGATTTTAATACAATTCTAATTATAATAATAATAACACTGTGCTAGTTGAAAAAAAATGACAAGCTGGGCACCCAGAGGGTTAACATAATTCGAGTGGGGGGAGGGGTAAACCTAATGCTGAATTCAATGGAGCCAGTCCCATTTCAAAGTTAGTCCCCATTTTTGAGATATCGCTTTCGACATGTCGCTTTCGCTCTGAGTCAAAAATTTGACAAAAATACACTCATTTTCACGTTGATAGCTCTTGAACTATTAAGATTTTCGTTTAGCTTTTTTCAGCGAAGTTGTTCCTATTATTACGGAAAAATAATTGCACCCAGTGGGTTTTTTTTATACAAAATGTCGTAAAAACAGGTATTTTTTCGTTGTTCACCAACAGTGTTTGAACCATTAAGAGTTTCGTTATGTTTTCTTCAGCAAAGTTATTGCGCAAGTCAAGATAAACAACTTTGCCGAACATATCAAGACCGAAAAACCGCATTCAACCACCGCACTGTACTACGTACACGCCCAAATACCAGTGCCTTCTGTATGATAGTGCCGAACACGACCATAGGAAGTTATCTGAAGCTTCTTCCTCCTCTTCGTCCATGCAACTTCTAGAAAGTTATTCGTCTGTAGACCCAGTCTTCTCGCAAGTTCCCCAAAAAGGCAGGGTCTTGACAGTTTTGGCAAAAGCTTCACTCAGAAAACTCCGGTTCCTACCTTGCCGTCTAGAGAAACATGGGTCCACCTGTACACAGATCCGTACACACAGGTAAGGCTAAATTCAACTGGATGTCGGCATACTTAGGCCAAACAGGACGCTCATTTCAAATAAGATACAATAAAGAACACATCATCAATGATATAACCAAATTTAAAAAAGTGCATAAAATCAAGTTTCGCACAACACATAAAAACTGAAAATCATAGGTACACTAAATTCAATAAAAATTTAGCCAAGATAAATTTTGGGTATTCGGTATAAATTTTGGGCATAGTTTAACTCATGAGTCGTAACCGTAAGACATTTGTACACTGTACGTATACAATCTTGGGTGACATTTGTACGAATTTGCAAGAGGAAGAAGATCCTGAAAACGACCCGAACGAATCAGAAAATTAAAATTAAAAAAGTTAAGAAAAATATTATTTTTTTAGGATAAATGAAGAAAAATCACCATGAAATCAACTGAATCGATTTAATTTTCTCTTAAATAGCTTCTATTGTATCTATATTTGTCGATGTGATGTTTATTCGATCGATTTTAATCGATTTAAATTCAATAAATGGATAAAAAATGATAAAACCGTGTTTTTCGTCGAAATGAAAAGAAAAAAATAACTCACAAATGTGAATGTAGTCGTGGTTTTTCGGTCTTGATATGTTCGGCAAAGTTGTTTGCCTTGGCTTGCGCAACAACTTTGCTGTAGAAAGCAAAACGAAAATCTTAATCATTAAAGAGCTATCAACGTGAAAATGAGTGTATATTTTGGCAAATTTTTAACTCGCGATATCTCAAAAATGGAGACTAACTTTGAAATGGGACTAGCACCATTGAATTCAGCATATTTGAGTTAGGTTTACCCCAGCTTGACACAAAAAAAATTGCGATTCAAGCACAGTGTAATTTTGAAACTGATACTATATACCCTTTTAATTTGCAATATTTGAATGTATCAAAAAATCCATAGCTCGCATTCGCCAAAAAATATCCCATTGTCGTCTTCATGGTACAATCGAGCCCTGCGTACACTACGCAATCTGAGAAATAAACGTTGGAAAAAAATTTAAAGTCTAATTCGAACTAAGATTAACTAAAATAATCTGAATATTTACAATGATTTCTCAAATTTTCCTCATAAACTTTATCATATAACCACATCATTGAAGTACAATTTACAATCTTTCAACAATCCCACAGTCATTACTAACAAGTTGGCCAATTTTTACGGTCAAGCTTTCTTTAATATTTATTTTGAAACAGACATAAACTACGAGGGCTGCCTTTTATATTTCGGGATTAGAGAACAAAAACAAATATTAATCATCGAAAATCGCTTTATTGTTTTTCAAAATATTCCCCATGAAGATCTATACACTTTTGCATGCGTTTGAACCAATTGTCGAAGCACTTTTTCCACTCTGATTGAGGTATCTCCAAAACATTCATTCTGAACGCAGCAATCGCTTCTTCAGGTGTCGAAAAACGTTGACCTCTCAGTTTGTTTTTACGTACGGGAATAAAAAGAAGTCATTTGGTGACAAGTCAGGACTATACGGCGGATGACTCATCAAATCGATGTTTTGAATGCTCAAAAATACAGTTGTTTGAGCAGATGTGTGAGAGCTCGCATTGTCGTGGTGAAGTAATCCGTCTTCGGCAGTTGGTTTTCCTGATTTCTTGGAAGACAACTGGCAAACAAATGGTTGTGTATCACTCAGAATTGACTGTTCTGCTTTGTTCTAGTGGTACGGTTGCGACATGTTCATTTTTTCCGAAAAAACAGGCAATCATTTGCTTGCAAGTGCTTCGTGCGCGAACAACTTTTGTTGAATTCGGCTCATCTTGAAACACCCATACAGTCGACTGCTGTTTACTTTCGGGCTCATACGCATAAATCCACGATTCATCTGTCACTAGAGTAACCAGATCAAAATTCCTAAATTGGGGTACTCTTAAATTAAGGTTTCATAATTAATCCCAAAAATTGGTATGGTAGACTATTGTTGGATTAGTTTTCTGGAAATGTGAGGACGCGGTTTTCGATGTGGTGTCTATCTGTGTCCTCTGCAGCCCAAGTGGATTGACTAATTTTGATGAAGCATTATACTTGCATTTTTCATGAGTTGGGAGGTTAAACATGGGTTTTAGCGGAGGTCAGCCCGCCGGATGTGGCAGCTTATCTTATCTTATCTTGGCTTAAGCTTTCTCGTTTTTTACTGTATTTCTTTTTTTAAATTATTTTGAAAGGTAGCGACCATAGTTCAGCCACTCTGCAATTTTCATTGGAGTTTTTCGTTTTTGACCGGAGTGAAATATTTCCTAAAAAATCCTAAGTAAAAATTGTGTATTTGTATTAGTGATTATACAATAAAAAAGAAAACATTTAGGCGAAACTAAATTTAAATTGTAAAAAGATTAAAATATTTTGTTAATACGTAAAATCAACCAAAAATCAAATAACATGATTTAAATTATATTTTAAAATTAATAATATACCATAAATTTAATATAAGTGATAAACTTAAAATTAAAATAAGGCTAAAATGTTTTATCGATATCATTAGAATACTTATCAAAATTTTGAGAGGTGATCATCGACCTCACTATGTTTTTATGTTAGATCTATCAAATGCCCATATCCATGACGATTTTCAGAATTTTGTCATTGTTGTGGAATGGCCAAACATGGCCCAGAAGCATATCATTACTGTTTAAAGAGATGTTACGACTTCATCGGAATACAAGTCCAGATTTTGCGAGGTGATCATCGACCTCACTATGTTTTTATGTTAGATCTATCAAATGCCCATATCCATGGTGATTTTCAGAATTTTGTCATTGTTGTGGAATGGCCAAACATGGCCCAGAAGCATATCATTACTGTTTAAAGAGATTTTACGACTTCATCGGAATACAAGTCCAGATTTTGCGAGGTGATCATCAATCTCACTATGTTTTTATATTAAATCTATCAAATGCCCATATCCATGGTGATTTTCAGAATTTTGTCATTGTTGTGGAATGGCCAAACATGGCCCAGAAGCATATCATTACTGTTTAAAGAGATTTTACGACTTCATCGGAATACAAGTCCAGATTTTGCGAGGTGATCATCGATCTCACTATGTTTTTATATTAGATCTATCAAATGCCCATATCCATGGTGATTTTCAGAATTTTGTCATTGTTGTGGAATGGCCAAACATGGCCCACAAGCATATCATTACTGTTTAAAGAGATTTTACGACTTCATCGGAATACAAGTCCAGATTTTGCGAGGTGATCATCGATCTCACTATGTTTTTATATTAGATCTATCAAATGCCCATATCCATGGTGATTTTCAGAATTTTGTCATTGTTGTGGAATAGCCAAACATGGCCCAGAAGCATATCATTACTGTTTAAAGAGATTTTACGACTTCATCGGAATACAAGTCCAGATTTTGCGAGGTGATCATCGATCTCACTATGTTTTTATATTAGATCTATCAAATGCCCATTCCCATGGTGATTTTCAGAATTTTGTCATTGTTGTGGAATGGCCAAACATGGCCCACAAGCATATCATTACTGTTTAAAGAGATTTTACGACTTCATCGGAATACAAGTCCAGATTTTGCGAGGTGATCATCGACCTCACTATGTTTTTATGTTAGATCTATCAAATGCCCATATCCATGGTGATTTTCAGAATTTTGTCATTGTTGTGGAATGGCCAAACATGGCCCAGAAGCATATCATTACTGTTTAAAGAGATTTTACGACTTCATCGGAATACAAGTCCAGATTTTGCGAGGTGATCATCGACCTCACTATGTGTTTATGTTAGATCTATCAAATGCCCATATCCATGGTGATTTTCAGAATTTTGTCATTGTTGTGGAATGGCCAAACATGGCCCACAAGCATATCATTACTGTTTAAAGAGATTTTACGACTTCATCGGAATACAAGTCCAGATTTTGCGAGGTGATCATCGATCTCACTATGTTTTTATATTGATCTATCAAATGCCCATATCCATGGTGATTTTCAGAATTTTGTCATTGTTGTGGAATGGCCAAACATGGCCCACAAGCATATCATTACTGTTTAAAGAGATTTTACGACTTCATCGGAATACAAGTCCAGATTTTGCGAGGTGATCATCGATCTCACTATGTTTTTATGTTAGATCTATTAAATGCCCATTCCCATGGTGATTTTCAGAATTTTGTCATTGTTGTGGAATGGCCAAACATGGCCCACAAGCATATCATTACTGTTTAAAGAGATTTTACGACTTCATCGGAATACAAGTCCAGATTTTGCGAGGTGATCATCAATCTCACTATGTTTTTATGTTAGATCTATCAAATGCCCATATCCATGGTGATTTTCAGAATTTTGTCATTGTTGTGGAATGGCCAAACATGGCCCAGAAGCATATCATTACTGTTTAAAGAGATTTTACGACTTCATCGGAATACAAGTCCAGATTTTGCGAGGTGATCATCGATCTCACTATGTTTTTATATTAGATCTATCAAATGCCCATATCCATGGTAATTTTCAGAATTTTGTAATTGTTGTGGAATGGCCAAACATGGCCCACAAGCATATCATTACTGTTTAAAGAGATTTTACGACTTCATCGGAATACAAGTCCAGATTTTGCGAGGTGATCATCGATCTCACTATGTTTTTATGTTAGATCTATCAAATGCCCATATCCATGACGATTTTCAGAATTTTGTCATTGTTGTGGAATGGCCAAACATGGCCCAGAAGCATATCATTACTGTTTAAAGAGATTTTACAACTTCATCGGAATACAAGTCCAGATTTTGCGAGGTGATCATCGATCTCACTATGTTTTTATATTAGATCTATCAAATTCCCATATCCATGGTGATTTTCAGAATTTCGTCATTGTTGTGGAATGGCCAAACATGGCCCACAAGCATATCATTACTGTTTAAAGAGATTTTACGACTTCATCGGAATACAAGTCCAGATTTTGCGCGGTCATCATCGATCTCACTATGTTTTTATGTTAGATCTATCAAATGTCCATATCCATGGTGATTTTCAGAATTTTGTCATTGTTGTGGAATGACCAAACATGGCCCAGAAGCATATCATTACTGTTTAAAGAGATTTTACGACTTCATCGGAATACAAGTCCAGATTTTGCGAGGTGATCATCGATCTCACTATGTTTTTAAGTTAGATCTATCAAATGCCCATATCCATGGTGATTTTCAGAATTTTGTCATTGTTGTGGAATGGCCAAACATGGCCCAGAAGCATATCATTACTGTTTAAAGAGATTTTACGACTTCATCGGAATACAAGTCCAGATTTTGCGAGGTGATCATCGATCTCACTATGTTTTTATATAAGATCTATCAAATTCCCATATCCATGGTGATTTTCAGAATTTTGTCATTGTTGTGGAATGGCCAAACATGGCCCACAAGCATATCATTACTGTTTAAAGAGATTTTACGACTTCATCGGAATACAAGTCCAGATTTTGCGAGGTGATCATCGATCTCACTATGTTTTTATGTTAGATCTATCAAATGCCCATATCCATGAGGATTTTCAGAAATTCTGAAAGTCACCATGGATATGGGCATTTGATAGATCTAACATAAAAACTTAGTGAGATTGATGATCACCTCGCAAAATCTGGACTTGTATTCCGATGAAGTTGTAAAATCTCTTTAAACCGTAATGATATGCTTCTGGGCCATGTTTGGCCATTCCACAACAATGACAAAATTCTGAAAATCGTCATGGATATGGGCATTTGATAGATCTAATATAAAAACATAGTGAGATCGATGATCACCTCGCAAAATCTGGACTTGTATTCCGATGAAGTCGTAAAATCTCTTTAAACAGTAATGATATGCTTCTAGGCCATGTTTGGCCATTCCACAACAATGACAAAATTCTGAAAATCGTCATGGATATGGGCATTTGATAGATCTAATATAAAAACATAGTGAGATCGATGATCACCTCGCAAAATCTGGACTTGTATTCCGATGAAGTCGTAAAATCTCTTTAAACAGTAATGATATGCTTGTGGGCCATGTTTGGCCATTCCACAACAATGACAAAATTCTGAAAATCACCATGGATATGGGCATTTGATAGATCTAATATAAAAACATAGTGAGATCGATGATCACCTCGCAAAATCTGGACTTGTATTCCGATGAAGTCGTAAAATCTCTTTAAACAGTAATGATATGCTTGTGGGCCATGTTTGGCCATTCCACAACAATGACAAAATTCTGAAAATCGTCATGGATATGGGCATTTGATAGATCTAACATAAAAACATAGTGAGATTGATGATCACCTCGCAAAATCTGGACTTGTATTCCGATGAAGTTGTAAAATCTCTTTAAACCGTAATGATATGCTTCTGGGCCATGTTTGGCCATTCCACAACAATGACAAAATTCTGAAAATCACCATGGATATGGGCATTTGATAGATCTAATATAAAAACATGGTGAGATCGATGATCACCTCGCAAAATCTGGACTTGTATTCCGATGAAGTCGTAAAATCTCTTTAAATAGTAATGATATGCTTCTAGGCCATGTTTGGCCATTCCACAACAATGACAAAATTCTGAAAATCGTCATGGATATGGGCATTTGATAGATCTAATATTAAAACATAGTGAGATCGATGATCACCTCGCAAAATCTGGACTTGTATTCCGATGAAGTCGTAAAATCTCTTTAAACAGTAATGATATGCTTGTGGGCCATGTTTGGCTATTCCACAACAATGACAAAATTCTGAAAATCACCATGGATATGGGCATTTGATAGATCTAACATAAACACATAGTGAGATCGATGATCACCTCGCAAAATCTGGACTTATATTCCGATGAAGTCGTAAAATCTCTTTAAACAGTAATGATATGCTTCTGGGCCATGTTTGGCCATTCCACAACAATGACAAAATTCTGAAAATCACCATGGATATGGGCATTTGATAGATCTTATATAAAAACATAGTGAGATTGATGATCACCTCGCAAAATCTGGACTTGTATTCCGATGAAGTCGTAAAATCTCTTTAAACAGTAATGATATGCTTGTGGGCCATGTTTGGCCATTCCACAACAATGACAAAATTCTGAAAATCGTCATGGATATGGGCATTTGATAGATCTAATATAAAAACATAGTGAGGTCGATGATCACCTCGCAAAATCTCGATAAGTATTCTAATGATATCGATACAAAATTTTAGCCTTATTTTAATTTTAAGTTTATCACTTATATTAAATTTATGGTATATTATTAATTTTAAAATATAATTTAAATCATGTTATTTGATTTTTGGTTGATTTTACTTATTAACAAATATTTTAATCTTTTTACATTTTAAATTTAGTTTCGCCTAAATGTTTTCTATTTTATTGTATAATCACTAATACAAATACACAATTTTTACTTAGGATTTTTTTTAGGAATTATTTCATGCTTGTGTACAGGAGCATGAAATTTTTCCTAAATCATTCCTAATTTTTTTTTTTACTTAGGATAGAGTTAGGAAGTATTTCACGCGCATCGTTTTTGGCATTATTTTAGTGTAACATTTATGGGGGTGTTGGTTAGGAATGGGTAGATTCTAGGTTGTTGTAAGTGCCGTAAAAATGGTAATCCATAGCTAAATTTTCCCGTGGTCTTATATCAAAATAACAGAAGTGAAGTTGTAGCAATGCTGGTCTTGATCATTTCCCGCGAATGACAAATTTTGATAGTGGGAGCATTTTTTGTGGGAGCTTGTTCTTGTTTGCAAATGTTTTGGGGGATGCAGGATTTGCAAAATGCCTCGTAGGTGCGGGAATGTTCTGGATTGGATTTGGATGGGGAATGGTTCCTATTGATTTTCTGTTGGTTGGCCGGATTTGACGGTTTCTGTTGTGAAACTTTTTCGTATGCACTTTCTTCAGGCCAGGCGGATTCTTAATTGACTTGGCATCAAATTGGTCCAAGATATTTTATTGGAATTTGGTTAGAAGTGAAGATTTTTTTATAAAAAACTGGTTTTATCAAAATTTGCCTAAGTTCTCGTTTTATTTTTGGAACGATTTGTTTCCGAAATAAATTTTTTGTTTTGGTGGAGACGAGGCGACTACGGTTTGAGATTGTCAGAATTTGTATAGCCACACAAAACACAAGATTTGACGTTTTTTCCTTAGCTGGGTGAACAGTGAAAGCCATACGATATCAGGGGTACGGAGGTCTATATAAAATGATGTACAGGGGTTTGACTCCTGTTTCATGAACTTGTATTCGTGGTAGGGGGAGGGGGAATGGTTCAAACGTTCAACACAAGATCAATCAACAATAGTTTTCACCATTACGTAATAAATGTTTGTACTGCGCCTGCGCATAACAAACCTGCAGATTTGTAAAGAATTTAATAAATGTCGCAAATCGTTCGGAGTGGCCAGAGAACTAGCTAATCGTTTTTAGAAGTATGTTTTGGTGTATATTGAAACTGTAACGATACAAGTTACATCGTAAACTGAGTTGAGTGTCAATCCAACTGTTGAATTATATTTAATATTTTACTAGATTTTAAAATATCTATTGTAATAAAAAAATCGGATGTCTCGTCAAACTGCATTGCTCAGTGCTGACCATAGAACAATTCTACGGAAAATACTTTAACCTTACATATAAAGTATCGACACAATGTCTTAGCGAATTATTTTAAATTCGCTAAACAATAGTTAACTTCCCAACCAGTCAACTAGTTTATTCACATAAGCCGAGGTGCAAAGGTTATTTACATCAAAAAATGCCGCAAAATTTCTGAGTGTGAAATTTTAATGTACAAGAGCATGCAAATGTAAAAATTGATCTTTTTGGAAAATTTTTCTATATCCCATGACATATTTTCGAATTAGGGTATTTTGCAAATTGGTTGTGAGAAAAGGGGTATAATACCCCAGAAAGGGGTACGTCTGGTCACCCTATCTGTCACTTTGTCATAGACGTGTTTTGAAGCACCGCGATCGTATTTTTTGAGCTTTTCTTTCGACCAATCGACACGAGCCTTTTTTGAGCGATTGACAAATTGTGTGGGATCCAACGCGAACAAATTTTTTTGACATTCAAATGCTTATGCAATATTGAATGTATGCTGGTCCCACTAATGCCTAAGGTTGTCTCAATCTCGCGGATTTTTATTGAACTATGATAACTACAAATTTTGACATTTCTCTGTTCTAGAATTAAAAGGGCGTAACCGTAAGTCGACTTATTTCCTAATCAACTTTTTCATACTTTCAATTTTATCTATAATAAATTATTTATTTATAAGTATTATTAATAAAAAATTATTACAATGTTTAATGTACTTGCAAAAACAATTCATTTGTTTTTGCAAGTACATTAAAATTTGTATTAATAATAAATAAGACGGGAAGTATGAAAAAGTTAATTAGGGCATAAGTTGACTTACGCCCTTTTAATTCTAGAGCACAGATTTACGCCGCATGCATAAAGAAAATAAAGAAACAGCAACATTCGCGATAATTCATCGTTTTACTGTGCTAGCTTTGCTTGGTTTAATTATTTTTTTTTAATATATTAATTAAAAGTGATATAGGTTTTGTATAATTAGTTAATTTAATTTTGTGGCTTATGTTATATAAAAAATATGAATCTATGTATGTATATCCTTGATTTTGTCGGCATATCGGTCACACGTCATTTTTTGTAGTTAACTTAGTTTCAATCTGATCCACCAGCGGTGCTTTTCCAACTTTTACAATCGTCAATAGCCGAAGTCATATTGGAATAATAATTTTTTGCCTTCGTTTCTTACGGTATTGTTATTTTTTTTATTCCATCTATAGTCGACCCACAAGCCCGCGGGATAGCGAGCTTTCAGGCATTAAACTATGGCTCTAGCCCGTAGTAAATTAAACAAGAATTGTGTAAATAAATGGTAAGTAATGATTAATGAAAACAACCAAATTTATTTGTAAATAAAAAATTATAGGCATACATATACATATTACAAACTTATTCAATTTCCATTAAATCATCGTCACTTGTCAAATGTGCTTTTTCTTTCACGGTTTTTTCTTCTACCGTGAAATTACTCCCAATAAGACAGTTTTTCAGAATTGAACCTTTCTTTATAACTGCCTTATCACAAACAATACAATTTTCCAAAACAACACAATCTTCTATTACAACATTATTCATTAAGATTGAATCGGAAATTCGTGTTTTTTCGCTTATTTTACAATTTAATCCAAAAATTGTACTATGAATTGAAGTTCGCTCAGAAATTACGGTGTTATCTCCCACGGAACAATTTGAAAATTGAGTGGACTTAATTGTTGCATTTGGCGAAATAAAATCTTTAACGGTATGAATATTTTCAAGAATTTTTGTAGCATACTTGTTCGCAATGCAATAACCCATCATGCTGTTAGCACGAATCCCTAGTGATTCTTTTGAGGCTATAACAGCATAACAACGAATAAGATCAGAATTATATGCACCTCGAGACAGTGAATCGTTGTAGACTGATGTTTCGATGATTTTTTGTCGCATTTTCGATGAAGAAACGTATTGATATATGTCACGCGCTTTGGTATTTAGATTAGCTTCAGATGTAAGTTTATCGCCAACGATATTGACCTCAGTACGTGCCATTTGCTTTTTGACAATGTAGGGTAATAGTTCACCTTTAATTGTAGAAAAATTTGAATTTGGTTTATTTGGATCATCGTCACATAAATAATCGAGTATCCAACGCTTCATTATGTATATATGAGAATCTATTAAATTACTAAATATATCGATTCGACCACTTTTCCGGAGTCGATGCAAAGATAACACGAGATTTTCTTCATAATCACTAGACGAAGCCAGTAGTACTAATCTGTGAGTTTCTGGATGAATACCAATTAAATCCCGATCGGGTTTATGTTTCGATTTAGGGCCAGGTACAGTCGTACCACCCAATCGGTTGTTATGGAATAGCTGTACAACAAGTGATGCATCATGCTGATGAAATACCGTTAGCATCGGATATAGCTTTATATCAGTTATTATATCGCACGATACGACCAATATATCATTATTTGAGCGTAGTTTATCCTTAATAAGCTTTAATGAATCCGCAGTGCCGAAATCTGACTCGCAAGGCAATCCGAAATAATCAATTTTAATTTTCAATGAATATTTCTCCATTGTTAATTGAATCTCTGATTTTTGGGTCTCTAAAACCACAATTATTGTTTCTAAAATAAATGAAAACATGTTATTTTGTGCATTGAAAAAAATTAACATAACCTCACCGTTGAAGCCATGATTTTGAAGCAAATTCAAGGGATACCACAACATGGGATAAGGCCCAATAGGTAGTAAACATTTTGGCTTTTGATTTACGATATCAGGAAATCGTGTTCCTCGACCAGCGGCTAATATAACCGGATGAAAATTATGCGATGCCATGAAAAATAAACAATTTTAAATGAATATTTCTTTGACAGCTGGGTTGCGCAGTCACTAATGCCAAATGTGATCAATTATTTTGTGGTCCAAAGAACACGAAAAGAAAAAATGGTTTGTTTACATTTGTTTAAAGGGAAATCAAAATAAACAAAAAAAATGTTTTTGGATGAAACACCAAACAGCAGCAGGAGCAGCAAATTTAAATATTGGCTTATTCGCTTATGTAAAGATACAAAATCATAGTTTGGTCTATTCTGTGGTTTGGGCACAGATAAAGAGACAGATATACATCTTCCACTACCAAAAGTTACATATGAACATTCAATCTATGAAATTATATCCAACTCAAATCTGGCCCGATTAGAGAAGGACAATATAATACAATATTATATATGTCGCTCCTCTTTTATTTTGTTATGACTGTGTTAGTATACAAAATGATTTTTTAAATTCATAAATAGAAATAAAAGGAAAACAAATCGTCGTATTTTTACGTACTATACGACACCATACCACTACATATAAAGTAAAATCACATTATACAGTAAACTTTTTTCTCATTTTTCTAAAATCAAAACAACACAACCACAAAAAATCGAAACATTGTATATTTTCTATTTAGGCATACATATATGTGTGTAGAAAATCAAAACAAAATTCGAATAAATAAAGCTATTGTAGTTGTATTGTTAACGTGTTGCAACGTTGACGTAACCGCATCAATATAAAGAACAGAATACAAAATGCCATACATTTAAAACACTTAAATACTGAGGACGATATGTACAAATAGCAAATCAGGATCATATACACATCCATTCAAAATGATCGACATTCACACATTCGATTTTAATGTTTTGTGGAATATAAAATACACAGCGAGGAACTATATTACACAAAATTTACAATAAATATAAACACATACATGCAAATAAAAATAAGAGATGATCAAAATTAGAATTTAGGAAATGTAAATATTATTATCTTTTGTTTTACTTGATCGTGAATGAATGAAGGAGTACAAGAAATAATGCACATGTATATTTATGTTTTTCATATGTAGATGTAGTGTATTAACTGTAATTTCTTTTTCCAGAAGAAGGGCAAATAAAGAGCATTTTAAAAACATACATTTTAGAATATTCATAATTAGCAGGGAGAAAAACTTTTTCGAAACAAAATTTAACAGTTAAAAGGATTAAGTTATTTAAAAACTGTTTTATGAATAGATTTTATAAAGTAGCTAAATAGTTGAATGAGCAATATTATTTTTGATTACATATTACTTTGGTACACCTCAAATAATGTTTAATCAAACTATTTATCCTATAATCTGACTAATCCGAGTTCTCGAATATCCCTAAATTTATTACGAATATTATTGAGAAAACTAAGGTTTTACTGATTGCGCATATATTTAATTTAAAATTCACTCGGTAAAATTTATTATTCTATCGTTATTGATCGATCCTAAATAATGAATATTATTTTTGTTTTCCGTCGTGTTTATTAATTTTCCATTATTAATAATGGAGAATTAGCTATGTATGAGGATTTATGATTAATTTATACACGAATATGTCAGCTCCCAGTGAAAATCTCAGTGCGCTGGCGGCTTGATATTCCGTTTGTGCCTTTCCATATAAGTACTGAGCAAATAGTACTTTTTTCGAAAAATTATTTCGTGCTGTATACTATATTGTATGTGATAGGGAATTGAATGTATGAATTTGAAGTAGATAACGGTACTCAGCAAATCAATTTTCCGTTGGAAACAATTTCCCGAAGAAATTGACACCATGTAGAAATATAGGAAAACTTGGGAAAACCGGTACACTACGTATGTTTAGGATTCAGAAAAACTCAGTTCTAAAGTGCCTGTGCCACTAGGTTTCAGAGATGTGAATTCTCAGGTTGTTTAGCCGATTTTGCAACGCATTTCTCTCTGTTCGTTAAGGATATTTTGGTTAAGAAATATTGATTTTCGAATTTCGTAAGATTCTAAGGTATCTAAACGTCTGCCTTTGGGTTGTATATGTAATATGTCTAAATTGTTCAAGCTAGCTGGAAAGTTGACTGATTGCAACCAGTTAAATGTTCTTTAGCTCTAACTCCAAAATTGCGCCCAGTCTGACCAATATAGGAGAAACTACAATCATTGCAATTGATCCTATAAACACCAGACTTGGAAAGGCGATCAACTCTAGGTTTATTGTTAAAAATCATTTTCTTTATTGTGTTATTATTATAAAAAGCAAAACTAATATTGATATAATTGGACACGATGTTGCTAATCCGTTGGCTCGTTTTTCCTATATACTCTAAACGATGACAATTTTCCCGTGTTGGACTATCCGGTGAATAAATACCCGTTAGAGTTTTACGCTTTAGCTTTTTATTTA
Source organism: Nephrotoma appendiculata (assembly GCA_947310385.1). NCBI lineage: Eukaryota > Metazoa > Arthropoda > Insecta > Diptera > Tipulidae > Nephrotoma > Nephrotoma appendiculata. Next base: position 107,826,018 of record OX371225.1, read on the forward strand.
ATAACTTTAATATAGTCCTAGTTGTCAAAACTATTATCAAAAGTCCTATTATCAAAACAGAAATAATTTTGTTTAATACAAGTCTCAAAAACTAACTTCAGTTCACGACGTAAGCTCTCATCTACAACATCCCTATCTAAGTAATTACAAACTATTTGGGACAAAGTATTAATTGGAATAGAAGTGAAAAGACTGGCAACGTCAAATGAAACTGGTTTTGAATGTAACGGAACGTCGACGTCTTGAATTTTGTTAATCAATTCTCCAGAATTCTTAACCGAGTAACCCGAAAAGAAATTAGTATAAAAAAATTTATGAAACCGTTATAGCCTAAACAAACCCGACGCGCGAGATTCGCGTGACTGTCAAATACGCTCGAAACCTTTTATGAGGTTTTTTTGTAATACAAGCTCGACGCGCGTTTTTGACATTTTCTCATATACAACATAACCTATTGAGTTTATTTCAAATATACATACCATCCTCGACATGAAGCTCTTTGGCAACTTTTAGCCATATCTATGCCTTTAATGCCGAGTTTCTGTACCCTCTGGATGTTGTATTGTACAATATTTTATTTTCTTGCACTAGAGCAATTAGATGGTCGTCATAGATTATAAATATTCATTAAAGGTTATTCTTTTATTATTAAAATTAAATGAAAATAAATTTCAAAAGCATTGCAATGAACAAAATTCGTACATTTTTAAAAATAAAATGACACTTGGATGCGTAACAACGAAAATATAGAATCGAAAACTATAATTAAATATATGCGCAATCAGTAAGACCTTAGTTTTCTCAATAATATTCGTAATAAATTTAGGGATATTCGAGAACTCGGATTAGTCAGATTATAGGATAAATAGTTTGATTAAACATTATTTGAGGTGTACCAAAGTAATATGTAATCAAAAATAATATTGCTCATTCAACTATTTAGCTACTTTATAAAATCTATTCATAAAACAGTTTTTAAATAACTTAATCCTTTTAACTGTTAAATTTTGTTTCGAAAAAGTTTTTCTCCCTGCTAATTATGAATATTCTAAAATGTATGTTTTTAAAATGCTCTTTATTTGCCCTTCTTCTGGAAAAAGAAATTACAGTTAATACACTACATCTACATATGAAAAACATAAATATACATGTGCATTATTTCTTGTACTCCTTCATTCATTCACGATCAAGTAAAACAAAAGATAATAATATTTACATTTCCTAAATTCTAATTTTGATCATCTCTTATTTTTATTTGCATGTATGTGTTTATATTTATTGTAAATTTTGTGTAATATAGTTCCTCGCTGTGTATTTTATATTCCACAAAACATTAAAATCGAATGTGCGAATGTCGATCATTTTGAATGTATGTGTTTGTATATGATCCTGATTTGCTATTTGTACATATCGTCCTCAGTATTTAAGTGTTTTAAATGTATGGCATTTTGTATTCTGTTCTTTATATTGATGCGGTTACGTCAACGTTGCAACACGTTAACAATACAACTACAATAGCTTTATTTATTCGAATTTTGTTTTGATTTTCTACACACATATATGTATGCCTAAATAGAAAATATACAATGTTTCGATTTTTTGTGGTTGTGTTGTTTTGATTTTAGAAAAATGAGAAAAAAGTGTTTACTGTATAATGTGATTTTACTTTATATGTAGTGGTATGGTGTCGTATAGTACGTAAAAATACGACGATTTGTTTTCCTTTTATTTCTATTTATGAATTTAAAAAATCATTTTGTATACTAACACAGTCATAACAAAATAAAAGAGGAGCGACATATATAATATTGTATTATATTGTCCTTCTCTAATCGGGCCAGATTTGAGTTGGACATAATTTCATAGATTGAATGTTCATATGTAACTTTTGGTAGTGGAAGATGTATATCTGTCTCTTTATCTGTGGTTTGGGTGTAAATGTACGTATTTCCAATAAAAGAAATCAAATATTTTATAGTTTTAACATATATTATAAAGTATATATATACGCTACTAAGTGGACCAAAAAAATATTTGACTCTACCCTTATTGAATGTAAAAAAGTTCAGTGCACAATTTTTTTCACTACTACATTCTACCCTTTTCCATACAAATCAAGGTTAAAAAAACGGTCGAAATTTTTCCATAGAAAAATCGGGTTATGTCCCTTCTGTTTGTATTATATATTCTGTGGTTTTAATAGATCCAACTTCATTAAATATAATTTTTTTAAATTTAAATTTTTCTATTAAAATTACAAAATATTTGATTTCTTTTATTGGAAATACGTATATTTACACCCAAACTATGATTTTGTATCATTACATAAGCGAATAAGCCAATATTTAAATTAGCTGCTCGCTGCTGCTGCTTGGTGTTTCATTCTACACGTAAAAATAACAATTACACCAAATTCACTTTCAATTACACAAAAATTAATATTACTTATATGTATTTAATTTAAATAAACACTATTATCTTATGTAGTAACGCACGTCAACATATAAACACCAAATTATAGGCCCGATTTTATGAACGCGGATAAACGATTAATCTAGGATTAATTCACTGTTTCCATTTTATGAAAGACGATAAACAAAAAATCAAAGAATTTAAAAGTATAGAATGAGCCTAAGCAACTGTCAAGTGCATTGCATTTCCGGAACTCCATCATTAAGGACCTAAATGGTTGGTACCATGTGGTTTTCTGGAGTACAATCAATATCAAAAAAGAGTAAAAATTTATATTAATAAAATCATCGGTTTAAAGTACGACATACTTTTTTATCGGTATCTGAAGATAAAAGTTTTAAAATTAAAAGTATTGGTGATGTGATCAGCATGGTCAAACCAAACAAATAATTTAAAACAGAAAAAAAACTGTCAAGTGTCTCAAATTCAGAGGGTAAAAGAGAAAGCATCTAAATCACCGGGATTACAATAACAACAAAAATCTATAAGAACCCCACGCCAACGCCATTTTATTTTTTTTATTTTATTCATAAATTCTCATAATGCATTAAAATTTAACAGTACAATTGTTTGTGGTTATGTTTTACACATTAAACTTTAATAGTTGTGTCATAATCTTTAAAAATTACCAATACATTTTAGTTTGTTCTGGTTTGCCATACAGCTTCAGCTGTCAAATTTTTTGGAAGGAAATTGTCTACGTATAACGTAAAAAATAAAAATGGCGTTTTTTCATATTTTTCTTGTACGAGCGCGTCTGTGTCTAAAATTTAGTAGCATATTTTTGTGATTTTTTCGGTTTTTTATTTTTCGAAAGAAAAAGTTAGAATGATTTTTTAAAAGAAAAAATTAGAATGATTTTGACATTTATAACTCAACCTTTGACATTTGGTTTTGACATTTATAACTCAAAGGTTTCGACTCAACCTTAATCAACCTTTAATCGCGATTGGAAGAAATCGCGATAATTTTTGGGTGTTTCCACGGTATAATCGTACTCTGTGTATTCCGGCCTTTATCGAATTCGCTTTTTTCTTTGGGGGGATTTGCCGGGCACGCTTTTGCATGTTGGCATATTTTCTGCTGATAGGAGAAACTGTCTACTGGGTTGTTGTCAAAGTCAAAACAACCTGCAATATTTTTCACGTAAAAGCAATCTTGATTGTCAAACAAATAAATTTAAATTTTTATAACCTCTTAGAAAACGTGGAAAGTGAAAACAAAATTACAGAATTAATAGATTTGTGGTGTGGTTGCATAAATTCAAATAAAACAAAGATGGATATTTGCATTGATAATGCTATTGACGACATAGAAGATTTAATTTCTAAAAATGACGTAACACCGAAAGAGCGCTACGAAAATAAGAAAAATGTGACAGTGAGAGCTAAATTAGTTACACTTAGAGCAAAGGCTGAAGAATTAAAAGAAAATCAAAGTGTTATACCGGGTACCCAAACTATTTACATTAAAACATGGGGATGCACACACAACAATTCCGATACCGAATATATGGTAGGCCAATTAGCTAGTTATGGGTATAACATTACAAGTGATAAAGCGGAAGCTGATTTATGGCTATTAAACAGCTGCACGGTGAAAAATCCATCTGAAGATACATTTCGTAACGATATTCAAGAAGGGCAAAAAAAAAATAAATATATAGTTGTAGCTGGTTGCGTTCCTCAAGGTGCTCCAAAGTCTGATTATTTAAAAGGACTAAGTATTGTTGGAGTTCATCAGATTGATCGAGTTGTAGAGGTTGTTGAGGAGACAATAAAAGGTCATTCAGTAAGATTGTTGCAAACGAAAAAGGAAAATGGTAAAAAGGTTGCAGGTCCATCATTATCTTTGCCAAAAATACGTAAAAACCCATTAATTGAAATCATTCCGATTAACTCCGGATGCTTAAATCAATGCACTTATTGTAAAACAAAACATGCAAGAGGTGATTTAGTAAGCTATACTCTTACAGAAATAGTGGAACGCGCAAAGCAAGCGTTTGCAGAAGGAGTATGCGAAGTTTGGCTGACGTCCGAAGATACTGGAACATACGGCCGGGACATTGGTACTTCATTACCAGAATTGTTATGGAAACTAGTAGAAGTAATTCCAGATGGATGCATGCTTCGAATTGGTATGACTAATCCACCATATATTTTAGAGCACTTAAACGAAATCTCAAAAATTTTAAATACAACAAAAGTTTATTCATTTCTCCATGTACCCGTTCAAAGTGGAAGTGATGCTGTGTTATCAGATATGAAACGTGAATATAATCGTGAAGATTTTGAACTCGTAGTAAACTTTTTACGCGAAAAATGTCCAGGTATATCAATTGCAACAGACATAATTTGCGGATTTCCTTCAGAAACTGAAGATAATTTCGAAGAAACCATGACGCTTTGTGATAAATATAAATTTCCTTCGTTATTTATTAATCAATTTTTCCCGCGGCCTGGAACTCCAGCCGCTCGTATGGTTCGAATTCCTGCCAATTTAGTTAAAAAGCGTACGAAACGGCTGACTGACCTATTTAATAGCTATGAACCGTATCGCGACCGTCAAGGTTTAATCTACACTGCTTTAGTTACCGAAATATCACACGACAAAAAACATTACGTTGGTCATAATAAGTATTATGAACAAATATTATTACCAATGGAGAAAAATTTATTGGGTAAATCGATAAAAGTTCGAATTTTATCGTCGACAAAATTCAGTATGTTTGCTGAAATAGTTGAAAATGAAAACGAGTGGAAGGAATGCTCGATTAAAGCAGGATCGGCACCAACAAACACTGGAATTTATCAAAACACTAATGGATCCAATGATATATTAAAGTCGAGTAGTAATAATTCTTACGTCATTTATAGTTTAGCTATTGTAATTTTAGCCATTTTCTTGCGATTTGTATCGAAATGGTTTTAAATTTGAAAACAATGTACATATTAATTATATGGAATTAAATAAAAGTAATAAAATTAATTTTTAAGAAAATGTATTTCTTTACTGTACTCACCCTCATGGCTCTTATTTGGGTAATATATTATGTAAAATTATAAGGGTAATTATGACAGTGTATATTCCTTTTACAATTTGACACGATAATTTGGGCTCGTTTATTGTAAAATAACTAAATTTCTATTTTGTGTATAATTAAAATTAATAAAATATAAAAAAAATTAAATACATTAAATTATACAGTACAGGGTGCGGGCCAGTTTTTAACTTATTTATCACTATACTTTACTTATGCAAAAACGATTACATAACAATATCTGATGGTTCCGTTCCAAAATAGCGATCACCAAAATTGCCAATCCCGGGTAACACATAAAATTTATCGTTGATTTCCGGATCAAGTGCAGACGTTACAATTTGCACTTTTGGAAATGCATACGCTATTGAATGAACACCGATTTCAGCCATTAAAAGTGATACTAGCAAAATGTTTTCTTCAGGAACATCGTGATCCAACAATACACGTATTGCCATGATTGCAGCGGCACCGGTTGCAACCGTTGCGTCCATTAAGATTACTTTATAATCTTTTATATCTTTTGGTAATCGCAAGTAATATAACTGTAAATAATAATTCAACTTGTACTAAGGATAGCTTAAAATTGGGATAATATATAACTAAATAATGAATCAAATTGTACTAAGGCTAGCTTAATTGGGCAAAGGGTCAACAATTCTTTGAACTACGTTAAATTTAAAAAAATTATGATAAAACTAGTAAAAATGTAGCTCACCCCCGAATTTCTTAGCACATATTAAGTAGATAGTAAGTACTTCAATTTGAGCCAGAGCGATAAAAAACATTTCATTGGCTATGGCGTGCAATTGTAGAAATTGAGGCTAGATTATAACTACAGGTGTCAGACCTCTTAAAAACTCAAATCGATATAAAATAAATATCTAGTTATCACCCAAAAAACACAATATTTTATGTAGAATTAATTTTGACGATGTAGTTAGAAAGAATTCGTACTTTCACACAAAAAGTGCATATCTAATAAAATCCCAAACTTAACAAAAATTATAACTTATCGAGTGCGATAAACAATTACATATTATGTATAATATGATTGTGGTAGTTTTATATATAATAAAATTAATACCCAACAATATTTACTCACTTCTGGTTCACCAGTTAACTGATTTGTTTGAATCAATATTTTTCCAATTCGGATGTCTTTGCACACATCACAAACAGCTTGTTCCATTGTTTCGCCAGCGCGTAGTATGGACACTCCACAAATTTTTTGTGTTTCTAAACGTTTTCCATTATATTGCACACCTTGTGGCGTTTCAACCACAACTTCTTTAAATGGCAACAAACTCAATGCAAATTCAATCACCAATCTTATTAAACGCTTAGAATAAAATATAAATTCATCTCGTGATGTATTCTGATTTCGTATAAAAGTATGCAGTCCTTTGACTTGTGGTGTAGTAGGCAGTAAATATAATGAATCGGGCATTGGTTGACCAACGCCAGAATGTGCTAATGCTTCTCTTAATTTAAAACCACGCAATTGTAATTGTGTATGAACGTGCTGAACGATTAACTGTATTGCAACTTTATTTTCCCCTCCTCTAGGTACTATTATATCAGCATGAACCATTGTTGGTGCAATATAATTAGCATATGAAGGTTTTACCATAGTTGAATATTGTTTTAAAACACCTTCTATATCTCGACCACGTTGTGCTATGTCCCGCCTTAAACGCCGTGCCAATCGTATATCAGCATCGGTATCCACAAAAATTTTCATGTCAAGCATTTTTAATATTTCTGGACTGTGAAACACCAGAATTCCTTCGAATATAATTACATTAGCGCCGTACATGGTTTTTGTGTGAGTTTCCCGGGAATGCGTTACGAAATTATATACTGGTACTTCCACCTTACGTCCTTCTTTTAATTTGCGTAATACGTCTATCATAAGATCAATATCAAACGCATCGGGATGGTCGAAGTTGTATTCATTGCGTAGCGATTGATCATGTTGTTTTGGTGTTAAAATCTATTTTTAGTACAATTATTGAATCAGAAATGTGTCAATTTTTTACTGAAATTTATTAACTAAATATAATAAAAAATAATTGTATGCACCTTGTAAAAACAATCCATAGCCAAGAGTGTTACCCATGGTACATCTAAAGATTCAATTATTTTTTGTGCTACTGTTGTTTTGCCAGATGCGCTACCACCACATATTCCTATTAATAATTTGTTATGATTACTAATTAGTATGACATTAAAATAGCCAAAAAAAAAACTGCAAACTACAACATTGTATCTGTATATAATAACTTCCAAACCTATCTCCCTTCCAGGCTTTACTAAGGAAGTACACAATTGAAATTACCTATCACAAATGGTTCAACCTGCTGCCCAGCACAGTTATACCATGGCGGACGGCCGGCTGTGTAAATTGTCCTGTTGTTGGATCTTATAATCGGCTCACTAGCGGTCATTGTTGTACTCTGATTGATTGACGTAGTTCTTTGTCGCCTTGGCTTCGGTGATCGTAATTGTGCTAAATAAAAAAGCCAACAAGCAAAAAACATTAAACAAGCTTCGATGTTTTATTGCAATGGGGTCACCATACCTGTTGTTTTATTAATGGGTTTACTAATCGGAACTGTCGTTGGTGACGCTGGACACTCACAATCATCGATCTCAAACACCTCATTGTCATCAATTCCATTTTCTAAATAGATTGGTTCCAATACTTCGACTCGTTCACCAACATCACTTTATAAAAACATGTAATTATATTTACTAATACAATTTTATTATTTTTAGTTAACTAAATTTTAAAATTTCATTTTCATTAATCATTTTACAGGATAATTTTGGGTTTCCCATCGTCAATGCCATTTTTTCTGTTTTTGTATTTCTTACAATCTTCTAAACTCGTTTTCTATTTCCAAAAATTTATACAATTAAGGAAAATAAATATATTTTGTGTAGTGGCGATTAAATAAATTCTAATCGAAAAATCAAAATGACGAATTAAAATAAAATAATAAAGATGTACGAGAAAAGCATGTGTTTATCTTTTTTTGACGTTGACGTATTTTTTTGTTTCATTCATATCGTCGTACAATTAAAAAATGCAATGCTCACCTATCCGAGCTAGCAGAACTTGGTGGATCAAATAATTTTACTGATGAAACAGACATTATTAAAATAACAAAATATTTAACTAAAAGATTATTACACTATATCATTAATTTTAACAAAATAAAATTTAATTTATAATTATATTTTAATTTATTTATTTAGCAATTTTTGTTTAAATTTATTCTACGTCTTCTCTATCTTATAAATTTTTCTGTTCTGCTTCTGAAATTTCGTAAAATTAAACAAGGTTCATAAATCATATTGCAAAAATTTTGGAAGAAAATTACCCTATAAACCGTTTTAAAATAAATCGTTTTATGAATTAAAACTAAATTATAAAACAATTTACTAATTTAATATATGTAATTTCCAAATATATTTTTTATAATTACAATTGAAATATTATTGAAAAAATTAAAATTAAATATTTTAATAAATATAATATTTTTAATGAACAAACCTAATATAATTCATGTACGTCTTGTAAAATATATAAAACCGGCCGCAAATCATAACAAATTTCTTTCTTCTTCGAGTTGTGTATCGTTCAGTATATCATATATCGAGTCCGTGCAAATCGTGACAAGTGGGTTATATAATTAAATAAATGGGTTCCATGTTGTTTTATAAGAAAATAAAACTAAGGAGGTAAATTCATCTTGTTATATCAGTGTAATCATAATGTTTTAGTTATTTTATTTGATATAAATGTTTGTGTTAGAACTTTCTTTTTAAAAAGCTTAATGTTATTTTAATTAAACTAAAACGTGTTTGAAACTTATTTCTTTGTTTCAGATTAAAAACTAGCTGAGTATGATAAAATACATCTCTAGCGACTAAATTCGTAAAATTTTGTTGTGTAAGTATAGAAAATAAATATTTTAGTTTTTAAAAATGTTACGATTTATATATGATGATTCTTGGTTTACCGCCCCAGGCTGAAATTCTGTCTTGTTGAAAGGTTAAACTGATAAAATTAAGTAGTATATAGATAACATCGTGTATAGTATTGTTTAATTAAATACATATTGTATTTTTTTTTAGATAAAACATCCGATAATGCCGCTGCTGCTGCGGTGATTTAATATCCCAGCAAAGATGGGCCCTACGGTGAGTTTTTAAAATTTGTATAATGTGTTACACCGATTCTACAATGTGCGTACAAAAAAATGTAAGTTCCGAGGAGCAAACCCACAAACTCTTGTATTGAGTGTTTCGCTCAAAGTTTATCAGCACAATTAGTGATATTTTTTTAAAAATACTGTTTTAATGAACCCTCTTCATGGTTTAAATTCTATATCCAATCAGACAACCCATGAACATGAATGTTTTCATTTACTATCGTTCAAATTATACTATACTTTGAATCTCCCAAGTAGACACAAGAGCTTAAGTTGCACGCTATACCATTTCGGTTAGTGCTATAATCTCCTTTTTTCAAGTTTTCGCCGGTTGAAGGCGGCCGCACGAAATTTGCTCGAGCCGACCCAACAAAGTTAAAATGTGTGATCTCAAACGGCGGTACAACAACAATTAACATTATATAACACATTTTAAATGTTTAACCCTTTGCCAGTCTCAAGCATCACATACGACACATAGGCGGTTAACCGTATAGAATCATATTTGGTACATAATCTAATTTAGATTATGTAGCGAATATGATACAAAAGCGTCTCGGTTAACCTATGTATAACATGCGACTGGCGAAGGGTTAATGAATATTTTGTAAATTTGAAGAGTTAAAGACTGCAATATTTTGTACATTCTACTGAGATACATAATTAAAAATCCATACAAAAAAAAAATTATATGATGATCCTTGGTTTACCGCCCCAGGCTGAAATTCTGCCATGTTGATAGGTCAAACTGATACAAAACTCATAATTTGTTTTTCAATTGTATTGTTATTTGTTTTAATATTAAATATATGTTTCTAGGTTAATTGTGGTTTGATGGTGAACACATGAACATCAATATTTTTAAGTAAGTTTCTTATAATTTAGTTTTTAAAATCGACATTATGATGAATAACATTCGTAGACAAGCATATAACCGAATATATAATGTTGATTAGACATTCTGAACATTATTATCTCTTAATTAACAGTATAAAATTTCTTGCTGCAAATAAACTGATTATAGTTCTTTACAGGAAAACGGTGGGTGGGTGATTCATCATTGAGAAATTATTTGAGACCAGTTGAAGTAAGTCTTGTAATTCTAGTTATGTATAGGTATAATAAAAACATTTCTATATGATGACACAGTTTTAAACAGTTATCCCTGTCATAAGACATAAATTTGATGAAAATTTGTTCCTGATTTTTTAAAATATGAATTTTTGTTTTATATTTTTTAATTAATTATGTCTAATTACGGCTTTTTTTTCTTTATAGATTTGGAACTCAATCGAAAGGTATTAAATTTTTACAAAGTACGATTCTTTTTAAAACATTAATATGATGAAATACGAAATATACGCTATGAAGATTGTGTTCTTTTTGTACACACATGGTTATAACTTGCCCTCACTGAAAAAGAATTGAAAAATATACCTTGCTCGAAATAAATATTTCTTTTTATTTTTCACAATTTCTTTTTATTTTTCAGATCATTGTAAAAGATTATTCAAAAATAAAATGTAAAATATTATTTTATTTGTCAGTTTTTTTCTTGTTTTTACTGTGATGTTGTTCAAAGTCAATTTTCCAGCCAGACATTTTTTTGTCAAGTCCACCATGCACAAACGTGTATGCAATAAATGACAGGTTGTAACCACGATTACAAAGATAAAATATTCCCATGTTTCATTTTCGTCGTTTTGTGCGAATTGTGTCACTTGAGAAAGCCAACAAAACGGAAATTTACATTGAACTTTTCGATTGTTTAAATAAATCCGTATTTTTTTTTAAACGATGTTTTTTAATTTTGATAATTACAGTTCACACTTTTTTATGGTTTACCGTTTATATTTCGTTAAAGCGTTGCCACATACACATCTAATAACAGACGATTCGTGCGTAAATTTATTTTGCCTCGCCACATACCAAAAAAAAATACAGACGATTTTTACAACAACAATTCTTTATATTTTGGTTTGAGCTGAATGTTTATACCGCCATTTCTATCCAAAGTGTATAGGCGATGCCACATACCCATTTCTACGGACGACATCTAAAAACAGATTTCGCATTTACGAATTAATTAGAGCATATTTTTGACTCAAATCAATGAGATAATATGTAAAATATCTCAAGTTAGTAGCTAAAATAATAAATTTGGAATTATTTAATAATTTTAATTGAAAAATTATCAATTTTCTATTTACCCGTTCCTAGAAACGATCTTTTCTCTGAATGGTCTAATTTTACACGTGAACGAACGCACAAAAATCTAAAACGATTTCCGAACTCATCAAAAAATTTTAAACGATTTTTTCTCTGTTGTCTGTGAACTTCAACAAATGTCAAAAAATTCCAAAACAAAATATATATTAATATAAATATATACACTTATATAAATATATACACTTTGGACAGAAATGGCGGTATAAATATTCAGCTCAAAACAAAATATAAAGAATTGTTGTTGTAAAAATCGTCTGTATTTTTTTTGGTATGTGGCGAGGCAATATAAATTTACGCACGAATCGTCTGTTATTAGATGTGTATGTGGCAACGCTTTATATATTTATATTTTTGGAATTTTTTGACATTTGTTGAAGTTCACAGACAACAGAGAAAAAAATCGTTTAAAATTTTTTGATGAGTTCGGAAATCGTTTTAGATTTTTGTGCGTTCGTTCACGTGTAAAATTATACCATTCAGAGAAAAAATCGTTTCTAGGAACGGGTAAATAGAAAATTGATAATTTTTCAATTAAAATTATTAAATAATTCCAAATTTATTATTTTAGCTACTAACTTGAGATATTCTACATATTATCTCATTGATTTGAGTCAAAAATATGCTCTAATTAATTCGTAAATGCGAAATCTGTTTTTAGATGTCGTCCGTAGAAATGTGTATGTGGCATCGCCTTTAAAGGCGATGCCACATACACATTTCTACGGACGACATCTAAAAACAGATTTCGCATTTACGAATTAATTAGAGCATATTTTTGACTCAAATCAATGAGATAATATGTAAAATATCTCAAGTTAGTAGCTAAAATAATAAATTTGGAATTATTTAATAATTTTAATTGAAAAATTATCAATTTTCTATTTACCCGTTCCTAGAAACGATTTTTTCTCTAAATGGTATAATTTTACACGTGAACGAACGCACAAAAATCTAAAACGATTTCCGAACTCATCAAAAAAATTTAAACGATTTTTTTCTCTGTTGTCTGTGAACTTCAACAAATGTCAAAAAATTCCAAAACAAAATATATATTAATATAAATATATACACTTATATAAATATATACACTTTGGATAGAAATGGCGGTATAAACATTCAGCTCAAAACAAAATATAAAGAATTGTTGTTGTAAAAATCGTCTGTATTTTGTTTTGGTATGTGGCGAGGCAAAATAAATTTACGCACGAATCGTCTGTTATTAGATGTGTATGTGGCAACGCTTTAAAGGATAAACCATAAAGGTCGAAATATTTGAGGAAATAATCCGTCGGGATATATTTTTCATTATGAGAATATAGCAAAACTATAAAATTGGTTATACATAATACTAACAAAATATTATGTACCTGTTTAGCTATTATGCAATAATTGTAAAGTTTAAATATCTGTTAAAATAATAAAAAGAAATTCAACTCACAAATGATTGTTAACGATATTATAGGTATGTTTTACGATTTATAATTTTCAAAAATATTCTTTGTCGAATTCATTTATTTAACACGTTCACGACGGCGCTGTAACTTGGTACTACCGCCCGATGAGGCAGCCTAGAGCGGGCCACCGGTGGTACGCGCTGCCGGATGAGACAGTTTAGTACAAGCCACCGGTGGTACGCGCCGCCCTATGAATGTAAAAGCGTTGCCACATACACATCTAAAGGCGATGCCACATACACATTTCTACGGACGACATCTAAAAACAGATTTCGCATTTACGAATTAATTAGAGCATATTTTTGACTCAAATCAATGAGATACTATGTAAAATATCTCAAGTTAGTAGCTAAAATAATAAATTTGGAATTATTTAATAATTTTAATTAAAAAATTATCAATTTTCTAATTACCCGTTCCTAGAAACGATTTTTTTCTGAATGGTATAATTTTACACGTGAACGAACGCACAAAAATCTAAAACGATTTCCGAACTCATCAAAAAATTTTAAACGATTTTTTTCTCTGTTGTCTGTGAACTTCAATAAATGTCAAAAAATTCCAAAACAAAATATATATTAATATAAATATATACACTTAAAGCGTTGCCACATACACATCTAATAACAGACGATTCGTGCGTAAATTTATTTTGCCTCGCCACATACCAAAAAAAAATACAGACGATTTTTACAACAACAATTCTTTATATTTTGTTTTGAGCTGAATGTTTATACCGCCATTTCTATCCAAAGTGTATATATTTATATAAGTGTATATATTTATATTAATATATATTTTGTTTTGGAATTTTTTGACATTTGTTGAAGTTCACAGACAACAGAGAAAAAAATCGTTTAAAATTTTTTGATGAGTTCGGAAATCGTTTTAGATTTTTGTGCGTTCGTTCACGTGTAAAATTATACCATTCAGAGAAAAAATCGTTTCTAGGAACGGGTAAATAGAAAATTGATAATTTATCAATTAAAATTATTAAATAATTCCAAATTTATTATTTTAGCTACTAACTTGAGATATTTTACATACTATCTCATTGATTTGAGTCAAAAATATGCTCTAATTAATTCGTAAATGCGAAATCTGTTTTTAGATGTCGTCCGTAGAAATGTGTATGTGGCATCGCCTTTATATAAATATATACACTTTGGATAGAAATGGCGGTATAAACATTCAGCTCAAAACAAAATATAAAGAATTGTTGTTGTAAAAATCGTTTGTATTTTTTTTGGTATGTGGCGAGGCAAAATAAATTTACGCACGAATCGTCTGTTATTAGATATGTATATGGCAACGCTTTAATCAAAGAATTTCTATAATAAAAAGTGAATACACGTACCAAAAAGTTCAGACATCCACTTTTTTTATAACTCCACGAATTTACGAAAAACCACAAATCGGACGATTTTATAATCAAAAATACCCCGAGAAACGAACCTATCATGATTTTTTATATATAATAAATACGCTACCTATTTTAAATGTAGGAACTATTTTTGTTCGAGATCACGTGATCTCGATTTTTTTTGGTTAATTTGTTTCGGTATATATTGTATGTAAAACGAAAACTGTGACACAAAACAGTGCCTTCTATAGTTATCATTTCGAAACTAAATCTACAAAATTAAAATATTCCTTTACTATTTTACCTCCACCGCATTTTATATAATAGTTCCAACTAGCAATACATATTCCGAAATGCATATGTAGTATATTTATTTAAACATACATATATGTTTTTGTTTTATATAAATTTATATTCGAGCAAAAACAAAACAAAATTTTCGAAAAAACAGAAAAATTATATTTGTGTAATTTTTACATTAGTACACGAGAACCAATTTCATAATTTGTTGTTTTTGTTTTTAGTTTTTTTGTGTCACAGTTTTCGTTTTACATACAATATATACCGAAACAAATTAACCAAAAAAAATCGAGATCACGTGATCTCGAACAAAAATAGTTCCTACATTTAAAATAGGTAGCGTATTTATTATATATAAAAAATCATGATAGGTTCGTTTCTCGGGGTATTTTTGATTATAAAATCGTCCGGTATGTGGTTTTTCGTAAATTCGTGGAGTTATAAAAAAAAGTGGATGTCTGAACTTTTTGATACGTGTATTCACTTCTTATTATAGATATTCTTTGCTTTAATCAAAGAAAAACAACAGAGAAAAAAATCGTTTAAAATTTTTTGATGAGTTCGGAAATCGTTTTAGATTTTTGTGCGTTCGTTCACGTGTAAAATTATACCATTCAGAGAAAAAATCGTTTCTAGGAACGGGTAAATAGAAAATTGATAATTTTTCAATTAAAATTATTAAATAATTCCAAATTTATTATTTTAGCTACTAACTTGAGATATTTTACATATTATCTCATTGATTTGAGTCAAAAATATGCTCTAAAATATGCTCTAGATCACTTAAAAATATACATTTTAGAATTTTCGTTACTCTGGTAGCATCATTTATTTTAATTCGCAACAGCTTGTATTGTCTTTGCTGAAAAATAACACTGTGCTTGAATTTCAAACTGTTTTTGCGTGACAAGCTGGGCACCCGGGGGGTAAACCTTCGACTATGCTGAATTCATTGGTGCTAGTCCCATTTCAAAGTTAGTCCCCATTTTTGAAATATCGCTTTCGACATATTTTGCCTCTGAGACAAATATTTGTCAAAATATACACTCATATTCACGTTGATAGCTCCTGAACCATTAAGAATTTCGTTAAAAAATAAAATAACACATAAAGGTGATTGTAGATGTCATTTTTCGGCCTTGATATGTTCAGCAAAGTTGTTGCGCAAGCCAAGACCAACAACTTTGCTGAACATATCAAGGCCGAAAAACGACATCTACAATCACATTTTTGTGTTATTTTATTTTTTGAAACGCAAAAAAAATAAAATAACACAAAAATGTGATTGTAGATGTCGTTTTTCGGCCTTGATATGTTCAGCAAAGTTGTTGCGCAAGCCAAGACCAACAACTTTGCTGAATATATCAAGACCGAAAAACGACATCTACATTCACATTTTTGTGTTATTTTTCCATATATGTGTGTTTTACTTAGGCCAAGGTGAGCTTGAAGTGGCACTTCCGCACAATTAGACCAGGAGTGCCCCGTTGTGATACCACAGGAACCTATTTCCCCTTTACCCCTGTTCAAAACCATTCGGAGCTACGTACGTACCGCAAAATATCTCGCACTCCACATTCAGCGAGATCTGAAAGGCTGGTCACACTGGACACGCCCAAATACTTATGCCTTCTGTATGATAGTGCCGGACACGAGCATAGGAAGTTATCTAAAGTCTCTTCTTCCTTTTCGTCCATGCAACTTCTACAAAATCATTCGTCTGTAGACCCAGCCTTCTCGCATGTTCCCCAAAAAGGCAGGGTCTTGTCAGTTTTGGCAAAAGCTTCTCACAGAAGACTCCGGCTCCACCTTGCCGTTTCGAGAAACATAAGTGCACAGGTAAGGCTAAATACAACTGGAATTCGGCATACTTAGGTCAAACAAGACACTCATCTCAGATAAGAAACAAAGAACACATCACAAGTACATAAAATCAAGTTTCGTACAACACATAAAAACTGAAAACCATACACTAAATTCAATAAAAATGTAACCATTTTGCACAGCATCAAAAAAGGACTGAAATTAGACAGGTGTCCCAATTTGACTCATGAGTCATGAGACATTTGTATTCTGCACGTATACGAATTACGGCCAAAATTCACACCCTGAAAATATACAAAAACAAAAACACCCACAATTTACTTCGCGCCAAAATCAACACAAAACCCCAATAAAATTTACGACCTCCATAACTTAAAAACAAAGCAGGTACCAAACAGCAGCGCCTAGCTACAGTATATAAAGAGCTTCAAAATAGATTATGTAACAGTAGCAGAAAATAAACCGAAGAAGAGATTATTCTCGAAATTGATATTTCTAAAAAAGTTAAAAAATTGGCACAAGAAGTAAGAACTAAAAACTGTAATATAAAATTAAAAATAAAGAGTTATTCATCTAAATATATAAAGTGACAAAAGAATACAAAAAATAAAGTGAAAATCGTCTTGTGAATCTGGTGAAATAAATAATATGGATAGGTGTTATAAACTCAAGTGCTTTTGTTATGTGTGTGGAAAATTTACAATTATGAGCAATCGCCGCAAAATAAGTGATGAAACCGCTGATTTATATCGACTATACTTTTCACAAACTGTTATTAGTGGTGTAAATTGGACGCCGTCTTTTGTTTGTACAACATGCATTTTCCATCTGCATAGATGGCAAAACACTGGAGCCGCAATGCCATTTGGTGTCCCGATGATATGGGTCGATCCACAAGGACATGATGCAGTTCAATGTTATGGGTGCATGAATTATATTCTCGGTACAAACAGAAACAAAAGTGGTTCTTTGACATACACTGCAACGAGAAATACACATCTACCGCTGCCGCATTCAGATGAAATGCCTGTTCCGGAAAGATCAAACCCAACCGAGGATTATTTACCAACAACATTTGAATCAGGTGAAACCGGAGAAACATCTGCATCAATATATCAACCATCAAATGTCACTGCGCCATGCAATCACATTGAAATCTCGCAAATTCGTTTGGATATTATGGTACGACGCCTGAAACTATCTCAGCGGCAAGCCATTCTTTTGTCAAAGGATTTAAAACAAGTGAACATTTTGGCTCCAAATTTTCGGATATTTCTCTCTCTCTCTCTCTGGCACTATATCCCATCAAGGGATTTGGCCGCCTCATATGAGGTTTCATAATCATTTTTTCATTTCGGATAATGAGTGATTAATTCATTGATCCTAAACCAGCCGTGAAATTTTTTTTCCTTGTCACCACCGGGAATCGAACCCGGGACCTCCGGTCGCTGGAGCAAGCATGCTAACCACTTTGCCACCGGGGCGGCTGTATGGAGCAATAAATGTTCGGATATATGGAGCAATAAATCGTCATCGTCATTTTACGAATTTTTTCAAATCAATTGAGAATAATTCACTCGCTTTTTGCACTGATATCCGAGGTTTGGTATCCACAATGCACAATGCATATAATCCTGAAGATTGGCGATTGTTCATCGATTCCTCTAAAAGCAGCTTGAAGGCAGTTCTCCTTCACGTTACCAACTCAAAGAATTCCATTCCAATTGCACTCAGCACAAACACAAAGCAAACCTATGCATCAATGAAAAAAATCATCGATTTGATTAAATACAATGACCATCAATGGAAAGTTTGTGCAGATTTAAAAGTGATAGCTCTTTTAAGTGGCATGCAATTGGGTTACACTAAAAACATGTGTTTTATGTGCTTATGGGATACTCGTTTTAAAGGCGACCAATACAACGAACGGAACTGGGCTTTACGTGAGAACATTAGATTGCGATACGACAGCATCGTTGAGGCTCCACTTGTGCCAATTAAAAAAATATTGCTACCACCACTTCATATCAAGCTTGGAGTAGTTAAAAATTTTATAAAAGCGCTGAATCCAGATGGAAATGCGTTCGTCGAATTGCGTCGCATTTTTCCACGGTTAAGTGGAATGAAAATAAAAGAAGGTTGGTGTTTAAATCTACCCGAATCTAAGTTTTGATCAAATGAAATTTCATCTCACATCTTGTTTTTTATTACAGGAATACTTAATGGACCAGATATTCGTCGTCTGATGAAAGATGATGCATTTGAAAATGCTCTTAGTGAACGAGAGGTTGTGGCATGGAAATGTGTAAAAGAAGTTATTAAGAATGTTCTCGGAATTAACCGAGCCGATGATTGGCGCAGATATATTGAAAATATGCTGACAGCTTTTCATAATATAAACGTTAGAATGTCACTGAAAATACATTTTTTGCATTGTCATGTGGAAAAGTTCGCCGAACAATCACCAGCCGAATCCGATGAGCACGGCGAGCGTTTTCACCAAGTGACGGCAAGGCTCGAACATTGGTACAGCGGCAAAAAGCTAGATGCACTCTTGGGTGACATTTGTTGGAATTAGCAAGAGGAAGAAGAACCCGAAGACGACACGAACAAATCAGAAAATTAAAATTAAAAGTTAAGAAAAATGTAAATTATTTAGGAAAAAATTGAGAAAAATCACAATAAAATCAACTGAATCAATCTAATTTCCCGTCAAATAGTTTCTATTGTATCTATATTTGTCGATGAGGTGTTTATTCGATCAATTTAAATTCAATAAATGGACAAAAAATGATAAAAAACATATTTTTCGTCGAGACAAATATTTGTCAAAATATACACTCATATTCACGTTGATAGCTCCTGAACCATTAAGATTTTTGTTATGCTTTCTTAGCAAAGTTGTTGCGCAAGCCAAGACCAACAACTTTGATGAACATATCAAGACCGAAAAACGACATCTACAATCACATTTTTGTGTTATTTTATTTTTTTGCGTTTCAAAAAATAAAATAACACAAAAATGTGATTGTAGATGTCGTTTTTCGGCCTTGATATGTTCAGCAAAGTTGTTGGTCTTGGCTTGCGCAACAACTTTGCTGGAGAAAGCATAACGAAAATCTTAATGGTTCAGGAGCTATCAACGTGAAAGTGAGTGTATATTTTGACAAATATTTGTCTCAGAGGCAAAATATGTCGAAAGCGATATCTCAAAAATGGGGACTAACTTTGAAATGGGACTAGCACCAATGAATTCAGCATAGTCGAATTAGGTTTACCCCCCGGGTGCCCAGCTTGTCACATTTTTCAACTAGCACAGTGTAATTAAGCAGAGAGAAAAAGTTTTTCTAAACAAAATTAAACAGTTAAAGGGTTAAATAGATTATGCACTTTAAATCACAAATTAAATCTCGATTTTATTTCATTTGTTATTTTATGATTTCCGCTAGTTAAAAAACGAAGTGTTAAATCCTATTTCTGTTCTTATGATGTATAATAGTTGATGGATTTGGCTGCAAATTGAAGAAGGCCCCAATTTCTTAGTTGATGTGGATTTCGAGATTGTTAAATGATTTATTTAAGTAAAAAAATTGTTTGATTTTAACTGAAAATCAAAAAATAATTAAAGAAATTCTTCAACTATACTTATCAAACTTTATAAGGTTTTTATTAAAAAAAATACATTTATTATCCATTTATTTAAAGAAAATAATAAAAAAAAACGAAATCATGTTTGGTGGCTACACTGACGTCACATTACATGCCCAATATTACACCTTGTTGTCTTTTCATCGTGGGTTGTAACGTCTTCCGGATTTTCACACATAGAAGACGGATGACGTGAATCAATGCCTTCTAAAGTACTGGCCTTTTACTACTCTCATTTTTCGCACATGACGTCAATTTAAGTCTAAACCGAGACTGCGCAATAATAATTTTAAGATATTTACACTAATGTCGATTTTCATTGAACAAATCATAGTACCCTATGGTACCCTATGGTACTCCAACTGCTGTCAAAATGTTTCATTGAAAAAAAATATTACCCCGAGGGTAATATTTTGTTACTCCCGGGGTAATTTTCTATACTCTAGGTTTTTTGGTGGAGTATACGATTTTGTTGTTGTTATGCCATTTTTTTCCTGTCATTTGTCAAAATATACGGCGCGTTGGTAATTTGATTGGTGAAATTATAAAAATCAAATAGAGTAGTACATTTTTGTTCCATTGAAAGAAAATGGGAGTAAAAAATGAGGGTAACATTTTGGGAGTGAGCAAAATCAATGAAAATCGACATAACAAAACAACTAGAGAAAGCAACAACAACGTCGACTTAGCGTGTCGTCATCATTTGGTGTAAGCGGCCAGTAGTATAGAAGGCATTGCGTGAATTCACGTCTTTTATTTTTCAACCGTTGGAGACGTAAGTCATTAACATCAAATTCTTTGGTAAAAATGAAAAGAGATCAATTATTTTGTGCTCCAAAGAACACGAAAAAGAAAAATGTTTGTTTACATTTGTTTAAAGGGAAATCAAAACAAACAACCACAAAAAATGTTTTACACGTAAAAAGAAAAACACTTTTAATTACACCAAATTCATTTTAAATTACAAAAAAAATTATATTATTTACAATATTTAGTTTAAATAAACACTTATAACGCACGTTAAAATATAAACACCAAATTATAATGCCGATAATGAAAATGGCGCGTTTTTAGTTTCTTTGTTTTTGTTGTACACGTAAAAACACTTTTAATTACACCAAATTCACTTTAAATTACACAAAAATTAATATTATTTATAATATTTAATTTAAATAATCACTTATAACGCACGAAAAAATATAAACACCAAATTATAATGCCGATAATGAAAATGGCGCGTTTTTTGTTTCTTTGTTTTTGACACTGACGTTTTTCTTTTTTTTGATCACAAAACAAATCCTCCCAAAAATTAGGATTTCGAAATTTGATCACTGATCAAAAAAAAATCAATTATTTGCTCCCAAAGAACATGATCAGGTATTTCTGATCAAAATTTTTTGATCATGATCAATTTTTTTGGTCATTTTGTTCCCACAGAATTCTGTGTAAGGAATTCTATTGGGTATACTCTGAGTAAGTTTACATCGACATATTTGGTCCAGGACTATACACTATGAGTAAGTTTAAATCGACATATTTGGTCCAGGACTATACACTATATCTGACCTAAACACATGATGTAAACGCTAGTTACCCAAATTACCCTCTAAACATGGTGAATCGCAAGCGAGTCACAAGCGAGGTCATTCTTATATGAAAGACCTCGCAAACGACTCGCCTTGGCGAGTCAAAAGCGAGTCGTTAGTGTTTCACCTGGCGTATGGAAATTAAAATGAAAGCGAGCTCATGTAAATGTATTGGTAGTTCGTATTCTCATCACATTAGAGTCATTTACGACGTGCGGGTGAATTAAAAGCGAGTTACAAGCGAATCAAGAATGAAATGCAGGCGACGTTAAAGTGAATCATTAGCGAGCAGCTTTTTATTTCTCAATCAATACTTTCATAAATAATGTCTGAAAAATAAAATTCAAAACGTTTGTTTCAATAAATTCGTATATATTTATTTCTAACATTTTATAAATCATTTTGTATTATCCTTCCAGAAATTCATGTATTTATTTGCTTTTGGGTGGTAGTCTTAGGAGTTTTTGCCGTTTTCAAAAACTGAAAATGATAATTATCCGAATCGTCTTCACCAAATTCGTTAGAATCCGAAAACATTTTCAGTTAATCTATTATTCTAAATTGAGAAAGTACATTAGTTTTTATCTAATTTATTTTATTTGCAATATTCAGAATTATCTTTTAAACTAAATAAACTTTGATTTCACGTACAATAATATCTGTAATAGAAGAAAACATTATATGTGTGTGGTATATATATATTGATCTAATCTCAGTAGTAAGCGTGACAATTTTTGTTTTGAGGTCTGTCAGGTTAAATAATTTCATGTCCCTATTGTATTGTTACACATTTCAACTATATTATTAATACTATATTAACACTATTACTTAATACTACACTATTAACTATTATTAATATTTATTATACATATATGTACACTTATTATTATTTTTTAATACAATAGTTTTTATCAATAATCAAATTTTTCACAACAGCTATTCCACACTAAATGCGTCAATTTAATGATAATAAACAAAATGGCTACCTTACCCATAGTAAATATGCTCGCGTATACTATACTAATTTTCCATGTATTGGTGTAGTATGAAAATCTTAATTCGCTTGCGACTCGCTTTTGAGTCAATTTGGCGAGGCCTCGCAAATTTCTTTAGAGGGTAGGTTGGGTAACTTTTTTGTGTGGACTGACCTAAATTAGGTCGATCAAAAATGTGATGTAAACGATACCGACCTAAAGGTTTTTCGTATCATGAAATAGATGTCAGTAATGGCATTGATGTTAATTAAACATATCAGCATAAAATTTAGTATTACAGTTATTAAATGAGTCAAATTTAAAACAATTAAATGAAAGAATTTAATTTCGAAAATGTTACAGGAATTATTTATGAGAAAATTATGAATTGCGATGAGAATATAAGCAATACTTTTAGTATTATTCAATAGATGGTGTACATAAATCTCGTTATGTGACCCAAATGTGACCTATAATTTTTGTGATGTAAACGGGACTAAAATGGGTCGCTATTTAGGTCAGTCCACTAAATTTTTTAGCGATGTAAACTAGCTCTATATCTGACAAACACATGATGTAAACGCTAGTTACCCAAATTAGGTTGGGTAACTTTTTTGTGTGGACTGACCCAAATTAGGTCGATCAAAAATGTGATGTAAACGATACCGACCTAAAGGGTTTTCGTATCATGAAATAGATGTCAGTAGTAGCATTGATGTTAATTAAACATATCAGCATAAAATTTAGTATTACAGTTATTAAATGAGTCAAATTTAAAAAAATTAAATGAAAGAATTTAATTTCGAAAATGATACAGGAATTATTTGTGAGAAAATTATGAATTGCGATGAGAATATAAGCAATACTTTTAGTATTATTCAATAGATGGTGCACATAAATCTCGTTATGTAACCCAAATGTGACCTATAATTTTTGTGATGTAAACGGGACTAAGATGGGTTGCTATTTAGGTCAGTCCACTAAATTTTTTAGCGATGTAAACTAGCTGATACACTAGCGGGATTTTGTAACATCACAATTTTCGAAGTTCGAAAAAATATCGATAGTTTCGAAAAGTGGGTATTTTGTATCATTATCGACGAGCGATAACTTCGATACTTCATCACTCAAGAAAATCAAAGTGATATGTGATATTTTATGTGATAATCTAAAATAATTATTTTAAATTAAAATAAATTATTTGAAAATGAATAGGGTAGTGATCTTGTATACCAATTTATAATAAAATTTTATTTCTTGTATAATTAATTTATAATTAAAACATAAATATTTAAAAATAATGTTAGTTTGTATTGCCAGGGGCATACAAATTTTAGACGGCCAAAAATTTGGTTCCTAATGAAATTTTAGTTTTTCTTAATACCAAATTCATTCAGAATGAAAAACCAAATTCATTCAGAATGAAATTTTTTAACAATAATTTTGACAATCCAAACACAATTTTTGACATAAAAGAATATTTGTAGAACTGTCATTTCAATTTCGAAAAAGGGTTGCCATATATAAATTTCGCTTATCTGTCGAAAATGGTACAAAATACCACCTTTCACCATTTTCGATTCGACTATCATTTTCGATAGTATCGAAAGTGATGTTACAAAATCTCGCCCCAATATTTACTATTCGTTACCAGCTATAATTGTCAACATATATATACATCGATTTCTGATCATCTTTAAAATAAAAATGTTTGTTTGTTGAACTCAAAATTAAATATTTCATTCAAATTTAACCAATGCGAAATGTCAAGTTGTTTGTAAACATAATAAAATAAATCAAAGTTGCACATAGGTCTGCTATGATTAAAAAAAATATTAAAAGTTGAACGTACGTTTTTCTAACATTTACAAGAAATTATATCGAATATTTTTTCCACTAAAGTGTGCGCTTGGTTCCTATACGGTATTAAATGAGTAATGAGTGATCACTCGTGTGGATGCACGCAATGGGACATTTACCATGTTTCCATGAACCAGGTTGGTGTTAGGTTGAGTTGAAATTAGGTTTTCGTTAATTCCAAAATGGTGTTGATCGTTTCCATGGAGTAGAGTTAGGTTGAGTTGAAATTTTGATAACCGATTGATAAAGTTAATTTAATTTATGCCTAATAATACTCTTGGTATACTAATACTAGTAGTTATATGCCCTGAAAATTATTTTAAAATACTTTTTTGTTTTAAATATACATATTTGTGGTTCAAAGTTTTTAATATAAATTCCCTTGACATTAAAAATGACAATTTTTCCTTACCGCCATTTTGATTTTCAACTCTACTCAATCCCACTAGTTTCGTCGAGTTCAAAATAATTTAACGAAAACTCAACTCTACTCTGTTTCCATGAACGCTAACTCCAACTCAAGCCACTTTCAACTCTGCATGGAAACAAGATAATTAAGGAAACAGGGAAAATTGGTTCTTCAAGACACGTTTGCTGCGCATCCAACAGTTTGGTTGAACCGACAGTAGTCCGACAAGTTGGATCCTCTCTTTAAGGCGATGCCACATACACATTTCTACGGATCACATCTAAAAACAGATTTCACATTTACGAATTAATTAGATCATATTTTTGACTCAAATCAATGAGATAATTTGTAAAATATCTCAAGTTAGTAGCTAAAATAATAAATTTGGAATTATTTAATAATTTTAATTGATAAATTATCAATTTTCTATTTACCCGTTCCTAGAAACGATTTTTTCTCTGAATGGTATAATTTTACACGTGAACGAACGCACAAAAATCTAAAACGATTTCCGAACTCATCAAAAAATTTTAAACGATTTTTTTCTCTGTTGTCTGTGCACTTCAACAAATGTCAAAAAATTCCAAAACAAAATATATATTAATATAAATATATACACTTATATAAATATATACACTTTGGATAGAAATGGCGGTATAAACATTCAGCTCAAAACAAAATATAAAGAATTGTTGTTGTAAAAATCGTCTTTATTTTTTTTTGGTATGTGGCGAGGCAAAATAAATTTACGCGCGAATCGTCTGTTATTAGATGTGTATGTGGCAACGCTTTTACTGATCAAATTTTTAACTGACAGCTGCCCTAAAAACATTCTATTTAATTTCCGACACACGTACAATCGACTCAACGATAAGCGATTTGCTAGGTACACTCACTTGAATTCACATTTTTTTTAACTTTTTTATTGATGAAAAATATTTTAATGATGGCGTTTTTTAAGTATTTTTAAGTTAACAGAAAAATTCGATTTTTATTATTTTTGTTAAAATTTAATAGTTTTCCTTATTTATTGTTTTTAACAACTATATGTATGATTAATCGTATAAAGTTGTGGATTATGTAGTATAAAATATAAAGTTTATAATAAGATTGAGTTGAGGAGTAGAACAGAAAATTTTGGTATGTAAAAGTTCGCCGCCATGCCGGTATTATAATATGGCAAAAACTAATATAAGAGTAACAAAATGAATAATGCCAATTCATTACGTTAATTTTTATATATATTTTTTTCATTTTAGCATGCTAAACAATTTATAATAACTAGATTAATTTAAAATGAATACGGCACATAATTTACAATCATATTTCGGTAAACTTGAGGATGCTGTCTCTAATGTTGATTTGTTGAAAATTGGACAGATATATGGACAAACTGCAGGTATTTAAATAATTTATATGATATGGATGGGAAAACTGGTGTAACTGTCTTATTTCAAATAAATAAACTTAAAGTAATAGGTTGTTTCTACTTAGACAACAACTCACATTACCAATATTCATCTTTTCGTGGTTTCGATTAGAAATGCCTGGATTAGATTATATACTCAATTCCAACGTATCAGTTCATGCGACGTGACTATGGATCTTCCTGGTTACTAGATTTTAAAATGAAAATTTACTAAATAATTTTGTGCAAAACTACAATATTTATAAAGCAGCATACTAAGATTTAAAAAACAACCAGAACGACTTTATTGAACGATTATTTTGTAACTTTCGATTTAATGATGTTGTAATGACGAAGATGAGTTCACATCGCTTGAACTGATGCGACTAGGGGAATAGGGGTGTATATTTCGTCATAACAAAATATAAATTTCACCTAAGCGCTGGTACTAATATATAATTTTTATTTTTTCACTATCCTAGTATATATATATAGCAGAATATTAATCGGATTCCATGCCGATAGCAAAGTGCTCACAACACAAGCCCTTATGCTACTTACAACTACATCAATTTTGTTTTTCATATGTTTTACTAGTCCACTAATTTAACTTCCATTGAACATCTACCCACAAGTCCTTTACTATACGCCAATGGAACCATGCTGTTGTATTTTGTGCTATTTACGATTTAAACAAACCTACGACCCTCCAATTTGTTGTTTGTGATGTATTGACTGTTCCGTTGCACATTTGAGCTATGTTTTTACGGAAGCGAGCAATGTTTGGAGATCATAGCTCCTTATTTTACTTTGTAAAATATCGTAGAGCTTAACCCAATCCGTTCGTACGCACCGATTTATTTAAATGGTTAATTGAAACCCGTAGGATAGATACATGCATACCCGAATTAAGAAAAGTTGAATTAAGAAAAGTGAATTAAAAAAGTGGTATTTGTATGAAAAATTTCCACTTTTTTTAATTCGTATTTTAAACAAATATCCTGAATTTAAAAAAGTAATTACAACACTAAAAACTCAATTCAAAATGAATTAAAAAATGCACAGCTTATTTCATTTTTTAGAAAATTTACCTTAATTCATTTTCAAAATGATTTAAAATATGTACGTTTATTTTATTTCATGTTTTGCCCATTTTTCTTAATTCATTTTCAAAATGAATTGAAGATTGTTAGGCTAAAGTTTACTTTACGTATACATACATACGAGGGCAAATCAAAAAGTCTTGCAATATCATATGAAAAAAAAGAGTGAGAGAGACAGCAATATTTTTATTTTTCGACATAATCTCCTTTAAGGTTTATACATTTGTCACATCGATCAATTAACTTACCTAAACCCTCTAAAAAAAAAGATTTCTTTTGCTCCATAAAATATTCATTTACAACAGACTGTACTTCATAGTCACTGGAAAATTTCCGGCCCCTTAGTGTTTTTTTCAAATTGGGAAAGGGAAGTAGTCACTGGGTGCCAAGTCTAGACTGTACGGTGGATGCGGAATTTCCACGAAGCCGCAGTCCTTTAATGCAGCTTGAGCAATATTAGCCTTGCGCACTGGTGTATTGTCGTGAAGAAGCAAGATTTTTTTCCTAACTTTCCTTGGCCGTTTTTCCCGGATCGCTTTTTTCAATTTTCGCAAAACCTCTGCGTAATATATGCCTGTGATTGTGGTTTTCGGTGGCATATAATCGATTATCAAAATTCCTTCAGCATCCCAAAAAATTGTTGCCAAAACCTTACCAGCAGACGGTTGAGTTTTGAATTTCTTTGGTGGTGGTTCACTACGTTTAATCCATTGCATCGATTCTTGTTTGGATTCCAGATCCCAGTGATGAAGCCATGTTTCATCGCCTGTTATTATGTTACCCAAGAAATTTTCTGGATCTGCTTTGTACATATCTAAAATCGCCTTTGAAGTTTAAACACGCATTTTTTTTTGTTCAGCATTCAACAAACGGGGAACCCATCGCGCACTTACTTTCGACATGTGAAGGTGGTCATGTAATATAGTATATGTGGTACCGTATGAAAGAGAAAGTCTCCACGCTAACCGCGGAACAGAAATACGCCGGTCCTCCAATACAATAGAATCAGCCAAAATTACGTTTTCATGGCTAATAGCATCTGCTGGCCGACCCGAGCGGTTATCGTCTTATAATGACTCCCAACCACTTTTGAATAATTTTACCCACTTTGTTACTGTGGCATATGATGGTGCAGATTCGCCGTAAACTTTTGATATATAGTTGAATATATAAATTGCATTTCGTCCATCTTTATAGAAAAATTTAGTAACGGCGCGATATTCAATTTCATTCATTTTAAGAAAAATTCAAAACACATGTTACTAAATTGACAAAAACAAACGAACCGTAAAATTTACATCGAAATGTTCTTCTAGAAGTTTCATCGTGACAAAAAATGGTTTTGAAAAATATATTGTTGTCTCACTCACTCGTTTTTTTCATATGATATTGCAAGACTTTTTGATATACCCTCGTACATCGATAAAATCAAGTAAGGAGTATACATTTTTTAAAATTTTAAATGCAGGATTGTTTATTAACCCTTTCAGAACTTTTTCCATACCGGGTGAACAAAAAAATATTATTTGTGTTTTTTTTACAACTGGAGGCTGATTTCAAATATACAAAAATATTTCACATTTTTTCGATTTCCCGGGTTTTCAAAACGTACATTGTAACAAAGTGGTGTTAAATTTTACATTGAAATTAAAATTTTTTATTGTTCATAATATTTCTTTATATTTCGATATTAACAAATAATAATTTATTCATAGTAAATAAAAAAAAAAAAAATAACAAAAAATATATGTAAAAATCTAGTAAAATTTAAATTAAATCACAAAATATAAATTTGGTTCTTTTGTATTATACCACAGAATATAGAATACAAACAGAAGGGACATAACCCGATTTTTCTATGGAAAAATTTCGACCATTTTTTTTGTCCTTGATTTTTATGGAAAAGGGTAGAATATAGTAGTGAAAAAACTGTGCACTGAACTTTTGTACATTCAATTAAGGGTAGCCAAATTTTTTTTGGTTCACTTAGTAGCGAATATATGTACTTTATAATATATGATTATACTATAATAGTCGTAGTACTGTAGGATTCGCACCTATTTGGAATGAAATTCATAAAAACAATTCCGCTTGGCCAAACAGCATAATTGCACCTTGCATATTTCAAAATAAATATGATTTCTTCCTTCGCAGACTGACTCTGCTTGCAAGGGAAGTGATTAAACCCATCATGTTGTACATCCCTGATCGATCGACATTTTTGTTTCATTCTTTTGGATTGGCTTGCGATTTTCGGGTTCAGGTTCACCGGGGTTGGTCCTGCCTCTAAAGTAATAATATTATTTCCAATATCTATTCCCTGCTCTATTTCGACACGAGTTTTTGTTGTGTTTTAATTTCACTTCGAGTAACGTCAATTTCATGATTTCGGGCACATGATGTTCTGGAAAGTCCCAAAATCTTCCACTAATTTCATTTTACGGCGACTCACCTTCACTTTCCATTGGCAATCGTAAAATCTCCTCTTCGGAAAATTTTTCTGTACGGCGACTCTACAAATTGCCACCGCCCAAGTGGCAAAGGGGTCAGCATGCTTGCTCCAGCAACCGGAGGTCCCGGGTTCGATTCCCGGTGGTGACAAGGAAAAATTTCACGGCTGGTTTAGGATCAATGAATTAATCACTTATTATCCGAAATGAAAATATGATTATGAAACTTCATTTGAGGTGGCCAAATCCCTTGATGGGGTATAGTGCCAGAGCGAGAGAGAGAGACTACAAATATTTAAAAATTTATGTTAATATCTATGAAAAAGTTAATTTATTTATTAGAAAAATTACCATCTTTATTGCAAATTTATAGAAAATATAACCGTTGTTGTCCTACTATAAAAGTAAAATTAAACACCCGTTAATAACATTTGTACATGACACTGTACATTTATAATTATGTACATGGTAATGCACATTACTGTTAACCCATTCCCGCAAATGACGGCTATAGCCGTCAAATTTTTGTTGATATATATGCAAATGACGGCTATAGCCGTCATGCATATTTTAATTAATAAAAAAAGGAACATCATTCTTACGAAGTGTACTAATGCATTATTTTGTTAATTATTCAGTAATACATCAAAGAAAAAAAGATGTAACATTCCAGATAACTTATCAATTGTTTTTTTGTGCGATTTTTCATGATTAGCAATTCGATATATTTTCGCCTACAGAAACAAATGACGGCTATAGCCGTCCTATTATGTTCGTGCAAATGACGGCTATAGCCGTCATTTGTCTATATATCACCAAAAAATCGGACGACTATAGCCGTCATTTGTTTCTGTAGGCGGAAATATATAGAAAAAATAATGTGATGAGCAAATGACGGCTATAGCCGTCGAGAGTTTTCATGGGAAAACTGTGAGAAAATGTGATAATTTTCACTTCCAAACATATAAATGATGCTCAATTTCATATGGCAGTCATAAACAATTGAAAAACGAAAAGTGTGTTTCTGAGCACGTTCGTCAATTAAAAAGTGTGCGGCAATGGGTTAAACACTGTTGTACATAGTGATGTACATGATTTTAGAATGAAAAAAATCGAATATTCCGTAACAATTTTTAATGTTTTCTTTGTTTCTATATTGTATTTAAACTATAAATTTAAAAAGATCACTAATAGATAATACAAGTTTTCAATTCTTATCGTTTAAAATGGCCCAAGAAAATTCCAAGATTGGCAGAAACAACACTGACGCACACCTATCACACAACAAGTTACAACTAAATGAATTATGCCGCTCTATTTGAAATAAACTGTCAGAAAAAAAGATAAACAATAAATTGCGCAACAAAATGATTGTATCTCTTTTCCAAAAATGTTGTTCTACTTAGGATAAAATGCAACCAAAGTCTATGTACCGCAGGTATGTACACTTTTAACGAAAGGGTTAATAGTTATTAGGAGGGAAAAGCTAAATTTTTCCGGAAAATTTTTTGATTTTTCGGAAATTTTTTATTTTTTTTATTTCTTCAATATTTTTTTTTGATTTATTTATTTTTATTAATAATAATTGCTTCGTCAGGCTACCCTAAATTAAGAAAAGTTGAATTTAGAAAAGTGAATTAAAAAACTTGATTGTTTGATTTTTTTACTCCGTTGGGACGTATCACAGTGAAAAAAAGAATTGGGTATATTATAAACATAAAATTTACATTTGTAAATAACAAAGAAATGCATGTGAAATTTAATGTTTTTAAGAAAATGCTTCTTACAGTTTTTTTGTTGTATTGTAGACAAAGATAAAAAACACGCATTTCATAAATTTAATTTGTGAATTATTATTTATATATTAATTGTGAATTAGAAGTTTGCGTTTTTGCACATTTTATTAATGATAGGATTATGCCCGGTTTACATGAGAAAATTGTTTTCTTCTGCAAATTTTTGCAGGTAAATAAGAAAGAATCCGCTATATAAAAATAATCAATGTGCCAGAAAGAAATAAACATATATAGTAATGGCGCAATTTTTTTTATAGGATCATTATTAATTTACTTTTAATGAATTCAAATGCGAAATTTACAATTTTATCTATGGCGTCTGTTTTTATTATGAATCCTCAACATTTATAAATGCGAAATAATTTTTTTTCTTGTTGATTTTAAAAATGTTGCCATAAAAATACTCGGATCGAATATATTTTATGGCAACATTTTCATTTTTATGGTCATTTTTGCTCAAAAATTCTTCTGCAAAATTTTGTTGGGATATATTGCTTTTCTTGTCTGTCATGTGCAAAAAGTCAATGTTATATCTTATTCATTTTGCAGAAGAAAAATGTTGGTCTTATGTAAACCGGGCATTAGTTGAAAATTTTGAACAACTTTAATTTTCATATTACAGTAAAAGCTCGATTATTCAGCATTCAATTAATAGTAAAGCCGCAATTCCACTACTGCGGCTTTTTTTTGTGCAGAAAACCAGAAAGAGATGCAATCAAAAATCTTTATGTGTGTGAGCGGCGCAACAGGAAAATTTATTATACTTAATTTTTTTGTTGTTGTAGTGATTTGGTTGCCATAACTATAAATAAAAAATACAAATCGAAGTATTTTTTATGGCAACCAAAATGAAAAATACCCCCCACTCTCAGCAAATTTTAGTTTAGTAATATTTTTATGGTGAGCACTTGGCTCATACATTTTATATGTGTGGTGGAGTGTGATATAAATCGCGTTTTCATTATAAATTTGTATTAATGTTCAAACTAAAATATTTTACAATATTTAATTTTTATTATTTATTCCGCATTAAATAATTTTAATGCATGTGATATTTTTTAGGTTATGTTACAAACGCGGTCAAATATTCCCCTAACTTTTTTATAGGAAAGCGTTTTCTTAGTTTTTAATTATTGAAAGGAAATAATTAAAAAACTTAATAAAATGATGCCTACAAATAATATTTAGGTTTTTTAGTAATGTAGAGATATAAATGAAATTGATTTAACAATAATTTTCATTTTTCAACTAATTTTTGTTATAATTTCGTAGTTGTCAAATATGCCCCTTAAAATTTCGCTATAAAATAAAAATAGTCTGTCTCTAAGATTTGCTATTTCATCTGTCACAAGCCAAAATAGGATGGTTATATAAAAATCCATATGGTTTACTAATTGCGGTCTTACTTTGGTACAAGCTAATTCCATTCTGGTATAGAATTAATTTGTGCTCAAAGTAACACCAAAGATATTTTTTAATTTATTTTTATTAGTTGGTAACAATTACATTTTGAATTTGAAAACAACGTAAAAACACAACTAAATATATTCAATTAAATAGTAATGTGCTAAAATATTATTGAATATTATTACAAATCATAACTAATTTTTCGTCTTGTTAAGAAAAATTCGATGTTAAAATAACAAAAATTACTTTTATATTTTTATTGCCAACATTTAAAAATAAAAGTATTCAATAAAACTGCCCTGGTGGTGAACATTAAAACTACAGGTAGAATAGAATAATTCTGTACGTACCATGCCACACGAGCATTTTTTGTATTTTGGCATTTTTTTTCTACCAATGTTTTGTTCTGCTCTCTCTTAAATAAAATTTTAACTAAAATGAGTCAAAAATGTCCTTGAAATATTTTTTATTTCATTTATGTTTGAGTTGTGTGGTTGACCAGAAAATTTGTTTAAGTCGCAATTAAAACTTGTATCATAGGTAAACGGGGAAAGAAACGAAGAAAAATGCCGCATTTTTTTTTTACGTGTGGCATGGGCCTACCAGCAGAAAAGTTGGTTTAAAATAATTCCAAATTGGAATTACCTTAGAGGAAAATACTGAAGAGCAGCAACTATTTTTTTCCCATATATAAATCAATATAATATTTGCTATCTCTTTTGAGTCACGTGGGAACAGGATGGTTATATAAAAAATGCATATGGCTTACTCATATCTCGCTATAAGCACCCCAAATCATCTGTTTATTTATGTGCGCAGTGACAACGTATATGTTGACGACTTAATTTTGTGGTTTTAAAATTATTAATTAAAATTCATTAAAATAATAAAAAAATTATAAAATAATTAGTGGTTTATGTAGTAGTGCGTGGTAGTGCATCATTTGATAATTAAAAATTATAAACAATTTTAAATAAAATGAAGTGTCTTGTGAAATGTTGCTAAATACGCATCGAAAAATTCCAAAAAGAATATTTTACCATCTATAAGTGTTTGTATAAAGTAAAATGTAAATTGTGCTAAGAAACAAGTGATTTGTGATAAATTTATCCTTACTTTATGTTATAAATCAGAAAAAATTAAGAAAACAATTTTGGTTGTTGGCGTGGGGTGCTTATATTGGTTTCTTGTTTTTGTAATCCCATTGATTTAGATGCTTTCTCTTTTACCCTCCGAATTTGACTCGTTTGACAGCTACTCCCATGCATTCTACATAAATAATTTAAATTCTTTGGGAATTACATATATGGGATTGTTGTTGTAAATTTCTCAAAGTAAGACCGCAAATATCTCGCTATAAGAACCCGTCAAACCAGTTTTTGTTGTTGTACGAAGTGACGTTTTAATTTTGCGCTTTAAAATTATAAATTATAAATTTTTAAAATTGTTAATTATAATACATAAAAACTTTATCAAATAGTTATTTGTTTATGTAGTGGTGCATTATTTGATAACAAAAATTACAAACTTTTGTGCAAAATGAAGTGTATCGTGAAAAAATGCCAAAATACGCCTAAAAAAATACAAGAAGGAATATCTTACCTAAAAAATAAAATAAAATGTAAATTATGTTACGAAGC
Organism: Nephrotoma appendiculata; assembly: GCA_947310385.1. NCBI lineage: Eukaryota > Metazoa > Arthropoda > Insecta > Diptera > Tipulidae > Nephrotoma > Nephrotoma appendiculata. The sequence goes on from OX371225.1 coordinate 107,861,204, forward strand.
TAGTGATTTGTGTTAAATTTATCCTTAATTTAAGTTATAAATCAGAAAAAATTAAGGAAACAATTTTGATTGTTGGCGTGGGGTTCTTATAGATTTTGTTGTTGTTGTAATCCCGTTGATTTAGATGTTTTCTCTTTTACCCTCCGAATTTGTGACACTTGACAGTTGCTTACGCTCATTTTGTACTTTTAACTTCTTTGGAGCAAATATACTGTTTATATTGGAGGTTGAACCCAGGTCGAGTCAACTTGTAGTTATTTTTAGGTTAACCTTGAAGTTAACTTCTAGTGTTTATATTGGTGGGTTATCTTGAGGTTGAGTCGAAACCAGGTTATATGTAAATGTCAAAATCATTCAAATTTTTTTCTTTCAAAAAATCATTCTTTTTCTTTCGAACTTTCGAAAAATAAAAAATCGCAAAAATCACAACAATATGCTGCCGAATTTAGACACAGACGCGCTAGTACAAGAAAAATATCAAAAATCGCCATTTTTATTTTTTTACTTTACTGATTATTTTTTGTTGTTGTTTTTCGACTCGACTCTGGGCGCTTATATTAACCAGAGTTAGCTCGACCTAAGACATTTTTTGGATTGAGTCGAGTTAACTCCAACTTAACTTTTGGTGTTTATGTTGAAGGTTCAACCTCCAATATAACCAGTACCCAAGTATAACAAAATTCGACTTTTTCGTCATTTTTCGAAGTAAAAACTTATATTTAGTTTCGACTTTGACATAGGTTTACTTTCGACTTAGAATAAGATCCTGTATGAAAAGTGTCGCGATTATTCGAAACTGGACGAAACTCAATAAATAGAATTGTATACATGTATGTGTGAACAATACAACAAAAAACAATATGGCGGGAACGATCTTGTGCAACGACATATGTAAAAGGCTATAATTGAAAATACATTTTAAAGGAAAAAGATGGCGTCCAAATGTAAAACAAAACAAAAAATTTAGGTTTAGAACAATGAATATTTTACTGTATAAAAAAATATATACATATATGTATACACATCTAAATTATATTATAATTAATTTTATAATTATTATTATAATTATTTTTTTATTATTAAACAATTTGATATTATTCCTTGATTGTAATATTAAAAGTTTAAATATTTTCCATATAGCTCATATCAAGTTTATTATTTCGCATTTGTTTTCTACTTAATAATTTAAAACTGAACTAGACATTAATTAATTTATACAAAAAAATTTGAATAGATATAAAAATATATTTTGGTGTAATTTTATTTAAATTAACGCACATCTTTAAATTTTTTTAAGAAAATTGCTTTTATAAAATTACCAAACTCATGTCGTGAACATGTAAAATAAATACGATACGTACTACACGTAGCTCTATTTTGTTTCGGCTTGTTATGCTAGGGACGTTATACATATACGCACCAATAAATACTAAGTATTGATTCTTCGACTTTTTTCTAATATTTCGAAGGCAAATACGATAGCTCAATTTTGAGTTTCGTCTTGTTATACTTGGGTACCCAAGTATAACAAGATTCGACTTTTTTGTCATATTTCGAAGTAAAAACTTATATTTAGTTTCGACTTTGACATAGTTTTGCTTTCGACTTAGAATAAGATCCTGTATGAAAAGTGTCGCGATTATTCGAAACTGGACGAAACTCAATAAATAGAATTGTATACATGTATGTGTGAACAATACAACAAAAAACAATATGGCGGGAACGATCTTGTGCAACGACATATGTAAAAGGCTATAATTGAAAATACATTTAAAGGAAAAAGATGGCGTCCAGATGTAAAGCAAAACAAAAAATTTAGGTTTAGAACAATGAATATTTTATTGTATAAAAAAGATATATACATATATACACATCTAAATTATATTATAATTAATTTTTTAATTATTTTTTATTATTAAACAATGATTTGATGATATTATTCCTTGATTGTAATATTAAAAGTTTAAATATTTTCCATTAGATCATATCCAGTTTATTATTTCGCATTTGTTTTCCACTTAATAATTTAAAACTGAACTAGAAATTAATTAGTATGTATATACAAAAAAATTTTGAATAGATATAAAAATATATTTTGGTGTAATTTTTTTTAAATTAACGCACATCTTTAAATTTTTTTAAGAAAATCACTTTTATAAAATTACCAAACTCATGTCGTGAACATGTAAAATAAATACGATACGTAGCTCTATTTTGTTTCATCTTGTTATACTTGGGACAGTATACATATACGCACCAATACTAAAGCATTGATTCTTCGACTTTTTTCTAATATTTCGAAGGCAAATACGATAGCTCAATTTTGAGATTCGTTTTGTTATACTTGGGTACCCAAGTATAACAAGACGAAACTCAAAATTGAGCTATCGTATTTGCCTTCGAAATAGTTATTAGAAAAAAGTCGAAGAATCAATACTTTAGTATTGGTGCGTAAATGTATACTGTCCCAAGTATAACAAGATGAAAAAAATAGAGCTCGAAGAATCAATGCTTTAGTATTGGTGCGTATATGTATACTGTCCCAAGTATAACAAGATGAAACAAAATAGAGCTACGTATCGTATTTATTTTACATGTTCACGACATGAGTTTGGTAATTTTATAAAAGTGATTTTCTTAAAAAAATTTATAGATGTGCGTTAATTTAAAAAAAATTACACCAAAATATATTTTTATATCTATTCAAAATTTTTTTGTATATACATACTAATTAATTTCTAGTTCAGTTTTAAATTATTAAGTGGAAAACAAATGCGAAATAATAAACTTGATATGAGCTATATGGAAAATATTTAAACTTTTAATATTACAATCAAGGAATAATATAATCAAATCATTGTTTAATAATAAAAAATAATTAAAAAATTAATTATAATATAATTTAGATGTGTATATATGTATATATTTTTTTTATACAATAAAATATTCATTGTTCTAAACCTAAATTTTTTGTTTTGCTTTACATTTGGACGCCATCTTTTTCCTCTAAAATGTATTTTCAATTATAGCCTTTTACATATGTCGTTGCACAACATCGTTCCCGCCATATTGTTTTTTGTTGTTATTGTTCACACATACATGTATACAATTCTATTTATTGAGTTTCGTCCAGTTTCGAATAATCGCGACATTTTTCATACAGGATCTTATTCTAAGTCGAAAGCAAAACTATGTCAAAGTCGAAACTAAATATAAGTTTTTACTTCGAAATATGACGAAAAAGTCGAATCTTGTTATACTTGGGTATAAAAGAGAAAAGAGCAAAATAATTCCTAAAAATTAAAATTCCGGTTATCTGAGTGTTCCGGTTAATTTGATGCCGGATAATCGGGGTTTTACTGTAATATGAAAATTAAAGTCATTCAAAAATTTTAACTAATGTTTCAATAAATAAAATGTACAAAAAACAATTGCAAATTTGAAAATGAATTAAAACATGCATATGAAAGAGAAAAGAAAGAGAAAAATCAAAAAAAAAAATCCTAAAAATTTAAATTCCGGTTAACTGAGTGTTCCGATTAATTGTATGTCGTATAATCGGGTTTCTACTGTAGTACATTTTTACGTTTTATTTCGATTTTAAATATGTACATACACATTTTTACGGTCTTACTTTGGTACAAGCTAAATCCATTCTGGAATAGAATAAATATTGTACTCAAAGTAACAACCAAAAATTGTATTTACTTATTTTTATTAGTTGGGAACAATTACATTTTGAAGTTAAAAAAAACGTGAAAACACAACTAAAACAAAACTAAACGTCATGTAAAATTGTCAAAAAAGACGTCGCGCAATTTCCATTTTATTATATTTGTGATTGTTTAAAGAGCAAGTTGTGTTTAATAAAATAAAAATTGTGTTTTATTCAAAGTGTAATACAAATTCTGTTCTGTGGCACAAAAAAATCTTGATCCAATTGGGATCAAGTTTTGTTTTGTCAACGAATTCACTATTAGATGCTTTCTCTTTTACCAAATACATATTATATAGTATCAGTTATTTAATATATGATAGAACCATTTTTATGATGAAATCCCTTTTTTTTGCATTAAAGTAAGCGTAGTATGGAATTTTTAAAAAATTATATCATAAAAACGAAAAATATCACACAATTTTTTATTTTTGCACCTGTTTGGGAAATGATTAGACTTGTAAAAAATGATAAAAAAATTGGTTGTTGTTGTTGTCAAAAGTACTGAAAAACCAATTTTTTTGAAAAACCGTCATTTTTCTTACACAACCAATTAATAAAAAAATTTAATAACAATTATTTCTAAAACTACCGTTTTATACCTTTCATTTGAGGTCTCATTTATTAAGATCGGTTAAGTATTTTTCGAGCTAGATGTATTTAAAAATTTGCATTTTTGCAAAATCCTAAAAACCGCGTTTGCCCCTGTTCAAAAGTACAGTGCCGAAGAGAAAAACAGAAATTGTTTTTTGTGTTTCTGGACCATAGAGAACATCTTCAGCAAGTTTCATAAAAATCGAAGGGGGTGAGGACAGAATTCGGTCGTTTTCGTGTGGAATCGCTGTACATATAGTATATACACGTGTTCAAAATTAACGCATATTTTTTTTTTTTTTTTATAATAAAAAAACATCCCTCTGGCCAAGTTCGAAGGAGTATCAAATGATTCAAAATTTATGTGGCTTTATGGAATTATCGGCTATTTTGCATTGCAAAATGTTAAAATGAGTCACAACTATTTTTTTATTTTAATTTTCAAAAGCGGTTTATTAACATTAAAATTAGCTTTATTACAATTTAGTTTGTTGATTAATTTAGTAATGAGTATTTCTAAACGAATTAATTTTAAAAAATCGGTCGGCATTTCGATTGTGCACCGTTTACGTCCTTGTGCGGGCTTTCTTTTATATTCTCCGGTCTATCCATATCGCACAAGTATTCGTGAAACCGAAGATTGGTTCATTCCTAAACTCGTGCGATTTGTACTTCAGTATGCGTATGCCGTTTTTACACAATTCCACACTTTTCTTGTATGTATTAGTTTCACACTGTTAAATCCAAAGCTAATTAGAAAACATGGCCATTCCAATTGGATTTTAGTTCTAAAAAATATTCTAATTGTAGTTTTGTACATGTTAACTTAAATTTTCTTTGTACGATTTAACAAATTAAATTAAAGTTATATTTCGCGGAACGAAAAATATTGTATTTATAAAGTATATTTCTTTTTAAATAAAGTATATTAAGATTCATTTAAGATTTATTCTATTTTACTTTTGTCAAATAAGTATTTGACAAAAACTTAACTTAACTGATATAATATTTAATATACTTTAAATTTATTGATACAATCACGCCAAATTATAAATTTATTTGGTCTTGTAATATAATAACAAATTTTTATTATGTTGGCCGCTGGCCATTTTCTACTAAAAAAATTAGTTCCAAATTTGCTGATCTGGTTAGGAAGTGGCAATCAGGCTATCTAAATGATCAATTTAGTAACCTCTTAGAAGTGCTTACGGAACCTGAGTCCAAATCTCTAGGAAGGGGTGTTAATTGGCCGTTTACCATTTTCGTCCAAACTCAAATTATTAATAAAAAAATTCGTTGCGAATTTGCTGATCTGGTTAGAAAGTGGCAATTAGGCTGGCTGGATGATCAATTTAGTAGCCTATTAGAAGTGCTTATGGAACCTGAGTCCAAATCTCTGGGAAGAGGTGGTAATGGCCGTTTACCATTTTCGTCCAAACTCAAATTATAGATAAAAAAAATTCGTTGCAAATTTGCTGATCTGGTTAGGAAGTGGCAATCAGGCTGGCTGGATGATCAATTTAGTAGCCTAATAGAAGTGCTTACGGCACCTGAGTCCAAATCTCTGGGAAGGGGTGTTAATGGCCGTTTACCATTTTCGTCCAAACTCAAATTATGAATAAAAAAATTCGTTGCAAATTTCCTGATCTGGTTAGGAAGTAGCAATTAGGCTAGCTGGATGATCAATTTAGTAGCCTATTAGAAGTGCTTACGGAACCTGAGTTTTTTTATTCATAATTTGAGTTTGGACGAAAATGGTAAACGGCCATTACCACCCCTTCCCAGAGATTTGGACTCAGGTTCCGTAAGCACTTCTAATAGGCTACTAAATTGATCATCCAGCCAGCTTAATTGCCACTTTCTAACCAGATCAGCAAATTTGCAACGAATTTTTTTATTCATTATTTGAGTTTGGACGAAAGTGGTAAACGGCCATTACCACCCCTTCCCAGAGATTTGGACTCAGGTTCCATAAGCACTTCTAAGAGGTTAAAATTGATCATTTAGCCAGCCTGCTTGCCACTTCCTAACCAGATCAGCAAATTCGCAACGAACTTTTTTATTCATAATTTGAGTTTGGACGAAAATGGTAAACGGCCATTAACACCCCTTTCCAGAGATTTGGACTTAGGTTCCGTAAGCACTTCTAATAGGCTACAAAATTGATCATCCAGCCAGACTGATTGCCACTTTCTAACCAGATCAGAAAATTTGCAACTAATTTTTTTATTCATAATCTGAGTTTGGACGAAAATGGTAAACGGCCATTCACATCTCTTCCCAGAGATTTGGACTCAGGTTCCGTAAGCACTTCTAAGAGGTTACTAAATTGATCATCCAGCCAGTCTGATTGCCACTTCCTAACCAGATCAGCAAATTTGCAACGAATTTTTTTATTAATAATTTGAGTTTGGACGAAAATGATAAACGGCCATTAACACCCCTTCCCAGAGATTTGGACTCAGGTTCCGTAAGCACTTCTAATAGGCTACTAAATTGATCATCCAGCTAGCTTGATTGCTACTTCTTAACCAGATCAGCAAATTTGCAACGATTTTTTTATTCATAATTTGAGTTTGGACAAAAATGGTATACGGCCGACTACACCCCTTCCCAGAGATTTGGACTCAGGTTCCGTAAGCACTTCTAATAGGTTACTAAATTGATCATCCAGCCAGCCTAATTACCACTTCCTAACCAGATCAGCAAATTTGCAACGAATTTTTTTATTCATAATTTGAGTTTGGACGAAAATGGTAAACGGCCATTAACACCCCTTCCCAGAGATTTGGACTCAGGTTCCGTAAGCACTTCTATCAGGCTAATAAATTGGTCATCCAGCCAGCCTGCTTGCCACTTCCTAACTAGATCAGCAAATTTGCAACGAATTTTTTATTCATAACTTTAGTTTGAACGAAAATGGTAAACGGCCATTAACACCCCTTCCTAGAGATTTGGACTCAGGTTCCGTAAGCACTCCTAATAGGCTACTAAATTGATCATTCAGCCAGCCTAATTGCTACTTCCTAACCAGATCAGGAAATTTGCAACGAATTTTTTCATTCATAATTTGAGTTTGGACGAAAATGTTAAAATAAAAAAGAAATAATAAATCTAATCAGAATTCTCATGACAATATTAATTATTTATTGTACTAAAATGGTTGTAGTTTAGACTGTCTATTAAAAGGTTCGCAACTTTGATAACTTATGTATGTAAAATAATTCTTATACTTTATCAATACAAGTTTTATTAATTTATATCTCTTATTTAAATATTTAGTTCATTAAAATTAAATGAAAATGATGAAATGGTTAGATTTTGTACTATTATGTAATTTCTAAATTCATAACAGTGTACTCCATTTACTAACACAGGCAAATTCAATCAGAATCTCATAGGAAAATAAATATTCCAATAGGATTTGTATACGTACACGTGTGGAAAAAAATACAAAAACGGCATACGCATACTTCAGTATAATCTTCCTGATACAATGTCACGACTTTAACCGCCTCCAGCTCATGAAAAGGTGCCATATTACGATGGATCTTATACTAGGTGTTTACTTTTGAACACATTTACTAATGGTACTGCATTTACAAACAATTGATATGTAATGGTACAAAAGCCGTTCGTTGCGTTGAATTTCATACAACATGCAATCTTGATTAAGCATTTTTGAAAAATTATATTGATTGGCTTGCAGTAGACTTTATTCTAGGTGGTTTCTGATAAAAATATAAAGGCTGTATCACATGTAAAGATTTTGCCTTTAAGGCATATAAATACTGCGCGATGATTGGTTAAAAGTCGGCCATCTTGAATCGCCTTAAAGGCAAGTGACAGCTATAAAAAACAAGCAGACAGATTAGTATAGCGATAAAGTGCCGGATTGAAACAAATTGGATAAATATAATAAAATTAATAATATTTATAACAAAATAAACTTTTTATCTATATACATTTTTTCAAACCCGTTAAAAAATGTGTACGGCACGAAAAGCGTCTTATGGCAAAATATTACATGTATTCTCTATAAAAGAATTATTGTTTTAGCCTTATAAGGTCTTATAAATTAAACAATCAGAACGGAGAGTTATTATGCCTTAAAGGCAAAAATTGTACATGTATCATCGCCTTAAATGTGCTCACATTTGACACTAGTAGTATTAAAATTGACCAGCGGTATTTTTTTTATTACAAAAAAAAAAAAAATGCGTTAATTTTGTCCACGAGTGTATATCCCTAAGCCTGCCGGCCCACACAATTGTATGGGTAAGGCAAAAGAATCATGTCAAAAATTTATTTTTGTATGTGTTCTGAACCAACTTACACATTTGTGCACTCCTTTTTAACTAATTTTCGTCCGAAAACAAAACACTATAACTAGACACACAATTGTTTTGGTTGTACTTCAAATTGTACGAATTTCGCTTTGTGTTCCGATTTATCTTTTGCCTCAAAAGGGGCCTCAGTTTCAGCGATAAGCTCTTCATTCGAGCAAAATTTCTTACCGGAGAGCATTTTTTGAGGTCTGCGTGCGAACAGCTAGTAGTCGCTGGGAGCCAAATGTGGATGTGGGAGCAATTCGAAGTTTTTGCCATTGTTTTGATTGATGAAACAAATGTTTTTTTCAAAAGTAGCACCACTCTTAGCACAATAACTCACAAACTAATGAACAGAATATAATGAAATTTTGACAGCTGTCTTTTGAAAGTTATTACCAACTGAACAAAAAAAAATGAACAAAAAAAACGTGTTTTCTTTGTTAGGCCCGGGACTTTTCAGCCCATGTGTTACATGACCATTGGTTATATTTGTACATCTACATGTACATAACATTAAATTGAGAAAAATCATATTTGGATATGACTTAAACAACAATTTGTGTTTAGAATATACATTATTGGATATTTAATTGTAGTATAAAAAAACATATTTTGGCTTACCAGGTTTTCTTTTCCGTTATAAGATCATATCCCTTATACGCATTCAGATTATTCTTGATTTCCCGTCCCCCCGGACGAAAACAAAATTAAGCGGTATGCACAAATGTGTCTTTAATTTACACATAATTCTATTTTTGATATATTCGTTTCTCATACGGCCCTCCTGATGGCTCATCCGGCCCGGAGGAGTCTAAATTTTCGTTTTCGTGATCGTTATCATCAACCGATATACCATCGTAGTAAAGTTTCATGATTTCGGCTGTAGTAGACATTAGAATAGGACCCTCCAAACTTCCGACTTTTCGTACATGGTACATCGTAGCGGTCTTTCTCCTTCGTTTTCACATCCTCATATGGACCCAAATACTTCGGCTGGATTTTAGAGCCATTTCCAAATTGTGTCCTTTTAATTGAAACAACATCTCCTACCTTGTAAAGATATGTCTGCTTTCGTCGCCTGTTATAATCTTTCCTATTCTCGTCTTGCACGTTGAGTATATTCTACTTGGCTTCGTCACGTAGGTGTTATCGCTCTTCGTTAAATAATAAGGCTTCTTCTTGTTCGATAAATTCTTTCAAGTATATATTCTCGGAACATCTGATCTTAACTCCCATTAGCAGCTCGAATGGACTCATCGCTATGCTTCGATGAAAAGAATTTTTCAGGTATCCTTGTAGTTGATCAACATATTTGTACCACTTTGATTCGTCGTTTAAAGCAAGTTTCATTGTTGAAATGGCGTTTAGCCAGTGTCCTTTGTTTTCAAAATTGTTGAACCAGGCTTCTCTATTTTATTCATAGTAAAGTTAGTTCGTTTCCTTATACAATTTTTTGAACATATACTATTTTTCTGCATTTATTAATTAAAAAAATTATTGTTAGGTATGGTTTGTTTTTAAATAAATTTTAATGTTAAAATGCCTTTCTTTTGAAATGTAAGTAGCGCTTTAGAGATTTTTGACTTTTAAATATGGGTAAATGCTAGCCATGGTTAATAATTACTTAAGTGTACATATTGTCAGTAATGCAGGGTTGACTTTGTTTCGAAAATATGTGCACCAAACTAACTTGGGCAAAAATGCTATGAAAATACTCTTACCATTTCCCTATTCCCAAATACCTTTTTCTATCAAAAAAAAAAAAATGCTCAGTTTAAGTCCATACCACGCAAATGTGTGAGTAAAAATACATAGTAGGTACCCAAGTATTTTTATTTCCGAAAATTTCGGCATTTTTCTGACATTTTGATGAAATCATCATCGACTTTTGTCATCAAAAGTGTCCGAAATATTTAAATCTTTCCTATGAATGTTGTCGCGAAAAGTCGGACAAATGATGAATTTGAGTAAACAAAAACTTGTGCATGTGTGAGTGCGCACGTGCTTTCAACGGGTGGGGCTTATGTGGATTAATATTATGACGCGATTATATTTTTAAGGAAATAAAACAAAACGAAATTTCAGATTAATGTTTAAGATTTTTTATTCGAAATATGTACATTTGTTTTATTAAATCACAATACAACACAAATTTTATCAACAAAAATTATTATTAACTTTTAGAACCATTTTTTTAACACTATTTGTATATTTTAATTATTCACTATATTTTTAAGTAACAATAAAATTTTCCAAAAGTTGGTTCAATACACATCAAAAATGAATTTTTGACATGATTCTTTTGCATTACCCACACAATTGTGTGAGAAACCCAGGATAATGCCACAAGTAGAAGATGAGTAGTGACTTTTTACATTAGAAATAGTTAAGTGAAATCAGCGAAGATAGGTGTTCAACAAGGGTTCTTGTTTCAATTTTGATCACCTCCTCCGTCATTGAATGTAAATGTGGTATAATTGGATTGGCTATTAGGTTCGGGTTTATGCATCATAAAGGCTTGCTACTTAAGGATCTTGAAACAGTATTCTCGCGCTTTTACCTTATAGGTATATAAAATATATACCAACATACTTGTGTCTAATAAAGGAAACCCAAAATTTTAATTGTGAACTTTTAATTTTTCAGATAACATAATACATATAGCAAATATGACAAATAAATAATATTTCTGAAAGCTTAGAGTCTGAACTATATTTACTGACGTAAAGTAATTGTTAAGAGTTAAATAGTACAGAAACAAAAAAAATCTCTAAAAAAAGTTCTAAAAATTTGGTTTACATTTGAAATACTTTTTAACTAAATAGTCATATTATTATACCTTATTTAAAAGAGAATTTTATCAGCTTTCTATTGAAATTTGTACTTGAAAATAAAAATGGTTATTTCTCTAGATAACTTCTATATGGGGGCGAGATATGGGGGCTTTAAAGTGTGAAATGATAGAAGTAACCTCGCCTTCTTGTTGACCAAGAAATTCAACGGTACCATTTGTGTCTCAACCACTTTAGAGACATCCTATATACTTTCAAATTACACAATTTTAAGGAAACTAAAGTGAAAATGTTAGAATATGCAGATGATGTGTTATAACAGTGGCAGCAAATAAAATGACAAGCGGAATTTAATGGCCAATGAATTTTGAAGGAAATTCAATTTAGAAGTAGAAGAATTAAATCTAAAAATCAATCCAACTAAAACCTCATATGTGTGTATAAGTAGAACAACAAACATACTACGAGATATTCCATTCCTAAGAAATGATCAATAAATATACCAATAAAGGAGGAGAATTTTATAAATATTCTGTTGTATGTAATAGATAAAACCTAAAATTTTTAATATAAAGAATTAAATGTTTCATTAGTTCGAAACCAAACTTTCAACGTATGTAGATGGTAACCTCACCTTGATGCAAACATTTTCGATTCATCCTAAAAATTTAAAAAATAATTGCATGTCTTCGATTAATATATATATATATATATATATAGTAATAAAAATCTTTGCTAAGAAAAAAGGTGGAGCACATCCAAGCAAGCAATCTACTTAATGTTCATAAAGCTATAATTGAATGTTGATATTATAATGCCATCACAGCTAAAAAAAATAATCAAGAAATAACACAAAAAATATAAAATGCAAGGCTGCATCTTCCGGCTAATTTAAAAGTTAATTTGTTTAATTTTATGTACATACATACATATTTAGTAAAACATATTACAGGGTGTTTGGCAGGTGGACCGACAATTTTTTTTTGGCTGATTATGGTGTTGTTTGAAAACTTTCATCCCATGGAACTGATGTCCTAAGTGTCACGGTAACTGAGATATGATATTTTCAAGTTTTTCTTTAAATTACCCAAAAACTCACCTTTAAATGGTCATAACTTTTTTGTTTGTAGTCGTAAAGACACGAAATAACTTTTATTGCGTTTTGCAATGTGATTTTATTCTAAATAAATACAATGGGTTTAAGAAAAATGAGTTATGGGCTCCTAACTCCTAAAATATGTGAAAATGTATAAAAAATGCCTACCTTCTGAATGCATTAAAAAAACTAGAGGTTGTTTTGAAATAACTCTTGTTTTAAAAGCTTCTTTAGTTTATGCCCTTTCCAACAGTATGCTACGTGTTCTATGAATCATTCATTTTGTGGTCGAAATAAGAGATATTATTTTGCCCGGGTCAGGTTTAAGAATATACCTTTTAATTTATTGATAAATTTTTAATCAACTTCATTTATTAGATTTTGTTCAAAATGTTGTTCTGCAAAGTTGCATTTTATTTTTCATTTTTCAAATGTGGCACTTATCATTTCAATTAAAATTTCTCGTATGGTATGTAATTGCCTTCATTTATTAATTTTGTTCAAAATGACCTCCTCCATTTCGTATGCGTGCACGGTATCTTTTTCTTATCTCCACAGTTGTTGTGCGAAGTTGCATTTCATTTTTTGAAATGCGGCGCTTATCATCAATTCAATCATCTTAAGGATACCTTTGTTGCGTACACCAATTCCTTAGCACGTCCCCAGATGTAGAAATTCAGGGGTGTGAGGACTGGGGAACGTACGGGCCAAGGAATAGGGCCACCTCTACTAATACACGAGTTTGGGAATGAATCAACCAAATATTCTCTTACCGTTCGTTGGTTATGTGTCGGACAGGATCCTCGTCAAAAGCTTGTATTATTCTATCATCGACTGCAACATTATGTTGCCTCACATTCACCTGAGTCTCATGAAAATGAAAGCTGCCGGTCTTCCTCAGACGTCGATAAGTCGTCGATAAATTCTTCTCGCTTCACGCGTATTGCAATTAGCCCTCTGCCATACGTCAACAACATGTCAGCATAGCCTTCGTTACTAAAGTTAGGCATCGTAACAACAGCGAAGACGAACGCAACCAAAAATTCTTACTTTTTACACTATTTGCCGTAGGCACTTGGCGAAACACAAAAAATTCTCTCAACAATTCTTAACAATTTAATTTAAGTCCAGCACATAACCAACGAACGGTAAAAGAATACTTAGATGATTCATTCCCAAACTCGTAAATTGGTGGAAGGTGGCTCTATTCCTTGGCCCGCACGGTTCCCAGACCTCACATCTATGAATTTCTACGTCTGGGGACGTGCTAAGGAATTGGTGTACGCAAGAAAGGTATCCTTAAGATGATTGAATTGATGATAAGCGCCGCATTTCAAAAAATGAAATGCAACTTCGCACAACAACTGTGGAGATATGAAAAAGATACCGTGCACGCATACGAAGTGGAGGAGGTCATTTTGAACAAAATTAATAAATGAAGGTGATTAAAAATTTATCAATAAATTAAAAGGTATATTCTTAAACCTGTATATCGATTTTGTCTCGTGAGTTACTCATTTAAAATGAGTGAAACAAAAAAAATTTAATACGCTCACAGTGTATATAATACACAATTATGTCTTTGTATTTATATTTTTCTTTTGTTCGTATTTGTGTTATTTGTATGATGCACAGCACCAAAATAACGCGATCCGGGCGAATCGGTTTAATTGTTATGGTACTTATTTCCTTTTCTCACTACATTACGTCTGCTCTCGAGCTGTGGAGTGTCATGCTAATATATTTTATATTTAATATTTTCTTTTACATAAATCAATTTTGTATGTATTAATAACATTTTATAAGTAAATTTATTTTAAATTTCATAAATTTTAAAAATAAAATGTTAATTATAAAAAAAATCGAAAATACATAATCAACACAAAAATATGGCGTTTACAATGGTTAACCCTTTGAGTGTCAGAAAGCGCAATCGTGCTCCTCAATACACTAGCCGAAATCATATTGGCACTCAAAGGGTTAATATGAATAAACAAAAAAAAAAATGACACGTGACTTGCATATGCAGTAAAACAATCATACGCATGAAACTAACACAAATGCTACTACTATATCTTGCCGGTTACACTCATTTCGTTTCACACATTTTGAGACAAAATCGATATACTGACCCCGGCAAAATAATATATCTTATTTTGATAACAAAATGAATGAGTTCTATGGCATATAGGATACCGTTGGAAAGGACATAAACTAGAGAAGTTTTCAAAACAAAAGTTATTTCAAAACAACCTCTAGTTTTTTTTATGTATTTAGAAGGTAGACATTTTTTATATTTTTATACATTTTTAGGATTTGGAAGCTCATAACTCATTTTACGTTATTTCGTGTCTTTACGACTATAAACAGAAAAGTTATGACTAAAGATGACATTTTGGGTAATTTAAAGAAAAACTTAAAAATATCATATCTCAGTTACCGTGACACTTAGGACATCAGTTCCATGTGATGAAAGTTTCCAAATGACCCCCTAATCTGCCAAAAAAATTGTCGGTGCACCTGCCAAACACCCTGTATAATAACTCAAAACTAGTACAGTTCTTTTGTTCACAGATGTGAATAATAGTACAGAAAATAAGAATATGATGATATCCATCATATTCTTATTTTCTGTACTATTATTCTATTATATAAAGTACAAAAATTATTTTGAAAAATTACCGAGTGATTCACCACGAGCAAAGAGAATACATATCCAGAGTAACGAAACAGAATCCAAAATTTCATGTAAAATTCTTGGGTTATACAATCGAAATGGGTCATGCAATCTTACAAACGCAATTTAATGTTATGCTACACTAAATAAAAAACTAAATAAAAAATATATTTGTATAGATATGAAATTTCGATACATACGTACTTGTTTTTTTATTATTCATTCGTTTTTCTAGTTTTACTTTTAAAATGAAAAAAGAGTTTAGCATTATACCCCATTTACATGTGATCAACATTTTGCTTCTGCAAAATGAAAGAGATATATATTTTACTTTTTAATTTTTATTTTATCTTAAACTCATAACATTAATATCATATAATAATAATCATAAAAGTGTAAATGACAACTAGTGGATTTAATGTCCTTTAAAAGTTCGTCATTCACACTTATGTATGGTACAAAACATATACAGCATAAAGTGTCATAGTGACTAAAACTACATTACGTATAATAAACAATAAAATACAAATATATAACAATATAATTAAATTTAATTAAACAATATAATTAAATTTAATTAATTAATGATTGGTTCTATTAATCACAAATAATCTTTAACTGATGATAGCAGATGAGATTTTATCATTCGTTTAAACATAAAAATATGAACAGCGTTTCTAATATTTTCAGGTAATTTAATATAAATATATGGCCCAATAAATGTTAATAATTTTCTGCCATATTCCGTTTTAATTTGGGGGCACTTCAACTGACAAGAACCTCTGGTTGAATAGCCATGACCTCGAAATTCGAATTGTATAGACGCAAGTAAAGATGAGATGTGCAGACACTTAAACATGTAGATCGACACATACATCTCAAAAATTGCTTTAATTGGAAGAATGCCTATAGCAACAGTTCGATAGAGCTCTACAGTAGGAAACAGGTGAGGCAGTTTAAACATTGCTTTACAGCACCTATTTTGTAAAATCTGCAATTTATTCAGTTTTTCTTTAACGGCTTATCCAAAGGTAGAAGAGGCGTATGAGAATCGAGTATGAATAATTCAGAAATAAATTTTTTTTAACACATGTTCTGGAACAAAATCAGCCAGTTTTCTAATCAAGCAAATAAAAGGGCAAACTTTAATACAAATAGAATTAATATGGCCATCTCACGTTATATGCTTGTCGAGTGTTACGCCAAGGTACTTGAATTTGTCTACTTGCTCTATGGTGCAATTTGCAACTTGAAGTGGTGGTAAATCAATGTGCCGTAGGCATGGAGAATGAAAAATTATATATTTCGTTTTGTTAAAATTTACTGACATTTTGTTCAGATTCAGAAAATTTTAAAGTAAAATAATATCATCCCTCATTTGTGACATTGCTACCTGACAATCCCTGGATTCATAAAAGAGGGCCGTGTCATCAGCAAACATTCATATATCACCCGTGAGCGCTAAATTGGCCATATCATTTACGTAGATTAAGAATAGCAAAGGACCAAGGACACTCCCTTGAGGAACACCACAGTTCACACCTAAAGTGGAGCTTTTTACACCATTTAAAATTACAAACTGCTTTCGATTACTAAGGTAGCTTTCTAAAAGTTTGTGTGATAGGCCACGGAAGCCATAAATTTGTAATTTCTGAAGAAGTAAACTGTGATCTATACAATCAAAAGCTTTACGAAGATCAAGAAATAAGCCAGATATATAGTTTTGCCTGTCAAAATGACGATAGATCAAATCAGTAATGTCTGTTAGGGCCAAATCTGTACCAGAACCTTGTCGAAACCCATACTGACGAGAATAGAAAAAATTAGATTTATTTAGAAAATCAATCATCCGGTTAGCAATAATTTTTTCTAAAATTTTGTCAAATACCGACAAAATATTGGGTAAACACCGGTTTCCAAAACTACATTAAATAGATCAGCTAGTAATTGTGAAAAAGTTGGCGAATAATTCTTTAGAACCACATTACGAATGTTATCGTAACCACCACCCTTTGTATTACTGAGAGTTGAAATTAAATACGATATTTCGCTGCAGGAAGTGGGCGAAAAGAAACATGAATTAATACTAGGCTCTATAGTGTGAAATTTATTTAAATCATCTGAGTCTGGGCTAGAACTATTTGATGGTACAGAAGAATCAACAAAGTTAACAAAACTGCGATTAAATATATTAACAATAGCAACAAGATCGTGATACTCAACATCATTAGAAATAACGGAGTCGGTCGTATTATTAGAGTAATTTTCCATGAAATGATTTAACTGTTTCCAGATTTCTTTTTGGCTCAAATTATTAAATAAATTGTTAAAATAACGCTTCTTTGCAAAATATTTTCCGTTTTTGATCTTCCTATTTAGCAAATCTAATTCATGTTTAGTGCTAAATTAGTACTGTTCCTTTTAAAACGTTTCAATGTACGGTTTTTAAGTTTAATTAAATCCCAGAGATCAAGAGTCATCCAAGGACAAACATTTGCATTTTTAATTTTTACATTTACTTCCTTCAATACGGAAAACTGTAGAACAAGTTTATTATACATTTCAAAAATCCGTTCAAAAGTAGATTCAGGATTTCTGACGTCAAATACAGTAATCATTAAAAATATTCAAAGGACTTCAACCTTTTTGTAATTAACGTGTCTTTTCGTTAGTGTCCGAGTAAAATATTTAGGCTTGATGCGAAATTTTGAGAGTACAAAACTATGATCAATGGTAAAATTCCGGACTTGCTCAATATTATGAAAACTACTTACAGAGTGGTCTAAAATATTGCGTCTCACAGGTCTAGTAAAGAAAGTATTTGTAACAATCATTCCATGAGAGAGCAAAGTTGCGTTATATTCTGAGATTAAGGTAAATTTTTTATTAACAGGTATGTTAATGTTACCAACTAAAATAAAATCGTGAGTAGATTTATAGTTTCGGAGAAGTTGTTCTAGAAAATCAAGAAACGATGCACTGTCAGAATTCGGAGGACTATATATTCTGCATATCTTTGTTAGATTAAACTTCAAAAGTTGAATGCATATATATTGGAATGTTAAAGAACCGTCATCTATACTTATCACGGTGTATGGAATGTCATTCCTAATGAACATAGCAACACCACCACCTGTTCTATCATCCCTACAAGAGAAAATACTTACGTAATCTCTAATGTTATAAGAAAATTTATTAGAACTTTGGACAAATGTTTCCGAAACAACTACAATATGTATGTCAGTTTTAAGACTCTATATATATAACATTGACTTTGTGCACATGAGAGACAAGAAAAATAAATAGCCAAACAAAATTTTGCAGACGACTTTTTGAGCCACTACATCGCCAAAACCACTATAAAAATGAAAATTTTGCCTTAAAATAAATTCGATCCGAGTACTTTTATGGCAACAATTTTTAAATTACAAAAAAAAATTATTTTATATTTATAATTGTCGCGTCCCAGGAGGCAGTATAAAACTACACCAGATGCACAGAATAATATACTTCCGCATACGCCAAATGAATCTTGTTCACCCAGAACACCAACCAGCAAACCATCATATGCAAGCATTCTTCAAGGTAAATCCTCAAATCTTGAACGTACTCTGAATAACTGCATGTTACTGATGATGAAGAGAATGACAACAATGCAAAATATGCTACAAACAATGCTACAAAATCAAACCATTATCATCCAGAAACTAGAATGTCTCCGATAAATTATCTGAAGATATTCCACTGGAACGCAAGCTGTATAAGCGAACAAAAACTCGAATTACAACATTTCCTAGCAAAACATGAAATTGATCTTATGTTAATTTCCGAAACCCAATAAATCCGTTGCCGCACACTTAAATTGACGACCGTGCTCAGAAACACACTTTTTTTGTTTTAAATTATTTATGACTGCCATATGAAATTGAGCGTCATTTATATGTTTGGAAATGAAACTTATCACATTTTCTTACAGTTCATCCATGAATACTCTCGACAGTTATAGCCGTCATTTGCTCATCACAACATTTTTTCTCTTTCCTACCAACCTAACAAAAAAACATTTTTGTTTTGTTAGGTTGGTAATTTCCTCATGAAAAAAGTTATCAAACTTATAACTTTTTCCTTATGGAAAATACAATGAAGTTAACCTCATTTTGAATTTAATGTCAATTGTTTGTTGCTGTATATGTGGTGTATACAGATACGAATAATACGATTTTAATACAATAAACTGCAAATTTATGGTACTATTCCATGGAAAAAACGGAAACATTTTGCGCTGAACATCTGGCAAAGACAAGAACTAAAATTTACATTAGAGCGACTGAAACACAACATTTTTATTTTATGGTAGAAAAAATTGGAGAAACTTTGACATCAACGAGTGCTAAAAGTTATGTCTTCTCGTAAATTATACGAAATGTGTACACATTTTATACGTGTTTACATATTTAACACAAATTAGAATGCATAATTTTATAATAATATTATGAATTAATACTTTTACCAATGTTTGTTTAACATTTTTTTTTTTATCAATATGACAGCAAACACAAAAAAAATCAAAACAATCGTTTTAATTTTAGTGCTGCCTATAATAGCCAAAGAGAAAACTGTCGACATAAATTTACGTAATTTATAGCAAAATTTTTAAAGCAGTGTGGCCTATAGTATTCTAGGTGCACTGGCACGGTGTATTGATTCAATAATACATATAAATACATTACAAATAAAATAGAGCTCAGCGCTTGGTTTCTTGAGCGTCGTGAAAATCAGGGGATTTATCAACATCAATTTGTTGAAACATTGCTTGGGAGAATGGATACAACTCAAATAGTAATATCGTCGACATTTGCGACATGAAAGCATTGTATTATTATTGTGTTTAGGGATGCAAAACTTCTTGATACATAACATACATATAAAATTCTGACTAACCACACCTCTTTATTGCGTAATATAATTTTTTTAATTGATGATAAATGATTTGGTGTTTAATAATTAATTTTAGGAAAAATTTGGAGGTTAAAAATTAATAAGTCAAAATTTTGTAAACAAATAAATAATAATGAAGTACAGTTTTGGCTAAAAGTATTGAGCACCCATGATATCTTCCAATTTTTTTGGGAGTATCAATTTGAAATAAATTGAAACAATTTTTATAGGTTCACATTAATACTAGAATACATTTGTGTTGGTTTCGCTCGTGCATTCATTGGTTGTATATTTTGTAATCATAAAATATTTGTCCTCCTTTTTCCAATGTTTTTATGCGTATAGTGCAAAGAAGTTAAAGGTACAGAATGAGCCTAAGCAACTGTCAAGTGTCACAAATTCGGAGGGTAAAAGAGAAAGCATCTAAATCAACGAGATTACAACAACAAAAAAATCTATAAGAACCCACGCCAACAACCAAAATTTTTTCTTTAATTTTTTCTGATATATAACTTAAATTAACGATAAATTTACCACAAATCACTAGCTTCTTAACACAATTTACTTTTTATTTTATTTAAACACTTGGTAAACTTACTGATGCTAAGATATTCCTTCTTGTATTTTTTAGGCGTATTTTGGAATTTTTTCACGATACACTTCGTTTTGCACAAAATTCTCTAATTTTTGTTATCATATAATGCACCACTACATAAACAAATAACTATTTGATAAAATTTTTATTGTTTTTATGTATTATAAATAACAATTTTAAAAATTTATAATTTATAATTTTAACGCGCAAAATTAAACGTCACTTCGTACAACAACAAAAACTGGTTTGACGGGTTCTTATAGCGAAATATGGAGTAAACCATATGGATTTTTTATATAACCATCCTATTCTGGCTTGTGACAGATGAAATAGCAAATTTTATATGGGTAAAATATTGCCACCTATTCTTCAGTATTTTAACTTCTTTGGTATAGTGTGTATAACCATTTCAACCAAATAAAATAGTATTTTTTTTTTTTTATTTTTTTATTGTTGGTGCATTTGACAGGACTATGTACGCATATGTAATAAAAGTATTTCTTGTGTATAAAAAAGTTTTACTTTTCTACGAAATGTACTGTTCATTTTTCAACAATGTTGTTTGCTTTTCATATGCATATGGTGATTGGTGATCGTTTTCTAAAAAAATATTCGATTCGATTTTTTCAATCGATTTGTTGTTTTTGTGTTGTATTCGTATTCTTACTCGTATGATAAATTAATATTTTGTTATAATATGATTAATTTTGATTTGATTTTTTTTGCACAGCGATCATTTGTATAAAAATCCCCAAAATCTTTGCAAATGAGCACAATTTCTGAAATTATATCGCAGAGCGTTAACTTTTTAAATTCATTGCAAATAGCATTTTGCATTTACGCTTTCGGTAGACATATCGCAACAAAAATTTCACACTAATTTTGTTTTTATCGTCATTTCTTTGAACGCAAAGAGATCAATTTCAATTGACTTGCGTACATTTTCTGAGTATCTGCCGCAATGCGGATATTTATAAAACACATTGCGAATAGCTTATCGCATTTATGCTTTCGGGAGACATGTCTCAAGTGAAAAGTTATCGGAAAAATCTTGCTGAGATTATACTAATACTTTTTAGATACGTACAATACTTTACTAGCAAAAAAGTATGTGATAAAGTAATAAAATATTTTACTTTGAGTTTACATCGTCGTACTTTTTTGATACATGCTTTATACTATTGGTGTAAACGTGGTCAAATCAAATTTACGTTGCATTGTTAGTGAACACCTTAGATTATATAGATAACGTACCAGTACAAATTTCAATACAAAACACAAGCGAAACTAGAAGTACTAAAAATGAATGGGTAAACGAGAGGTACATATACATAAAATAGAGAAACACAGATGAGGTGAAAAATGGAAAATTTTCGTTATTTTAAAGTGTTTTTTGGTTGTGATTGATGTGAATGAAAACTATTTAGTTTACAATAAATAAGTGAATATTCAAGTGCTCTATTATACTAAAATAACCAAGTGTAGTGTGTTCCAGTGTGAAAACACACGATTATCAAGAAAAAAGGAAATTTCTTTTCACAAGTAACTTTTTTGACAGTGTTTACAAACCCTTTAATTGGTTTTTCTGATTAACCTTCTAATTGATTTTAATAATATTCCACAAATTTATAGTATATATATGCATAATTAAATATGTTCAGTGATAAAGGTGATTTATTTTAAATTTAATTGAATACAAATAAGTGAAACATTCGGATTTAAAAACAAACACGGGAAAAAGTTGCTCTTCATTTTAGAAAATAACAGTAAATAAAACGTAAATTGTCATTGAAAATCCAGTGGCGTTGCTAAAATTCTTATATATCGTTTTTATGGGGCAGCGATTCGCTATTTAGTTGTTTTAAATTTTGTGATTTATTTTCTTTTTTAATTCGTTTAATTTCAAGTATAGTGAATTAATATGCATATAGTATATGATTTACAAATATTCAAAATCAGTTATGAATTTTAATAGTAAAAGTATATTGTTGATATTAATAAATCGATTAATTTTAACGATACAGGATATTTTAATATGGTTTAAATAATTTAGCATAACATTAGATATAACATAGGTATAATATTATGATCTTTATTAGAATGTTTTAATCTATGTGTACATACTTATTTAACGTAATGAAATATCTTATGTTAGTTACCTATAACTTATACTTATTGTATTATTTTTAAAAGTTTTATTTAATATTATACAATTATTATTTTATTATTACAATGCATTAATAAAAAAATTTAAAAATAAAATAATTTTCATTTAATTTATTTTTTGCCCCCGCCCTATATAAAACAATTTACACCGCCACTACTTGATGTTATGAAATTTATAATGTTGTTATCCCGCATTTTTCTTTCTCTTTTCCAAAAAAATATCAAAACAATAATAAAAACATTACAAAATTGATACTTCAAAACAATACCACAGAATATAGAGTACAAACAGAAGGGACATAACCCGATTTTTCTATGGAAAAATTTCGACCGTTTTTTTTATCCTTGATTTGTATGGAAAAGGGTAGAATATAGTAGTGAAAAAAATTGTGCAATGAACTTTTTTACATTCAATAAGGGTAGAGTCAAATTTTTTTTTGGTCCACTTAGTAGCGTATATATATACTTTATAATATATGACAATACTGTCGGTATTCTATCTATAGTATAATCTAAGGTGAACACCAACACACTCTTTGTTAGTATTTTTTTTAAATAGGTATGTGTCAATGAGAAGAGTTAGCACGACTTATATTTAACCCTTTGCCAGTCTCATGTATACATAGGCGTTTAACCGAGACGCTTCTGTATCATATTCGATACATATTCTAAATTAGGCTAAATTTTGGAGACCAGCGAAAATTTCATTTCACGTCAGCTGTATACTAGCATAGAAAAATAAGTTTAACATAGATTTCTCATTTATATAAAACGAATTAAATTCCAATGCCTTGATTGTATTTGTGACTTTACATTGCGCACAATGTAAATTAATAAATACAATCACGACATTGGAATTTTATTTTTATCTCTCGTTTTATACAAATGAAAAATCTATGGTAAACATATTTTTCTATGATACTAGCCTTAAGGGAAAAATTTCGAGTGGGTAAATCGATTCGGAATTATTCACTTAGGCTCTTTCCCAAACACCGAATTATTACAGACTTATTGACTTCTTTGAATAACTTATTGAATAAGTTATTCAAGTCGTTCCAATTCATTGTACCGACGCAATTTTTATTATAAATGTTTTCATTTGTGATACATGAGACGATGAGACTGACAAAGCGTTAAGTACATTCTGTACTTATCATTGATTATTTTTTTAGGTAGTTTTCATTGACAATTTTTATTTTTCCACTAACCCATATTTTCTTGTTGATCGTAATCGTCCATAAAGTTCAGTTTGTATGTAGGTGTGTGTATAGTTATTTCAAATTTTTCTGTGGATAAAATAGTTTTGCACATATGCAATGCACAAATAGGCATGTACATACGAGGGTATATCAAAAAGTCTTGCAATATCATATGAAAAAAAAGAGTGAGAGAGACAACAATACATTTTTCAAAACCATTTTTTGTCGCGATGAAACTTCTAGAAGAACATTATGATGTAAATTTTACAGTTCGTTTGTTTTTGTCAATTTAGTAACACGTGTTTTGAATTTTTCTTAAAATGAATGAAATTGAATATCGCGCCGTTACTAAATGTTTCTGTAAAGATGGACGAAATGCAATTTATATATTCAACTATATATCAAAAGTTTACGGCGAATCTGCACCATCATATGCCACAGTAACAAGGTGGGTAAAATTATTCAAAAGTGGTCGGGAGTCATTAGAAGACGACAATGGCTCGGGTCGGCCAGCAGATGCTATTAGCCATGAAAACGTAATTTTGGCCGAATCTATTGTACTGGATGACCGGCATATTTCTGTTCCGCGGTTAGCGTGGAGACTTTATCTTTCATACGGTACCACATATACTATATTACATGACCACCTTCACATGTCGAAAGTAAGTGCGCGATGGGTTCCCCGTTTCTTGAATGCAGAACAAAAAAAAATGCGTGTTCAAACTTCAAAGACGATTTTAGATATGTACAAAGAAGATCCAGAAAATTTCTTGGATAACATAATAACAGGCGATAAAACATGGCTTCATCACTGGGATCCGGAATCCAAACAAGAATCGATGCAATGGATTAAACGTAGCGAACCACCAACAAAGAAGTTCAAAACTCAACTGTCTGCTGGTAAGATTTTGGCAACAATTTATTGAGATGCTGAAGGAATTTTGATAATTGATTATATGCCACCGAAAACCACAACCACAGGCATATATTACGCAGCGGTTTCGCGAAAATTGAAAAAAGCGATCCGGGAAAAACGGCCAAGGAAAGTTAGAAAAAAAATCTTGCTTCTTCACGACAATGCACCAGTGCACAAGGCTAATATTGCTCAAGCTGCATTAAAGGACTGCGGCTTCGTGGAAATTCCGTATCCACCGTACAGTCCAGACTTGGCACCCAGTGACTAATTTCTGTTTCCCAATTTGAAAAAAAAACTAAGGGGCTGGAAATTTTCCAGTGACTATGAAGTACAGTCTGTTGTAAATGAATATTTTATGGAGCAAAAGAAATCTTTTTTTTAGAGGGTTTAGGCAAGTTAATTGATCGATGTGACAAATGTATAAACCTTAAAGGAGATTATGTCGAAAAATAAAAATATTGCTTTCTCACTCACTCTTTTTTTTCATATGATATTGCAAGACTTTTTGATTTGCCCTCGTATATAGCAAATTATATCACAATTTTAAGAACAGCTTAGACAAAAAAAAAATCCAACGAAAACTAATTAAACGTGCGACCCATGCAAGCATGGGTCGGAATTTATGATTTGATTAGAAATGAAAGATCGACGGTCAAAGAGTGAATGACGATAAAATATCAATCATTTGACACAGTTAAATAAAATTTAAAAATTGAATAAAAATTACAGTTAAAAAAAAGAAATGCGAAATAAAGAAATTAATATACCTCTAAACATAGTAATAAGTAGTAGTTTTATTGATTGATTGATTGATTGATTAGAATGTACGGCCAAGACTAAGCAAGGATCCCGGATACGCCGGCCCAACCGTACACCTTTTTTACATATAACAAGATGGAGGGATAGGAAAGGTTGTTAGGTATGATAGACTTGACCCGGTTACAGACACCTAAGTAGTCAATAGTTAGTAAAGCACAAGACGGCACAATTATTTTTCGGGATATAAATAATCAGCAATCAACATCCTAAAAAGTAATTGATTAATTAGTAAATTTCCTGAAATAAAATTTCATTATTATGAGTGATGAAATTTTATTTAATACCATTTCCTCATATTAATTTACAATACCGCGACGCCAGGCCCGTCACACACCTTTATTATAGAAAAAAATTGATTATCAATAATGTTGGCATCTTAATGGTAAATTTACTGAAATAAAATGTCATTATTATGCGTTAGACAATCATTATTTTGTACGATATAATTAAATATTCTTGAATAGAATAAATGTAATGATTATTATAACGAAATTAATTATAATTTGACTGTCGTAAAATAAATAAAATAAAATAAATCGAATCCAAATATTGTAGTTTCAAACGGATGGATCCCCTCTTCAACGGATAACCTTACCATCCCTAATAAACCAATATGTTTATTAATAAAAATAAAAAAGAAACAAAGACATCTGGTTTTAAAAATAGCTAATCTAGAATCTATAAGGTAATACATATATCAATAATGAATGTGTCACAGGTTAAGAATCCCCAATACCTAAACAAATTAACCCATTACAATTTATTCTCAATCAGAATTAAATAAAATTATTAAGCTAATCAGGAATCTGTAAGATGACAGAATTAGTAATAGTAGCTATTAGAAAATAATCTAATTAAAAAAGTGCCATGATCCCAAAAATACAAAAATACATCTATGTATCAATATTTGTCTGACATCTTTGTCGTGGGTGATTTTAATCTCCCCGGTCTGAAATGGGACTATTCAGACGATAACAGTCATTATGTTGCGTCGAATGTACTAACCACCAAAGAAGCTTTATTTACTGATAATATGTTATAACTCTGGATTATTTTAGATCAGCAACGTTAAGAACAGTTTGAACAGACAGCTCGATTTGGTATTTTCATCTGGTACCAACAATAGCGTCGAATCGGAAACCAATCTCATCCTTTGTGCCATAGATGTATACCATCCTCCCATTTTAATTACATTTTGTCTGGAGCAAGGCAGTTTTAATGTCGAAACTCCGCCATGTTTTAATTTTCGTATGGCCGACTTTGTGAAACTTAATGATTTGTTGTCAAATATCAACTTTGACACCATTTTGAATGATAATAATGACATAGAAACACAAACTGTAAATTTTTATTCTGTAGTTTTTGATTGCTTTGAACAATCCATTCCGTATACTCGCAAAAAAACTGTATTGCCATCACCTCCTTGGTATAATAGCGAATTACGAGCATTACGCAACCGTAGAAACAAACTTTGGCAAAGATTTCTAAGAACTAAATCGGACTCTGATCACTCTAACTATTTGATTAGTTATAATGATTTCAGTAGTTTATCGGACGAACTTTATGGGAATTACATCAGACTCATGCAGTCCAATCTTATAGCCGATCCTAGGAGTTTCTGGCGGTTTGTTAATTTGAAAAAAAAATCCGACGGATACCCTTCCACTCTGAATTATAAAGATCATTCCTCTAATGATCCTAAAATCATAACAAATCATTTTGCTAACTTTTTCAGTCTGGCTTTTGCAAACAGTTATTTTGAACCCGATGAAGATTACTTCATACACATGAATAACTGTGTTCAAACAACACTAACTTCGGTTCAAATCGATTACGAATCCGTGGTACAAAAGATTTCCAAACTTAAAGATGATTTTTCACCTGGTCCTGACGGTCTACCATCCATCGTCCTAAAAAACTGCAGTGATATTCTTGCTCAGCCGCTGACGTCACTTTTCCAAAAGTCGCTTTCACTTGGAATTTTCCCATCTATTTGGAAAAGTTCCTTTATAGTTCCGATCCATAAGAACGGCTCCAAATCAGACATTTGTAATTACAGGCCGATTGCAAAGTTATCTTGTATTCCCAAGCTGTTTGAAAGTATTATATATGATTCATTGTACTTTTATTGTAAACCGTTGTTTTCCGACAATCAGCATGGTTTTCTCAAAGCTCGCTCCACGACCACAAACATTGTGGAATCCACTTCACAAACATTAAATATGATTGAAGCAGGGAATGAGGTCGATGTTATCTTGACCGATTTCAGCAAGGCGTTTGACAGGATTTCCCATAAAGTTATTTTGTTTAAGCTCAGGGCTCTTGGATTTCCCCCACAATTTCTCCGTTGGGTGGGCTCTTATCTTAAAGACCGTATTTATCAAGTTCTGTTTAGGACATCAGTATCAGCTCATTTTTCAGCAACATCTAGAGTGCCCCAAGGCAGCCATCTGGGGCCGATTTTTTTCATTCTGTCTATTAACGACGTTGCATGTTTAATTAAAAATTCAACTATATCTATATACGCCGATGACATGAAGATTTACAAACAGATTTCAAAGACCACCGATAGGATCCTATTACAATCCGACCTCAATACATTTTCCGTATGGTGTGTAAAGAACAACCTTGAGCTGAATGTGGGTAAATGCCAGACGGTCACCTACTCTCGGAAGCGTGCACAGTCCATTTCTCGTGACTATTATATTAACAACGATGCCGTTACCAGAGTTAGTTCTGTTCGTGATCTGGGGGTCGTTTGTGACAGCGAATTGAACTTCAGAAATCACGTAGATCGCATTGTCAATCAAGGTAACGCTGCGCTTGGTTTCATTAAGCGTTGGTCGAAAGAATTCGACGATCCTTATGTTACGAAGGCTCTCTATTTAACATTCGTTCGTCCCCTGCTCGAGTATGCTTGCCAGGTGTGGTCGCCTTATCATGTGGTTCACATAAAAAGGATTGAAACAGTTCAGCGTAGATTTCTTCGCTTTGCTTTACGCGGGCTACCGTGGGTGGACATGTTTCACCTACCTCCATACCTATAGATCGCCTCAAGCTAATCGATTTACAACCACTTCGTAGGCGCAGGGTTGTTGCAGACGTGGTTTTTATTCATCAATTGCTAACCGGCAGTACCGACTCTCCTTTCCTCTTAGGAAAAATCAATCTAAATTTTAAAACACGAGCCTTGAGATCGGTACCTATGTTTCGAATCGACCATCATAGGACTGACTATGGTAAAAATGAACCTGTATCTAGGATGCTTCACGAGGCTAACCAATACTCCCACTTCATTGATTTTAATATGACGAAACGCACTTTAAAACAACTTTTTTATTTAACTTGACTGGTTTGGCCTTTAATATTTTATAACTTTTATAACATTTTGTTTTGTTACATTTTATTTTGTTTTATTTATCAAATTTTATGAAATTTTATCAGTTGACTGCTATATTTTTCAATTTTAATCTGCTTGTACTAAGCAGACTCAACCTCTGTTCTCCTTCCGTCCGCGACGGGTATCGTTTTGCTTAGCTGTTCACCTAGTTTGCCTCTTAATAATCAGATTTGATTTTAATACTAATACAGATTTTCCCGCTTGCTAATTTTCTTTAATTTCACAGGTTAAGCAGTTCGATATCCATGTTTATAATCACTGGAATTATACTCAAAAAAATAATAATAATACAGTACCTCAATTTTGTTGCCTTTTCGAGACTACGAGACTACGGGACTATGAAATATTTTGTATACGTACACTGTGTATAGTATTAATTTGTGTTACTGTGTGGTTTCATTTTTTTTATGTGTATTAATGTAGAGAGTGTGACGATAAGCACGAAAAATTGTCGAATCGGTTTAAATCGATAAAATTTTTAGTGCTTACATCCATTTGTCTCATTGTAATTTGATGGAGAATTGAAATTCAAATTTAAACACATAACACAAATGACATTAAAATTAAAATTAAAAAAAAATATAATATAATTGAAGCATAATTGTATGATTTTATTTATTTTATTAATTTGAATTGTATATATAAAAAAATAACCAATAAAATTGTTTCGTACTGGCAATATGTCAAATTATCAACACAAAAGAAAAAAAAACATAAACAATACGAACAGCGCATGCGCACTACTACACTCGCATTCACTAATATTATTATTTTCCGGTAATTTTTGTTCTCGTAGTCTCGTAGTCTCGAAAAGGCAACAAAATTGAGGTACAGATGGAGACTCCCCGCGCGCGGTTGGGAGGGGTAATAGGTCGTTGGGAATTATTATTATTATTATTATAAATTTTATTGTGTAGCCTCCAAGCCAAAAAAAAAATCAACCCATAAAGTTTCCCTCCACCGACACTTCAATGTTACATATAACCATAGTCATTTAATCTATTAAAATAATATTAGTAACCCAATTGTCGTGGAACAAATTAAATCTTAAATACACAATTAAATTAAATTAAAATAAGAAAAATTACAATTAAATTGTAATTACAATTCGACCTATAATTAAAAATTTGTTATCTGGTTAATAGTGAAAATCTATTATATTCCTACCGACGGCAATTGTTACTTCAATGCAGTTATTGAAGCAAACTAACTTCGATCTGAAACCATAAATGACGGTTAACAAACACAATCAATTTGGAAGCTTTATACCCAGTAAAACCTATTGAAAGAGCTTATAAGGAAGGAAATTCTTAATTACAAAATATATATCTAAACCAACTCAACCCGGGATTAAAACGTTTATCTACAAATTATAATTTATTAATTTCTAATAATAAAACTCAGTATTGATAGCTGTCCAGTCCAATCTGGAAACTATTAATAAAATATAGTATTAATGTTCATTATCTCAGACGGCTTAAGAATCTTAAAATATTTAGAAATTTTAACACTTTAAAATGTATTATTATTAGTAAGTCAAAATACGACCAAGTAGAAGCCGGACAAAATACATGGCTTGCACGTACGCAGGCCCAAATTGCACGAATGCAGATCCCACCCATCCACATCTCGCACCTGTGACGGAGAAACAAACCCCCCAACGAATTTATCACTCTTCATACGATACACTCTAACCAGACTAAAAAAGACACCACCACAGAAAATGGCAAGTCTCCAAACGAAAACAACCCCAAAAGCAAAAACCAATTCACCAAATAAATGATATATAGTAATAAGTAGTAGTTTTATGTTGCAAAATTTAAAAATATCAATTTTTGAATCCCATGTATTTTCAATGTCAAGTTTCGGAAACGTTGATTCGCCACAGCTCAGCGCAGGAAGAACGTATCGGTGTAATTCCAACGGCTATGAACTTTCTCACCGAACCCTAAAAGCATATCAACTTTCTACCTATTACCCTTCTCGAGTTGAAAAAGCTACGAACATTTGTGCATTATTAATAAGATATGAAAATATATTTTTGAACCATTTTCAAACAACATAACAAAACAGGATTTTCATAAATTCGTATATATATGGGAAAATTGTTTTGATTTAGATTTCTTTGCTCTTGAACGAAACTAACTGCAATTGTATTTTTCATATTAACTTGGAGTATGTGCGTACACTACCGCTCAAAAGTGATTAGGCACTGTCAAAAACAATATAAAACATATAAAAACTCAGTAAAAATATGAAAATATGTATTTTTTAGATACATACACACATTTATTAATGGCAATATACTAAATAAATGTCAAAATTAAAATGCTCAATTTAAATTTTACTTTCATTTTTATGTGACCTCCCATTGATTGACCAATCGCAGCGCACAGTCGAGGCATTCTCGCAATAAATTTTGCCAGAGTTTCTGGCGTTATTGAGTTCCAATTTGCTGGAAGTTTGTTCCACATAAGAGTAGCTGATGTTGGAGCTGATTGCTGTCTTCCCGGTCCAATTCTTCCTATAGTAACTCAATAGGGTTCAAGTCAATGCTCTGGGGAAGCTAATCCATAATTTTAATTGTTCTTTCATCCTCTAAATGGTGAAGATAGCCTTTATATAATTTACATGACTGTTTTGGATCATTATCTTGATGAAAGATAAAATTTTGACTCAAAAGTCGAATTCCTGAAGCTATTGAGTGGTGCTCCAAAATTTGTCGGTACCCTTCTTTTCTTAGTATTCCGTCAATTTTCACAACATCGCCTACACTAGGACCAGCAAAATAGTCCCAAATCATCACTGAAAAGCCTCCACGCTTTACGGTAGCGGCAATACACTCTTTACTGGCCCGTTCACAAAAAGATCTTCTCACGAATATTAGTCTTCGAGTACCGAAAATTCAAATTTGGACTCATCCGTCCATAAAACCTTGTTGCAATCTTCTATCGTCCAATGTTGATGTTCACGGGCTCATTTAAGTCGCTTTTGCTTATTTTGTTTACTAGTAATGGTTTTTTAATAGCAACACGGCCATGGAGTCCGAATTCCTGTAGAGGACGATTAACCGTACAAACACTAACTAGTTTTGGGCGACCAACATTTAATTCTGCGGTTATTTCCGGGGCTGTTTTGTGTCTATTCGTCTTGCTAGTAGTCACTATTCTATGATCATCTACAGATGTTGTCGCTCTTGGTCTTCCACTACGTCTTTTATTAAAAAACTGTCACTTTCCCAATATTTTTTAACATTACAATCGACCGCAGCGTGGTCTAATTCCATTTTTTTCGCAATCTGTCAATTGACTAATTGTAAATACCAAGTAATTACTGATGCCAGCTGTATGGTAAGCTATTATAAGCGCACGTGTTTCAGTACTTGATTCTTTTCTTGGAGGCATTTTAAATAATTGTCACTCGATATTTCGCTTACGATGTTAACAGTGTAAATATCGGACTGCAACTGATGACTCATTTCACTGAAATCTTTTCAAAAAATCAATTTAAACATCATTACCTAGAATAAACCAGACTGATAAATTTTTCTTGAAATTCCTACAGACTATTATTGTAATTGTACCGTAATAAACAATTTACGACAATCCAGCAAGCGCAGGTAGAGGGGTAGTAAAATTAACCCTATATCGTTGGTGGTTATGTTGTGTGTAAGCATTCCCATATATATAATCTTCACATGTTGGTTTGTTGGGTAGTGTGTACTCACCTTACTAATACCCAAAATGTAAAATAAGCTGTCAAAACTGAATTAAATAAAATGTATCACTTCATCGTGTGCGTTCGTAGTAAACTCACGTAGATCTTTTAGCTCTCTCCTTCTATCGGTTTATTCACTGTGCGTTTATAGGTTATGGGCCCAGGCTCATGTTTTAAATAAAATAAAAACACGTTTTTCTAAAAAAGTTTAGTTAAATAACCAGTTTTGTAAAAATGGCCAAAAGTCAATCATCGTTGACTGGAATACCAATAGAAAGGTTAAAAGGTCGTGAAAATTATTCTACATGGAAAATAGCGGTGAATGCATTTTTGGATTTATTTATTTATTTATTTATTTAAAGAAATCTATTTTGTAATATACATGTATGATTTCAGATTATTTACAGTTATAGTTAAAATTATATTAAAACAACAAAAAACTTTAAAACAGAATAAAAAAAAAATATAAACCAAATTTTGGTTTAAACAATTAAAAATTTAGAAAAAAGTCTTTAAGGATATTTTTAAAGTTGTCCTTTGATAAGTTGAAGTACATCGTCAATTAAGTTGAAAGATTTAGACATCCTATTAATTGGGTTGTTTTCTCCATAGTTGGTGGAATGGTGTTCAAGTGCTAAAAATTTATGGTTTCTAAATGTTCTGCATGGCACGTGAATTGATATGTTTTCCAAGATGTAAGCTGAATCTACGTGACCAAGCAAAACGTTACCAATAAAAGCTGCTCCCAAGAGAAGTCGTCTATTTTCAAGCGTGCATATTTTGTAATCTGTGCATCTTGTTGTGTATGGAGGTAAGCGAGCCACATTTTCATGGAAGGGTAAGTTGTGGTCGTAATCCCAGTCACTCTTCTTTAACAAAAAAATCAGGAACTTCTTTTGAATGCTTTCAATTCTTTTTATGTGTACAGCATAGTATGGATTCCAGACCGTTACAGCGTATTCCAGTTGAGATCGAACATAAGCGAAATAGAGTGAACATAAGGTTTGGATATCCTTAAATTCACCTGTCCATCTTTTAACAAATCCGAACATGGCATTCGCTTTCGCAATACAATTTTCAATATGCCTATTGAAACTGGCGTTTTCGACAAATGTAACACCTAAGTCTATAACCTCATTGACTCTTTGCAGTACTTCGTTGTTGACTTTGTATGAAGTAATTATTGGATTTCGTTTACGATGGAAAGACATGATTTTGCATTTCTTAATATTTAAGTATAGTGAGTTCCGATCACACCACTCACTTAATCTATCTAAGTCTTCTTGAAGTTTCTCCGTATCTAACAATCCATTAATAGTACGAAAAATTTTCACATCATCTGCAAATATGAGCACGTCTGAGTTTTTGATTATCTCGGTTATTCGGTCTATGAAAACAATAAAAATCCAAGGCCCGAGGTGTGATCCTTGGGGAACACCAGATGTAACTTTAATACAGTTTGATTTTTCATTTCCCATTATCACAAATTGGCACCGGTTTGATAGATATGATTTAAACCAATTTATGTAATCGAGAGAAAACCCAAAATTGAATAAACTCTGGAGTGCTTTATGATGACAGATAGAATCAAATGCTTTACTAAAATCCGTGTACGCTACATCAACTTGACGGTGTTTTTCTATCTCGTTAATTAGTTTACTGGTGAATTCAACCAGATTAGTCGATGTGGATCGGCCAGGCATAAACCCATGCTGGTTTATTGATATATGACGTGCAATTGTGGATTTAAAACTGTTGCATAATACTAACTCAAATAATTTTGGAATTGATGATGTAGTTGATATTCCTCTGTAGCATGAGATATCCTCACGTTTCCCCGATTTAAAAATTGGAGTAATTTTTGAAATTTTCCATTTTTCAGGAAACACGCCGGTGTTTAAGGAATGATTGAATAGATAACATAATGGAATTGTTAAAATTTCAGCGTACTCCTTCAGAATAGAGGAGGGAATATCGTCAAGACCGCAACCATCTCCAAACCCCCTTAAAGCCGATAAAATGTTGTCCTCAAAAATAATAGGAGGAGTTATTGATGTGTTGTTGTTGCTGGGTTGTTCGTACAATCCACTAGTAACGCTTGGTCTATAGACTGATTGAAAAAACGACGCGAACATGTTAGCTATATCTTTGGCGTTTGAAGAGCAGGTATTGTTGTACGTCATATTAGCAGGGTATCCTTCAATTTCGCGTTTATTCCTAAAGTATTTCCAAAATTGTTTTGGATTTACTTTAATTTTGTCTTGAATTTGATTAAGATACGACCTGTATTTAGATTTGAAATAAATTTCAAATTCATTACTATGTTGTAGAAACGTAGTTTTGTCCGCTTCTAACCCGCTTTTCAACATTTTGGCATACGCTTTCGACTTCCGATTTTTTAAGTTAACTAGTCTATCATCAAACCAATGAGGGTGAGCATTTTGTGGTTTACAGCACATAGGTACATACATTTCGAAGCCTTGAAGCATGATGTCATTAAATTTGTCCACATTTTCGTTTATATCATTGGAATTGAGAGTTATTTGCCAGTTGATGGATTCCAGGTAACTTTGTAGCCCCACACGGTTAGTTTTTTTAAAGTTGTATTTCATTGGTTGTAGGTGTTCTGATCTCGCCATTTTAGTTAAGTCAAATACAATATCCAAAGATTTGTGATTAACATCATTTATGACAAAAGGTAATATGGATTCAGAAATTTTAAAGGTGTCAATGTCGTTGCTGAAGACAAGATCCAATAATCTATCACGATTATTAGCAATTGTGTTTATTTGGTTCAAATTATAACCAAGCATGGCGTCCACAAATAAAGATTCCGCATCTGTTGTTATATTGCAAGGTAAAATACAGTTTAGTTCTGGGTCCAAGTTCCAAGTTATATTTGGAAGATTAAAATCACCAAGCACAAGAACTAAATCTGACGAGTTTGTTGTATTAATAACTTCATCAATCGCATCGATGCAAGTTGCATAATGATCACTATTTGATTGAGGTGGTATATATGCTGCGTAGATGATTAGATTGGTTTGGTTGATTTTGATTTTTACACCGATCTGTTCGACTCTCGATGGGGCTAAAGTTACTGGAGCATTCCAGAGTTTAGAATGTACTGCTATCAGTACGCCACCACCCGATTTCTTTGAACTAGTTTCAGGAGACCGATCGCATCTATAAACAACGAAGTCATGGCCAAAAAATTCGCTGCTCCGTATGTCTGGTTTTAATGAAGTTTCACAAATTACATAAATAAGGTAGTTTGATTTTAAAACGAATTTGTAGAATTTAGATGCTTTTGATGCCATTTTGTTTACGTTTTGATAGTAAATTGCACATTTCTCATATACCGATCTTTTTTTGGACTTTATGGGCTGATTTACCTTTTGAGTAATAGTATAAGTTCGAGCTTTCATTAAAAGTGAGTGTAGTCTATCATTGGCCACCGGAGAAAAATATTTAAATGCTTTTGTGTGTCTAGAGATTGCAACTATGGCATGCGGTACACTATCGAACAGCTCAAGAGGTTGAGAATTGGTTCTTATACATATTACATTTGGTGAGGTTAAACCTTGTGCTTCATGGATCGTCAAGACTTTACTGGTTTCTGGTATCTTAAGCTGAGAGATTAATTGTTTATCAGCTCTGGTAAAAGTTAGATAGAAAGCGTTCTCTAACACAGGTAATGATGATAGATTTGGTGGCAGGTTTATAAATTCGGCGGAACATTCCACTGTGTTCATACTAGTGATGTTAGGGTAGTATTCTTTGAGAGCAGAAGTAACATCAGCTGGGCATCGATACGTTACATTCAAGTATTCAGTCTTTGTTACAAAAGCACTTGCATCGGAAAATTTCATATTGACATGATGTAATCTGTCAATATATGGTATTTGATTTTTGTCACCTAGAAGATATATTTTAGAACATTTACTTTTGATAACCACAAGTCCTATATATCCAGCATGCACCATCATGTACTCATCAACAAAAACTGTATCGTAGGTCCGGTTACCATTTATTAGGTATGAGGCAATCGTTTTGTAGTTTAATTTGATGTTATTAAAGTTAGTGTTTTTGTGCTCGCAACGTGATGTTACCTTTAATTTTATATCTGCAAGTCCTTCTTTTGTAGCACATAGAACAAGATCAGTGCCCAGATTATGGTTGTTTATAATCCATGTTGATTTACCACACCCAGGTACACCTTGAATATTTGTAATATCCGGCATCTTTATGTTTGTTTTAAGATAGATATTGTTTAACGAGTTGTAAGTCTGATGATCTAACATAATTACCGTACCCGATGAACAAAAAATGTATCTGTTTGGGGTAATAAATGTGTTTGTGTCTTCACACAGTTGCACCAGATTATTCCCATCGAAGCCAAACTGATGTTTTGTGTTCGGTTCTTCGAGATATTGTTTGGTAGCGTTGTCAAATATAAATATGTTTAATTGTCGTAAGGAAGCAGCGGAGAAAGGTAATAGATTTATGTTCTTAATGTAATGATCCTTTAAGTGGCTTTTTATTAGGCTGTTTGAGTGTTTCATGTAAAACATTATTTCTATGATCGAATTCTTATAGCTGGACTCTGCAGACAACACCTTGTGAAAAGTCGGAGATGTGGATGGAAAATCCGTACAGTTTCCATATGAGAACTTCGAGGGATCACCTGTAATCCAACGGGAAGATAACATTCTCTCATACTGCAGTGACATATTGAAAGGAATATTTAAAAATCATTTGATGTTGTTAAATGGAGAGTTTGTAACATAATCCAACACTGGCAAAACCTTGTAGACATGATGGCTAACATCCAAGGTAATTATGAAAGGCTCATTTTTTCGATGCTGCAAGTAGGATGTTAAAGTTTCTAAAGCGTAGATTAGATCACTGCAATCAGTTTTAGATTGATGAGTAACTACAATAACGTAGTTACCTCCGATTTTATAAACTTTTGTAACTTCATTAACTGATTTAATGTAGAAGTTATGTAGTATAAGTCCATTTCGGGATAGATATTTTTTAAGATTGCAATTATCCAATTTTTCTTCAAAAGCAACACAAATAAAAATAGATGATTTTATTAAGTGTTTGCAAATTTAGCCAGGTTGAAATCTGTGGTTCGGCATGCATGAATTTTTCAGATGGGATATTTTTAACAAACTCATATCCGTTTATATAATCTTCTTGGTGGTTGTTACTTATGCTTCTTGTTAACATAAGTTTAAATTTAAATGAGGAGATGATTGATTTGTTGTATGTTGATTTGATGGCAATATCAGTTTGAGTTTCGCAGTGTTTAGATGTGCACTTATTACCCAGTCTTGGAGTCTTTGAGTAGTTTTCTGAAGATGAAAAATGAAATAAGCCTCCATTTGAATCGCACACAGCATCTCTCATTTTGATGGTTTTAACTCTCGCTGTCTTGACGAGGTTTTCATAGCGTGAAAAATTCAAGTCAGCATTGACTTCATCAACCTCATTCATAGTACGTATATTAAAACCACCATTGAAGTTGCAGGCAGAGTTGCTCGTTTTGGAAGTTTTTAAGTTATTTGGTTGTGGTTTATTGAATTCCGAAAATCCGATTGCTTTTTTGGAAACTTAAGTTCATGTTCAGAAAGGTTGGTGATTGGTGCCATAAGTCGAAAATTTTGGCGACGTCGTTTCCATTCAAATTCTTTAACCAGTAGTCCAGAAGGCCACAACGTGGAATGTAATGCAGTTAAAAATTGATTTGCTGGTAAACTAACACGGAATGATGTATAGTCATACATATGACCGTTTTCCTGGTTGCGGGAAATTTTGATACACACGGCGTTATCCAGGTTCATTTTAGTTTTTAGAAAGTCTTCGAATTTTTCTTTCGTCACAGAGTTTTCAATTCTACTAACGAAGAGCCATCGTCGAGGTTCTACAGCTTTTATTTCATCAGATGCTGACTGATATGACTGTTCATGTGTAAGATGTGAGTTTAATGAAGCTGCAGTTGTGGTTACTGATGATATAGGCTTTAAGTGCGATGATTCCGGATTTGGATGATTTGTGGACAAATGTTGTAGAAATTACTAATGTGGCCGAGCTTGATGACGAAAAGGATAGAAAAGCACGAAATAAATTAAAATTGTGTATTGATCCGGTATGTTATTCCCATATCCAGGATGCTAAGTCTGCGGCTGAAATTTGGAAAAATCTCGCTGATGCATATGAAGACAGTGGTTTAGCGAGACGAGTCGGACTGCTACGCAGGTTAATTACAACATCAATGGCAAATTCTAAGTCTATGGATATGTACGTAAATGAAATAATTACGACAGCACATCAATTAAATGGAGTCGGTTTGAAAGTTCCGGATGAATGGACTGGAGTCCTGTTACTGGCCGGTTTGCCTGAAACATATAGACCAATGATCATGGCACTAGAGAACTCTGGCATGAAAATTACGGGAGATTCTGTTAAAACAAAATTGTTACAGGAAAACGTTCCTTACTCAGAAAACACAGCGTTGATGAGTACCAATAACACTAACAGAGGTAAGAAACCAATCCGATGCTGGAATTGTGGTAAACTCGGGCATATTGGTCGAAATTGTCGAAATAAACAACAGGGTAACCTAAAAAAACACGTGCAAAAATCAGGTGACGCTTTATGTACCGTATTGTCGACAATGCAAAAGAGAGATGACAATAGTTGGTTTTTTGATAGTGCTGCTACCACACACATGTGTAATAATAGTGAGTTATTTACCTCCAAAGAAAATAGTAATGGTACTGTAATAGCAGCAGACGGTAATTTAATGAAAATTATCGGGCAAGGAAATGTGACATTAGAACCAGAAGGTCGTTGTGATGGTTCCACTGTAGCATTAACAAATGTACAGTATATATCAGAAATTACTGCAAATCTAATGTCAATTAGCCAAATCGTAAAGAAAAATCATAAAGTACTCTTCGATAATGCAGGTGTCAAGGTAATAAATGGTGATGTAATTATTAAAGGTCGTGTAATCGTCACTGGTAAACATACAAATGATTTATTTATGTTAAATGAAGCAACTGCAAAACATAAAGTGCTTGCAGTCGGTAAAAATGCATCGTTTGATTTATGGCATAAACGAATGGGGCATTTGAATTCAAGAAGTTTATTAAAACTGCAACGGGATTTATCGGTTGGCATCGAATTTAGAGACAAGCGGCAAAGTGATTGTAAAGTGTGTTCCATTGGCAAACAAACTCGTGAAAGTTTTACCAAACCAGGATCCCGAGCTAATAAGTTGCTCGATCTTGTGCATTCCGATATTTGCGGTCCTATGGAAGATTTATCATTGGGTGGTGCTAGATACTTCTTGACATTCATCGACGACAAATCCAGAAAGATTTTTGTATATTTTTTAAAATCAAAATCAGCTAGTGAAATAATGATAAAGTTCACAGAATTTCTAAATGAAGCCGAACGTCAAACCGAGAGGAAGTTGAAAATCCTACGTTCCGATAATGGAAATGAGTATACGAATAATCAGTTGCAAGAATTGTTGAAGCAAAAAGGGATAATACATCAAACCTCGAGTGTATACACACCAGAACAGAATGGTCTAGCCGAACGAAACAACCGATCAATTGTGGAAAAAGCAAGGTGCATGCTAATTGATGCGCAACTTGAAAAAAAATTTTGGGCTGAAGCGGTTAATTACGCGGTCTATTTGTTAAATC
The DNA here is from genome assembly GCA_947310385.1 of Nephrotoma appendiculata. Classification (NCBI taxonomy): domain Eukaryota; kingdom Metazoa; phylum Arthropoda; class Insecta; order Diptera; family Tipulidae; genus Nephrotoma; species Nephrotoma appendiculata. The sequence goes on from OX371225.1 coordinate 107,901,886, forward strand.
GAACACCGTCAGCAGGAATAGACATGACGCCGGAACAGGCGTGGACTGGCAAGTTACCAGACTTATCGCATATCAAATTGTTTGGAACGGTGGCGATGGTGCATGTTCCTGATCAACGTAGAAAAAAATGGGATGAAAAATCACACGAATGTATCCTAGTTGGTTATGATAGTAAGACGAAAGGCTATCGCCTTTTCGATGTAGATAAGGATATCGTAATCATAAGTTGTAATGTGGTATTTATCGATGAGGGTAAAGTTTCAAAAAGAGAAGAACAACTGCTTGATCACAGTGTTGTATATATCCAAAGCAATCCCGAGGAGTTTGAGGTTGTTAATATCAAACAAAATTTAGATGTTGATGAAGCAGATCAGGTTCAAATTGAAGATGCGATGCAACAATTGAAACGGAGCGACAGAAATCGGCGATTACCAACAGCCCTAAAAGATTTTGAACTGGATCAACATTCACAGTTCGCTGCAGTCACTGCACCCCCATCGTATTTAAAGAAACCAGTTGTAAATATGCAACAAGAGTCGAAACATAACGTTGAGGGGTGCCCGCTAGTGGGTAAGTATCCTGAATATTTGTTTAAAGAAGGAAATACTCGTAGAAATTTTTTGCAGCCACTTTTACAAGATCCTGATACACCCGAGGAAGCGTTATCCAGGGCAGATGCTGATCAGTGGGCACTCGCAATGGAAGCTGAGATTCAAGCATTGCATGAAAATGGAACATGGGAGTTACAGGATCTGCCGAAAAATCGCAAAGCCATTAATTGTAAATGGGTTTTTCGAACAAAAAGAGATCTCGTCGGCGTCATCGATCGCTACAAGGCAAGGCTAGTCATAAAAGGTCATTTGCAACGAAAGGGGCTGGATTATGACGAAACGTATTCACCAGTGGTTCGTCACAGTTCATTGCGATACCTTTATGCATTTGCAGTTCAAAATGACATGAAAGTTGAGCAAATGGACGCAGTTTCAGCGTACTTGCAAGGAAACTTGAGCGAAGAGATATATATGGGGCAACCACCGTACTACGTAGACAAGCACAATCCAAATAAATATTGTCGGCTTCGTAAAGCTATATACGGTTTAAAACAAGGAGGTCGCGTTTGGAATAACGAACTCGACATAGTGTTACGCAAAATTGGTCTTAAAAAGTCCAGCTATGATGCTTGTGTCTATTATAAGAAAGTTGATAATGGAATAATTATTGTTGCTGTATATGTCGACGATTTACTGTTGTTTTTTAATAACGAACAACTCGTAAATACACTAAAAAATGAATTGCATCAAAAATTTAAGATGAAAGACCTAGGAAAGGTTAGTTTTTGTCTTGGCATGAGAGTGGAACAATCATCGTCTTCTATAACCCTTGACCAAGAACACTATATTGATACAGTTTTGGTAAAGTTTCAAATGAGCGATTGTAAACCAGCTCATACAGCCATGAATTCGAGTGAGGTGTTATCAAAAGATGATTGTCCAGTTACATCAGAAGAAGTAAATGATATGAAGCGTATTCCATATCAGGAAGCTGTTGGATGTTCATGTATCTGACCCAATGTACACGTCCAGATATATCGTACGCAGTAAATAAATTAAGTAGATTCAATAAAAATCCAGGCCAGAAGCATTGGAGTGCAGTGAAGCACGTTTTACGTTATTTGAAGGCAACCAAATCATATCGATTAACGTTCTGCAAGTCAGCGGAATCAAAGCTAGTTGGCTACGTAGATGCTGATTGGGCTGCAGATACAGACGATCGTAAATCAACAACGGGATATGTATTTATTGCACAAGGTGGTGCTGTCTCCTGGAATTCGAAGAAGCAACCAACAGTATCACTCTCGTCATGTGAGGCGGAATACCAGTCATTGTCCGTTATAACACAGGAAGCATTATGGTGGAATGGTTTAATAAATGAACTTGGTATTGAACATCAAATGGACATTTTCTGCGATAACCAAAGTACCATAAAACTTGCTAAAAATGAAGGATATAACCCCAGAACCAAACACATAGATGTTCGCCACAAATTTATACAGCAGGCCGTAGCAAATGGGGATATTAATGTAAATCATATTAGCACCAGTGAGCAGATCGCAGACATACTTACGAAACCTCTCGACAAGTGTAAAGTAATAAAGTTTCGTGATGCCATGGGAATTAGAAACGGTGCACAATGTTCAGATTAAGGAGGAGTGTTGTGTGTAAGCATTCCCATATATATAATCTTCACATGTTGGTTTGTTGGGTAGTGTGTACTCACCTTACTAATACCCAAAATGTAAAATAAGCTGTCAAAACTGAATTAAATAAAATGTATCACTTCATCGTGTGCGTTCGTAGTAAACTTACGTAGATCTTTTAGCTCTCTCCTTCTATCGGTTTATTCACTGTGCGTTTATAGGTTATATAATGAAACTGCGTTTCAGATAAATATTTCATTTTCTTCAAATGTTGTTTCGTAAACATAATACTGTATCAATAATACATGAAAAAAGGGGTGCCTAAACACTTTTGAGCGGTAGTGTATGTTACAAAATTATAGTCAACTGTGGGTCTATTCTGTCTTTCCCTGGGAATTAGGAAAAATAAATCTTTGTAGCACTTTTTCCCAATTTTTTCCCCCAATTTTCTAAAAGTGTATTCTGGCATTGTTGGGAACAAATTTTTGAGGAAAAGAAATTTAGTTTAAGTGTCGGTCACCCACGGTGTTTTAAAAATTATTTTAAAGTTGTCAAAAATTATTAACGACATTTTCGATATTTTTCTTTGTTATAAAATGTGAGTAATCGCATAATTTTGAGACTTTTGAATGGCGATGAATTCGAAAGAAAACAGTTTATTCGTTTGCTGCGAATCTGATTACCCGCGTCAGATCCATTTGATATAATAGAAAGTGAGTTTGTAGGATTACCCCGACTCACACAAAAATTAGTGTTAATCTTATGTGCAAAAAATAAAAATTAAAAAAATTGAAAATAAAAAGAAAATTCATATTATTTTTAATATGTATGTATATGATTTTTATTAAGTTATGTTTTTAAAATAAAATTATGATTATTTTTTTTATATAAATGACCGATGTTATTCTGTTAAAATTCCAAATTGAAAAAGGTAGTTTTATTTTTTATTTATCCCGTAAACGACTAGGTGCGTACACAAATGTTAGTAATAAAAATCTGGTTTAAACCATTTTTTATTGTTTTTATTTTTATTATTTGGCTGCCGCATTACATTAACCGTGATACATTGCTCACATATTATCCGTTACATTACCCATAGTTGTTGTTGTTGTATTTTCTATTTGCTAATTTATGTAATTGAAGAAATCATCCGCTACAATTTTTTAATAATTATCTTTCTATGTTAAATGCATTCTAATTCGTTATTTTATTCATTTTATTAGAATTATAAATAAAACATACGCCACAGAATTTAAATAATCTTTCCCCATAATTCCTAAAAAAAATATTTGGGAAAAATATTTGTGCAAAGTGCAATAATTAGGAAAAAAATATTCCTAAAAAAATATTTTCCTTGTCGCCAGAATACACTTTTAAGGAAATAATTCCTAGCTGCAACAATACTGTCTATTCTTTTCATTTCCTAATTACCAGGGAAAGACAATAGACCCACTGATCGCTTTAACTGGTTCGTATCTGTGTAAAATGTTACTAGTTTGAGATTTGTTACAATCAATAATTTGTTACAATTTGTAGAATATTCGTATTTTTTCGTAATATTCGTAGTTTATGAGTTTTATACAAATGATCACTGTACAACAAAAATTCAAAACATTCATATTATAACAAAATATTTATTTCATTCATGTAAAATGTTCGATTTATTAACCCATTCCTGCAAATGACGGCTATAGCCGTCAAATTTTTGTTGATATATATATGCAAATGACGGCTATAGCCGTCCTGCATATTTTAATTAATAAAAAAAGGAATATCATTCTTACGAAAGATATATATAGAAAAAGAAATATATAGAAAAAATGATGTGATGAGCAAATGACGGCTATAGCCGTCGAGAGTTTTCATGGGAAAACTGTGAGAAAATGTGATAATTTTCACTTCCAAACATATAAATGACGCTCAATTTCATATGGCAGTCATAAATAATTGAAAAACAAAAAGTGTGTTTCTGAGCACGGTCGTCAATTAAAAATTGTGCGGCAATGGGTCAATAAAAGTAGTAAGAATACGAATACAACACAAAAACAACAAATCGATCGAAAAAGTATTTTTTTAGAAAACGATCACCAATCACCATATCCCTTTTTCTACCAAAAAAAAATGTATCTCGATTTAAGTCCAAACCACACAAATGTAAGGAAAAAAACATAGTATGTAATGGCGTTTTTGATAAATATTTTGCTTGATTAGAAGTACAACCAACACTATTGTGTGTATAGTTATAGTGTTTTTTTTCGGTCAATAAGTTAGCAAGGATGCACAAATGTGTAATTTGGTTCAAAACACATACAAAAATAAATTGTTGACATGATTCTTTTGCCTTACCCACACAATTGTGAACCAATACAAATGTACGAAACCAACACAAACGTATTCTACATGTAGAAAATACATTTGTATGATTCCGACAAAAGTATTATATAACTGTGCGAAATTAGAAAGGGAAAATATGATATATAAACCTCTCGTTTTCAAATATTACTCATGTACACTGATCGAAAATTGTAAGTAATATTATTCATATAGAGTAAGATATAATTGAGTTCAATTGTCTTGTATTCTGGTCAATGGTATAACCCAATAATTTTCGTATGAAATTTTTGATTCTGTATTGTTACCCTGGATATTCTCTTTGCCATAATGAAATAATTTTGATCAGAATATAAGTATGATGATAGATACGAAGATACATATTAGAGTGTTAGTTAACAGTGATTATTACTTGTTTGCAGACTTCATAAAAGCTTCTTACAAAGAGATTTGGCTCCAAAGAAGAAGTGCTTGCTGAAACTGAAGCTTATTTTGAAGACAAAATTAAATCGTTCTACAAAAAAGGCATCGAAATGTTAGTAGATGAGTTGGCCTGATTGTATCACTCTAGAAGGAAATTATGTTGATGAATAAAATGTATTTTTAGACCGGGAACTTTTCAAGCGATGTGTTACTTTTTGATTAGATTTAACGTTTTTTAGTTTGTATAAATTAAATTTTTTCTCGCTTTTCAACTCCCAGTTTTTCTGTGAAAAATATTGGATTAATTAAAAAAAAATGTATTCCTACGATTGTGTATTAGTCAGAGTACTGAAAATAAACCAATGTACCGAACAATCACAATCAAAACCATTCCAATATAAAACAAATAATAAATTCTTACACAATAATTTCGGTGTGGGAATGAAAGATAGATGGAAAATATGAAAGAATCGATTTCGTAGACTAATGAAGTAATTCACTAGTACTACAAATACATGGGTTGTTCTATATATATATGGACAATATTCCCAAAGTAAGTAATGCAACATCAGTCGTCGCGGCCTGATGAGCAGACGGATTTTTTCAAATCAATAAATAATCTCATTCGTTCGAAACTGATTGTTGTGATTCTTACAGATTTCCCATCTATGTATAGTAGAGTCATAAATTCATTAAAAATTTATTCTAAAGAAACGAAAAATAAAATATCTCAAGAAATTTATATCAATCACATTTTTATTGAAATACTTTAATAAATTTCCGAGTTTATCACTACCTAAAAAGTATTTAAAAATTAAAATTATAAAAAATTATAATTTAAGTATAAAAACATTCCCGTAAAACTACCCCGCAAAATTCATTTGGTAGAGTGATGTTTGTAGACTTTTTTGTTTTAAATTATACTACAATAATTATTTGCCTATATGAAACTCTCGATTTCGAATTTTTAAATAACAAAAAAAAATCGGCATATTAGATAGAAAACATATAAACAAATTACTATGAAAAAATCCGCTGTAATCGAAAAATTCCACTTCTCATTTGTTTCATAATAGGGCCCCGTAGTACAGGGGGCCTATATTGATAGGGTCATTTATTGATAACAATTTTTAATAGGGTCGTTTATTGATATATCTTTGAATTACTAACGCGTTCTACGTTGTTTTTCATTTCAGAAGAATCATCAGTTACAACTACATCCAAACCAAATCACAAAAAACAAAATGGAAAATATCGTATTGCATTGGATATGGAACATTGCTTAGATCGATTCTATGGTGGCTATTATTCTGATTGGGCATGTGGTGGACAATGGAATCGAGCTTTACAATTTGTCCAGTTGTTAGCAAACGCTTTTAACTCAGCCCAAATCGAACTTATTGTATTCTTTGACGGAACTTTACGAAATAAAAAGATTTTACAATTTGAACAATCGGATATCCGGCATAAAATATTATCGGTGCTAAAACATATTCGTGTAATTGGCACGCCACCACCAAAAATATGGTGGCTACCACCATCCGGTACAAAAACATTTCTACGAAACGCATTACGTAGCATTAATATACAAGTGATGCAAACTGTTCAAGACCATACAGGCGAAATAATTGATTATTTTCACGAATATAAATTAAATGCGATAATGGGTTTAAATTCCGATTACTTATATTCAAATGTATCACATTATTATAGTTCTCATGACTTGCGTTTATCATATAAAGGATCATTAGAGACAAAAGAATTTATAATTCAAACATTTTTAAAGCAAAGCGATTTAACACCCGAACATCTAACATATTTGGCAATATTTTTAAATCCAAAATGTCCCCACGTTGATGATTTATTAAAAGAATTTTATGAAAAAAAATTTAATATCGATTTCAATCTTGAATATGAGATAAAATTAAAAAAATTTGTGGAAATTTTAAAAAAAAATCCATTTAGTGATATAGATGAATTTATAAAAATTCACAATTTATGTGATAATTCTAAAATAATAAAAGATAGTTATATTTACTATCAAACTAAGCTTAAGGGTAAGAAAAATGTATTGAGTAATATTATAAAAAATCAAAAGAATGAGAAGAATCGGAACACCGTGGCAATTGTTGCGGCTAATTCTTCAACGGCTGTTGTTACAGCAATAACGTCAACTAACAATGCTAAAATCCAATCGCCAACTTCAATTAACACGACAACTGCTCCTGCAGTTGTTGTTACCACAACACCAACCATAACCACTACCGTACCTGTATCAGTTGTAACAGCAGGCGGGGGTTCCGTGGGAAATTCGGAGAAAGAAACCGATAATAAAATGGATGAAAAAGTCGTAAAAGAAGATTTAAGTTCTACGACTTCTCTTGCCTCGAATGGTGAAATTGATAATTTGAAAAATAAAAACGATAAGAATAAATTGAACAATAAGACCCAACAGCAGCATCATCAGTATGATGACAAACCTTCGTTTATTTATACTTTACCGGGTGAAGTGATAAAAACTGCATTAAATCGACATCAGCGTGGTATTATGGATTCGCGGATCTATCATCTTCTTACTAAAAAGGAAATTATTTTGCCTCAAATTTTAGAAGATGAACAATATCGTGAAGTTCCTTCAATAAATCAATTCTATCGACCAGCTCGTCAAATGATCTATGCAACGTTGTTTAATTTATACCACCAAAATTATTTGTGTTCAAAAAACCATTCATCAATGAAAAATAATCAGAAGAATCATAAAAATGTTAGTAATAAAAATCATTTTCAACCAGAAGTGAAAATTTCCGAATGGATTTGGCGTCCGACAAATGAATATAAAACACCCGAGCATGTGAATGCTGTTAGTTTGCCGTGGGCTGTACCTACAGTACAACGCTTATGGTTTGGTACAAGTTTGGAGGATAAACAGCGTCGTATGAAGGCATTTTTAACCGTAATGAGATCTGATTCACCATTAATGCTAAATCGAGGATATGTACCGCAGCACATGCTCGTTATGGCTTGCGTCTTGCGTTATATTATTACTTGTCCCGAGCGTAATATACTTACTCGGCCTGAGTTGGATGCATTTTTGGCCACGGCCTTCTCATTACAACTAAACAACGTTGAATACACACAAGAGTTGACACTTCCTGGCGTGAACACACGAGGAGTATTTTTAGCATCACTTTTTACTCAAGGTATAGAAACGGCTTCGCTCGCAAACGACGCTTGTGGTGTACCATTACCATGGATAATGACAAATCCATGGTTATTTTTCGATGGTAAATTATTTCATTTGAAATTAAAAATGTCAACTTACGTTCAAAATTTACGACAGTTGTGTGAAGATCAAATTGAAATTGTTATGAAAATTGAACGATTCCGTAAAGCTATATTGGAAGGATTAGAGCATAGTTTGATGCCAAACCAAGGTAGAGCAGTTCCTTTTATAAACATAGAAATATAATATATTACATAGAATATATAAAAGCAAATGAAGTTAAGAAGCCAAAATTTAAAACAACAATTAAAAATGTATTCCTCCAACATAATTCTAAACGTATATTAATTTAATTAATTATTTTATGATTCGACTTGTTTAAATGCAATTAGATAATGCATTCTACATTTTAATGGACATGTAATATGCAACTAGTGACCAATTACGAATCTCTCATATCTTTTTTGATTAGCTTTTAAAGGCCGGAAATATAATTGGTTTTGCATTGTAAGCCTGTCGATTCAACATTATAATTATTAATAAAATATTATCTATGAATAGAACACACAACTTCTTTAAAACTTCTTTTCCAAGGAAGAATAAATAACCTTTAAAATAAACAATTCCCAAAAGAAAATTTTTGCAGATTTATATTCTTTGGTACTTTTTATGACAATTGTTTTGTTTTGCATTTTGTGGTAACTTCGATGACCGTCTTTCATGTAGGGATCGACTCTAAAGCTTCTGCATTGGGCCTATTTTTTAATTCAACCTGAGCTAGCAGTGCGCTGTCAAAAAATATTCTGTGTTTTTTTATTCAACCTGAATAATTTTACTCTGCACACTGCGTTTTTATTTGTGAACTGTGCTTACACCGAGCTTACCCGGTTCTTCAAATTTTACTCTGAAATTAATGTCAGTGTACGAAGAGTGTGCAAAGTAAAAAACAATTTTTTACTCTATGCGCACCGGATAATTTTACCCAGTACATACAACCTTTGCTCGGTGTACACTACCCGCTTGCTCGGGTTGAATTAAAAATAGACCCATTCTATTAAATGCAATAATTATTAGCTGTATTTTGTTGAGAAATAAAATATTAGAGTCTAGTTTTGGAATAAGCATTGTTTGTATTCTAAATTATCATAGTAAAAGGAAATTGTTCATCATAGTTGGCGAATTTATCAGAAGTAATAAAATTCGGGTGTGAATTATACAAATCAAAAAAATTGAAGGTTTAGATAAGAATCATAATTACTACTGAAAAAGAAGCTAACTATGATGAATTTTTAATTTCCGTTATGACAAATTTAGAAACCAACATAGCTAATTCCAAAACTGGCCTCTAATATTTTAATTCTCAACAAAATATAGCTATTGTCTAGTTATTCATTCAGCCTGTTTACACGAGTGTTGAATTCAACACAAATTTCTTCGTTCCTTTCCCCCTTGCCTATAATCTAAAAAAAATTTTTGTGTAATTTTTCAACTCGAATTTTAGGTGTTGAACGAATTGTAATTTACTAACCCAAACAAAAAAGCTATAAAAAAAATGTCGGTCCAATTTTTTTTTTTCTGAAAACAGGTTTTATTAATTTATTTCCAATTTGTCTTTCGTTCGCAAAACATAAAAGCATCTACCGAACATAAAAAATAAATATTTATTTTGTTGAGTTTTCAACAAAAGAATAATTTTTATTTTTTTTGTATAACATAATTATATAATTCCTAAATATCAATTTATTTTTTATAAAAAATATAATAACAAATTTTATAAACTATAATTATAAATTATTGTAATGATGAAAACAGACGTACGAAAAAGACGCTTGCGTTTAAATTAGAAAACGCTACTTTAAATGAAAGAAATACATGTATTCCGCATAGGATGCGTTTTTCCGCAAGTTGTCTCTATTTAAAAAAAAACGCACCGCAGCAGTGTTGACTACACAAAAAAAAAAAAAAATACGAATTAATATTAACATCACGATGGCTTTTCAATGTTTTGACAGAAATTCAAAAACAAATTGTATATTGTTTATCAAAAACTCTACTGAAAAATAATAACGCAATGTCTGAAAAATACGCCCATGTAGTTAACTTGCGTTTCCGCTTGCATATCCGCATGCGGAAATTCCGCACGTCTGTTTCAAGCATAATGCATGTATTCCACAGTGAAACAATTTTTTTCAGTAAAAAATACTGAGAAACCGAAAAGAGGAGTCTATACATATTAAAACTACGTTAGAGTGACAAAGACAACAAATGTTGCCATAAAAAGTATTGACTTTCATACTTTTTATGGCAACATTTTGCCTAGTAAATTTTACTGAATTTTTTTTTGTTTCTTTCTAACAACTAAAGGATTTGTATTTTTAACTCGTATTAATTTTACTAAAAAAAATTGTTTCATTGTGGAATACCAGCATAAAGCATTGCTGTGCATTGTGTAAAAAAAGTATTTATCAAATTAGCTAAGTAGCTGTCAATTTGTTTGTGCTTTTTTAGTGTTGCTATGAAATAATTTGTGTGCATATAATTAAATATTGACTATAATTGATAAAAAAGTGGTTTATTATAATTATTTTCACAAAAAAATTAATATTATTATTTATTTTTTTAACAACAGTTTTTTTTAAAAATTATCGTTATTGTAAATTACACAAAAAAAAATATATTTTATAGCACAACTAAAAAAATATATGCATAAATTGACAACCGATTTTACGATGCTTCTCCGAAGAAATTCAATATGAAATGAAAATAATTTTACATATACATAACACGTAAATAAGTAACATTACACATACATAAGTAAATAAGAAAAATGTACTGTCAGTAAAAAATACTGAAAAACCAAAAGAGAAAAAATGATATAAAATTGCATTGGAGTGAAAAAGACAAATGATTTTTTTTGTTGTTATAGCAAGATTTAATAGCTAAATTTTGAATTAAAAGAAATTTTATTTTAATTAAAACAAACTAAATTGTTAATTAAGTCTAATTTTTTAATCTATTTAAAATTGTTTTACACTGTTTTTGCTCACTTTGAAAAATAATATAACCAAAAATGACAGAAAAGAGCGTTATACTATAATTAACTATAAAAAAATTTGATGATACATGTGTGAGAAAAATATTTTCCATCGCTACACAATATTTATTCATATGTATTGAAATGTTGCCATAAAAAGTACACTCGATACATATTTCTTAAAATTATTATGGCAACATCACAAACACATACACAAATATTTTGTCAGTAAATTTTACTGATTTTATTTTTTGTTTCATTCTAGTATAAAGAATATCTATATTTTTATCTCGTTTCGTTTTTACTGACAGTAAAACTTTTTTGGTGTAATAGAGGCATTATGATTGTTGAAATACTCATCGTCTAAACAGACCCATTGTTTACCTTTCAACTTTGCGCATACAAATATATACCTAATATAGGTAATGATTATAAGTAAGGGCTGAACTAAAGTTTATTGTGTCATTTTTGGTCATTATTGGGCCCGATTCTCGAGAAATAAAAATGCTGTTGTTTTTATTTCCCCGCTTCCTATTGGAATTTGTATTGAAAAAACAAAAATAACATAAAATTTTAGATCCAGTAATCGACCCCATTAGGCTGCGCTTATTTAAAATCGTTGATCGAGCAGATTTTGAATTCTGAAATTAGATCGATCTGGTCGATCTGAAATAAGAAACAGGTTTCAGATTTGGTAGATCATAAAAATATCAACTGTCATCGAACTGTCAGCAAACACGATTAAAACAAGAAAAATTGTTATTACATACTTATTATTTGCTCTGAGGAAATTGTACCACTTCCGCAAATACTCTATAAAAAATATAGCTGTATAAAATAGTTATTTCATTATTTGATAAAATCAATATAAAATAATAATTGAAATTTCTTTCTGTTTCTATTTTAATAATGTTTGCAAAAACAAACAAACATGATGAGAATGACAATCTAGATTTGAATTACGTGAAGGTAAACTAAAACTAATCTGAAAAATCGAAATATTTATACAAATCAAACAAATCGATCTAATCAATCTGAAGAAAAATCAGAAACAGCAACTAAATTGATCAGATCGATCTGAGCTGAAATAAGAAACAATTTTTTAGTACTCAGATCGATTAGATCGGAAATAAGATGATTAATCTACAACTTACAAATGTAACTAATCTGCGGCGGCATATTCCCAAGTATCACTACTTAAAACTTATTTCGACTTTTATGGAATAATTGTTGGAACTAAGTTCCACGGTAAAGTTCCATTTTATTACAAGTTTTACTATGAACTGTGGAACAAAAACCCGTAACTCAACGAACTGGATATTATGCGAGTTCCATGTCTTCAATGAAATATCTCAAAAATGTAACGAAAGTTGGAACTGTCAAAATGAGTTCCATTTTGTTATACTTGGGTTGTACCATCACATTTTTCGACTTATATCGTTTTCTGTGGCAGCAAAATATTGATCCCTGATCAATAATATGACGTTATTTTTGATCCAACATGGCTTCTTTGTTAACATTTTTTGTCTTTTTATTTTCTGATCCCGGATTAATTAAAAAATCCAAAAAATTTATTGGATTTTTTTTGACGTTCACTCCCACATATTGTGATATTGTGTGAGTAAACGTCAAAAAAATCAACAAATTTTTTGGATTTTTTAATTGATCCGGGATCAAAAAATAAGAAGACAAAAAATGTAAACAAAGAAGCCATGTTGGATCAAAAATGACGTCATATTATTGATCCGGGATCAATATTTTGCTGCCACAGAAAACGATATTAGACTCATTTTATAAAGCAAAATGATGTGCTCTTTCAAGCCAAATAGTTACACGAAAAGTATCGCGATATCAACCATTCAGTATAAATATACTGTTTATGTTGGAGGTTGAACCTTCAACATAAACACCAAAGGTTAACTTGGAGTTAACTCGACTCAATCCAAAAAAATTCTTAGGTCGAGTTAACTCTGGTTAATATAAACACCCAGAGTCGAGTCGAAAAACAACAACAAAAAATAATCAGTAAAGTAAAAAAATAAAAATGGCGATTTTTCATATTTTTCTTGTACGAGCGCGTCTGTGTCTAAATTCGGCAGCATTTTGAGTGATTTTTTCGATTTTTTATTTTTCGAAAGTTCGAAAGAAAAAGTTAGAATGATTTTTTGATAGAAAGCAAATTGAATGATTTTGACATTCATAACCTGGTTTCGACTCAACCTCAAGATAACTCTCCAATATAAACACTAGAAGTTAACTTCAAGATTAACCTAAAGTAACTACAAGTTGACTCGACCTGGGTTCAACCTCCAACATAAACAGTATAAAATATGTTCTCTGCAGGGCTGGCATGTTGTACCACGATAAAGAGGTGAAATATTCCCATGTTCCATTTTCAGTACAATTTACTGACAAAATATTTGTGTATGTGTTTGTGATGTTGCCATGATAGTTTTAAAAAATATGTATCGAGAGTACTTTTTATGGCAACATTTCAATACATATGAAGAAATATTTTGTAGCGATGGAAAATATTTTTCTCACACATGTATCATCAAATTGTTTATAGTTAATTATGGTATAACGCTCTTTTCTGTCATTTTTGATTATATTATTTTTCAAAGTGAGCAAAACAGTGGAAAACAATTTTAATTCGATTAAAAAATTAAACATAATTAACAATTTAGTTTGTTTTAATTAAAATAAAATTTTTTTTGATTAACTGTTTTGGGTATATAGTACATTTTTTAAAATCGCGAATAAACTTTTGTGTAATAAAATAAGAAAGATAAGAATAAACCACTAATTTTAAAAATGTCAACACACACAACAAGCCACATCAAAAAATTAAATTTGTTTGGTTATGTTTTTTGTTTTATATCTGTCAAAATTTAGCTATAAAATCTTGCTATAACAACAACAACAAAACATTCTTCTTCACTCCAATGCAATTTTATATGTATCATGTTTTAGTTTTTTGGTTTTTCAGTATTTTTTACTGACAGTACATTTTTCTTAGTGTAATTGCATAATACGCAAAAAAAATTTAAATTTCATACGAGTGAAAAAGAACAAATATTTTTTACTTCATTTGGTTTTACATTTTGGTATAACCTAAAAATTTCATAAAATTTTTTATTTGTACATTTTCGTACGATTCGATTTTTTTTTATATATTTTAATTTTTATATATGTACCACAAAAACCCACTAACGTTAACAAATTTCAACACAAAAAAAAACAAATCGACATTTGACTATAAAAATGACCAACGACTTATTTTGTATGAGTGTGAGAAAAATGTTTTATCTTTACATACATTATTTGTAGATGAGTGAAAAATACTGCCATAAAAAATACTCCAATTTACATTTATTATAGCACTATTATGGCAGTAAACTACCACCATCACACCTATTTTCTCAGTAAAATTTTACTGACAATATGTTTTGTTTCGTACACAACCAGTAAATCTATATTTTTTTCTCGCTTTTATTTTTACTGACATCAGTATACCAATTTTGTCCCGAAATGTGTGAAACGAAATGAGTGTAACCGGAAAGATATAGTAGTAGTTTTTGTGTTTGTGTGAGAAATACATGCGCGTATTTTTGTTTTGCTTTATTGCATATGCATGTTACGTGTCATTGTTTTTGTTTAAATATTATCCATTGTAAACGCTAATTATATTGTTGTGTTGTTTACAAGACAGTGCTACTTTTTTAATTATTTATGTATTTACATATGTATTTTTGAATTTTCTTATATTTAGTAAATTAACAATTAATTTTTACAATATATGAAATTTAAAATAAATTTATTAATAAAATTTTATTAATACAGATAATATTAATTTATGATAAAAAAATATAATAAATACAAAATATATTAGCATGTTAAATAATGACACTCCACAGCTCGAGCGCAGACGTAATGTGCTGAGAAAAGGATATAAGCACCATAACAATTAAACCGATTCGCCCGGATCGCGTTATTTTGGTACTGTCGATCTTAAAAATGACACAAATACGAACAAAAGAAAAATATAAATACAAGGACATTATTGTGTATTATACACTGTGTGCGTATTCGATTTTTTTTCTTCACTCATTTTAAATGAGTAACTCACGAGACAAAATCGATATACAGATTTTTTCCATGGAATATTGCCTAATGGCCCATGCCACACGTAAAAAAAAATGCGGCATTTTTCTTCGTTTCTTTCCCCGTTTACCTATGATACAAGTTTTAATTGCGACTTAACTAATTTTCTGTTCTACCACACAACTCAAACATAAATGAAATAAAAAATATTTCAAGGACATTTTTGACTCTTTTAGTTAAAATTTTATTTAAGAGAGAGCAGAACAAAACATTGGTAGAAAAAAAATGCCAAAATACAAAAAATGCTCGTCTGGCATGGTACAATGTCGTTTTCAAAACATAAACAAGTTGCAGTGTTCATTGTAGGGTTGAAAATTTACCTTTATAAATTTGGGAAATTTTGGATTTCGTTTCGTAAATGCAAATTTGCAGAGCAAAAAGATGTATGCCCGGCTACTTTTGATTGCAAATCGCTTTGTAATTTTTTTATGTGTGTGTATAAAAATGTATATACCGATACGGAATTATAGCTGAGTTGCTTTCAAAATATTACAACAACAATTGCATTGTATTAAAGCCGATTGTTTTTAATGTTAAGAAAATATTTTTTAGGATTAGGGGAAATAATATCATTTTTATGGTTATGGTGTTTACCGCAAGGCATTATTTTTTCTATTTTTTTTATTTTGAAAAATTTATCTTGTAGTAAAATTTGGCATTTGTTATTTGATAGCAAAATACCGAATTTAATTTGTTCTATTTCATAAAATAAAAAAATACTAAAATAAATACATATTAATAAAATGAACCAACACAGAAAAATTAAAACGCATTAAAAAATTAAAGCCAAAAGTTGTTGCTTTCACATTTCTTAGCTAAGCTAAGCGGATTTGCGAAAGCAACACTACTGTTATTTTATTTCCCCGCTTCTTATTGGAATTTGTATTTAAAAAACAAAAATAACATAACATAAAATTCTAATTTTTGACTTATAAGCTGTGTTGCTTTCAAAAGATTACAACAACAATTGCATTGTATTCAAGCCGATGGTCTTATACTATTTTCTGTGACACACAAATTTACATTTTTTTCTGATTGGAAATGGATTTCTTTACATTTTTTCTTTTTCTTTTTTTGAAAATGGATCAAAAAAAATCCAACAAATTTGTTGGATTTTTTTCAAAAAGAAAAAGACAAAAAATGTAAAGATATCCATTTCCAATCAGAAAAAAATGTAAATTTGTGTGCCACAGAAAATTGTATTATAGGGCCATTACATGGTCAGTAATAATGTCATTACATGCTGGGAATAACATTAATAATGATCATGTAATGTGCGTTATTGAAGAATGATGTTTAGTAATGATGTAAATCCGGATTTTCTGATTTCGAGACATCATTACTTGTGTGACGTAAATACTGTCATGATTAATGATAGTGTAGGGTTTTCGTCATTACTATTGTACATCATTACATATTATTAATAGTAATGTTAAAATTATATTTTTTTTTATCACAAAAGTGAAAATATATGTAGTATTTATTTAGGTACAGTAAACCCAAAAACCCGATTTAACGGACACAAAAATATAATTTTAACATTTTGATATACATAATATTATGCATACTCGTTGAAAAGATTTTTTGGCCGATGACAATATTTTTTTTTGCGGTCGGCAACTTTTGAAAAACAGTTTTGTGTATATAGAATAGAACTAAATTTGTTTACAAAACGATTAATAGGACTTAGTAATGACGATAATATTGACGTGTAGGAATCACCGTGTGATGGTACCAAAATTAAAGAGAGTAATGACGCAAAAGTGATAACATTACTGGTAATGACATTTTTACTGACCATCATGGGTCTGTTCACTGCGTGACTAAAAGTAACTAAAAGTTACTTTTTTTGACTACTTGTCGTTCACTGCATCGGTTGTCACCGACAACTTTTGTGTTCACTGCTTAGGTTGTCATCGACACCAAATGACATTTTTTAACTGCAGTTGAGAGTGTTGTTAATGAAAGTTGCAGCTGTCATTCTTGCCATTTTCAAAATAGATAAGGAATTTCAGTATTAATTGAGAAAGAAAACAATTTTATTCAACAAAAAAATTTAATTTGTATATTTAATTTGGGAATATATATGTATATTTAACAACATAAAATATTTAATTTGGAAAGATAACATATTTAATTTGGAAATATTTGCAATAATATTTATTAGTTTATCCATGGTCCACAGTCATAGAAGTAATAATTATTTTTATTATTCTGACCCTTTATTAATAATTATAGACAGACTTCTATAGACACGCAAACTATAATATATATTATGAATATAATTTAAAATTGACATAAATGACTAAATGTCGTTCACTGCGATAAAGTTACTACCGATTAACACCAGTCTATTTGACATTTCTAACTACGACAACCAGTTTTTGCAGTGAACAGACCCCATGTAATGGCCCTATTAGAGCGTGTTTCAATTGGTTTAAATACCGCTTAAAAAGTTAAAAATTGTGGTGAATAAAAATGTCAAACTTTTTATCCGCTTCAAGAGCTGATAAAAATTTTATATAGAAAACATTTGGCTGGCAAAAATATTTGTTTGTAAATAAAAAATTTCCATGTAAAAATTTTGTGAAAAATTGCAATGATATATATGTAAACTGACCACAATTGACTAATATATGTTTAAAAAGTATTTATTTTACATGTTTTCATATTTAAATTGTCTATATATGTTCACAATTACACATAAAATAAGCAACCATGTTATTGTCAACATTTTTAACCAGTTGAAACAGATAAAAAGTTAAAAAGTTAAAAAAAATTACCACAAATAAATTTTTAGCTTTTTAACTTTTTATGCGGTATTTAAACCAATTGAAACACGACCTTAGAATGTTAAGAAAAACAATTTTAGGATTAGGGGAAATAAAATCATTTTATGTGGTTATGGTGTTTACCGCAAGGTATTATTTTTTTCTATTTTTTTCGAAAAATTTATATTGTAGTAAAATTTGGCATTTGTTATTTGATAGCAAAATACCGAATTTAATTTGTTCTATTTCATAAAATACAAAAAATAAAATAAATATTAACAAAATGTACCAACATAGAAAAATTAAAACGCATTAAAAAATTAAAGCCAAAAGTTGTTGCTTTCACATATCTTAGCTAAGCTAAGCGGATTAGCGAAAGCAACACGACTCTAGATGGAAAATGTGTAAGAATCACAACAATCAGTTTCGAACGGATTTGATTACTGATTTGAAAAAATTAGACTTTTCATCACTTCGTGACGACTGATGTTGATTATTTTACATTGGAATATTGTCTATACCTATATCACGGATTATAGAATACAAACAGAAGGGACATAACCCGATTTTTCTATGGAAAAATTTCGACTGTTTTTTATCCTTGATTTGTATGAAAAATGGTAGAATATAGTAGTGAAAAAAATTGTGCACTGAACTTTTTTATATTATACTTTATAATATATGCCTATATGTATATAGAACAATACCATGTAATTGTACTACTAGCGAATTACTGTATAGCGTACGAAATTCTATTCTTTCACATTTCTCATCTACATTCTATTTACACAACTAATTTTTCGTGTTAACGAATTTATTATATTTTGCTTTGGTTTTTCGATTCCCAAGTATAACAAAATTCGACTTTTTTGTCATTTTTCGAAGTAAAAACTTATGTTTAGTTTCGACTTTGACTTATAGTTTTGCTTTCGTCTTAGAATAAGATGCTGTATGAAAAGTGACACGATTATTCGAAACTGGACGAAACTCAATCAAATAAAATGGAGCTTATGTATGTGTGTAAATAAAAATTGGGGAGAATAATTTTGTGTAAGTAGTGTGTGAAACGTCACAACCGAAACTATTAGGGGACGAGATGCTGGCGTAATTAAAAAACTACTACATATCTTGATTTCAAAATTTTATAAAAATTCACATGAAAATTGACTACGGCTAACATAAATCTGTTGATTGATAAAAAATATTACCTATTCGAAATTTTTTCATATTTTCCAATAACTTTGCTGCCGTATTTCCTTGACGCATCGAACGAAATTTTTCTCGATAGGTCCTCCGTAAAAATGGTTTTCATGTTGTTTCGGATAAATTTCTTTACTTCAAGTCCTTCTTCCTTCATGAAAATAGAGTTCTGTAAAAATAAATGTAAAGTAAATTAGTGGGTTTTTATTCTAATTAAGTCTCGGTTTTTGAAATTACCAATTGTCTTAATGATTCTTCATCTTCCTAGAGGTTTGTGTCGAAACGTAAAATTAAAACATATTAATGTCAATTAATACGCAGATTTCTAAATAAAACACAGTATACATATACGCACCAATACTAAAGTATTGATTATTCGACTTTTTTCTAATATTTCAAAGCAAAATACGATAGCTCAATTTTGAATTTCGCCTTGTTATACTTGGGTTGTAATGGTGTTTATGATTGTTCCGTATAATAATTCGAGAGTGCTGAAAATAGACCAATATACGGAACAATCACAAACACAATTACAATCGAAAAACCAAAGTAAAATAAAATTTTAGATCCCGGAATCAACCCATTATCACAATCATCGTCTCAAAAAATAGAGACATTTTCATTTGAACGCCGATCATTGTGGTTGGTAGTTGCTTATATGAGAATGCATGTTTTCTATTTTTAGCGTCGCTTATAGCGGCTAGTCGTCCACACATTGATGTGTGAGGGGTTACAAGTTAAAAAAACGTGTCAGCTTTTCACTGATATCTTAAAAACTAAAATTAGTATTAATCTGATTCCGGCCACATTCGATTAAGAACTATTTGCATCTATCAATAAATATTTTGTAGGTATTTGATTTGAACTAAAATGTAGAAAAGTTTGCAATCAAACTGAAATTAACCAGCAATACAATTGTCTTAATAAAAATGATAAACAAGAGATTAGGTGGGGATAAAAATGCAGTGCACACTGCACAGAAGAAACCGAAGTAAATTTATTTGTTTTATTTATTTATTTATTTATTTATTTAAAGAAATCTATTTTGTAATATACATGTATGATTTCAGATTATTTACAGTTATAGTTAAAATTATATTAAAACAACAAAAAACTTTAAAACAGAATAAAAAAAAAAAAAATATAAACCAAATTTTGGTTTAAACAATTAAAAATTTAGAAAAAAGTCTTTAAGGATATTTTTAAAGTTGTCCTTTGATAAGTTGAAGTCAAATACATCGTCAATTAAGTTGAAAGATTTAGACATCCTATTAATTGGGTTGTTTTCTCCATAGTTGGTGGAATGGTGTTCAAGTGCTAAAAATTTATGGTTTCTAAATGTTCTGCATGGCACGTGAATTGATATGTTTTCCAAGATGTAAGCTGAATCTACGTGACCAAGCAAAACGTTACCAATAAAAGCTGCTCCCAAGAGAAGTCGTCTATTTTTTTTTTTTGTCGTTTGTTTTCTCGCTTCGACGTGTGCAAATGTTTCAATCTGCTATCACCTATTTCATTCTGCTATCAACTTTTGTATTGCTGGGTCATACAATAATTCGCAAACGAATCGCTTTTCCGGCTCAAAAACGAACCGTTTACGACGTTCCTCAAGTTGGTTAAGCTCGAGGCACAGTTTCCGGTTGGTTCCGATTCGTTTAGTTTTCAATAAGTTTTTATAAATTCGCATGCTCGTTTCATTTGTAGTTGTTTTTGTGTTATTTGATAAATCAAATTTTTTCGAGCGTGAAGATTTACACATTGATAAAAAAGCGCCAAAATAAATAATTTGAGGTTATTGCTATAGGCCTAATCGATCGAGTGATATTTTAAACTTTTTGAACAAATTTTTTAATTAAAATATTCAAAAATCTAATTTTTGCGAAATAAAAAGTGTTTAATAAAATGTGTTTATAAACTACTAGATTAATCGACTCTACATATTTATCATCAAATGTTTTTTTTCGTGATACGTTTATCGCAATGTAGAAAAGAGAGACAATTACATCACACAATTACATCAAGAGGTTGAAATCGCGATATAAAACACATAATTGTTAAATAAATAGTGATGGTACAACATGTCGCCCCAGGTTACGAACATAAATGTTTTTATGGACTCTGCTTTATTCGTAAGTAACACCACATCCCCAATAAAATTCCTTTTCCCCTTTTTTCCTTACAGAAAAGTATAAGAAAAAAAAATCTCGTTTTTTTCATACTTTTCTGTATAAAAAGTTTAAGGAATTCTATTGGGGATGCGCGGTAAATAGGAAAAAGCAAAAAAAAAAAAAAAATATTCGTCGTTCATATTTCACTTTTTGTTTAGAGGGTTTCATTTATTTGGGAAACGAGGTCGTTGAGATGGACATTTTTTCCACTAATATTATAGTCGGTGGTTTTGGCTTC
The DNA here is from genome assembly GCA_947310385.1 of Nephrotoma appendiculata. Lineage (NCBI taxonomy): Eukaryota > Metazoa > Arthropoda > Insecta > Diptera > Tipulidae > Nephrotoma > Nephrotoma appendiculata. Next base: position 107,923,635 of record OX371225.1, read on the forward strand.
CAATCAGTAGAATATACTAAATTTGGGTTCCTTGCATCTTTTCGTCAACTATTATTTAACTTATCCAGTTTATTCTAACTTAAAAAGTTTTGTAGTTTTAGAACGATCAATTGGTTATAAATAGGGCAACCAAACATATACTCTTAAAAATAAGTTCCAGGGGTAGGTATATCCTCTATCCAGTCGCAAATTATTTAATTGCTAGGCGAAATATGGTTACTAGATTTATGTTGTAATGCCAATTGACACATTTGTTTTAAATTTAATTTTGTTTTGCGATTGTAAAGTAGAAATACAGGAAAAGACTGAGATCTCGGAAGATGCGTAACATTCTTTTCGTGTATTTCTACTTTACAATCGCAAAACAAATTTAAATTTAAAAAACATGTGTCAATTGACATGGCAAAATGAATCTACTAATCATATTTCGCCTAGCAATTAAATAATTTGCGACCGGATATAGAATATACCCCTAAAACCTATTTTTAAGAGCATATTTTTGGTTGCCCTAATTATAAATAACCAACAAAAATTATAAAATACTTTCTTCGGTTCTTTTCAAATTATTTTATTTTCTGCATTTATATTTCATATGTAATTATTTTTAAGAAAATTGAGTTTTAGAATTTGTATATGCACAAACTTGAAGTGTAAACAATAAATTGTTAGACTTGCCGCTAGATTTTTATTTTTATTATTATAATTCAAACGTTTTAGGCTGATATGTGGGTTCGAAACGGCCGTCTAAGTAAAACCATAAAATGTTTCTTCTATGTATAAATAACCAGTTAAAAATCTGCCAATTGGTGAACTGATAATCTTTTCTGCAAGAAATGAACCTGAGGCTTGGTTAGGCTTTTTTTAACAAGGTATTCCATTTTAGATATACATTTTTAATTGAGATGACGAAATTGTTGCACTAATAAATTTTGACAGTGTTAAGGGCCAACCATAAAAAAATTATAAAATTTAAAAAAATTTAAAATTTTGACGACACTAATTTTTAATGACGTTCCAGCCATACTAGTAACGAATATTGAATGACAACTATTTGTTATAGTGATAGCTATTTGTTGTTTGTTGTTTTTTTAACTAGCACAATACAAATTTTAATTTTTTTAAGTTTGAACGCAAAATTTCGCTCCAATAATTTTTATTAAGTGATAATTCATATTTAACGAAGCGTCGTTAATTTTTTTTATTTAAATTAATTTCTCCATGGGCAAAAGCACAGAAACGGCATTTAACGCACACATATTTTTTTAAAGTTATACGTTTATAATATTTTATAATTTTTGTATAGTTACCACTTTATATCATTGCTTCAACGAAAATTCGGTTTGAAGAATTTTTTCTTTGTGAAGAGAGCTAGTTACTTTTTTAAAATAATCAACTTGTGTGTACGTACAAAATAAAATTTTGTATCGAAATACTTTTAACTAAGCTTGCTTCTATGTAATATTTATATTTCTACGCTTAAAAAATAAGGTGTGATAATTTTATTTTATATGCATTATAAATTTTCAGATATATTGTACAGGCCGGCTACTTTTGTTCATCCCAATTTAGCTCAACAATTTTCAAAATCTTATGCAATTCAAAACATTCCTTCAGGAAATTATTATGCAAACGCTTCGCAAACGAACTACTATCAACCTACAAATTTACATTTACGAGATGCATCATTTTTAAATCGTGGTGGTAAAATTTTAAATAATCGTGGTTTATCACGATTAAATAATACAGGATTAAGTGGCTTACAACAAAGAGGTTATCAACTAAAAGTTGGTGGAATTGTTGTTGGATCATGGGCAGATGGCGTTACAAACAAATCGATAAATCATAAAAAAATTATGAATTTGACACGAAATGTAAGTAAGATCAGCGGCGAAAACATGAAATTTGGTCGGAAAAGTCAGGTAAAGTTTGATGAACCAACTATATACTTGTGGTGCAAGAACCGAGTTCTCTGAAACAAAACTAGAGATATATAAAACAATGAGATATAAATCTACGAACAAAACAACAAAGAAAAAGTAAATTTTCTATTAGCGCCCAACCATGCTTTCTTCATATTTAATTCTCCCCGAACATTTTGCTCCGATAGTAAAAATATATTTAATCTCTGTTTATGTTATATATCATTTTCATAACATTGATCTTCATAATTTCTTCATTCATGCATCTTCATAACATTGATTGTGCCTGTTTAGACCGAGTACTTTTTGGGCGCTGATTTTCCTCGTTTCTTACTTCTTTGCCTACAAACTAATTTTGGAGTAGGGATATTCTGCTGATCGTGTTGTTACACACCAACACGGTAATTTTTTCTTATTTTTTTATTTTGACAGAAGCTCATTCTAATTTTCTTGTTACAAGCGAGAAAGTGAAAAAAAATTGTTTTGGTGCTTAAAATAAATAAAAATAAATACAATAATTTAATAATATTTAATCATAATTAATTTAATATTATTTGAGAATTAAATTGATAATTATCGGTCAGCCTCATTGTATGAACATACACATTCGAACACACTCACACTTAGTCACACATTTAATATTAGCTCGAAGATCACATAGCTATCACGAACATATCTGATTATTTTATTTATTTCCTATTACAAAAACTTCATTAATGCGACGATTGTGTGTGTTAAGAATTTTGATATTTATTGTTTTTTTCAGGTTTTTACTAGAGACACAACTATAGGTTCAATATAAAATGTATGATAGATTAGTGTGTATGTCGGTGTGTGTGTGTGTGTTTTTTTTATGGGCGGAGGAGGGGGAACCTACGATAGGCTTCATGTATGAACTCATATATCAAACACGTGATAGTGTCGGATTCTTACCGACTAAACCACCACCCCCGATAAATCATGCCGATCGGCTCCGTGGAACTACCGTTAGGTATTACTTCGCGAGGCAGGCTCAGCTTTCACTGCTCCGCTGGGATTAACTCCTCACTGAATTTCTGATAGACACTTGCACTTACCGCGTTCCACCCATCTTCAGATGCCAGCATAAACTCCAGTATATTTTCCGGTGATAGTTGGACCCCACATGCACAAATACTGCTTCTCTCCTCAGTAAATCGTTGACACTGGAATACTACGTGCTCTACATTCTTTGTTACTCCGATGCATAAAGGGCAATCTGGTGACTTCGTGTTTGAATCTGAACAGGCATGATCTAAAGCAACCATGACGATGTAGGGGATCAGGCGATGGGTCCATCTACCATTCGTCGACTCACTCCATTTCTCTGCCATACAGTGATCGTCTCAGCCCGTGCTAATCGGTGGTTCTCCGCTTTTGTTCCTTGACCACGACGCAGGTACGTGGTTCGGCGCTCCTTGGCCATTAGATCTATTGGGGGCATTTCAGCAAGAACGCGGGCAACGTCTTCTGATACGGCCCGAAATTGTGCAAAGTATTCTCAGAGCGCTTAACCTATGAACTGTTCCTACTCTTTGCCTATAAGTATCCTTCTCCAATGAGTTGACCCAAATTGGTGCCCCACACATCATTATAGAAGTAACGACTTTGGCGAGCAAAACTATGCTGTTCATCCGCGCCCCTCTTGTATTAGGCATTATTCGTGCTAGTGCTGCTGTGTGTGTGTGTGTGTGTGTGTGTGTATGTGTGTGTGTGTGTGTGTGTGTGTTTGCGCTACTCGTAAATGTTAAAAATCGTAGATTGTTTTTTGTTTGTTTTCATAGCATTATTGTTAGAATGTGTTCTATTTTCGAAATAAAGTTAAATGGGAAATACATTTTTCCACTAATTTTTTTTTGTTGAAGATCGTATCGGTGGAGGGGGGGGGGGGTAATAGGTCGTTAGGAATTATTATTATTATAATTAGACTTTTTTAGCGAAGTAGTCGTTCGCATAATGTTCACTTTTAACGTTGCGTTAACGTATCGATTTTGATCAAACGTTTGACGGATATACAGAGTGTCCTAAAGTGCCTGAAATTAATGGTACCGTTGTGTTCCTTGATCAAAACGAAGGTAAAGTTACTTCTATCACTTCGCACGTTAAAGCCCTCTATCAAGTTATAGAAATTTAAAGAGGAACCTTGCAATACAGCACGTTGTATTAAAGACACTTCAATATCTTGAGAAATAACCATTTAATTATTTTCCATATTCTGCCAGCGGTCTGGGAATAGAGTATATAGCTGACGCAGAGAGAACTCTCGAAACTAGTTCAAACTAAAAAATAAAATAAATATGTATCAAGTACGCAACTAAATTTGCGGGTTTGACACATAGATGGTGATATCGACATACCTACCTAGTTGTCATTTAAGTCAGAAGTTGTGTTTTGTTCATAGCGTAACAAAAATTATTTAAAAAATATTCTCATGCTAAATAAAAATTGTTGTGGATAGAAGAGAACCTTTCCAAAACATCAAAGATATCGAAAATTGGTCAGCAAATAGCGAACTCTCTTTGAACATTTAGGTCATAACTTTTTTGTTTGTAGTTGTAAGGACACGAAATAAGTTTTATTGTATTCTGCAATGTGATTTTGTGCTAAATAAATCTTTATTCAATACAATTGGTTTAAGAAAAAGGACTTATGGGCTTCCAAATCCTAAAAAATGTGTAAAAGTATAAAAAAATGCCTAACTTCTAAATGCATAAAAAAAACTAGAGTATGTTTTGAAATTACCTTTGTTTTAAAAACTTCTCTAGTTTATCTTTCCAATGGTATCCTACATGTCATAGAAATCATTTGTTTTGTGGTCAAAATAAGAGATACTATTTTGCCGGGGTCATTTTTGAAATATACCTATTAAGTTATTGATAAATTTTTAATCCACTTCTTTTATTAGATTTTGTTCAGAATGACCGCCAGCACTCCCGTATGCATGCAAGGTTACTTTTTCTTATATCTCGTAAATGCGGCAGAAAAATAATTGTTCATCCTTCTAAGCATGAACTTTGTTTATTTATCAATTATTTTGGTAAACTATTTTTTATTTTTAAGGTAGTTTTCATTTAGAATTTTACCACTTTCCGGTATGATGTCTTTAATTTGATGATCGTCATAAAAAATATATAGAACATAGTTTGTGTGTATATGCATGAAGAATAGTTATTTCTTTCATTTTTCTTCGCTATGTCATCCACTCTTCATGCACACATACAACCTTTGCTCTATATAAGGGGTGTTTTTTAAGCCCGTTTTTTCCCGAGAACTTGGAATTGTAAAAAATAACACACAAAATTAAATTGTAATGAATTTTTTTTTTATTCGTTGGATCAACACATGGCATTAATATTTGAAAATGATTTCAGGCATATGGGCTGTTCTTGACGAAACACATTCTGGACGTCCAATTTTGGGACACTTTTTCGAGCACTGCTTGCGGTATGTCTTGAATAACAATGCTGGCCCCCAAGGCGACAATTGTTGCTGGTTTATCAGCATAAACCAGTGACTTCACGTACCCCGACAGGAAATAATTGAGAGGTGTTAAATCGCATGACCTTGGAGGCCAATTGACAGGTCGATTTCGCGAAATCGACTTATCGCCAAATTTTGATAAGTCGATGGTTGGGGTCGCCGTATGGCACGTAGCGCCATTCTGTTGAAACCACATCTCGTCCCGGATCAATGTCATCCATATTTTCAAACAAAAAATCATTGATCATGGTGCGGTAACGATCTCCATTGACCGTAACGCGATCCCCGGCCTCACTTTTGAAGTCATTTTAATAATTTCGTAGCGTTGTTCAAGCGTGAGTCTATTCTTGATGATTTGCCAGAGTATACTGGGATCTGCCAGAGTATATTTTTCATAAAAATTAAATTGTTAGTTTAATTTTTTACAATTTCAGTTTCTTTCGGGCTCAAAAAACACCCTTTATTATACGGCGATCATCAAATTAAAGACATAGCAGAAAATGGTCAAAAATTCTAAATAAAAACTACCTTAAAAATAAAATAAAAATACTACAGTTGATGATAAATAAACAAAGTTCAAGCTGAGGAGAATGAAAATTTAATTTTCTGCCGCATTTACGAGATATAAATAAATAAAGTAAAAAAAAAACTTTTCAAAAAAGTGTTTTTTTTTTCGTATTTACGTTATTTGGGCCTGCATTCATACAAACCGTATTTTTTATATTTGCCTTCAACTTGGCCCTACATGTACGCAGTGATATTACGTATACTTTCTACATTCTGATACATTCTAATTGTACGTACATCCTTACGCAAATTATTATTTAAAAGGTTATGTGCACGTCCATCACTTATTCATTCTCATATTATGTAGTGTATTATATCAATAATACATTACAACACATATTTATTAATTTGTTTATTTATTTATTATTTATAAACAAAAGAATATTTAATTTTAAATTGAGGAGCGACGCGACACAAAACACGTCTACTCCGTTTGAAATCCAAACTCTCATTTCGGTTTTAAGTTGGTTCATTTATCAAAATTTAAATCATTGATTAAAAAAACAAGTAAATTTTCCAACAAGAATCCTATTTAAACGCCACTTTATTCAAAATTCCCAATCTATCACGCTTGACCAGTATAAAACTATGTGTTTAATATTTCATTTAATTGCAGTCAAGGTTTCCAAATCAACGAGGTCGTGCTTCAATGAATCATCGGATGAATCGGATTACCGTAAACGGTTACCAAACTAATGTAACACGTACAATCAGTCGTCACACTCCAGGAAATAGACACAATAGAAATCGCAAAAACAAAAAGAAACAACAACAACAACAAATTAAAAAAGAAATAACTGTTGACAATAAAAAAAAAGAAATTGAGAATAGTGAATCTTTGAACACGGATAAGGATAAGATAAATAAAACGCTTAAACGTGAGTGTACTGTGGATCTTCAGAATGGGTATGAATATTTATGATAAAATAATGTGACTATTTATGAGAAAATAATGTATTTACAGCACAACTATTCTCGCATCAGAACTCGCCAACTCTATGTGTACGTCATTATTTAATGAAGAAACCACAGACACGTCTGCCACCACAAATAATTCTGTTGTGATTAATAATATTACTACTGAAGAGGATGTTAGCTTAATCAATATTATAAAGGACGAGAATAATATTGATGAACCTGCATCTCCAACCAATGAACCAAATAAAAAAGCAAAAAATATAACGTGGCAACAACCGTTGATTAAAAGTGCTGAAGTTACTGTTGTCGAAGAAGATAGTGGATAATCATTTGTCGTTTCAAATCAAAAATTTCTCTATTTACTGTTCATTTGAGAGATTCAAAACTATTTAAAAGAAGCATTTAAGATTGTTGCTTTCTTAATCAATTATTTTAGATACGTTTAGAGATGAATGAAGAACAATAGTTCATTATTATTTTTCTTTTTAAATTATGTTATTCCTTAATTTCAGTCATTAGCTATATCTGTGGAGGTCACTTAAAAAAGTGTTGTATATTTTGTCCGAAAAAAACATCTTAATAAATATATGTGCATGCAAATAAATAAAACTTTATAACATCATCTGAAGTAGCCCATAGATTGTATTACTACAAGATAAATACGTTTATTTTTATAATAAATATAAAAGTAGTGGCAGTGACGTAAAAAATATTTTATGGGTTGCAAGTGCAACTTAGTTTTATAATGCAATCCAATCTTGTTAGAATCACAATTAATATTATTATGAATTTTTTGATTAGTCCTGTTATGTCACTGCGTAGAATCCTCGGTGGCAGATATAAAATCTATTAAATATTATGTTATATATTATATTTTATGTATATAATATTTATAAGTTTTTGCATCATTGAATCAAATTAAATATTATTAAAAATATAAGTAAATATGTAATAGAATTATGAATTGATAGTTTGCTATAGAAAAAAATATATTTTACTTATGTTTGCGTAATTTCTTTTTAATTTTCGTATTAATTATACTGCAATCAAATAGTAATGTTATATATATATATATATATATATATATATATATATATATATATATATATATATATAAATATAGTTAGTGTGCAATATAATAGGTAATTTTACGAAATGTTTAATTAATACGTTTTTTTCACAAAATCATCAATATTAAAAATTTAAACATAGATTTTTTAATTGTCGGTCTCTTCTAAAAAACAAATCATTTATTACAATATCACTTCATTGTGATAACAGACCGTTTTACAATAATTCAATTTGAATTCATTTACGCCATCTGTGCAAATTAATAGGGAAATTTAAACAATCTTGTTTAAAAATAATTATTCGTCGGAAATAATTAATTTTTACATAAAGATTTAATATTTGGTGCTGTACTCGTTATTTTTAAATTGCTCATTTTTAAATTGCTTCAAAAAACACTTGTAAAATTTCCTTATAATGACAATATTTATTTGTTTTTGGAATATCGATTTCGAAAAGAAATTTAATTTCGACATCGATATTCCAAGAACAAATAAATATTCTCACTATAAGGAAATTTTACAAGTGTTTTTTTTAGAAGCAATTTAATTCAACTGGTTTTCTGCAAATCAAATTAATGTAGTGGAATGTCCTGCACAATCTCCCAATCTAAACCCAATAAAAAACCTGGTGTGTTCTAACGTGGTTTAAGTAAATTTCCAGGGCCAAAAAATAAAAATGAGCTTTGCAGAAACGTTCAAAACGCTTGGTGGAGCCTCCCAGTTGAAAGGTGTCAATCACTTGTAGATTCTATGGTTCGGCGATGTAATGCGGTGCTTAAAAATAACGGGTTAAAATAAATATTAAATATTTATATAAAAATTAATTATTTCCGACGAATAATTATTTTTAAACAAAATTGTTTAAATTTCCCTATTAATTTGCACAGATGGCGTAAATGAATTAAAAATGAATTATTGTAAAACGGTCTGTTATCACAACAAAGTGATATTGTAATAAATGTTTTGTTTTTTAGAAGAGACTGACAATTAAAAAATCCATGCTTAAATTTTTAATATTGATGATTTTGTAAAAAAAAAGTAATTATTGAACATTTCATAAAATTACCTATTATATTGCACACAACTGGATATACATATATATAACTAATTTTTGAAAAAAATTTACAAAATATAAGGATTATAGAACTTATTTTGCAGTTTTTATTAGATTAAATTATTTTACAAATTAACAAATACAAAATAGAAATTCATTTACTGTTTATAATAAAAAATTTAAAAAATCCATACTAAAAAAGTATGATCCTTGATTTTTTTTTTAAATCATTTACATAGGTAAATTATGTTTCATAATTATTTTAATATCGAGTTGGTCCTCCTTTATTTTTATAACCTCTTTCATATTGAATACAGGCGTATAAAAACTAAAATGTAACGATTGCGAGGCGTTCGGCCCGTGTTTGAAAGGAAATTACCAAAGAAGTACGCCAAATATTAATTAATATGGAATGTACTGGAAAATCTGTGCGCGATCCAGATTCAACGGCATACAATCGGTTGAAAGCGGGTAGCGAACACATTGGGAAAGCGAAAGGTTTTGGACTTGTGGTCAGAGAAGATCCAAAAACAAATGCTCCAAACCTAGCTTCAGAAATGGAGAAGACACTTAATAAAGCTATCCACCCTAAAATATTAAAAGGGTTGTGCAGAAACATGGGTATCGGCTGTGTGTCCCGCAAGAAGTCATTAATTTCGGATGTTAATTCCAAAAAAAGAATTGAATGTGCATACAAATTAAAAACAAAAGATTTCAACTTCTGGAAGACGGTTGCTTCTATCCGCAAGTAAAATCCGAAAGTAAATTCAACATTTTCGGAGCCGATGGGAGGGGTAAGTTTTGGAGAAAACCTGCTACAGTGCTGAAGCCAAAACACATCATCTCCTAACTATTAAACATGACGGTAGTTCAATTATGGTATGGGATTCAATGTCTTCGAGTGGGGTAGGTAAACTTGTTTTTATATATGAAAATTTTGATCTAGCTGGAAATAGCTAGGTATTCTAAAAGACAATTTGAAACCATCCGTGGAACAATTGGGGCTTGAACAATTGGGGCCATCATGGATCTTCCAACAAGACAACGATCCTGCGCACACGTTGTGAAAGAATAGATTCTGTATAACATCCCAAACCAGTTACATTCGCCACCCCAATCGCCTGATCTCAACCCTAATGAACATTTATGGGATCACCTAATAATGAAAGAAAGAGATAAAATTTCACCGGAAGTATCAAAAAGTTAGTAGAATCAATGCCTAGAAGTCTGAAAGAGGTTATAAAAAATAAAGGAGGACCAACTCGGTATTAAAATAATTATGGAACATAATTTATGTAAATGATTTTAAAAAAATCATAAATCATACTATAAGTGTATGATCATTTTCATTGCAAAAAATTCTTGATTTTTTTTTATTATAAACGGATATATATATATATATATATATATATATATATATATAAGTATATATATATATATATATATATATATATATATATATATATATATATATATATATATATATATATATATATATATATATATATATATATAAATCGAATAAAATTAGCAAACTGATCGATTTAAAAAAATGTGCCCAGAAAATATGAAAAATATTAAAATACAATTTATGTTACGGTCTGTGATGCTATGAATATATTTTTATAATATTTGTTATATTTGTTATTCATGACGATTATTACTGTAACAAAAAATAAATAAAAATTTAATAAACATACGAATCGTTTTTAAAATGTTTTTAAAAGATTATTCTAAATAGGTATATGAATGTCTGCCCAAACAAAAATTAAAGAAAAACAATAAAATTATTTCTTTAATTTCAAGATTTTTTAACCCAAATTCATGTATTCAAAATTAATCTTTTACTTGGTGGTCTGAAATACAATAAATAAAAAAAGTAAAGTTTTTAGAGTTAAATGTTGAGATAAAAATATAATTAAAAAATAATTTTTTTAGCTTGATGAATTAAAAAATAATGATTAATGAACGATGTTGTTTTTCATTAACAAAATATAAATTTAAAATAAAAATATAGAATGGAAAATAAAGTTGTCCTACAAATTATCAAATATAAGATAAACATTTAATTTTAACTTTTCACTACATTATGTTACGCTCCCTGTTTTGAGTCCTAATAATCGACAAAAATTAAATATTATGAATAAAATAAAAAACGTATAATAAATTTTTGTGTTATATTTATTATACATTATTATTTTTATTACGTAAACCGTATATGTATTTAAAAAAAATACTATTTCCTCTTTCCTTATACCTACAACTCCGACACGTATATCGAAGCAACCCGTTTAAAAATACATATTTCTAAACATTTAAAAAAAATTTAACTATTTACATATTAAATAAAAATATATTAAATTATAACACGAAATAAATATTACACAAAATTATTTTAAAAAATATTACTGTAAAGTTAAAATATATAAAAATGATATAACAAAATATAAATTTTATTTTGAAATATAATTTTTTTAAATATCTTAAATGGGCAGTCAGAGAAATTGTAAAACAAACACATACACACATTTGTCTTGATGAAATAAAATTTACTTATCATATATTTGAAATAATAATGTTTTATTAATTCTCCTCAGTTCTATGTTCGTGTCCCATTATGAATATGAAAAGATCTAAAGCACCAGTGAGAGACACACTTTTCCAAATTTTTTTAGCTGAGGAAATTTGTATATGATCTGTTTCAATAGCTTCACTAGCTTATAGCCAGAAATAGTAGTCACAGGCCATGGGCCAGCATTCTTTTGCGTTATCAATTCATCGCTACGTAGATTATAGTATTTGCTCCAGCCTGTAAAGTAAGTTGGAAAACAGTGGTGAAATGAATACAGCTGATAATTAATTCATATATTTTGGACTAGATAATGCGCATATTAATAATGCAGATATTATTTAACTTGAGTATATATCCTATTTTTCCGTTACTAGCCGCAACCACCGAATAAAACACATTTCTGACTGACAATTTGAACAAATAATTTATATTCCTTTACCGGCCTGCCCACACAATTGTGTGGGCAAGGCAAACGAATCATGTGAAAAGTTTATGGTTGTATGTGTTTCGAAAAAACTTACACATTTGTGTATTCCGTTTTAACTTATTTTCGTCCGAAAAAAAACACTATAATTATACACACAATTGTGTTAGTTCTACTTCAAATCAAGCGAAATTTTTTATCAACAACGTTATTAAATACTTGGTTTTTTTACTCACACCTTTGTGGGTTTGGACTTCAATGGAGCCAATTTTTTTTTCCTTGGTCGGCAAAGGGATATCCATTTTTCAACCAAGAAAACAAAAAAATTGGCTCAATTTTAGTCCAACCCACACAAATGTGTGAGTAATGAACCATAGTATGTAATGGCGTTGTTGATAAAAAATTTCGCTTGATTTGAAGTAAAACCAACACAATTGTGTGTATAGATATAGTGTTTTTTTCGGACGATAATAAGTTAAAAACGAATTCACAAATGTGTAAGTTGGTCGAAAACACATACCAAAATAAATTTTTGACATGGTACTTTTACCCTACCCGCACAATTGTGTTAGTAAAACACAACAGGGATATGTCTCTGATTAGTCACACCCAGGGGCAGTCCGCTAGTGTTTCAGCGCCTGGGGCACTTTTACATTTTATTTCGCTCTTCATATATTAATTTTAGTCGATACTTTTTCTTTTATTTATTTGTTTTTTATTGTACTTAATTTTATTATAACACCTTGATTCTTACGATTTTTCTATTCCACATCAACCAAAGTGCCATTACATTGAGAGTTCTGTCTATAGTTTTGTATTTAAGGTTTTAAATTAAGAAATATAAAAATTTGCTTGTTTATTTACAATTTAAAAATATAAGTTAATTAGGTAATTTTATACTGTCAAAACTCATTTTCATTAACAATTAGAAATCATAGATTATGAAAATTATTTTGGAAATACAAAATTATTTTTTGGATTACACTAAACGAAAGCAATTAAAAGTCCTGGGTGTATAAATGGCATAAAGAGGTTAGAAAATGGAGCGTTTTTTATGAGGTATCCCCAGTTGGCTTATTTCTCTCGGAAGTTTAATATTGCTTCGATTTGGCATAAAAGCGTAACCATCAACTCAAAAGTTAGGTGACAGTTTCCCGTGACTCTGTTGAGGTGGGTTTCAACGAATTTTATAGCGGATTCTCATAATCCCCCGAAATGTGGTGCACCCGGTGGAATGTGGTGCCAGTTTATTTGGTTCAAAGTACAAAATTCTAAAATGACATTATCATAATTTTTGGAGTTATTGAATTGATATTCCTCTTTAAGTCTTCTGCTTACTCCAACAAAATTTGTATCATTATCCACGTATATATCACTAGGAACATTTCGTTTTGATGAAAATCGTTTCAACGCTGCAAGGAAAACATCGGCCGTCAACTTGGCAACTGCTTCAATATGAACAGCCTTGGTTACCATACACACAAAAACTGCTATATAAACCTTAACCAGTTTCGCTCCACGACTTATTTTGCTGGCTAGTAGAATAGGCCCCGCATAATCTACCCCACACCTTAAAAATGGTCTCGCTGGTGTTATACGAACATTTGGTAGATTACCCATAAGCTGTTTGGCCGCCTTTGCTTTATTTTTGAAGCATTGAATGTACTTTCTGACTTCATCCCTCACGGTTGCTTTGTTCTTCACGATCCAATACGCCTGCCGAATTAGATGGGATAGGCCGGGATGGAGATATTTTTTGTGGTAAAAGGAAATAATCATTCTACTAAGGATGTGGGATTTAGATAGAATGATTGGGTGTTTGACATCATATGCACATGAAGAATTTTCTAACCTTCCACCAACACGCAACAGGCCGTTTGTATCTAGAAACGGCGTTATTGTGGGAAGTTTATCATGTTTAGATAGCATCTGCCCTTTTTCTAACAGTTTTATCTCGTTTGGGTATTCTTTGCATTGTACCCATTTTAATAGTTTTCATGTGGCTTGATTTATCTCTCTCAGATTTAATGCTGGTGTCAAGCGAAGTCCTTTTCCCTTACTCACATTTTCTATAAATCTATAGAAGTAGCTTAGAACTCGTGTAGCCTTTGTGAAAGAAAATGTCTTATTTAATATTAATTGGAATACCTCTTCTTCACTAACTTCGCATTTGGTATTAAATACTGGTATTATGGAGGCAGTTCGCTTTTCTTCTCGCATGTGGTATCATCGTAAAAAACCTGTTTATTTATAGTTGGCCATTAATCTTCTGGTTGAGTTAGCCATGGTGGACCATGCCACCAATGATTGATTGTCAATAGTTTCGTTGGTAAGACACCCCTCGAAGCATAGTCTGATGGATTTTTATCTGACTTTACATGATTTCAATTGCTTCTCGGCAATATCGCCGAATCTCTGACACACGGTTGGCTACGAATGTTTTCCATTTGGTTGGATGAGCGGATAACCAAGCTAAAACAATAGAGGAATCTGTCCATCCATACACTGACACATCTTCGGATACAGTTTTTCTTACTTCATTACTTACTTACTTCAATAGACTACTGCTGAATACACCCTTTCGCTAGCATCGCAAAAACCATGAAGCTATATTCCTTCCTTTTGCATTTATCTCTTAATTTTGAGCTGCTTGAATTGTGGAAGTTCTGTTTTGAGCCTACTCCATACCATCGCGATGCCAACAGGGAGCTCATCGTCCCATTCTAGTTTTCTTAACCACAATTGCTGATAAATAATTTTAGCCAAAATTATCGATGGAGAGAGTAAACCAAGAGGATCAAAAACTTTGGACGCATTAGATATTAAGGATCGAATTATTTTCCTCGAACGGAACTAGCGACTTGTGTTCGTCTAATGGCTGATCCAGTAATTCAGAAGCGTTAGATTTCCATTTTCGCAAGTTAAAACCTCTTAGTGAAAGTATTTTTGTCAACTGTTCTTTCAGGTATTTGGCTGCCTCCAAAGTGTTCGCACCAGATATATAATCGTCTATGGAAAATTTACGCTGAATTTCATTAGAAATGATCGGATATTCTGCTTGGAAATCATATGCAGCTTGTTGAAGTGAACGAATCGCTAAGAACGCTGAACTGGCCATCCCAAAGGTAACAGTGGCTAATTTGTAATACTTCAACGGCTCACTAACCTGTTTTCTCCACAGAATCCTTTGGAAATCTTGATATTCATCGGCTACTAAAACCTGACGATACATCTTTTCAATATCGGCTGTAAGTGCAATTTTACCGTACCGAAAGTTACCAAGCGTTGTCCACAAAGTGGGTTGAATTGTAGGCCCTATCATCAGAAGATCGTTGATAGATTTGCCACTGGTTGTTTTGCTTGACCCACCAAAAACGACACGCAGCTTTGTTGTGGCACTGTCCATTTTGAAAACGGCTTGATGCGCAGTAAATAGTAGCAATTTTCAATTTCTTCGCCTGTCGTTGCGTTGGGGATCTCTTTTGCATGACCCAAGTGGATGTACTCACGAATGATTTTCGCATATTCAATTTTTAAAAAAGCATCTCTGTTTAGCCTTTGCTCCAAGTAAAAAAGTCTCCTTCTGGCACTCCCTAAGCAATTCCCTAAAGCTAAAGGAGATGTTTTAAAGGGTAATTTTACTATTAATTTACCGTTGGCGTGTCTCTGAAATTTTGTTTTAAAATCTTTTTCACAGTCATTTTCTTTTGTAGACCATCTCGTAGAACATGAAAAATCGGTCGGCTCCAATTATTATGTCTATTGACCTGGGTGTATGGAAATATGGATCTGCTAATTTTATGTTTTCGAATTGCTTTAAATTGGTGAGATTTACCTTGCACGATGGAAGACAGCTTATTAATTTTTGTAGGACAAGAACGTCAATTTGTAATGTTTCTGTTGAAGAATATAGTGACGTAGCCTTGATTGATAAAATCCCTTTCGTTGATTTTGTACCAGGAGTCAAATAAGTAATTTCGCATTTTTACGTAGTAACGCAAGTCATTGAGCACACGATTCGGAGATGAAATATGCCTGCGCCCCAGAATCTAATAAAACTCGACACTTTTGGAATTCGTTTGTTGCATCTAGAACAATGCTACAGAAATCGGTATTGTTATTGATGAATATGCGACTGTATTTGGAAATGCAAATTCTAAATTGTTGGTAAAAATATAATTTAGCACATCAATAGGAACAGTATGCGGATCTATAAAAGTTGATATCATTTTAAGCTAATTTAATAAGTTTGATCAAGACGATCAACAATGTTTGAGGAAATACCATTAGTAAGAACTTTTTTAAAGATTGAAACATTTTGTTCTAAAATCATCATGCGACAAGGTGGATAATTGTTGAAAGTCATATAAAAAATTAAAATTGCTTGTATGTTCAGATAATTATTGGAATCTTTCATTAATAGGAGAAATTGCCTGATCCAAAACTTTAAAATAAAATTCAAAATTATAATTTTTGCTTAGGTTCCACAATAACTTCATCTGCTCCTTCATATCCAAACAATGATTTCTTTCGACGAGAACGTAATTCATTAGTACCTCGAAGACAAGCTGCTCTGTAATTATTTTCGCTGCTTCTAAAAATTGTTCAAATTCTTCATCTGATCTCAACTTTTGAAGAAATTTTAAAGAAGATTCAAATTGTTTTTCAGCAGTCAAAATATTCATTTTGGGGTTCTGAAGATATTTACTTACTATATTAGTAGTATCTAAAAGTTTATACCAAATAACCAATGTACAATTAAACTTATATTCCAATGTTTTTCCCCAAAAGATTCAGCAACATTTATAGTTGATGCATCACCATTTAACGAAATTTCAACAAGAGCTTCATGAATATCGCCTAACTGTTCTTTTAGAGGTTTTAATGCGTTAATTCTGCTTTCCCATCTAGTAGTATTGATTGGTTTTAAAGTAAAAGAACTAATATGCTTTTTTAATAGCGACCATCTTTTAATAGAGCTCGAAAAAACATAAATATTTTGAACAATATCAAATAATAGGACGGCAGCTCGCGAACATTACTACACTAAGAACCGTTTCTGTGAGATCAGACCCTTTGGTATCGTTGGCTACTACAAATGAAATGAAATGTTCTCTTATTTCAAAATTATTATTTTGTTGATAAATAAACCGCATAATTAACGTTAACTGTTCCTCATGACTTTGATCTGGAGTACATTCAACTATGATACAAAAATATTTTGCTTCCAGGATCATTGAAACAATTTTATCTTTAGTAGACTGTAATATTAATTGAATCAATTCGTTTTGAATATTTTTGCTCAAGTACTTGTTTTGCGTTTCTTTATTAGTTATTCTTCTAAGATGTTTTGAAAGCACTGGATCAAATTTACTCACAAATTACACTAATTTTAAAAAATTCCCATTACTTGAGTCATATAATACTTCAGATTTCCCTCTAAATGCAAGTGATTGTGTTCCTAAAAATTCAACAAATATTATTAACCTTCTAAGCACTTCTCGCCAATGCCAAACTTCTGCATCCATAACTCGCTGAAGATCAGAATCTATTATGGAATTAGATTTTAATCTGATTTCTAATTCTTTACATTTCTTTTCTAACATATAATATTTTATATGTTTTAAGCTATTTTCGTGAGACTGAACTAAAGAATTTCGGTCTAGATTCACAATATTGTCATATAAAGAAACATTAGCCGAACCCGATTGCACTAAATCACAATTTATCACTAAATCAGAATTTATTAATTCTGTGTTACAAGTAGTCGTTGACGCCGTAGTAATATCGTTAATCAAAAATTTAACTAAAGAACTTGTGCCTGTGCTTTATACATAAGTTCTTGCTGTTTTTTTTTCACTTACGAAATTAAGCGTTTGCGAGATTTGTTATGATAGAGTTTTGATACACTCTAATACAGTGAAACCCTAAATATAATATGTAACAATAGTAACATACTACTAGAAGAAAAATAAGTAGAGAACTTTAAATTGTGATTGAAAATAAGTTTGACTGAATTATTTAAACTTTATGAATTGATTTTAAAAATTACGCCCTATTATTATACGCCTGGTTGCAGTGCACCATGTGTATCTATGACTGGACCGCCCCTGGTCACACCCCAATAATAAGCCATGTTCCTTTATTAAGCTGTATTCTCTTGTTAATGTGTGGGCATCGATGACCAATCTTGGTAAACTAATATTTCCGTTTTCCAAACCGCAGCTAGTAAATTCGCCCGCATCCCAAAAATTGCACAGTTTAATAATACAGTATTTACGGCTTTATTTCAATTTAACAAACTTAATTTTTTTCCATCTTTCGGTATTGGAAAATATTTAATGAGCCATTAATTATTGGCTATAATTATTATATCAAATTTGTTTATGTCTTACTTATTGTTATTTTAACTTTATTTTTCTAAATTTATTTTTAATATTTACATTTTGTATTTTATAAATCAAATCATATTTTATATGATTTTTTAAATATACCTTCTTTGGTATATATAGGCTTTGTATATTTAGCTTTGATAATGATGTGTAATTGACATCGAAAACTCAGTAAATAATTATTTTAATATTATAAAACGAGCTAGAAACCAATAAAAACGTTATATTACTATTATAAGTTTCTGGGTTGTTTTTTCTCGTTTCTTCTGGCTCGAAACAACCATATCAGTACAGCCGCTTACTTCCGAAAAACAGTAAACCTTTTTAAACATCAGGATGGGAGACATGAGGAAGGCATTTCTGCATCAACTCAAGGGAATGAACACTAAATTAGAGCAGCAAGATGCAAAATTCGATCAACTCCACACAAACCGAGGCGATAAATTAGTGTAAGGGAATTACTACCGCACCCAGAGAAACGCGTTTGGACGCGTTTGGATTATACTTAACACAGGAATGTGTCACTAAATTACATTTAGTCATAAAATATTCTTTATTATGCACAGTTCATGTTTAATTCCATAAATTATGCAATTTTTTAGCAATTTATTCTATAGTAAGTATAAATCATTCTATAAAAAGCATTCCACATAATCTATGAATAATGATTATCTTGAATAATTTAGAAAAACTCGAAAAATAATACAGTTAGTCGACATAATAAAAATGCATATCATATATCACAACTAATGCATAACTAAGTATGTTAGTAGCATGTAGCACATAATTTGCCAAAATAAGAAACAACATCTATAGCGTTGATTCAATGTCGTATACGACATATGATAGAACTGAGGTACCAAAATGTATATAAGAATAAAATATCTATAGCGTTGATTCAATACGTGAGAATTTTAGCTGAGGAAATGTTTATTAAAACATTGATAGCCAAATCGGTAGCAAGCTGCTTAGTAAAAGAAATACTTATTAAGAATGTATACTAATAATTTGCCGGAAAGTTTAAGAAATCGTCATCATACTCAAAGAGGAAACTTGGCATCCAATTCTTCAAACAATTCACATACGTAAGAGGAAACAGATTCAATGAGTTTTCCCAATCGACCGAACAGAGGAAATGTTGATTTTTGTGGATCTATTTTAAAATGTAATATTACACCGTACATGATGAAAGAATCAGATCGAATGAATTCATTTAAACAATTATCACAATGGAACAGAAGTATAGTTGACCCTGAAATTTTATGTAGTGCTGGATTCTATTATACGGGCGGAGACGATAAGATGAAATGTTTCAGCTGCGGCGGAATATTAGGCAATTGGAATTATACAGATGATGCCTGGTCCGAGCATGCATTTTGGCTTCCGGGCTGCAAATTTGTTCTACAAGAGAAGGGGCCCATGTTTGTGGCTAGTATAAAAAAAAGATGGATTCAGCACCTATAATACATTGATATAAAAAAACTTCGATACGAAGATCTAATTGATTTATTATAAAAAATAAAAGTAACAAAAAAATAAATTTTCATTCTTCAAGAAGAAAAAAAAATGTTGTGTACTTACTCACTTAGATGTGTATTCCTTTTTTATACTCACTTTATTCACTTGTTTCACTTTTTCATCATTGTTTTTCACTTTTTTGAAAAAATATCCACAATCGAACAATACGTAACAGAACAGAAACCAATAGAGGAAAAAAAATAAGAAAAAAGGTTAAGTGTGTGAAGTAAAAAAATATATTTAATTTTCAAAAAACATTGTTTATTTATTATAAAAATATTTTTATTTATATTTTATAAACGTTATTAAAAAATCTAATACTATAAAAATGTATATATTTCAAAATTTGTTTATTTATTTAAAATGTTAAATTGTATTTAAAATTAAAATTTCTGGGCATCCGATGTCAGGCATATTATTTCAGAGTCGTCGTCTTCGCTTGTCCAAATCTCGTATAGCGGTGCGTTCATAGCCTAAACATTCCACCCAATCAGCTTTATTTTTAAATTGTTGGGTGGTGGTGATGCGACTCTTTCTACATCGAATAATTTGTAGATGCGCTTGGGCATCCATAGAACCCCGGCATCTTTTAAAATGAATTGAAGCTGCTCTCCATACTTCTTTGTATCGATGAGTCTCCATCCCACTACACTGTAGGCCTGGTTCAAAACCAGGTCGTCTGGTTTTATATTTTCGATGACTGTTACTATGTTCAAGCTGTTGATAAAACCGTCCTGTAATGAAAAATAAAGAAAAAAATTATATATTTATTATATTATATATACATTGTAAAATAAAATAATTTCTTACCATTTTTGAAAGTTTTTTTTTTTTTTGTTAGAATAGTGTTTCTTAAATTGTAATTCAAGTATTATCTTGAATAATTCTGTTCTAAGGAAAAGCAAGAGTATTTATATTGTAACACTTCTTAACATTTTCCCTCTCCATTAAAAAATCTCGCTCACTTTTTAATATATGAATTTTCTACTTTTTAAATAACGAATTAATTTTAATTTAATGTTGAAATCGAAAAAAAATATATATGGACGGGCGATCGATCGTCGTACGAGAAAGACGCGTTTTTGTCTTTCTCTGTATAGAAAATTGAACTTAAATTTTTTTTTCTGTTTTAAATAAATAAATAAATAATATTTTATATATAAAAATTATTAATTAAATTAAATATTAAATATATAATATAAAGTGTTAATAAATGGGTGTTAGTAAATTGAAACGTGAATTAACGTGATAGTATCTAGGTTGTTATGACGGGTTGTTTTGTTACTTGTGTGACGCACTGACGCAGCAATGGTGAACGCATCATAAGCTAAGTGTTTTTTGTGTTTCATATTTTTATTTATACTTTGTTTAGTTTTTATTTTGTTTAATTTTTATTTTTTTGTAAAAAAATTATATATATTTTAATTTTATTAATGTAAATATTTTTTAATATACGCATTTGTGATATGTGTCGTATGGTTTACGATTGTGTGTGTGTGTGTGTGTGTGTGTGTGTATGGATATATATACGTACATTCACGCAGTGTAGTTTTAGTCAAATAAGACAAAAAGGATGAAAATAAAAATACTCTTCAGTTAGTTGCTTATCATTCATTTTCCGTTCATTTTTAAATTAATTTTTTATGCTAATTTCTCTTCGCTCTTGAATAGTAAAATGAATTTTCAGAAATGTTATGCAGTAAAAAACGAATAGTGTCTAATGAGCGAATAATGAGAAACTAAAAAGGTTGATCTTATTTTTTCTGTTAGCGAACGAGATCTACTTCTCTTTTGGTTTTACTTTTCTATTCTAATAAGAAAGCGAAAATTCATTGTAGTACTGATTGGATAAAATGTATTGTTGCCTGTATTGAACGATCGAATAGAGAATATATATCATTTCTTTCTACTTTATTCTTGATAAGTGAATAGTAAAACAAAATATTTTTTGTTCCTTTACATATTTCATGTTGATCAGTTTTACAAATAATGCATTAATTCCGTGGAAAGATTTGCTGACAGCAATTTTTTTACTGATAATACGCAAAACAAAAAATTTTAAAATTTCATAAGAGTGACATTCTTTGTAAAGAATTTTATTTTATTTCATTTTATAGCAAAATTTTATGGTTTTACATTTTCGCATAACCTACAAATTTTTTAAAATTTTTAATTTGTATGTTATTTCGTACAATTCGATTTTTGTTTTTATATATTTTAATATCCTATACCATAAAAAACCTCTACCGTTAACAAATTTCAACACAAAAAAAAAACAAATCGACATCTGAGTATAAAAATGGCGGACGACTTATTTTGTATGAGTGTGACAAAAATTTCTTATCTTTACATACATTTTTTGTACATATGTGAAAAATACTGCCATAAAAAAAAGTCCAATTTATATTTTTATGGCAGTATTATGCCAGTAAACTACCACCATCACAACTATTCTCTCAGTAAAATTTTACTGACAACATGTTTTGTTTCGTACACAACCAGTAAAATCTATATTTTTTTTTCTCGCTTTTATTTTTACTGATAGCAGATTTTTCCTATGGAATAAGAACATGACACTGTTCGATCGGTGTAGAGTGAACAATACATTTTAACGAGCGACTTTTTTAAACCCTGATATAGGCGTATGTGTGGATTTGTGTGCATATGCATGTGTGTATGTTTATGCGTGTGTGTGTAGGTTAATATGTATTTATGCTTATGTATATGTTTAGTTATATATATGCATGTGTATATTTATATAATATGATTGAATGTTTTTACCTTTTTATAATCATTTTAATATTTTAAAATATTAATATTTTAAATGTGTGTATGTATATGTATGTGTATATATGTATATGTGTATATATATAAATATTCATGACTTTTTTGTAGATTGATTTAAAGGGATGAGACCTCATATATGTTACGGCATGGCAAAGGGAAAATGGTTTTTAATGTTTTATTTCCATTTGTAATGACAATTAAATCTTTGATGTGATATCCTTCGGCCTTTTATGCCTAAAATGGAGGAATAGGAAAATTTCTTGGCCGATTGTTTTCGGATTTATTTTGTTGAAAAATCCAGTACTTCACCCGGGGTTTATGTTGAAATCCCGATTCAGCTCATGATTAGTTAAGGCATTGCTTAGCACGGCCGAACTCCAGAACTTCTCTAAAATCCATTTTTACATTCACATTTAATGATGCTTACCTGATTTGACAATAATTGGTCGGGGTATGGCCAAGTTCCATTCAGAATTATGGAATTTTAGAACTTTATCAAAAAGACACATTAAAATCCCAATACAAGTTGATCCTAATTTATTAGAATCCTAGCCCAGCTCTACAATCTGAACTGAAAAATTTCGGTTGGAAACGGCCTGTTTCATTCATTATAGCTGAATCCGAAAATTTCGTCAAATTCGGCTTTGCACCCCGAATTTGATCATCATTTGTTTTGAGTTTGCTTAGTTCCATTGAACATGCTAGAGTGCCAATCCAATTGTGCGTACCATATTTGACAGTTATTGGTTGAGGAATAGTAAAGTTCCATTGAGCATGATATAAATATCCTGTGTACTGTAATTATACTTGGTAATTAATCGAATATTCTCTTCTTTGGTGAACAAAATTAATAAAATATTTGAAATTTTTGCGAATTAAATTAAAATTGTTTGAAATATCCTATCCGGTTAATCTGGTATTGAATAACATTGATATTTTTCCGGGAACCATTGCCTTTGGGATGCCTTACATATGAATTTTTTTTTTTTTTTTTTTTTCATTTAAGGGCTAAATACTAATGAATTTTAGACTAAGTTTGATATAATTTAAATAATTATGGTTTCAGGAAATTCTATTGTAAGTCGTGTAATTGCAGGAGGATTAAATTAATAAATGTTTATATTATTTAGGAAGCCGGAAATTGTTAATTTAGAATTAAATTTCAGGAAATCTACAGACGTGAAATAATATTTGTTTGAAATATTAATTGTTGATTGTGTAGATTAGAATGGTGTTGTCATTGTATTAATAACTAAGTATCGACTTTATTTAGGGGTCTGCAACTGGGCCGATTTAATCAATTAAATTTTGCATTAATTTACAATTACATTTCAGGAAATTTCCAGATGTACGTGAAATAATACAATTTTTTTCACAGGTTGCTGATTTAGAGAAGCAATTGTTGAAGACCAATACCATCGTTATCCATTAAACCGATTAAACCTTTATCCTTCCTTAGTAGATTAGGATTGTGCTGTCTTTGTGTTACTAACTATCGGCTATACCTAGGTGTCTGTAACCGGGCCGATTCTGTCCCACTTAACTAACCTATCCAATCCTTCGGTTTTGTTATATGTAAAAAAGAGTGTACGGTGGGCCCGGCGTCACCCGGGAGCTCCTGTGTAAGAACTTGGTCGTGCATTCAGAATCAATCAATCAATCAATCAATCAAATGTTGAAATCGAAAAAAAATATATATGTACCTTAAATCTATATCCTATACAAGTTCTTAGTTGTACAGACTTAACGATAATTTAGCTGATTAGTTGGAATGGTGTAACTGAAATGTAAAATCAATTAATAATAAAATAAGATTAGAAAATCTGAATAATTATACTATAAAAAAATCTTGATTGTACAGACTTTACGACAATTTAGTAAATTAATTGAAAACTGGTACCACTGATATGAAAATGATGTAAAAATAGATCCAGATTTTTATTTTGTAGAATAAATGATTGTAATAAAATAAGATTAAAAAATCTGTATAATTATACAATGTCACATGTGGGAAAACCTATTTTAAAAGCTGTATGCAAAGTCTTTCCGTGATTTTTAAATAGTCGACTTTATGAAATAGAAATGCATAGCTTCATAAATAGTTTGAATTTGTTTGTCACGGAGTAAAGATTTTTTGTAGCAAAAGGTTTAAGGTAAGTAATTATAAAACTTGGGAAAAATACATATTCATATAACCAAAAACCAATATTTCTTTACTTTTAATTATCAGATGGAGACTTTTTCTAACGTTTCGATGATTGAAAATCAGCAGATTGTGGGATAACCAGTTCAAGCTGCTAGTACTGTCCTGCATTGCAGATCGGTTAAGCAAGATCGAATTTTAGATCGTTGGATGAACGCTAGAAGCAAGATGTTTGGGAGATACTTGCTCAAATGTTTACTAACGAATTTGTAGACCTCGTCCAACGTGTATGTCGTGTGCCACTGTATATCGATGCGATCGTTCCAGCTGAAGGAGTCCAGACTACAGAAAATTTAACATTACATAATAAAGGTAAATAATAAAAAGCTATATAAAAATCAGTAATATTGTAATATTTGTTTTTCTATATTATAGAAGCTGGCGGTAGTGCTAGTAGTATTACAAACGAAATAGTGCATGTACCACAAAATAGTGACGTATCCGCTCGAGAGGTGCAACAAGCGGACAAATTAACTTTACAAAATCAAGGTTAATATTAAAAACTTTATACAAAATAAGTAAACATTATACTAATTTTGTTTTTTATGTTATAGAAGGTGGTGCTAGTGCTAATAGTGGTAGGAACGAGATAGTGCCAACCACATCGAATAGAAAACGTGATTTGATGGAAGCGGTAGAACCTGAAAAAGAACAACAGGAAAAACAAAAAACGCAAGAAACTAGGTTAGTGAAAGTAATTAGTAATAGTTATATATTTTATGATAAGTTTAAGTGTCTTACCCGCGAGACAGTTTTCAAATTCATAAACATACCTGAGCAAGTCTCTGAACTACTTTTATGAGGGAAGGTTGTTGGCCTGCCGCTCAACCCGCTTGTTACGTGTGTGGGTAACGTACTGGTGAAAATCTTAAGGCATCCAGTCCTACCTTTAACACATTTATATAGCGACCCGCTTGATACAAGACAGACGCCCGCTTCAGCCGCACCTAACCTGGAGAACAGACGCTGATTTGGTATTGGTTTTAAGGCGCCAATAACCCGCCCTGACATGTAGTGTCCATGACTATAAACAGGATTTAGTCTGCTCGTCTCCACTACACCGCCTGATGTTGGAAAAATTCCGGATAGAAAATATTTTGGTGAAAACCAAATGTCGGAAAAAGAAAACAATCGGTTTAATGAGTGGTACGAGAATGAACGTATTTTTTTGGGGTTGCAATACAATAATCATAACGAACTAATCCGTTATTGTACACAAGATGTTGATATACTTCGAAGAGGTTGTGTTGCGTTTATGGAATTTTTTTTAAAAATTACCGGAATTAATCCATTATTACAATCATTCACATTAGCTCAAGCTGTAATGCTTGCGTTTAGAAAAAAATTTCTGCAAGACAATTCGTTTTGTATAGTTCCCAATAATCTATCAAAACTATAATTAAATGGGATCGCTTCTCTCTAAGCCTCAACCACGACGACCAAAGAAGCTGACGGTTCACGTGCAGCGTAAAATGGTGAAAATAATAAAGATAAATCCAAAAGAGAATGCTCGAAAAATCGTGTCAATAGTTGCTAAAAACTACCAAAAAACAATAACGACAGGAACAGTTCACAATTTGTTTCATAAACATGGATTAAGAGCTCGTGTTCCAAGAAAAAACCCTAATCTCGGAAGCAAATCGAAAGAAGCGTTTACAGTTCGCTAAAAAGTACGTGAACCAACCTTCAGAGTTTTGGAACAAGGTTATATTTAGTGATGAACAAAATTTAACATTTTTGGTGCAGATGGAAATGTGAAAGTATGGCGGAAGAGGAATACTGCGTTGGAAATAAAAAATTTACGCTGCACTGTGAAACACGGTGGAGATAAAGTGATGATATGGGGGTGTATGCCTGCGAGCGGCGTTGGGAACGTCCAGTTTATAGACTCTAAACTGGACAAAATGATGTACTTAAACATTTTAAAAAACAATTTAGTGGATAGTGCGTCGCAATTGGGGCTAGAATCGGAATTCATTTTTCAACATGACAACAATCCGAAGCATACGGTTTACGTGATCAAAGAATGGCTTTTTTATACCGTGCGAAAACAATTACATACACCTCCTCAATCGCCACATCTCCACCCAAGCGAACATTTATGGGAATTACTCGATTGGCAAGTGCGCAAACTATTTAGAGCGGCCCAGCGACAACGAAGGAGCTCCTCCTAATATCCAGGAGCAGTGGCACGCTAGCCAACAGGAAAGCCACGATTAAATTCCTTCGACAAAAGAAACGCGATCATATGAGGTCTTGCATTGAAAACATCAGCTTCCAAGCGGAAGTAGGAAATTCAAGGGACTGTTTTGCTAATGCCAGGAATCTCACTAAAGACTTCCACCCAAGAAGTACAGCCATAAAAGACGGGAACGGAGAATTGAGAACAAACGTGGCTGATGTTCTCTCAGTATGGCAAACCTACTTTCAAAGTCTGCTAAACCGGAATGACGAAGTGACCCCCATTAGAGCAATAGCTCCGCCAGGTGAAGAGGTCCAAGTCGAATATCCCACAGTGGAGGAAGTAGACGCAGCTATTAGTCGATTGAAAAACGGCAAGGCACCCGGTCTCGATGGAATCCCCGCAGAATTGATAAAACCCGGAGGCGCTACACTTGCAACAAGTCTATACGATCTCATCGTATGTATTTGGGGCCAAGAAGAGTTGCCGGAGAATTGGAAGACCGCGCTCATATGTCCGTTGCATAAAAAAGGCGACCGTCTTAAATGTGAAAACTTTCGTGGCATAGCTCTATTGAACACTGCTTACAAAGTGTTGGCTAATGTTGTACTTGCCAGACTCATCCCTTTCTCCGAAAACATCATTGGCGACTATCAGTGTGGTTTTCGTACCAACCGATCGACCATTGATCAGTGTTTTACCATGAGGATGATCTTGGAAAAATGTTGGGAGTATAACATAACCATTCATCAACTATATATAGACTTCCGGCAGGCATATGACAGTATAAACCGCGATAACCTTTGGGTCGCGCTCATATGCCTAGGTATTCCAGAGAAACTTGTTTCTCTGTGTAAATTAACAACGTCTGGATCTGCATGTAGAATTGTAATTGAAGGATCTGTGTCAGACTCTTTTCAAATAACATCTGGTGTTCGACAGGGAGATGCACTCGCGCCTGTGCTGTTCAATTTGGCGCTTGAGTACATAGTGAGGAAAAGAAACATTGAAACTTCGCGCTGTATATTCAATAAATCAGGACAAATTCTTGGATATGCAGATGATATTGTGCTTCTTGGCCGAAGACCTAGCGACATCAAGGACAGTTTCATACCGCTCAATCGTTGCGCAAGAAGACTTGGTTTGGAGGTGAACAGTACCAAAACGAAATCCTTAACAACACCCAGGAACATCTCCATGGCAAATCTCGAAATTGGCGACCATAACTTTAATAGCGTCGAAAATTTTAAATCCCTCGGGTCACTTATAACATCCTTGAATGATATGCAGGCAGAAATAAAAGCCCGAATCGCTGCCGGACAACGAGTTTTCTACGCTCAATCAAAATTATTGCGATCTAAACACCTATCGCAGTCGTGCAAGCTCGCACTTTATAAGGCACTTATAAGACCTGTGCTGACTTTCGGAAGCGAGAGCTGTACCATGACCTCTAACGACTGTAGATTATTATCTACCTTCGAAAGAAAGGTCATCCGTTCAATTTTTGGTCCTATTAAAGTTGCGAACAATGAATATCGGATTCGCATGAACCACGAAATAAAGCAAATTCTCGGAGGTAGCGATATTATCGGTTTCATCAAATCTAATCGAGTTAGATGGCTCGGCCACGTTGCAAGATCTCCAGAACAACGAATGATTTACAAAGTGTTCCATCAACAACCAGCCGGAGTACGTCGTAGAGGAAGACCTCGACTACGCTGGCGTGACGACGTCGAACAAGACCTACTCGTATTAGGATGTCGAAATTGGAGGACGAGAGCGATGGACCGAGAAGGATGGAGGACCATAGTGCGGGCGACAAAATCCCTTCATGGGATGTAAATGCTAGAGAGAGAGAAAAGTGCGCAAACACCATATATCTTCTAAAGTTGTTCTGAAATCCAAAATTTTAGAGAAATGGGCTAACATATCACCCAAGGTGACTTAAAACCTAGTTGGATCAATGAAAAGGAGACTTGAGGCCGTTCGATTTTGTTGAATTTTTATTATTATTTCAAACGTACGCAGACTTTTCTGCAATGTTGTAGTTCAAAGATAAAAAAAAATATTTTTTTTTTAATTTAATGAATTTTTAGACTAACTCTTGTTTGAATGGTTTTAATTAAGAATAATTATTATTTTTGTTAATAAAGAATTGAGATTCGAAATATTTTTAGATAATCTTTTTATTGATTTTTAATAAACACACCGAGTGTACGCAGATTTATTTTATTCACTATATATTGTACGATATTTCGTAGAAAATATATCAAGTGTATGACATTGAACGATTTCCGTCATGTAACACAACCAATAAAAAGTCAATTTCCTGAAAATCCAGTTAATATACGAGTATGTTCACAATTTAAATTAATTTAAACAATTTAAATGCACTTAATAACTGTTTTTTTTAATATAACTTTATTATAGAACTATATTACTTCAAAATATCAAAATACGCATCTGGAAAGCTTTATTTTTTTTATTTATTTAATTATTTATTCATTGACATTACAATTTTGATAAAGGAAAAGCACATATGGAAGCAATATAAATGAAGAACAACAATCACCAAAAAAATACTTCCGTTAGGCATAAAAACCTCAGATTATAACAAATACAAGATAATATACATACATACGTTACATACATTTTTGGATGTAACAAATATGTTTATTAGAGTAACATAGCATCCCCAATGAAATTCCTTTAACTTTTTCCTTACAGAAAAGTATGAAAAAAATTTTGAGAAAAAATTTTTTTTTTTTGTTAGGTTGGTGATTTCCTTATGAAAAATGTTATCAAACTTTTAACTTTTTCCTTATGAGAAATACAATGAAGTAAACCGCATTTGCAAAATTGATTGTTGTTGTTGTTTTTCTGCTTGTCACAAATTAAAAAATAGTCAATGCATATTTGTCTTTTAACAATTAGTGTTGTATTTTATGTCCTGTGAAAAAGTAATAAATAATATTTAATATAATAATATAAAATAACAGGTAAACAAAAAATAATTTTGTAAAATGAAGTTAGCTTTACTT
The DNA here is from genome assembly GCA_947310385.1 of Nephrotoma appendiculata. Taxonomy (NCBI): domain Eukaryota; kingdom Metazoa; phylum Arthropoda; class Insecta; order Diptera; family Tipulidae; genus Nephrotoma; species Nephrotoma appendiculata. Next base: position 107,953,780 of record OX371225.1, read on the forward strand.
TGACTTTTCCCTATTCATTGGGTATGCTCTTCATAAGGAAAAAGTTAAAGGAAAAAGTTTTTTGCATTGGGGATGCGCTGTAACATAGCATCCCCAATGAAATTCCTTTAACTTTTTTCTTACAGAAAAGTATGAAAAAAATTTTGAGAAAAAAATTTTTTTTTTTTGTTAGGTTGGTGATTTCCTTATGAAAAATGTTATCAAACTTTTAACTTTGTCCTTATGAGAAATACAATGAAGTAAACCGCATTTGCAAAATTGGTTGTTGTTGTTGTTGTTGTTGTTGTTGTTGTTTTTCTGCTTATCACAAATTAAAAAATATTCAATGCATATTTGTCTTTTAACAATTAGTGTTTGTCTTTTAACAATTAGTTTATTTTGTGTCCTGTGAAAAAGTAATAAATAATATGTATATAATAATATAAAATAACAGGTAAACAAAAAATAATTTTGTAAAATGAAGTTAGCTTTACTTTGACTTTTCCCTATTCATTGGGTATGCTTTTCATAAGGAAAAAGTTAAAGGAAAAAGTCAAAGGAAAAATTATTTTGCATTGGGGATGCTCTGTAAATTTCATTTAAGTGACATTAAATGAATTTAATTATTGCTACCAGATAAAATAGAATCCTTCAACGAAACCAAGTAATGACTTAAGGTTCACAACACACCGTGGAAAGGCAGTAGAACTGAAGTGGAAGGAAACATTCCATTTTCGTAATCAAGAATTCGCGAAAGGCAAAGATAATTGTTCAATAGTCCTCGAATGGCCACTGTATAAATATAATAAAGGATTTTGTCTTGTAAATATTGTCGAATACGACATGACACCTTATACTATTCAATGGTTTTTTCTATTTGTACAGGTTGAACTAAATTTTGAGCTTCTTTATTCTGAAAACCACGCTTTGTTATTTAAAAAGTGAGACCAGTTTAAAGACAAAATTGGTTCAATCTTCGATTCTCAATTGAAGGACAAAAGTGCTTTGTAGATTTTTAAAAATCTTTCAAATGACATAGGTAAAAAAAATAATTAATGTTTTATGGAGTGGTATATTATACAAAAGGCTTTCTTTTATCTTTTACAGATATTCAAAACTTACAATTATGCAAGCTGATTCATTTCGTTTTAAAGCCATCAGGTAAACCAAAAATAAACGGCAGTTTTAAAAAATATACCATAAATGATTCAATTGAATCATTTATTATTGAAGTTTCAAATCCGTCACATGTTAATGATAAAATTCAGAATGCTAAGGAATTGGCGTCTGCCAGAAATATAAAATTACAGTCGTTCATAATTTTTATAAACAATAGCACCCCGACGTTCTGTGTTATATATGACGGTATATAATATTCGACAGTTTTTTAGTAGCGTTAGTTATTTGGTTTAAAGTATTTTTAGGCCAATAGTCGGGTAAATATTAATAATAATAAATAATAATTTTTCGGTAAATTCATTTATTTTTCAAAAATTCTATGGCAAACTGATCGAAAAATCTGTTCTAAATCCGATTTTTACCATAGTAAACGATTTACTCGACTATTGGCCCGCAGCCTTAGACTAACATTTTCGAAGCAATGAGAGAAATTTTGGTTATTTATCCAAAAATATTTTTCTAATATAACCACAAATTTTGACAATTTAACATCTGATGAAATCGATATTCTTCATATTCGAAATTCAAAAATAAATATACATATTCAGAAAAACTTTATTTAAGTAAACGATGAAGATGTATGCCTCTTTTATATGAAATCATTGGAACAGATTAATTCTTTATTGAAACATTTTACGTACATACATCTTTTAATTCCAGCTTCTGTTTTCCGGTGTTGTCAACAAAACTGTAATCAATTATTTTCAAATGGAAATTCTTTCAAGGGTCATCTTCAAAATAAACGTGCAAGTAAAATGACTTCTTGTACTATTTAACCTAAACCAAATAATAGTGGATCATAATTAAAAAACACACCCTTTTCTTTACCTGGAATCGTCTAGCTAGATCAATACAATATGAATTGTTTACATCATGTTATGTTATAACGTGGTGAATGACTAATTAATTAAAAGAAACATTAACACAAGAACGATCTTCGGGTGAAATTTTACCCATTAATGATTTTAAAGTTATTTTTCTTTTTTATTATGAAACTCAGGATGATTAAAATTTTTGAATTCGTTTGTATTATTCGTTTGTATTACAAATAAAATATTGAAATATGTAATATATGGATTTATATGAATATGGATTTTATATAATATATATTTATGTAGGCGAAATTTCACCCGAAAAATGCATGTGTAATTTTTTTTGAGAGTCGTATGAGGGTTAATTAATATTATAATATAAATATTATAGGTATATTATAAAACTTATAATGTATATACATTTTATTGACTTAATACTTTTTAATATACAAATATTTATTAAGATGCATCAGTCTATCAAATTTAGAAGAATTTGATTTATTAAAAAATGTGTTTATTATTTAGATATTATGGAAAAAATAAATAACTATTAAAAAACATGTTTGATTTATTTTTAAAATTTATTGGTTTGTGACTTTTAATGTAAGATATTATATTCCTTTATAACCACTGATTAATCCTAGATTTAACATATTATATCCCTTATTGAGCATAATTGGTAAAATTCGATTGGACAATTCTTCAATTCTTGTAGAACCCCTGTATAATTCATAATTATATAAATTTAAACGATACCTTACTATGAATGGATTACTAAAAATTTAGGAATAAACATGATCTACCCATCTGAATTGGTTCTTTGCTTTGGTACTATTCATTCAAATTAAAAGATAAATAATATCTAATACATATTATGTAATTCATATACATATATTAAATATCGCATCGTTCTTAAAAAGAATAGTTTATACTTAGTAAGAATTGCATGAATGATGCATAATTTGCGATTATTATACCATAATTAAGAACGGTTGAAAATAGACCTTAATTTTGTAATAAATTGTGTCTTATAGGAATAATTTATCCAAACATTTCTCTGGGGGCGTTCCATCCATAAATAAATTTGTTTTAATAAAATAATTAGTGACAGTTTAGTCGCCCGGTGTAATTTTTGATTAATGCGGTAGATACTCGATCGGCTAGCAAGCAACAATTTGCTACATAGCCAAAATCCTAGCCAAATCCTTGTTTTTATTTTGCGATTACAATTTGCGGGATTTTGGCTAGCAAATTGCTTGCTTGCTAGCCAATCGATTCTTGCTAGCCTACCTACACCTCAATATTTGCATTGCTTGTAAACTATATTTTATGGGTAATTTTAAATATCTGTATTATAATAATTAGTATATCCCTTTTTCAACCAACAAAACAAAAAAATCGGCTCAATTTTAGTCCAACCCACACAAATGTGTGAATAAAAAACCATAGTATGTAATGGCGTTGTTGATAAAAAAATTCACTTGATTTGAAGTAAAACCATCACAATTGTGTGTATACATATAGTGTTTTTTCGGACGAAAATAAGTTAAAAAGGAATTCACAAATGTGTAAGTTGGTTCAAAAAACATACAAAACTAAATTTTTGACATGGTACTTTTGCATTACCCGCACAATTGTGTTAGTAAAACACAAAAGGGATATAAAAGAGATTATTTCTGTACTAGATAAGATTAGAAAAAAATATTGGGAAGTTTGAGGAATGGAGGGGACACAGAAAAAGGTAAAAGATGAGGTGGTCAGAGATAATCCTCCTTTCCACACTGTGACTCTTTCGTCATGATTCCGCCATTCCATACTTTAATTCTTTCGTCGTGATTCTTTCCTCGTTTGCTTCTCCTTCACCAACAAACTAAAAGCGTGTACCCAATAGAATTCCTTTAACTTTTTCCTTACAGAAAAGTATGAAAAAATACTTGAGCAAAAAAAAATTTCTCAAGTTTTTTTTCATGCTTTTCTGTAAAGAAAAAGTTAAAGAAATTCTATTGGGTATGCGCTTATACTGTTTAAATTGGAGGTTGAAGCTAGGTTCAACCTGGGTTGAACCTTCAACATAAACACCAAAAGTTAACTTGGAGTTAACTCGACCCAATCCAAAAAATTTCTTAGGTCGAGTTAACTCTGGGGGCCTACTATGGAAATCGATCGTCGACGTTTTTTTTTCGTTGTTTATATTCAGCAATAGTAATTACTATTACTGAATATAAACAACGAACAAAAAACGTCGACGATTGATTTCCATAGTAGGCCCCCTGGTTAATATAAACGCCCAGAGTCGAGTCGAAAAACAACAACAAAAAATAATCAGTAAAGTAAAAAAATAAAAATGGCGATTTTTCATATTTTTCTTTTACGAGCGCGTCTGTGTCTAAATTCCGCAGCATATTTTTGCGATTTTTAAGATTTTTTATTTTTCGAAAGTTCGAAAGAAAAAGTTAGAATGATTTTTTGAAAGAAAAAAATTTGAATGATTTAGACATTCATAACGTTTCGACTCAACCTCAAGATAACTCGCCAATATAAACACTAGAAGTTAACTTCATGGTTAACCTAAAGATAACTACAAGTTGACTCGACCTGGGTTCAACCTCCAATATAAACAGTATAGCTGTAACAACAGTTTGTTGGCGAAGGGGAAGAAACGAGGAAAGAATCAAAGTGTGGAATAGCGGAATTTTTTCTGGTTTACTTCCCCTTAACCTACTTCCCCTTAACCTAAAGTGTGGAATGGCGAAATTGGATTGACAAAAAAAGCCGCGATAATGGAATTTCGCCTACTCATATATATCGCAAAATAAGAACCCCTAAAACCAGTTTTTATTTTTGTACGAAGTGACGAATTAATTTTGTGCTTTTAAAATTATTAATTAAAATATGTACATTAAAATAAAAAAAAAACAATATAAAATAGTTAGTGGTTTATGTAGTAGTGCATCATTTGATAATAAAAATTACAAACTTTTAAGTAAAATGAAAAAATTCAGAAGGAATATCTTCCATCAGTAAGTTTACCAAGTGTTTATATAAAATAAAATATAAATTATTTTGGGAGGAAAGTGATTTGTGGTAAATTATCCTTAATTTAAGTTATAAATCAGAGAAAAATAAGAAAACAATTTTGGTTCTGGCGTGGGGTTCGTGTGTGTAAGTGTGTTTATAAGTTTATAAGTTTTATACCAGAGTCGTATTTTTTATTTTAGTTTAATAAAACGGTAGATATTTCATGTGCTATGTGCTTTGCTTTACATAAATAATTTTTGTTTTTATTTATTTTTATTTTTATATAAGTACTACTTTTTACAAAAACTTTAATGTAAACATTTGTTTTTAGCTTACCAAAATATGGAGAATTAAAAAAGGAATGATTGCCAATTAATTGGCTTGGGCGAGTAAAATGTAATAAGTAGAAATGCAATTGTTTGCTCGGTACATTTTGAAAAGCACTTTTTCATGCCACAAACAAATGAGAATCAAAAGAGATTGAGATTAAAAAAATCGGTCATTCTAACCTTGTTCATTGACGTATCAGCTTGTGGATTTACCGTCGATGAAAATAATTTTGACAATACATAAGAGCTTAGATGGTCTGGGAGCGGGATCCATGACACCACCAATGGTTACACTCGTCATTACAGCGGCCATCAAAACGGAGGAGAATTTGGAGTTGGCTTCCTCATCCATCGGCGCGTAAAGCATCATATCATCGATTTCCGCCCTATCAGCATGCAGATATGTATGGTCAGACTTCGCATTAAGAAATTAATAAAAGAAAGAGAAATACATCGCACGTCGGTCCTAACAGCCTGCACCTAACTAGTAATAACAACGACCAATGCGTCACCGACCTGGTAATAACGTACAACTTAGTTGTATCAAGTACGGTTTTCCCACATAAGAGAATTCACAATGTAACGTGGAGATCGAATGATGGAAGAACAGAAAACCAAAGCGATCACACCATGGTGTCTAAGAGACACTCTACCAGCATATCTGACTTTAGATCTTACAGAGTTGCAGACTTGGACAGCGATCATATGCTTGTCATATTTAAGTATAAGTTCAAACAGTCATCTACGTTTAACAGACAAGCACAAAATACCGTTCGATGGAATATTGATGCTCTAAAAGACTAAGCGTCACTGCAGAGTTACCAATAATCATATTCAGACCGGCCGTTACCATATTTAGACCGGCCGATAACAACGAAGAAGCTGTAACATCCAGGAGCAGTGGCACGCTATACAGTCAGCCATAATTGCCGCGGCACAAAATACCATCGGAAGAAGACCTCCGAGGCCCCGCAATGATTGGTTCGATGATCAATGCCGAAGGTCGTAATAAACGAACGCTTCGTGAAAAATGGTTGACTCGCAACACTAGTAGCACTCTAGCAGAACATCTCCGCGCTAGGAAAGTCACGACTAAATACCTTCGACAAAAGAAGCGCGAACATATGAGATCATGCATCGAAAACATCAGCTTCCAAGGGAACTAGGAAGTTCAAGGAACTGTTTTGCTAACGCCAGGAATCTCACTAAAGACTTCCACCCAAGAAGTACAGCCATCAAAGACAGGAATGGAGAGCTGAGAACAAACAGGCCTGATGTTCTCTCGGTATGACAAACCTACTATCAAAATCTGCTAAATCGGAATGACGAAGTGACCCTCATTAGAGCAATAGCCCCTCCAAGTGAAGAGATGTTTGTCGAATATTGCACAGCGGAGGAAGTAGATGCAGCTATTAGTAGATTGAAAAATGGATAGGCACCCGGTCTTGATGGAATTCCCAGAGAATTGATTAAACTCGGAGGCTCTACTCTTGCATCAAATCTTTACGATCTCATCGTCTCTATTTGGGATCAAGAATAGCTGCCGGAGAATTGGAAGATTGCACTCATATATCCGTTGCAAAAAGCAACCGTCTTAAATGTTAAAAGTATCGTGGTATTGCTCTATTGAACACTGCTTACAAAATGTTGGCCAATGTTGAACTTGCCAGACTCATCCCTTTTGCCGAAAACATCATTGGCGATCAATGTGGCTTTCGTACCAACCGATTGATCACTGACCAGTGTTTTACCATGAGGATGATCTTGGAAAAATTTTGAGAGTACAACATAACCATACATCAACTATATATAGACTTCCGATAGGCATATGACAGTATAAACGGCGATAACCTTTGGGCCGCGCTCAAATACCTAGGTATTCCAGAGAAGCTCGTTTCTCTGTGTAAATTAACAACGTCTGGATCTGTATGTAGAATTATAATTGAAGGAACTGTGTCAAAATATTTTCAAATAACATCTAGTGTTCGACAGGGAGATGCGCTCGCGCCTGTGCTGTTCAATTTGGCGCTTGAGTACGTCGTGAGGAAAAGCAACATTGAAACTTCGCGCTGTATATTGAATAAATCAGGACAAATTCTTGGATATGCAGATGATATTGTGCTTTTGGCCGAACACGTAGCGATATCAAGGACAGTTTCATACCGCTCAATTGCTGCGCAAGAAGACTTGGTTTGGAGGTGAACAGTACCAAAACGAAATTTTTAACAACACCCAGGAACATCTCTATGGCAAATCTCGTAATTGGCGACCATAACTTTGATAGCGTCGAAAAAATCGGGTCAGTTATAACATCGTAGAATGATATGCAGGCAGAAATTAAGACCCGAATTGCTGCCGGACGAGTTTTCTACGCCTAATCAAAATTATTGTGATCGAAACATCTATCTCAGTCGTGCAAGCTCGCACTTTATAAATCACTCATAAGATCTGTGCTGACTTTCGGAAGCGAGAGCTGAACCATGACCTCTAATGATTGTAGATTATTATCTACATTCGAAAGGAAGGTCATCCGTTCAATTTTTGGTCTTATTAAAGTACCGAACAATGAATATCGGATTCGTATGAACCACGAAAAGCAACTTCTCGTAGGAAGCGATATTGAGCGTGTTTTTTACTAGTGCCGGATAGATTTATCCGGAGCACCCAATTTTCTATGTCAAAACTTATTAGTGCGCTATTTTTATATATAATTAATTTATTTAACTCTAAACTAAGTTTTTTCATTCAATATTTTAGTTAAAAATCGGTAAACAAATATTTTGCTCTACCTATTTATCAGGAGCCGCTATCGGGAGCGCATATTTCAAGCGCTATCGCATATTTCAATGGGAAATTTGAAAAGGCCTTTATTTTGAAAACCCCTGAAACCATTAGAAACTTAATCTTACAATAAAAATTTAAAACGCAGCAAGATGAATTCTTGTTCATATCGTCATGTCAAAGTAAATGCCAATTAGTATATTTCAGGTGATAAATGTTAGTTTTATTGATGAATTTAGTTTTAATTTTCATAGTATAGCGACACCAGTGAATAATAGCTGCAGTTTCAGTAGAAAATTGCCATTTGGCTACGGATAGTGCTCGAAACTAAAACACGGCTATTATCGGATTCATAAAATCCAATCGAGCTAGATGGCTCGGCCACGTTGCTAGGTCTCCACAACAACGGATGATAAACAAAGTGTTTCAACAACCAGCCGAAGAGCGTCGTAGAGGAAGACCCCGACTGCGCTGGGGGGACGATGTCAAACAAGACCTACTCGTATTAAGATGTCGAAAATGGAGGACGAGAGCGATGGACCGCAACGGATCAAGGACCATAGTGCGGGCGGCAAATTGCCTTCATGGGATGTAAAAGCTAGAGAGATAGAAAAGATTGATCGAATGACCTTCCTTTCGAAGGTAGATAATAATCTACAACCGTTAGAGGTCATGGTCGATAACTCGCTTCCGAAAGCCAGCACAGGTTTTATGAGTGCTTTATAAAGTGCGAGCTTGTACGACTGAGATAGATGTTTAGAACGCAATAATTTTGATTGGGCGTAGAAAAGTCGTTGTTCGGCAGCGATTCAGGCTTTAATTTCTGCCTGCATATCATTCTACGATGTTATAACTGACCCGAGGTATTTAAAGTTCTCGACGCTATCAAAACTATGATGCCAATTTCGAGATTTGCCATAGAGATGTTCCTGGGTGTTGTTAAAAATTTGGTTTTACTACTGTTCACTTGGTCTTCGGCCAAGAAGCACGATATCATCTGCATATCCAAGAATTTGGCCTGATTTATTGAATATACACCGCGAAGTTCAAATGTTGTTTTTCCTCACTACGTACTCAAGCGCCAAATTGAACAGCACATGCGCACATTATTTTGACATGCATATAAACAAGAATTCATCTTGCTCCGTTTTTAATTTTTTTTTTTTTTTAATCCTTCCCATATGTTTTGGGGCCGAAGCACTCCCTGCTGTTCAAATTTCCCATTGAAATTAATAGTGCTCTCGATAGCGGCTCCTGATAAATAGGTAGAGCAAAATATTTGAAGATCGATTTTTGAATGAAACATCTTATATCGTTTTCTGTGACAGCAAAGTATTGATCCCCGATCAATAATATTACGTCATTTTTGATTCAACATGGCTTCTTTGTTTACATTTTCTGTCTTTTTATTTTTTGATCCCACAATATCACAATATGCGTGAGTAAACGTCAAAAAACCAACAAATTTTTTGGATTTTTTAATTGATCCGGGATCCAAAAATAAAAAGACAAAAATGTAAACAAAGAATCCATGTTGGATCAAAAATGACGTCAAATTATTGATCCGGGATCAGTATTTTGCTGTCACAGAAAACGGTATTTGTTACATAAATTAATCCGCGGTTCCACACTTTAATTTTTTCAGCGTGATTCTTTCTTCGTTTCATTCCCCTTCACCCATAAACTAATAGCAAGTTCATTCGGAATTACAACAAAAAGTTACCCGGGTTTTTTGTAAATGAACACGAAAAAAGTTTACCCGACTTTTGTAGTAGTATTGGTGAAAAGAAAGACAAAATATTGTTTATTGTTAAAAATGTCAGACATTTTAACTTGTTACCATCGGTATAATTATTATAAAGCAAAATACATACTATTAAAATTTTCAATAGTGTCTTCCATATTTCAATTTTAATAATTTATTTATAACTCAATACCAATAATTTTTAATTAATAATATAAGAAATTATATAATTTCGCACATGAAAGAAATGTTGAGTTTGCTAAATCACAAATCGAATGAATGAGTGATAAATTGATGAAAAGTTTTGAAGGTGCCCGTAACAATCCGTTTCAATTTCGGCATTTGCAGTTGTGTCACAATTTGGCGGATTTAAGTAAAGTTCCGAGCCCAAAGGTCGTGTTAGCTCCGATATTGAAAGTGGATACGCACGGGATTTGTTTGTACAATGAGCTTCAAATTCTAACAAAGCATTATTCTAACGAATCGTCCTCGCCTGGGACTTTTGCTCGCGATTTAATAGAAAACGGTTTGAATGGGCGTAAAATTATTATACGAACAATATGCGATAGTATAAATATAAAATAAAATATGTATTTTATTTTTCATAAAATAAAGACAAAAGTGGAAAAAAAAAATTTGATTTACTTCAGTCTTGTCCGATCTAGCCAGTCCAATTATTTATTACTCTACCCTTCACTCTTCAGTTTATTGTGGTAAGGGATTACAATTGGCACCGTGCATCGGTGTGATCATTTTACGGTGGCTAGCTAAATTCATTTGTACCAGCTGGTCGCCTATATTTGCACCTTTCGAATCCATTAGTAGTGCGTCCAAATCGCTTAAATTATTGCTGTAATATTCATTCAAAAGTTAAATGGAGATAATTTAGTGATTTAAACAAACGATCTACTCACATGACTACAGCCGTCAAACGCTTATTTAAAATTAATTAATTTACGTTTATGATTATCTTGTTTTACTGTAATATTAGCGATGTTCACAGAATCGCTTGAAATGGTAAGTGATCGCATCGGCTGTCCCATTTCCGAATTTTATGTAATAAATCCGCAATTACACAACATTTTAATACATAAGATATTTTGAAAATACGTCGCACAAAATTACAAATTGTTCTCACAATTTTAATACATCTATTAAATATTAAAATTAATTCGAAATTAAATTGTTACAAATGGCGCGGAGTCTTGTTTTGATGTTTATATTTTGACGTTTACTTTTGTATATACGTATACAAAATACGTAGATGTATGCGTCAAAAAATCGCGATTTTTTAAAGTTAACCCGGGTAAGTTTTTTTTTGTAAATGAACGTGTTATGTCAAAATGTTACTCTGACAGACGGGGGTCCCGGGTTCGATTCCTGGTGGTAACCAGTAAAAAAGTTGCGACTGGGTGTTTTTAACGTGTCATATGTTATTTATATATGTTCGTCCATTTTCAGATTTTCAGATTTACAGCCATAGTAGTTACGGCTTTGTCCTTAATGTTTATTTATTAATTTAATCTGACTCAATCTGACTTCGCACTATTACGTAATAAATATTTCTAGAACATCTGGTTTATTTATCGTTTTTGAATTAATTTTAGTTTAATGTTTGCTTCGAGTGCAGAAAGTATATTTTTTAAACCAAGGAAGCAATTTTCGCAGAAAATAATAAATATTTTTTACTATATTAAAAAACATAATTTTACGCTCATACATAAAAAAAAATGGCTATAGTAAAAAAAAGGGTGTACCAAAAAAATCGTTCGGATTGTTTTGTATGCTTATAATAAAAAATAGAAATAAAAATGATTAATTTAAAATATAATTTATATTTAATTTAATATATAATCTAAAATAAAATATATTAATTAAATATTACAGTTTTAAATTAATTATTTTTATTTTTAATATATATATAAGCAAACAAAACAATCCGAACGAATTTTTTGGTACCCCCTACAAATGCGCAAAAAATCAAATGTGGCCGTCGATTGATTTTTTGAAATCCGAGAATCACGCTGAAAGAATTAAAGTGTGGCGGGACCCAATTACATACATGCTAAAATAGCGCGCTAAATATTAGTTTTGACATAGAAAATTGGGTGCTCCGGATAAATATATCGGGCGCTAATAAAAAACCATGGCTATTTTGCACATAGAATTAGAATAAATAATGAACGAAAGCAGCTGTCAAGTGAGTCAAATTCGGAGGGTAAAAGAGAAAGCTTCTAAATCAACGGGATTGCAAAAACAAAAAAAACAATATAAGAACCCCACGCCAACAACCAAAATTCTTTTCTTATTTTTTTTGATTTATAACATAAAGTAATGCCCGGTTTACATGAGAAAATCGTTTCCTTCTGCAAATTTTTGCAGGTAAATAAGAAAGAATCCGCTATATAAAAATAATCAATGTGCCAGAAAGAAATAAACATATATAGTAATGGCGTAATTTTTTTTATAGGATCATTATTAATTTACTTTCAATGAATTCAAATGCGGAATTTACATTTTTATCTATGGCGTCTGTTTTTATTATGAATGCTCAACATTTATAAATGCGAAATAATTTTTTTTCTTATTGATTTTAAAAATGTTGCCATAAAAATACTCAGATCGAATATATTTTATGGCAACATTTTCATTTTTATGGTCATTTTTGCTCAAAAATTCTTCTGCAAAATTTTGTTGGGATATATTGCTTTTCTTGTCTCTCATGTGCAAAAAGTCAATGTTATATCTTATTCATTTTGCAGAAGAAAAATGTTGGTCTTATGTAAACCGGGCATAAGGATAATTTACCACAAATCACTAACTTCTTATGCTCGGTTTACACAAGACCAACATTTTTCTCCTGCAAAATGAATAAGATATAACATTGACTTTTTGCACATGAGAGACAAGAAAAGCAATATATCCCGACAAAATTTTGCAGAAGAATTTTTGAGCAAAAATGACCATAAAAATGAAAATGTCGCCATAAAATATATTCGATCCGAGTATTTTTATGGCAACATTATTAAAATCAACAAGAAAAAAAATTATTTCGCATTTATAAATGTTGAGCATTCATAATAAAAACAGACGCCATAGATAAAAATGTAAATTTCTCATTTGAATTCATTAAAAATAAATTAATAATGATCCTATAAAAAAAATTACGCCATTACTATATATGTTTGTTTCTTTCTGACATATTGAATATTTTTATATAGCGGATTCTTTCTTATTTACCTGCAAAAATTTGCAGAAGAAAATTTTCTTGTGTAAACCGTGCATTAACATAATTTACATTTTATTTTATATAAACACTTATAAACGGTAAAATATTCTTTTTCGAATTTTTCGATGCGCATTTAGCAACATTTCATAAGACACTTCATTTTACTTAAAATTGTTTGTAATTTTAATTATCAAATGATGCACTAGCACGCATTACTACATAAAGAACTAATTATTTTATTATTTCAATGAATTTTCATTAATAATTTTAAAAGCACAAAATTAAGTCGTCACCAATAGTTTGTCACTGCGCACATAAATAAACAGATCATTTGGGGTTTTTATTTTGAGATATGAGTAAGCCATAAATGCTGCTCTGACGTGTCTCAAATAAAATAGCAAATTTTATATGGCAAAAAAAGTTTCAGGAGTGTGATTTTGAAGCATGAAGCAGTGCTATAAAGAAGCATAGTGTTACACGGGAGACTATCGCGAGCTAGACCACGTGTATGAAATTGTCAATTTTAAATTGACATTTGTCAACTCCAAAACAAGTTGAGTTGTGCTAGGAAAATAGTAAAACTATTGTCAATAAAAATGGGTAGAAAAGCAAATTTTGAAACTAAACAGAAAAAAGGACCTGGTCGTAAAACCAAAAAGCAAAAGGATCCAGTATTTATTAATAAAAATCTAGGTAAATTAATTATTCACCATTTCATTTTTTTCAATATAACCTAAAAATATTTGTTGCAATGAATTTGTTTAGCTCCAGAGAAACCGGAGGCCAAAAAACTTTCACACAAGCAGAAACAACGTTTGGCGAAGCGATTAAAAAAGAAAAATGAACGGATTGCACAATCAAAGGTGAGAAAACAAGAAAAGATCGTAAAAAAAAAACAATTTTCGTATAACAGTGATGAAAGCGGTGAAGGAAATGAAGTGGTTGCGGCAAAAACTAAAGCATTTAGTGATGAAAACAGTTCGTGGCTAAAACCGAAACAAAATGAAATAGTTTCACCAGAGGTTTATGAAGAAACCGATGAAGTTCAAGGAGCCGATGATTCAATGAACGGGGACGAATCAGTCGAGGAGGATTCTGATGATTATAATGCTAAAGTAAAGATTAGTACACTAGACGATTTCAGCGAGTCTGAGGGAGACAGTAATGATACTGATAGTAGCGAAGAAGACGATGATGATCAAATTCTTCCAATTGAGAAGCAGAATAAAAAATTGAAGAAACAGCAAGCTGAAGATTTGGAAATGGCTGCAGAAGAATTTAAGTTAAACGTCACTAGTCAAGATGTTTTCAAATTTCCTGGAGAAGAAGAAGCTGCCGATGATAAAATTACTACTCTACAAGATGTTCAGCAACGAATTAAAGACGTTGTCTTGGTATTGTCAGATTTCAAGAAATATCGACAAGAAGACCATTCAAGATCGGAGTATTTAGATATTTTAAAACAGGACTTATGTTTGTATTACAGTTATAACGAATTTCTTATGCAGAAACTTTTAGATATGTTCTCATTGAATGAATTACTCGAATACTTAGAATCATCCGAAATACAAAGACCTCTGACAATTCGTACAAATACCCTTAAAACCAGGCGGCGAGATTTAGCGGCCGCGCTAATTAATCGTGGAGTTAATTTAGATCCAGTTGGTAAATGGACTAAAGTTGGATTGGTTATTTATAACACACAGGTACCGTTAGGTGCTACTCCGGAATACTTAGCTGGTCATTATATGATTCAAGGAGCTTCAAGCATGCTACCGGTAATGGCTTTAGCACCTCAAGAGAAAGAGAAAATTCTGGATATGTGTGCAGCTCCTGGTGGAAAAAGTTCTCATATAGCAGCTATAATGAAGAATACAGGAGTTTTGTTTTCGAACGATGCTAATAAGGATAGAATTAAGGCAATTGTTGGTAACTTCCATCGTCTCGGAATTATAAATGCTGTAGTTAGCTGTGAGGACGGATGCAAGTTTAAAAACATTATGACTGGATTTGATCGTGTTCTTTTAGATGCACCGTGTACTGGCACAGGCGTGGTGGCTAAAGATCCAAGTGTAAAAACTTCAAAATCCCCAGTTGATATTCAGCGTTGCTTCAATTTGCAGAGAAAATTGATCCTTACAGCAATAGATTGCTTGAGTGCGAAATCTAAAACTGGTAGTTTTTTAGTATACTCAACGTGTTCTATTTTACCAGAAGAAAACGAATGGGTAATTGATTATGCATTAAAGAAGCGTAATGTTAAACTGGTTCCCACTGGACTTGATTTCGGTACTGATGGATTCGTTAAGTATAAGCAACTGCGATTTCATCCGTCAATGGTTCTAACCAAACGGTATTATCCCCACACTCATAACATGGATGGATTTTTTGTGGCAAAATTGAAAAAATTTTCCGATGCGATCCCTGAGTCAAATGAGAATGAAGAATTAGGCGAATTTTTCACAGATCGTACTGATGAAAATCCTGAAGTAAACGAACAAAATCCTGAAGTAAAGGAAGAAAATTTAAATAAAGTTGAAGAAAAGAAAAACACGCGAAAAAACAAAGAATGGAACTTTGACGGGATTTTTAAAAAAGCAGTGAAAGAAGAGAATAAGAAATATACGACAAAGGTTTTTGAGAAGCCCCAAAAAAAAGTTAAATCCAACGATGAAAATGAAACATACACAATGCTTAAACCCCCTGCGCCTTTCCAGAATAATAGACAGGAATATGTATCAAATTTGCCAGCCAGTTCAATTCAATTGAATATAGGAAAGATTCCTAATAAGGCTAACCGAAATCTTAAAAATAAATTAAATTCTCCGCCGCGAATTAATAACAAAGGAATTAAAAAATTAAAGAATAAATTGGAAAAATCTAATAATAAGAACCAATTTGGTAAAATTAAAAAGAATAATGTAAAATAAACTACATAAATTATTTTTAAATAAAATTTATTACATCCTTTAAAAATCATTTTTTACTCTATGAGCCATTTCCCTAATTGCTAATTCTTTTACCTGTTTAGCAACCATACGGTCACCTTTCGATTTTTTCCCAACTCCCAATTTAGGTAAACCACGGTTTAAACCTTCGAGTAATACACACGCCTTGCACGGTTGTTGTGATGAAACAAACCCACATCGATCACATATTCCTCTCGATGGTTTTTTGATTGTATTCTTGAATTGAATCTGCTCGCCTGAATGTATTATATCCATTATAACCGCCGGACGAATTTTTTCAAGATCCTTTAAAAATGCACGAGCATGACCACGATAAGCATTCGGTGCAAATATACATTCAGTGGAAAAATATACCAATTTTTTGTAGTACGCATACATCACGATTTCTTTTTCATAAGTATATTTAAGAGGTTTAACTCTAGGAATTGAATCCACACACCCGCTTGTTTTAGTATCAGTGCACCGCTGCAGCCGGGCTGTATCACCTCTCAACACATTCATTAAGACTGTTTCCGCAATATCATCAGCATTATGTCCTGTGGCAATGCAATCTACATTTAACATCTTTGCGCCTCGATCTAGGGCTTGGCGCCGAAATACGCCGCAAAATGTACAATTATTACTGCGCCCGATTTGGGACACAATTTTATCCATTGTCCAACCATAAAGCTCTTCGTAAGACAATATCGTAAGCGGTATGTCATAATCATCGCGATTCTGTTTTACAGTTTCCAAACTGTCATCTCTGTACCCAGTTATTCCCTCGTCAATTGATAAAAGAACTAATTTTAATCCGTAATCGTAATGTTTGTTAAGCTGTTTCATTACGTATGCCAATACAGTAGAATCTTTACCGCCGCTAGCTGCAATAGCAACCAGATCACCTTTTTGAAATAACTTTCCTCGAACAATTGTGTTATGAATTTCAGTTTCAAATGCACTAAAGAAACATTCCTTGCACAGCGCATCTCCTGTTTTTGGACGTTTTAGCATCGCATTTCGGTTACAGTTTGATTGACAAAGTATAGGCATTTTAATGTTGATAATGAATGAATGGGTATTGTAGAAAATAAATTTAATGATATGAATAACTCATATAAATAAACGAGTCTGTTCACTGCAAAACTAAGAAATTTATAAAATATTTTTTATTTGATATTGAATTATTGATGAATTGTAATACCAATCAAATTACAATTCCTATCAAAAAAATGAAATTTCCGAAACAAATTTATTTTGTAAAGTTTTGTTGGTTATGTTATCTTCAAGATGTCAAAATTTAACTATAAAAATGCAATTTTAATACGGTCAATATCACTACAATAATTATTGTAGTGGTATTGATAGAGTTCTCACAAGTCACAATAGAAAAAAAATAGCCGTGTTTTAATATTCGAGCACTATCCATAGCCAAATGGCAATTTTCTATTGAAACTGCAGCTATTATTCACTAGTGTCGCTGTACTATAAAAATTAAAACTAAATTCATCAATAAAACAAACATTTATCACCTGAAATATATTAATTGACATTTATTTTTACATGATGTTATAAACAAGAATTTATCTTGTTGCATTTTAAGTTTTTATTGCAAGTAAATTTCTAATAGTTTCAGGGGTTTACAAAATAAAGGCCTTTTCAAATTTCCCATTGAAATGAATAGCGCTCCCGATAAATAGGTAGAGCAAAATATTTTTTTATCGATTTTTAACTAAAAAGTTGATTGAAAAATTTTAGTTTGGAGTTAAATAAATTAATTATATGCAAAAATAGGGCGCTAAATATAAGTTTTGACATAGAAAATTGGCTGCTCCGGATACAGCTATCGGGCGCTAATAAAAAAACACGGCAAGAGTTACATTAACTAGAGCTGCAACTGTTTTTCCCATATAAAATCAATATAATATTTGCTATCTCTTTTGAGTCATGTGGGAACAGGATGGTTATATAAAAAATGCATATGGTGGTCTCAGATGTCAAAGAAAAAGCTAACCGGACAAGTTTTTGTTGTTGTAAAAAGTGACGCGCTAAATTTTGTGTTCTTAAAAAATCGTGATATTATTAATTAAAAAGATAAAATATTATAAAACAGTTTGTGTTGTGTATCGTGTACTAGTGCATCGTTTGTGAATAAATATTGAAAACTTTGAACATTGAAATATTGAAATGAAGTGTTTTGTGAAATGTTGTCAAAATGAGCATCGAAAAATTCGAAAAAAAAAATCCTTACCATTTATAAGTGTTTATATAAAATAAAATGAAAATTGTGTTAAAAGCAAAGTGATTTGAGATAAAATTATCTATATTTTTATTTGGAAATCAGAAAAATTAATTAAACATTTTTAGTTGTTGTTGTTGGACTTTTTTTTTATTGTAAACAGATGTTATATTACAGTGTCGCATTTTTCTTATTACTACGTACATATTCTACGTGCTTTTCTTTTCATAATTACTTTTTATTTTGGAATACTATAAGTACAATTTTTTACCGAAAATAAAAAAAATAGATTCGTACTATATTGGAATAAAAATAATTGTGAATTTGTGTAGTTTTCAATTTCGATCGAACTAATTCTAATTATGACTCATTGATTTATATGTTTTCTCTTTTACCCTCCGAATTTGACTAACTTGACAGATGTTTTCATGTACATATTCTGTTTAATTTATTCTAATTCTATGCCTTTTGCCTTATGGCCCAACTATAGATGGAATAAAAAAATAACAGAATAACGTAAGAAACGAAGACAAAAAATTATTATTCCAATTTGACTTTTCGGCTATAGATTACTTATACCCCGTTTACACCAGTAGAATAAAAGTATGTAGCAAAAAAGTATGTTGGTGTGACGCCAAACTAAAATAATAATAATAATTATAATAATAATTCCCAACGACCAATCTCCCCTCCCTGACCGCACGCGGGGAGTCACCATCAATATTATTATTATTTTTTGAATATAATTCCGGGGAAATTATAAACAAGGATATCATTCTACTAAATTAAAAATTAAAAAAAAAGAAAGAAAACGGGAAAAATAAAATTATTAACAATTAATCGAAATAAAAAATGTATTTAAAGAGCTATGGTTAGGAAATTGAAATGGATGAATCTATTTATACTGAATTTAGGAGAATGATACCCCTCCGCAAAAAAGGAGAGACCAACCGCTGGTTTGCTTAGAGCAAGCAAATTTAAAACTGGGGAAAAAAGCGGAAAATAGAGAGAATAAAAAAAAAATAAAAATAAAAACAAAGTTAAGCAAAAATAAAATTCAAAGAGACGCAAAAAAAAAAAACAAATGTTAGAAATTATAAATACTCAGTAGAGTATTTAAGTCAAATAGATAAAAGAAATAAAATTAATCTAAAAATAAAATAAAAATTGCCTTATCAATCGGTGGAAAACAGTAATCTCTTAATAGCGACTTTGCTAATGTGGTAGTCGAAAAGTTCGAAATATTTATTAGTCTCACGCAGCATTCTTGTCATAGGCTCGTTCTGGCCGTAGGTCGTTCTGTGAGGGGCAATTCTAAAAGCTGGTGTCGTTCTCAAACCGCGAGCATTTACATTAAGATTTACCTTATCGAGCAGAGCTGAAGAATCTACACCGCCAGATAGGAGTTGATGTATGAAAACGATGTCGGCAACAGATCGTCGCTTACTAAGTGGCTTCAAGTTAATAAGCTCCAAGCGGTCGAGATAAGGAGGCAAATTATAAACGTCCACCCAAGGCAGTCCACGCAGAGCAAAGCGCAAAAATCTACGTTGAACCGCTTCAATTCTTCGTATGTGTACTCCATGGTAAGGGGACCAAACCTGACTGGCATACTCGAGAAGGGGTCGAACAAATGTCATATATAGAGCCCTCGTAACATAAGGGTTCAAAAATTCTTTAGACCAACGTTTCACAAATCCAAGCGATGAGTTTGCTCTGTTGACAATATAATCGATGTGATCCCTAAAGTTAAGTTCGTGGTCACAAACTACCCCTAGGTCCCGTATGGTTAAAACGTTTACAACAACAGCGCTATTGATGGTATACTCTCGACTAATGGAATTTGTGTTTTCTTGAATATGTTATGAATTGGCATTTACTCACATTCAGATGAAGATTATTCTTAGTACACCTAGTTGAGAAGCTATTGAGATCGTTCTGCAATAAGTTAACATCGATGGAACTTGAAATTTGTCTGTAAATTTTCATATCGTCCGCATAAATGGAAATTGACGAGTTTTTGATAATGAAATCGACATCGTTAATTGATAAAATGAAAAAAATAGGCCCAAGATGACTGCCTTGCGGTACCCCGGAAGTAGCTTTAAAAGGAGCAGATATGGATGACCTAAAGATCACCTGGTAACTACGATTCCTCAGATAAGAGTCCACCCATAGTAAGAATTGAGGTCCGAAACCGAGAGCCCTGAGTTTAAACAAAATTATCTTATGGGAAACCCTATCAAACGCCTTGCTGAAACCCGTGGTAATAACATCAACTTCCTTTCCAACTTCCATGACGTTCAAAGTGTCGGAAGCAAAAACGGTTAGATTGGTTGTGGTAGATCGTCCTCTAAGGAAGCCATGCTGATTCATTGAAAAAAATGTTTTACATTGGAAGTAAAGAGAATCGTACACAATACTCTCGAATAACTTGGGGATGCAGGACAGTTTCGCAATTGGCCTATAGTTAGAGACGTCTGATTTATATCCCTTTTTGTGGGTTGGAACTATAAAGGAGTTTTTCCATATTGATGGGAATATTCCGTAGGAGATCGACTTTTGGAACAGCATTGTAAGCGGCTGTGCTAAGCTACTAACACAGTTTTTCAAAACTATAGAAGGCAATCCATCAGGGCCCGCGGAGAAATCATCTTTTAGCTTGTTGTGCCCCTTACCACAGTTTGAAGATCGATTTGAATAGAGACCGGAGACGCTAGAGCGCAGTTATTTATGTAACTGAAGTAGGCCGCATCAGCAGCGCTTTGGGTCAACAATTATTTCTGACTGCATACTACTGATGTAACCATTATAAAGTTCATGAGACATGGTCGAAAATGCATTGTAAACGTTCACGTAATTTAAGTAATCCGAGTCCAATCTCGTCTTTAAAATTTTTTTCCAGTTTTTGTTTCTTTGATTACGCAGTGATCGCAATTCGCTGTTATACCAAGGGGGAACTATCCGTTTGTGTCTTCGTACAGTATAAGGAATGGACTGTTGGAAGCATTCAACTATCGCGGCATAAAAATTGAGAGTTTGGGTTTCCAGGTTATGATTATTATCGAGAATGATGTTAAAATCGACGCTAGCTAATAATTCATTGAGCTTCTTAAAATCGGCTTTACGGAAATTAAAACTGGGTGAAGTTTCGCAGTTATCGTTAACTCTACATAGTTCACTGGAAAATGAAATTAAAAGAGGCGGATGATACAAGTCAATTGTACAGAGAACAAGATTTGTTTCCAAGACTCTGCAATTACTAATGCCGGAAGAGAATACTAAGTCAAGTTGCCTGTTGAGATTATTCTTGATGGTACTGATCTGCATCAAACCGGAATTAGAAAAATTATCAGTAATCAAAATCTCAATTGCAGATCGTGCATTCTCAGCAACGTAACGGGTATTGTCCTCGGATTGTGTCCAAATAAGGTCCGGGAGGTTAAAATCACCGACGACGAAAAGGTCATCTAAAATAGCAGTACTATCAAAAAGGAAATCGACAGCATCTACGAGAAGCTGGAAGGTATCCGCATGACTATTAGGGCGTATATAGCAACACAGAATATAAATGTGTTTATTCGTATAACCCGTGTTGATTTTAACGCAAACCAGCTCGATATTGTCAGTATTTGGGATTATCACAACTGAGCTATCAAACTTAACATGCACCGCAATAAGAACGCCTCTACCATGCAGTACACCATCGAAAACCGAACCATCTTTGCGGAAAACGTTGTAATCTGACGTAAAATATTCATTACTGTTAAAGTCATTAGTTAAATTTGTTTCAGTGAGCGCAAAAATGTCGTAAGAAAGGGCTTGAGTTTGCAGAAATACTTCGCGGGATTTTGTTCGAAGTCCCCTTACATTCTGGTAATAAAGGGACCAATAATTCAGTTTTTTTGGTTTGTTTTGGTGCGAGTATATTTATTATTAGCACGGAGATCGACAAATTCTTGCAGGAACGTTGATTCAGGCCATGATGCTGGGGACATTAGTGAGTCGAACAGAGCTTCTGGGACCGTCACTTTGAAGTAGGAGACATGACCATTATAGCGAGATAATTTTTACATTGTACTTGGTTCGAGCCAACTCTAATGTCAGGCAAATTCAAAGTGGAATTAATGTGTGCAAGAATATCTGCGTTTGTTGTCGAGATATTGAGCCTGGACACGAATATATTCTTATGCTTAGGAGCTGCTCTGAGTTGACGGGGGGGGGGGGGGGGGGGGGGGGGTCTAGAGTTAATGATGTTTTCAGGGTTATTGGAGAAGTGAGCGGATATAGGGGCTATTAGTGTTGGAGGTGTAGAATTGTTGATTGAAGTAGTGTGAGAAACGAGAGCTGCCGATGTTGTAGGTGACATACGGCTGTTGTTTGACTGAGAATTTGTTGATAGAAGTTCTTGTTGAAGGGAGATTGCATTTGGAGGAGCTTCTGATGCTGTAGGTTGGTTTGTTATCGCGCAGTTCATCAATTCGCTACAAATGTCTTTCGTAGTTTTAAGTTCATTCTCAAAGCAGGAGATAGATGAATGTATATGTTCGGAGATGTTGATAGTGTTTTTCTCAAAACCATCACTAAGAGCGAAACTGAAATCATCGAATTTACGAGAAAGGCCTGCTATATCCTTCGAGTGTGATAATAAGTGTTCATTAGTGAGCTGGCTGTGATTCCTAAATTCACTTGTAAGTTGATTGTTGTGTTGTTTAATTAGTGACATATTCGTATTCACGTCCGAAAAAATTAAATCAAATTTGTTGCAAAACATCTCATTCACCATAGCGTCGAAATTATCGATAAATTTTACAACTTTTACAAAGTATTTATCATGACTGAAGTTGTTAAGTGCGCTCGATTTGGTGTTGCTTGCAATACTGTCATCAATGCGGTCAAGCGAACTCGACATGTCATCAACACTAGCGCACAATAAATTTAGTTTTTTTTTCATATTAAAAAGACGGTTACAGTTTGCGTCAAAGTCTAATTTACAGTCCTCCACGCGATTTGCAATTGTAGCAATGGGTTCGGTTATAAACGGAATTTTGGCATACATATTGCTTCTATTTTTGCATTCAATGCAGATGAAGGAAAACTTCTTTAAAAAAGCGGAATCAGCGCGCAAGTGAGGTACTCTCTCAGAGGAGTGATCAAACGCTGTACTTTAATAACGCAATACTTTAATACTTTATCACCATACTATTTTACTATTAAAGTATAATAGCTATCAAAAAAATATTGGTATTACAATCGTGGTTTAAACTCTAATTTATTATTATTATACATTAATTTTGTTTATTATTTATTTCAAGTGGCCGGTAAAGACATTTTTTGTTTGGATATACATTTCCATTTGTGATATTACACAAAAAAAATTATATTTGTCAACAAAAAAAGTAATATAGTATTATAGTATTGGTTTACACCGCTTGTGGTGTAAACTGGCCGGGTATTATACTTTATTAGCAAAAAAGTATTATACTATTAAAGTAGCTCTCCCAGTATGCAATTTTTCCACTGTGTGGAAAAAACTGTTTTAATTTCATTCTAAATTCCGTACTACAAAATATCAAAGACACAAAAATATCGATTTTGGAGAAAAATAATTTTCTTTCTCTTTCTGTTTCGCGGTAATATTATTTTTGTTTTATAACACTGTTTTCTGTGGCACAAAAATCTACATTTTTTCTGATTTGAATTGGATTTTTTTATATTTTTTGTCTTTTTCTTTTTGAAAAAAATCCAACAAATTTGTTGGATTTTTTTTTTTTGATTTTTTTCAAAAAGAAAAAGACAAAAAGTATAAAAAAATCCAATTCAAATCAGAAAAAAATGTAATTTTTGTGCCACAGAAAACAGTATAAGTTTCGATTGTATATTTTATTTTCAGTTTCTTCTGACAAGTCGACGTGCACGGTTGCACTACATAATTAGTTTTTTTTTCTTTAAAGTGTTGTGTTTCATTATAATGTTTTTCGATTTGTTAAAGTAAATAATTTTAAATTTAAGTATATAATAATAATTATTAACTTATTTAGTGATCGCGATGTACAAATTTGGACTAAAAAGGTAATAGAGATCGGTCTCACAATGGCGTCGTCGCGAAATACATTTACGTTGTAAATTTTCAATGAATTTTTTTTTTCAAGATCTCAAAACATTTATATTTTGTTTCTTATTTTATTCTGTTCTCTCGAAAATAAAATTTAAACAAAAATCTACATCTCAAAAATGCCCTTAAATTTTTCTATTTTCATTTCTATTTTTGTCATTTCGGATTCACGGGCAAATATTTTATGTCGCACAATTTTTGTCCGTGATTCCGAAATGACAAAAATAGAAATGAAAATAAAAAAATTTAAGGGCATTTTTGAGATGTAGATTTTTGTTTAAATTTTATTTTCGAGAGAACAGAATAAAATAATACAAAAATTTAGGTGTTTTCATTTAATATAAAGGTTTAAATTAACAATATAAATCTATTGGCTGGTGCTACACGAGATTTTAATTTCTGGTTTCAAACTAAGTCGTAATAGATTTTTTATTGTTAATTTAAACCTTTATATTAAATGAAAACACCTAATTTTTTGTATTATTTTATTCTGGGGTGGCATGTTGTAACATCACTTTTTTCGATATTTATCGAACATTATATCTCTTTTTCCTAAAATAAAATTGCTTGCTATTTCGCTTTTCAATTTTGCTTTCTATATTGCGATCGCACGCTACTAGAATAAATTGTATATTTATCTCTTTTTTGTCTTTCGATAAAGTATCACTCATAAAAAACGTAGGTGATGGAATAAGAGTAAAGCGACATAATGTTTCATTCGAACAAATAGAGATCGCAATAGAAACAATGCAATTGATAAATGAAAAAACCTTAAATTTTATTCGTGATGAAAGAGATGTAAATTTTGATAGTATCGAAAAAAGTGATGTTACAACATCCCACCCCTGTTCTCTCGAAAATAAAATTTAAACAAAAATCTACATCTCAAAAATGCCCTTAAATTTATTTATTTTCATTTCTATTTTTGTCATTTCGGATTCACGGACAAAATTTTATGTCACACAATTTTTGTGCGCACAATGCAGATTAAACGTTGAAATATGGTTTACTGGGTTACGTTTAAAATTATTTTGCTTTCAACGTTATCATATTTTTTTTTACTGGGAAACGAAGAAAGTAATGGACTCTGTGATGCCTCGTGTGGCACTGAGCAATGGTTTCTGTGATACCTCGTCTGAACATTGGGTATTATGTTAACAGTGCGAGGGGCCGTTTTTGTACATGCAAAATTTCTAAATGACATATGCAATATTTTATATTTATTGTGGTAAAGCAATTTTATTTTTGTGTAATCAAAAAAAATTAAAAAATTCAAAGTTCGATTTAAGGAAATTAATCAAATTAAACTACAAAATAGGATTAAATTATGGATAGTCAAGTATGCAAATTAAACAAATAAATACAATATACATGAATAATATGTAATTCTATAATTTTCGAAAATGCGTCATACACATTATTTAAAAAAAACATTTCACAGCCTCCATTTGATGGGGAACTTCTTGATATTGTGGATAATGCATGGAGGCAAGATGAATTGCCATTTGATCAAATAATTGTACCAGCCGAAAAATTACCAGATCCCGAAGCTGATAGTACTGATTCGCATTTAACTTTGAAAGAGCAGGTTAGTTGAAATGTCACAAAACCTCCCACTTTTACTTATTTAATTAGCATAATATGTTAATATTAGCTTAAATAAAATTCAAATGAAAACGTAAATAACATTACATTCCTAAAAAGTTATTTGTACATATTTTCTATAAATAATTTGACTAATATCGTTTGCTTGGTTCTTTCTTAAGGAACAAAAATGGACTGATCTAGCTTTGCCTCAACTTACACCTGAGACAACCACTCCAGACCAAATTAATGTCGGTTCTTAAATAAATTTAAATAATAAAAAGTGTAGTTGTGTTTTAAAATATACAATAAGTTTTTATTTTTGATTAAAGAACACTTGCAAGTGCTACAAAAATACAAAATACCTAGCTATATAAAATGAACCGTAATTTACATTCCCCGTCACAATTAACCGAATTTTCACGTGATTTTGATGAGGAACCAGAAACAATTTTCTCTAAATTAGTTAACAAATTAACAAGTGCATATAATAATAATTATAACAATCTGAATATAAACTCACCATCATTAATAGTAAGTAGTTCAAATAGTGACATTCCAGTTAGTAGTGGTCATGTGTCAATGACACGAGATGAAAACCAAACAGCTTCTCAGCCATCAGTTGGTGATTCGAACGAAACCGGATGTGGTAGTATAAATAGTTTAAATAACTTAGTTGAATCTGATTCATCATCTGATCTAGATAGTAAATTTGACTGTGATGAATTTTGTAAAGATGAAATAATGGCCGAAAATGTATCCGATCGTACGCCATTAAGTGTATTGCAAAGAATAAGTAACCTTGTTGCGTTGCGGAGTAATGTAAGTACATAATATAGAATTAAAATATTGACGATTTTATCTTTAATTGCGGTTTCTTTACAAAATGTATAGAATCTGCACAGTTACAAAGATACAGAACTACAAAAATTTTGGATGCCTGATGATAAATCGAAAGAATGCTACGAGTGTTCAGTTAAATTTTCAACATTCCGCCGTAAACATCATTGCCGGTTATGTGGACAAATATTTTGTTCAAAATGTTGCAATCAAGTTGTACCTGGTAAAATCATTAAATGTTCAGGTACGTAGTTCTCCACAACTTATCCTTACATTTATACAATCGATTATTTGAATGATAGCTTTCCTGTCCATCACATTCTAGATCATTTAAAAGTGTGCACATACTGTTCAAAAATAGTTCTAAGTTATTTACGATCTTCCGATCTCAACACTGATCTGAAATCCGACCTCCAAGCATTGAAAGAAGACCTCTCAAATAAATTATCAGTAAAATCGGGCTCACAATCAAATTTACTGGAAGAAACCAATTCCAATCTCTACAATTTAAACGAAAAGCGAAAATTTTCAATTGGCTATCAAGAAGAACGATTAGCAACTATAACCACAATGGGCCTTTCGAATGCAGATCGCAAATCAATATTACAGCAATCAAATTCATTGAAGCTGCTTCACGAAGACATGTTCAAAATTTTACCCAATCAAAATCGTGGAGCAGATTTGATCAATTATTTGATTGTAAATCACAAATCATCGAATAAAATTCAGGCAGTTGCCATATTAAATGCTATGATTGATGCTGGATTCCTAATATCGTTGATTCAATCCCCAAGCGAATCGGTTAGCAATGAATTTGACGAGAGTTATTTATATAAATTGCTTAGAAAAGATGGTAATTTGACCACCCTAGCCAATAGTAATTCATTTCAGTTAGATTTAAATATCGAGTCTAATTCTGTGCAACTAAGTCGGCCCAACTATGATAGTCTTCCAAGTCGGTCGACCCAATTTTCTGTCGATATGGACGATCTTGTACAGGAGATGACAGAATGTCAATTGAAGAACAATTTAATGTCAAGTGCTGGTTCAAAACCTCTACTTGAAGGGTTTTGTGATCACGAAGAAATTTTATTGGAACAATTGTTGCGTACTGAAAATCTCGATCCGTCTTGGAATAAAATATTAATTCAACATTGTGCTCGTGTAGCAAATACACTTCGGCCTGAATTGTGTGGCACCCAACTAATGGATATAAGACATTTCGTAAACTTCAAAAAAGTTCCTGGTGGTCAGCGGTGCGAATCAACAATTGTTGGTGGAGTTGTTTTTACAAAAAATGTTGTACACAAAGAAATGGCAACCCGAATAAAAAATCCGCGGATCTTACTGCTGCAGTGCGCAATTGTTTATCAAAGAGTTGAAGGGAAATTAGTTCGAATAGAAACTTTATTATTGCAAGAGAAAGAATATTTACGAAACGTGACCGCGAGAATTTTGAGTTTAAAACCAAACGTTGTTTTGGTACATAAAAATGTTTCCGGTATTGCACAGGATA
Source organism: Nephrotoma appendiculata (assembly GCA_947310385.1). Classification (NCBI taxonomy): domain Eukaryota; kingdom Metazoa; phylum Arthropoda; class Insecta; order Diptera; family Tipulidae; genus Nephrotoma; species Nephrotoma appendiculata. The sequence continues at coordinate 107,982,093 of OX371225.1, forward strand.
TGTTGCGTGAACATGGAATTACTTTAGTGTTGGATGTGAAACAATCGGTTTTGGAAAGACTAGCTTTAAATCTACAATGTGATATTGTTAGCTCTATTGATTCTAACATTGGCCAACCAAAACTAGGCGTTTGCGATTTATTTTATATTAAAAGTTTCAGTGACGGTAACGGTATTTTAAAGTCTCTAATGTTTTTCGAAACATCATCAAATCCACGCGGATGCTGTGTCCTTTTACGTGGTGGTAATATTAATGAACTGGCACGAGTTAAAAAAGTTGCATCGTTTTTGTTGTTCGTCCGATATAATTGGCGCTTGGAACTATCATTTCTTCTGGATGAATATGCGCGACCACCATCCCCAAAGCCCAGTATATTTGATTCAAAAGAACAATCTCCATCAGATGATACGTCTCTTGACCAACACGACAAACTGCAACACCAAAAGTCCATCGCTCAACTAATTAAAAAACCTAGTATAAAAAAAAGTGAAGAAAAAATTATAAACAAAGAAAATGTTCAGGATTTTTCTGATCCATTGCGAGCAGAAGATACAACTGCATTGAATAAAAACGATAACCTAACTAATTTAACTGTGGAAACTCCCTACGATAATCGATTTCGTACCGCATTAAATTCAACTATATTAACAATTAGTCCCAACTTAACCTTTCCCTTACCGTTTCTAGAAACAGAACCAGGAAAGAAATGTAGTTTACGTTGCCACTTTCCAAATGAAATTTTTTACTCAAAGCAATGGTCAGAGAATTTAGAAAAACCTATTTCCCACGAAAACTACTTAGAACTTGCAAATATTGAATTAATACCAGAACATGAATTCGTGCGTCATAAAATAACAACGCCAATAGATAATCGCGAATTTCAAACATTATTAGCCAATTTCAGAGCTGGTGGGGGACGTTTTCCAAAAAAAACCCGAATGAAAATTATAACTAAATCTTTAAATGAATCGTTTCTTCATACTCCAAAAAAACCAATTGAGGAGGTTGTTTATCATGACGCATTGGATATTTATAATCACCAAAGACTGCCAGTTTTATTTTGTAGCTACTATTATAATCCTAAAACAGCATCATCATTTTGTGCTTCTCCATCACTGTTGAATATGTCATTCTATGGGCAAAATGATATTATGCTGGGTTCCTTTCTCGAACGTTACTGTTTCCGCACTTCGTATATTTGTCCATCGTGTAATTTACTTATGCTGGATCATATACGGCGGTACGTTCATTCAAATGGATGTATTTTAGTAGCGCTTAGTGAAGAATCTAAAAAAGGTGAAGGAACTTCAGAAATTCATATGTATTCGTTCTGTACAATTTGTCAAAAGCAAACGAAAAGTGTACCTTTGTCAAAAGATACATGGTGCTTATCCTTTGCGAAATATTTAGAGTTAAGATTTCACGGACATGCATACAAACGAAGAAATATTGAAGATGATGATCATATTTGTGATCATTCGTTACACCGCGATTATATTCAATATTTTTCATATAACGGGATATGCGCGAGTTTTGAATATTCATCAGTAGAAACCTGGGAGATTACTTTACCATCTCTTATTATTAAGCTGAAACCACCAAAGCCAATAAACAAGCCACAAGTTATTGAAGAGATAAAAAATTTTGCGATGAAAGGATATGAGGTTTACGCAAAAATTTATGATAAGCTTGCGCTAATTTCAAGTGATGATGAAAATCCGATGATGGCAACCTTAAAGGTGCTTGTCAACCGTGATCAAATGATATTTCGATCAAAGGTTGAGAAAGTTCACACGGTTATGACAGATATTGGGGTGACTTGTTATGATATTAGTAATGTTGTTTTTATGATGAAACGAGCATTAGCGGAAAGCATTGAAATTTGGGGGCCTAAACTGCATGAAGCAAGTATGCAGTCGCAGCAGAACTTAACAAAAATACAGAAAACTGAAAATTGTTTTATATGTACGGAAGAATTGTTGCATTCCGAATTGGAAAATCACGATGAAAATAAGCGAGATTTGAATGAGAATGCCAGTGTAAATGCTGCCGATGGTCGTGAATCAGTTGAAGAAATTATAAGCGGTTCCGAAAAAACGAATCCTAATTTAGACAAAAAAGGCATCAGAAGTTTGTTAAGTCAATTAATTCCTTCTACTACTAATCAAAATAATTCAATTCCATCGCCTCTCCCTTCGAACGAATACTACACCCTTCCACTTGGGCAATTTCCAGTCTTGATTCGGGAAAATGATATTAGTTCAATTATTGCGTATTCCTTAATATCAAATGAGTATTTAAAATTAATTGAAAATCTTAATTCCGAGTATGCCAGTGATACTAATAATAGTCCACATTTGAAGCGAAAATCACAGGACGTTAGCTCAGGTGGAAACGAAAATACCGACCAACCAAAGGAGGCTAGTGGTGGCGAAAAGGAGAAAAAGACTAAATCGAACGCTTATATTTCGATAAGTTTTCAAGACCTTACATCACAATTTATGTGTAAAATTTATTTTCCCAAGGAATTTGACCAACTGAGAGTAAATTTTTTAAAGACTCCAGATGATAATACAACTACTCAGGAAGCACCGGCTAAACACTCATCGTTTGACCGTAAATTAAGCAATAACAGTTTAAACTTAAGTAAAGGTCGGGAGGGTAATGATGTAGATGAAATTAGACGATCTTTTGTTCGATCGCTTTGTTACAGCCATTTCTGGGAAGCAAGAGGCGGTAAGAGTGGTTCCAAATTTAGCAAAACATCTGACGATCGTTTTATACTGAAAGAAATGAGTAAACAGGATGTGGCTATTTTTGAAAACTTTGCACCGAATTATTTCGATTATATAAATCAATGTCTTCAATTGAATCAACCAACGTTACTGGCAAAAATTTTAGGAGTCTTTCGTGTTACCATAAAAAAACGGGAGTAAGTGACCAGTTTATTTAAAAGCGCCAAATTTATCTATTTCTTATTTTTTCTTTATATATTCTAGCTCTGTTCAAGATAAATCTATTTTGGTTATGGAAAACTTATTTTGCGATCGGATAATAGAAAATAAATTTGATTTGAAAGGGTCAGAACGTAATCGCCTCGTCGATCCGAATAATCAAAATGGTGAAATTGTTCTTTTAGACGAGAATTTGATACAAATGTCCTGGTCAAAACCCTTATATATATTAGGACACAGCCGAACTATTCTCAGACAATCAATTAACCGTGATTCATCATTTCTAGAGAAGAATGGTGTTATGGATTATTCTTTATTAGTAGGGCTAGACAAAAATGAAAAATTGTTAGTGTTAGGTATTATCGATTATATTCGAACCTATACATTAGACAAAAAACTAGAATCTTTAGTAAAACAATCTGGGCTCTTGGGAGGACAAGGAAAATTACCAACAATTATTTCGCCAAAGTTGTATAAACAAAGGTTTATAGAGGCAATGGATAGGTATTAATTTTAAATAGTCAAATACTAATAATCTAAAAATATTTTAAAACATTTATTTTCTCAGGTATTTCCTCATTGTACCGGATAGATGGGAAGGACTCGGGAAAAAATAATTGTTTTTATATTTTACTTAATAAAAACCAGTTAAATTATTATTAATTTATATTTTGTTTAATAACAGTAATAATTACATTTGTTAAAATATTAAGATGAATAAACTATCAAGTTCTCATTTACATTTATATTTTGGTGCGTTTTTTCTGTTTTTTTGTATCGCATATTTATGCGGTTTATATTGGGAGTCGTAAGGCGAAATTCCATTACTGCGGCTTTTGTTTTTGTGCAGAAAACCAGAAAGAGATAATATCAAAAATCCGACAGAGACGGACTATTTTTATTTTATAGCGAAATTTTAAGGGGAATATTTGACAACTACGAAATTATAACAAAAATTAGTTGAAAAATGAAAAATATTGTTAAATCAAATTCATTTATATCTCTACATTACTAAAAACCTAAATATTATTTGTAGGCATCATTTTATTATGTTTTTTAATTATTTCCTTTCAATAATTAAAAACTAAGAAAACGCTTTTCTATAAAAAAAGTTAGGGGAATATTTGACCGCGTTTGTAACATAACCTTAAAAATATCACATGCATTAAAATTATGTAATACAAAATAAATAATTGTCGCCCTCTGTAACACAGTGCTTGCTGTGTGTATAGAGGGTCTCGGGTTCGATTCCCGGTGGTAACAAAAGTTACGACTGGATACACATAAAAATATAATATAATAAGATTGATAAATACATTTGTCTGGTCGACCTAAGCAAATGAAATAAAAAAAAAATAAATAAATAATAAAAATTAAATATTGTAAAATATTTTGGTTTGAACATTAATACAAATTTATAATGAAAACGCGATTTATATCACACTCCACCAAACATATAAAATGTATGAGCCAAGTGCTCACCATAACTGAGAGTGGGGGTATTTTTCATTTTGGTTGCCATAAAAAATACTTCGATCCCGGCCTCTCCACCTGCCATTAACATCGAGTTATACCATTAATTTTAGGCCAGTTTTAGGTGGAGACACTAAATGTCAACGACTTGCCAGATGTGTTCACATCAAGTAAAACAAATTTTAAAATAATTTCGTTTTGTGTGATTCTTGTAATTATATTTAAAATGAACCAAAAACAAGATACTTTAAAATTAATTAATATATATATATAAATAAAGAATGGAATATTAATTCTAAATTATTCCGGAGAATTGATATAAAAAACAACGTATATAGGCAAATAGCGGCTGAAATGGAATCGGACGAAGACCTTATTAAAAAATAAAAATAAAAATTCTTCGTTCGTGCTACACATCAGAGAAAAAAAAAATCGAAGCATCAAAAAAATCTGGAGCTGTGGCACTATTCCTGTTTTCCCTGGGAATAGGGAATTGGGAAAAATATTTTCATAGCATTTTTGCCTAAATTATGATTTTCTGGCCTACTGTTGGAATTAGTTTGGTGTAAATGTTTTCGAAGCAAAGTTGATTGGGAAACTTTTGTTCCATAAAATTTTTATAGGCAAAAATAATTCCCAATATATCTTTGTTTCAAAAATATTTACACCCAACTAATTCCAACAGTAGGCCAGAAAAATATAATTTAGACAAAAATGCTATGAACGTATTTTTCCCAATTTCCTATTCCCAGGGAAAATCAGAATAGTGCCACTGGTCTGGATAAAATTCGAGAACCATCCTTATTTTATTACAATGAAATGTCCTTTTTGGATAAATGTATTGTTTATAGGAAAGGCCAACATAATTTAAATGTAAGTTCATTTTAATATTTAGCATTCAATATTTTTAAATGTTTTTGTTTATAGATCCCTGAAACTAACTTAGAGGATTTGCAAGTTACGGATATTTTGAAATCCTACGACGAAAGCGCTCTCGATAATACCGAAATTATTGAACCGCCTCCAAAAAAACAACGAGATTTGCCGCCCGATTCCTCTTCCATAGATTTTGATGGTGCCCTCAACAGATTTATATCCGGAGTAAACACTACCGAACCAGAAAAGGATGAGTTCGACATATTCGGACATTCCATCGCTTCGCAGCTACGTAAGTTACCAGAAGTTCACGCATTGCAATTTATGGCGGCTATTAAGCAACAGTTTACTCTTGAAGAAATGCCTTCCCGCATAACGGTATTCTGCTTTTTAATTCCCGGTTCCACCTATAAAAAATTGTCAAAAGAAAATATTAGTTATAAAAAAATAAAAATAAATATTATATATGTACAATGTACATATATAGTTTAATGCACACAGTACTCACCAAAGCCTAAATTTCTTCGAATTGACTTACATGGATTCTAGTAAAATTCTGAAAATCGTTACCAGAACCCCAGTTTAAATCTTTTAAAAGATGCATTTCGATGTCGTGATCCCCCCGTTTAATTAAAAAAGGATTAACCTAAAACACTGGCTGCTTTCGTTTCTTTGTCGCTTCTTCATTTTTTAATTTAATTTCGTCAAGTTTCTTTAACTCACACAAAATTTTCAACCCGAGCGCAATTTTAATTTTTTTTTTAGAAAGCAATTTCACAATAGATTTTTAATGTAACAAAACAATCGACGTTTTTGAATAATAACACAAATGATTTTTAAACGTCAAATGTATGGTACGTTTACCGCACACGACGCCATTTTTATTATTTTGTATACCAGTTATGTAAATGTTATGGCAGACAATTATGTCAGGTGGAGAGGCCGGGTGAAGGGGAAAGAAACGAGGAAAGAATCATGACGAAAGAGGCAAAGTGTGGAACTGTGGTATTTGCGTAAAATTTTGTTTTTTGATTTAAGCCGCAGCACACGAATGCAAATACATACCAACATTGGCGTATTTGTCCAAATAACAAATCGTGTAGCCACAAAACAAATGGCAAACTCTAATCAAGGTTACATTTGTCCAACATTGGTGCATATTCCCGCAATCGGCGGTTTTTCAAAAAAGATCAAAGCTCTGGTGTAAACCCATTATAAACCACGACTATAATACCAATATTTGTTTGATAGCTATTATACTTCAATAGCAAAATAGTACGTGATAAAGTATTATAGTTTGAGTTTACACCAACAGACTTTTTGTTACATACTTTTATCCTACTGGTGTAAACGGGGTATTATTTTAGTTTGACCCTCGCCACACTTTGATTCTTGTGTCGTGATTCCATGATTTCAAAAAATCGAATGTTGCTGAAAAAAGGATCAAAAATTTCTTCACCAAAAAATTAGTTTGTGGGAGAAGGGGAAGGAAACGAGGAAAAGATCATGACGAAAGAATCAAAGTTTGGAACCACAGATTTACAGAGCATACCCAATAGAATTCCTTATGACTTTTCTTACAGAAAAGTATGAAAAAAACAACTTGAGAATTTTTTTTTTTCTCAAGTTTTATTTTCATACTTTTCTGTAAGTAAAAAGTCATAAGGAATTCTATTGGGTATGCTCTGCAAGAATATTAGTTCATGGGTAGTTTTGGATATATACGAACGGGTTTAACAACAAATAAAATAAAATTTTATAAATGAAATAAATAAAGAAAAGATATAAAATAATACGAACGTGTTTCATTATATTGATTATTTATGTTATAAAAAACATAACAATTACAGAGTCGCCAATAATAAGATGACGTACTCATTTTGTCAAACGATTAGGATTCAAAGATGCATTTGAAATCGTGTCTGATGAAGTTACTTAAAGTCGCATACGAATAACATGTGATAGAGCTCAAGGAAAGCTTAGGTTATACCAGGAGGCCTATGTGAATTAGGTATGAAAAGTTTCAATATGCAGGACCAGTTTCTACATCTTTAGACCTAAATCAAAAGTTGACATAAATTATGGCGATATTAGGAAGCGGCTGGAAGCTAGATGTTTGCAACACAGGTAACGGGTTTGTCATATAGCTGGTGTGCTCAGTAGATTTAATAGTAATCCGGGAAAGGCACACTGGACAGCAGCAAAACGTGTTCTCAGGTATCTAAAAGGAACAACTGATGCTAAGCTGGAGTTTGGTAGCGATGATTCATCGGTTGTTGGGTATTCTGATTCAAACTGGGCCGGAGACTGTTCAAGATGTAAGGAGTGTTACGGCCATCGAACCAAACAAGTATCTGAATAGAGGTTCAGTCAATTACTTTTCAGTTTCGACTCAATTTCGTTATTTTGTGGTTTTATTCCAATTCAATATGTAATGCAACTGTAATTTGTATAAAAAGGGGCTCGTCTATTAGAAAACAAACAGAATAAATAACTTGTTGTCATTTGGGTTACTGACCTACATAATTTTAAAAATATTAACCTGTTTAATACCGTAAACAGTTCGATGTATAAATAAATGCATTTGTATTGTATATACTTATAGCAATGTTGTATAGGACACAGAATTGCATTATATACAAAATTAACAAGTAAAAACACACCAAAAACAATATCTGTTGAGATCATTTGTGCTGAGAGTTCTAACCGAAAACATCGCAAGCTAATTAGTAAATATTTAATTTATAAAAAATTATCATTTTATAAATACTTCCGAGTTTTTTGTACGGGTTCAAATAGCGTACGCCCAAACAATATTGGCCAAACTACTAGTGCAAACTTCATATAAGGGTAAGAAAAAAGAACTGTTTTTTTATTAGTATAAATAGAGCAACCATGTGTAAGATATTAGATACAATCGTTTATCAACCTTTTTTACTTTAATATATAGATTCATACTTCTGTAACATAAGCCCACGAGGTATTAGTTGGCCTCTCAGACTTTGTTTGGTTTAAATATCACAAAAACCAAACAATAAAAAAATTCTCATATATTTTTTTGCTGCCAAGAATTATCAAAAGCTCATTACTCCAAACCAATTGAAGAAATACAGCTGGACAACAAATTATTTCTACTTGACCTGGTCGAAAAAAGGGCAAAAAAATCTCAAGCTAATCCAGGGTATAAATTAATATCGTGCGATAAATTTTAGTTCAAATTATTAACAGCGCAACCCCAATAGAATTACCTTTTCCTTACAGAAAAGTATGAAAAAAATTTGTGATTTTTGTTTTTTCTCAAGTTTTATCATACTTTTCTGTAAGGAAAATGTTAAAGGAATTCTATTGGGGATGCGATGTAGTTGAATTTTTTTTTTATTATAAATTAAAAATAATATAAAAAAAAATATTGAAGCATGTTAGAATTGTGTATTAAGGAAAATTCTTAAATCATGAGAATAGAAAATAGTAATGTGTCAATGTTGTTTTTTTACAAAAAAATAGTGTTATTTTTTTAGATAGATTTACTTTTTAAGCGCGCACAACCACAAGGAGTACTCTTTGGAAGCATTGTCTGGTGAGATTTCTCTCTTTTTTCTACAACCATATTTTTTTGTTTTGAAACTAAATCTAAATAACCCTCCAAACATTGCGTAACTTTTACGTACAGTTTACGAAGACTTGTTTATACTAAAGTCCTCGTAAATGTTACGCATATACGTAAAGAAAAAGTTGTGTAAACGAATACTTCGTCACAAGAGAAATGAAACTATTTTACGAAGACTTGTATATGTGTTGGTAACAATAATTGTCTTCGCAAATTCCGCGAGTTAGCGTAAAGTTAACGAACGGTTTAAACATGTGAATGCGAACATATTTCATTTCGGGTTTTGCACGTTTTTACGCGGGATTTATTACCATTTTAGATTATTTTTTTAATAAATATTTTTTCGAAAAATAAAAAAACCGAGAATTCTTTTCCAATGTTATTTTTTTTTTATCTTGATTAAATTTATACTTATTACGATAAATATATACATATTAACATTTTAATAAGATTGATTAACAACAAGTGATATGGGTTTTTACCTTTTATAAGCTCCATGATATAGTATCCCTTTACAGCAATATTGCTATGTTGGCCATGCCATGAAAATGTTGATGCTGCTTCGTCTGTGATGATATCCTTCAAACAACCTCTCAAATGTTTTTGAAGTGATAAATCACTAATTGCTTTAAAGTGACTGGTCTATAAAAGGTTCGAAAATAAATTATATAAACTTTGTTATTCAGGATGTTAAAATTTAATGTTGCTTACCAAAATATTTTCCTTTTCTAAATTAGTTTTAACTTCACATTCCAGAGCTTTAAATTGTTTTGGTGATGTGGCTGGTATATTTAAAATATGACACTGCTCTATATTTACTAAAATTATTAGTTATTTTTAATTAAACACAAAAAAACAAAATGGAGATCACAAACGTAATATATTTCACTAAACAACTTATCCGAATGAAGCACGTATAAAAATATTACATTTGTATACCATATGCGAATACCATACGAAATAAAAACATATATAAATAAAAACAAACGAAATAGTTGTACGTGTATTGGTATTCCATTGTTAATGAGGGTACGTAAAGTTTACGTTTTCGTAAAGAATTTAATGTATACATTTTTTTGTTGGGAGGGAAATTATTACTTTTTTCGACCGTCTCATGTAAAACAAACTTTTATGCATATGTATATGGGGATTTACAGGATTTATATTACACATAATTGATCATTATATAAAGAAATTTAAAGAAATTTTAATTTGTTAAAGAAATTTTTTCATGTTGCATTTGTTGTATTTTTTTTTAATAATATAAAATTTCAAATATAAATATGAAATAACTTGTGTTTAAAACCACGTACAAATAGAGTTTGTTCTGCCATAAATCGAAGTCCTTGGTGACAAAAAGAGGCCCCCTGGCCGATGAGTTGTACCCGAATATGAGATTACGTGCGTCACCGGGGCTGGCAGTAACAGGAGGAGCAAGAACGTAAAACTCCAGGAAACAACAAAACAACAAACTGTATCTTTTTCTACAAACTACAACATAGGCTGATTATATAAGATTGTCGTTGGCAGTTCAAGAGTTACTGTGGCTTAAAAATCGGGAAAAGGAATTACTCCCTGGAACACCAAAATGAACTGTACTGTATTGAGATAATAAGGGGCCATCGATCTAGCCAACAGTAATGCTCATCATCCGAGAACAAAACACATCGATACAATTCATCATTTTGTTCGAGATCAAGTTAATCAAGGAGTTGTTGACCTTCAGTATGTTGCAACTGGGACCATGATTGCCGATGCAATGGCGAAACCTGTATCATCCAGACGTAAAATTTCCTGTTTCAAGTCTATGGGGTTGGAGCTCAAAAAAATTATTTTTTTAATTTTGATCAGCTCTTTCGGTTCGGTTCCGCCTTTTACTGAACAATCACAATGTTTTCAGTTTTCCATACATTTTGACATATTTAACTTAAAGGTCGGAACGAAAAGAAAACTATGTGCCTCGGCCTAAACTTTGCTTCGTCTGTTATACTTTGCTTCGCCTGTTCAAAAAACAAAAGGTATCATACCGGAAAATGGTAAAATTCTAAATGACAACTACCTTAAAAATAAAAATTAATTTACCAAAATTAAAGATAAATAAACAAGGTTCATGTTCATGAGAATGAAAATTTAATTTTCTGCCGCAATTACGAGATATAGATTCCCATAGCATTCGTATGAGTGTTTTTTTGTGTTTACGTTATTTGGGCCTGCATACATACTAAGTGCATATATTGAAAGACGGCCGTATACACATACATCCCAAGTATAACAAGACGAAACTCAAAATTGAGCTATCGTATTTGCCTTCGAAATATTAGAAAAAAGTCAAAGAATCAATACTTTAATATTGATGCGTATATGTATGTATACTGTCCCAAGTATAACAAAAAGAAACAAAATACTTCTACCAGTGCCTATGTATGTGTATACGGCCGTCTTTCATTATATACGCTTTGTATGTATGCAGGCCTAAATAATGTAAACACGAAAAAAACACTTTCATACGAATGCTATGACAATTTTCTGTTTAATTTTTTTTTTGACTTTATCTATTTATATCTCGTAATTGCGGCAAAAAATTAAATTTTCATTCCCCTGAGCACTGAGAATACTCTTCTTCCATACACACAAACTTTGAATCGTGTGTTATACGACGTTCAACAAATAAAAGGCAGCATGCCGGAAAATGGTAAAATTCTAAATGAAATCTACCTTAAAATTAAAAAACGATTTATCAAAAATAATGAAAAATAAACAAAGTTCGTGCTCAGGGGAATGAAAATTTAATTTTTTGCCGCAATTACGAGATATAATAAATAAAGTCAAAAAAAATATTGAACAGAAAATAGTGTTTTTTCGTGTTTACATTATTTGGGTCTGCATACATATAAACCGTATTTTTTATATTTTTCTTCTACTTGGCCGTATACATACACGCAGTGCTTCTACGTATCGTTTTGGGGGGCGAAGTCCGAGATTCATACCTCCTCGCGGTGCTCTCTGGGTAACGCTAAATGAATCAGGCGGTGCAGTGGAGACGAGCAGACTAAATCCTGTTTATAGTCATGGACACTACATGTCAGGGCGGGTTATTGGCGCCTCAAAACCAATACCAAATCAGCGTCTGTTCTCCAGGTTAGGTGCGGCTGAAGCGGGCGTCTGTCTTGTATCAAGCGGCTCGCTATATAAATGTGTTCAAGGTAGGACTGGATGCTATAAGATTCTCACCAGTACGTGACCCACACACGTAACAAGCGGGTTGAGCGGCAGGCCAACAACCTTCCCTCATAAAAACCATTTAAGTTATGAACCCTGAACAAAGGCCTTGGATCACCATATCGGACTCATTACAAACTCGACCTCGGAAATTGTACACGGACAACGCTTTAAAAATGGGAACATGGAACGTGCTTAGCCTTTTAAGACCTGGAGATCTCCAGAACCTTTCGAACCAAGCAAAAAGTTACACTTTAGACGTACTTGCACTACAAGAGCTTAGATGGTCTGGGAGTGGGATCCATGACACCACCAATGGTTACACTCTTCATTACAGCGGCCATCAGAATGGAGGAGAATTTGGAGTTGGCTTCCTCATCCATCGGCGCGTGAAGCACCATATCATCGATTTCCGCCCTATCAACATGCGGATATGTACGGTCAGACTTCGCACTAAGAAATTTAACATCACGATCGTTAATGTGCATGCACCCACCGAAGATAAATCTGGTGACATCAAAGATCTCTTCTTTGTCGAGCTCGAGGAATTCATCAACAACATACCGCACCACGACATTAAAACCATCGTGGGCGACTTTAATGTAAAAACTGGTAGAAGTGCAGAAAATACTTCGCATATCGGTCCTAACAGCCTGCGCCTAACTAGTAACAACAACGGCCAACGTGTCACCGACCTGGCAATAATGTACAACTTAGTTGTATCAAGTACGTTTTTCCCCCATAAGAAAATCCACAAAGTAACGTGGAGATCGAATGATGGAAGAACGAAAAACCAAATCGATCACGTCATGGTGTCCAAGAGACACTCCACCAGCATATCTGACGTTAGATCTTACAGAGGTGCAGATATGGACAGCGATCATGTGCTTGTCATATTTAAATATAAGTGCAAACTGTCATCAACCTTCAATAGACAAGCACAAAAAACCGTTCGATGGAATGTCGATGCTCTAAAAGACCAAGCGTCACTGCAGAGTTACCAATCAGCTGTCACTAACTATTTAGAGCGGCCCAGCAACAACGAAGGAGCTCCTCCTAATATCCAGGAGCAGTGGCACGCTATACAGCCATAACCACCGCGGCGCAAAACACTATCGATAGAAGACCGCCGAGATCCCGCAATGATTGGTTCGATGATCAATGCCGCCTGGTCGTCGAAAATAAAGGAAAGATTCGTGAAAAATGGTTGGCTCGCAACACGAGAAGCACTTAGTTAAATATAAGTGCAAACTGTCATCAACCAAGCGTCACTGCAGAGTTACCAATCAGCTGTCACTAACTATTTAGAGCGGCCCAGCAACAACGAAGGAGCTCCTCCTAATATCCAGGAGCAGTGGCACGCTATACAGTCAGCCATAACCACCGCGGCGCAAAACACTATCGATAGAAGACCGCCGAGATCCCGCAATGATTGGTTCGATGATCAATGTCGCCTGGTCGTCGAAAATAAACGAAAGCTTCGTAAAAATAGGTTGGCTCGCAACACGAGAAGCACTCAAGCAGAATACCTTCGCGCAAGGAAAGCCACGATTAAATACCTTCGACAAAAGAAACGCGATCATATGAGGTCATGCATTGAAAACATCAGCTTCCAAGCGGAAGTAGGAAATTCAAGAGATTGTTTTGCTAATGCCAGGAATCTCACTAAAGACTTCCACCCAAGAAGTACAGCCATAAAAGACAGAAATGGAGAATTGAGAACAAACGTGGCTGATGTTCTCTCAGTATGGCAAACCTACTTTCAAAGTCTGCTAAACCGGAATGACGAAGTAACCCCCATTAGAGCAATAGCTCCGCCAGGTGAAGAGGTCTTTGTCGAATATCCCACAGTAGAGGGAGTAGACGCAGCTATTAGTCGATTGAAGAACGGCAAGGCACCCGGTTTCGATGGAATCCCCGCAGAATTGATTAAACTCGGAGGCGCTACTCTTGCAACAAGTTTATACGATCTCGTCGTTTGTATTTGGGACCAAGAAGAGTTGCCGGAGAATTGGAAGACCGCACTCATATGTCCGTTGCATAAAAAAGGCGACCGTCTTAAATGTGAAAACTTTCGTGGCATAGCTCTATTGAACACTGCTTACAAAGTGTTGGCTAATGTTGTACTTGCCAGGCTCATCCCTTTCGCCGAAAACATCATTGGCGACTATCAGTGTGGCTTTCGTACCAACTGATCGACCACTGATCAGTGTTTTACCATGAGGATGGTCTTGGAAAAATGTTGGGAGTATAACATAACCATTCATCAACTATATATAGACTTCTGGCAGGCATATGACAGTATAAACTGCGACAACCATTGGGCCGCGCTCATATCGTTTCTCTGTGTAAATTAACAACGTCGGGATCTGCATGTAGAATTGTAATTGAAGGAACTGTTTCAGACTCTTTTCAAATAACATCTGGTGTTCGACAGGGAGATGCACTCGCGCCTGTGCTGTTCAATTTGGCGCTTGAGTACGTAGTGAGGAAAAGCAACATTGAAACTTCGCGCTGTATATTCAATAAATCAGGCCAAATTCTTGGATATGCAGACGATATCGTGCTTCTTGGCCGAAGACCTAGCGACATCAAGGACAGTTTCATACCGCTCAATCGCTGCGCAAGAATACTTGGTTTGGAGGTGAACAGTACCAAAACGAAATTCTTAACAACACCCAGGAACATCTCCATGGCAAATCTCGAAATTGGCGACCATAACTTTGATAGCGTCGAAAATTTTAAATACCTCGGGTCACTTATAACATCCTTGAATGATATGCAGGCAGAAATAAAAGCCCGAATCGCTGCCGGACAACGAGTTTTATACGCCCAATCAAAATTATTGCGATCTAAACACCTATCGCAGTCGTGTAAGCTCGCACTTTATAAAGCACTTATAAGACCTGTGCTGACTTTCGGAAGCGAGAGCTGGACCATGACCTCTAACGACTGTAGATTATTATCCAAGAAATAAAGCAACTTCTCGGAGATAGCGATATTATCGGCTTCATCAAATCTAATCGAGTGAGATGGCTCGGCCACGTTGCAAGGTCCCCACAACAACGAATGATTCACAAAGTGTTCCATCAACAACCAGCCGGAGTACGTCGTAGAGGAAGACCCCGACTGCGCTGGCGTGACGACGTCGAACAAGACCTACTCGTATTAGGATGTCGAAATTGGAGGACGAGAGCGATGGACCGAGAAGGATGGAGGACCATAGTGCGGGCGACAAAATCCCTTCATGGGATGTAAATGCTAGAGAGAGAGAGAGAGATTTTCTTAAAGAAAATTAAAAATGTGCGTTAATTTAAATAAAATTACACCAAAATATATTTTTATATCTATTCAAATTTTTTTTGTATAAATTAATTAATTTCTAGTTCAGTTTTAAATTATTAAGTGGAAAACAAATGCGAAATAATAAACTTGATATGAGCTATATGGAAAATATTTAAACTTTTAATATTACCCTGGAGATATACTCGACGCGACCGACGTGACTAAGTAAAAATAAAAAGTTAAACTATGAGAATTTATACTAAAGCAATTATACTCGACGCGACTCAGACGTGAAACAAAAAAAGTTGAATTAACTTTAACTTTTTGTTGTTGTTTAGTGCTAAAGTGACATCTTACAGAAATTTTATGAAATAATTAACCAATTTTATTTTATTTTTGTTACCATTTTGACCTTTTGAAAAATCAACTGCGCGTTTTTCTTTCAAGTACTAACTTTTAATATTTTAAATTTTTATTATTTCGCAAAAAATGAAATAAATATAAAATAAATAAAAAGAAAGTCAAAAGTTAAATAAATGTCGAAAACGTGAATTCATATATTACGTTTCCATGGACCGAGTTAAGGGTTTCGTTGAGTTTCGTCGAGTTAATAACATGGCGAGCTAATCCCTATCGTTTCCATGCTAAATTTGTTTTAATAGTTCAAGCGGTGTTATATTTTTGTCAGTTTTTCTCTATTTTAATGTTTCGTGAATATTTTAACCCGTATTTATTTTAACTATATTTTTTCTTTATAATAATACTATTTATATTTTTTGAATACTATATTTTTTCTTTTGACAGATAGAATCTCATTTAACCCAACTACTTTCGTCGAGTTAAGAAGGATTAAGAAATTTAACGAAAACTCTAAATCCGACTCGTTTCCATGATGAGATAATCCGAGATAATCCCGGTTTACTCTGTCATGGAAACACCGTAATTTATTACGTTTCATGGACCGAGTTAAGGGTTTCGTTGAGTTTCGTCGAGTTAATAACATGGCGAGCTAATCCCTATCGTTTCCATGCTAAATTTGTTTTAATAGTTCAAGCGGTGTTATATTTTTGTCAGTTTTTCTCTATTTTAATGTTTCGTGAATATTTTAACCCGTATTTATTTTAACTATATTTTTTCTTTATAATAATACTATATATATTTTTTGAATACTATATTTTTTCTTTTGACAGATAGAATCTCATTTAACCCAACTACTTTCGTCGAGTTAAGAAGGATTAAGAAATTTAACGAAAACTCTAAATCCGACTCGTTTCCATGATGAGATAATCCGAGATAATCCCGGTTAACTCTGTCATGGAAACACCGTAATATATTGAGTTTATCTTGGGTATACACGTAAGCGCGTTTTTGACATTTCGAAGCTTCTGAGTAACGTCGAGTATATCTCCAGCATTACAATCAATGAATAATATCATCAAATCTTTGTTTAATAATAAAAAATAATTAAAAAATTAAGTATAATATAATTTAGATGTGTATATATGTATATATCTTTTTTATACAATAAAATATTCATTGTTCTAAACCTAAATTTTTTGTTTTGCTTTACTTTTGGACGCCATCTTTTTCCTCTAATATGTATTTTCAATTATAGTCTTTTACATATGGCGTTGCACAAGATCGTTCCCGCCATATTGTTTTTTGTTGTATTGTTCACACATACATGTATACAATTCTATTTATTGAGTTTCGTCCAGTTTCAAATAATCGCGACACTTTTCATACAGGATCTTTTCTAAGTCGAAAGCAAAACTACCCTCCAGGCGCAAAAATGTATACATACACTAAAAATGTGCGTTTTACGAACAGTTTACGCACGTTAATTTTGATACCACACTACCACACTACTACACTTTGATACACTACACCTATACTTAATTTTTATTATCACATCAATACCACTACATAATAGGCCATTATTCTATATAAAGAAATTCCATGAGCTTGTTTAGGTAAATCCAAAAAAAAACGCGGGTGCCATACGAGTAAGTAAAAATTACATGGGCCCAAAAAAATTCTTCATTTGTCCCAATAAATCTGCTTTATTATCTACAAACATAATTTATCTGAAGGATCACGATAAATATTGATATTTTGAGACACATTTCCAATAAAAATATTTCCCTATTGAGTAACTTTTCATTTAGCAACTTACTGATAAAAGTAACAACACAATTTTTCAATGACACGTGCGCGTATAAGATTTTTAATTTCTCTTGGCTCTCTTGTATTATTTGTTTTGGTTTTGTTTCACGACATACAGTACCGAAGAAAATAATAAACTTAATTTCACACATTTTATTTGTGTAATGAATTTTAGATTAAAGGGTATACAATTTTATTTATATTCGTTTGTGTTTTGTATATTATTTTTGTAACCTGCTATGTAGTGTAAAACATAGAATGATTTTACCATAGTACACATAATACACAAAATTATTATGTGTGATATTTTACCTTCTCAAGTTTCAATATCGGTATCGTAATTTTAATTCTTTACTGTAAATTTTACACAAGCCCACAAAAAAAATCCAATTGTCGATCAAATTGGATTTTTTTTTTAGTTATTATGTACAACCAACTAAATCACGCATTTGGGCTTATCATTAGTATTGATTGATTAAAATGTATTTTGGTTTATTACACCACATTACTTAAAAATCAAGTTTTATTTGAACAAAAATAAAAAATAAATATTTCGTTGTCATACCCAAAGACGTACACCCATCCCGTTCAACATATTTTGGTTTACTAAAAAAATAAAAAAGCATGTAAGAGCGGCAGTAAAAAATCTCGTGTATTTTTGTTTTTATTTTATTTGTTGTTACGGTGTAAAAATAAGTTGCTAGTTTAATTGTAATATTACTGAATGAAAAGTTTTCTCAAAACAATTTTTGTTTTAAATAATTCAATAACAAAATATCATTATTTATTTCTTGCAATGTATTATTCAATTTAACTTGAACGATACAAATTATTTATTACAAATAATGAAATTGTTTTTTTGTAGCCATGTAATTTTTTTTCGTTTTGTATGGAATTCTCATTTCTTTTTGGATTTACATATACAAACAAGATTTTAACAAGAAATGGCCTGTTATTGTATTGGTATTGATCACATATTACAGTATATTTTGCTTTCTTTATATATTTTATATTTTAAAGAGTCGTAGTTTAAGTTTCTATGTGTAATAAATTTATTCGTGATTGATCATAATATATTGTTGGTCGAACTTTTGCCTTAAAATAAGGATGTTCATTTGTGATACCCCAGTAAGAGCATTCCTATTAGGTAAGAAAAACTGTGTAGCTTCATGCTTTAAATTTGTAATTAGCTTTTTTTGTGTTTCAGGTATGAATAGTCTTTTGGATTATATGCGAGTTTTTTAATATGTGATAAAATATTTGTGAATTAAAATTAAGTATAATTACTTTATGTGGCAGAAAGCAAAGTAATTTAGAAATTATTTTTATTATTATATTATTAATTAAGATAGATTTTATTTAAATAAATACAAGATGAAAATATTATTGGTTTTTTATTTGACAATAAAGTAACAGCGCATTCCCAATGCAAAAAACTTTTTCCTTTAACTTTTTCCTTATGAAGAGCATACCCAATGAATAGGGAAAAGTCAAAGTAAAGCTAACTTCATTTTACAAAATTATTTTTTGTTTACCTGTTATTTTATATTATTATATTATATATTATTTATTACTTTTTCACAGGACACAAAATACAACACTTTGTTAAAAGACAAATATGCATTGAATATTTTTTAATTTGTGACAAGCAGAAAAACAACAACAACAACAACCAATTTTGCAAATGCGGTTTACTTCATTGTATTTCTCATAAGGAAAAAGTTAAAAGTTTGATAACATTTTTCATAAGGAAATCACCAACCTAACAAAAAAAAAATTTTTTTTCTCAAATATTTTTTCATACTTTTCTGTAAGGAAAAAGTTAAAGGAATTACATTGGGGATGCAGTGTAATTCCGACGAATTAAACCGAGCGTAAAAGTCACGCGCAGGTGACTCGCCAAACATACGCAAACACGGGTCATAAATGTTACGTTTTTGTCGTATACATTATGAACAGTTTATAGACAGTAACACATAGAAAAGTCTTCGCTAATTTGTTTCACTTCTCATGTGACAAAAATATACTTTACGTACCACATCCGTACCGTTTTTTCGTAAAGCCTCAACTAGTGAGGAATAAGAAAATAAAAAATACGAATTTTAACCAATTGTTTTTCTTTTTTTTTGACATTCGAACCAGCCAAAAATAATAATTTTAAGTAACAGCTGTTGGTTTACAAACAGCTGTTTTATATTGTGAAATGTCTTTTTGAGAAATTTCATATTTGTTCATGTTGTTATATATTTTTATATATAAATTTCGTATTTGAAAATGTAGACACACACGAGATGCTTTTACATCACAATGAAAAAATAAAATAAACTAAACAAAATTAACTCTGCATCCCCAATAGAATTTCTTATGACTTTTTACTTACAGAAAAGTATGAAAAAAAAAACTTGACAAAAAAAATATTTTTTTGTCAAGTTTTTTTTCATACTTTTCTGTAAAGTCATAAGGAATTCTATTGGGGATGCAGTGTAAAATATTATAGTAGTAATATAGCGCTTACACTACGACTATAATATTGTACCATTAACAAATTAATTTTTAACAAAATTCACTAAAACACCATTTTTACTTTATCGCATATTATTAAAATTAATCACATAATATGAAAAAATATTAAATTAATTTTATTTAATAAATAAAATAGTAAACAAACAAATGTACACAAATTAAATATTTCCTTCCCGAAAAGTATGAAAAAAATTTTGAGAAAAAAAATTTTTTTTTTGTTAGGTTGGTGATTTCCTTATGAAAAATGTTATCAAACTTTTAACTTTTTCCTTATGAGAAATACAATGAAGTAAACCGCATTTGCAAAATTGGTTGTTGTTGTTGTTTTTCTGCTTGTCACAAATTAAAAAATATTCAATGCATATTTGTCTTTTAACAATTAGTGTTGTATTTTGTGTCCTGTGGAAAAGTAATAAATAATATATAATATAATATTATTGTGATATCGTTTTTTCGAGATTGAACCTTTCAGTGATGAATAAAATTATAAGAGTTTATAATGGTTGTCTCCGTTATATATTCGATTTACGAGCTTTTGATCACATTTCACATATCAGAAACGTAATTTTTGGCATGCCCTTGAAACAATTTTTTGATTACTGAGTTGCTTTATTTATTTTTAAAAATCTTCATTTTCCACACTCCCCAAAATATATAGTTGAGAGATTTAGGTTTGCCCGATCTGAGAGAACTAAGAATCTAATTGTATCGACTCATAATTCGACGTATATGGACGGTGCCCTACTCGTTAGAGGTGTAAATATTTGGAATAGTCTACCTTTACAGGTGAGAGGCCAAGTCTGTTCAAGCATTCAAGAAACGTTATTTAGATGTCATCATGTCACAGTAACAATTCGATTTGTAATCACATATATGTAGACTATATAATTTTAAGTTTTTATATTATTTAATCAAATAACCATCAGTGTATTATATACGACTATGTTTTATATAGTATAGTATATTTATTATTATTTATTGAATTTTAATTTTAATTTTAATTTTAATTTTGATTTCATTTTCATTTTCATTATCATTATCATTATCATTATCATTATATTTTTTACATTGTATATTTTTTATTTTTTGTATTTTTATTATTATCTTCAATTAAGAATTTGCTGTAATAATTTTTAGACCTACGAACTTTTATAAGCAACCCTTGTTGTTGCGCTAGTTCGTGATATTGAATAAATAAATAAATAAATAAATAATAATATAAAATAACAGGTAAACAAAAAATAATTTTGTAAAATGAAGTTAGCTTTACTTTGACTTTTCCCTATTCATTGGGTATGCTCTTCATAAGGAAAAAGTTAAAGGAAAAATTATTTTGCATTGGGGATGCGCGTAAGTTTGACTGGGTAATAACATTGAAATGCCATTTATCGCATTGTTATGCCCGGTTTACATGAGAAAATTGTTTTCTTCTGCAAATTTTTGCAGGTAAATAAGAAAGAATCCGCTATATAAAAATAATCAATGTGCCAGAAAGAAATAAACATATAGAGTAATGGCGTAATTTTTTTTATAGGATCATTATTAATTTACTTTCAATGAATTCAAATGCGAAATTTACATTTTTATCTATGGCGTCTGTTTTTATTATGAATCCTCAACATTTATAAATGCGAAATAATTTTTTTTCTTGTTGATTTTAAAAATGTTGCCATAAAAATACTTGGATCGAATATACTTTATGGCAACATTTTCATTTTTATGGTCATTTTTGCTCAAAAATTCTTCTGCAAAATTCTATTGGGATATATTGCTTTTCTTGTCTCTCATGTACAAAAAGTCAATGTTATATCTTATTCATTTTGCAGAAGAAAAATGTTGGTCTTATGTAAACCGGGCATTATTCTATTATTTTTTTATTTTCTTATTCCTGACTGGTTCCGCTTTAAGTCTTCGTAAACCGTACGTTAATGTTACGCCTGGCCTGGAGGGATAGGACTGGTAAGAATACTCCCTAAGAACCACTTTTGATTGTGCTGTCACCTATTGTTCGCTGTTTAATTTGCTTTTGCTATAAAACGACCGACTAATACTTATATGGGCATTTTATATTTTGTATTAATATTTTGACATAAACAAATGTCATTTAAAAAGCTTTCAATAAATTTTCTATCTTGATAGATTTTTGAAATAAATTATGTTTAAATATTAAAATTGTGATAATAAAACTATTAACGAAACACATTTAAGTACTGTAATTGTGGCAAATTAGATAAGATTGTATTAAAACTAAAATGATAACATTGGCCAAACAATCAAAGAATGATTATAAACGAGTCTCAATAAGAGATCGATTATTGGTGAAGGAGGTACAAGAATTGGAACAAAATCAACCAGCAACATGTGCTGTTTACTTTAGTGATCCAAATATATTGTGTGAATTCTATTTAGTGATATGTCCTGATGAAGGTTATTGGCAGGGTGGAAGATTTAAGTTTAGTATTTCTGTCCCCGATGAATATAATATGACGGTAAAGTAATATGGTGTAAACGAATTTCTATCATTATTAAATCTAATCGCTATCTACAAACTGAATTATTTCTATTTTACATTTTACAGCCACCGAGGGTAAAGTGTCTTACAAAATTATGGCATCCAAATATTTCTGTTGATGGTGACATCTGTCTTTCATTACTTCGCCAAAATTCAATTGATGGACTGGGATGGGCACCTACACGGCGGTTAAAGGATGTCATTTGGGGTTTGAACTCATTATTCACGGTAAGAGTATTTTCTATAGTGCCATTAAATAATTCAACTTACACTATGAATTTTAATGTAGGATCTATTAAACTTTGATGACCCTCTTAATATTGAGGCAGCTGAATTATATCAGAAGGATAAAAAAGAATTCCAAGTTAAAGTAAGAGAATATGTTTCAATGTATGCGAAAAGATAGAATATAATCTCATTTATTAAATATTTGTTATATGTAATTAATAAGTTTTACAATTAATTGTGAGGTAATCTTTAAAATCTTCCTTTTAGTTTTAATCACTTTGATATTCGTTTATTTAAGATTTTATTCGACATTTAATTAAGATTTTAGTTATAGTTTATCATTAATATAAAATATATGTATGTATAAATAAATTTCGAAATGTAAATAAGTTATTATCGTGCATATTTTATCGCTTCAACAAGTATATAGCCCAATATAATTGCCATAAAAATCGTCCAAAATCCCATAAAAATAAGTGGAATCGAATTATGTCAATAATAATTTACATAAAAAAGTACGATTTTGTTTGACCATAAGAATAGTATTATAATAAATTATGTTTGAAAATTGTAATTGTGGATGGTTTTTCTTAATAAATAATCGTAAACATTATTTATTCGAATTTGAGTAAATCACCAAACCCAAATCAAGTGATAGCATTGTATAATGGCCAAATATAGGACGACAAAAACGATTTCAATACGTGATAAATTGCTTGTAAACAATACCTATAGGTAATATGGATAGAAAGAAATATATGACCCCAGAAAACTAAAAAACAAACAAAGAATATCTGTGGCCCTATTCCGCCATTCCACACTTTGATTCGTTCATCGCGATTGTTTCCTTATTTCCTTCCCCTTCACACCTTCAACTAACAACAGTTTGTTGGTGAAGGGGAAGGAAACGAGGAAAGAATCAAAATGTGGAATGTCGGATAATGGTAATTCCCACGGAATGGAAATTTTAACTTTTGTAGCAGTTTTATTCCCTTTTCCCCAAAAGTGTATTCTGGGCTGGGATGTTCTAATATCACCATGTTTCGATAATTTATCGAAGTTTATTTCTCGTTCCTGTAGAATAAAATTTATCTCTGTTTCAATTTTTTTATCGTTTACCAGCCTGCTAGATTGCAATATTGTGATGTTTCTACTGTGTTTCTATCACAAAATAAGTTTTTTCGATTGTAGAATGAAAATAATTGAAATAGATATTGTTCAAATATATTCTAGTAGGTTGTGATAGCAATAGAGAAGAAATAATTGATAAACGAAACAAGAAGTCAAATTAATTCTAGCAGATAGATA
Organism: Nephrotoma appendiculata; assembly: GCA_947310385.1. Lineage (NCBI taxonomy): Eukaryota > Metazoa > Arthropoda > Insecta > Diptera > Tipulidae > Nephrotoma > Nephrotoma appendiculata. Next base: position 108,006,244 of record OX371225.1, read on the forward strand.
CGTAGACTTCTATAAAATATCGCAAAATGGTGATGTTAGAACATCCCAGCCCTGGCTTTTGGGAAAAAATTATTCGCCATTATAGCAGTTTTGACGGTTATTCCCTCTAAACATAACTATCGAAAACGATGTTTTGTATGAAGAAGTTTCATAGTTTACGTATCGTTTTCGAATCGCAATGTTTAGAGGGTTATTCCAAACCTATTGGCTGGTGCTACACGAGATTTTAATTTCTGGTTTCAAACTTAAGTCGTAATAGATTTTTTATTGTTAATTTAAACCTTTATATCCCTTTAGTGATTTACTAACACAATTGTGCGGGTAGGGCAAAAGTACCATGTCAAAAATTTAGTTTTGTATGTTTTTTGAACCAACTTACACATTTGTGAATTCCTTTCTACCTTATTTTCGTCCGAAAAAAACACTATATCTATACACACAATTGTGTTGGTTGTACTTCAAATAAAGCGAAATTTTTTATCAACAACGCCATTACATACTATGGTTTTGTGCTCACACATTTGTGTGGGTTGGACTAACACTGAGCCATTTTTTTTTGTTTTCTTGGTTGAAAAAGGGATATTAAATGAAAACACCTAATTTTTTGTATTATTTTATTCTGTTCTCTCGAAAATAAAATTTAAACAAAAATCTACATCTCAAAAATGCCCTTAAATTTTTTTATTTTCATTTCTATTTTTGTCATTTCGGATTCACAGACAAAAATTTTATGTCGCACAATTTTTGTCCGTGAATCCGAAATGATAAAAATAGAAATGAAAATAAAGAAAATTAAGAGCATTTTTGAGATGTAGATTTTTATTTAAATTTTATTTTCGAGAGAACAGAATAAAATAATATAAAAATTAGGTGTTTTCATTTAATATAAAGGTTTAAATTAACAATATAAATCTATTACGACTTAGTTTGAAACCAGAAACTAAAATCTCGTGTAGCATGTCTCATTTAGGTGTTATGAGATTGACTAGTTTTCAATGGGCCTTTCCACACTTGTATTGTTCATGACACATATCGACAACACTTTTCGTTTATATTTGTATTCTTCGACTGTTGTTACTTATCTATGTATATGTAAATTATTTTCATTTCGTAATTTGACGCGCACAAGAGAACAAGAGAATTTAAAATTACATATTGTACACGTACTTTATGGAGAAATTTTGATTAATAAAAAATATTAAATAATTTTGTTATGTAATAGTAAGGTTTGTTCCTTACTCCACCCACCTTACATTGAATTAATTTCCGACATTTTTTTACAAGATATTACTTTTTTTATTTTTTTTTGTTCTTCACGAGACGACGTTAAAACAAATTAAGTTAAAAATATTGTTGTCAACCTCAAACGCAATTTTTTTGTATATACGTATTTATTTTTATTATCTTTGTGGTAGTGCGTAACAACACGATAAACAAAAAAAAATTTGTTGAAAATTTAACAACACAAAACCCCCACCTCAAATTTAGTTTGTAGGTAAAGAGGAGAAAAAGGAGGAAAAAATCTGATGCAAGAATACAAGTGTGGAAGGGCACAATTGCTGTATGTGCTGTAAAACTATGAAGGCAAAAAAGAGAAATAACTATTTTAAACTGTAGACAATCCACGGTTCCACACTTTAATTCTTTCAGCGTGATTCTTTCTTCGATTCTTTCCCCTTCACCAATAAACTAGTTTTTGGCGGGGAAATTGTTGATTCTTTTTTCATCAATATTTTTTTTTGATTCACTGATTTCTTCGCACTATTACGTAGATAAATATTTCTTCGCACTATTACGTAGATAGATAAACATCTTGTTTATTTGTCGTTTTTGGGTTAATTTTAGTTAAATGTTTGCTTCGAGTGCAAAAAATATATTTTTTCAACCAAGGAAGCCATTTTCGCAGCAAATAATAAATATTTTTTAATATTCGAATAAATCAAAAAACATAATTTTACGCACATACATAAAAAAAGAAAGGCTATAGTAAAAACGGGTGTACCAAAAAAAACGTTCGGATTGTTTTGTTTGCTTATAATAAAAAATAGAAATAAAAATGATTAATTTAAAATATAATTTATATTTAATTTAATATATAATTTAAAATAAAATATATTAATTAAATATTACAGTTTTAAATTAATTATTTTTATTTTTAATATGTATAAGCAAACAAAACAATCTGAATTTTTGGTACCCCCTACAAATGCGCAAGAAATGAAATGTGGACGTTGATTGATTTTTTGAAATCAGATAATCACGCTGAAAGAATTAAGTGTGGCGAGACCCAATCCGCCATTCCAGACTTTAATTCTTTCGTCGTGTTTCTTTCCTTGTTCCTTCCCCTTCACCGACAAACTGTTTTTAGTTTGTACGTGAAGGGGAAGGAAACGAAGAAAAAATCACGCGGAAAGAATTAAAGTGTGGAGAGACCCAATAACAAAATGTGCATTTTTTTGACGTTATGAAAATAAAATAATATATCCCTTTTTCAACCAAGAAAATTAAAAAATTGGCTCACTTTTAGTCCAACCCACACAAATGTGTGAGTTAAATGTCATAGTATGTAATGGTGTTGATAAAAAATTTCGCTTGATTTGAAGTAAACCTAACACAATTGTGTGTACAGATATAGTGTTTTTTTCGGACGAAAATAAGTTAAAAAGGAATTCACAAATGTGTAAGTTGGTTCAAAAAACATATATGTAAAACTAAATTTTTGACATGGTACTTTTGCTCTACCCGCACAGTTGTGTTAGTAAATCATAAAAGGGATATATGTGCAGTATATTGAAAAAATATTTTGTTCTGAAATATGTTTGTCCTATTAATACACGTACAACACACAAAATCACATTACTAAAAAAATGATTATACGTCAAAAAAAAATAAGGTTGATTTATATTTTTAGATTTGCCCAATTTAAACTGCTGCAAAAGTATGCTGTATCATTTGTTGCTGAATTTATTTTTATTTTTTGTTTATATGTTGTATACACTCATTCTTTCAAGTGATTTGTACTTACATTATTTTTCCTATTCTATTTTCATTTTTAATCACATGAACCATTTGAAAAACTAGCAAGTGTCATAACACCATTAGGAAAGAATTAATTGGGAATTTAACGGAAATTTATTGTACATATTTAGTTATAGCAATATTATTTATGGCTATAAATGTATAATGAAAACTGGTAATATCAATTGAAAATATCCAAATTTTTACTTTAATAAACAAAATTTATTTTTCCCGTAAATTTAATCCCCAATCGCCAGAATTGACTTTTGGGAAACAGGGAATTGGGGAAAATGTCTGGGGAATAGCTGCTACAAAAAAAGATTATTCCCTATTCCCTGGGAACTACCAGAATAGGGCCGCTGGGGGTTGATTTTGTCCAAAATCCGAGACGAGAGATATGTACTTTTTGCACCGAGAGACAAGAAAAGAAATATATCCCAACAAAATTTTGCATTACTTTTTGAGCCACTACATCGCCTAAACCGCTATAAAAATGAAAATGTTGCCATAAAATATATTTTATCCGAGTATTTTTATGGCAACAGTTTTTAAATTTAGAATAAAAAAATTATTTTTGTAAATCTTAAGGATTCATAATAATGGCCCTATTCCATGGAAAAAATCCTGCCGCCAGTAAAAATAAAAGCGAGAAAAATATGGATTTTACTGGTTGTATACGAAACAAAACATGATGTCAGTAAAATTTCATTGAGAGGATAGTTGTGATGGTGTTAGTTTACTGTGATACTACTGCTATAAAAAATTTAATCTGGAGTATTTTTGATGACAGTATTTTTCACAAATCTACAATCGTTCGCCATTTTTATAGTCAAATATCGATTTGTTTTTTTTTCGTGATGAAATTTGTTAACGTTAGTAGTTTTTTGTGGTACATTTATAAAAATTTAAATTTTAAAATATAAATAAAAAAAAATAAAAAATCCAAATGTACGAAAATGTACAAACTAAAACTTTTATGAAATTTTTAGGTTATGCCAAAATGTAAAACCATAAAATTTTACAATAAAAATGAAAAAAAAATATTTATTTTTTGCAAGGAAGTTAAAATACTGAGGAATAGGTGACAATATTTTACCCATATAAAATTTGCTATCTCATCTGTCACAAGCCAGAATAGGATGGTTATATAAAAAATCCATATGGTTTACTCATATTTCGCTATATGCACCCGTCAAACCGATTTGTGTTGTTGTATGAAGTGACGTGTTAATTTTGCGCAGTAAAATTATAAATTATAAATTTTTAAAATTATCAATTATAATTCATCAAAATAATACAAACTTTATGAAATAGTCATTTGTTTATATAGTGGTGTATTATGTGATAACAAAAAATACAGACTTTTGTACAAAATGAAGTGTATCGTGAAAAAATGCGAAAATACGCCTACAAAATTTCAAGAAGGAATATCTTACCACCAGCAAATTTACCAAGTGTTTATATAAAATAAAATGTAAATTGTGCTAAGAAACAAGTGATTTGTGATAAATTTATCTTTACTTTATGTTAAAAATCAGAAAAAATTAAGAAAACAATTTTGGTTGTTGGCGTGGGGTGCATATATTGGTTTCTTGTTGTTGTAATCCCGTTGATTTAGATGCTTTCTCTTTTACCCTCCGAATTTGTGACACTTGACAGTTGCTTAGACTCATTCTGTACATTTAACTTCTTTGATTTTTTGTCACTCTTATGGAATTCTAATTTTTTTTTTTTGCGTATTATCAGTAAAAAAATTACTGTCAGATAATTTTTTCCATGGAATTAAGGCATAAAAACAGACACCATAGATAAAAATGTAAATTTCGCTATAATTTTTTTTTTAGGATAATTATTAATATATTTTTAATTATTTCAAATGCGAAATTTACATTTTTATCTATGTTTGTTTTTATTATGAATCCTTAACAATTATATATACGAAATAATATTTTTTATGTGTAATTTTAAAAATGTTGTCATAAAAATACTCGGATCGAATATATTTTATGGCAACATTTATTTTTATGGTAACATTTTATAGTAGTTTTTGAGGTGTAATGGCTTAAAAATTTTCTGCAAAATTTTGTTGCGATTTATTTCTTTTCTTGTCTCTCATGTGTAAAATAATAGCGCATCCCCAATACAATTCCTTTAACTTTTTCCTTACAGAAAAGTATGATAAACAAACTCGAGATTTTTTTTTTTAAGTTTTTTTTTTCATACTTTTCTGTAAGGAAAAAGTTAAAGGAATTCTATTGAAGATGCGCTGTTATCCTAATGGTGTTATGACACTGACTATGTAGTTTTTCAAATGGTTCATGTGATTAAAAATGAAAATAGAGTAGGACAAGTAATGTCAGTACCAACCACTTGAAAGAATGAGTGTATACAACATATAAACAAAAAATAAAAATAAATTCAGCAACAAATGACATAGATTACTTTTGCAGTAGTTTAAATTGGGCAAATCTAAAAATATAAATCAACTTTAATTATTTTTTTGACATATAGTCATTTTTTAGTAATGAGATTTTGTGTGTACGTGTATTAATAGGACAAACATATTTCAAAACAAAATATTGCAGCGCACGCTGCACAAATATATTATTTTATTTTCATAACGTCAAAATAAATGCGCATAGTGTTGTCTACTTTTTAAATTAGTTGTTTCTCTTTTTCGCCTTAATAGTTTTACAGCACATTACAGCACTTGAAAACTAGTCAGTATCATAACACCATAAGGTCTCTTACTACATGTTCGGAAATAGGTTTGGTGATTTTATGTTAGCAAATTACGTTACCTTGAGATATTTCCAAAAACGCCTAAGTACATCTCCGATAGAAAACTTATGACATTTCCCTTACAGAAAAGTAAAAAAAAATTTGAGAATTTTTTTTGGGAAAAAGGAATTCTATTGGGGATGCGCTGTAAAACGCAAAAGTCATAAGAAAAAGTTTTTTGCATTGGGGATGCTTGTTATGTATGTTCTACGGCCCTACCATATTCAAGATGTAAGGCGATGCCACATTACAATTTCTACGAACGTTTTTTTCATTTACGATCAAATTATTGCATACATTTTATTTAAATCAATGAGATATAATGTAAAATAACTTTATTTATTAGCGAAAATAATAAATTTACAATTATTGAACAATTTTTATTGAAAAATAGGCATTTTTCTATTTTGCCGTTCCTAGGAACGTTTTTTTTTCATTCTGGAAAATTTTTCAATTAAAATTGCTCAATAATTGTAAATTTATTATTTTGGCTAATAAATAAAGTTATTTTACATTACATTTCATTGATTTAAAAAAAATTCTTAAAAATCAAAGATTTTTATATTAAAAGTTATAAGATAATTTTATAATACATGAACTCGTGTAAATATATGTGTATATTATAAAATAATATATTTGTATTTTATTCAACAAAGTAAGTGTTGTCCGTTTAGTGTCCCGACTTCCCGAATATTATTGCCATGAATATTGAAATATATCACATTATATAGAACGGGAAAGGATGCGATTATTAAACTCTTTCGATGAAAGGATGCGATTATTAAACTCTTTGGATACACATTTGTACAATATACAAGATAAAAATCAAGATGACTTTAGTTTTAATTTTAATAAATTTTTATGAATATAATTTTCATTATTTATTAGGTTTAAAGAGATGTACCCTTCCAATTAAATCTAAATGAAATTTTCATGTACATATATACACACCATAAGTCATTGTGTTTTTTCGAAAAATAAATAAAATTAAATATAAAAAATTATGTATGTATTTTTAAATAAAATTTATTTTACTTAACATATCCAGTTTTATTTTTTTATCTGTACCTCCATATGTACTGATAAAATTTTGTCTAATTTTATTGAGTTTTTATGTTGGTTGCAGAGCCTATATATACTGGCTATGTTGGTTGCATACACAAAATTTGTGTACCAGTTTCGTTGCATTCAGTTATTTTTATTTAATCGATAAAAAATTATATCTAGTTTTTTTTCGCTAAAATCTGCGAATGGTTCCTATACAGTTCTACCAAAGAGTATGAAATTTTACAAAGAGTAACGAAGCAAAGGAAACAATTTCATCAAAAAAATGTATGGGTTATGCAATTTAATTGCGCTAAAACACATTTACACATTTTTATTTAAAGTAATTTTTGTCGTTTTCTATAAATAGTCACGAGTATGACAATATTTTATACAAAAAAAAAATAAAAAATTGTTGCGTAACTGTATTGTATAATCGATTTAAATTGCGCAACCCATGCATTTTTTGATGAAATTTTTTCCTCTGCTTCGTTACTCTGTGTAAATCTTCATACTATTTGGTTCTACCATATTCAAGATTTCGGAAACCGTACGTTTCTGATACGTAATGTTAGTAGGGTAATTGTCAATTTTAATTTTTCTGTTTGTCAGACAGAAGTTAATTAAATTTTATTAGGTTTTTATTATTGTTAGTTAAAAAAGTTAAAATTTTATAAATACTTATATTTATTGTAATAATGAGTACGCGTAGCAAATCTACAAAAGAAAAGAAAATTAAAAAGCTAAACCGTGTAATATGCGACCGTAAAATTTTTTTTATAAAAGGTAACTAAAATTTGTAAACATTCCCGCGCTTATTTGATAACCTAAAACTTCTTGCAGATGAATTGTTATTAAAAGACACTGCTGAAAAATATACTTTGGATATAGTCCCATTGCGAAATCCGCGAACAAATCAAAGGTCGCTTTTTCTGTTTAGTAATGGAGATAACCAAATATTTGAAATTATTTCTTTTAATGAATCTCATCGTTCCTGGTTTATTAATAATACTGTGTGCCCTAATGGTCAGCTATACTTCACGACACCTATTGACCCAGTGTTTTTGTTGTTGCAGTACGTTTTCAAAGAATGTACGAATAAAGCCATTCCATTGCAACAATTACTTAAAGATGATGAATTTTTAAACACAGGTAGATTGTTGTCAACACTGCGGGATGATCAAATAGATTTGATTGGGGATTGTAAGAGGTTCGGTGATATTACAGCAATAAAATTCAATGAAGAGAAAGCAATGGATTGGTTAAAGAGGAAATGTGATTTTATCATCAAAGCTCTAAAAGCACAGAGAATCCATGTTGGGCTCGGAGCCATATCTACAACTTATGTCAAAAGGGATAATGCTGAAAATGGTATTGATATGGGCGAATACCTTCGTTATGCCCATGGTCTTGTTTCTGAGTATCTGCCAGAAGATCTGAGTATAATATTGATGAAACATTTGAACATACAACCACTATCAGGACTATCGTGTCTAAAACGAAAGTCACAGTCGCAAACTGATGTCACCAATAAAGATGATTCAGATGAGGATACAAAAGAAAAAAACCCAAAGAAAACGAAAAAGAATATTTCGGTAGAAGCTCAAGAAAATTGTTTTAATCATTTAGGAGAAATTAACGGAGAGAAAAAGCAATCTGCTAAAAACAAGGCTCTTGCAAAAGCTGCTTTTGGAACGAAAAGCATTTCATCATTTTTCACAAAAACCTAATGTATTTTAATCAAATAAATTTCATTTCTGATTTTTCATTAAATTTGTGATTTGTATCATTTGACTCGCCTCTTGGGTTGGTATCGGAATAGAAGTTGGGCTGTTATTTAATCGAAGAGAACCAATAATTGCATTATAGGTTTGTTCATGACAATATCGTCGAAGACATTCTCTTGCACATTCATTTTCTTTTGCAAGTGTGTCACGTTCGTCGGTCAAACGTCGATTAATGTATTGAACCTTCGAAACTTTGTTCATAAAGTTTTGTAATAATTGCATATTTTCGATAGTTTCATCGATGTTGTCTATTTCACCGTCTGTGCAATCGGAGAATGGTACTATTTTTTCTCTCTCAGTTTCATATTTCCGAGTTACAGCTGCCACTCCAATGATGCGTTGCCCAAATTTTTCTAATTGTTCTAATTGCTGGAAAAGTTGGGTATGAAATTTAATTTCTGTACTGGAAGACTTACAAATTAAGATACAATACCTTAACAGGATCAAAAGCAGAGGACGCTAAAATTCGTAATTGTGTCTGATCTCTAAGCATGTCCTGATCATACTTAGTTTTTAAAATTTCAAAATTTGCTTTAAATATACGCTTTTCGTGTTTTAAATCGGATATATTCTTGGAATATTTCATCTCTAATGTTGAAAGATTTACTTTAAGATTAGTAATAACTTTCTCAATTTTTCTTTTTTCAACCGCCATTTTTTTAAATTGATCGTCTGCTTGATATTTTTTCAATAAAAGCGTGTCGTAAATTTTTAACCGGCTAGGTGGGACCTTCGGTTTGGTCAATTCTCTCATAATTGTGATCATTTGATTGCGCAACACAAGCATTTGCTGGTGGAGCGAATCGATTATCATAAATTTGTGTTCAACCTTCTCCTGTTTTTTGAACAAAAATTCCCGTTTATGATTTTCAAGATAATTTATCGACAACAAATTGGTTCCGAATAATAAATTATCATAGTACAATTTACGCCGATTAAAAATTCGTTCTTTGTTTCGAATTTCAATGTGGAAATCCTTTATCATTTCGTAAGCAATACAATCATAATTTTCTTTTAAAACTCTTACGAATAAATTAAAAAGTTTGATCAAGTACTCAATTATATCACAATGCTTCTGAAAATTGCGACGGTACTGTTCATCGGCCATTTCTCGGTCCTGTTTCAATCGATTTATTGTGTGATCTTTTACATCCAACATGCGATTTAGGTTTTGAATGGCTGTTTTTAAATCAAGTTTAGCTTTTGGATATTCAACGTCTAAACAACATTGCTCCCAATCTTGATTGCCGCGTGTGTATGACTTTTTTGTAAATTTTAACTCGCGAGTGAGGTTATCATAAAACAAATGCTTTTTGGCGTTTTCAATTTTGAGTAAGCGCAATCGTTTTTTTTCCATTTTCCGAGCTTTTCTCTGTTCTTTAGTTAATTTCACCCGTTTCCCTTTTTTATGCTTACCCTTTGCATCTCCAGCCGGATCGGCGGGCGCTGGTGGCGCATTGTCTCCTGTAGGCAGTGCATTTGAGCCTGAAGGCGGATGATTTGGTTTTGTATTCATTATTTTCTTTTGTATGTCTCAATTTAAAATAAACATTGGTTGTTTTATTGCAATGGAAGTTCGTGCTAACTGAATCTAAAGATTTCGAACAAATTATTTACCGCTTGTTTAGATTTACTTCGGTTAATAAAATTACAGGCTGGTTGATTGGAATTATATATTTGATACCTATTGCATTTCTGTGTAATTTATTTGAAAACTATGGTGATTAAGTACCTTATGAATACCATTGTCGAAAAAGTGTAAGTGATTATCACTTGCTTATCACCTTATGGATAAGAAAATAATAAAAGAGATTCGTTATATTTATCTCAGATACTCTCATCTTAAATTAGAAGTATCTTTTATAATATGTAGTAACTATTAAAAATGGCTCCTGCGCAGTTTCAACATAATTTATACATATGCAAGCAAAGAAACCAAATAAGAATTTTTTGGTGATGATTAATAAGAATAATAACGTTCACATCAAATTAGGATTTCTTCTATTAATATATCAATAATATATATTCTGTTTCAATCAATATTATGCAAATAGAAAAACAAGAAGACCTTCATTGTGATTACATACTCATAAGACTAACGACACAGGTTTAGCCAACTACAAAATTAATGAGTTGGTACTCGAGTGTTGACTGTGCTTACAGAGAGTAGGTGGCCGTGTGGTATCGGTATCTTTATTAGTAATAAAATAACACTAATTGGATATTCTGTTATTTACCTTTAAAATAATAATTTAAAATTAATTTTTAAATTGAATACCAAATTTTGACTTGATACAAGCCGAAATATGAAATTACTCTGTGGTTTGCCGGTAGGCGCTCCTGCAACAACGCGATGAAATGAAAATACAATTCACTATTATAGTAGTATAATACCTAGGAGTCGATTTTGTTCAAAATTCGACAGTTGATGGTGCCTCCATGTATGCGGTTAAAGGGGCCTACAGATGATCCGACCTGTCGGTTCGACAGTTGGTCGGACCAAATTCAATCTTGTGTACACATGAACCGACATAGAATGCAACTTAATAATATTTTTTTTTATTTTCGTTAGTTTGTTGGCAGCTTCTAAAAGACAAATATCATGCCATTTTAAACAAAGAAGCAAACATGTGGAAACGCATTAGCAGCTTCAATAACATTTGAAAATAAATCTAGGAAGCTATGGTCAAAAAAATGGTTGAAAAAAAGAAAACTTACCATATACCATATATACCATATACCATATGGCTTTGTTAAAAGAATTTAACTTAGATGACTACAGAAATTATCTGCGAATGGACTATGCCAGTTTTGTAACACTGTTAAACATAGTCAGTATTTTTAATTACAAGACAAAATACAGTAATGAGAGAATCAAGTGCTGAAGAGAGGTTGGTGGCCACTTTAAGATACTTGGCAACAGGCAGGGATTACGCTGATCTGAAATTTAGAACTGCTATTTCACCACAGCTATTATCTCAAATAATACCTGAAACATGCGAGGCGAATTTTAAAGTGTTCAAACACTATACATTCGGGTAAGAAATGATTTTATGCACTTCTTTATTTCAATGTACAGTGGTACCTCGGTTAACGAGTACCTCGCATAACGAGTAATTCACATAACGAGCAAAACAAATTGTAAAAAAATGACTCGCTTAACGAGCGACCTTTCGCATAACGAGGAAATGTCCCGGTTTTAATAAAAAAAATTAACGTAAACATAAAAATTTGCACATATGTATATGTACGATAGATACATAAACATAAAATTACTTACCTAGTACATACGATTTTTTGAGTATTTTTTCGGCATGGAACACATTATTGTATTTAATTTTACATTAATTTATATGGGAAACGTTGTTTCGCTTAACGAGTTCTGGAACGAATTATGCTCATTAAGCGAGGTACCACTGTATTTTATTAGAAGAATAAACCATAAATCTGTAGTGTAATTTATAAATCTTATTTACGAAATATAACATATGTAATCTATTGTACTTAGATTTTGTAGCTATAATTGACGGTTGTAGAGTGTCCCCTTCTAGGTGGTGCAGTATTGTCGATTAGTTGAGGAATAGGATGCGAGGTTTCTGATGTTTCTCTACGTGATAAACTAGAATAGTAATGGAAATTTTGCCCTGGTGAGTTTTTTAAATTATTATCTTTAGGTAGCTTATAATTGATTTCAGCTGATGCTTATTTTAGTTTCTGAGGAACTAATAATATTAGGATGATTTTGAACTTGCTTGGGAGTAGTAATTGTTTTGGGATTGTGTGACTTATTTGGCATTATTCCTGGAGATTGTGTTAATGAAGTTATCAGTGAATAAGAATTGTTTGTTTGAGTGGTAGGTGTTATTTATTTTGTAGAATTATTGTTGGTTCAGTTTATCGCACAGATAATTGATGATTTTTTTTGTTTACCGAAGCGCGTGTCTTTCGTGCCTTCCGTTTCTCTCTTACTAATTCTCTGACTTCAAGAGGGTAATTTTGATTCCTATGGGATTCGGTATGATTAGTAGGAGAACTTTCCCATGCTGCTTGTTTAATAGTACTGTTAAGTACCTCTAGTTCGTCTTCCAATTGTACCGTTGTAATAATTAACGCAATTGGCACTTGAAGGTCTAGTTGCTCTTCAATTAGTTCTTGAAATAGGTCCTAGTCAGTTTTATTATTTGTTAGCTTAGGCAAGCTATCCTTTTTAATTATCATTAAGCTGAGTGTCATGATAACAGGTGAATGGTACCCTCGCTATTTTCGAGGCACATGTAGTCCTCGGTAATCCCTTTCGTTACATAGAAATCAATGAGATCTGGTATTTTATTTATATCAGCAGGCCAATATGTTGGTTTACCTCCAGAGTGGAACTCGCAGTTGCTTACCCGACCTGCCTCGAAAAGCTCCTTGCCTTTACGGGTTGTAAGTCTTGATCATCAATAGGTGTTTTTGCATTAAAGTCACCACCAATAATAAAATTGGATCCTAGTGATCTAAAAAGTCTGTTATAATCTTCTTTGTTTAGATTATAGCGTGTAGGGCAGTAGATAGAGGAAATACTGTATTCATTATTATTATTAGTTTCGAGTTTTACGGTTTTAACTTGCATACACTCTTCTTCGATACCAGGTTTTTCAAGTGTTTGACATTCTTTTTCACTATTACTAATGATTCTCCCCTCGCATCTCCTCTTAGGTGAACAGCATGATAATATTATCATCTAACATCTATTTATATAAAAATCAATTGCCGTGCGTTAGTTGCGCAAAAACTCGAGAACGACACGACCGATTTGGATGGTTCTTTTTTGCTTTGTTCGTCTCAATACAGTGGCGGCTTAGAAAAAAGGATACTCGGAAAAACCCAAAGGAAAATCCGGAAACTCGAAAAAATCGGAAAATCGAAGGAAATTCGCCAAAGTCCAATGGAAAACCGAAAAAAATCGAAAAATAGAAAATTACGTTTTGTATAGGAATTTGTTTATGATATTTGAATTTTGTGCATTGCATCCATAAACTTCAATCATATGAAATTCGGTGTGATTTTTACGATTTCGATAATTTTTTACAGAAATTTATTTTATTATAAGTTCCTTCAAATTTATTGCGTTGGAAATTCCGAATTTGAACTAATTCATAGTTAGTATTGCCTGTTTCAATGCGATAAAACGAGAGTTAATAGGAGAACTTCAATGGCTTTTGCATGAGCACAATGCGCTGGTTCGTTTGTTTAAAACTACTTTGGAGACAATGACTTCCGATGATACCAAACAATCATCAGAGCAGACAAAAAACCAACCGGAGTCCATGTACGTTAGTATAATGCTCCAACTATCGACAAAGTCGCACTTGTGATCGTTGGCGAAAATGTGGAATCGCGTGATATTGTGATAAACCGGCGTGATGACGGTCCAGTGCAGCGCGTGTACGAAAAACATCGATCTTATGATGCAATATCCATTGATGTTTTGTCAGGGAGGGGATGGCTACCACTTCCAGATAAAGATGGTCAATCCGCTGACCGGTTAGTTATTGAGCTGTCAATTGTACTTTCAGGTGAAGAAACGAATAAATGGGTCAGTTCCATGGATTTTTATACTTATTGGTTGATAATGCGACAAGGCGTGCAATCATCTTTTGAGATATCGTCGATTGTTTCAACAGTATTGCGTCAATATGAATGTCAAGATCGAAACGGAACATTTAAATTTCATCTCCTTCAATCAATCAAAAATGAGTTCCAAGCAGTACATTCATCTACGAGATTCCATCGTTTTGGAAGTTGGTAGAGGTAGCGACTTGACTGTGTTCGTCATTGCTGCTGTGAATGCAAATGACGAAGTGCCTAGGGTCCAATGTCAGTTGCAATGAGGCGATTTGGCATATTTTCTCATTTGCAATACACGAACTGTAACCGTCTGCTTACTTGCCACCACGCACATGCTTGTTATGGTATGCCGGGAGCTACAGCTAGGGCGGGTCAATTAAGGTGGCAATACCTCAGTACCGAGTTACAATTAATTCGTCTCATGTGCAAATTCAAACAACAAAAAAAATGAAAAATTTGTGGCGCTAAATTTACCGCTACCGTACCGTCTTTACCGTTAGCCCACCTATAACGTGGGATGCTCACGACCCCACAACCAACACGCTTCTACCATTTTTCACCTCCCCATACGAACCCCCTTAATCCATCATACCTCCTATCCCATATATAGAGGAACGAAGAGAATCTGGTAAATTGATATGAAACCGACCGAGAATTGTAGACACAAATTCCGGTATAATGGTGTAAGTTTACAAGGTTTGTGAAAAAAATAAGAAAAAATAGAAAAATTGATTTTAAATTCAATAAGAGAAGGTCACTAAAAAAATGATATAATGCAAAGGGAAATAACAATAATAACCGTACGGGATAAACACATACCAATCATAAACAATAATAAAAATTCACATAAATATAAATGAAAAAAGACAAATTAGTTTGTTTGTACCTTATACTGGACCAATGCAGCATGGTTGAAGGCCGTCTCGTGATGAACGTTTCATTACTCCGCCGGGTGTTTATTTTCCGGAATCCCACTATTCAAAACCGTTGTATACATATATGTCACCTGATACTGATACTGATACTGATACTGATACTGATGTATATATGTCACCTGATACTGATATGCCATCGGTAGATTTGGGTATCAAATATAAATCACGCCGGGTAGATTGCGGACCGCAAGATATTGATGTAGCGTCCTCTTGAGGCTAGCGGCCGACGTAGTCGAGGTTATTTGAGTTAAATTAAGTCCGATATTTACTGGACGCCGTTATTTACTGAGCGCCTTCGATATGTATATAGTGGTATAGGGTTGTGGTTTGTTTGGAACTTTAAGTTAAACAATTTTTTTTTATTCGTTCTCACTATTCAATTAACTTTATTTAGTTGTTTTTAAATTATTTTTTTTTCTTAATTTATTATCCACGGTTATCGTTTTAATAATACATTTTTAATTTAACTTAACTTTTTTTTCTTATTTATTGCTTTTACAATATAAGCCAATACTTTGCACCACTATAATATGGATCAGACAACCTGTTAATCCAAAAATCCAAAATCGACCGCCGATTCACCCAAAAACGTAATTAATTCAAATTCTCTTCGCCTCTCTTTTACTTTCTTTTTGATTAACTCTGTTTTTTACTTGAATACATAATATAATATTAAACCCATACAGCCTGTCATACACGGACGAAGGCGTACGTTACAGAACGTCAACCCACTGTTCATCATTTGTGGGTGCATTTGGAGAATGGACAGCATAGACACGCTGTCACGGAAGCTAATGCAGTACAACGGGCAGACCAACCACCAGCTACAACACTCACGAATTTCTTTGAAATTTGCCAAGTGATTTCATCGATCGATCGCTATGATCATGATCGAAGGCATGTGCGTGCTTATGTGCGGCAGCTATTTGTCGAAATTGGTATGCCAGCACCAATTCGTTCGATACACAACGCATTTAATCGTGAATTGTAACGAGAGCCAATGTACGATCGAAATTCAATGAGCCAAGTAGTACGAATGAATGTTCCGCTTTTAAATGCAGAACAAAGGAACGTGTACGGCGGCGCGTTGATGAAGGCAGTTGACGAAGGAAACGGCGGAATATTCTTCCTCGATGCTCCTGGTGAAACAGGCAAAACCTTTCTGATTTCATTGCTTTTGGCCACAATCCGCTCGAGATCTCAAATAGCGTTAGCTGTTACATCATCGGGAATTACAGCCACATTGCTGGATGGTAGCCGGACGGCACATTCTGCTTTGAAGATGCCGATGAATATCCACACGACAAGCAGTGTGCTCAATTGCCAAGAACTCTTGATGGCCAAGATATTGCAAGAATGCAAAATCATCATCTGGGACGAGTGCACAAAGGCACACCAACGTTTATTGGAAGCGTTCAATCGAACGATGAAGGATTTACGAAGTGACTTAAGACGTTTTGGTGAGCGATGATTCTGCTGGCCGCCGATTTTCGTCAAACGCTAAATGTCATTCCGAGATTGACAACTGCAGATGAACTCAACGCATGGCTGAAATCGTCGAGTCTGTGACGCTATGTGAAGAAGTAGCAGTTGGCCACGAACATGAGAGTTCCGTTACAGAACAACTCGATTTTTCAAAACAACTGTTGGCGCTTTGTCAAATTTGTGTTGATGTTTCAACCGGATTGATTTCGTTTCCCTCGAATTTTTGCATGTTCACGACGTCGAAGGAAGAGCTTACCATGAAAGTGTTTCCAGACATCCGCCGAATTTAATTGAATCACGATCGGCTCAGCGAACGAGCGATTGTAGCAGAGAAGAACAAGGAAGACATGTCTGAATTACTTGATTGAGGCTGAATTACTTGATTCAAAACCAAATCTCTGGGGAAATGCATTGTTACAAATCCGTTGACTGTGTGACCAATCAAGACGAGGCAAATAACTATCCAACCGAGTTTTTGAATGACAACTATTTATAACTATTTCATAATCGAGCAGTTTTAAACGGAAAACTAGTACCGGTAAAAAATGAATTTCAAAAATCTTGTAGGACATTAGCCATTACTCTTCAAATATTATAGAAGTTGCATTTATACATCAGCCTGCATCCATCATGGTAAATTTGAATACTTTTAATCTAATAAGTTTGAAAATATTTTAAAATCCGTTTAAATTTTCCGGTCGTATTTCATGATTCCGCCCCAGACCAATAAAAAGCCAAATATGGATGAAAGTGGTATGGCATTTTATTTTAATAATTGGTTAAAAATATATATTGTCCGAGTTTTCCAACTTTTCCGGTGGATTTTAGATAGAGAAAATAAATAGATTGGATAAAACACAAAATTCTAATTTCCATGCAGTCTCCGGTGCGATTCTGTACCTCCCAACCCAAGCGCCGAAACTTTAACCACTGCACCACCTGTCTCATACAAAACGTACACACAAAATTCACATGAAGATGGATTTTTATTCGATTTTTCGGGTTTTCCGACTTTTCCGGTGGATTTTTTTCAAAAATTTCTTTCGTAAGAACCATCTCCTGGTAATTGCGAACACAACAAAAAAGATTGAGCCAAATCGGTTCAGCCGTTCTCAACTGATGCGCGCACATACATTGTTTGCACCATTTTTATAGATATAGATAAGATTGTCAAAATTCTACACAACTTATATTTATAGTAGTCTACAACCAACGCCATCTATTGAAAATAATCCTAAGTGGCTATTATTCATTTAATGATCATTAGCTATGTTCCAATGGAGAAAGCAAACTACTCACAAGTACTTGTAACTACTCGCAGCTACCCATGCTCAAATGGTGGTGTAGATGTTGAAAGTAGTTACGCATAAATTTGACGGTAGGTATATTACTTTCAAAAAATCTAACAGATGGCTTTGTGATGGTTTGATTATGTTGAAATGTCAGATTTATTACAATTTTTTGTTTGTTTATATTCGATTGATTGACAATAAGGGATTTTTGTGGAAAATTACTTATCAAATTGCAATAAAATTTGTAAAATTACAATTAGCTACTAATTATAATTATTAAATTGAACCAATTATAAATATCCTAATATATATATTTAAAATTATTAAACTGATGGAATTGATTCGACTATTAAGCGGTGGATTTTTACAATAAATGTATATAAATTAATTTTATTTACATTTTCACTATTAGAACCTCAATACTCCTCTTTCCTGCCAGCGTACGCATAGATTAAGGCTTTGCCTTCATGGTATGTTCAATTTTTGACATTATGTATTACCAAATTGTCTGAAAATATTCAAACAAATTTGATTTTGTACAACAAAATATGTTGCTGTCATAATTTTGCCCGTTCCTTTGGTTATCTACTCACAAGTACTTGTGAGTAGCAAATTGTTTCCATTGGAACACAGCTATTGCATACTGGGTACGCATAAATTTGACGGTAGGTATATTAGTTTCAAAAAATCTAACAGATGGCTTTGTGATGGTTTGATTATGTTGAAATGTCAGATTTATTACAATTTTTTGTTTGTTTATATTCGATTGATTGACAATAAGGGATTTTTGTGGACAATTACTTATCAAATTGCAATAAAATTTGTAAAATTACAATTAGCTACTAATTATAATTATTAAATTGATCCAATTATAAATATCCTAATATATATATTTAAAATTATTAAACTGATGGAATTGATTCGACTATTAAAGCGGTGGATTTTTATAATAAATATATATAAATTAATTTTATTTACATTTTCACTATTAGAACCTCAATACTCCTCTTTCCTGCTAGCGTACGCACAGATTAAGGCTTTGCCTTCATGGTATGTCCAATTTTTGACATTATGTATTACCAAATTGTCTGAAAATATTCAAACAAATTTGATTTTGTACAACAAAATATGTTGCTGTCATAATTTTGCCCGTTCCTTTGGTTATCTACTCACAAGTACTTGTGGTGAGTAGCAAATTGTTTCCATTGGAACACAGCTATTGTCGAAATACAATTTTCGTCGGTGGTGCCAAGTGTATTTCCATACAAAATTCCTCTACAAAACGCAATTTTCGATTTTCCGATTTCTTTTTTTTTGATTTTTCGGTTTTCCTTTGGATTCAGATTTTTTCGAGTTTACGGATTTTCCTTAGGGTTTTCCGAGTTTTCTTTTTTTCTAAGCCGACACTGTATTGAGACGGACAATGCACAAAAAGAATCTTTCATATATATATAGTATTTAAATAACTTTATTTTAATTTTTCTCTTTAAGGCTGCCCAAACCAAGAAACTTTACACAAAATTCCATATGTCTTTGTGGTCGGTGATGCTTTCACTTTGCACGAAAATACGTTAAAGCCATATAAAACGTTGCAGACAACAGAACAAAAGATTTTTAATGACCGGATTAGTCGAGCCCGCCGCATTATTGAGAATTGCTTTGGCATTCTAGCTTCTAAATGGAGAATATTTAGATCGCCAATTATTGTTGATGTTAAACTTGTAGAGGACGTTGTACAATGCTGCGTTTGTTTACATAATTGGTTCAGACAACATAGTACCGATTATGTTACTTCAGCCCTAATAACGCGAGATGTAAGAGGAATTATCAATTAATTATAAGTCCGAATAATGCAAAATAAATAACGTTTCTGAATAAATAAGGCTCACATACAAACTTTGAAAACACTTTTCAACCTCTACAACCTTTGCATAAAAATTCAACCAATACTGCAAAGTCAACCCGAAACGAATTTAGTAAATACTTTTCTGGAGAGGGACAAGTTGATTGGCAACATTTATATATTTAGGTGGAAGTTATTGAAGGACAAAATGGAATACAGAAAGCAGGAATGACAAAGTTAAGTATTATTCCATAGACTTATTTCTTTTTTATAAATGTTTTAGCGTGGTGTTTTTTATTTCAGAAGCTGAATATGTGCGGCAGTTGATTTATGAGATATATTTATATAATGTATTGTAATTTGAATTATTTATATCTCGTGAATTATTCTAAAAGTAAGGTTTTTATGCCTAATGGAAGATTTTTTTTGTTTGTGAATTTATATTTTTTTAGTTAGAACCATAAGTATCTTCCATAAGTGCTTTTCCTTCAATAAATGATATAAAATTAAATTTATTTTGTTTTGTATACTCAAAAAAAAATCAGTTGAATTTTAAACGCCTCAACAGTTTTTAGGTTTCCATTTATCTACAAGTTATTTCTTTTCGGTGGCATTATTCTGGTAATTCACATATCATTTCTGTTTAAATTATGGCCTACTGAGAAAAAATGTTTGTTGTAAATTTTTATAAATTGGGAATAATTTTCCCATATCGAAGGAAAAATTATTCCCGAATTAATTTTATTTTCAAAATAATTACATCTAACTTTCTCCATTAGAACTCATGCATTCTCCAGCATTAACGAAAAGACACCATATGCCTCAAGACGGCAATGAAATGACATCAAAATTAGCCTCGCTTGAGCGCCAGAATAATGAACTAAGGACAAAATGCAAGCAACATGAGTTACAATGTAATAAAAACCAAGATATTTTGGTAAACTTACAAAACAGAATCGAAACACTAGAGAGGCAAAATAAACCTTCTACGTCTACCAATGGTAGAAGTCAGAGCCTACAAAGTCCAACCAATGACTACTTTACGAATGAAGAGGAACTTGAGAAAGAAACCCAACCTAGACAAAATAAACTAAACGTACATAAAAAGAGGAGACTCTCCAAAACGCCATCACCAAGGGTATCTCTACCGCAAGAAAATGAAATTCCAAAACAACCACGACATGCACCCAAAAAGGAACCCTTACCAACACCAATCAATGTCAGCAACGTTAGAGATTTTAATATACTCAGAGCTCAAGTATTGGCAGTGACAGAGAAACCTGCTCAGTTTAAAGCAATATCCAATAACGATATCAAAATAACAACGCAGTCTGAAAATGACTACCGTAAAATTAAAAAACTACTAAGCGATATAAAAGAAACTGAATCCAATAACAAGGATAGTACACTATATAAGATGGAATACCATACTTATCAGATCAAAAGTGAAAGATAGTATAGAGTCGTAATACGAGGTTAACCGTCATCTATCAATTGCGAAGAGATCAAAGCGGCAATCGAGGACCAAGTGGTCATAAAGTAACCAACATTATTAACGTTCATAAAAAGTCGACAATTAATAATGAGCAAATTATTAGACACGTCCCATTGTTTTACGTAGACCTGTTGCAGGGGGAAAACAATAAGGACATATACGAAATTAAGTACCTGCTATATTGCAAGGTGTCTATTGAACCACCTAAAAACGTAATAGGTATACCCCAGTGTACAAACTGCCAATAGTTAGGACACACGAAGAACTTCTGCAATAGGCAAGCCAAATGTGTCAAATGTGCAGAGAATCATCAAACAAAACAATGTAAAAGCCGAGAGGGGGGGTTTCCTACGCCCAGGTGACCAAAAACTCAAACAACAATCTAAATCAAGAAGGCAGGTAGAAGCCTGTGCCCAACGAGCCAACCATTATAAATATAATGAAAATGCTCACCGAATTTCAGGCAGAAATAGTGTGGATAAACTGGAAGATAATTCCAAGCCACCAAACAAACCGCTAAAACATAAAAAGTAAGTGACTGTAACGTTCCTACGTATTATTGCTTGGAATGCTAACGGGTTTAATGCAAGAGCTCAAGAAATAGAAGTATTTCTAAGAACCAATAACATATAGATGTAGCTTTAATATCAGAGACGCACGTTACGGAGAAATTTTTTATCAAAACTACAGGATATAGAGCCTATTGGACATTGCATCCTAGTGGTCGGGCTCGAGAAGCAACGGCAATCTTAATCAAACAAAATATCTTACATTTCCAACAAGAAGAAATTAAGGAGCCATTTATGCAAGCTACCGTAATAACGATTAACCATGGTGGTGCTGAACTAAGTTTAGGGGCGATCTACTGCCCACCAAGACATAATATCGTAAGAAATCAATATGCCAACATTTTTAATAAACTTGGACCAAGGTTTATTATAGGAGGTAACTACAACGTCAAACATACTACGTAGGAATCTCGACTCCTAACACCAGGAAAAGGAAAAGAACTTCTAAGTGCAATAGAAATGTCAGGTTGTGAATATCACTCATCGCGTAAACCTACCTATACAGACATAAACAAAGTTCCTGATTTGATTTACTTTTATATCTCAAAAGGAATAGCCTCAAATTACATTGAAGTCGAAGGCATTGACGACCTTACTTCCGATCACACACCGGTCTTAATGACTTTGAGTACACTAGTCATAAGAAAGGAAACCAAACTTAACCTTATTACAAATAAATTTACTGATTGGGAATTATTTAGAGGGAAACTGGACACTCTAATTGAGTTAAAAGTTAGTCTTAAAACTAAACAAGAACTTGAATTACAAACTAAGTATTTTATTAACTCCATGCGTGATGCAGCTAAAGAGGCTACACCCGTATTAGGTGAGAAAGTCGTACAAGAGATCAACTACCCCCTGGCGATTCGAGAACTGATAAAAGAAAGGCGTAGGAAAAGACGCGTATGGCATAGAACCACAAACATTATTGACAAAAGAAAATTTAATCGGGTAAGTAATGAAGTTAACCGATTAATTAAGGGAAATAAAGAAGCTTGTACAGAAAATTATTTGAAAGGACTGGGTCCTGAAGCTGACAAAAATGATTCTCTTTGGAAAGCTACTAAAAGATTCAAGAGGCCAATAATCCAAGTGCCACCTATAAGGAACATAAATGGAGAATGGGTGCGACATCACGAAGAAAAAGCAGAACTGTTTCCACAACATTTGGCATCTGTATTTCAACCACACGACATACAATCTAGGATTGATCCTAAACCAGTCTATAGATCTCCATCAAATACCAGAAGTGTCATCCTACTATAAATTGCACAAGAAATAGACATAAATCTGAATCCCAAAAAGTCACCTGGAATTGATGACATTTCGCCAAGGATGTTTAAGGAGTTATCAAAGAGAGCAGTGACTATGTTAACATATATGTATATATAATGCTTGCTTTCGACTTACATATGTGCCTGAGTGTATCAAGGTTGCACAAATAATCATGATAAAAAAACCAGCCGAGCAAATGTGCTCATACAGGCCGATCTCTTTGTTATCTACTATTTCAAAATTGTTTGAGAAGTTGTTATTGAAACGACTAAAACCAATGATCATTATACCTGACTTCTAGTTTGGATTCAGGAATAAACATTCGACAATTGATCTAGTTCATCGCGTGACTGCAAAGATAGAACAAGCACTTGAAGAGAAGAAATATTGCCCTGCTGTATTTCTAGATGTATCACAGGCTTTTGATAGAGTGTGACATGAGGGTCTTATCTACAAGATAAGTAAATAAGTGCCAACAAATTACTGCCAATTGCTCGAGTCGTATCTCTCCAAACGAATATTTAGGGTATCACATGAAGAAACATACTCCAACTTTTAACCAGCCATAGCAGGGGTGCCCCAGGGTAGCGTATTAGGACCCATCCTATATCTACTACTTTACACTTCTGATATACTGACAACGGAAACAACCTTCATCGGAATTTTTGCTGATGATACCGCAGTATTGGCATCAAGCGAATCGCAGAACCAAGCACTAGAATACTTACAGCACGCACTCGATAAAATCAGCCAATGGACCTGGGATTGGAAAATAAAGATTAACGAGCTGAAATCAGTACATCTAACATACACTTTGCGGCACAAAAATAGCAACATCCATATACATTTCTCAATGAGGTACAAATTCCCTAAGCTGAATCTGCAAAATATCTCGGATTGCATCTCGATTCAAGATTGAACTGGAAATATCACGTTAGACAAAAAGCAGAGCAAATGAAAATGAAACAACGTGAGATGTACTGGTTAATAGGAAGACATTCTAAGATTAGCTTGTACTGTAAACACCTGATCTACGAATCGATAACTAAACCAATTTTGACGTATGGTATCCAACTCTGGGGCTATACTAAACAATCAATTCGTTTAATTATTCAACGTTGTCAAAACAAATTTCTACGTACAATAACGAATGCTTACCGTTACGTAACCAACTGGGAATTACACAAGGATCTAAATGTTACTTGGATTGATGAAGTGATCCAGGAATTTGCCATCAAACATGAAAGAAGGTTACTGCAACATACCAGCAGTGAAGCAATACAACTTCTTGACATAACGCAAGAACTGAGACGCCTTAAATTACGAGAATTAAACCGCATGAGCCAGTCATCTAATAAATAAAGTTAACTTATTAGTTTCAAATAAGTGCGTTATTATCATTAGTAATAAATTATCATGTGATAAGATTGTACTATTTAAATAAAAAAAAAAATCTAACTTTTACCTTAGTTTACCAGAAAAAATAATTTTAACAGAAATTATATTTAACTTTTTCCCCAATTCCCTGTTCTCAGGGAATCACCAGAATAACGCCACGTTGGGTTGTTAGCTCAACACAAAGAATGAATTTCTTTATGGGATGTAATGCCAGCTGTAATAAAAATATCTCTTTGTGTAATTTAACCAAAAATTGTTTTCTTGAACGAATTGGAGTTTAATTTTTTGTTGGGACACACAAAATATCTACTCACGATTAAAATGCGCGTAAAAGAAAAATGTATTCAAAAATTAGCCTTGATTTTCTTGTCAAATCACTGTTCTTATTTTTACTCAGAGGAAGACATACACCACAGAAATGGGATTCTGACAAATAGAAACATAGTAAGAAAATTAAAATACAACCGTTAGTTTTATAATTTATTAAGGAAAAGCCATATGGACGCTCATTTAATTTCAATTAAAATGTGAAACTTTCATTAGGAATAAAAACCTTAAAAATAATACAAGTGTCAACAAATATTACAAAATCCACGTGTGGCGTTTTCACACCTTGTATATCGAAATTCATTATATAAATTTATTTAAATTTTCTAGCACCCGAATGGTTAGTTGAGTATAAACCAACTTTTTGTAAAAATTTTCTATTCTTAGAAGCCTATTTAAAAATAACAAAAAAATAGTTTTCACAGTTCAAGTTTTTCATTAAAGAAAAAACAATAAAAATAGAAATTTAAAAAAAAAACATAATTTGTCGAGATAATCAAAATACATATAAATATGTAATTAAACATAAATTAAATATAATTACTAAAAAATATTAGTGGTTCGTATTTTTAATAAAAAGCTTGGTGGAGCTATAAATTACCAAAACTGGTGAACCCGATGTGATAGTGGAGCAGTCAGTAAATTTGTCAACGTTCACAAATTTTAAAATACGGCTGCTTACATTTATTATTAAACTTATCAACGGCCACTAATTGTTTGAATGGAAATTACGGCCGCTTACAATTTTTCTACAACGGCCACTAATAGCAATATTTTAATGCTGCTTTTAATGAAATAATCATCAGCTAGTATTCATCAATACTTGGTCAATTCGGAGCGCTGACAGCTAACTATATCATAATATTCATCAGCGAATGGTCATTCTAACTATTTTTGGTGCTAAAGTTAATAAAAAAATTTTTCGTTTCAACAATAAGAATTTTTTTTTTTTTTTTTTTCAATTTTGTCTTAATTAAAATGTATTTTACTTTTTCTCTATTCGTTTACGTGTTTTCGGTAATTTTTCTTATTTTCGCTTTTTTGTTTCGGCGTGTTGTGCAAGGTGTGAATGATCCACCGTTATCCCTACCAGCGACAAATGGTTCAGACTTGTCAGCAGCATCAAGCAGCGGTACGACACGGAAATCCAATATTTCGTTAACGCCTGCTCAGTTGGCTGGTCTTATTAATGATGCTGTTGTCAAGGCTGTCTCTCAATTAAATGTTAATACAAATGTGTTTCCGGAAACATCGCAGCCAAATATTAATTTGCCTTCCGGTGCTGGGCTTGTTGCTCGAGTGGCTTTCAAACCTCCACAGCCATTGCACTCTCAAAACCCAAATGTGTGGTTTGAGATAGTCGAGCAGCAGTTCACTTTGGCAGATATCACGGTTGAGGCTACTAAATATGCTCATGCGGTGGGAGCCCTGAATGCACGTCTCCATGATACATTCGCTTATGTTATCACTAGTCCGAAGGGTAATACACCTTACACTTCATTCAAGGCGGAGGTGATTCGGGTACTTGCCGAATCTGAAAAAACGAAGCTGAATAATCTTATGCATGGTTTGGCACTTGGGGACAGGAAGCCGTCCCAGTTGTTGAGTATCATGAAATTGAACGCTGGTGACAATTTTAACGAAGCGACACTTCGTCAATTTTGGATGAAGAGATTGCATCAGTCAGTTCAAATGGTACTCACACCATTCGAAAACGACGTCTCCCTGTCAGTCCTTGCAGAACGGGCTGACAACGTGCATGAGACTATGGCTCAGGCACAAATATGTTCTATTGAGACTTCTGCATCTGGTTCTTCTAATCAAAATTCAACCTTTTATCTATAATAAACTTTCGAAATTTAAAAAAACATTATTATCGGAGATTTCGGAAATTGTTAATCAAAATTATAGATCACGATCTAAATCAAATTCACGTGGTCGCAATTATTCGCGATCAAACTCTAAAAATAATTATTCTCGTAAAAACTCTCCAAATTCTCGAAATTCTTACAATCCATTTTACGGTGAACCTTCGGCTGAGAATAATTTTATTTGTTTTTATCATCATCATTTCGGCACTAAAGCATTAAAATGTAAACCAAATTGTAAATTTGTATCATATAGCTCCGATAATAATGTTTCAAAAAAATAATTAGTCATTCACAATTGGCCGTGTGTAATGACGATTCTAAAACTGGGTCTCATACGAAACGACACATTTCATAACAGGATGTGCTAAAACAGGATGTCACAAAACACTATATCACAAAACAGTACATGGTACGCCACAGTACATGGTACGAAACAGGGCCGATTAAAACAGTAGATCACAAAACAGTACAAGGTACAGTAGAGTACATGGTACGGAACAGGACCGATTAAAACAGTACATCACAAAACAGTACATGGTACACTAAAGTACATGGTACGGAACAGGACCGATTAAAACAGTACATCACAAAACAGTACATGGTACACTAAAGTACATGGTACGGAAGAGTACATCGCAAAACAGTACATATTAAAAGAGAACACCACAAAATAGTTACTAGTCAATTTTACGGTTTTAATAACTAGTTGTGTGGGTACGGAAAAGTACCACGTCAAAAATTTATTTTTGTATGATTTTTGAACCAACATACACATTTGTGCATTCTTTTCAAACTTATTTTCGCCCGAAAAAACACTATAACTATACACACAATTGTGTTGGTTGTACTTCAAATCAAGCGAAATTTTTTATCAAAAACGCCATTACATATTATGGTGTTTTACTCACACATTTGTTTGGTTTGGACTTAAATTGAGCCATTTTTTTTGGTTAAAAAAGGATATATTTATTTATATATTTATTTTAATTTTTGATCTATTTTGCAACGATTTTAGCGATTTAAATAAAAATAATGTTAAATATTGTTAGGTGAAGGGATATTTTATTATAACTTAAAGCAATTATAACTCTATATAGTATACTGTCTAATTACTCTAGGTGAAGGCAAATATCCACTTGATAATATCCTAATTACTAAACGTATTCAATAAAAAATATTTAACAAATCAAGCTGAAAAAATCCTCCAGCTTAACGTTCAGTAAAATGTACTTTAGTGTACCATGTACTGTTTTGTGATGTACTGTTTTCATCGGTCCTGTTTCGTACCATGTACTTTAATGTACCATGTACTGTTTTGTGATGTATTGTTTTTATCGGTCCTGTTCCGTACCATGTACTGTTTTGTGATGTCGTGTTTTATTACATCCTGTTTTGAAATGTGCCATAGTGAGCGGCTTCGTCTAAAACTAGCCGCCTTTTAATTTTCGAAATTTTTCTCCAGACTCATTTTTTAATTGATACAGGTGCAGATGTCTCAGTATTGCCAGTCCGTTTTGTTCGGAATCCAAGGGTCGACCCATCATTCAGATTGTTTGCAGCGAACGGTTCTTCGGTAAATGCGTATGGAACCAAATTTTTAAGACTTGACATCGGACTGCGCCGCGAATTATCCTGGGAATTTATAGTTGCTGACGTGTCGATGCCTATCATCGGCGCGGATTTTTTGAGGAAAACTGGTTTGCTAGTGGATATACAGAGACAGAGGCTCATAGATCCGTTAACCTCTCTGTATTCAAATGGATCTCCTTCCTCCTACGATGATACTACTGTTTCTAGGATCGACAAGTCAGCAATGGACCCAAGAGTTTTCAACGTAATATCAAAATTTTTAACGGTCATTCACGGTAATATTAATATTGACAATACTTGACTCACAAAATTGAGACGAACGGACTACCGGTTGCATGCAAACCACGACGACTAGCACCGGACAAATTCATCATCGCGAAGACAGAATTCGAAAATATGATGAAACTCGGGATTTGCAGACCTAGTAGCAGTCCTTGGTCCAGCCCGTTGCACTTAGTACCAAAAAATAATGGAGCGTGGAGACCATTTGGAGACTTTCGGGCACTAAACAAAGTCACAATTCCAGACAGGTACCCAATTTCACATCTCTAGGACTTTACACAATGACTCGAGGGCTGCACTATATTCACAACAATAGACCTTGTCCAGGCCTACCATCAAATTCCTATTGAACCGACCGACATTCCAAAAACAGCAATTTCGACACCTTTCGGACTATTCGAATTTTGTAGATTGACTTTCGGCCTTAGGAATGAAGCACAGTCGTTCCAACGTCTTATGCATACAGTATTACGCGGACTTGACTTCTGTTTTGTGTATTTGGACGACGTGCTCATTGCCTCTCGAAATTACGACGAACATCTTGAACATATTAAAATTATATTTTCTAAATTGGACGACTAGTTGTAAATGTGGACAAATGCGTTTTCGCAAATACCGAAATTATTTTTTAGGCCATTTGGTAACTGGAAAAGGTATATTACCGTCGTATGAACGGGTTCAAGTCATCAAAAATTTCGAACGACCACAGGCTGTTAAACAACTGAAACGCTTTTTAGGTATGATAAACTTTTATCGACGCTTCATTCCGGGTGCTGCTGCTGATCAGGAATTGTTGAACGATTACCTAAAAGGTTATACCAAAAACAGTCGAGTTCCAATTCAATGGTCAACGGCGGCTATCGAAGCGTTCGATAACTGCAAAATTAAACTTACGAACGCAACTTTACTTATTCATCCATCATCATCAGCACCTCTGGCCATCATGGTCGACGCTTCCAATACTGCGATCGGAGCACCGTTCAGCAGTTTGTATCCAATTCTTGGCAACCACTCGGGTTCTTTTCAGTACGTCTCAATGAAACGCAAAAAAGATACAGTGCTTATGATCGTGAACTTCTCGCGGCATATTCGGGAATAAAACACTTTCGATATCTTCTCGAAGGTCGTACTTTTACGCTTTATACCGATCATAAGCCACTTGTCTACGCTTTTAATCAGAATCCAGAAAAAGCATCTCCTCGTCAATTTCGACATCTAGATTTCATCGGTCAATTGACAACCGATATCCAGCACATCTCTGGACTGGATAACGTTGTTGCAGATACTCTTTCACGCATTAATCTAATTTCTATTCCCGAAAGTATTGATTATGCTATCATCGCAGATGCTCAGACCAATGACGAGGAACTTCAAGAAATTTTAAGGAGTAACTCTGTTCTCAAATTTGAGAAATTTCCTGTTTCTTTCAATTCAAAAAAATTAATTTATTGCGATATTTCTACTACTACACCTAGGCCATTCATTCCCTTTAATTTCCGAAAACAAGTTTTCGAGGCTTTTCATAGCCTTTCACATCCTGGCGTCAAAGCTTCCATCAAACTTTTGACTCAGAATGTCATCTGGTCATCGATTAAAAAAGACGTTCAGAAAATGGCTCAAAGTTGTGTAGCTTGCCAAAAGGCTAAAATATCTCGACATACAAAAACTCCACTTGGTAATTATAAATTAACTTCTCAACGTTTTTCGACTATTCACCTAGATATCATTGGTCCGTTACCAGTTTCTGATAATCAGCGATATTGCGTCACATTGATTGGATACACTCGCTGGCCCGAGGCGGTGTTTGTTCCGGATATAACTGCTGCAACCGTCGCTTTCGCTGTTTATTCTCATTGGATAGCTCGCTTTGGTGTGCCAGAGTTCATTGTCACGGACCAAGGCACGCAATTCGAATCACAACTTTTTCGCGAACTGGCTAACTTACTTGGTTTTGAACGCAGGAGAACAACTAGTTACAACCCAAAATGTAATGACATGATCGAGAGATGGCATCGGGTCATCAAATCTGCCATTATGTGCTATGATCGATTTGATTGGACTAGTGTTCTTCCTGCAATCTTACTTGGACTACGAACGACTTACAGTGACGAACTAAAAGCTACTCCAGCTGAACTGGTTTACGGATGTACAACTCGAGTTCGTGGAACATTTTTAGATACTACGAACGACCAAATTTTACAATCAGACTTTATTACGAATTTAAGACGACACTTTGATGAAATTCGACCTGTACCGGCTCCTCGGCATACTACGGACAAAATTTCCATCAGTAAAGATCTGTTTACTTGCTCGCATGTTTTCTTACAGACGGACGCAGTACGCAGATCACTGCAACCACCATATACTGGACCGTATTTGGTAATCGACCGTACCGACAAATTTTACACTTTGGATCTGAACGGACGACACGCCAAAATATCCATCGACCGACTTAAACCGTGTTACTCCGACAATCAATCAGAAATTAAGGACGCACCAACTATACAAACTGGATTACTTTTACCGACTCACGAACCAGAACTCATTATTTCGGATGACGGGCCTAAAAAACCTACCGAGGAACCGAAAATTCGCAAAAAAGTTCGTTTTGATCTTTCGCCAAGTACTAGAACAACTACAAGATCGGGTCGTGTATCCAGGACTCCTACCAGATTCTTAAATTATCGATGGATCTTCGATCTCTCTGGGAGGGGAGTATTGTGGCGTGTTCACACCTTGTATATCGAAATTTATTATATAAATTTATTTAAATTTTCTAGCACCCGAATGGTTAGTTGGGTATAAACCAACTTTTTGTAAAAATTTTCTATTCTTAGAAGCCTATTTAAAAATAACAAAAAAATAGTTTTCACAGTTCAAGTTTTTCATTAAAGAAAAAACAATAAAAATAGAAATTAAAAAAAAAAACATGATTTGTCGAGATAATCAAAATACATATAAATATGTAATTAAATATAATTACTAAAAAATATTAGTGGTTCGTATTTTTAATAAAAAGCTTGGTGGAGCTATAAACTACCATACACGTAATACAAAAATACTAGCAATTCACTGGGATCATCATCAACAAAATCACTGGGTGTCGTGCTGTCACAGGAAGTTCGGCATTGGTACCTCTTGCATGCTGAGATCCTAAAATAAAAACAAAAAGAAAAGAAATTAACTGAAACATTTCATAATTCATGGAACAATACTCCTCGTTCTAATAAACATCTTGATGTTGACTTATGTAGTCGTCTGTACGACACTTTTTTTACCAAAAATGTTCAAGTGTTATTCTGGGAAAAAAAATATTTCGATCAGTTTATTTTGAAGGTGAAATAGAACAAAATTTAAACAACAGTTATTTACCTCAAATTAACTGTTATTTAAATTTTATGTTATACAAGCTCATTAAACAATTTAAATTGTGAAATAGAAAGTTTTAGAATTTAAATCACCTGATGATTTGCGGCATCAATAGTAGCCTTTATTAGGAATTGCTCCATTTCGATTCTAGCTGATAAATGCAATCTTTTTAAATGTGTTTTCAAATAACCTAAAAAGCATCGAGATCCTGATCTTCGACGGACGTTGTAGCGGTGATGGTACCTGTACTTGTAGGTCTAAGGGCCTCTAACGCGTTGATGTATCTCTCTTTGAAATGAGCAGATTCATCCATGCTTGGGCGTTTTCTAGTTGCCCTTCTGGCAGCATTCTCTCCGTTTTGGGCTGCTTCCAATGGTTGTTGGGACCAAAAATTCCCAGATATTCAACCGATCTATAAGCAGGAATAATATATTAATTCGTACATATAGTTCATACAATAAAATTATTTACTCTCTTGGATTTGCAGTATCATCTAGAAATGTTAAAATACTGGCAAATTTATACTCCTTTGCTGTGCTTGTCGGCGAACCACTCGCTTTCCGCTTTTTGGATCGAAGGTATTGTATGTTGCCTTAATGCAGTCCCATTGTTTGCGTATCTTAAGAACATTCGTGGTTGTTGGTTCAATTTCTGTGTGCAAAAAATATAATATATAGATTGATTTGTTGGTAAATCGAAAATCTTACCCGCTTCTGTCGCCACTTCTTCCCACAATCTGTGACGGATTGTTTTTGTTTTAAAATTGACATCCCGGATGTCCCATAACGCGGATCGTGCGAATACTGCATCTATAATCAACTCTGGAAGTTAAAAATTGTTAGTTTTTCCGTCATAGAGCACTAAACATACATAACGTAATGCAATTTTTTCATATTACCTTGCACCGAATCAGTAAAAACGACTTCAGTAATACTTGTTGACGATGTATTTTGTTGGACCTGCTCCTGAAGTGACGACGTCGATAAATTAGTAAAATCGTTTGGGTCTGCTTCGATGACTTCGACATCATCGTATTCCTCATTAAAATTTGTATAGAAATTAGTGAGTGAAGTAGTGCTATTTTTGAGATTTATTCACTATCCACCACAATGTTTTCCGGTACTGTGATACTTTTTCCTAAAAATATTAACAAAATCATTAAACCTTATTCCTAAATATACTCGAAAAAATTACCGTTATTATTCATTAAATTTTTTTATTTATTTTAATTTGAGTTTCGGTACACTATCCAAATCCACTTATATTTTGATTTTATTCGAATTTTACACTTTACAATTCACAATTTGGTAATATGTAGGTAATTTGTATAAAAAAATTAGATGTTTAAAATTTTTGAACGTATTCCCAATATGGTGACCGTGATACATTATCAAAAAAGTAAAAACTATAGTTGCTATAAATTACCATAATATCAAAAGCTGTCACGGTATGCGAGAATTTTTTTATATTGTAATACTAGTTTAGTGTTGTTGTGTTCAAATGTTGCCATAAAAAGTACTCCGATTTGTATTTTTTCTAATTTTTTATGGCAACACACCACTACATATACAATGATTTTATTAATAAAATTTTACTGAAATATTTTTTTGTTTCGTTTTGGTATGTTGCGAAATTATATTTTTATCTTGTTATTTTTTTACTGACAAAATATGTTTCATTGTGAAATAAAGCCATTAGAGTTTACAATAATGTTGGCAACAAAATATGTTTGGAAAAAGAAGCGATTAGTACATTGCGATTTTCATTTGAAAGAGAAGAACAAAAATATAAACAAACAAAATTTTGTTGGGTTTTTGTCTTTTTTTGAGCAAAAACTCGAAAGCATACTATAAAATATACTCGACCCGACTATATTTTATGGTAACAAACAAAAAATCCAAAACAAAAATGACGATTTTTATATTTTTATAGTACAAAAAGAAAACAAACAAACAATTTTTCGCTAGACGTCATTTGTTTATAGCAGGAAAATAGTAAAGCACAATATCGAATGGTAAGATTTTTTTTTATTATATTTAATTATTAATACATAATTAAATTATTATTTAAATTTTAATTTATTTTTTATTTTAGATTAAAAAGTAATTATAGTCAACAATGAAATTGTGACTACGCCCGTTACATTTAATAATGGTAATAATAATAACATATTTTGAATTTAAGGTTATGTATTTTATAATGAGTTTTTTGTTTTAAATTTTTTTTAAATTTTAGAAGTCAATTATAGTGAGGAATATCTGTATAATGACAGAGAATGGGAAGAGGAAAACCTGCGCCGGATTGAATATGGTAAGTGTTAACTACGTATACTGTGCAAAATTGAATGTACAACATATACTCGAATATAAGTTATTTTAAAAATTTTATTTCCAGAATCTGATATCGTCTTCCCAGAGGAAAACAGGGATTGGGAGGTGCTATTAGGTACGTATATTTAATTTATTTTAAACTTTTAATTGATTATTGTGTGTATACCTATAACCTCTATTTGTGTTTATTTTATTTTAGAAAAGCTAATTGATGCTGTACGACAACATCCATGTTTGTGGGATATTCGTAATAAGGAATATTGTAACAAAACGTTAAGGCATCGAATTTAGAAGGATATTGCGGTTTCGATAGGTATATTATAACATCATACAAAAATAAAATAAAAATCAATTAAACTAAAATTGATTTATTAACAACTTTATTATAGACACAATAAAAACCAACGCGGCAACCGAAGAAGGCATCCCAAAGTGGCTCTCGCAAGCAGATAAAAGAATACAAATTTGCAAAGAGCCTTTCACTTTTGGATGACACCTTCCAGCCTAGAGCGTAAGTAAAATAATCAGGATGAAATGTAAAATGGGTAGGTAATCAATGTTTACAATGATTATTACTTCATTTCAGAACATCTTCGTTATTCAACATGGAATGTACAAATACAGACAATAGCTTTGGTAGTAACCCTGTATCGCCCCGGAAAAGTGTGTAAAGCGATTACAATGAATATTAAAACTAAGTAAATATGTAAATAAATGGCTTTGTTTTAAATTTATATTTTCAGGAAAAACCCAATCAGAATTAGTGAATGAAAATAAAAAAAATAAAAAACAGGCATTGCAAATTTTAACCAACAAAACTATGCCACAGCCAGCACTAGCCACCACAACATCCCACGATGTTTTTGGTGCACACAAGAGAATTCTAATGAGGCAGAAAAGGAAATTATGGAGATTTTGTATAACAAGAAAAATGCAAAAAATAAAAATTGAATTTTAGAATAATTATTTTTTTAGGTTTTTTGTTATATTATTTATGAGAATACACAGATTAAATTTTGTCGTTTTGCCATGGTACCGCTCCTTCGCTACTAAAATAGTTGGCAAACCTAGATAGAAGAGGTTTTAAAAATGTTAATACTTCATAATGATAACATTTCGTATTTCCTTTGCCTTTTTCGTAGAACTGAACGATTTGGTGTGCATGTCACTTAAGTTACCATTTAATTCCCGTCGCCATGTTTCATCACAATGTGTCCCGTCGCTGTTCTCCACATCTATTAAACCGGGTGAGATGTATGGAGTTGGAGAGAACTGTTGTCTTAGCCAATTATGTAAGCACACGCAAGCGCATGTTATTTTCTCAGCTGTGTCGACTTAATAATATCAATTATGTATTTAAATGCAACAATTATTAAAATGTTTGAAAAGTTTACATTAGCAATTATTGGTTGCCTGAATACTCTCCATTTTGCCACGAGTATTCCGAAACAATTTTCAATTATTCAGCGAGCTCTTGACAACCGATAATTAAATATTTTTTGCTTCTGAGTTAGAAGGGTTTGAGAAAAAGGCTTAAGAATATGCAAAGGATGAAGACCAAAGGCATCATCGAAACCAAAAACGTAAGGCATATTTTCAAATCGACTCGAAATATTGGATGGTTTCGGTAACCTAAATCAAAATTTTAATCAGTTTTCGTATATAATGCCGGTAAATATAATTATATATAATAAATGCCGGTAAATATAATGCCGGTAATAGATTTGAATAGAATTTTTTTCCCGAAATTGCTGTTTTGGAAAATTCCTCCGTCACTTTGTCCCTATGTCACACTTCACACCACACATCATGAAATTATAATCGAAATTATAATTATAATCACACATCATGAAATTATAAGCACGATTGAATAATGTTTTTTATAATTAAAGAACGTTGATCCACTAAACGATGGAGCCGGTTAATAAAATAATATTTATAAATAAATTTATAGTTTTAATTAAAATATTAAAACTACCTGTATGGAAACGTGTTTCCCATCGATGGCGCCAGTGCAGTGTGGAAAGTTCCACCGTTCTCCGAAGCCATTTGCTACGTCTTTAAAGTATATACTTTAAATATAATATGTCTATAAAGTATTTTCTTCGTTGACTTTTTTAAATACTTTTGGACCTGAGTGAATCAACAATTGCCTGTGTCGTCTCTTTTATGATAAAGTGCACGCTTGCTGGTGAGCATTTATAAACTGTTGATAAACTTTTCTGCGACTAGTGGCCAAATATCTGCAACATTTAAAGACATGTGACATGCTTGTTTTAACATATAGAGTAGTTTAATCTTACCTGAGTGTGATAGCCAATCTTGTACTGGGCTGAATAATTTTTCTAAGGTATTCTTTTTTCGTAATTGCCGGTCCAACAAAAGTCAAAAGTTCATCAAATTGTGAACATGACATTCTTACATAATTCTGGAAAACTCTGGGTCAGAGAAATTCAGAGACAAAAAAGATTTTGGTGAGCACCAGTGTTGTCCCGGTCCGCACAATAAGGACGAACCCAATATTTTTTTCCTTTTAATTTTTCACGACCACTTTCAATTGGAATGTCTTCGAATATGATATTCATTAAAAAGGAATCCTCGTCAGACTCACTTTCATTACTAAATATTATATTTATAAGCTGTTGATCGCTTTATTGCTCCCATTTAAATTTAATTCACTTTTTAGTTTTACTTGAAACTTGAATTTGTTGTATTGTACACAAAAACTAGCTGTAAAAAAATTTATTTTAATGCGAAAAAATTATAGCACGACGACATTTTTTAATTTTTCTCTTTCTATCTATCTCATGGGTATTTTTTTATATTGTGCGTAGCTTTTTTGAACCAGCAAAAAATGTTGTGGACAATTGTTGTAAAGTCTAAATTGGCCTAATTTTAATTTAATCGAATAAAGGATGAACCACACCAAGCAGCAGCAGTGAGCAGCAAATTTAAATATTGGCTTATTCGCTTATGTAATGATACAAAATTCATAGTTTGGGTGTAAATGTACGTATTTCCAATAAAAGAAATCAAATATTTTGTAATTTTAATAGATCCTTAGATGCAACTTCATTCAATATAATTTTTTTTAATTTAAATTTTTCTGTATGCATGTGCAGTATGCATGTGTTGGTGCAGAAACAAGAAAAAATTAACAAAGAGAAATTCAAATTTACGTTGCATTGTTAGTGTAACCAACACACTAATTGTTATGCTTTCAGGCAGTCTTTTATGACAATTCTTTTCTGATTTCAGACAGGTATGTCTCTTCTGGCGTTCCTCAGGGGTCGGTTCTTGGCCCTTTACTATTCTCAATGTATATTAATGACATTGCATGTTCCATTCGTCATTCTTCTTTTCATATATTTGCTGATGATGTCCAAATATATAGGAGTAGTCGCTTAGATAATGATTCCATTCACTCTAATATTTCTTTAATTAACGATGATTTGGAAAGAATTTATAGTTGGTGATTATCTAACCGACTCGCTCTTAATGCTAGTAAATCCCAGTCCATTATAATCTATAAACAATCTATTAATACTTCCTCTTTTCCTGGAATTTTTCTCGGTGAATGTTTAATTCAATTCTCTAATACAGTTAGAAATTTAGGGTTAATTTTTAATAAAACTCTTACTTGGGGTGATCATTTAGTTAAGGTTAGTAAAACGGTTTTTGGAATGCTTAGTTGTTTGTATAAGGTTGTAGGGTTCGCCGATAGTAGTTTTAAAAAGCGTATGTTCCTCTCGAATTTTCTTCCACATTTTCTTTATGGTGACGTTGTTTTGTTTGGAATGCTTTAGGATAATATGAATGTTCTCCAAAGATGTTTCAATGCTTGTACTCGTTTCATTTTTAGTATTAAGAAATATGATCACATTTCTCCCTTCTTAAATTTGACTCTTGGCTGTAGTTTGGTTAACTTCTATGAACTTCGTGTATGTCTTTTTATTTTTAAGCTTCTCAGATCGAAGCAACCTCCCTATTTATTTAACAAGTTATTGTTCAGTAGGTCCTATTCTTCAAATTTACGTTTACTTCCCCCTATAAATCTGTGTAGGTCTTTAAATACATTCTTTTCTGTTAGGGGTATTTATCTTTGGAATTCTATTCCACTAGAAATTAAGAGGTCAGCGTCGCCTAAATCTTTTAAAACGGATTATTTAGCGTGGCGCGCTTGAATGATAATACATGTAGTACTATTTTTGTAAACATTTTTTTCATTTGTATTATTTTTGTATGTAGTATGTAAGTACATATTCACTTCTTGCAGTGTTCTCTGTAACAAATCAGCTTGAGCTCTATATGGAGGGTACTAGCATGGAGTGGATTTGTTTTTTTTTAAATCTGAGGTTTTTATGCCTAATGGAAGTATTTTTTTATTTTTTTTTGTGGTTGTTGTTCTTCATTTATATTGCTTCCATATGTGCTTTTCCTTTACCAAAATTGTAATGTCAATGTACAAATAAATAAATAAATAAATAAATAAATTTTTTTTTAAATAGGTATCTGTCAATGAGAAGAGTAAGCACGACTTATATTTAAGTAGATTCTGTGCGCAAACACGTACACCACTACTAAGACGTTTCAATAAATTCTCATAAGAACTGTAAAAAACATACAAAATCTGTACTCGGATAGAGAATTAAAGCGGGTGAATTAATAAAAAAATTAATTTTGCGAAATAAAAAACAAGTGGTTAATAAAAATGTGTTTATTAAGTGTAAGTGTGTTTCGCCAAGTGCCTACGGCAAATAGTGTAAAAAGCATCGTTACAGA
Source organism: Nephrotoma appendiculata (assembly GCA_947310385.1). NCBI lineage: Eukaryota > Metazoa > Arthropoda > Insecta > Diptera > Tipulidae > Nephrotoma > Nephrotoma appendiculata. The sequence continues at coordinate 108,045,327 of OX371225.1, forward strand.
CTGCACGCGGTATCATCTTTTACTATACTGAAGAACATCAACCCGATAGACTATTCTGAAGTAGATATAGAAATAATAAATGCGGGTCTGCCAAGCAAAGGCAAATGTGGACCAACAAATTGTTCCGAATTAAGTAGTATCATAATATATAGTATGAAAGCAAAATTTTAAACGATTAGAAATAATGCATAGCTGACAAAAACAGTTTGATCAAAAAAACTTCATTTTTTGTTTTGTTTTGCCATAGTCTTTCAGAGCTTGTTCTGAAGAACTTTCTTACAATGCGTTTCTTGCGGCTGATTGGTTCTTTTCAACAATGTGATATGTAAAGAACCAATCATGTTACGAGACTCATGTTCATGAAAGTACGTCTAAATAGTTGTACCACTTTTATTTTTTGCGGTGATTGATTAACGAATGAACTAAGTAGTCTCAAGTTATTACTTATTACAATATTTTGTAAGTATGAAAAATACCTCAACAATTAAAACAAGGAGTTATTTTGACTAATGAGATCAATATTTAAATGTTCAAACAAAGTGTCCAAACTGGTTCGTATCTTTAATAAATTTGAATATGCAAATTTCATTCAATTCATTTAATTAGCGTCACTTATACTGTTATTATGTGTAAAATTAATAAACTAATTTGTATTAATATACGTTTTCCTTAAAACCATGATGCAAGAGCGTTCGCGGTTTAGAGATAAATGCGGTCTTACTTTGAGAAATTTACAACACCAATCCCATATATGTAATTCCAATTTGGTATTATTTTAAACCAACTTTTCTGCTGGTATAGAATTATTCTATTCTAGGGCAGTTTTATTGAATACTTTTATTTTTAAATGTTGGCAATAAAAATATAAAAGTGATTTTTGTTATTTTGATATCGAATTTTTCTTAACAAGGCGAAAAATTAGTTATGATTTGTAATAATATTCAATAATGTTCTAGCACATTACTATTTAATTGATTATATTAAGTTGCGTTTTTACGTTGTTTTTAAATTCAAAATGTAATTGTTACCAACTAATAAAAATAAATTAAAAAACTTCTTTGGTTCTTACTTTGAGCACAAATTAATTCTATACCAGAATGGAATTAGCTTGTACCAAAGTAAGACCGCAAAAATGTTAAGAAATATGGTTTTTACGTCTCTAAAATACGTCAACTTTGAAGCCTAGACAAACTAACCATTTTATTTCGACAAAAAAGAATTAATACCAATAAATAACTCCTTGTTTTAATCGTTCGCGTGTGCTTCATATACTAAACCTTCTTATCTCTATCATTTTTAATTCATCAAACTACTTGAAAAATATAATAATGATAACTTTGAATTGTATTTTGTCTTAAAATCGTATCTTAATTAGAATCGGTATCATTATTCCGTTATCAGTCTAATTGTATTACAAATATTGAAGTATTATACACTTGAAAATTCAAATTTTAAAGGTATGAATTTTTGTTTTATAAGCCAAACGTTTGCAACGCTTTATTATCAGAATTTTGGTTATCTAAATTATATATTTTTATGAATTAAAATATTTGCTGTTTGTATATACATTTTATAGATGTTCTACGAGTGGGTAAAGCAGTCTGGGCATTTGTACCCAATTTTTGGTTCAAACACGTTTTTTGGTTTCTGAAAAATTGCACTCATTGAATTTTATTATTGTACATGATTGTCGAGATTCGAAAACCTGGGACGATCTATTTGTTAGGAGTAACTCATTAAGGGAATCATTTATACATTATTTATAATTGTTTAAATAATAAATCTTTATTATCTTGATTGCTTACTATTTTTTTATAAACGACCAAGTACTATACAATAATCATAAAATTAAATTATTTTATATTAGAAGGCCTATTTGATAGCAACGCATAGTAAAACTTTACGTTATTTAGGTACAGTAGCATGTGGTGATAAAAATAAGTATGTAGCTGATAGTGATAAATACATTGATATACTTTTGCAATAAAATGCAATAAATTGATACATTATGTTATATTCAATTTAATATACTTCGTGTGTGTCCACAACATAATTATTTCATCATCAAAAACCGTTTCTACTTTCTAATTGTCTTAAGCTTAGAGGTTTAAAAAGATTCCGTCGGTTTTTACTCAAAAGTACTATTTGTTTTTATTCTTTATTAAACTATATACGGACCACTTTGGTCGGCAGATTATTGCCGTTGTTAATGGTACCATTAGCTCATCACCATAAAATTTCTGAGATTTTTATGCGAGAAACTGAGCTAATTAATCTTCACAGGTCTCAATTGCAATTAGTTTTACAACATTACAAGAGTTGCTGTAGTGCATACACAAATGATAGTAAACGGTGCCAGTGAACCAAATTTTCCCTTTTGTCGAGTTAACAAAAGGTGTGTTTGATCTGGTGTTATCATGATAAAACATAACCCCTTTCCTTTTAATTTCCTAAATTCTAAATCTCAAAAATGCCTTTGCCACTTTTCGTGGGTCTCGACGTGTTTTGAAAACGATATTCGCCCTTTGTTGTAATGATTCATTTATTATCACCCGTAATTATACGAATGTCCCAAATAACGCCCGGTTTCGTATCCACTCAATTGGAGCGATACGATGATGAAAACTTGTTCTATAAATTTATCGCTATTAAATCGTCTGCTACACAAGCATTCAATTTCCTTTTGAATTCAGGTTCCCCCAAAGATTTAAAAATGACAAACAAACTAACTCTAATGGTGAATATTCTCTCCAGCGATGTGATGAAAGCTTATGCCTATCTCCAATTTATGCTCTTCAAATGTAATTCTCATTTCAAATGTTGATGATGGCACATTTCCATTTCAGTTTATTGACATAGACATATAGACCTTCCTGCTGCGTTACAAAAGTTTTCTTAGATTTTCTGGAACAGACCTTGCACATAAAGATACTCCTGACTTTATTATTGTTGGGAATCTGAAAATACCTATGAATAAACAATTAGATTTAGTCACGGAATTTAATTCTACTCTCTTAGATCATGGTATGATTGTAACAAATAGTTGTTTTACAAGACCTACAAGTGGCAATATTTTCGATAATGTAATTTACAGTTTTACAGAGCTTTAAATTCAACTATCAATTCAGACGTAATCGACTTTAATTGAATTTTTTCAGTATTCATTTTCGAATCTATATATATCTGTGGAAAATTCGAAAACAGTGTATTATAAAAAAGAAATTCAGTAGTAAATATGAATATTTAAGCTCAATTAATTTCGATTTTCAAAATCCCGACTTCACAAGCACGTAAGGCACAAAACAACACTGTTATAATCTACTGAGGGAGAAAGCATAAGGGTTATTAAGTATTGCTTGAAATATTAGTTTATTTCAATTATTTATTGCTTCTCAAAATCAGCAACCAAAGAGATTAAAAACTTAGTATTTTATCCTTTATTGACATCTGCGGAACCAGAATTTAATTCTTAATTAATATTTGTCGGCGTTTTAAATATCAATTGGACCAAGATAAGACCAAGGTTAGAGGTCAGGATCCAGCTCTCGCTTCCGAAAGCCAGAATAGGTCTTGTGAGTGCTTTATAAAGTGTGAACTTGCACGACTCCACCGCAATAAGCATGATAGGTCGTAGAAAACTTTGCCTTCCGGCAGCGATTCGGGCTTTCATTTCGACCTGCTTATCATTTAATGATGTCATTAATAACCCGAGGTATTATGGTTGCCAATTCCGAGATTTGCCATGGAGGTGCTCCTGGGTTTTGCTAAGAATTTGGTTTTACTACTGTTCATCTATAAACTAAGTCTTTTTGTGTAACGAAATTCAAGCGGTATGAAACAGTTTTGAAATTGCTAGGTCTTCAACCAAGAAGCACGATATCATATACACATCCAAGAATTTGACCTGGTTTTTTTAAATATATACTGTGCGAAGTTGCAATCTTGCTTTTCATAACCACGTTATATATATATATATATATATATATATATATATATATATATATATATATATATATAACGGTCGCCTTTTTTGTGCAGCGGACAAATGATCACTGTCTTCCAATTCTCGGACAGCTATTCTTGGTCCCAAACAGAGGCGGTGAGATCGCATAATTTGGCGCAAGAGCAGCGCCTGCAAGATTAATTTATTCTGCGGGGATTCCGTCTAGAGCGGGGCCCTTGGAAAAGTTGTTTGTTTCTGAATTAGTTATAGCAAAATAAAATTATTCATCCTAGTTAGCATATTTATAAGTAGTAGTTAAATTCGAGTTTGGTTTATATAAATAAAAGCAATTGAAGGTATATGTATAAATCATACTATTGATAAAGAAGTCAACGCTTAAACGCTTTCTTCTGCTATGATAAATTAAGAAACCAACACTGCTAATCCCAAAACTGATATCTAATAAAGTATTATAAAGATGGCAGGCAATTTTTATTTTATTCTGCTGTGGCTTTTATCACTTTTTTATTTTTTTAACTTGTATTAAAACACTACTTAGTTTTAGAAAATTGTAAAATATTAGAAAAATTTTTTTAGGTAATTATTCAAGAACATTTAATATAAATTATTATTATTTTGAAATGAAATGTGACTTTGATTTCAAAATAATGATAATTTATTTTAAATTTTCTTAATTTAATAAATAAATTTGTTTTTGTGTTATTTTACAATTTTATAAAACTAATTTGTTTATAAAACTAATGATGTTTTGAATTTTTTATGTAATATTTTATTTTATAAAATCATAACCCGAAAACCATTAAAATACTGGCTTAGCAATGTACCCCAAAATTTTTTAGTAAATCTTAGTCAATTTCGTTTCTCTATTGTTATAGGAATGACCGTCAAAAGGCCTACCGGTTTTATTGCCTTTTGGCTGTCAAATTTGACTTACAAAAGCCGGCCTGTATATCGATTTTGTCCCGTGAGTTACTCATTTAAAATGAGTGAAGAAAAAATAATCGAATAGGCACACAGTGTATAATACACAATGTCTTTGTATTTGTAATTTTCTTTTGTTCGTTTTTGTGTCATTTTTGCGATGAACATTGAACAGTACCAAAATAACGCATTCCGGACGCATCGGCATAATTGTTATAGTGCATATTTCCTTTTCTCAGCACATTACGTCTGCTCTCGAGCTGTGGAGTGCCATTATTTAACATGCTATATATATTTTATATTTTTTTTATCATAAATTGATTTTATATGTATTAATAAAATTTTATAAGTAAATTCAAATTTAACGGACTGATTGGGGGGTCCTTAAATCCTATTGTTCATTTTATTCGAATGTTTTTAAATTTAATCGATTCGTTTGAATTTAATCTGGGACGGAACTCATGCATTTCTTAGCCGATTATGTTTGGATTGGGTATGTTGGATGGAAATGGGATTCTTAAATGATTTTGGGAAGAAATTCTGGAATATGACCACCTGGGACGGAACTCGATCAACTCTTAACCGATGATGATGGGATTGGGTATACTGGATGGGCTTCTTAAATTATTTATTTATTATATATATATTTACAAGCATAAGCCGAAGCTTTTATACTATGAAAAAGGAAGCAAAATCACAAAAAAATAACAATCCTCATCTATATACAAAATCACATATTTACAAAGGGGTAAGAAAATATTATTACAAATTGTAATTACATTAACAATTTATCTGTACAGTTAAATATACAAGATTTTAAAAATTTTAAGAGAATTAATATTTTTAAAATCATTCCAAACAATAAACTCATTCATCAAAACCTATTTTATACATGTTACTTTTGTTAAGGGGCAAGTTGATGTTTCTAGTGCGCAGAGGCCTAGAAAAATTTAATTTTTCATAGAGATATAAAGGCAAATCAGAGGTAATAGTTCTAAAAATAAATACAGCTGTTCTATAATGATAATACTCGAACAACGTACATCCCAAAATAGAAGTTTTTAAACCAGAAATATGATCAAATTTCCTGAGGCCATGAACGTATCGAATACAATTATTAAATGTAATTTCCAGTAGTCACAGAGAGGAACTGTCACATCCACTATAAACCACACACTCAAATAATTGAATCAACTTTTAATGAAGTCTTTGCTTTGCGGACTATGTAAATAAACTGTCATTAAATTGTAAAGCAAAGACTGCCTTACTACAATAAAATGTATTTTAATATAAGTACATTAGGTTGTAATGCAAGGTTTGCTTTCTTATGTATATTTTTGAACGTACATTTTGAGATTATAAAGCAAAATTATTCATATTTTAAAGCAAATTTTATTAAAACTAAAAAATGTTAAAACAAAAGATAAAAAATAACTGTTATCAAATTATCAGAAGTAGTAAGTAGTTTTATACCTATAATCATATTTTAATCGATATCTAAGATCAATCAATCAACTATTTAAAGATTTCGTTATTTAATTATGGCAACTTCATAAATTAAAATTTTAATATTATAATAAACAAAACTCTCCAAAATGCATGCACCAATGAAATGTTTAGTCAATCCTGTCTAAAGAGACGGACTTCAAAGGAAGTACCGTTAAAAATATTTTGGTTTGTCTCTTACTCTCTGATCAGTTTAATTGTTGGTGTTATATGGGCGGTTGTTATGTCCTTATTTTGTTGAGTGTAAATTAAATTTTAAAATATAGCAGCTTTAAATTAACCAGTGTTTTGTATAGTTTAATAACTACTAAATATTAATTAGTGCGTGATAATTATAACTAACACTAATGTGTTAGTGTATGCCGTTTAGAAATTTGTACAGTATGCTGGCTTGTCTCTCCCAGAAGTCTTCTATCATAAAATTAGATCAGTCAGTAGTATTTAAAATTGTTTTAGTGTTTAGCTATAACCTATTATTGTGTAAAAATCGTTTAGAAATTGGTAAATTAATTTTCGTTTCTTGTTGTCAACACGGAAAACAGATCGGAATATAAAATTGTATTTGTGTAGGTGTGTGTGGTTCAAATGAAATTAGAAAAGTAATTTTCGTTTATTTTTGCCCGAATTTTTCTTTTATTGCAATCGAATCCTAATAGGAATGTGTTATCTATTATATTAATACGCGTAATTTTTTCAAACTCAACCCTAAAATGACCTCTAAACATGATCCGATCCGTTTAAATTTTTCAGGGTAGGTCGACATAAATATAGCGGTGTGCCTTTGTTAGAAAAATCGGAAAAATTCCACCGGGAAGTAGGTGTTTTCAGGTGTTTTCAGCAAAATTTTGTTACGACGCCAGAATGCCATGACAAAATATGTTTATATTGAATCTATGATCAATCGCATTACACCGTGACAATGACAAAATTTATTAAAATTGCCAATGTTTTTGTGTACTGTGATGACAAAATGAGTAAAAGATTTGTAATTGAATCTCAATTAAACAAAACAGAGAACATAAAATGATTTTACATACATTTTGGTGTTAATAGTTGTGAGTGTAAAAATACAATTTTGTCATGACACTCTATCTATTTAAGATTTAAAAAATAACCGCGCATATGAATTTACTTTATTTTTGATAAAAGTGCATCAAATTTACATCTTAAAAAAATCTTCTTAATCATTTCTTAACCAAAAATTTTCAAGAAAATGTATTCACATGACTGATTATTCAGTCACAGGTCAGCTAGTAAATAGGTAATAAGCGAAAATGTAGGTCATAAATTATTTTTTCCTTTTCGTTATGCTTCTATAAAAGTATCGGTGCGAGTTAGTAGGTTGGCCTGACAAGTTGGTATGCAATTTTTAATGCCGTTGTAAGTTTTAAAAACGTCTCCATTCCATAATTGTATGCAAATAATTGCCATTCTCCCCTAAACTAATTTTCAAATTTATTAATATTCAAATTTTCTTAATTTACTGTCAACATTTAATTTTTATGCAGGTGTTTACGTACAGACATACTTTAATTTATATCTTAAAAATTATATTCTCATTTTAGTAGCGATAAATGGTGATGTATTTGTGTATGATATCAACTATATTGGTGATGCCGATGAAATCGAAATACTTTTATGTTTTTTTGAAAGATATTTACGAGCCGATTTTATTTTAACCATGAATATGAAAACTTACTCCATTGAAAAAAAAAATAATTCCAGTAACAACAGTATCTCGCCAAAATTGCAGGATTGGAGCTGAAATGCGTATGTATATTATTTCGATTTTAAATCTAATTGGGACTATTATATTTGTGTATAGGAATTAGAAAGTTTCATAAGCCAGTCGACCAGTTCTCGTGTGCTTTTAAAAAAATTATGACCCCTTAAATAATGAAAGATTAAGAAATGTATTATAAGAGAGGGAGTAACTTTACTCATTAAAAAATATACATACCACCCTGAGCATGAGCATAAACATGCGTTAGCTCTTGCCATTATACAAATTTTTCCGCAGCTCAAAACTACAAATTCTAAAAAGCGCTACAGACGATCCGACCGATCGTCCGACCGATTTGTAGTTTTCATGTTAATGTTAATCTATTGTCTCGTTTTATGTTACAAAAAGGAAATTCATAAATTTTATAATAATCAACCAACAGAGAAAACAACAGAGAAAATAAAAAATTAAAATTATTCCGTGTGTAAAAAAACATAAAATCGTTTTTGTAATATAAAATGAGACAATAGATTAACATTAACATGAAAACTACAAGTCGGTCGGACCAACCGTCGGATCGTTTGTAGCGCTTTTAAAATTGAAGGGGTGGTAAAAACTGTTTCATTTGTAACACTCGTTAATAAATATTTATATGTTGTTTTTTATTTTTATGAATTTTATTTTACCACGATCTCTTATACAATCGCCAAACAAACAAAGGATGTATTTCATTCTGACTATTTCATGTGCGAAATAAACTCTACAAACACGAAACTGAGTGCATGCAGATTGATACAAATGTACAATCAACAAAACTTCGAGAAACCAATTTTCGAGAAGGTCAAAAGTGTTTGCTCGGACGAAGTAATTAGGGGCGAGACAAAGTTCGCCGGGTCAGCTAGTTCATTATAGAAAGTGCCTTTTTCTAATTAAAGAAAAAGTAAGTGATCTGTAGCTTGTTTACTTCTAAAAAATTATTGATGTAGAATATCAATAACTGAGTTTATTGGAATTTATGATGATTTTTATGGCGCTTTTAATATTTTTAAGAAGCAGGCCGAGCTAAAATGCATTAAATATTTAGAAATCATACATATAAAAAGTTACGAACAATGTTATTGTAAAAATTCTAACAAAAATTACATTTTGGCTTATAACATTGACTTGATTTAAATGTTGTCAATGTTATGAGCCAAAATGTAATTTTTGTTAGCATTTAGTATAATCATTTTAAATGAAGTTATAATCAAATAAATAAAACTTGAAGTATTTGCTTCTAAATAAATATTTTTAGTTTTTTCTTGTTAATAGCCGTATGATACTCACTTTTTTCAACTACAATCAAGTGCTGCAAAAATAGAAAAGCGAAACAGAGAAGAAACCTAATATTTAATAGAAGACACAAATTCTGCATGGTCTGAAATTGAATATTTGGAAAGCGAAGATAATGCGACTATATATTATATAAGATCTATTAATTCACCAATAGGTCAAAATGCACCATCCAATGATCTACATTACATTCCAGGAACAAACCAGTTGAACATGAACCGTAACACAAGTTCATCATCCATAGATATAAACGACACGTCAAGCAAAAGAAACCGGTTTCGTGAATCGACACCTAATTCAGTCCAGTCGCAAGCAGAATTACTTAAACCAGCTCCATTACACCCGAACGAAAAGGCAAGATTATCTGCAAAAACTAAAGATGCTCAACTAGCAGAAACCTGTATACAATCGGCACAAGAATTAAGCAAATTGTTAAAATAAGGAGGAACCCAACTGGCATTCAGCGACTGTATCGCCCAAGATTTGGAAGAATTTGATAAAGACCTGCAGAATATGGCAAGACACAAAATAAACAACATAATTTTTGAAATAAAAGAAATACAATATAAGCGAGACAACGAAAAACTTAATAAAAATAAATAAAAACGATTATTGAAATAATTTAAAATTCAAATTTAGAGGTCTATATTATAATCTTTTATTTATTATAAATCTATGCAAAAATTAAAAATTGAAATTGACTGAATTTAAATTAAATTTATCTCAGGATAAAATGTTGTGAACTAATTTTCCAACTGCTTTCTTATTACAGTCGCATTTTTTCTTGGTGCACCAACTATTCCATTATTGGTAGCATCGAAGTGTGTTCTATTAATTGTGTCTACTTCTTCATGTGTCAAATCGTCTGTATTTGTTGAATTTTTTATATTATCCGTTCTTAGGTAGTCATGTAAACAAATACGTGCTAATACTACTTTAATCGCCTCATTCTGTTCTCTAGAAATCGTAGAGAATAATACTTGGAAGCAATTGGCTAGAACTCCAAGTGCATTCTCTACCACTCTTCGATTTCTTGACAACATATAATTGAACCGTCTTTGACTTGTTGTCAGTTTTTTTTGAGAATACGGCTTCATTACATATTCCGTCAAGGGAAAAGCGTCGTCTGTCACGAAAATGTATGGTGACGGAGTTTGCGTTACTGGCATGTTGCTAGGCATAGGTAGTGGTATAATGTTTTTTCAATGTCACGCCTTAAATTGGACCTCATCCAGATTCCTGCGTCACCGTTTATCCCCACGTCAAAAAATATAAATTTGTAATTGGCATCCACTATGGCCATTAAAACAAACGAATTTGTGCCTTTGTAACACCAATAATTTGAACCTAATTATTTCATTGGCTTTATCTTACAATGCTTGCCTGAAAAATGTAAAATACATAATGTATCCAAAGGTTAGTTAATTTTACTTCCTACCAATTAATTGTACCTATAGAATTAGGGAAGCCCCACATGTGGTAAAAATCATTTGAAATTGCCAGCCAATCGGAAGTGTCCTGTGGAAATTTCAATACTTCCTCATTTAAAACTTGATATAATACAGGAATTGCTTGTTTCAAAATTCTTAAAATGGTTGGTTGCTGGACTCTGAATGGTAACTACAAAGAAGTTTGAGTTTCACCTGAAATCGAAATACACAACTAAAACGCTTTCTTTATAAACTACTAGCTGACCCGGCGAACTTCGTACCGCCTCAAAATCAATAAATGTTGCTTAAAGTTATTATAGCTTAATTAAATTGAGTTTTTTTATTAAGATAAAATGAATTTCTCTCTCTCTCTCTCTCTCTCTCTCTCTCTCTCTCTGGCACTATACCCCATCAAGAGATTTGGCTGCCTTAAATGAGGTTTAATAATCATATTTTCATTTCGGATAATGACTAATGAGTGATTAATTCATTGATCCTAAACCAGCCGTGCAATTTTTTCCTTGTCACTACCGGGAATTGAACCCGAGACCTCCGGGGCGGATAAAATGAATACTCCAAATTAATTAAATTCAATCAAAATGAAATATATTTTAATTAAATTGAAATGAATGTAATTCACGTGGCAGCAAGGAATTCGTTTTATTGAATTGATTCGAAATGATTCGCGTAGCATTGTTGCACTACTTTCTTTTAAACTATTTCCTGAGTAGGTTGCAATAGGGTCGATTCCCTTCAGTAAAACATCTTGTGATATACGACATTTTTTGGTTTATTGCCAGGTGCGAGAACGAACAAAGCGATTCAGGTTTCGTAGCATGATGATTACCGGCAACACACCAACTTTCAGTTGTAAATTGTGCGGGGGCAAGCCAGCCAGATCCAATGAGTTTAAAAATTCAGTTGGACAGTTGGTTGATTCGTCTTTGTTTGTCACACAGTCGATAGATTTGAAGGAATGAAGTGGACCGACGATTAGATTTTGAATTGTGAAATTTATAGATCCCCATTTTTGTTCTTTGCCGCAAGAATTACTCGTTCACTCACCCAATTGTGATTTTTGTGGTTAGTAATATTGTTCGGGAACACTTTGTTGATGAGCTCGTTCTTCGTTGAGACAAAATTGCAAAAGTTCAGAGGAAACGAAATCAATCTGTTCGATTCGTCGACGGAACATGGCCATTACCGATAGTCAGCAATTGCTTGGAGAAATCTTTGGCAGATAGATCATTTAACCACAGACAATCAAATTAAATTTTTCGTTCGAGCTAAAAAATGAAAACAAAATATATTTCTGACAATTCCAATGTCATCGTTGTATCTGTCATTTTTCGTTAAACTGCGTATACGATTACGCAAAAAAACAAAATATTTTTGGTTGTTTGCGGCTGTTTACAGAAAATAAACTCGCAGTTTAAATTTTTACGTTTACATAGAATGAAATATCTCTGTTAGGTTGTCTCTGGTTTAACAACGCAACTCGCATGTTTGTCGTCAGCTGAAGTTTCATCACATAGCGCCACGCGCTCTCTTTTGAGTTTTTCCGACTTTTCTTTTTTCCTAAACCACCACTGTATTGAGACGAACAAAATAAAACAAACAAAATGTACTAAATATATGCGAAAATGAATTTTCTTGATAAATTTTGTTTTGGTGAATTTTTCAAATGTTTTAATAGTTATTATGCTATTCGGAACGGAGTCAAATCCAACAAAACAAAGATCATAAAAATCGGTCCAGCCGTTCTTCAGTTATCAAATTGTAACTAACACGACTTTGTTTTATTTATATAGATTATGCTATTCGGAACGGAGTCAAATCCAACAAAAGAAAGATCATAAAAATCGGTCCAGCCGTTCTTCAGTTATAAATGGTGTAACTAACCCGACTTTGTTTTATATATATAGATAAGTAGATGAAATAAAAAAAATTGGATAAAAAATAAAATGGTAAATGTGCATGCAGCCTCCAGTCGGATTCGTATCCAGTACCTTGCAGTCCAAGCGCCGAAGCTTTAACCACTGCACCACTCGTCACATACAAACTACACCTACAAAATTCATATAAAAAAAAAGATTTTTTTATTAGATTTTTGGGGCTTCCCTTTTGAGTTTTTCCGACTTTTCTTTTTTCCTAAACCACCACTGTATTGAGACGAACAAAATAAAAAAAACAAAATGTACTAAATATATGAGAAAATGAATTTTCATGATAACTTTTTTTTTGGTGAATTTTTCCGATGTTTTAATAGTTATTATGCTATTCGGAACGGAGTCAAATCCAACAAAACAAAAATCATAAAAATCGGTCCAGCCGTTCTTGAGTTATAAATGGTGTAACTAACACGACTTTGTTTTATTTATATAGAAGATAAGTAGATGAAATAAAAAAAAATTGGATAAAAAATAAAATGTTAAATGTGCACGCAGCCTCCAGTCGGATTCGTATCCAGTACCTTGCAGTCCAAGCGCCGAAGCTTTAACCACTGCACCACTCGTCACATACAAACTACACCTACAAAATTCATATAAAAAAAAGATTTTTTTATTAGATTTTTGGGGCTTCCCTTTTGAGTTTTTCCGACTTTTCTTTTTTCCTAAACCACCACTGTATTGAGACGAACAAAATAAAAAAAACAAAATGTACTAAATATATGAGAAAATGAATTTTCATGATAACTTTTTTTTTGGTGAATTTTTCCGATGTTTTAATAGTTATTATGCTATTCGGAACGGAGTCAAATCCAACAAAACAAAAATCATAAAAATCGGTCCAGCCGTTCTTGAGTTATAAATGGTGTAACTAACACGACTTTGTTTTATTTATATAGATATATTAATAATACCTGTAGACAAATATCTTAGAGTTATTTGCAGGCGTTCAGCCGGAGGGATAAAATTTCGAAAATTAGTATCCAGTTTCTGTATATACAGCTGTACCATCTCTAATATTTGTTGAAATTGTACAAGTGTCAACAAGTTTACATTTGCTGCCGCGATTAGTTAAAGCGACATTATAAAATTAAAAATGTATTAAAATTAAACTCAAAATTTTTCAAACACAAAAAACAAAAATATTTTCACTTGAGTTCTTCCGAAAATGTCAGAAAAAAGTATCTTTGTCAAAAAAAAAAGAATCAAATTCAATTCTTTTTTGCTTCATTTGCTCGATTAACTGCTAAAAAAATTGAGCTACGACTTTTTTTTGACTTTTATATATTTTTTCCATGTCTATGGTGTATACACTCATTCTCACAAATATTTTGTATACACATGTTTTCTCTCACTCCATTTTCATTTTCTAGTCACTGAAAAAGCGGGGAAAAAGTGAGTATCATACGGTTATAAATAGATTCAATGGCTCTGCTGATTTCTATATTATGGTATTATGACACTGGCTTGAAAAAAGTGCAGTAAAAAAAGTAAACGGTGACTAGGACAGAAACAACTAAAACGAATGAGACAACACAATTTTTCAAATGTCATGTTCATTTTGTTGGTAAACAAACATTTTGTGTATCAATAAAAATGTTAAAAATTATTTGAAACGGTTATCAAATCACTTCAAATAGTTTTAGAATGCAATATTTTTGTTTAATTTGCATAAAAATATTCGTTTTGACTGTATTTGATAAAAAGAAGTCGGAGATGTCAAAAAAAATATAACAAAATAATTCTTGTCAAAAAAAAAGAATCAAAATTGAATTCTTCTTGCGCGATTAACTGCTAGAAAAGAGAGCAACAACTTTTTTCTGACATTTCATTTTTTTTTGTCATGGCTACTGTGTATACACTACACTCACTTTCCTTAAAATTATGTATACCTATTATTTTTCTCCCTTCAATTGGATTTTTCAGCGGCCGAAATTGTTGGAAAAAAGCCAGTATCATAATACCATTAGGCGATCTACTCGTATAATAGCAATTATCATTTTTAAAGCAAGCTTTGCATTATTTTGTAATAGAAGCTTGCCTACAACCTATATGTAAAGGATTTTGCTTTACATGTGCAATATTTTTTTAAGTGTGGCACATCACAGTACATAAACAAACGGTACAACCAAACTTTTAATCAAATATATAACTGAATTGGACATATTTTTTTATTAATCTTAGCGAATATAAACTATAGTTGACACGTTGACACAATGTGCTAATATGTCCACTCCAAGTAAGTTTAGAATTTAATATCAGTCCTAAGTTATTATGGTGTTATGATACTGACTAGTTTTTAAGTGCTGTAATGTGCTGTAAAACTATTAAAGCGAAAAAGAGAAACAACTAATTTAAACAGTAGACAATACTATGCGCATTTATTTTGACGTTATAAAAATAAAATAATATATCTGTGCAGCGTGCGCTGCAATATTTTGTTTTGAAATATGTTTGTACTATACACGTACACACAAAATCACATTACTAATAAATGACTATACGTCAAAAAAAAAAATTAAAGTTGATTTATTTTTTATAGATTTGCCCAATTTAAACTGCTGCAAAAGTAAACTGTATCATTTGTTGCTGAATTTATTTTTATTTTTTGTTTATATGTTGTATACACTCTTTCTTTCATGTGATTTCTACTAGCATTGCGTGTCCTACTCTCTTTTCATTTTTAATCACATGAACCATTTGAAAAACTAGTCAGTATCATAACACCATTAACAGTCGGAACAAATTTTATTGTGTCATCAGACAAAACAAGAGTAGGCTTAATAATGTATTATTTTATTTTTACATAAAAGTAATGTTTTACATTTATAAGGATTAAGCGGTTGAGGTTATGTTTAGCCTATAATAAAATGTCACTAAGATTTTCGATAAATTTTATTGCAGCCTCATTCAACCCTAAAGCTTAACATCCGATGTACAATTGTAAATCATCAGCATAGAGATGAAAAGAAGGATGATGAATGTGCCATGGAAGATCATTTATAAATATAGAAAAAACCAACGGACCCAGAATTGACCCTTGTGGTACATCTAAAGGCACTCTACTCATAGAGCAGTCAACACCGTGATTTACCAACTGCTCCCGACTATGCAAATAAGAGTACAACAAATTAATTGTGGATCCAGAAAATTTATAATATAAATAAAGTTTTTGAAGTAGAAGTATATGATTAATACTATCAAACGCCTTAGAGAAATCCAATAAAACCAATAAAGCTTGCGAACCATGCCCATCCAAAATAGAAGAAAGATCGTCAACAATGTGTACCAAAGCTGTAGTAGTACTGTGCCCAGGCTTATACCCTGACTGAAATTTACAAAGAAAATTAAAATCTTTAAAATGCTGCAGAATTTGGATTTGCATTACTTCTTCTAACACCTTAGAAAGGGCAAGTAATATACTTATTGGTCGAACATCTTTAAGACTGGCAACAATATCACTTTTTGGAATTGGAACAATAGAAGCCACTTTACACTTTCTGGCGTACTATGGTAAAAAGTTGGTGTACATTTTTTCAAAAACAAAATTAAATTGGGAATATTTTTCCTATCCAATTTCGATACGGAAAAAATATTTCCTAAATTATAAAATTTTAGATCCAACATGATTTCTCAGTAGGCCAGAAAATGATATTTTTGACAAAAATACTATGAAAATATTTTTCCTAATTCCTTTTCCTTTGGGAAAAACCAGAATCGAGCTGCTGGGACGGAACTCGGTCAATTCTTAACCGATTATGATGGGATTTGGTATACTGAATGGAAATGGGATTCTTAAATGATTTTTGTAAATTTCTGGAGTATGGCCACCTGGAACGGAATCCGATAATTTTTTAACCGATTATGCTGAAATTGAATATGGTAGATGGAAATAAAATTCTTTAATAACCTTTAGAAGAAGTTGTGGAATATGACCATCAGGAACGGCACTTGGTATTTTAAACTAGGACTGAACTCGGTAATATGCACACTCGCTAATTGCTAAACACTCCTTTTGAGTAGTAGTTTTCATTGTATTCTTACTGTTTAGTTATAAATTGGGAAAAACGAATTATTTATTTATGAACATAACGAAATTTCTAGACATTTTATTTATCGTTTATAATTATAGATACATTTTTCTTTACAAAACGATTACGAGTTGTTTAAATATTTGTACACTATATGTATTTACAATTTTTTTAATTCAACTTGTTGAATTATTAAAAGTAAATGTCGTTGCCACGTTTCTTTTTAAATACACGATTTCAATTTTGTCTGCAAAGGTAACGTAATGGTAATTATTGAATATTATTCTATTGAGAAATATTCAAGATATTTTTGAGAATAAATCATGCGAAGGGTCCATACATTATGGACTTTCAGATTGGTAATTATATGTTATCTTCCGCATATACCGAATTATTTATTAATCGTAATTAATTTGAATTGATTGATAAAAATAATAATTTTTTTAACAACTCCGCGTAAGTTTATAATAAATATATCGATTAAGTTAATGACACATCATTGAGAAAAGTTTGTTTTCGAAACTGTAATATATAATATACCATAATACATATATACCAAACCACTATTTAACTTGTTCTTCAAACTAGTTCAATAAAATTTAACGTGTATACGTACGGATCTCAAACCAAAAGCTAAAAGAGTTTCTCTTTTATTTTATCAGAACATGAATTATTATTACACGTTGCTATGAGTAGGAGTACACAGTAAAAAAGTGTTCTTGGTTTGGTTTTATTCTCTCGCACTGCGAAATTTTCACTTACGAGACGAGTAAAATACTCATATATATTTTGATTTACTAAACTTTACAATATGAAGAACAGTCTGTCTTAGATAATCGAATATTCAACAAGTGGTGCTGCGACAAATAACTAACCAACACTAATATTTCTGTTGTTTTGATAATATTTAGTTATTTAGTGAATTTAAGGCAGACAAACAACAATTTTAACAGGTGGTTTAGTTACAACTTATTTTTTTTTATTACTAATTGAAAGTTTGATAAAGTGAATATCATGCAATAGTTATGTGAGATTGTGTACTTGGCAAAATTTTATGGCCTTTCTGTTTGCGATTATTATTAATTAATTATGCTGTTTTTAAACTAAACCAAATGTATTATTATAATTAATAATATCTGTGATAAATAAATAATACTTAACTAAAAAGCAACCAAAAAATCAATTAAAATGAATGAAGAAATTAAAAAGCAAAGTGTAAAAAGTTATGGATCTGAAGTTAAAGGAGATGGCAATCATAATCATTTAAATCATGACAGGTAATAAAATAGAACATAAATAGGATATTTTCTACTAAATATGCGCATTCTTAATCCAAACCATCTCATTCGTCAATCGCAGTTTAATAAACATTTTTCAAATTATGCACGATAATTTTGAAGTCGTAAATTTTAGGTAGTTTTTTATATTCTTGGAAATTTCGTTAGAATACAAATTTCGTTGTTGTAAATTAATAAGATTGTCCGACTTGATTTATCCATCAAAAGTTATGTCAGGGTACAGATAGTAAAGCTAACCTTCCGCACCTCCTAGACATCTTCGTTTATTGACAACTAATTGATCTTACAGCAAAATTTGGCACCTGCAATTATTTTTTTTGGTTCATTGCCACATAATCGAAACTACGGTGTCGTTGACATTTAACTGCATAACCAGAATTTATGAATTATATGAGTATGGGATAACGTACATAATATTTGTTTTCATGGATTGTAATAAATATGTTTGGATATTATTTAAATTTGGGGTCTAAGTATATTTTGCACTTTGCACGTATATATAACTGCGTCAGGTTGTTCTAAGAAACAAAAAAACTTAACAACACGTTCCTCGCGAAAACAAATATGTACGTGTTTTTCGTTGCTTCGACAAAAAATAGTTATTAATGTATGAAACTAAAACAGAAAATAAAATTCCTCGTAAGAGAATGAACGTTGGCTAAACGAGAAAAGCGGATTTTACAATCCTTCGAACGCGGAAAACATTTTAGGCACGAGATACAAACAGCATTTTTCTACTACCTATATTTTAATGTTATATGACATATAAAATTAAATTCAGCTCGATACACACACACACACTATGAAAACTACAAAAATGCTTAATCTTGATAATCACATTTTACCAAACACTTATTTTTCTATTTAGCAAAAAATTAGATTTCTGAATATTTTAAATAAAATTTTTTTGTTCAAAAAGTTTAAAAAATCACTCGAACGATTTCCACTTGTTAGGTCATCATCAGGAGTATCTACTCGAGTGATTTTTTAAACTTTATGAACAAATGTTTTAATTAAAGTATTCAGAAATCTAATTTTTTGCGAAATAGAAAAACAAGTGTTTAATAAAATGTGTTTATTAAGAGTAAGTGCGTTTTGCCAAGTGCCTATACGGCAAATAGTGTCAAAAGAATACAGAAAATGTTTATTCGAGTTTTCCCATAAGTTAGTAGATGGAATTTTGCTAAATCGGTTTAGATTTAGCAACTTTTAACGTTGTCAATTACTATGTTTAAACACAGGATCGGCACATTCCCTTTTTGCGGAATGTGTCAAACCTATGTTTAAACGTAGGGGGGCTTCTGTTTCCCAGAAACATAGTTAACTTCATCAGATCATTTTTTTTGTAGAAATGGAATTTAATTAATTAAAAAATGAGAAATTCATAGTTATGTGACTGTTTAAACATTTATGGCCTTTGTGTTTGCGATTTTTGTGTTATTAACTATTATGTTTTTTAACTGAACCCAATATATTATTGTATATTAATGTAATAATGTTAATTCAAAAGCGAAATTAGGGTTTCCAAAATATTCGACTGCACCAGTACCCGAGTAATCGAGTACTGATTTCATTGATAACCGGGTACTCGGAAATACTCGACCAAAAATAACCTTCCGACGGTATGAAAAATTTACTATCATTTAATTCTTTAAATAACTTATTATTCAACAAAAGCTTTAAGATCAATTCATTCAGTATTCAG
Source organism: Nephrotoma appendiculata (assembly GCA_947310385.1). Taxonomy (NCBI): domain Eukaryota; kingdom Metazoa; phylum Arthropoda; class Insecta; order Diptera; family Tipulidae; genus Nephrotoma; species Nephrotoma appendiculata. Next base: position 108,065,186 of record OX371225.1, read on the forward strand.
TATTCAGCATACTGTATTAAAATAATAAAAATCGATTAAAAAAACAATGAAAACAATACGTTATACGATAACGAAACGAAAAAAAGTCATTTATGGGTTCAGTCATAAAGCAAAATATATATAAGAGGAACCATGTAGAGATTCCGAGGTTAATCTATTTTACTTTTGGCAATCTGTATAGGCCTAACAAGAACAATAAACTGTAAAATAACTATGCCGATATGTTTATAAGATACGTATATATGGATTAAATATAGAAAAAGATTAAATTTGTGTATATAAATATATTAAAACTATAAAATAAGATTAACCTCGGAAAAACCTGCCCATAAAATTTGCACTACTTGATTTCTCTTATATATTTATTGCTCGATGGTTCAGTTAATCACTTATCATTTACATTGTATTGTATGCGATATAATATTTTAAGAATACCAGGGCATTGAGAGTGCTAGTGTTAAGGCGACTTCGCAATTTCGTCATTATGTTGGACGTATTGTAAGTAAAGCTTTATGCAAGAGTGCCTCCATTGCCATTCCTTCTGTTGGTTTTCCATTCTCCTATATACATTTAAACTCCTTTTCAATATTACCTTTATTGGACGAACCAGATGAAACTTCTGGCTTCGGCACAGTAAAGGAATTGAGGCGTTGCCAAACCTCTGTATGATGTAGGTGGTGAAACGTCTTCATCAGGAGACCTTATAAGAGCTGCATCCTGCTGAGTCACTGAAAATAAGCGACTGTATAGCACTTTAGCTGATTGTTTGATTGATGTTTTTGAGGAATATGTAAACAATTCGTTGGATTTTGGGTAGCGTCTATGATGAAGAAAATATAAGAGTGATACAATTTCTACGTTTCGGCGTTGATTAATGTCTATAGTTATCGCATCAAACAATTCCAGAAACAAGGGAGTATTCAATTTTTTCAGTTGTTGAAAAATATAGAATAGTGTACCTTCCGCAGACAATAAGTTTGATTCATGTTTACTAAGTTCTTCAATTGCCAACTTAAGCGGTTCAAGGACGTCTGCAACTTTCGTTAAATTTTTAATATTGCCTTTATTAACTTCTTCAACACCGAGTTTATCTAAAGCCAAGTTAACGTATGTGTGTAATTTCAGGAAACGCTTGATAGATGTAGCTAGTGTATTCCACCGAGTTCTGCAGTCAAGTTCAGTTTTAATAATTTCCCCTCTTTTAAGGTTATTTCTTTATTTAAAACTTTTGTTCGAATCGATGACTTTTTTAAAAACTTAATGGTTTTTCTCCCTTCATCCAAAGATTTTTTTCATGTTGTGTCGATCGATTCCAGTTGTTGAAAGTGTATCATCTATAGTTAAATTGTCGTAATCGCCAGGTTCATTACAATTGCTGGAGTCACTGAAGTTATCCTCATCTGCGTCCTCATCTCATATTCTTCTTCTTGCGTATTCATGGTGGTGGCGTTAGGATTTTTATACATAACCTTAAGAACAGCTAAATGAATTGCGTGGTTGTAACACAATTGACTTTCAATATTTATTAGCCTGCCATATTTTACCATCACACTAGCACCATCATGAGTAGATGCCACGATATCATTGTCTAGATTAAGACCATATTCAACTAAACGTTGTCTAACCATTTCCTCAGTTTTTTTTTGATGTACAGCTGTCCGTTATGTGCACAAGCCCCAAGACGAACGATTCAGCGGTAGAATGAACCGTAACATTTAAGAATCGTCGCATCAAAACATCAGTCCATTCATCAACGGTTATACTAAATTTTTTACTTTCGTTCAATTGACTTAAGAATTTAAGCTTAATTTCAGCTCGCTTTTCATCGAAAAACTGCATCACACTGTTTTTAATAGACGTATTAATTTTCGGCATAACATAATTACGACTACTTACGTATCATCTGATAGCTTCAGATTTTCTTATCGAGTTAAAAGAAAATCCATCTTTAGCTGCACATTTTGCTATAATTTCTTGTAAAGATTCTCTTTTTATAAATCTTAACATTGTTGAAGAAGAGCTAGATTTAATTTTTTTGACGTTTCTAATTCCTCTTGAGGTTTTTTTAATTCAATGTTGTGGATTTTATGAAGGTAGTGGATCATGACGGATGTTTTGCTATCTTTGCAATTAATAATCGTTCCGCATTCCCAAAATGTATATTTTGCGGTCTCAGACTTCTGTTTATGAAATTAGTCAAACATTTAAGATTTTCATTTATTCATTATGGGTTCCTTCCAGATGTTTTACGAATGGGATTTTCAATATTTGTGTTTACTGTTTTTGCATATAAAAATTTATTGGAAATTAATTAAAGTATGAGCATATTAGGATATTATATATAAAAATTTTTTTTAGGTTTTTTGTCGAGTACTCGACGAAAATACCCGAGTAGTCGAGTATTGAAAATTGGTCAAAAATACCCGAGTACCCGATACTCGATACTCGATATTGGAAACCCTAAGCGAAATGTAAAAAAGTTATGAATCTCTCAAGATAATTGAGATGGTAATCATAATCTTTTAAATTATGACAGACAATGAAATATAATATAAATAGGATATGTTTTTCTTATATTTCCGCATTCTTAATTGTAACTAAATTCTTATCAGTGAATCGCGGTTTTAATCATTTTCCAAATTATAGAAGATTGAATTTTATAGTTGGAATTGTTCTGACTGATATATTTCTGGTTCTACTGAAGATATCGCTAAAAGTGGTATCAATTTAGAAAGACCTTAGATATGGTTAAATTATTCAATAAACAACTTCAAAAAAGTACCGTTATTTTAAGAGTTTTAGTGAAATGAATGTAGACAATTGTTTTGACCTGTAGAGAGCCAATCCATAAAAAAGTATGACCTACCGTTCGAAAGGTGAAGGTTTCACCTTTTTACTGATATATATTTTGTATATGTACAAGACCTAGTTTAGCCAGTACAGTGTTTTTAAATGAAAATCTAGTACTTTTTAGCTTCGATTTTATCCCTTTTTCTACCAAAAAAAAAAAAAATCGGCTTAATTAAAATTCACACAAATGTGTGAGTAAAAAACATGTAATGTCGTTTTTGATAAAAAATTTCGCTTGATTTGAAGTACAACCAACACAATTGTGTGTATATTTATAGTGTTATTTTCGGATGAAAATAAGTTAGAAAGGAATTCACAAATGTGTAAGTTGGTCGAAAACACGTACAAAAATAAATTTTTGACATGATTCTTTTGCCTTACTCACACAATTGTATGGGCCGGCAGGAAAAGGGTTATAATGAAACACTAGTAAAAAGAGAAACAAATTTCTAAATTTGGGCCTATTGGTATACATTTATTGATAGATAATTGACCTTTCTTTAAAATGCGTAAACATTTAGAACATAAAATGTTTATTTTGAGCCTAACATGACTTCAAACTTGAAATAATTTAATTTTTGACACTTTTTCATAACAAATTAGTCACAGATGTACCAGTAGATAAACAATGACATAAGAAATTTATTTCGACCATTATCAAGTGTTCTTTTGGCAGAAAAAGCAGATACGTATGTTTTCGTTAAGTTTTGTGACCTTCAGTTATCCCATTATACGTTTAGGAAGTTGGTCGATTTTTGACATTTTTAATAATTTTTTTTTAGAGGTGACATTGAACTGGTATATTTCCGGTTCTACTGAAGGTATCGTTGAAAGTGGTATCACTTTTGAAAGACTATAGATAGTGTTCAATTATTCAATCAACGATTTCATGAAAGTACCGTTATTTTAAGAATTGTATTGAAATGAATGTAGCCAAATGTTTTGACCTGTAGTGGGCGCAACTACCAACTCATAAAAAATTTTGACCCAAAGTTCAAAAGGTGAAGGTTCCACCTTTCGGGTTTGACCGTACTTTTGATGTTATTTGTAAGGCCTTTGAAATTTCGTGGACTATCAGTTTATATTTCGAATCAACCATCAATAAATAATATACGCATTGAAATGACGATAAAAGTATGAATGAAATTTTGGGTTATTCTGGGTGATAGTTAGATATTAATTTTACAACGTGGTGAGGTTACCAAGACGTTTAGCAATTTGGTTTCGAACTAATGAAACATTGAAATTCTGTAAACTAAAAAAATTGGTCATTATTGTGATTATATTTTGAATTCAAAATATTTTCCATAATTTTTATAGCTTTGTCACTTTTTATAGAATTCGATGTTTAATTAGTTTGAAACCAAACTGCCAAACGTCTTAGTAATCTCTCCTCGATATATGAGTATGAAACGTTGTAGATCGACCCCCGAACGATTGATAATATCATACTTTTATCTTCGAAATAAAAATTGGTATAGACATTCGTATACAGTCTCACACATAATTAATTAATTGGTTGATCAATTAAATTTTTAGCAGTTTTATGTAGAAAACCATCGAAGAATTTTTTCCAAGGTAGAGGATCATATTTACACATTAAGGTGTTTCGCAGAAATAGTTTAGCCACTACGAGTATATTGCCACTAAGACTTTATTAGTTCTAATTTTGGTTCTTTTTTAACACTCACCTATTGGTTTTGAAAATTTTCAAGTTTATTGTTTATTTTGTAGATTATCAATCATCAAAAGATCTCACGTGTTTGTTGTCTGCCCTCGCGCAAAAATATGTTTTTATTGAATTCGATATGTGTTAACAAGCTGGATTGCATAATAACCATATTGCTACTTTCGTTTAAATTAACTTAATGATTATAATTATAATTTAAATAACTTAATATCGGAAACATTTAATTTTTATATAAAAACATGATGATAAAACATGCGAAGTAAACGAATAAATAAGGTCGCCTATTATAATAATTTATCTTAGCCACATTGGCAAATAACAATGAAAACGAGTTTTGTATGTTTGTTAGAAAGGTTAGACCCATTAGAATCCAGATTACCAGAATTATTACATTTTGAAACTGATGACAGGGATATTTTATATAAATAAGAAATTATCATGTCTAAATTTTTACGTACGTATTTGAAAATCTAGATTTTTTGTGAAGAATTTACGGTTTCTTCTTTTACGGTAAAAAATGCAATTTATAAACATTCGTGATACAAGAATGTTGGGTGTTGGACACAACATATACAATACACGTTTATAAAGACAATTAAGCTTTAAGTTACAATAGAATAGATATTTGTGTATTCAGAGTGTAATGTAGCACTTTGTTGCTCAAGTGAAGCGATTGTTGGGTAGTCAACAAATACGCGAGGGCAGTAAAAGCTTTTGCCCTCGAGTTACACACAATATTTTTGTACGACTTACAATAAAAATTCGATAAAATTTGTATTCTAAAATCTGTTGTACTTATTTTCAAAAATTGACCACATCAGTTAAAAAACTAAACAATTTTGCATATATGCTGCATTTTAAATCTGGACTTCATTTACTTAAGTTAGCAAACTGTATTCTGAATGTATTCTGAATTGAACAAATTGCAATATGTGCATAAAAACAACAAATTATTTGATAAATATCTAAAATTTAATTTAAAATGATAGTCTACAAATGCTCCAGTTTAGTGATAGAAAATAATGACTGGTAAGTGACCTCTTGCTGCTGTATGGCAAAGCCAACTACCATTCTTTTATTTAAAGTTTTACCTTCGTATAGCTCCATGGGAAAACATTTAGACTGTAGAGCGTTATAGGTGGGAAGATCTAGGCGGCTAATTAAAATGTCCTCTTCTAGAAATTATTCGGTTATAGGAAAAAGTCTGATGGCTTTATTCTTTGAGTCACCCGAATGCCTTCAAAAGAATATCTTCGTGCAAAATTTTGAATAAATTGGTTGGTAAAATGTGGAACTGCTGTGAACTGAATGAATTGATGTTTTTGGACTCTCATTAACGGTAGGTCTTACGTCAAGCATATTTTATTCTGAACGATCACTATAATGATACGTTTAGCTTTTTCATCCTTTATTGAGTCAGGACATCTTTCTCTTCCATATTCTATACGAAATTTTTTTAAAACTTCTGCAAAACTTTCACCAAATTTAAAATAATTTTTAACAATAAATATACGTTCTTCAATATCTCTCCATTTTTAATAAACGGAATGTTTTTACTTGTCATCTGCCAAATGCAATATGACACTCTAGTATACAAAATATAAAATGCGTTAAATTTAAAAATTAACCTCTAATCGGAACACCCTTTAAAAGATCGAATCTCTATAAACAACAGCTCTTTTCCAGAAAGCTATATAGTGAAATACATACATAGTAATATGCATTATTGCATAATTAAAGAACGTACCTGTTGCAATATTATTGCACTAATACAAATGTTTTGCTTGGTAAACGAATGATATCGGGGATTTTTCTGCAGGGCGAAAAGGCTTGGTTTAAAATCGGCATCCCTATAGTCCAGGCGAATTAAATAACATGGATGAAATTTTTTACTTAAGCTTTTTCTATAAATTGAGAGATCTTTGTGAAACGTGGTGGAAATTCGTTGCCGGAAGTGGTAGCTTAAAAACGGCAAAGAATTAAAAGAATTACATAAATTTAAAGTCCAAATTTTCAAAAACGGTTGACCGTTTTGGTTTTGTGAAGTTTAAAGGTATGCAGGTTTTGCATTTTACTAACATGAGTCTTTGCCAAAATTCTGGCAAGTTTAATTCGCTTTCGAAAACACTTGATTTATTCGAGATGTGTATATTCGTGGTAGTTTCTCAGAAGCAAGTCGAGTTGGTCCCCGACTTTTTGCCAGGTAGTAACTGTTCGTGTCGTTGTAGTATTTAATATTTGTCGCTTACCACTGATGAGGGCTCACAAATAGATTAAATGGTTTTTGTTTTACAACTGATCTTTTTATTATCTTTTCTTTGATATTTATACATTAATTTTGTTTACTTAAGCATAATTTACAATTATAATTTTATACATATCTTATAAATTATTATACACTACCGCTCAAAAGTGTTCAGGAACCCCTTTTTCTGCATTATTGATACAGTATTATGATTATGAAAAAACATTTGAATAAAATGAAATACTTACCTGAAAGGCAGTTTCATTATATAGACACCAATTAAATAGGGTTCAACCCTCTACTTGCGCTTGACCGGATTGTCGTTAACTGTTTATTAGGGTACAGTTAAAATAAGAGTCTGTAGGTAATGATGTTTAAATTGATTTTTTGAATAAATTTCAGTGAAATGCGTCAAATACGATCAGATGTAGTCTCATATTTACACTGTTAACATCGTAAGCGAAATAACGAGCGACCATTATTTAAAATGACTCCAAGAAGGGAAATTAGTACTGAAACACGTGCGCTTATTATAGCTTACCATACAGTTGGCATAAGTAATCGACAGATTGCCAAAAACAAGAAATTAAACCACGCTACGGTCGATTATATTATTAAAAAATATCGGGAATGTGGCAGTTTTCTTAATAAAAAAAACGTAGTGGAAGGCCAAGAGCGACAATGCCTGCAGATGAAGAATAGTGATTACTAGCAAGTTGAATAGATGCAAAGCAGCCCCGGAAATAACCGCATAATTAAATGTTGTCGCCCAAAACCAGTTAGTGTTTCTACGGGTAAACGTTGCCTACAGGAAACCGGACTCCATGGCCGTATTTCTATGAAAAAACCATTACCACGTAAACAAAATAAGCAAAAGCGACTTAAATGAGCCCGTGAACATCAACATTGGACGATAGAAGTTTGGAACAAAGTTTTATGGACGGATGAGTCCAAATATGAAGTGATCGGTACCCAAAGACGAATATTCGTGAGAAGATCTTTGGGCGAACGTGCCAGAAAAGAGTATTGCCGCTACCGTAAAGCATGGAGGTGGTTCAGTGATGATTTGGGGCTGTTTTGCTAGTACTAGTGTAGGCGATGTTGTGAAAATTCACGTAATACTAAGAAAATAAGGATACTGACAAATTTTGGAGAACCACGCAATCTCTTCAGGAATTCGACTTTTGGGTCAAAATTTAATCTTTCAACAAGATAATGACCCAAAACACTCATCTAAATTATGTAAAGGCTATCTTCACCATTTAGAGGAGGAAGGGACGATTAAAATTATGGTATGGCCTCTCCAGAGCCCTAACTTGAATCCTATTGAGTTACTGTGGGAAGAACTGGACCGGGAAGTAAAACAATCAGCTACAACATCAGCTACTGTTATGTGGAACAATGTTCAATCAATTTGTAGCTCAGTAACGCCAGAAACTCTGGCAAAACTTATTGCGAGAATGCCTCGACTATGCGCTGCGATGTTCAATTAAGAGGAGCTCACATAGATGAAAGTAAAATTTAATTTAAGCGTTTAAATTTTGACATTTATTTAGTATATTGCCATTAATATATTATGTGTGTATGTATACCTAAAAAATAAATATTTTCACATTTTAACGTTTTACATTTTGAGTTTTTATATGGTTTATGCTGTTTTTGACAGTGCCTAAACACTTTTGAGCGGTAGTGTATGTATGTAATGTACGCAAATACAATAATTTTGCTTATCAATCAGTATATTACACGTGAGGTGTCAGGTGTATAATGTGCACACATCATATTTAATAAGTAGAAAAAGAAATATAAAAATGCTTAGAATAAGCAAAATTACTAAAGTTGAAATAATATTTATGTTGTTGGGTGATTTTTCTAATAGCTTTTAAATATTTGTAACAAGATTATACATGGTAATAAAACAGGTCATAAAATCAGTTGAAGATTCCATTCCGAGGTCGGTTCATATAGAAGTGTGTAACTTAACTAGCTTAGTATTTTTATTTGTATGAAAAATATACTAAAATGGGTTTACTAAATTACACAGTCTAGTATTCGAATGCAGCTTTGATTTAACTGCCGTCTTGCGCCTACATAAAGTAGGCCGTATTTATATTAGACAGCTACAAACTTTTAAATAGTAAAAACCATCTTGTAACACGGCTTTCTCGAATAATTTAATGTTTATTATAAAACGTAATGAAACTTGAATAAATTTGGGGTAAGCCAAGTGTGCGGCAGCTTGCAAAGGAGAAATATTATAAGGGAAAAAACTTCTATGAGATGTATCCTCCAATTAAGAAACCGAAACCCGCTCCCATTAAATGTGATATTTCAGAATTACCTGATGGATCTCCTTTACGACCAATGATGCTTGAGTCACCCAAAGATTACAATTAACAACATAATAAATACTGAGACATATTTAAAAATTATGTATGCACTTCTATTTCCTATATATAGACGTCAAATGAAATTTATAAAATGTCCTATTTATTTCATAATTTCGACACGCCGAACAGTACCTGTATTTTTGTTCTCCCTTTGACACAAACGCTCTAAGCGAATATATGTTGAAGACAATGTATGTTTTTGGTGTGCTAATATTTTTCGTTTTCATTGGTGTAAGTAATTTTACGTAGTTTTAACATTTTCTTGATTAAATTAGTTATGCCGCAATAATTAAGGAAGGTGAAACTTTGAAACGACAGGAGCCGTGTACCTGTAAAATTTAACTACGTAAAATGCGTAATGAATAAAAAAATACACTCCAGAGCCGTATACTTGAAATCGGTGGAAATTTCCCCAATCGTAATACAATTTGCTTTGAAATTCTCTATATTATTCGAATTTTTCACCGGCTACTTAATTTTTTTAAATTTATTTTCAAGTTTATTAATACTTGTCTCCTTACTAAGTGAATAGTTTCGAATCGATTTACCCAGTCGGAGTTTTTCAGTAGGGTGGGGGGGGGGGGGGGGGAAGTTATGTTAGGAAACATTTAAAAAGAGAAAAGAAATTTAAACAAAATGATTAAAGTAGCCGGCGACAAATTCGGCGACGTGGTATTACAACCCTGAAAAATTGTTTGAAAAGTCCACATCTAAACAAACCCATTAAGACGACTCAATGACTTGGACTAAGCGTTCGTTAAACACATAAACATGAAACAGAAAATCTTGAAATTTTGACGCAGGAAGATGGCCTCAAAATTAATATCAGGAAGAAGAGGCAACCGGCCTGAGCAGAATTTCTGCGGCAAACAAAATAGATCGAAATTGAGTAATTCTCAAAATGTTCATACCATTTCACTCATTTCCAGCAGTTTTTACGACTGGAAAATTTTAACGGATTGAAAAATATTTTCCCACATGCTTTCGTTTTTTTTTTATATTTTTTTATGGTTAAGTATGCGAGCTGTTTTCAGGCTCAAGGCTCACCCTGCTCTTCCGCGGTTATGATTTTTATGTCCTACACCGGAGGCGTAAGTAAGCCTCTCGGCCAACTCGAGGACTTTCGGCTATAAGACCGATTTCAGACCATCTGCACATTGCAAGCTCCATGCCATAGTGGTATGGAAGATGTTTCGGCCCATGAAATTTCACTTTGCATCCTGCCCCTATCGGGATTCGAATCCAGTACCCCCGATCTAAACACCAAAGCTTTAACCACTGTGCCATTTTGTCGGTTTCCAACATACTCGATTAAATCTATTAAAATTAGCCATACTGGATGTGGGGGGTGACGCATAATTACAATTTCTAGAATACAAGAGCATTAAATTATCCACTACAAGATGTTCGTAGTTCAGTTTCTATAGGTAGTACATTTCCGTTTAAAATCACTCGATAATGAAATAGTTGTCGAACATAATAGGTGTGTTGCTTTGGTAAAACTAAGCGGGTTAAAGTAACCCTTTGAGGCCGGAATTTTTTTTTTCAGTATTTAAGTTCTGACTTAGGAGTTGCGAAAAGGTAGTCAGACATATCACAAATATGTACATAATTTATTGTTTCTAATGGTTTATTCAAAAAATGATGGTCCCATTAAAGTACCTCTAGGTGTATAATTTAACAAATAAAAAAATAAAAATATGTATATGAAATTTATTATTCTTAATTTTTTTAGAAACAGTTTCGTTAAATATTGAAATTCATTACAATTCATTTATTTTTGGTGGAACTTCAAAAAACCATTTTGGGTAGCTGTAAGGCATAACCCAACATAGCAAGATTTGCGATCTGGTACAATGCCATCTGGTACGATATGTTCCTTTTTTTGTGCTTCAGTTGGCACATCTTACTTTATTACCATAAACGGGTAGATGCGCTGATTTATCTGTTCTTTGCTCTAACGGAACTGGAACTTTGAAACTTTTTATCGACTTTTCAATGCTGATTTTTTAACTTTTTATACACTCAGGTACTACATAGAGTTAGCTCCTATCCTATTTATAACAGCCAATTTGAATTGTTTCAAAGTCAAGCCAGCACCTTCTGTTCCAATTTTATATAAAATAAATGCATAATCAAATCGACGAGGTGGAATAAAAACCAATGCCACTATTCCTTAGATTTTTTGTCTAGCTCATAGCAAGATTTTAACATGTCAGAAAGATCAACGTAACCCATTTGCTTGTTATCCTTTACTAATTTTATACATTTCACACCAGCTTGTATTCCATCTTTTAATTTTCCTGCAACTACTTCTTCATCTTCAGAGCTATGAAAATTGCTAAGAAACAAAATAGGTTTTTTATCCATCCAAATCAAGGCCAATATTCCATCTTTGGGTAGTTTCCAGTCGTATTCCCCATTGAACTTCTGTTGCCTACCACGAAACCAGTTGGCATGTCCTTTTCCTCTTTCCATGCTGTTCCACATGTATATTTACCTTCTTTTAATAAATCACGCTGTAACTGTACTGAGTTAAAATAATTATCAAAATATAATTCATAATGTTTCCCTACTAAATCTTTGCTCAGATCTTTGATTACTACGGTTCAAAATTTTTTTTCAGCAATATTTGAAATTTTGCCAGTATATATTTGAAATTGCGAAACAAATCTATTTTGGTCAGCTCGAACCCATTTTTGTAGCCCCCCCCCCACGTAAGCTACTTCTTCCTTTATATTTTATCATAGATTCGTCAGTTGATTGATATTTTGATGGCTGGTAAAACTCCTTGTATGTTCGAGACAGTTGATCTAACATAGGCCTGATTTTGTACAGCTTATCATAAGCTGACTCTCCTTTATTTGGCTGAATAATAAGATTTAAAGCCAAAAAATATTTTATTTTTTCAACTGTAGTGCGGGTGTGATGTATTCGCCATGTCTCTGGATTGCATACAAATTAGTTTGAAAGATTATCATTTCCAACAAATTCTTTGAAAACAACCTGAGAAGCACGTCTACTGTATATTCCAATTCGTTTGAAATTTCCGTATCCTTTTTCCTATTTCCTATTTCCGGTTCGTCAAACGGCTGCACTAGAGTGCTATGCCTAACATCTCCTGTCCTCACTACATTGTCTTTTAAAAACCTTGACAAAGGTAATTCATCATCATTTTCTCAATATATATCGACTAGTTCATCAACGACTTCCGTAAAGGAAGTTTCCATAAATTCTTGCTCAGAATGAAACGAATCAATCTCTAATTTTTTAATACATGCACATTTAATACACGTTTATGTACACGTTACGTTTAAATTAATTATGATAGTACTTTCTCCCTCTTAGAAATTTCTGCGCATCTATAATAAGTTACGTTTTATTATGCACTGAAATTTGTAAGAGGGAGAGAGTACAATCATAATTAATTTACACTTAAAAATTCGCTGTCACTAATGCATTGTCGCAAAATAAATAATAAACCAAAAATGTATTTTTATTTATGTATTCCATTTTGTATGTGTTCGACGGTTTCGTCAAATTGTTCTCGTCGACGGTCAAACGTTAACGTACTTTCCATTCGTCAAGAGTAACATTGTTTTGAAATAAGGTGGAAAACCTTACGGGTAAAATTAGCAAAACCGAAAATAAATTGTATTAGGACTGTGGGACCGAATTCTTCTTATCTTATTTGCGATGATTTAAGATATTAAATTTATTTTTTGGTCACGTTGTGTTCACATTATATTCACCATAAAATAATCATTAGTCATTATATATTACTTTCATTTGCGCCATTCATACTGACGAATATGTGTTCATAATATAAAATTACAGAGAATAAACGTTTACGAAAAAGTCCACGCTCTATTGGGTTTATATTCAACCATATGTTCAAACAAAATTTAAACAATCAGTCGAATTTACCTTGTACATATATTAGGTGTGCAAGTAGAAACACTGCTTTTTTTGGTCAAATTCTACCAAAGATTGATTATCGAAATATTCACCATTCTATGATCTTTTGCCATTTATCAGGTAGATGATGAATGTCTTCGCGAAACTTGGTGGTTTCGAAGCAAAATAGTCAGAAGAGCCATTTGTATACGCCTTCAACTTTCGTGAACCACTGGTCTTTCAAATATGATGACATCGATCCATAGGCGACTCGTGAACGGGAGAGTAGAGAAAGCTGCGTTAAAAATGGAGTTTTAATTTTCTTGGAATTTAGAATAAAAAGTATTGTTGAGCCAAATTATCAGACAAATTGATGAAATAATCTCATTTTTTTATACTTACATCAAAATATACAAAAATAGACCTAAAATACACAATAACTAGGAAAATTAAATTAAGCCTGATTTTTATTGACAACATAAAAATGTTTTATTTACAAGATTTATTTAAAATATATTTCAATTCGACGGTTCTTTTTAAAAACAAAAATTTCATTACAAATTAATTTATAGAAATCTGGTGACATTTTAATATGAGACAATAGTTTCTTATCAACAGAAATTAACGAAACATGGGAAAACCGTTCATCTCCAATAGTACTTCTTAAATAAATTTTAATTCTACGTAAAGCAGAAAAGCTTCTTTCGGATGATACACTTGGAGATGGAATCGTTATGAATAGTCGACATAAGGGTGATACTTCATTGAATGAACTTATTAAATCATTGTCTTTAGAAATTCTAACATCTCTAATATTGATTTGTCCAAAAAGTTCTCATCGCTATACACAACAATTATTTCACTTCTCAATTTTGGAAAATCGAATCGTTTGCCATATAAATCTTGGAGATTTTTAAATTGTTGCTCCGGAAAATTCAATTTAAATTTAGAATTTTTTTTTTGAATTTATAAGTTCAAAGAACGTGAACTCAGCAATATTTTGAAATCTAGTACTTAATTCTGTTGAAATATGATCAATTATTTCGAAAAATAATTTTCGATAAGAAGTTTTTAAATCTTTGATGATTTCGAGTGTGATTCTCACTCGCACCACTCGAGTGAGAATCGCGTTTCATCAATTTCCACGACAGCTTTAGTTTTTTCCTAAAAACTCTAAAATTTATCCCTACTCAACTCACATCTTTATTACCTTTTTTAATAAATTTTTCAATAAACCGATCACTTGTCGCTTCACGAGAACATGAAGAGTTAATTTGTGCAAAATTGAAAACAAATAATTCATTTCAGTATTTTCTTAATAAGCTGCTAAAGTTGCAGCGTATTCTGAGAGTAACAAGTGAGAGTATAAACAAATCTATGAATAGATAAAACACATACATATCGATAATTAATTTTGTTAATAATATCACGGTGAAGGGAAATAAGGTAAAGCTAAACTAAAGGCAGCTTCCATCAGAGAGAATATTTTTTGTTATTCTGTTTTGTTGCATTGGAACAATCAACGGATGGATTGAATCAACGAGAGTATTCGTATTTATTTTGGTTCTATGTATGCACTATGGAATATGAAGGTGGATGATGTGTATAAATTATAATGAAAAATCAAAGTAGGAAAGAAATATACAAAATATTTTTAAAGTTAATTGCATTAAACTAGATGTCTATATGTGCAGACCTGTAAGGCATAATAGTGCATATTATTATGGAAAAAAAATATTTTTAATCAAACGTGTTATACATAAAACAAATAAAATTTGAAATTTTATTTTAACGATAGTGATTTTTGAAAGGGATGCAGTGCTTCCCTAGCTTCTATGGACCCTTCGCCCCTGCATCGATCTGAATAAGTAGTAATCAGAGGGAGTCAAGTCTGGAGAATACGCCACATCGAATGAAAATATCCAGCCTAAGGAGAAGATGAGTTTCTGGGTTGATTTTGCTGTATGTGGACGACCGTAACTGTTTTTTTTCCTCCAGAGCATCACTTATTTCATCAATTGAGCCCGGAGCAGAAGCTCGTAGTAAATGACTCTTTTACAATCCTACCAGATACACAGTAACACTTTGTTGACATGAATATTCATTTTTGAAACTCATATTGATGGCTGGCCTGGATCAACCCTCGGTTTTCTGGGCTTTATCGTACAAAATCCACTTTTCATCACCCGTAATGATTTTGTGCAAGAAATTCTTTCTTTTGTACCGGGAAAGCGAAATCTTCCAAACCACTTTTTTATTGTTGAATGGCTCACGGAAAGTTCATTCAAAGTCGAATTAATCAATCCTATAGCTTGAGAAGCTTTTTTGGTCATTTGAAAACAGAATAGAATGCAACGACGTAAATGTTATTTATCGACATCTACCTCTTAAAATTGATGCACATGGAACGACAGCTTGTAAATGACTTAAACTATATTTGCTTAAACCTATGTCATAAAAACAGCTATAAATCTGATAAAGTTAATAGTAGGTTGTAAATCTACGTTCTACCTAAATTTTTTTGTGGTTTGATGAAAATTTAATAAACTTGTCACTGGTGTGGGAATATTAATCTTCTTATATTGAGAACGACTTCTTACTGTTACGTTTTTATCAATTCTACTTTATTTAAAAAATGTTCATGTTACATATGTATACACTTTACATCTGGCCACACTTATGCTAATTAAGCTAATGTGCGGAGCGTTAACTACTTACATACATTAAATATATATATAAAAAATGCAATTTGCAGGTGTCATGATTATGTGCGCACATATGTTTGGGTTATCACACCCGCGTGCCCTGTTCAGCTGAACAACAACAATGACTAAGATACATATAGCCAAAATGGCGGGCGCCTAGTTTCTACTTGCACACCTAATAAATATAATATGTATCGTATGTTACACGAGTACAATGTCCATGAACTTCAAATTTATATTCGCAATTCCTTAAACAAAATATCTCTAGTCTCTCTATTTTTTTTAGATTAGGGAATAACTCAAGTTTGCTCATGTCTAACAATTTGTGATGTTTGTCACCTTGTATGTGTAGTTACATATATATCAGATTACACTCCCAACAACACCTAATTATTTATTATCCGAGTACAGAAATTTGGGTCAATTACGAGCTTTGTCAAGACTGTAATATATAGGAAAATTTTTATCATTTGACCTAGTTAGTTGTATCCGCACCTTCTTGTTGAAATATGATTATCTACCAATAACAAAATGATTTATCCTTTGAAATATTTTTTGTTTTTACAGTACACCACCCGTTGAAGATGAATTAACATGGAGATTTTGGAAGAAAAGACGTTATGTGGTTGTACTTATGTCCTTTTTTGGATTTTTTAATGTATATTCAATGAGGGTCAACTTAAGCATTGCAATTGTGGCGATGACCCAAAATAAAACAGTCGACTATGGAAATGGTACAGTTGGAATTGAGAGAGAATTTGATTGGGATACAAAACAGGAAGGTTTGGTACTCAGTTCATTCTTTTATGGTTATATACTTACACAGTTCATTGGGGGATTTGTTGCTGCGAGAATTGGTGGTAATCTTGTGTTCGGCGTTGGTATAGGAGCTACTGCAATTTTTACGTTATTAACCCCATTGGCGGCAAACATGAGCGTGTATGTTTTATTAGCGGTGAGAATAATTGAAGGCTTTTTTGAGGTTTGTACTATCAATACTCTGACTGCACTAAAATTACAGCTAATTTATTTTAAATAATTTACAGGGCGTTACATTTCCTTGCATTCACGCAATTTGGGCACGATGGGCTCCACCATACGAACGATCCAGAATGGCAACAATAGCGTTTGCTGGAAATTATGCCGGGACTGTCGTTGCGATGCCTCTGAGTGGAATTCTGGCTGATACAATCGGTTGGGAAAGTATATTTTATGTTTTTGGAACAATCGGATGTATTTGGTTTGTGTCATGGATGCTGATTGTGCGTGAAGGGCCTGAAAAAGACAGATACATAGCGAAAGATGAATTAGATTATATCCAACATTCATTGGGACAGACTTCAAAACGGGACCCTATCAAACATCCGTGGAAGGAAATTTTCCGTTCGAAACCTGTATGGGCGATCATCGCATCACATTTCTCTGAAAATTGGGGATTTTATACACTTTTAACACAGCTGCCGAAATTTTTGACTGATACTCAGAACTATGATCTTGGAAAAACTGGATTTTTATCTGCAATACCATACCTAACAATGGGTATTTTGCTAGGCGTTTCTGGTTATTTGGCTGATATATGCCAAGTAAAAGGCTATTTGACAACTACTCAAGTTCGACGATATTTTAACTGTTCAGCATTTTTGGCTCAAACGGTATTTATGATCGCAGCGGCTTATATAAGCAATCCAGTCGGATGCATCACTTGCATTACGATTGCAGTCGGTTTAGGAGCATTCGCCTGGTCTGGATTTGCTGTGAATCACTTAGACATTGCACCAAATCATGCCAGTGTTTTAATGGGTATTGGAAACACATTTGCAACGATTCCTGGTATTGTTAGTCCATTACTTAGCGGTTACATAGTACAAAATAAGACAGCAGAAGAATGGCGAATAGTTTTTTTCATATCCGCCGGCATTTATTTAATTGGTTGCGTAATTTATTGGTTTTGGGCGTCGGGTGAACTACAGCCATGGGCAGTTCAGTCACACAAAAAAAATGAAGACATCAATGCTGAAAATGGCAATAACGGCGGCTATATAAATTCAGCAATTGAAATGAAAGAGTGATAGAAAAGATTCCTAGTATATTTGTGTAAGCGTATCTTAAAGAAATTATATACAGTTAAGGCTAAATAATTCAATAGAAAATTAGTGTTTTGTTTTCTGTAAATATCTGTAGCACAATACAGCAAAATGATTGAAAAATTGTTTCAATAAAATAAAATTTCTAAATGTGATTTATCAAATTAATAAAAAACAGTTTCGTTTTCAATGATTTTTTAGAAATTGTATAATATGAAAAGCCAGTTCAGCAAAATGTGGTTAACCTTCTTCTCGCTGCGAATGGGGGAAGTAAAGGAATGTGTGTGTATACGGAGGTTAAATAGTTTTCTTTATATTTTTTAACACTTTCATTTGTGTACGTTCGTTACCTATACGGTAACTTAAATAATTGTTATTGTTGTTATTATAATTTTAGTTGTAGTGTGGTAGGTAAGTATATATGTTACAGATACGTTCTTTGTTGCCATTGAAATTGGACTGAAATTTAAATTGCTTGACTAGTAAATAAAAATTTATTGTTTTATTTATTTAATGGCCACGTGTTTTAAAACACACACGATTACATAATCAGCTTAATTTGTTTGATGAAACTTCGACGATTTACATATCTAAAAATAGCTGTAAAATTAGAGCTAGTGATTAGATTTTACCGATTGTAGCAATTAAGGCAAGAGAAGATATAATACAATATATTTGAAGGTTAAATTAATAAGGCATGTCAAGGTATCCTACGTTAACTGGATAATATATCATATCCAAGTTTGTTAGTAGAAAGCCAGGGCCGACATGTTGTAACTATCAGTATTTTCGCTTCGAGCATTTTCGAAAGAATAACGGTATTTTGGCAGTAAACATTTGTTTTTCTTTCATGTAAATGTTTAAATTTTCATCAAAGTAGCACAGTTTTTTTGATGAAGCGAAAATAGTGATAGTTACAACATGTCAGCCCACTACGAATGATTTACATTGGGCGGTTTCACCCTGGTGTTACACCCTATAAAGGGGTTTGGCCACCTCAATAATATTTCTTCAGATATTATGGCTCGAAACAAGGGGACGCTAGACATGATAACCTAGATAGTACGGGTAAAACATTTCCCACTTCGTCTATCCATCCAGTGGAACTATTACGGAAGCTGCAATCAATTTTGAGAGATTATTGCTAGCAAGACACCACGAATTCTATTTGACGCCCTGTCCTGGAAGCAAGGCAGCTCGAACATTGGCAACAGGCAGAAAGATTCTTAATGGAAGTTCAGAAAGATAGCAGTACGAGTCTTGAGGACAATTTTTATATGGAAAACTCAAGTCCTTTTTATTATTATTAATTTTTTTTTTAATATTTTTAAAATCATCATATTTTATATACTTGTTTAAAAATTCAATTTGTATTCAATTTCTTTCAATAGGATTGAAATATGTACATTTTGAAAATATCAATCGAAAGTTCTTGTTTTTTTAAAAGTAAGATTGTCCTACTAACTCAAAAACGTTCAAAATGCATTTATAACATTTAAGAACTGAGGTGACGATAGGGTTATGATGATGTATTATCCAAGTTTCACACCATTTATAAAAAAATTATAACTCTTACTGATCATACTGACATCTATATTTAAATATCACTACTTTTATAAATGCAGTTGTTATAATTTGTTTTATGGAATTTCTAATTAAGCGCATAAAATTTGCTGCCAAAAATAATAGATTTGAAGAATTTTTGCATAGTATAATAAAAAATAAAATAATAAATTAAAAGTGAATTAAAAATATTTTAGTTTTGTTGGTGCAGTGAAAAATTAATATAAATTACGGTAGTTTGGCAATAATTCATGCGAATTAATTTGACTGTCACATTAATACTATCCTGTGAAAAATAATTCAAGAAAAAATTAAATACATTTAGAAATTAGTTCAGGTATTCGAATGAATTTGCTGACCGCACTTCCCATATATCGACTGAATTCGAAATCTATAAAACAGTTACAAAAAATTAGTGTTTTAGGTGTGTAATGTTAGCGTTTCATTGGTTCCTGTGATTCCCCCCTCAACGAAACAAAAACTTCGTATACCAATTCTACCCTATAATTGCGATTACCTCATCGCGATCGCAAAAATACGTTACTTATTATGTTCTTGACAATGGCAAACTACAGCTGAATAATACTTGTGCAATGCAGAAATTAGGATTTGAAAAGACAAAGTGGATTTGTTTCTGACATATTTTTATTTTTAAATTTTTTAATTATTATTTTTCTATATGTTTAGATTATAAATACATTCAGACAAAGATTCAAACATTTTGTTGTTGTTTTTCATTCATAAAAATGTTTCGTTTTTCGTTAATATATCAGTCATCACTAATCCAATTATTCACAATCAATTAAAAAATAAAAGTAAATTTCGCTCAATGTTGTGAATAAAGTTTTGCTTAATTGATTATGAAATTGAAAGGTGTATGTTTTGTAGAGTAACTCGCTGTTTTTAAAATTAATTAAGAAGAATAACAAGAAATTATAGGCACTTATCCAAAGAATTTGAAACAATTTTGTTTTTTGAGGCGGAATATTTTAAGTCAGTTATGACAATTTGACACAATACAATAACAACAATAAATGTTAAAAAAGAAAAAACAATTATTTTCTGTTAATTTATTAGGCAAGTAAAAATAAACATTTAATGAAATGCTGTGAGATGAGTTTCGACATGTAAAGGTATTTTGTCTAATAATACTTATCTTTGAGGGGAATATTTTATTGCAAACGTTTAACGGTTTTTGCATATTATTCAAAATAATAGTTAGGCATTGGCATGTGATCATCGGCTTACAATATAATGCCCTGCAACTCTGTTTGATCAGATCATTTCACCTCGACTTATGGTGTTCGTAATGTTACCCCTATAAGCCTATTCGTCCCGAATGGAGTCTAACTACTTCTCTTTCCCAAAGTCTTGCAACACATATGTGTGCGCCATACTGCTCCATTGTGGGTTGCCCTTCATGAGTAGTATTCATGACTTTCATCCAGCCTTATAATATATGCCTGATCACTTATCTATATCAATCTAACTAGATTGCTTTCTTCCATTTTTCACCCGCATGTATAAACGTACATATCGCGTACAATCCATCAGCTACCGACACTCAAATCATTAAAACAACTCGGTTCCATCAATATTGCAAGTTAACGTGACCGCCTACACTTTTCCTACAAACGCTCGTAAAGTCAACTTTACCAACATTTTAAACAATTACAGCGTTGGCATCTAAAAAGCGCCCTGATGACACCCAAAACTATCACTTAACTGAACCCACGCGTATATGCCTGTTTACTTATTATGTTGTTATCTCTATAGTTAGTTCAAGGCTTATCAATCGGTGACTACGTATTCTCTTTCTTAGAACATGAAGTAAACGATTTGCAGTGATGTAAGAAAAACCTATAAAGCCAAGTAGTAAACTTCCTATAAAAGCGGCAGCTAACATCGTACCACTTTCTCACGAAAAGGTGTTTTGTGGTCATAAACCCAAATGGCTTTCTATAATAAAAACAGGAGAAACTTTTTTGCAAACTTTCGATTCTCTTCGACAGTTGTAACATTTTCCACTTGGGATCTACAGGTACAACAAAAATGAATGTGAACGATTTCTATTTCAAATAACTCAGAGTCCCGTTATTTTAGAGAGAGATAGAGTATATCAGAGAAATAAGCATTTAAACAATGGAATATTTCAAATACAATTTTATTTTAAATGTCAGTTTTCATCATGGTGTTGACAAAAGAGCAGCAACTCCTCGTTTTAATATTTTTAAAGAAAAACGTTAGTTTTACAGTAATTATCAAAAAGTGTAAAAAAAGGGGTTCAACATTTCAAAAGGTACATTAATCAACAATCAAAAAAATAAAATTCCGCTAATGTGATGTAATAAACGGCTCCTTGAATTAAAAAAGGCTGAAATTAAAAAGGTTGACTTAAAAATGGTGTTTTTATATGAAAAAATGGGACATTTTTTAAGTCATGTCAATTTGCAAATTTAAGTTTGTTTTATATTTTCATTAATGAAAGCATTAGTGACAATAATTGAATGGTTTGGACTTTGGACTTACATGTCCAATAGAGAGTACCATTAGTCAATTTTAAAATTAAAAAAACAATTTAATAAAAACGCCATTTTTAAGTCAGCCTTTTTTCATTCGGGGAGCCGTAATAACCCAAATAAAACTACTGGACGAAAATCATCCTTTCCAAAACGGCAAATTTCAAATTTGCGAAAAATGGTAACCAAACCCAATCCACTGATTCAGACGCATCTGGCAAAACATTTTAAAACAAAGGTTGGAGTCAAACAATATACTCTAAAAAGAAAATGGAACCAAAGCTTGCGAAGAAGCCGAAGTCTATGCAAACAATCACCAAAAGAAACCATCACTCCCTGGGCCTTTACCGACTACTGAAAGGCGATAAATTAAAGAAATATATTTCAGTCGACGAAGCTTGGTTCTATTTAATGAATGCCCATGGCCAAAATAGTGTGCAATATTAGAGTTGCGGCCAAACTAAAGCGGAATTAGTTCCCTTCATCAAAACGTCTCATCCGGAAGGTTTCACGTTATTCTTAGGAATATCCAATTTTGTCACAACAGTTCTCATTTTCGTTAAACTAGGCGCTATGATAAATGAGGATTACTACACAGCAACTGTTTAAAACCACTTCTCAAAGATTCAAAACGCTTATACCTAGATATTAACTGGATATTCCATCAGGACTCAGCTTCATCGCACACGGCAAAGAAAACTCTTGCATTTCTTCAATAAAATAACGTATTATTTATTCATCCTAATTTATAGACCTCTTCGTCACCCGACTTGGCACTCTGTGGTTATTTCTTGTAGGGCTACTTAAAGGCACAATTGGCAAAAAGTTGACAATATGGCGCAACTCAAGAGAGATCAAGAACATTCCTCTTGCAATGATTCAATAAGCACTTAAATCTTGGTCAACCCGGTGTTTGACAGTTTATATAAACAAACGTTTACATATAAAATAAAATGACATTAACAACCATAATTGTATTTTTATTATTTTAATTCAAAATCTCTAACTTATGCGAAATATAGCGATTCATGTAATGCACAAAATTCAAATATCATAAAACAAATTAATATACAAAACGCAATTTTCCAATTTTTTCGGTTTTCCTTTGGGTTTTGGCAAATTTTCTTCGACTTTCCGATTTTTTTTCGAGTTTCCGGATTTTCCTTTGGGTTTTTCTGAGTTTCCGTTTTTTCTAAGTCGCCACTGTATTGAGACGAACAAAGCAAAAAATGAATCACCCAAATCTGTCGTGTCGTTCTCGAGTTTTTGCTAGACTAACGCACGGCAATTGATTTTTATATAAATAGATATGAGAAAATAAATAGATAAAATAATAGATTGAATAAAAAAAAACTACTAATAAGCAAGCAGCCTCCGGTGGGATACGAGTCCAATACTTCTTAGCTCAAGCACTGAAGGTTTAACCACTGTACATATAGATTTGAGAACTAATCATCGAGATTTCAAATATCATTAAAACTAGATATTTTGATGGCAACCATCTTTTTTTTTACAAAAGTTATACCGTTCTTAGCCCATACGTATTTTATTTGATTAGTACGACGTCTGTCTCTTACCTCCTTATATAAATGTTGATGCCAAATTGTCAATTGCGGTAGAATGGTCGTTTATCATATTTTATTGCGTTTTGAATAATTAAAAAAGCCGCTTCATTGAAAATTTCTGCTGTTACTGGACTCTTCTCGTTTTGTAACCATTTAATATTTTATCACGAGTTGATTTCGTGTAAAATTTTATAATGATTTTTGGTGGAAAATTCAAACGATTCGACGAGCTATCCTTTTACTACGATATATTTCATTGATATCCTCTGGAACCAAATTTATTTCTACCTTGAGATAATTTTTGCCATTTCCTCAAGATTTTCATTATCTTTTTGCTCTATGCCCGCAATTTCCAAACAGAAATTTAACGTTTGTTGCTTTTATTTATTTAGTTCATTCTCTAAGTGTTCAACTTGATTACGGAGGACGCAGTGTTGATTTGTAATTCCTTCATTTCACTAACTAATAATTTAATGGTGTTTTTTAAATTGTTCATCGTGTTTTTCATTTTCATTATACTTTCATACGTCAAGCAAAGTAATTTCATTTCTTTTGTCTTCTCTTTCAATTACATTTTCATCCCTCGTTTTTGAAAGAAATTCTGCTCTACTTGATGTACTCGTATCAAAATTACGGACTCACGTTTTGCAGCACAGTTAGGGCACGTATACTATTGTAACGTTGGGATTCAATAAATAATTTTGCAGTGCACTTGTTCTTTGCAGAACAGTTACCACGAAAAAAATGTTTGCATTTATCCATTGAGTCCATTAGTACTCTCAAGGAAATGTGTAAACATGGCGTGTGTAGTGTGTGTGTACAGTTTAGTTTGAAGAAAGAAGGAATGCAATTTTACTAACCAGAGTTTTTCATTTGTTCATTATCGTTAAATTGGTGTATTACTCCTTCGGTATAATCGACGCAATTAAATTATGGTAGCTAAAATAAATATATACTGTCGACCCTAACTTTTCTAATATTCATTGAAAAACTGTACAATGGTCGTCCCATATCTCGTAGTAGATATATTTCGGTCTGAGCTCATGTGCAAATCGTATTCGTCTCGCAGGAAGTTTATAGGTGGTTCAGCTTGACGAACAGCAAAATTAATATTGAAATCCCTGCTCATAATCATCGGCAAAAGATGCTAGTCTCCTTGGAGAATTTTTGAAATTCTTTTAGAATATGGAGCATCTATAAAATAAGAATAAGAAAGAATAAGAAAGCATCTTATTACCATTGAGACGCTGAAGTTCAGCCGTGTATATATCATCAATGGGTTGTGTTGTTACGCTCATACCAGTTGTTTGTCCAACGATGATTTCCTTATGCGAGGTGACTGTATAAGTTCTACTTGTATTTTAATATATTGCTAATCCGGCAGCCCACTGACCATGTCTCTTGAACTGAACGCAGCATTTAAAATTAGTAATACTAACATGCTCGTCATTGCGTAGCCAGATCTCGGAAAGCAAGAAAATTGAGCATCCCTGCGTGACTGTATCAGTTAGGTCGAGGTGAGGTGACCTGAGACTCTGGCAGTTCAATGTTAAAAACCAGACGTCATTATTATCTTGTACAAAATTCGCCATTACAATCTGAGCTATACTTAGCGGATTTGTAGTGAGGCGCGATAACTCATTTTGAAGAAGACACATTGAGGTCCCATTTTTACAACCATGATAGAAGACATGATCATCGATAGACGACGTGATGAACAGTCCTTCGAGACTCGTTACTCGTGATAAAGCAATATACACGAGTTGATAACTGTGTCTTTTATCGTAAGCATGTTTACTGACTATCTCGTTATATTTCTCACCCTCACATAGTGGTGGCACATGCAGGTACGACTGGAAAATGATTACGCTTAACATTAATTGTCCGATTGTTGTTTCGATTAACAGCTGAGCTTTGTCTAGAAATGGACACCAAACATCGGTCGATATTCGTTTTCTGCGCCCATCCAGTTTTAAGCCGCCGACCTTCTTGCCAACTTGTGAATTTGTACCGAAATTCATCCAGAGTCGTTTGACATTTTTTACTGTTGATGTTTTCATCGTTCTCGTTGTCCCGGTCAGAATAGCTGCATTCGATATACCTCAGATAGACAGACCATAGTTCCATTCGTCCATCTGTTACGTCAATATTGGTTTTGAGAAAGTAAGGCCGACCTATGACAAATGGAAGTTCGTACGGCAAATTATTTGTGTCCACTATGCTCATTTTATGGATCTTTTGACGGAATTGCTACTCCGGCAGCCCGCTGACGATCACTCTTGAACTGTACGCAATATTCAAACAAAAGAATATTAACATGCTCGTCATTGCGCAGTCAGGTCTGGGAAAGCAAACGAATTGAGCACCCCTGCGTGACTGTGATCTGAGACACTGGCAGTTCAATGTTAAAAACGAGACGTCTATATAATAACCCCATTTTGTAGAAGACATGATCGTTGATAGTCGACATGATGAACAGCTACTAGAGAAGTAGAGACTCGTTAGTATGTAATTTCGTAAACATAATTCGTATCGTAATTTTTTTGTTTTTGATTTTTCTAATCGATGGAAATGTCGATAGTTTCTGTTTCATTTTTTAAATTAGTTTTTTGTTTTAACTACTATTATACAAATACTTACAAGGATGCCATGTATAGTACAAAATTGTTTTTATTGAGTTTGTTGCTTTTTTTCAAACGAAGTAGGTACGTCATTTCCGTTCGTTTCATTTACAAGTTTACTCTAATACAAACATTTTTAGTAGGCGCGAGTAAAGATGTTTACACATCAAAAAGCTATCAAACTCTTATTTTTTCACTTATGAGAAATAGAATGAAGCTAACGTCATTTTCAAAATTTGTTGTTGCTGTTGTTTTTCTGCTTGTAAATAATTGATTTTGATAAGGAAACAAAAAATGATTTTGATAAATGAAGTTTACTTTGCTTTAAGTTTTTCCTATTAATTGGGTGTGCTCTTCGTAAGACAAAAGTCGTAAGTTGTAAGTCATAAGCCATTAGTTTTCTATTGGAGATGTGCTGTAATACAAAAATT
This sequence comes from Nephrotoma appendiculata, assembly GCA_947310385.1. Taxonomy (NCBI): domain Eukaryota; kingdom Metazoa; phylum Arthropoda; class Insecta; order Diptera; family Tipulidae; genus Nephrotoma; species Nephrotoma appendiculata. The sequence goes on from OX371225.1 coordinate 108,091,746, forward strand.
TAGATAAAATGTTTTATAAATTTTTCAGCAGACAATTTTTTTAGCTGGCTTTGTTTCAAAGGCTTCTATTAGTCTTCTAAGGATAGACACTTTTAGTCTCCACAGTACTAAAGACCATTTTTTAAAATCTATTTTTTTTTACTTCGGCGATATAGCGAATGGTACAATGAAATCTGTAAAAATTTCGAAGTTAACATTTTTCATTCATCACATCACTCTTATTTTACTACGTATAAGAGTACGTAAAAATTTTTGCTGTGTTTTTTTATTAGCGCCCGATAGCTGTATCCGGACCAGCCAATTTTCTATGTCAAAACTTATATTTAGCGCGCTATTGCATATAATTAATTTATTTAACTCTAAACTAAAATTTTTCATTCAACTTTTTAATTAATAATCGATAAAAAAATATCTTGGCTCACTTATTTATCGGGAGCCGCTATCGGGAGCACTATCCCTTTCAGGGGGAAACTTTAAATTTCCCTTGTTTTGTACAACCCTTAAATCAAAGCAAACTTCATTCATTCTACAAATTTTGACGTATGTCAATTTTTTGTTAAAAAAAAAAACAGAAAAAAATTAATAAATTTTTAATAATTTAATATATTTTTAATACGTATTTCACAAAAACTTTGGAGCATTTGATTTGCGATTTTTTTAGGGCAAACTGCAATGTGTTTCACTAGAATGGAGCACAAGCATGTATAGTTGTGCTGGGATATGATATTCGCACAAAAATAATTTTGGTATGCAGTGCACAATTCGATTGAGTGAACCCTTGTTAAAATTGAGACCGCGGAAAGATTTGATTGAAACTTCTACACGAAATGATTCATGCGTATTTGTTTATTCGGGGTATACGGAAAGGAAACGATGGACATGGGCCAAATTTTAAACAACTAATTCTAATTCACATATTCTATGATGAAGTAAATAATTACAAAACTCACAGGTGGCGTTGTAATGGTATTTGTCAGCATCGTAAATTATTTTATGGATATGTTAAGCGGGTTCATAATCGAGCTCCTGGGCCACACGATACTTGGTGGATAGCACATTTTGATTCGTGCAGCGGAGCTTTTGAAAAAATTAAAGAACCTCAAAATTCATAAAAACGAAAAGCTCCACAACGAACTCCCGCTTTATCACAGCGCGAAGTTAAAGCAAATAATGTGCGAGACATACGAAAATTTTTCCCGACAAATCAAGCTAGGTAGCGCGACCCAAAAAGGCCAAACTAGTACAAAAACTAAACATCCTAATTATTCTGATCGACCGGGTGGCAACTTAACCAATGTAGTTCGTATTACAGATTTGCCGACTAGTGAAGATATTCCACATTCTACTCCTAAATCATCCCCAGCAATTCAACCTTTTTTTTGGGAAAGGTAGAAATCTTTCTGATTCATCTGTCGCTAAACCAGATGATAATGTTAATCACACAGTTCGCGACTTGTGGTCGAAACGGCGATAAAGTTCCGCAAACTACATCAGATTTTGACCACGAGCAACCAAAATTAGTTGAAGAAAATGACGATGATGATTTAATTTTAATCGAGGAAGTATATCAGGTTGTCGATTTGTTGGATAGTGATGATGAACAAGAGAGAACGCACAGTACAAGAGACGCTAGAAATCAAACGATTCAAGAAATGCAAAACGATCTACTGAAGGAAAGTAAACATAGTACCAATGATTATTGTGAAGATGATGAAACAGATGATGTAATTGATTTAATCGCCGGTGATTTCGATGACACGATTAAAGAAGATACCAACGAATTAATCGACAAAAATGTTATGGATGATTTATTTGGCGGGGATACGCTTTTACGTCGGTATCAAACAACATCAATATCCCGGAACAGTGATGTTATATGCGTAACGGAAAATAATATGATTCAATTCCCCCTGTGTGAAACTCGAATGATCCGTAATCAATTGGAAAATCATCTCGAGGGTTGCTTGGGCGTTACAGTCGAGGTGAAACATGTTAAATATAAAGTACCAACTAAATTGCCGTTTTATAAAAATAAGATTTTAATTGCATAATTTAATTTAATTTTTTCATTTTTATTTTAAAATTAATAAACTAAAAAACACGATTTTATTATTTCAAATGTTCGTTTTTCCTGAACCGCGTGGAAATCGTTCATTTCGCGCATTGATGAACCCGTTTTAGGCATGGTATACATATTTGTTGTAAGTAATCGACGGACTGGATTGCGGATCGCTGTAACACTATTTATTAGTTCGATCAAGTGAGCATCTTCGTGGAAAAATAGTATTTGCTCTTCGAAAAATTCATTTGCACATAGACGATATGGAAACTGATCAATTTCGTCATGTTCATCCAGAATTTCGTCATGTTCATCGGCTTGGGTCGAAGTTTGAGAATCTTCATCTTTTATAAAATACTTATCGAAGCATGTGAGTTTTTCATTTGGTGGATCGTCTTCTTCAAGGCGCTCTTCGAGTTCGTCATCCGGTTCGGACGAATTTGAACAATTGTTGGGATTCCTACAGTTACGCGCCACCGTGTTTTCTTGGGTCTCGAATTAAGTGGCGGATCTTGACTGCCCATTTCCGAGCGCTAGAAAAGAATAGTACATTGGATTAAAATCCTCTATCTATCTACAGGATCGAAACAATTCAATGGAACTTAATAATCCTCAATCTTTAGAAATGCGAAATTATGGATCATACGGTTGTTAGGTTGCGAATTATAGCATGAATGGGCGCAACACCATTTCGACATTTTCACACCCATAAATCCATTATCACTATCGCTGTCATCTATATTTATGTTACTATCACCTGCGGTTGATTGCAGCATTCTGAAATTAAAAAGATCGTTATAGAGCGATTAGATGTTTCCAGCCAAATACGTATTTATTCATGTTGCATGGCTTATAACTAATATTGTATTTCGTAAATATTATCCTAATTTTAACAGGCCGTCCAGCTTATTGTAATTCATAAAATAAAATTTCTCATTTTCAACGGGTGTCCTCATTCAGTATAAATTCACTTGGTGTATTATCCCAGTACGATGCTTGATTCGAACTATTTATATCGCTTAAATTCGATTTTATATCGACAAATACGGGATCCAAGAAAGGTACCGTATCTAGTTTACCATTTATCGTTCCTTTACATTTTGTTACGGTTGAACTTTGTAGACGTTGCTTTTTGCTTTAGCCTTGGCCTTTTCTTTTGGATCCTGCACATCATTACTACCCTCAGCAACTGAACTTTCCTTTTCAGTTCCCCTTCATTCTCATTTCCTTTACCGCCGACATTCTTACGACATAAACCACCAGACATTCAAATCACTTCGTTGTGTACGATATCGGCACGGTAACTACAAATTTTACTCGATGCTTCCAATGAGGCACCAGTTACTTGGAAATTTTTGACATACATATTTACGATGACCAGCAACCAAATTGCTCAATGTAACCATTAAGTTTGAAATGCATTCGATATTCTACGAATATATAAAACAAATCTTCAAACATCACGACTTACATTATTCATGATATGTTGCAAACAAACTTTGAACTCTTCATTATCTTCCAGTACCGAAACAATTACACTACTCGTACTACTGGTCACCGATCTACTTCGTCGTCTTTCATCTTCATCGTCGTTCTACAAAAGAAACGCAAAACAAATTAGGATATTTAATGAAATTCACGATCAAATCTAGCTCGTTTACAAGTGTGGGCAACCGTGTTTTGAATATTAATGACGTTCGAGAGACTTTCGTTGGAGAAGTAACCATTATATTTTATAACACAGGCACAGCAATCAAATTTTAAATTTAAAAACTTATTCACTATATTTATTACTGTGTACAACTAAATATTAATAAAATATTTTTGTTAAATTTATTTTTTATTTCGCAATTTGTTTGGGTTTTAAAATTTTTGCGAACTTTTTTTCAAGCAACATAAACACAAAAGTAGAACTGTCATACGACTGAATGAAATGAAGTTAAGTACAATTTAATTTTGATTAGTAGCGACACCAGTGAATAATAGCTGCAGCAGTTTCAGTAGAAAATTTCCCTTCGGCGCCGGATAGTGCTCCAATATTAAAACATAGCAATTATTGGACATTATCAATACCAAAATAAAAAAACAAATTAAAAAATCAAAATAAAACAAGAAAAATTCGAAAAAAATGAAATCTATAAGTGTTGAATGTGTTTTGATGCTGTCCTTGAAGAGCATACCTGCTGCGTGGAAATGTTAGTAACTGTTTTACCTTGCAACGGTTGCAACGGAAATATGTTACTATTTTCTGATTCATTTATTCGAGTATTATAATCCTGTTACAAATTTTGGGATTGATTGAAGTTGTTTATACTAGAGCATTAGTTGGCTTTTTTAAGCCCGGTTGGAAATCGTTGGTTACTTTGCTAAACATAACGTCAGTTACGTGTTTTCACTTCTTTATTCCCGTATTTTAATGCTTATGGATTATAAAAAGACATCTTTAGTTAGGACTCTGATATTGATGAAGCAGCTTTTTCTTTTCTCTTATTTTCGTTAATCGCTTGTTCAATTAGCGTGAAAGTATTCCTTTCGAGAGCACCTGGTGTTGCGGTGGAATATCTGTTTTTGCGCAGTATTAGATTTATTAATCGCCTGATCGTGGAAGTGTCGATGTATATTAATAGCACTAATTTCGAACTCTCGGTGGTTTTCTTTTTACAGTTTATCAACACTGTTGGTCATGTTGCGTTTTCATTTTTTCACGTTTCTTTTTAGAAGGGTATTAACGAATTGTTCTATTGAAGAGAAAAAATAACTCTTCCGCAGTTTTCCATTTCCAGTTTGCTTTTGATTTAATTGATAGTAAAAGACTTATTCATTACTCCTTAAATTAAGTTATAGAAGCAACTTAAATATAGGTGAACTATGTGCATAGTTCTACTCAGCAAAGGAAATAAGTCAGAATCGGAAGGTATTTTTGAAATAAGTTCCTGTGTCAAAATTTATGTAATAGTAAAAAATAGAACAAATTGTTAAAGGCTAATCAATTTAGAAAATATAAGTGTAAAACTACACTTATATTGTCTAAATTGATTAGCCAAAACAGCTCTACAGCGTCTTTTAATTGGAACAGATAAACCAGTATTTGTATATTGCGGTTAAGTGGAGATAATACAGAAAGATCTTTTAAATTTAAAAAACAAAATATTATATTATCTAATATATAAAAATGGTGTCTGTAATGATTGTAATAGCCTTTCTCAGGAACCAGACATCGCAGGAAGCTGAAAACTTTAAAATAGACTAGGATTTTAGCGGTTTGGGTTTTTGTTTTGGTTTGAACTCGCTGGGTTGCACTGTTGTCAAAATATAACGTTTTTTTTGTTTCTGAGCAACGAAGCATCTTAGGAACTTCAGATTTTAACCATAGGTATGTTTCGTTGCTATTTGGGTTTTTGTGAAATTTGGACTCGATAGGAGGCGCTGTTTTCAAAATAGTAGGTGGTAATATATGCCGAATATTTTTCGGCACCGCAAATTTTACTATGCAATTGCAAAAATAAACGAAAACTTTATGAAAAGGATTTCGGATTGCAAATTGCTTACTGATCGAGTATCTACCCCAACACGGAAAAAAAAATTACCAGATTTTTTCCTATTTGGATATAGGAAGAAAATTATAATATTTTGTGTAATAATTTTCACAAACGTTACTATTTTCGTAGCGATCTTGTCTATTTGCATGGTAGTATGTGCCATTTGGTAATCTGTGCTATAATATAATTCATAGTTATGTAGCATAGGACTAGATCTTACAACCAATGGTACATATATAGGACTCTTCCCGTTTATCAGGTGACGCTTTAATTTTTCTTTGTTTTCCTTCTTTCGTTTATTTTTTCAGTCATTCGTCATTCTTCATCATAGTGTACGGTGCTCAGTTGTGGTTCAAATTGTGTATTTGTTGAAAATTTAGTTAGGGTCTCATTATAATATTAAAGTGTATATTATATTTGTTGCCCGAAACTTGGAAGTTCGAACACTTCTTTAATATTAATTGGTAAGTGAATATGATTATTAAAAACTTACAAACAGGTAAAAGGTTAAAAATGGTAATATTTAACATTAACTTTTCAATTTAATCTTATACGCCAATTTTATTTTTATTTCTTTACAGAATATGAAAATATAGACTTTCAGTTTTAGGATCTATTTACGCCAATAATTTTGTGTAGTTTTTGTTGAATGCATTGTAAATTGTAAGTATAAAATTTATATGATTAAAGTAATACAATTTCATAATATGTTAACCAGTATACGTTTGATTACAGATTGACGCTCACAGGCAGATGCCGCAATTTGAATTAGATAAAATATCTTCAGTGTTCCGTAATTGGTGATAAATCGTGCGTTATATAGTAAAAACTACAAAATACAATTGAAAATTGAACTATAGGTTTTAATTAAATTCTAATTTACCTGGTGATTAATTAGTTTTAGCTATATATTATGTAAAATTTAGAGTGAAATAATAAAGAAATAATTAATGTCAAAACAAGTGCAAACATGAGTTTTATGTAAGATCTAGAACTGTATTAATAGTAGTCCCTACAATAAATATGAAAAATTGATGTAATGGATTATAAGACACACACCTATAAATTATACGTTTCCCACATTACTGTACTGGAAGAAATACGAATAATATAGCAGAAAATCCTATTATTATGGACCCTTTTACTTTGCATAATGGTAATTGTGTCTCGATATTATAGTACATTTATCTATATGTATAGTAAATTTAAATTAAATATTCATTATCGTTACTATCCATCATAATAACCAGTTCATAATTTTTTATAGATTTCTTTCCGATAACAAGCCACTGTTCCGTGGGCTCCGATGCTTTATGGAAATGCCGCCCTAATATTTTTTTTCCGTGAACGATTAAAAATAAAATCACGAAGTGACAGTTAAAGATAATTCCATTGTATTTTAAAATTAAATGTTTCTTTCATAAAAATGCAACGCTCAAATATTGGTTGCGAAGAAACCAAGCGATTACACGATATAGAGAAAATATTAGTGCTGAGAGCATGAAATCATTAATACAATTCAACAATTTTTAATGGAAAAAAATCAATTAATACAATTGTTCCAAAAAAAAACACCACAATTGGAAAATGATAATTACATGATCGTCATTAAAGCAGATAAAACACCAACAGGTGCCCACGTTCGTAGATATAATGCACTAACAGTTGATGAAGTTGCTATTATAATGGTTGGGGAAGCTTTTAAATCACGTGACATACTTATTAAGCGTAGAGATAACGTCATTCAGAAAATTAAAGACACTCATCGCTCGTACGACGCATTGCAATACCCTTTAATTTTTTTGGAAGGTGATGATGGATACCACATCAACATAAAACAAACAAATCCATCCACCAGTGCGGAGCTGACCAAAAAAGTTAGTGCTATTATTTATTACGCTTATCGACTAATGATTAAATCTACTGAAGACAATCACATTCTTAAATGTAGATATTTATACCATCAGTATGTTGTCGATATGTATGCCAAAATCGAGAGTGAACGTCTACGATACATTCGTTTTAATCAGTCAAAATTACGAAGCGACGAATACATCCACTTGCGTGATGCAATAAATGGGAATTTAGACAGAAGTATTAATGCTAATGACATCGGTAATACTGTTATTCTTCCTTCATCATACATTGGCAGTCCGCATCATATGCAAGAGTATTTTCAAGACGCTATGACTTTCGTTCTTCATTACGGAATACCCGATTTATTTATAAAATTCACATGTAATCCAAAACGAAACGATATTATGAAGTTATTAAAGCATCGTCAACAATCGCATGATCGATATGACATTGTAGAAAGAGTTTTTAAACAAAACAATCCTTAATGGATCTCATTACGAAGTATCATGTGTATGGGCGAACGCATTTTTGGATGTATTCGATCGAATGGCAAAAACGGGGACTATGCTCATATATTAATTTGGCTGACAAATAAAATAATATAGATCGATATCGATTGTTAAATTGTTAAATTAATTATGGTTCATGGTCCATGTGGAGCACTTAATATGAATTCACCATGTATGATTAATGGTAAATGTTTCAAAAGATTTCCTAAAGATTTTACAATGCATACGATTACTGGAATTGATGGCTATCCATTATATCGTAGAAGATCCACTGAGAATTCTGGAAAGTCATTCACGATAAATATTCACAGAAATGAATTTGAAGTTGACAATAGATGGATTGTACCTTATTCGCCATTTATATCAAAAACATTTAAGGCACACATTAATGTTGAACTATGCTCATCCGTAAAATCCATAAAATATATTTGCAAATATATCAACAAAGGAACTGACCTGGCAGTTTTCAATATTGAGCGACAAGACAATTTAAATGACGAAATTTCAGGATATCAAACTGGAAGATATATAAGCACCAGCGAGGCTATTTGGCGTATTTTTTCATTTTCAATGCACGAAAGAGATCCAGCAGTAATTCATCTAGCTGTACATCTTTAAAATGGACAACGTGTCTATTTTACAGACGAAAATATTGCACAGCGAGCTGCGTCTCCATCAAAAACTACTTTAACAGAATTTTTCAACACATGTCAACTACAAAATTCATTTACACGTAATTTGCTGTATTCAGAAATGCCTTCCTACTATACGTGGGATAAAAAAAAATGGGAACTTCGAAAACGAGGTACACCTGTCGACGGACATCCTGGCATTTTTAAGTCAAATGTTTTAGGCAGAATTTACACCATTCATCCAAATAAAAAAGAATGTTTCTATTTACGTTTATTATTAATTAATGTTCGAGGACCTACATCATTTACTAATTTAAAAACAGTTAATGGACACCAACATGAAACATTTCACGCAGGATGTTTGGCTTTGAATTTATTAGAAGCAGATTAACATTGGAATTCCACATTAAACGATGCAGTCATTACCTCATCTCCAAATCAAATACGCCAATTATTCGCCATTATTAAAATTCAAAAATGCAATGACTGAGGATATTCTTCACACATATCGCAGTATTCCCACACAACGTCAAGACAATTGATTTCTTACCAATCATGTTCAATGACTGTTTAATTCTTCGACTTGAGGATATCTGCATGACTATTTCAAATCAAAATCTTCAAACTTTAGGATTGCCATCACCTTCAAGATTAGCAAATTATTTAAATAATTATTATCTTTCACGAGAACAATCATACAATACGCTTGCTTTAATTGAATTTGTTCAAATTAATAAGCCAAAATTGATAGATGCACAAAAAACTATTCATGACAGAATTTTACATGCAGTTCAAGCCCAAACTGGGCGCTTCTTTTTTTTTGTATGCTCCAGACAGGACTGGAAAAATTTTCATGATTTCACTTTTATTAGCAGAAATTCGTTTCCACGCTAACATTACACTAGCCGTTGCTTCGTCAGGAATTGCTGCAACTTTATTAGATGGAGGGAGAACAACGCATTCAGCATTTAAACTGCCATTAAATATTCAAACTAATGAAAACGCAACATGTAATATAAAAAAAAATTCAAACATGGCCAAAGTACTGCAAAAATGTCACATTATAATAAGGGACGAATGCACAATGGCTCATAAACATTCATTGGAGGCATTGGATCAAACGTTAAAAAATTTCAAGAACAACACAAATATTTTGGTGGAACCATAATTTTACTTTCTGGGGATTTAAGACAAACACTACCCGTTATGCCACAATGAACATATGCTGATGAAATAAACGCATGCCTTAAATCTTCATCTTTATGACAAACAGTAACACCAATGAAATTAATCACAAATACGCGTGTACTTATCCAAAACGATCCTTCAGCGAATTTTTTTCTTTACAATTGCTTGACATTGGAAATAGAATAATTGCTGCTGATCAAATAACCAAAGAAAACAAATTTCCAGATAATTTCTGTACAATTGTTAACTCTCGGGAAGAACTAATAACAAATGTATATCCAAACATTCTACAAAACTACATATAAGCCAATTCAATCGTTACAAAATCTTGCAGTTTTAGCATCCAAAAATATTGAAGTAGTTTTTTGAATCTAAAAATTCAAGATATTCTGGATACAGAAACAATGTCTTTTAAATCAATCGATACTATCACTGAAGAAAGTAAAGCAGTTAATTATCCAACGGAATTTATAAATTCCATAAATATACCAGGTTTGGCACCATATCATTTGCAATTAAAAATTGGTTCTCCAATTATTTTATTGCGCAATGTTCAATCGCCCAAATTGTGTAACGGAAGTTGCTTAGTAATTAAAAAAATATATGGCAATGTTATTGAAGCGACAATTATAACAGAAAAATTCATAGGAGAACATGTATTAATACCACGTATTCCTGTGATACCAACAGATTCACCAATTCCATTCAAGCGACTTCAATTTCGAATTCGATTGACATTTTCAATTACAATAAATAAGTTACAAGGCCAAACATTTAACATATGTGGTATTGATTTGGAATCACCATGCTTCTCCCATGGCCAACTTTATGTCGCATCTTCTCGCGTCGGAAAGCCATTTGGATTATACGTTTTTGCTGAAAATGGCAAAGCTATGAACATTGTTCATCGTGCAGCTCTTCAATAATGTAATATTTTATTTATTTCACAATTGTAAATTTCATTTAAAATAAATTAATATGTTTTCAGATTACACTGGATGGATAAAAAATAATAAAAACTAAATTTATTTAAGCAGCAATACAATTTAATACAAATACAAATCTTTATAAAATACGATAATTCAAACAATAAAAATGTATTACAGCACCAATTAAAATTTTTACATTTAAAACACAATAATTATTTTTTAACTAAATAGTCTTCCTTTCTCAATTTTTCTCCATTATTAACCTTGACAATCAGCAAAACTTTAAATCAGGAACAAAAAAAAACTAGCTTCCCAACGAAGTGGGACGGGTTCCGGTATATTATAATAAAACTTTATTTTTTTATACAACTTTAGTACCTAAACTTTTTTCGAAGTAAATACAAAAGGAAGAAAAAATTTGTTCCTCCAAGTTGATATAAATCGATTATATATACATATCAAAAACGAGCCGGGCATCGCCGGGTAATATCGGCTATTTGACATAAAATCAAAACGTGATATTTCAAAACGTGATACGGTACAAAACGCGATATGGTACAAAACGCGATATTTCAAAATGCGATATTTCAAAACGCAATATGGTACAAAACGCGATATGGTACAAAACGGGAATTTAGGATCGGGTTATATCAGTCGGGTGAAGGGGAAATTTAATTTCAGTTTATAGGAATTTAAAAATCGATAGGAGCGAGAGTATATAGGATCGGTATAAATCGGGTCGCATAACGCGTTTTGAAATATCGCGTTTTGTACCATTTCGCGTTTTGAAATATCTCGTTTTGAAATATCGCATTGTGTACGATATCGTGTTTTGTACCATATCGCGTTTCGAACCATATTGCGTTTTGAAATATCGCATTTTGAAATATTGCGTTTTGTACCATATCTCGTTCTGTCATATCTCGTTTCGAAATATCGCGTTTTAAAATATCGCGTTTCGAGCGGATCCGGCTATTAGTCTTCTAAGGATACAAACTTTTAGTCTCCACAGTACTAAAGACACATTTTTTAAAATCTACTTTTTTTGACTTCGGCGATATAGTCAATGGTAAAATCTGTAAAAATTTCGAAGTTAACATTTTTCATTCATCACTCTTATTTTACTACGTAAAAGGGTACGTAAAAATATTATTGGTCATTATCAATACCAAAATCAAAAATCAAAATAAAACAAGAAAAATACGAAAAAAAGAAATGTAACCAACGATTTACAACCGATCTCAAAAATTCTGGGCCGATGGTCAACTAATACTGTAGTATAAACAACTTCAATCAATGCCAAAATTTGTAGTTGAATGTGTTTTGATGCTGTCTTCGGAGAGCATAGTTGCCGCGTGGAGATGTTAGTAACTTTTTTACCTTGCAACGGACATACTATATGTTATTGTTTTCTGATTCACTCATTCGAGTGTTATTATCCTGCTACAAATTTTGGGATTGATTGAAGTTGTTTATAATACAGTATTAGTTGGCCGTCGGCCCAGAATTTTTGAGACCGGTTGTAAATCGTTGGTTACATTGCTAACCATTTTATAGTATATTATTTTACTCGTATTTATTCGATTTATGTTATACCCGGGTGTTCCCGATTTGAGGTATATAATAGACACATTTGGCACTTTCTGCGTAGTGACACGCCGATTATATCATGTAGTAGTGGTGTAAGAGTCTTGATCGGTGGCATTCTGATTGCTCAATCAGATCTAGAGAGAAGAAAAGGACAGTGAGATAACGTCAGTTACGTGTTTTCACTTCTTTATTCCCGTATTTTAAATGCTTATGGATTCAACTTAAATTGACGGGAACTATGTGCATAACTACTCAGCATAGGAAGGTATTTTTTAATAAGTAATTTTTTAATCATATTTTATGGAAAACGTTTATAGAAATCGCTTTGAAATACTGTAAAAGGTTACTTCTAAAGATTCCTGTATCAAAATTTATGAAATAGTAAAAAATAGAAAAAATTGTTAAAGGCGAATCAATTTAGAAAATATAAGTGTAGTTTTAATGTCACAACAGCTCAACAGCGTCTTTTAATTGGAACAGATAAATCAGTATTTGTATATTGCGGTTAAGTGGAGATAATATAGAAAGAACTTTTAAATTTAAAAAACAAAATATTATATTATTTGACAAAAAATCACTACGTCAAAAATGAAGTTAATAATGAATCCAATCAAAAACTGAAATTTGGAGATTCAGTGATTTCTTTTTAGTGAATTGGTTTAAAGCATACCATTTATCAGTGTTGTACCCCACGGTCTACGCTGGTAAATGGATTGGAATCCAATAATCCTTTTTAATCGATAATTTTTCAAAATGCCATACTTAGCTAGTAGCATGTGAATTTAAAAATAAACAAATTTGTAAACATACGATGATCCCCATACGAGTATCATTTGTATTGTATGTTATATGTATCTAATCATCCAAATGATCCACACATACCATTTTCAAGTAAGAACGATAATAAACACGCGAGTCACCCACGCATCTATTTCATTGTGGTGCATTTGTTAGACGTTAATCTTTTTAACGTAATAATTTATTTTCATTGTGCTATGCGAGTGAATGTAATGACGGTATTTTTTGGTCCGAATGATTTTTCTCTCGAATCAATGATAAATTAGAACTTTTTTATACGGTAATAAAAGAAAACAATGCATTTAAGAAGAAATATTAAAGACGTCCGTGAATTTAATTTGTTTTAAGATTTTTTCGGCTTTTTCGGACAAAATATCATTTTAATGGACACCCATACAATGTTTTACGACAATTTTTGTCGCATAAAAACAAAGAGGCCATTTATTAACAGAAAACAATGCATGTTTAATAAAATTATAATTTTTAATAGTATTTTTTATTACAAATATTTAATTAGAAATGTTTTATATTTAATAAGTTAATTAATACTTAAATAATAATATCTTTCATTTTGTAAACGAAAAAGCACATTCATTCACAATAATACGATACCTCAATCACAACTTAGAATTTTGGCCCCCAATTATTTTATTAACACTAACATTTTCTTGTAACGTGGGGATGGTAATTTTCTACAAATTACCGGGTGGGAAACAATTGTTTAAAATTATAGATACATCACGTTCTTTTATATATATAATATATAAGTTAAAATTAAAATTAAATTAATTAGTTATTTAAAATTAGTATTTGAATGTTTATAAATGTTTATGATATAAGCAGTAGTGGTGGTGGTGTTTGCTTTCTATCTTCGTTTAATATTTTGACGATATTTTTGATAAAATAGCTCGGTATTTCGGTATTCTTTTTCATAGACATCGGGCACTTCTCGTTGAATTGATTCATAGTAGATCCATTTCACAGAAGATTCGGAATAGATACTTTCCTCATATGCGATTAACTGACGAAAAAACCCCATATTTGGTCGTATTTGTGGCCTATACGAATGAAAAATATTATTTAATTAGTTTATCGCATGTTTAAGGACTCAATATGAAAAAAACAACTAACCGTATTGATCGAATGTGAAAGAATGCTTCGCGCAATGTCATTTTCATGTATTTCATTAAATAAACAAGACACAGTGACGCTGAACGGCTAACACCTGCTACACAATGTACTAATGTTTTACCATCAGATAATCTGACGTCTTCGATTAAATCGGCTACCTCATCAAAATACGCGCTTAAATCCACATCTGGATGATCCATGACCGGTACTTGTAAATACATTGGATTCGAATCGGGTAATGGTGTATCGGGTAGCTCCGGTGCTGCATTTATGACAAATGTTACTCCCAATTTTTCTAAAATGTCGGGTCGGGCCACACTCGCTCCACATAAATAAAAACCAGGTAGTATTTCAGATAGGCCGGGATATGTTAAGCAATCCGATAATCTAAAATAAGAATTTACGATAAAGATTTTAAATCTAAATATTCAGCGAGCATAAATTCTATCAATATAATATTCATTCATGTAGTGACGTGGTTCGCAAATTTTATTTTTGGGTGGGTACATTTTTCATGATATTTACGTTTTTCTAAAAAAAATCTCATGGATGCGTAAATAGAATTTTCAGTTTGCTGGTCATACATACCCACAATTGATGATGAACGTGATATAATGACGTGATTTGTAACGTTTGTTTACAAGTTTATTCAACGTAATGTTGTGAACAATTGTGGTCATCTGACTCAATTGTCGTGCATTAAAAATAGATGTGTTTTGTTTATGTGTGTAGGTCGCGGATACCGTGATCTTACATACATTTTGAGTATGATTGATGAGGATGGGTGATGAGTGCTAAGTAGCAGATTTATTATTTTTTTTTGCAAACCATTATAATTAGAACCATGACACATTAAATGTTATTTTTATGTGCGGACATTTTTACTGTGGGGTTGTGCATTTTTATTGAGCGATTATTCATACGCATAAAACTATAAAATTTATATTTGTATGTTGTATGTATCCGATACATAACTGATTACTAGATACACGCGAGTTATGGTACAAACACAAGAAATATGTCACAACATAATTATGTCTACCACACCAATAGAAGCTATGTATTTTACATACAATATATGATCCCGTTTTACTATTTGGCGTTTTGTTTTTGCAAATTTGGGAAAATTGCCAAAATATTTGTGAATTCTTTTTATATTTTATTTGTTTGAATTCCTGAAGACTTTTTTTATATTTTAGGAAAACTAGGTTTTCATACAATTGTCAGCAAAAAATGGAATTATCGTTTAGAAGAATTTGAAAATAACTTTCAATTTTTTTTACTGACACCAAAATCTGAGAACCAAACAGAAATGAAAATACATTATTTTCAATTTTAAATGATTCACTATGTATCACGAATTCCATTTCAATTGTGTGTGCGGCGAATTATTAGTTTCCAAAAGTGTTGTATCTTAAATAAGATTTAGATTCACACCTCCAAAAAATTTACCTGTTATTTTCATCATTATTTTCACAATTAACATTATTTTCTTCGTGGCTTATCACCAACTGTTGGATTTCATTATCAATTTTAGTCGATTGTAAATTATCGACACTATTACATTGCTCATCGGTAATCACTTTCATTTTCATTCATAAATTTTATTGTAAACAAATTTTTTATTTTTTTATTTTTCACTATAGATTTTCATTCACTGTATATTTAAAAATAATTATTTTTATATTTTGTTTTATGTATTTCCCTTGGTAAAACAAAACATATATTTTATATTCTTCCACTTTGAATGTCTGTTCAATTCAACAACTGTAACTTAAATGAGAAATCAAACAACAAAAATTTCTTAGAAAGAATGAAATAATTTTTTTTTCGTTGTTTTTCATTAAAACAAAAAATTCACATAAAAATGTAAAAAAAAAATAAATTGTTGGTTTTTCGAGAGGTGTATAATATGTTGTTGGAAAAAGTACAAAAATTTTGGCGCGTTTCACCATCAATTAAATGTCCGTACGTCTACGTGTCACAATTTTTTGAGCAACCAATCCTGTGGCTTTCCCTGGGAATGGGGAATTGGGAAAAATATTTTCATAGAATTTTTGACTAAATTGAATTTGTCTGGCCTACTGTGGTACCATTCTGGTAATTCCCCGGGAATAGGAAACTGGGGAAAGAATTTATATGTAATTTCTCTTCAAATTTTTTTTTCCTGCCTACTGAGGAGAAAAGTTTGATGTTAAATGTAAATTTATAAATTGAGAATAATTTTTCCATATCTTATTTGGCAGGGAAAATTATTCCCAATTTAACTTTGTTTTCAAAACATTAGCTTTTTACCCAGTATGCCGGAAAAATAATATTTGAACAGAAACTGCATAGGAATAAGTTTAAACCAAAATTTTTAAAACAAAGTTATGCACGATTTACATGTTCCAATTTTATTTTCCAGTAAAAAATGAAGGGTTAAGTATATTACGATTTTCTTTTGCGAGAGGAGCATGAAACAAATTCCAGTAAAACAAAATTGGACTTTTTTCTTTTCAATTTGAGCAAATGTTGTTTACATATGGTTGACTCTTTTTAACTAGTAGCTTTTTGTTATTTGCGTGCAGCTCTATTTTTCAGTAAAAAATTTGCTGGGGAAAAAAATTGGAACATGTAAATCGTGCATTAGTTGAGAAGCTTTTGTTCCACAAAATTTTTATAGGGAAAAATATTTTCCCATTTAACTTTGTTTCTAAAATATTTACACCAAACTTATTCCCTCAGTACTTAGTAGGCCAGAAAAATACAATTTAGACAAAAATGCTATGAACATATTTTTCCCAATTCCCTATATCCAGGGAAAGCCAGAATAGCGCCACTGGAGTAGTATCATGAAATCCTATTGGCGATTTTCATCGAATGTAGATAGCGTCTACAAGGGGGACGAGAATTGTCTAATCCATTGTTATGACAGTTTTATTCCTCCTTGCTTCATAGTAAACTATAATTCACATTTTGTTCACCAGATGTCAGCTATTTTGTTGCAAATCGCGAATGGGGAAAATGATCAAAGTGATTTTTGTTGATAGTACAATACAAGTAAACAAAACTTTCACGGCAAGACCGCATTCCGTTACCGAGCATTTTTTGTACGGAGAACTATAATTGGTAGAAATTGTATTTGAAAAATCATCTAATAGATAAATTACAAACAAAAAGTAATCTAAGTTACATTTACACATCACCTCTTATCTACTAATACATATGTAAAAACTTTGTTCGCGTAAAGGCGCCTTTGTGGTTGCATTCGTTTGTTCATTCAAACAATTTTTTTCGACCAATCATCTCTTGTGAAAAAATACAGAAGAAAAAAAAATCGTCATGTTGGAGCAATATGATTGGTCGAGAAAATTGTTTGAATGAACGAACGAACGCAACCATAAAGGAGTCTTAAGT
This sequence comes from Nephrotoma appendiculata, assembly GCA_947310385.1. Classification (NCBI taxonomy): domain Eukaryota; kingdom Metazoa; phylum Arthropoda; class Insecta; order Diptera; family Tipulidae; genus Nephrotoma; species Nephrotoma appendiculata. Next base: position 108,109,377 of record OX371225.1, read on the forward strand.
TTAAAAATATTTTTCAATCCGGCATGGTGCCGCTTCTCGGTCAAGACGTGTTGGAAGATTTGTCTCGCTCTGGTCGGCCTCAACTGAGTTAATATCAATAAAGTGACGGAAAATCTTTGAGAGGGATAGCTGCTGATATTTCTGTGTCTCACGAATCAATTCGTACTATTGTACATGATTGTTTGGGCATGAGACGCGTTTCCACTCGACCAGTTCCGAAAGACCTGCAATTTTTGAAGGGGTTCCATTTGAAACGCGATATTTAAAACGCGATTTTTCAAAACGCGATATTTCAAAACGCGATATTTCAAAACGCGATATGGTACAAAACGCGATATGGTACAAAACGCGATATTTCAAAATGCGATATTTCAAAACGTGATATGGTACAAAACGCGATATGGTACAAAACGCGATATTTCAAAACGCGATATTTCAAAACGCAATATAGTACAAAACGCGATACGGTACAAAACGCGATATTTCAAAACGTGATATTTCAAAATGCGATACGGCACAAAACGTGATTTTTTTTATCATTAAATCGAATTACTGATATGTATTGAACAAAAGTGTTTGTGTCCAATAAAGGGTAATTTATTAAAGATTAGACGAAAATTTTCAAAGTGTCCAAGTTACATTATAAAGAGGTTGTCAATATACAGAATATTTTTATTATTTTTGTAAAAATAAATATATGAAATTTCAAGAGACTGAATGAAAGTGTCAAAGATACAGAAATGCCCAACATTGAAGGTTTTAATAAAATTCAATTTTTCATTCAATTTGCACCTGATATCATTTGATGGCCGAAAATTTTAACTGAGTGGTTATACTTCCGAATAGGTCATATACCTCCAAAAGTTCTGAAAATCGGTATACTAAGGTATTTTAGTATGCTGTTTACGAATATGGCCATGAAAATTATCAGAAACGACCCCAAGTAGCTCTCAATGATCCCAAGTGGCCCTAAATGCCGCAAATGGTCTTAAAAGACAACCCAAACGCGAAAATATATTGTCTTTTTTCGAAGCACAAATGCTTTTATGATTATTTTAAATCATTTTATACCTTAAGATTGAGGGCTACCGCCCCAAATCCCAACTTTTATACAAATAAAAAAATTTACTGTTATTTCAATTATTTTATTTCAATTTTTTTTATAATCCACATAGGGGACATTTAATTTTAGTTTAAAGGAATTTAAAAATCGATAGGAGTGGCAGTTTAGGATTCGGTTATATCAGGCGGGTCGGCTCCAGTCGCTTTACAACGTACATTCTGGAAAAGGGGAAATTTAATTTCAGTTTATAGGAATTTAAAAACCGATATTAGCAGGAGTATAGGATCGGGTTATATCAGGTGAGCGCTTCGCTCCCTAGTTAGAAAAGAAAATAACTACAGTTTATATGAATTAAAAAATCGATAAAAGCGGGAGTATAGGACCGTGTATTCTGGAAAAGGGGAAATTTAATTTCAGGTTATAAGAATTTAAAAATCGATAGAAGAGGGAGTTTACGATCGGGTTATAATAGGAGGGTGAAGGGGAAATTAAATTTCAGTTTACAAGAATTTAAAAATGGATAGGAGCAGAAGTATAGGATCGGGTTAAATCAGGCGGGTGATGGGAAAATTTAATTTCAGTTTAAAGAAATTTAAAAATCGATAGAAGTGGGAGTTTAGGATCGGGTTATATCAGGTGAGGGCTTCGCTCCCTAGTTAGAAAAAAAAACTTCAGTTTATAGCAATTTCAAAATCGATAAGAGTTGGAGTATAGGATCGGGTTATATCAGGTGAGCACTTTGCTCCTTAGTTAGAAAGAAAAACTTCAGCAGTTCGGGAGTACAGCAACGGATAATACCAGGCGGGTCGCTGCGCTCCAGTCGCTTCGCTCCTTAGCTAGAAAAAATTTCAGTTTATAGGAATTTAAAAATCGATAAAAGCGGGAGTATAGGACTGGGTTATAACAGGCGAATCGCTCCGCTCCCGTCGCTTCGTAATGTACATTCTGGAAAATGGGAAATTTATTTTCAGTTTATAGGAATTTAAAAACTGATATTAGCGGGAGTATAGGAACGGGTTATATCAGGTAAGCACTTCGCTCCTTAGTTAGGAAAAAAAATTTCAGTTTCTACAAATTTAAAAATCGATAGAAACGGGAGTTTAGCCCGTTGTTATATCAGGCGGGTCGCTGCGCTCCAGTCGCTCCGCAATGCACATTCTTCTGTACCATATCGCGTTTTGTACCATATCGCGTTTTGAAATATCGCGTTTTAAAATATCGCGTTTTGTGCCATATTCCATTTTGTACCATATCGCGTTTTGAAATATCGCGTTTTAAAATATCGCGTTTTGAAATATCGCGTTTTAAAATATCGCGTTTACCATATTGCGTTTTGTCATATCTCGTTTCGAAATATCGCGTTTTGAAATATCGCGTTTCGAACGGATCCGTTTTCAAGAGGTCGCAATCACTTAAGGTTGCTTAAGACATACTAGAACGAGTCAATTCCCACCCCTCATTCATAAAACGTAAAATAACTGGTGATGAGGCATGGGTTTACGAGTTTGACATGCACACCAGTCAACAAGCTTCGGAATGGCGCCGTCCAACTGAGTCGAAACCGAAAAACCACGCCAAAAACGATCAAAAGTCAATGTAATGTTGACTGTTTTCTTTGATTATCGCGGTGTTGTGGATTCGGAATTCTTGCCAGAAGGTTAGACGGTAAATAAAGAATATTATATAGAGAATCGAATAATAAAAATAAAGAATCGAAAAAGACCAGGTTTGTGGAAAGAAAACTTATGAATTTTGCACCACGACAACACACTATATCACCACAAGGCTAAATCATGTCAATTCAAGAAATATTATCGGACAGCCACCGTATTCACCTGATATGGCACCGGCTGACCACTTTCTCATTTTTCTCTTTCTGTTTTCTTTGGTCGATATGTTCGACTTGAAATGAACTGCTAAAATAGAGCACTGCAAACAAACTAAATTCGCGCTTAAATTTCACGTCACGATAAGAACAGTTGTGCCAATTTAACGACAAAAAAGTTTTTATTATGCTTTTATTTTTTAGTTTTAGCGGGCTTTTTATATGACCAATTCCCGTTACTTTCTTGACAGATTGTATAAGAAATTTAACCTCAATAATAGCCCATCACCAATAGAATTCCTTCTTCCTTACAAAAATGTATGAAAAAAATTTGAGACATTATTTTTTCTTAAATTTATTTTTATACTTTTCTGTAAGGAAAAACGAAAATGAATTCTATTGGGGATGCGCTGAAAGTTGAATTATTTGCACTGTTCTTTTTAATGGTTTTATTAAATTTGAAAATGTGCTTGAAACGTGGTATGATGTGCTTGAAACGCGAACCAATTTGTTCTTTATTTGATGTCAAATGATTTGGAAATATTTCCCAAATCTACATACATACAAATTAAGTGTTTATTAAATAATAAAAATAAAACTTTCAGATAAGCGTTTTATTGAATATATACAAATACCTAATATTGAAACATGTCTTCGGTATAAGTAATCATAAATCAGTAATCACATTATAGTACCTATAGAATACGAATTTGATTTTATAGGATAGTGAACGTTATTTATTTATAAAAATGGAAGTCAGCCAATTTTTGCAGCTTTATAATTCTTACATGCAGAGCTTAAGGGACACAAAACACAAACAAAGATAAAATCAAAAGGCTTCGACGAATGATAAACCAATGTTTGGAGCTGCAAAACAAAATAAATACTGCTTTAATATCAGTGGTGTCATCGAGGCATGACATGAATGAAATTTGGGTGATGCCAGAGTTGCTGCCTCCAAAGCCAGATGGAAATTGGAAAATGGTGGGACAAAATTTGCCAGACAACCGAATTAAAAAGAATATCGAGTGAAAATTTTTCAATATATATTAGAGTTTGAATACATAAAAGAGTGATAATTGCTTTCCATATCCTAAAAACCAATTGCGACTTAGGCACATTGCAGTTGCCGATATTTATAAGGTTGGTAAAAGTAGCGTTGGACATATTGTTGAGGAATTCTGCGAATCAGTGATAGAGCAATTGTACGAGAAAGAGGTTCGTTTTCCCGAGACAGAAGACGAACGGGTTTCATTAAACAGGAATTTTCTAAATTCCTTCTAGTTTCCCGGAACGTTTGGCGTATTGGACGAAACTGGAAAAGTCAGGTGAAGATTATTTTAATTACAAACTCAAGTATTGAGTTGTAGTATTAGACCTTGTTGATCGTGATTATTGCTTCAGGTACTTACGTTGCATACATATTTATTAAATTATAGTGTGCATTATAATTATTATTGCTTCGTTTTCTATTTTAGGTATATTAATGTTGGTAGGCCTAGCGGGGTGCATGATGCTGTGGTATTTAAGGACTCGAACTAGTCATATGCATATTTGCTAACAACGTTACCAAGCATCACATCATAGCAGATGAAGCATTTTCTCTTCTCTCAAGTCTTCTCAAACTTTATCCAGGCGCAATAATCTAACGCCCATTCAGCAACATTTTAACTTTTGTCTAAGCTCAGCACGGATGACAGTTGAAGATAGTTTTTGGCAGATTGAAAGGAAGAATGCAGATTTTATCAAAATGGATTGATTTTTCACTGGAACATTCCAAAAAAATCATAAAGTCGTAATCATTAATTTATGTGAACGCAACAAGTGCCAATTTTATGTCAGTTGGCTAGCAAATCAAAAAATAACGCTGCAGATGTTCCTCAAAGTGTAATTTTCGATAGAAGAAACACAGATGGCCTGGAAAAGCGCGATTCAATAGCTCGGATGCTATTTGACAACACACATTTAAAGAAAATCAAAAAATTTTAATTCATCACATTTGATCACAATAATTATTACACATGTTTCAATTAAATTTAATAATAAAAATATAAAATATAAAAATTTGTAGGTACAAGAAAAAAAAATATTTTAAATTAGAATGGATCATTGCCTCTGCTACTTTTGGATTCTGTTCGGTCTTTTTTTCCTCACCTTGTTCTCGGCTTTCCTCTATTTTTAATAGCCTTTCCAAAATATTTTGATTTCTTTCACTTAAGCCTATGAGGCTTTCGATGGCATTATCAGATTTTCTTTTCTTGGTTAGCTTGAAAGTGGAGCTTAATTTTTTGGTGCTGTCAGTAGGATCTTCGGTATGAGAAATTTGGCTCTGATACAATGGATTGAGTGTAACAACTTAACTGGAGTTAAATGATTGCTGTCTCATCCTCCAAATATTGCACTATCTCATATACATTTTCACAGTCATCAAAATTTGCATTAGAATTTCTTTAATGGGTACATTCGTTTCGATTGTATCGCTATTGCATCCTTCGAAATTGTTTATTTTATTTTTCATTTCTTCCGGAGTCTTTTCATAAATATAAAGCTTCATTTTATCTTAACAACATTTTCTAGAATCACATTTGGAATTCAAACTGGAACCCCATACTCAAGACATGAGTATTGAGAACAATATACATATGTACCTCATTTATCTGATTTTCTCTATTTTCGACAGATCTAGGAAAAGTACCATTTTGGTAGTCTTGTAAGATCTATCACATGCGGTTGGGAAAATGTTTAGTTCAATTCAAAGACGCAATTTTATTGAACAATATTCGGAAGTCATAGAATCTCAAGTGCGTCATACAAGCCGAGTTTCATCCTAATCGGATGAAAATCGGATAGATTTTATTCAAGTTGGCCATTTTGCATAAGATGGAATCTTTTTGTATTATACAAACTGACTTTCATGAGAGAATGCCTGTCCCTAATTTTCATGTGATGAACTAAATTTATATTTTAACTCAAAACTGAAAATGATGTGCAAAATAAAATTCATAGGCCAGTTTTCTCTTTTGCAGATACAGACAGCCCAACATTTTCATTTAACTATCGAATACACAAAAACTGAAATTTTTTATTTTTGTTATTTTGATTCTGAATCATTTTCAATGTGCGAAATTTTTTTGCTTTTGTTGTTTTCTTTTTCGGAAAATTGAGGAATTTCTTTATATATCGCGTAATTAAGAATAATTTTTGTTCGTTATATTTGTATAATTTTTTAATATAAACACAACATTCTTGTGGGATGAAATATATCAATTTTCGGTCTATCTACGAAAAAATAATAAGATCGTCGTTGTTTTAAACGAAATGGAAAAGAATTCGGTAATCACGGCATGTAACATTTATTTTTATTATCAAATTAATTATAGATAACAGTAGCGTATGCTTAGGAATTTTCGCAATTTTACGATTTAATTACGAATTAATTTGTTGATGGAAATAAACCCGAAATGATGATGTAGGACTAGATAGTAGATTATGTATAATATTGTAGTGCCAATAAACTTCTAATAAACAAAATGTTTGTATACGTTGAATACAGTTGGTCGATCGGGGGGCAAGGAGCCAGTTAGTTTCATAATATTTTCTATGCGCATCACGTCTTAGAGATGAATACATATTTAAATATATTTTCTTTCACTAAATTTATTTTTGTTTACAAATCTTATTTTCTTAACACTGACTTGTGATTCTGTTATTTTGCACTCCTCCGTGTACGTATGGGGTGTACTAAATCATAGTAATATATATGATATTACGTGTTGGCGCTTCAGCTAAACAAAATTTACCACCTTTCAATGTGATGAAAGTATCCGGCGAAGTCAGATTTCCAAACCTCGTGATGTTAAACATATTTTGTATATTGTGGTGGTACTGAAGGAAACAATTTGTAGTTTTTAACAAAAGTTTTTTTTCCAAATTAGGAAGAAATGTGCATTAGTTTAACAATTAGTAAATAAATGAGTCCGAATTACTTATATTTTACCTTTTTTTTATAATACCCAAATTACGAATTTTTCGATTGGGTGATAAATATTTTTAGTTCTAATTTTGTGAAAATACCGAACGCAAATATGTACGTGATTATTTAATCGGATCGAATTTATCGAATGAACTGGTTTCACGAATCAATATGATTTGAAACTGTTAGGAACTGAACTCAAGGATATACTCTCTATATCCCTTTTGCTGCCTGCGCACACAATTGTGTGGGTATGGCAAAACAATCATGTCAAAAATTTATTTTTGTATGTGTTTTGAACCAACTTACACATTTGTGTAATCACTACATGAAATAACATTTTATTAATTATTTTATTAACATAAATATTTTTTATATTTTTATAAGTGTATTTTAATTTATAATAATAATTTTATTATTTATTTATTTATAAATTTCAATCAAATGTTTACTATAACATTTAAAATAACATATAGAAGTAATACAAGTATATAAAGTAAATGAAGTATATAATGTTATATAATATAAAAATAAATATAATTTCATACAGGGCTTTACAATATTACTTATTTAGGGGCGCTATACAACACCTCATCCCATAAAAGAAAGAACATTTTGAAGCAAGATTTTTTTTAACTACTAAACTAGTTTACAAAGAATCTTAACTAAATTTTTTTATAAATTTATTACTAGAATTAATTGAGCATTAATAAATTCAATAACAAAATTGTTTGTTAAAGTAAATTTAATATTAAAATTGTATGAATATTTAACTACAAACACTAATATTAATGTTATTATTATAATAAGATAAACATTTACAGATTTATCAGTGTTTATTTTATTTGACAATTTTTGTTTTTCTTTATTTAATTATTAAATGTTTTACCGATATACAAGCCTAATTATTCGATAAATAATTTGAGACGATTATTATGAACCACTCGAGTACCTCGTCCAATACGAATAGTAGTATTTTCATCTGAATTAATTTCTAATACTTCGAAAGGTCCATTCCATATGCAATCAAATTTACCTTTAGTTTGCTCGTTTTTCAACAGCACTTTATCACCTACTTTAAATTCATCGTTGTTACTAGTTCGATCATAATATAATTTAGATTTTTCTTTTCGTTTTATTAAATTTTCACGAGCTATTTCAGAAGAATTTCCAAGTTTCGTTCGTAGATTTTATATATAAGCCTCTTGATCGTAAAAAAATCTGGTTGAATGTTTGAGACTTGTAGGAATATTAGGTTTAAACCCATGAATAATTTCGAATGGCATTAAATTAGTAGACGTATGAGGGGTAGAGTTGTACGTATACATCGCAAAAGGTAACCAGTGATCCCAGTCATTTGGATCTTTGTCGGTATAATTTCGTAAATATTCCACTAATGTGCGATGTGACCTCACTAATGCGCCATTTGTTTGGGGATGATAAGCAGAAGTTTGATTTTTTTTTATTTTCAATATTTTACATAAACTTTTAAACAATATACTTAAAAAGTTGGTTCCTTGATCTGTTAATACACACAAGGGAGCACCAAATCTACAGAGGTGTTCTATAAAAGCTTTAGCTATTGTTTCTGATATTTGATTTTCTAACGGTATAGTCAATGAACACTTTGACAAGTCGTCTTGTATAGTAAGAATGCAACGATTGTTACTGCTTGAAGGATTTAAAGGGCCGACTATATCGAGAAATATTTTAACAAATGGTTTTTTGACGTAGTAGTTATTACCATAGGACATTTAATTTTAGAAATTTTATTTTTTTGACAAGATTCGCATTTAGTTATAAATTTTCGGAAAATAGTAATATGATTTTATTCTTCTAAATGTTCTTTCAACGGCCTGGTGGCCACCTATAGGTGAAAGGTGAAACTCTTGTATAATTTTTTGAATATCCAAATCATTTTCTAGAGACTTTTTATTGGTGTTTGATAATTGCTGATTTTAACTAGAATCTTGATTTGATTTAATAGGTATTTTATTATGCTCACGATTTATTGGTTCACAATTTATTTGATTGGTTAGTTTAGACTGGATCGAATAACAACATTTACATTGCTTTGATTGACAGAATTCACTATAATTCTGCTCAAGGCATCTGCATTAGCGTTATACTTTCCAGCTTTGTAATAAATATCATTATCGAACTCATCTAATTCTATTCGCCATTGCATTAAGCGAGAAGACAGATTTTTTAATTTATTTAGCCATATTAAGGATTTATGGTCTGTAATGATTGTAAATTTAACTCCATATAAGTAGGGACGAAAACGTTTGACTGCAAATACTATTGCCAGCAGTTCTTTCTCAATTGTAGAATAGTTACGCTCAGCTTTATTTAAGCATGGCCGGCGCTAGGCCTTTTGGCGCCCCGTGCACTTTTCATAAATGCCGCCCTAAGGAAAGGTTTGCATTAAATAATCCGTTTCCACATCACCCGTGAGGTAGGACTTGCAATGCATTTTTTTAACGAGGTGTCCCACGTAGGTATAGTTCTCAAAAATATATATTTAAAAAATAAATAAAAAGGTTAAATATTACTATCGTACTAATTCAGCGTACGAATACACAACAAAATATATACAAAATTCTATAACAAAAAATAAACTAAAAATATTTGTACAAAAAGCACTAAAATTCACGGGTGCATTTAAATACATAAATAAAACAAATATTTTGTAAAAATAGATTAATTTATTAATTAAAGTTTACTTTCCGTGCTTTAAGTTTTGCAAAATCGTCTATCAAGTCAGTATAATCCAAGTTGCTCAGAAAATCACTTTCTATAGATATTCTAGCTAAATCTACAAGTTTTTCTTGTCCCGTAATACTACGTAGATAATTTTTAATAATTTTTAACTTGGAAAAGCTACGTTCTCCAGAAGCTACTGTAACTGGTATTGTCAATAAAATTCTAAGCGCTACTGCTAGATTTGGTAATATCGGCCCTAATTTCTTATTAAATATAAAATCTAACGATTCTATAGGGCTTAAAAAAATTCCTGAAACTGTACTTTGAAATATTTTAATTTCGTCTAATAGTTCTAATCCTGCTATATCGGAATTTGAGTTGAAAGTTAAATGCTTTTCTAGGGAAAGGCATTTACGTAAAAGATCAGGATTATTTAATGAAACTACAGAAATATCATGTAAAAATTTGAAAATATTATTGTGTTCCGAAATTTGTTCAAACCGTTCGATAACAGATTGAATAGCCCTATCAAGGATTTGGAAATAAAATTCAACTTTAAACTTTCGTTCAGGATTTGATATAGTTTCGTCTCTACCTTCGTATGAAAAAAGTTCAGGTTTTCGACTGGGGCGTCTTGGAGCATCAGGGAAATGTGATGGAACATTTAATTTTAAAGCCATTTCTTTAGCTTGAAGGATAAACCCCTGAAATTTTTCCTCATTATTTAAATTTGTTAAAAACTGATTTGTATCCCGTAACATATTTACTGCCGTCGTTAAGCAAATAGCAGGTGATTGTAAATATTTGCTAAATATATTAATTTTTTCTAAAATACTATACCAAATAAATTCAAATTGAATAATTTTAAGAGACAAACTATTCACGTTAATTCTTGTTATTCCGTCCTTGTCCATGTCGTTTCCTATTTCAAATAAAGCGTCATAAATATTATCTAAACTATATATTAAGGGTTTTAAAGCTTCTATGCGACTTTCCAATCTTGTCGTACATAATGGCTTTAGAGTTAGTGTTTTGACATTTTTTTAAAAAATTTCCCATCTTGAAACAGAACTAGAAAAAAACACATATAAACATTGGATAGTATCAAAAAAAATTACAGCTTGAAGTGAACATTGAACTGAATCCAAAAGAACTAGGTTAGCTGAATGTGAAGCACATGGCACAAAAAATACTCTAGGTTCTAAATGCTTAATTTGAGCTTGCATTCCAATGTTTTTTCCCTTCATATTCGAGCCATTATCATAACCTTGCCCTCTGCAGTCACTAATTGAAAATCCTAGAGAAGTTAGTCGGTCTAAAACTAAATCAGTCAAGCCCTTACCCGTTGTGTCTGTAGCTTTTATAAAACCCATAAAAAGCTCCATAATATCTAAATTATTTTGATTTCTATGAACAACTCTAATAATGAGTGATAATTGTTCATTGCGACTCTGATCTGGAGTACAATCCACAATTATCGAAAAATATTTTGCTCCTTTTTTGATGTTATTTTTTTTTTTTCGTTTTTTAATTTTTCTAGTAATGCATGTACATTTTTATTTTAGATTTTGACATTTTTTTGTCATTTTTATCCAACATAAGTCGATTTGTAATATCATCTAATTCAAAATTGTTGTAATTGGTACGTAGATTCAATAAAAATAGGAAAAGAAGTACGGATATCATGTAAAATACAGAAAAAATACATCGTACCGTACGACTTCGACAATTATGTGATACTAAATGAAAATGACAATGGAATACAAAAATGAAATGATAAAATAGAAACAAAATGATCACATAATATTCTCTGCTCTCACGGTTTTATTTATATTTTTGTGGTGGAATACACTAGAACTTTGTATTACGTTATCTAAATAGGCGCATTTCTTTAAATTCTCATTAACTTCTTGAATGTGGATCGAAAAAATTCAATTTATGAATTAAGAAAATTAATTACACTAAAATTGTTCATAATTTATTAATTTATTGTATAATAATTCAGATTTTTATTTGTTAAGTTTGTGAAATTTATTGCCGTCGTAATAAGGATGCCTCCTTATAAGTGTATTATTTTTACTTAATTATGCTGACATCTGGTTGTCGACTTACGTTGTCATCATCAGCAAAAAATGAATGTTGTCACAGGCCAGTACTGTAGAAGGCACTGATTGTGCAAACGGAAAGTGTAAACACAAAATTGAGAGAAACCAACGTGGAAAAAATGACTTAAAGCGGAACCAGTCAGGAATAAGAAAATAAAAAAATAATAGAATAACAATGCGATAAATGGCATTTCAATGTTATTACCCAGTCAAACTTAATGTTCATGTAAGAAGCCGAATTTCCCCTTCGTAAAATTTTAGCTGTCACTTATTAACTATTTCTCGCTCGAAAATAAGAAATACTTAAAAATACGATTTGTTGTGTTTTATACACAGCAAAAGAAGATAAATTTGTGATGCGGGGAATGGAAGCCATATTTATTTTGTGTACATTTTTTTGTTTTCTATTTTATTTATTAAATAAAATTATTTTAATATTTTTTCATGTTTTGTGATTAATTTTAATAATGTGTGATAAAGTAAAAATGGTGTTTTAGTGAATTTTGTTAAAAATTAATTTGTTAATGGTATGATATTATAGTCGTACTTCGTAGTGTAAACGCTATATTACTACTATAATATTTTAATTTTGTTTAGTTTATTTCCTTTTTTCATTGTGATGTAAAAGCATCTCGTATATGTGTTCATTTTCAAATACGAAATTAATATATAAAAATGTAACAACATGAACAAATATGAAATTTCTCTAAAAGACATTTCACAATAAAAAACAGCTGTTTGTAAACGAACAGCTGTAACTTAAAATTATTATTTTTCACTGGTTCGAATGTCAAAAAAAAAAGAAAAACAATTGGTTAAAATTCGTTAAAATTCGTACTTTTTATTTTCTTATTCCAGACTGGTTGAGGCCTTACTGTTTTTTTCTATTCCCCTTTTTCTATATTGAATACTCTTTATTCGCTCTCCATTATTAGGCATATAATTTTTTAATTATCTATGTATGCGTAAAATTATGTTCATTCAAAATCCACGCAAGTGTATAAATACAAGCCGTTGCACTTGCGCGCAGAATAAACTAGTAGAAGCGGACAATTGAAATTGTCCGACAAGCGCTCGATAAAATAGGAAAAATGCAACAGACAGACGGACAGAGGTGTAAAACCTCTGAAACAACTAAGGTGCTAATACAACAAATTAGCCCAATAGACAAAAAATGAATAGAATCTTAAGCAAATCAAAAAAAATTTACAGAAACTAGTTTTGAAATAACACTCTTTTTATTATAGATAAAAGTAATAGGCCTAGAATAATAATCGAAAATTTAAAAAAAAAGTAGACAGCCGCATCTGTGTGACCTCTATTTTTAGAAAAAGTTGAATATCTCGAAAAATACTTGACCTAAAGTTCCCAAATTTTAAATGTGACCTTTTTAGAGTAGTATCTATCTGTGTGCAAATTTTGAGTTCTCTGGTATGTATAGTTTTTGCTGTGATAGTGCCAACAGACAGACGGCCTAAGTCTTTGTATAAGCTTGCTCGCAAGAGCGAGCGCTAAAATACTGTTCATGAGCGAGATGCTTTTATCACTGCGTGTATGTATACGGCCAAGTAGAAGAAAAATATAAAAAATACGGTTTATATGTATGCAGGCCCAAATAATGTAAACACGAAAAAACACTTTCATACGAATGCTATGAAAATTTTCTGTTCAATATTTTTTTTTGACTTTATTTATCTATATCTCGTAATTGCGGCAAAAAATTAAATTTTCATTCCCCTGAGCACGAACTTTGTTTATTTTGCATTATTTTTGGTAAATTGTTTTTTAATTTTAAGGTAGATTTCATTTAGAATTTTACCATTTTCCGGCATGCTGCCTTTTATTTGTTGAACGTAGTATAACACACGATTCAAAGTTTGTGTGTATGGAAGAAGAGTATTCAACAATCACTGCGTTTATGTAAAAACATAGGCACTATAGTTGATTGTGAATACTCTTCTTGCATACACACATACTTTGAATCGTGTGTTATACGACGTTCAACAAATAAAAGGCAGCATGCCGGAAAATGGTAAAATTCTAAATGAAATCTACCTTAAAATTAAAAAACAATTTACCAAAAATAATGCAAAATAAACAAAGTTCATGCTCAGGGGAATGAAAATTTAATTTTTTGCCGCAATTACGAGATATAGATAAATAAAGTCAAAAAATATTGAACAGAAAATTTTCATAGCATTCATATGAAAGTGTTTTTTCGTGTTTACATTATTTGGGCCTGCATACATACAAAGCGTATATAATGAAAGACGGCCGTATACACATACATAGTTCTAATAAATAAATTTTTTTTTAAATATATTGGCGCCCTGAAATGTTTGCGCTCCGACAAGCTGTTCATACTGTTCTATGAGAAGGCCGGCCCTGTATTTAAGACCCGGCTTGCAAAAGCCACGGGCAAGTCATCATCGCCTATTTGTTGAGAAAGGACAGCTCCAAGAGCAAACTCACTTGCATCAGTCGTTACGTAGAATCGTTTTTCAAAATTGGTATATTGTAAAATTGGAGGATTTAATATTTTTTGTTTTAAGACTTCGAAACTATTCTGACAAAAGGCATTCCAGACAAAAGGTGAATTTTTCTTTAATAGTAAATTAATAGGATGTGAAAGTTCTGAGAATTTTTCGATAAACCGTTGATAATATCCACTTAATCCTAGAAATGATTTAACTTGTTTTGGAGTTGTCGGAACTGGAAAGTTATGAATAGCTTCAAGTTTTGAAGGGTGTGGCTTGATTCCATGATCAGTTATGATATGTCCTAGATAACAAATTTCTTTTCGCAGAAAGTTACACTTTTTTGGTTGAAGTTTTAAATTACATGTTCTAAGACATTCGAATACGCCGTTTAATTTTCTATTATGATCTTGTTGTTGTAACCATAAACGACAATATCATCATGATACACAAAGCATTTAATGCCGTCTAAACTAGACAAAACATTGTTCATTATCCTCTGAAAGGTAGCAGGTGCACCCTTCAGACCAAAAGGCATTCTTGTGAATTGGTAGTGACCCAATTGAGTACTAAAAGCTGTTTTATATTTATCTTCATCACTATATTTATCTTCATCAATTAGTCCCCTAATTGATCCAAAATATCTACAATGTTAGTTAGAGGAAAAATGTCATCAACCGTGATTTCGTTCAGACGATTCCGTCATCTACAACTACTCTCCACCGTTTATTAGTATCATTTGATTTCTTTGGGACCACTAGCAAGGGAGAGTTGAAAGGACTATTACTATTTTCTACTACACTGTTTATAACCATTTCATTAACTTGCTTGTTAATTTCAGCTTTGGTTGACTGAGGTATTCTATATGGCTTTACATTTACTGGTCGCGAACTAGGTACCAGTGGAATATGATGACAACCTGCGTTGGTGACAGAAAGTTGGTCACCCGGTAAGTAAAATATGTCATTGTACTCTTGACAAATTTTGATAATTGAAGATTTTTCTTCATAATTCATATGCTCAACAATAATTTCATCTTTTAAAGTTTTTAATCGTTCATCTAATTTGTCGGTCCAGTTACCTAATTTAAAGATATGATATTCGTGTATATTTTCTGGCTCTATATGTACATTATCTAATTGTACAGAGAAATCATTCGTATTTATAATACTTATGGTTGCAAAAGAATTAATTACTTTGATACGAATATTTGGGATATAAACTCCAGGAAGAATCATTTATTATTATGTTTTTCTTTCGATTTATTGGGTATACAACGATACAGTGCAACGGTCAGAAAAACATGTTGACTGTCGTTGCAGTAGTTAGTATCCAATTATGTATATCTATGATTCACAACCGATGGTAACCAATTGGTTCAATCAGTGCCAGGAGAAGTTAAGTTGAGTTTGATTTGAAATGTTGCGAGACTTAAGATTTTGATAAGCTGTCGATTTGGAACTATATTTTGAACAAAATTAAATAGAAAATATCTCCGAAATTAGGATAACAGTAAACAAGGTTAGGAGCAATCCAAATATTTGTGTTTGAACATCAAATAAAATTGTATATTAACAAATCTGAGAATAAGCTACCTGAATAATATAAGAAGATGTAGAACTGGAGTCGTCCTTTTCTTAATGACGTGGAGGCTAAAGAAAAAACAAAAGACTTCTCAAAGGAAAATCATATAGTTTGAATCGAAAGCGATCTCGAGATCAGATATCTTCTCATTCTTCTGGTAATCACCAATATAAGGTCATCAGTCATCACTCATACAGTTGAAAGCGACTCTCATTAACATTTTCTACCGACCTAACGTCACAGTGGTTAAAGCTTTGGCGTTTGGATCGGGAGGTACCGGGTTTGAATCCCGATAGGAGCAGGATGCAAAAGGAAATTTTCATCAACAGATTACGTTCTGTGATGCGAAAAGGAACACAACTATGGCCCCCTGTTGGAGTGCACAAGCCATGGGGCAACCCATCTTACATGCCCAGTACTATAGGCTGTCATGGATCTATCGCAACTGCGTAAGGTAGGACGAGAAAAACAAATGGCGAAAGAGTTGTAATGCCTCGGCCTCAGAACAGATTGCAGGGATTAAATCGTCAAAAATAAAAAAAATAAAAATAATTTAATATCATTAATTTGAACATACTGGGCTGACATGTTGCAACATCGAAAATTTCGATGTTCGATGAAATATCACATTTTCGATAGTTTGGTATGTTGTAACATTTTCGACTATCATATTTTTCGATCGTCTATCACTTTTAAATTTCATCACGAATGTCAGTTGGATATTATAAGCGTTATTAATTGTTTCATTTAAACATACAATCTACAATGTAAGTGTTGAATAATTATAAAATATATAAAATTTTAGAAGTTAAATAACAATTTTATTTTATTAATATAGGGACAAACAAAAAAAATAACCACAAATCAACAATTTGAGGAAATGTTGGTTTTTTTGGAAAACCACAGCGAAATGGTCACTGGGAAGTTTATTGGAATTAATTCCAAGGCAGAATTAAGCGATTTATGGAAAAATTTAAGTGTAAATCTGAATTCGGTGGGACCACCAATTAGAGATGAAGACGGATGGAAAAAGGTACGTAATATTAAACATTTTATTTAAATAACACAATAATATTTACATTGATTTACGTTGATTTTAGGTTTGGGCCGACTTAAAAAACAATTAAAAAAAAGCTTCGGAAAGAAGTTATTGATATTAGCAGGACAGGAGGGGGCGAAAGAACTGTCACTTTAAACCAGTCAGAAGAGCGTGTGGTACAGCTGACAGGAATGATGGAATGTGTGGTTGGTCTGCAAGGAAACGTATTTGGCTATAGAGAAGATGCCGAAATAATGGAAAATGCTCGGTACTCGACCATACGGAGATCGCCGAAGAAATTTTAGCAGCCCCAGGTACAAACAGGGAGGCAGTACGAACACGAGTACCGAAACGACGAGTCACCACCCAACAAAATTTTTTAGATGAATTAAAAGCACAAGGGAAAGCCAACATAGCCCAATTCGCCCAGCTCAAAGAGATTGCTGAAAAAAGGCTAAAAATTGAGGAAAGACTTTTGGTTCTAAAAGAGGCGAAATACGCATATTTAAATGTATAGTTTATGTATGTATTATGTAATTATAGTACTGGAATAATTTATGATTCGTTATATTTCTGTTCAATTAGTTTTATTTTATAATACCACAAAGAATTAGAAAATCAAAGAATACATGTACATAGATAATGAAATATTATTTTGATTTTTAAACTACCCAATTAACATGATTTTTTATTTTTATTACAATGTTTAATTTTTTAGTATTTCTAAAAACAGTTTATCAAACTATCTCTTATTTGAGCGGCAGTTGGTTGATCTTCCATTTTGTCATATTCGAAGTCATCCTCTAACATATTACCAATATGTTCTCGCTGTAATACTTCATCAGCCATTTGGATTTTATTTATAATACCCAAATTGTAAATCGCACAACAAACGTTGACAATTTGAATAACCTTTTCAGGCGAATAGCGCAACATTCTTTCACCAAGTAAGCATCGATAAGTATTTTTTAATACACCGTTGCACCGCTCGATAGGGTTTCTAGCTCGGGCATGTAGTAATTATATCTTTTCTGATTTTCGGACGGGCTTCGGCATGGCGTCATAAGCCATGGCTCAGATCCTGGGTATTTAGCACACACTGATAAAATCAGTAAGTCATATAGTTATATATCTGAAAAATTTCCAATCAGTTTTAATTTTATCGTTAAATACACTCACTTACAATATACTTACTAATTGCACATTTAGGGAATGATTTCCCTTTCTGTCAACGAAAATGTGTTCATTTTCTCTTGGAGCGATTATGTCGATATGGGTACAATCAATGCATCCAATAATTCCTGGATGAGATGTTTTCTCAAAGAAACGCTGTTTATTTAAGGTTTTCCCGGCTTCATCAGGAAATTTAATAAATTTAGGGCAAATGCACTCTAAAACCTTCGTTATGTCACTTATTGCTCTACATATTGTTGATTGATCCATTGAATGCAGTAATACATCTCCAACAGTGCGCTGGTAGGATCCTGTAGCGTAGAAATTGAATACTGCAGCTAATTTGGTGGTTAAGGGAATTTTTGTTGTACGAATTCCATCAGCAACATGAGGTTTAATTTCATTTAAAATAAATTTAAATATGTTTTTGTGACGCGGAATGATTCAATAAATCTAAAAACAATAACAATAATAAAATGTTATGAAAATTAAAGTTACATATAGCATAACAATTTAACACTAACTTGGCATCGGCCATATCCATTACATCATACCGATCCCTCATGAAACGCCGTGTAATTGTATAATTTATATTATACTTAATAAACACATTTTTATTAATCACTTGTTTTTTGTTTCGCAGAATATTTTGAATATTTTTCAAAAAGTTTAAAAAATCACTCGATCGATTTCGACTTGTTAGGTCATCATCAGGAGTATCTACCACTGATATATAACTCATGGATACGGTATAAAACTAAATTACAATAGCAAACAACAACAAAATATGGTACAACCTTTTTTTATATTCCACTCGCTTTTATTATATACACCTCTTACTCGAAAATCGTATTAACGAAAATGTAAAGTAAGAGCCGCACTGGAACCTAGACAATTCCGAAAATTATTCGAAGTCGTTTTCTTTTTTCTTAAAAAACATAGGATAGACAGAAAAATATTCAAAATTGTTAATTTTTTAAATGATAATTTAATAAATAAAACACTGCTGCCTATTTGAAGAAAAAATATAAATAATTTTTTCGTATTTTTCCTTTGAAATATGAAGTGCATATCTGTAATGAACAACATGCCAAAGCCAAAAACAAATGGAAAATTCGACATATATCAAACGTAAATAAAAATGCACAAATATCGCATTGCATCCATTTTGTCAAGTGTATGTCAACTGTTTTTTTGTAGTCTAATTGACACTAATTTGAATTTGATTTCCGAAAATTCGGAATTCTAGACAAGGAAGATACATTTTTGCTTTCTCTATTGCACATTAGATACGATTTTTAGTTTTGTTTTTCATACCACAGTTTTTTATGTATACCGTATCCATGAGTTATATATTAGTGGTATCTACTGATTTGTATTAGTAAAAATTTTGTTATATAGTAGAAAAAAGCAAAATATAAATAAAAGAAGGAGGGCCAAAAAATAAGCAATAAAAATTAATCTACGGATCGCGCAGGTAGGCGATGAGTCTTAGGTTGAGTAACAAAATTCAAGGTATACTAGCTGACCTGTGACTGAATAATCAGTCACGTGAATACATTTTGTTGAATTTTTGGTTAAGAAATGATTAAGAAGATTTTTTAAGATGTAAATTTGATGCACTTTTATCAAGAATAAAGTAAATTCATATACGTGGTTAATTTTTAAATCTTAAACGGCAAGCACGCGCTCAAATGTACACAGTATGACTTACGTGTCAAGTCAAATATTCATATCTTAAACAGGAAGCGCGCGCTCGGGATCACATGATCACTTACGCACCCAAACTAAATATTAAAATCTCAAAAGGGAAAACACACAATTGCTGAGGCAAACTTTAATCTAAATATTTCATAAGAAATGTTCAAAAGGATAATACAATAGTAGTAGAAGGTAGATAGTTAAATAGTAAAATATATTATAATTTACATGCACAGAATCTCTTCAAAAAATACATTCTTTGTTGTGATGCACCCATCCCGATCAGCTGATTGAACGCTTGTCTCAACGATAAACACCTTGAGCCCGTCAAATGAGCGGCATCGTGGAAAGGCCACATACATCTGATCATGCGTAAATACGGGGGCCGACAAGTACACTCCTATACCTTCTTCAAGCTTTAACCCTGACTCTTGTTGATGGTTATGGCGAACGCGAGCTGAACCGGAAATTGAAGGCGAGACTTTTTAGATGAGCCTTCCGAGGGTGAGAGCTTAATGCGTGGGATGAGAACGCGCTCGTCTTTTGAGAAGCCAGTCAGCACCTCACATTCCAGAATGTAGCGGTTTATTTTTGCAACGTGCAAGCGTGTTTCATTGATTCGACCCTTGCTAGTATTTAGATTCTTCATCAAACGAACGATCGCGTTTCCTTTAGCGGGATGGCATGGTGCGGCAATCTGGACCCTTCAATCTTGTTGAGAAACTCGACGGGTAGACGGAGTTCCTCATGCATGTCGTCACTCTCAAGTTTATTAGCACTATGTTTGACTTCTTGTTCGTCGGGAAGGAGGTCAAGCACCTGCTCATTGGTTAACGCGCAATCATTATTCTTGGGTGCAAGGATGGTGCGCTCCTCGATGGTTCCCTCGGCTGGAGTTGTGTTGATGTCACCATACACGAAATCGATCACACTTTGAGGAAGTCTGCCTGTAGTGTGATCGAGTCGGTTCGAGCATTGCCGTTTCCAATAGAAAGCAAATATTGCGCAAACTCGTTCTCACCTACATCGACGCACATGTGCTTGGTGAGTGGTAGTCACCACACATGAAGATGATTTTCCCAGCTAATGGAATACGCACTACCAGTCTATGATTGTGAGCTCTGCTCCTGGCATAACTAACTTTGAATTTAAATCGCACGTCAACCATTAAGCAACTTTGAAATTGATTTGCGCGCCGACAGTGTTGCAACTTCGAATCGGAATCGCGTACCAACTGTTTTACAACTTTGAATTTGAATCGCGCGCCACTAATTTGAACAAAAATATTTGCTGTTTGGTCGTCCCATAAAATTCTCAAATGTTGCAAGATTTCACGCTCACAAAAACTTTGAAATTTTCTGAAACCACCTGAGGTACCCATTTCGGGTACTTTCCGTTTTCCGATTTTTCTAGCCCACGCACAGCGCAATATTTACGTCGACCTACCCTGAAAAAATCTAACGGATCGGATCATGTTTAGGGGTCATTTTAGGGTTGAGTATGAAAAAAATTAAGAATATTAATATAATAGATAGATAGATAGAAGATAGATAGCTGACCTTCAACTGAATAATCAGTCACGTGAATACATTTTATTGAATTTTTGGTTAAGAAATAATTAAGAAGATTTTTTAAGATGTAAATTTGATGCACTTTTATCAAAAATAAAGTAAATTCATATACGCGGTTAATTTTTAAATCTTAAATAGATATAGAGTGTCATGACAAAATTGTATTTTTACACTCACAACTATTAACACCAAAATGTGTATAAAATCATTTTATGTTCTCTGTTTTGTTTAATTGAGATTCAATTACAAATTTTCTACTCATTTTGTCATCGCAGTGTGTCATCACAAAAACATCGGCAAATTTAATAAATTTTGTCATTGTCACGGTGTAATACGCATGACTTCAGATTCAATATAAACATATTTTGTCATGGCATTCTGGCGTCGTGACAAAATTTTGCTGAAAACACCTGAAGTACCCGTTTCAGGTACTTCCCGGTGGATTTTTTTCGATTTTTCTAGCAAAGGCACACCGCTATATTTATGTCGACCTACACTGAAAAATTTAAACGGATCGGATCATGTTTAGGGGTCATTTTAGCGTTGAGTTTGAAAAAATTAAGCGTATTAATATAATAGATTATTGCGTACGTGAGAATAGAAAAGGGCGGGGTCTGTAATTGGTGAGAACCGGATTTCTCTCTGTTCGTTAAGGATATTTTGGTTAAGAAATATTGATTTTCTAATTTCGTCAGATTCTAAGGTATCTAAACGTCTGCCTTTGGGTTGTATATGTAATATGTCTAAATTGTTCAAGCTAGCTGTATGATTTTCTGAAGTTAAATGGTAATGGAAAGTTGATTGATTGCAACCACATAAATGTTCCTTAGCTCTAACTCCAAAATAGCGCCCAGTCTGACCAATATAGGAGAACCTACAATCATTGCAATTGATCCTATAGACACCAGATTTGGAAAGGCGATCAACTCTAGGTTTATTGTTAAAAATCATTTTCTTTATTGTGTTATTATTATAAAAAGCAAAACTAATATTGATATAATTGGACACGATGTTGCTAATCCATTGGCTCGTTTTTCCTATATACTCGAAGCGACGCCAACTTTCCCGCGTATGACTATCCGGTGGATAAATACCCGTTAGAGTTTTACGCTTTAGCTTTTTATTTAATAATTTTAATATAGTCCTAGTTGCATATCCGTTATTCGTTGCTATTTGAAGAATTATGTTAAGCTCAGTGTTATAATTTGAATTACACAGAGGGATGTTTATTAGTCTATCTATGAGTGAGTGGAAAGCTGACATTTTAATATTATGGGGATGGTTTGAAGAACTAGGGATAACAGCGTCTGTATACGTGGGTTTCCGATAATTTTTGAAGTCTAAAGTAGAATTAATACTGGCTATTGTTATATCTAGAAAATTAATACATTTATTTTCTTCTTTTTCTAACATAAAATCAGTGGTGGGATATTGAGAATTTAACCAAATAAGAAAAGAGTCTAACAGTCTATCAGTTCCATTCCATAGACATAATATGTCATCAACATATCTATACCAAAAGATTATATGACGAAAATAAGGATTGTTATTTGATATGATCATTTGTTCGAAGAAATTCATGAAAATTTCAGCCAACAAAGGTGACAGAGGAGAGCACCAGCGGGGTAGACCATCAGCGAATTTGAAATATGTATTATCAAAACAGAAATAATTTTGTTTAATACAAGTCTCAAAAACTAGCTTCACGAACGTAAGCTCTCATCTACAACATCCCTATCTAAGTAATTACAAACTATTTGGGACAAAGTATTAATTGGAATAGAAGTGAAAAGACTGGCAACGTCAAGTGAAACTAGTTTTGAATGTAACGGAATGTCGACGTCTTGAATTTTGTTAATCAGTTCTACCGAGTTCTTAATCGAGTAAGCCGAAAAGAAATTAGTATTACAATTGAAAAAATTTATGAAACCCTTACATAGCTTGTAGGCAGGAGCATTGCAATACGCTACTATTGGTCTAATCGGAATGCCTTCCTTATGGATTTTTGGTAAACCATAAAGGATCGGGGCAGATGGATTCATGACAGAGTACTTCCAACCAATTCCATCAAATAACTTCTGGCATAGGTTGATACACTTACTAACCGAAGTCTTAAAAGACTTAGTTGGATCTCTGCCAAGCTCTCATGCTTTGCTTTCTGTAATAAAATCAGAAATTTTATTGCAGTAATCGACTTTTGTGAGCACGGTAATTGTATTGCCTTTATCCGCTTTACACGCTATAAGGTCATGGTCACGTAGTTTTTTCTTTATCGCACCAATCACTTTGAGGTTAGTATTAGAAGTAGCAGAAGAAGAAGAGTTTATCGGAGAAGAAGAGTTATCAATACCTTTCTTTATTTGTAACGCACACACTGATTTTATTTGGGTTATCTGGCCAGCATCTACAGCCAGATTCTCGAATGATCGAAGGTCGATTTTGTTTGGCGTAGGGGCAAAATTCACTCACCGAAACAAAAAAACCCGCACGAGCACACATATTTAACATTACAACAATGTTTATTTAAATTTAGAATATCAATTTTGCAGTCAACAATGTGATAGCAAAAAATATTTTGACATATAAAACTAAGACCTAACTGTCAAAAAAACATCGAAAGAGGGTTACCATATTGTAATATCGACTATCGAACGTAAAAGTTATAACATGCCCAAAATTCAATTTTTCGCTTCGATCATCACTAACGAAGCGAATCGAAGTGATGTTGCAACATGTCAGCCCTGGTTGCTATAATTTTAAAATTAAGATTTCCTTATAACTTTAATGAAAACTCTTAAAATTATAAACACAATAGTTGTTTTGTTTTGGCAAAGCCTGCTTAGCTTACAACAACAATTGCACTATAGAAAACCGAAGACGCTTTAATGTAAACCAAAAAAATTTTTAGTTTTAAGAAAATAAAACTATTTTATAGTTATGGTGTTCACCGCAAGGCGGTAATTTTTAAATTTTTTTTTGATTTTTTAAAATTTTGTAATGTATAAATATAAACTACATGATAATCAATTATCACACGATCAAAATTTGACATATAAATGTTTTATTACGAATAAAGGAAAATTAAAATTCACCGAAAAGCCAAAAGCTGTTACTTTGAAATATTAAAGTGAAACCCGCTTAATTTTACCAAAGCAAAACACCTAATATTATTTAATTTCATCTTTGTACTTGATTAGTTTTTGAAAAGCAAAATACAACAATTTTATTGAACACTAGATGTGTCCCGCCCGCTTGCCGGTCGTGTGAATTTAGATGAAATATTATTTTTATTTTTTGTATTTCATTAAATTAAAATTAAAATGAAATTAAACATATTTTTTTATTAAAAAAAAATTATATTTTTATGTGTTTTCCAATGCTTTTTGGTATACAACATTTTTGTTGTTTCTTCAGGTGCGAACATATATAATATTGATAGTTTTCATACACTTGAGCATCGAACATATCGTCGTTATAGAAGAAAAAGTAATCGTCTACATATTTATGATTTCGAGTTATAAGGGTTTTTAGTATTAACTTTTCTATTAAAATCCAATTTTTTTAATTAAATAGTTTGATTACTGTATTTTTTATAATTTAAAGATACAGTAATCAAACTATTTAATTTAAAAAAATTGGATTTTTAATAGAAAAGTTAAAACTAAAACCCTTATAACTCGAAATCATAAATATGTAGATGATTACTTTTTCTTCTATAATGACGATATAATTGACCGTATGTGAAAAGCATTAATATGTATTCCAAATTTAAACCACAAACTTAAAGTGACTGACCATGCGATTTGCTAATGGTCGTAGCAAAAGCTAGAAGAAGTGGAAATTGTATTCTTTTAAAATTAAATGACGTATCTGACGGAATTATAAGAATGCATGGGATCTGCTTCACCTTAGTATTTGTACATATTTGCCAGATAATTGGGTGCTTCAATTAAATTTGTCATTAATTTTTTAACAGCAAGTTGTAATGTACCATTACAAAGTTTTGGTTGGTTAATATTTCGTATTAAAATGATTGGTACACCAATTTTTAATTGAACAATATGTGATGATGCTCCGGTCAATCTAATGAATCTACAAATTCTGTAGTATAATTTACAATTGCGTCTCGATCTATAACACAAAATTGATTTGTATGCAACAAAAATTTTAATTTGAATTTCAGAATTTATAGCATTAACGTTTTGTATTTTGCTGCCAATATTGCTTGTTCACTTTACCAATAGTGATTTTTCAATTGTATCGTGTTATAACCCGCAGGTAGTATCTGTCTCAAATCACCTGATAATTCTATTGTTGAACCACCGAATATCTGTTGGTTATTGCGTAAATCATGTAATATTTTATCTAATGCTTCTAATGATTTCTTATGCCCCATTGAGCATACGTCCCAGATTATTATTTTGTATTGTCGCAATAATTCTTATACTATATATTGTGGTGACTCCTAATTGGACTTGTTCTGTATGTCACCCCTTTGATTGAATAAATAAATAATTAAATCAAGCCCAAGGAATTCCAGAAGTGAAGCCACTTAGTTAAATCATCAGCTGTCATATTTATCTCAATATCACAACGAATCTTAATTCGCTTAGTCTTAACACTATTGCGGGGAAGCAAAGAAGGCCACTAATATGTTTGCAGTCCTTGACCAGATTGGAAGTGGTCGTACCATACCATAAGGAATTGAACACAGGTTTACTATCAGTATTCCCAGAATAATACCTTCGGCAATAAATTCTGAACGGTGCTATTTATTTAAACCCATGACGAATAAAAATGTATGTGATCTGTATATCGATTTTGTCTCGTGAGTTACTCATTTAAAGTGAGTGAAACAAAAAAAACGAACGTGTACGTATTTGTTTTTTTTTGCTTCACTCATTTTAAATGAGTAACTCACGAGACAAAATCGATCCGCTGGTGAAAATTATTGTATCCTAAAGTATTTTATTGCGACTAAATATAAAAAGTTTAACGGAGTTAGTTTCTGAATATCCGATCGGTTGGATGCTATGTAACACCGAATCGATGTTGCGGCAACCCTTTATTTTTGTGTGTGTGGAACTAAAAATTGTTTTGGGCGAGCTCAATTATTTTTTGGTTAAATTCAACAAATTTCCACCAATCAACATTAATCATTCGAATAAATGTTTTATAATCGTACGGACCACTCCATGCTGCGCACTATATACAGCTCTTGTTCGATATGAGATGGGTTCAGTATGGAGTGGGTGCTTTACTAAATTATAAAATGTTTTAATCAAGAAATACTAAACAAATATTAAATGGACATTGTATGGCATCGTAGAAAATACAAATTTCGATATTTTTAAAGCTTTATCGACCAAACTACAAATCACATCCTAAAACACAACTATGTTGAAATTTTGCACAAATGTGTATTTTCGGTGACAGTGATTTCTATTAAAATTTCGAAGTGATTGGACCGCAGGGACGAATTTGGGAGTAAATCGAACCCGTGTTTCTTGCGATTTTCACTCACGTGCTTTTGTATCGTATAAAATAAAATTCAACATTTTAATGAATAGAAATAGACCAAGGACAAGAAATATATATAGGCTATTGTGAATAATTTTAATCAATCACGAATATGGTTGTGATTATGAATCAGTGAACGCAGGTTGACAAGTTAAATATTTTTAACAATTTATGCAACGTCTTTAAGCTGTTGAAATAAGCTGAATTTGCATTTTAATGGCAGACAATGTTAATCGCATTTAATCACTCGACACCCATAAAACTGTAAAATATAATTATTTTATTTTGCAAGTGGAGAGAAAGTGCATTTGACGTAATAAATTAGCGAAAAGCAAATATTTTTGAAAGCAGATTTACTTTTCGTTCGTTTTTTAAATAAACAGAATTTCTATTTTCAAAGTCAATGGCTCTGACCTCTTTGAAGGATTTCTCGCGCCGTTCAAAATAATTTTGTTTTCGAAATCAATAAATTTAATGCAATTGTGTAATAAACATTCAAAAATCAGAAAAAAATTCTGTCTCTAGCTCATATGACTAAACTCGAGAATATTTTTCGTCAAATTAATAAAAATTTTCACGAAAATATAATAAAAATCTTGGCGCCTGTATCTTACTATTTTAGTATTTTAATATTATAAAATTGTAGGTAGAAAATGTTTATATTTTTGCTGAAATTTAGTCATCTGAAGAGAGGGGTGCTACACACAAGTCTGTATAGGCGAAAAATATTTTAATTATCGCTATAAATGGGGTAATCATTTTTATTACCGTTTTCACAGCAGCCAAAATAATAATAATAAGGCGAATACCGTAAATATTTTCAAAAATAGATTTTCTATTTGTATTTCACTTCTGTCACATTAACAATAGAACAAAGGAATTCTATTCGTGTACTTGTTGAAATTTTTTGTAATTAATTCTTGAATCAGGTTCGATTGTATCGCGACACTCCGAGCTATGACGTCAATTGGGAAATTGCATAGTGGATTCAGGTCAACATACATATTCACACACAAAGAGAAGCAGATCGCACTACTATTTTTGAAGCACGAAACAAGAAAACCTAACAAAAACGAATAACTATTTTGAGATTAATTGATTTAAATGTTATTTTTAAAAAATAAACAAAAGAAAAGCAAAAAGAAATATTTATAATTTTAGCTTTGAACCTAACCCAATAGTCATAAAAATTCTACTACAATATGTAATAATAACAACAATAACAGCATTCTTATTTGAATTAGTCATTGGTACACTCGAATATCATGGACTGCGGCCGGAGCAGCATTAAAAGTTTTCGGCGTCTATAATATATAGGAAGTAAATGTTAGATCTATTGTTGTGAAAATAAAATACGTCCCTCAACATTTTTTTTGCGTGCGTGTTTTTTTAGCCTCACACCACTTGTCATGTCTTAAATTGTATTTTAATTTTAAATTGTAGAAAATTGTTGTTTTCTATTAAAGAAATTTCTCTTCAAAATAATATTTACATGACACCAAACACAACTAAATTAAGATAAGAAAATTAGACGATTTCAGAACGGATATACTTAATCAGTTAAAATACCTATACAAATATAACACCAAGTTCAAGATCGTTCTTGATCATGGAAAATACTTATCCGATGCGTCTAGTAAAATTGCTTGTGAGGTTCATTTATATCCTTAACATAAATAAATTTTTTAAATTTATAAATAAAAACACAAATTCGTTGAATTTTATCATGATGGCTGCTATAATTTAAACTGCTCTACACTTAGATGAAATTGTTTTGACAACTAACATTTTATAGAATATACTTATGTATATCCAAACCAACTACATATATAAAACATATTTGTTTTTAAAACTGAGCCAAAAAGGTTTAATTACTTCAAGATCGTTGGAATTAGGAATTTGCTACTTCATTCCTGACCTATTTTTAATGTTTTTAATTCACATTAATGATTTTTGTTATTTATTATTATTATTATTATATTTTGCTAGCACGCATTTTTTTCATCTAACATAAAACATACCATACATTGGAATTTACAATAACAAAGTTTTTAAATAAAGTTTCTATTTATAAAAAAAAAAAATCAAAATATTTGCTTGATTTTTTTTTAAATTTAAAAATTGTAAATCTCCTTTATTAGTCAAATGTTCGTAACGACCTGAGATGTGATTTCGATGACATGTGACGTTATGACGTAACAATATGAAATTTTCTGTAAATTTGTATGTGGGTTTTTAGATTCTGCAATTGAAGTCTCGTGAAATTATTTATTGTGGTCAAGATTGTCAAGACTGAACATTTTGCCTGAGACTAAGAAAAGTTGACCTGTTTCAGATAGGACAATAGGACCCGTGTTTATAAATGTTCGTTATTAAGATCACGATAATGTTATCTGATGTTAAAATTAGCTCTTCATAATTTTGCTACACTAAAGAAATTTTAGTGCATTCTTGCAGTCTGCATTCAAATTGCGCGGTATTCATCTACCATGAAGCTGCCTATTATAGTTTTATTTCATATTAATATTAATGTGATTTACGAGTGACAAATAAGAATTCTTGTACATAAATATTTTACATTTTTAGGTTTTTTATTTATGTGTTTATTACACCTGAATAGTGATTGCATGCAGTTTAGTATAGTTTGGCTAAACTAAATTATTAACGCTTAGTCGGTTCAAATTGGTAGGTTATGCGGTAGTTTTGTTTGCTTTGCAGCTGTTTTACTAGGTGTGTCTTGGCTGTTTAGTTAACTTTGTTTTACAACCAACTAAGTTTCGTAAAATTTTCTTTTAAAAGGATACACCACACATTAGGTATAACCATGTGAATAATTAGCAGTTCTCGGAGATAAAAAGAGTGATAATTTCGTAGCATTTTTCAAGATATTTACAAATTGCACGTTTATATTCAATACTAAACGGCAATACTTATATTCAATACTAAGTGACTGGGTGAATCATCCTTATGAGGCTTGCACGTCGCTTGCGAAAACGAATGACGTGATAGAAATTTTTTATTATGTTAATGTGCATGTCGTTCGATTGGTAGACTGCGAGAACAGTAAGCCACTTTGCAATATTTACTTAAAAAATAAATAAAAAAAGAAAATTACCAATATATTGCAGAGTTAACTAAAATTACGAGGATCAATTATTAAAAACAACTCCGAGTATATTTAAAAATTGCAGCCAGTGGCCCTATTCTGGTAATTCCCGGGGAACGGGGAATATTTTTTGTTACCGCAGTTATTCCCCAGACCACTTTTTCCCTACAGTTTTTCCCCATTTCCAAAAAGTGCTTTCTGGTGCAATTGGGAAGAAATTCCCCGAGATTTCCCGATCACTATATTCATCTGTCATAATAAGCTCATTTCTAGTTTACAACCTTTATATAATATATTAATATAATATTTACAACATTAATATTTACAAAAATGTCACAACGCCGAAATATTTATTATCACGATGACGATGACGAAAGGCGATATAATCTTGGAATTCAGCTCCAACATTTACGATTCTCAGTCAATCCGTTCAATTTATATGAGCCAGGGTTCATTAAAATATATCGTATGCCGCCAGGACTGGCATTAATTTTAAAGGAAATGGTTGTTCCCCACATGAAGGACACGTTAATTCCAAAGGATTTAAGAATATTGGCGGCACTTAGTTTTTTGGCAGAAGGTATTTATTGTTATTATTGTATTGTATTTTTAATATGAAAATATGTTTTTAATAACATTTTAAACTAAAATTGGTTTAAGTTTCTTGTTGTGCATGTCACAATCGTCAATTAGTCGCTGCATTAAAGAATTTTGTTCGATTGTCAACAATCATTTGATGCAAAGGTTCATCAAATTTTCAAAAACAACATCCGAGATAAATCAGATAAAATTACAGAAGTTTATTTTTTGTATCCAATAATAAAATTTGTAAAAAATATATTATAAATAATTACAGATTTTATGAAAAGTTCAATTGGCCGGGGATAATAGGATGTGTTGATTGTATGCATGTGTCTATGCATAGACCAGCTAAAGCAATCGAACATGTTTGTTTGAATCGACACCATTATCATTCAAAAAATGTTCAATTGGTAATAACACATTTATATATTTTATACTTATTATTTATACAGGGTGTCCCAAAAGTGGAGTGCCAAACGAAGCAGAGTGATAGAGGAGATCTTTTCCAACAAAAAAAGCCAAAGAATTTTTTTTCGATTTGTTGATGGTTAAAAAGTTATTCCACTTTTAGTGTTTTTTGGTGAAATCGTATAGTATGCACTAAAAAATTAATTTAAAAAAAGTTAACAGTTCTTTTGTTTATCTTACTTTTTCAATATGATCTTGGAACGTGTGCCTCTCAAATAAAGTCATTTTTGTTAACTTTGATATCTTTAGTCACATTAAAACCATGGCTTTGAGAAGCCATTTCGTTTCAAACAAAATTTTTACTGATATTTAAGTAACTCTGGTGGGAAAATTTTTTTTTAACCATCAACAAATCGAAAAAAATTTATTTGGCTTTTTTTATTGCAAAAGATCTCCTCTATCACCCTGCTTCGTTTGGCCGTCCACTTTTGGGACACCCTGTATATACTCACATTATATACAGGTTTGTGACTTTAATCTACGAATTTTAAATATCAACGCTTCATATGATGGCTCTATTCACGACGCTACAATTTGGAGAAAGTCGGTAGCGAAAGCATTTCTGCATAACAAATATGATGCCGATGAATTGGCAAACACATGGTTGTTAGGTATATAAATTCATTTATTATTGTTATAATTACCTATACTACAAACAAATAATAAAATAAAATAAATCTTTAATGTCCTACAAGCAGAAATCCACAGCCTCCTTTCATTTTTACAATAATTCAAGTTTTGTCTTATTAAATATTGAAAAATCAAAAATTGATTGAAAAATTATATGTATAATAATTAAAATTAATCGTCGATAAATACTATCAGATATTCCGGTGATCCGCACGGCTCTGAATTTCTGAAACTGAAAATATAGCTTTTAATATAGTTAACCAATTATATTATGTTCGAACATATATCTTACATTTGCATGCATTTAAAAACATTAACTATATGTTGAAATTAAATTGTTTCTACCATTTAAGGTGATAGTGGTTATCCGTTACAACCATGGTTGATGACTCCAATTGAGAATTCAATAAATCAGTCGGAAGAGCGGTACAATATGGTACACCGGTCGGCTCGCAATTGCGTAGAAAGATGTAATGGCGTTTTTAAATCGAGATTTCGCTGCTTGGCAAAAGATCGATGTATAAAATGTTCTCCTTTTATGATGGGACAAATCATTAACACATGTGCAACATTGCATAATTTTTTTAAACAGCATAACTGTACTAACGAACACGATTTAGTGCAACCGGCTGATGATACTGATTTAGAAGACCCTAGAGCAGGAGATAATAGAGGTTAAATAAAATATTAAACAAAACACTAAAATATACGAGTACTTACTTATTATTTAAAAGTTATTTTAAAATTTTATTTCGCTCCTCCATTGCTGCACCGATCCGATTTAAGCTGCTTACTTTCTGTTTTTCAATCAAATTTGCTTGCTCCAATAATTTATCGCGCGTATAAGCCGAACCTAAAATATTAATAATAATATTTAGTATTAAACTTTGGTTTTACAAGGATGCTACTTTTGTATTTCGAGTAAAAAAAATATTTTTAACGTATTCTTTTATTCCTTATGAATCGACACGTATCCGGGTGATTCACAGCAATCGTGTTGCTGGGAGCTGGTGTGCCAGTAGTTGCTTCCGTTGCACTTATCACAGCGTTTTCGTCTTGAATATCTGTGGCTGCCACTGTACCCTCCGAATCTATGCAACATTTTACATACAATGAACTTGAAATAATGATATTTACCTCTTGCGGGGACGGTCCGAATGTTCCTTCGAGATTTTCCGATCCTTGACACGCTTCGGGAGTTATTATATTTAATATCCGTTCATCTAACGCGGTTAATTGGTTAGGCCTTTTCAGTGGTGTCTCCATCCCTAAGTCTGTTCTGTTCTCATACTCATTCAAAGACGTCCATTGTCCGCGTACATATTTTCTGAAAATAGTTGTTACCTTAATATAAAATATATTATTTATGTTAAATGATTACTTCAAGTCCATCCATGTTCGTTTCCATTTCTGGCCATCTTTATGTGCTCCACCAAGAAAATTTAGTTGGGATGGTATATTTAGCCAGATTTTATTATTTTCCCCTTTTCCGTTGATACTAATAAATCTAAAAATTTTTAAAGTGTTCGTTTAATTTAATACATAATATGCATATAATGTAACTAAACTAAACGTTATTTTTCAATATATAGTATGTAGATGGGTACTTATCGATCATTTTTCGAGCCCACAGTTTTTTTTGCATTATATACTAATAGGTTTCATCTCATTTGAGCCACCACGCTATCGGTAGGTTTCTCATTTTCTACAAATAGTATAAACTAATAAAGGAAAATATAAGGATTTCAATGTACAACAACACCAATTAAAATACGGGAAATTGTTGACGTTATAATATCGCCTCGCCTTTTAAAACCAATTATTAGAGAGAAATAGTAAATTAAATTTTATAAGGAAATAAGAAAGACAGCAATGTGTTTTGAAAAAGAAGAAATCAAATAGAAACGACAATATAAACTATGAAATCAAAAACAATGAATCGCCGTAATTCAATGGTCAAGATAAAATAAACCGTATAACAGCCGAAAAAAAAATCGGAAGCCCCAAAAAACCAAAATAAAATAGTTACCTACTAAAGGTGGGCATACACGTACAAGTATATTGCACAATGAAATTGCGCAATAAAATATGAGAAAATTAATTGCGCAATTGTCATATACACACGATAAATTTTATTGTGCAATATGTATTATTTTTGTTGTTGTTCGTATAATACAATTGCGATAAACAAACAAATGCGGTAAAATACAATAAATTTTATTAGTTAAACATGAGTTGTATTATCTTTATCATGATTGGAATGGTCATGTTACGGAAAAAGAAGAAAAAGCAAGAAGATTATGGTCCAAAAGTTAGTATTTAAAAAGAAGCAATCATTCATATATGCAACTTTTAAGAGAGCTAAATGCCGATGTCTATAGCGAGACAGACTTTAAAAATTACATAAGAATGGATGAAAAAATATTTGCAATACTTTTGGATAAAGTGTCTCCAAAAATTAAAAAACGAACGGGGTTCAAACTCCACCTGAACCGCAAATGTTTGGTAAAACATAAGGTCAAAAATTAAGAATCACGTATGTCATCGTTGATTACAAGAAGTCGACGGCTATCTAATTACTGCAGTTCCTTGCAGAGTTCGTTCATTTTGGGAGTGTGATTTTGGAGGCGATGGAAAAATTTGAAATTGTTTTTAGTGATATACAGTAAGCCCTCGAATTAACGGACCCCGATTTAACGGTCGATCGATTTAACGGACAATTTATTATTTTCCGTTTTTCGGTTACCGATTATAGTGGATGGATTCGTGGATTCTTAAACGATTTCTGGAAGAAATTCTGGAATATGGACTGTTTTGGGACGGAACTCGATCAATTCTTAGTCGCTTATGATGGGATTGGGTATGCTGGATGGAAAAGTGATTCCTAAACGATTTTTCGAAGAAGAACTTAAATATGGCTACATGGGACGGAACTCGACCACCACTTAACCAATTATGACGGGATTTGGATATGCTGGATGGAAATGGGATTATTAAATTATTTTTGGGAAGGAATTCTGGAATATGGTCATTTTTTTATTTTTATTCATTTATTTTATTTATTTATTTAAAGAAATCGATTTTGTAATATGAGGGTTGCCTTTTATATTTCGGGATTGGACAACCCTAGTGTTGCAATCTGGCAATTGATAGCTCTACCTTAAAGTTTGACATTTTCGAGATTATACGTACTCAGAACGTTTTGACATTCGAGCGCTATTTGTGTTGTTACAGTACTCATTAACTCAACATCTCAGCGAAAAAATGGAATTAAATCGTGAACAGTTTCGTGCGATTATTTTTTACAACTTTCGACGTGGATTAAGGCAGCAAGAGTGCATGAATGGACTTAATTCAATTTTTGGCGATGAAGCTCCATCAAGGACCAGTGTTTATCGATGGTATGGTGAATTCAATCGAGGTCGTAGTTCACTCCAAGACGAATTTCGTGAAGGTCGTCTAGAATCAGTTGTTGTTCCGGAAACCATTGATGCTGTGCGCGAACTGATATTGCAAGATCGTCATGTGACCTATCGTGAGATTGAGACAACCTTAGGCATTAGTGGGACCAGCATACATTCAATATTGCATAAACATTTGAATGTCAAAAAAATTTGTTCGCGTTGGATCCCAGACAATTTGTCAATCGCTCAAAAAAAGGCCCGTGTCGATTGGTCGAAAGAAAAGCTCAAGACGAAAATACGATCGCGGTGCTTCAAAACACGTCTATGACATAGTGACAGGTGATCAATCGTGGATTTACGCGTATGAGCCCGAAAGTAAACAGCAGTCGACTGTATGGGTGTTTCAAGATGAGTCTAATCCAACAAAAGTTGTTCGCACACGAAGCTCTTGCAAGCAAATGATCGCCTGTTTTTTCAGAAAAAATGGCCATGTCGCAACCGTACCACTAGAACAACGCAGAACAGTCAATTCTGAGTGGTACACAACCATTTGTTTGCCAGTTGTCTTCCAAGAAATCAGAAAACCAACTGCCGAAGACGGATCACTCTTCACCACGACAATGCGAGCTCTCACACATCGGCTC
The DNA here is from genome assembly GCA_947310385.1 of Nephrotoma appendiculata. Lineage (NCBI taxonomy): Eukaryota > Metazoa > Arthropoda > Insecta > Diptera > Tipulidae > Nephrotoma > Nephrotoma appendiculata. The sequence continues at coordinate 108,144,948 of OX371225.1, forward strand.
AAACAACTGCATTTTTGAGCACTCAAAACATCGAATTGATGAGTCATCCGCCGTATAGTCCTAACTTGTCAAAAAATGACTTCTTTTTATTCCCGTACGTAAAAAACAAACTGAGAGGTCAACGTTTTTCGACACCTGAAGAAGCGGTTGCTGCGTTCAGAATGCATGTTTTGGAGATACCTCAATCAGAGTGGAAAAAGTGCTTCGACAATTGGTTCAAACGCATGCAAAAGTGTATAGATCTTCATGGGGAATATTTTGAAAAACAATAAAGCGATTTTCGATGATTAATATTTGTTTTTGTTCTCTAATCCCGAAATATAAAAGGCAGCCCTCGTATACATGTATGATTTCAGATTGTTTACAGTTATAGTTTGAAGAGAAATTATTACAACAAAAAACTTTAAAACAGAAAAAAATATAAACCAAATTTTGGTTTAAACAATTAAAAATTTAAAAAATAGTCTTTCAGGATATTTTTAAAGTTGTCCTTAGATAAATTGAAGTCAAATAGGTCGTCAATTAAGTTGAAAGATTTAGACATCCTATTAATGGGGTTGTCTTCTCCATAGTTAGTAGAATGGTGTTCAAGTGCTAAAAATTCATTGTTTTGAAATGTTCTGCATGGCACGTGAATTGATATGTTTTTCAAGATGTAAGCTGAACCAACGTGACCGTTACGAATAAAAGCCGCGAACAAAAGACGTCGTCTATTTTCAAGCGTGCATATTTTGTAACCCGTGCATCTTATTGAGTGGAATGGTAAGTTGTGGTCGTAATCCCAGTCACTTTTCTTTAACAAAAAAATCAGGAACTTCTTTTGAATGCTTTCAATTTTTTTTATGTGCACAGCATAGTATGGATTCCAGACCGTTACAGCGTATTCCAGTAGAGATCGAACGTAAGCGAAATAGAGTGAACATAAGGTTTGAATATTCTTAAATTCACCTGTCCATCTTTTAACAAATCCAAACATGGCATTCGCTTTCGCAATACAATTTTCAATATGCCTATTGAAACTGGCGTTTTCGACAAATGTTACACCTAAGTCTATAATCTCATTGACTCTTTGCAGTGCTTCGTTGTTGATTTTGTATGAAGTAATTACCGGATTTCTTTTACGATGGAAAGATATGGTTTTGCATTTCTTAATATTTAAGTATAGTGAGTTTCGATCACACCACTCACTTAATCTATCTAAGTCTTCTTGAAGTTTCTCCGTATCTAACAATCCATTAATAGTACGAAAAATTTTCACATCATCTGCAAATATGAGCACGTCTGAGTTTTTGATTATCTCGGTTATTTGGCCTATGAAAACAAAAAAAATCCAAGGCCCGAGGTGTGATCCTTGGGGAACATCAGATGTAACTTTAATAACGTTTGATTTCTCATTTCCCATTATTACAAATTGGTGCCGGTTTGATAGATATGACTTAAACCAACTTATGTAATCGAGAGAAAACTCAAAATTGAATAAACTCTGGAGTGCTTTATGATGACAGATAGAATCAAATGCTGTACTAAAATCCGTGTACGCTACATCAACTTGACGGTGTTTTTCTATCTCGTCAACTAGTTTACTGGTGAATTCAACCAGATTAGTCGATGTGGATCGACGAGGCATAAACCCATGCTGGTTTATTGATATATGACGTGCAATTGTGGATTTAAAGCTGTTGCATAATACTAACTCAAATAATTTTTGGAATTGATGATGTAGTTGATATTCCTCTGTAGCTTGAGATATCATCACGTTTACCCGATTTAAAAATTGGAGCAATTTTTCAAATTTTCCATTTTTCAGGAAACACGCCGTTGTTTAAGGAATGATTGAATCCACATAATGGAATTGTTAAAATTTCTGCGTACTCCTTCAGTATAGAAGAGGGTATATCGCAAGACCGTAACCATCTCCAAACCCCCTTAAAGCAGATAAAATTTTGTCCTCAAAAATAATAGGAAGAGTTATTGATGTATTGTTATTGCTGGGTTATTCGTACAACCCTCTTGTAATGCTTGGTCTATAGACTGATTGAAAAAACGACACGAACATGTTAGCTATATCTTTGGCGTTTGAAGAGCAGGTATTGTGTAGGTCATATTAGCAGGGTATCCTTCAATTTCGCGTTTATTCCTAAAGTATTTCCAAAATTGTTTGGATTTACTTTGATTTTGTCTTGAATTTGATCAAGATACGACCTGTATTTTGATTTGAACTAAATTTCAAATTCATTACTATGTTGTAGAAACGTAGTTTTGTCCGCATCTAACCCGCTTTTCAACAGTTTGGCATACGCTTTCGACTTCCGATTTTTTAAGTTAACTAGTCTATCATCAAACCAATGAGGGTGAGCATTTTATGGTTTACAGCACATAGGTACATAAAGTTCGAAGAATTGAAGCATAATGTCATTAAATTTGTCCACATTTTCGTTTATATCATTGGAATTGAGAGTTATTTGCCAGTTGATTGATTCTAGGTAACTTTGTACCTCCACACGGTTAGTTTTTTTTTAAATTGTGTTTGATTGGTTGTAGGTGTTCTGATCTCGCCATTTTAGTTAAGTCAAACACAATATCCAAAGATTTGTGATTGACATCATTTACGATAAAAGTTAATAGAGATTCAGAAATTTTAAAGGTGTCAATGTCGCTGCTGAAGACAAGATCCAATAATCTATCACGATTATTAGCAATTGTGTTTATTTGGTTCAAATTATAACCAAGCATGGCGTTCACAAATAAAGATTCGGCATCTGTTGTTATATTGCAAGGTAAAATATAGTTTAGTCCTGGGTCCAAATTCCAAGTTATATTTGGAAGATTAAAATCACCAAGCACAATAACTAAATCTGACGAGTTTGTTGTATTAATAACTTCATCAATCGCATCAATGCAAGTTGCATAATGATCACTATTTGATTGAGATGGTATACATATATGCTGCGTAGATGATTACATTGGTTTGGTTGATTTTTACACCGATTTGTTCGACTCTCGATGGGGCTAAAGTTACTGGAGCATTCCACAGTTTAGAATGTACTGCTATCAGTACGCCACCACCCGATTTTTTTGAACTAGTTTCAGGAGACCGACCGCATCTATAAACAACGTAGTCATGGCCAAACAATTCGCTGCTTCTTATGTCGGGTTTTAATGAAATTTCACCAATTACATAAATAAGGTAGTTTGATTTTAAAACGAAGTTGTAGAATTTAGATGATTTTGATGCCATTTTGTTTACGTTTTGATAGTAAATTGCACATTTCTCATATACCAATATTTTCTTGGGCTGATTTACCTTTTGAGTAATAGTATAAGTTCGAGCTTTCATTAAAAGTGAGTGTAGTCTATTTCTATCATTGACCACCGGAGAAAAATATTTAAATGATTTTGTGTGTCTAGAGATTGCAACTATGGCATGCGGTACACTATCGAACAGCTCAAGAGGTTGAGAATTGGTTCTTATATACATACTACATTCGATGAGGTTAAACCTTGTGCTTCATGGATCGTCAAGACTTTACTGGTTTCTGGTATGTTAAGCTGGGAGAATAATTGCTTATCTGCTCTGGTAAAAGTTAGATAGAAAGCATTCTCTAATACAGGTAATGATGATAACGTTGGTGGCAGGTTTATAAATTCGGTGGAAGTTTCCACTGTGTTCATACTAGTGATGTTAGGGTAGTATTCTTTGAGAGCAGAAGTAACATCAGCTGGGCATCGATACGTTACATTCAAGTATTCAGTCTTTCCTACGAAAGCACTTGCATCGGAAAATTTCATATTGACATGATGTAATTTGTCAATATATGGTATTTGGTTTTTATCACCCAGAAGATATATTTTAGAACATTTACTTTTGATAACCACAAGTCCTAATATCCAGCATGCACCATCATGTACTCATCAATAAAAACTGTATCGTAGGTCTGGTTACCATTTATTAGGTATGAGGCAATCGTTTTGTAATTTAATTTGATGTTATTCCGGCATCTTTATGTTTGTTTTAAGATAGATATTGTTTAATGAGTTGTAAGTCTGATGATCTAACATAATTACCGTACCCGATGAACAAAAAATATATCTGTTTGGGGTAATAAATGTGTTTGTGTCTTCACACAGTTGCACCAGATTATTCCCATCAAAGCCAAACTGATGTTTTGTGATCGGTTCGGTGGATGGAAATGTGATTCTTAAATGATTTATGAAAGAAGTTTTGGATAATTATGATTTCTAGAAGAAGTTTTTTAATGTGGCCACCGTTCCAGGACACATAGCTCGTACTTAACCGATAATGATGTAATTCGGCACGTTGGATAAATATGGGATTATCAAATGATAAACTGCTGTACTCGCCAGAGAATGAGAAACCGAATCATAAGTTTCCTCTTTTCTGATTGTTGCTGTGGTGGAGAGTGTAATTATTGGTTGTTTTATGGAATTAACTCCCACGCTATTTATACTCTTGGATCGCAAGTACCTCAAAAGTTCGCTTGGATCGAAAATTTTTGGAAATTTCAAGGTCTTAGAAGACAACAAATTCCATGTTCCCGTGATCAGTTTTCGAGGTCGTTGTTGATAAGAATACTATAAATATATTCGAGCCCTTTGTGTAGGGTTCATAATGTGATTTTTTGTGAGCGTAGGTAGTTGACCTGCCGCTCAACCTAATAATTACATGAGTGTGTCACGTACTGGTGATAGATGTTAAGACACCCAGCCTTATCATAAACATGTTAATATCACGAGCCGCTTGATTCAAGAAAGACGCCTGCTTATTACCGAGTTCCGTCCTAGTTTAAATGACCGGGTTCCCTCCCAGGTGACCATATTCCACAACTTCTTCCAAAAGTTATTGAAGAATTTTATTTCCATCCACAATATTCAATTTCAGCATAATCGGTTAAGAAATTATCGAGTTCCGTTCCAGGTGGCCACATTCCAGAACTTTTCCACAAATCAATTAAGCTCCATCCCTCGTGGCCATATTCCAAAATTTCTTCGCAAAATCATTTAAGAATCCCACTCATCAGAATTGGTTAAGAATTGATCGAGTTCTATCCAAGGTGGCCATATTCCAGAATTCTTTTCTAAAATCATTTAAGAATCTCAATTTCATACAGCATACCCAATCTAATCATAATCGGTTAAGAATTGATCGAGGTCTGTCCGGTCATATTCCAGGAATTCTTTCAACAATTTAAGAATCGCATTTCCATCCAACAATGGTTCCGAGAAATTAGAATTGGTTTACTGCGTTTGGGAAAGATAGTCTTGTATAAATAACTGTTTGATATTTTCAGCTTTGAATTCAATTTGATTGGAGAATAGATTTTTAAATGCTTTCTTGTTTTTTTATTATTTACTACTTGATGGTATTGATTTTGAGCTTGACTAGAATTAAGTATTGAGTCGTTTTGAATGCTATTCTGATGGGTGGTAACACGAGTTCTTTCCTGATAGAAAGTGCGATTTTTCTACAATCTTTTGATATGCTTGAATTATATTGATTGTTTGAAGAATGTTTGCAGAATGTTTGTTGATTGTAATTTTTGGACTTAAAATTACTATCGAGCTTGTTTGACAACAGTTCCAAATGGTGGCGATCTTTAGAATTTCCTGCCTGTTTTCTCAGAAAAACCACACAATGTGTACTTGATGCCTTGATGAATCTCATTAATTGCACTTTTACAGACTGGTCAGCTATTTTTTTATATTATCCAGTAAAATGCAGATGATTGCTTCCGGCAACCCACAAATGTCTTAATGACAAATACACTAACCGCAATTTCTGTTATGTAGATGAAAGAAATGTTTGATCTTGGTTTGCCGGCTGCGTGGTCGCTGTTACTATAGAGATTTGAATATTAAACCGGCATGTATTATATTTGGTCTATATACAATTTTAGACACATTTCTGTGGAACCTTCAATAAGCAAGTATAATACGATACATTTCACATTAATAAGACACATTTCAAGACCAAAATTTTAATTAGTAATCTAACAACATAATCTTAAAATTGAATCAAGGGGTGATGGAGATGCCTTTCACATAAACTGTTTTTATTTGTTTAGTTTTTACCCTTTAGTTTGAACACTAAATTTTATCTGAATTTGAAACAGCCTGGCTAATAACCATTAGGTGCTGTTTTATATACGTAATCTTATATAATAACCATATCAAATCATTTTCTTATTTGATCTTGTAAGCAAAATAAAATAAAATGCAGTATAATATAATTAAATTACAAAAACCATTAAACATTAAATAAACACTAAAAATACAACAAAGTAGCAAAGAATGAGAGACGACGTCTTAAATAAAGGAATAACAAAATATTTTCATTTCATCTTAAAAAATTTCTTAGTTTATTATTTGAAAATGAGTTATTTTGATGACGATGATGAAAGAGCTATCTCTATCATACAGTGATTTCCATGCTTAAAAGCGTCATCAGATATACGCAATTTTATTCATACGTATAAGTACGAATACCTACAGCTAAAATTTTTTTGTCTATATGTGCATAGAAATTGAACTTTACGGAATAAACAGCACACCATTAAGTCAATACAAAACATCCCAAATATGCCTCTCTTAATTTATTTATACTTTCGTGCCGATTTGTACTTTTAATATTTTAAAGTAAGAATATTTTTATTGATGTAAAATTTATTGGGAAATAGGTGAAATATTTTGACTCGGAGCCAAATTCTCACAAAATGTTGATGTCTGTTATTGAAATTACTGATTTTGAAAACTAAAGTTTTCAGTCTACTGTTAGGTCATCGAACTTGTTTGTATCTTTGTTTGTTTGCAATTTGTTTTTTGATTCGATCATTTCCAACTCTTTCGATTTTACTTTTCACGTCCTACCTTCCGCAGTAACCAAATCGAGGAATAAAAGCCTGTACTGATATGAATAATGTCGGCCCGTTAATTTTGTACTCCGACCGATGAAAAATTCCTCGTTGGAATTTGAACCGGTACGTCTCGACGCAAACACCTAAACTGTAACCACCAAGTTTTCAATTAAGGTATTTTCACGTATGAAATCAAATCTGTCTATCTCTTAATAGTTTTCCTCGTGCGCTAAGAGTGCAGGACTAACATCCAGTATAGTCGATGGAGTTGTTGTTATGATGACGTAATGAATGTGGAGCAGTGTTGTGCCGTATTATCTACACCACGTATATAATTAATATTCTACACGTGTAGACAATGCATGTAGAAAATTAAGAAATTGACGTCGACAATGTAGAGAATGCAGTCAATGTCGAAAATTATTATTTCTGTTAGCAATTATTAAAATTCTTTCTTCGCATTGAAAAATATGATATGGTAATGAAGCACATTTACATATGTTTATGTTACGGTTACAGTGCGTTTACAAGATAAAAATCGGTTTTAAATAGGGCCTATGTTGGGAGGATTAAATGGTGAAAGGAAGGTGTAGGAACTTACTGCATGTTCGTGAAAGATATGTTGGCCGATAAACTTACATGATAATTTTCCATACACTACAGAACAATTCACAACAGATTTGATAACATCTATAATAACATGGCTGCTATAACCTAACAAATTTCGAGCGTCCCTATTGAAAGGCCCTTTACAATGTTCAACAGTATTACCATGCAATAAAATGGTAAAGCATAAACAATTTTGGGGCAAATAATGACCGTTCGAGCACAAGTTCCTAGGGTTCATATAATAAATACTAAAATATAACCGAAGGCTTATCTACAGTTTAGGAGAACAGGGAGTCTACTGGGCTGGACCATCAAACGCTGTTGGATTCTATTGCTTTGGTTTTCACTCACGAATTTCTGAGTTGTTTTTCTTCTGCTAGCATCGTTGGTTTTCATCCAACTTTCCTTCTCTCTCCTGGGTTCCATTTCAGAAGACCTGCTTGTCATTTAATTCTGCGACTTTCTCAATGTGGGCCTCAAGGAGGTCAATATTTGTTATTTTGTCGGGCCATCAGTATTCTTTTAAGGCATCTATTTACGAATACGTGAAGCTTATTGTTGATCGTATGTGTACGCTTCCAGGTTTCGCACAGCAACACTGTTTTCACATACGAATTAAACATTCTTAGTTTAGAGTTTGTTGATTTGTTTCTTTATAACTTCATCTGTGCGACGTATTCTCGCTAAAATACGCAACCAACTTATACGATTTCATTGGTGTGTTTAGCCTCATCATCTGGTTTTTCTAATATTTATTTTGAGGGCAACTTCTATTACTAGATCTGAGTAATTGTAGTGATAAATTCCATTCATTAGCTCAATAAAGATGCATTTTGTTTTAATATAACATTGGACCAAATTCGCCCTGATCTGAGCCAGCTTGTTCCTTTCTTAATTTGGGATTAATTGTCGGTGAAATTCTTTAGAGGATGACCATTGCTAATTTATTTAAGGTTATGTTGAAGAAGAGTGGCTTGTAGGTTATTAGAACTCATTCTTGGTGGTTTCATTTACGTCTTTTGTTGGATCGTATCAATATTAAAAGTTGTGTTTGTATTTTTGAGTAGAATCCTCTTACGATGCTACTATTATTAGGCGGATTTCTATTCCATTAATGCGCTTTCTTTGCAGTAGTTGTTAATACGTGTGCCCACGCCTTATTCATCGCGTCCAAAGATTGGCCGAGCATTCCGTTTCTTTTTTTTCTCTAATTGTTGCTAAGCCTGAGTTTTGATGTTTCAATTTTCGATTCATGTTCGTGTACGATAACCGAATGATGGATGTTGCCAGGTTGCATTATTTATTGTAGTATTGGCTTCTGAAATTATTTTGAATATGGATCAATAAATGGTTGACCCACTGAATCCTATAGTCAGCTTCCAGGGCTCCAGCCCAACGTCGATTAATAATCAACTGGTGTATCTCGGAGACAAATGTAATCCTGAGCCAACCGGAGCAAAATGAATATCGCCTACATTAAAAAACCGCCACCTGTATTCTTGTTCTAGACCATCATCACAGCTATCAGACATTTTTAGTTTGGAAAATCACATTATCTGTAAGAAACTTCGGTCTGTTGTATTTAATTTTGATCAAAATATAACCAAAAACAGTAAATAATCAACAATACTAATTTATTCTATAAGTTTTGTAGTAACTCCAACTACGTTGTTCAAAAACGGATGTTAAAATCAGAAATGAAGTATTTGTTTCGAAAATGTTCATGACAGGCGGTACATATGGCACAGCGAAACCATAGTCGAATTTAGCCTCGTAAAGCACTTATGGTTGTACCAATATTGAAGAAATCGATTGCCCAAGATTTTCAATCTCACCTATTTGTTCAATTCAAATTTAATTTCAACTGCCAAAATATGGATAAAGTACAATTTAAACTGGAAAACTAAAAGATGACGACTTCATATAGAAAATTTTTGAAAAACAACAATAACGTAATAATCTATGTACATTGTCCAACATGTAGACAATTCAGAAATACGCGTAGGCGCACAATACTGAAGTGGCGCAGTTAGATTCCATAGCCGGAAGCATCACTTTATTAAATAATATTTCAGAGAATGGTTTCGAATTTTCATCATCGATTACAATCGGTGATGTTAATAACTACAATTAAGAGGGCCTGATGGAGTGCAGCATTCAGCGCCGACCCACCGCCCACATCAATGTACAGGTTGACATGGAACTTGCAATGTGCAGGTAGTATACTGTAGTTGTGTGAGTAGGTGAATAGATGAATGGGTTAATGGGCCTAAGTGTCAACCACAGAAAAATAACCTACTTCGTCAGAAAATGAAAACATCGCTTTGTTCTGTTAGCTTAATATCCTATTCTATAAAGTTACTTACTTGGGCATCGTCAATTCAAAGTGTACTTGACTTCATTAACAATAAACACAAATAACAGAGTAATTATAATTCGTTTCATGCAACTTACATCAATTTTTTGAGTACTGCCTAGCTTTATGTAAGCATGGACACATTTAGTTTCATATTTTATGTTTAAAAAACTGAAACGTGGAAGTCTCAGCGTTCGCTGAAGGCTAACCTGATCCATAGAAATTGGTCGCTACCCGCTTATTACCCCATGCTGCTTTGGTTCCCGTAGCTCAACCCGATAGAGGGAATAGTCTTGGATTTTGAGACAAACGATAAGAAATTTGGTCATTCCGGACCATTTTCGGAATTTGGAGATCAATTGTAATCTAAAGTCGTCCGTGTGCCAAGGCGCTTGTGTGGCTTCTGCTTCTAATGGAACAGCTGAAATTTGAAGTTATAAAGCGTAAAATTGACCAAGATTTTCCCTTTGTTTAAGGAAATGGTACTAAAAGTTTTTCATACAACCACACAGTGGTACCGCAAGACCTCTATTAACAAACAGTCAGAAGCACTCCCTAGTTTTTCTAAACGACTGTTCAAAAATGGTACTATGTTCAATAAAAGACTCAAAAATAGTTAGAACTTCGGGCCCGCGGGAATTTTTGCTCATGAAAGGTTATGCCGTGCGTAAAGGAGTGAAAGATAGAAGTTTATTATGAGCTGTTACCGAGCATCCCAAAAATTGATTCTGACTAAATAAAAAAATATTGGGTCAAGGTGGACATTTTAAAGATCACTAATAGGCAATAGTCGACAGGGAGCATTCTTCACCACGACAACGAAAGAACTCGTGACCTATGCATGCACTCAGTAGAAATTAATTGAACTTGGTTCGGGTATTTTACCCCCATTGCGAAAGTCACAGGTTTTTTGTTTTCTGCAAATATGATGCAAAATTAAATTTGCAACAATACCATCCCAGATCTGTTTTTCAAAATTTAAGCGGAAATGACGTTTTTTGACCTGAAACTGTTGTTTACATTCATTTGCGTAGTAAAATAAAGTATAGACATACATACTTTAGACACAAATTTACTTCTCGCTATATCGCCGATGTCAAAAAGTGTCGTTGTAAATGCTGGTGTTTCTCTACAGCCCAGTCGGATTAATTTTTTCTCTCTACTGGGATCACGTCGTCATTCCGGTTTAATAGATTTTGAAAGTAGGTTTGACATACTGAGAGAACATCAGCCATGTTTGTCCTCAGCTCTCCATTCCCGTTTTTGATGGCTGTACTTCTTGATCAGATTGACTGATCGGGGTGAAATTTCAGTCTTAAGCGTTTTCTAAAAATAGGGAGATTACAATGAATTTTGGCCAAAATCGGTCCATCGGAAGAATTGTTTGGCTTTGACTTTCGTGTCGAGTAGTTGGCTATTTTTTCCATGTTTATTGTTTAAATGTAATTTTTTTATACCATACAAAATAATTATACAAATTATTATACAAATGTTGTTATAAATGATTAAAATATAAATAATTTTAACTCGGCCTGTTGGGTTACCCGGTTACGTGAAACAGGGCATGGAAAAGATATGAATTTAATTCGGTAAACCATTATGTATTTTGATAGTGTTCGCCAGTTGAATGACGCAATTCAATCAGAAGAGATTTTTAATTTGGTAGAAATTTGGAAGCAGCCGCCTGTCTGAAAAACATCGACACACGAAAAGGAAAATTATATGAAGTTGTAGATGTCATTATGAACCTCGCACCCTGTACGAATGCGGCTTCTATGTTCAAAATGGGGTGTGAAGTTCACGAAATGTTTGTAGTTAAATAAAAAATAACAAATAAAGTGGCAGCTTCCATAGGAAGTCTTTGATTTTTTGCAAATATATATTTTGTAAATTTATAGCAGATTAATAGGTCTATTATGAATCTTACTTACTCGTCACCGAGTGAAGAGTCGTCACTATAATTCTATTTGCGACTTGAAATCACCACATAGAATTTTTGGTATTATAATTCTCACAGTGAGCGAGTCTAATATCATATAAGCTCACCTAAAATATGGTGGTGAGAGTCAAGTGACAAAGTATTTTTGGTATTAAAAATATAATATTTTATTAATATTTTTACATTAAAACAATTAATTTATATTTTTCATGTCAGAAATAAAGCAAAAATTACCACAACTCAACAATTTATCAAACTTGTTGAAGAAATGGAAAGATTATGGTGACCTCTAAGGATATAAAAAATGTCATGTTGAAAATTTTATATACTTTGAATTTTTTAAGTACTCACAACCATTGTGTTTAGACTATAATAACCTTATAAATTTTGTCGAACACATCCAAAAATATCTTTTCATGAAAATTATTTGAAAACAACTAAAACTTTTTGACATTACGGTTTCCATAACGACAAATAATAAACTCTAAAAAATACAAGAACGGCTCGCCAAAATAAACGGGAGAATCACAATACCAATTTTGAACTAGGGTGACTTAGATAATCACGGCGAGTGGTGTGGTGAGGCGAGAATCATAATAGACACGTAAGTTTCAAACAAAAGTTGTTCAGCCTATTTTTTTAATTTCAACCGGAAAAGGCGAGTTTTGACCAAAAAAATTGATTTCACCAAAATTCGGCATATTTACAACAGTCGAGGCGGATTGACTGAAATCAAACTTCATATTAAAGCTTTTTCCCTAAATTGGGAGATCCATGCAAAATATGGTGGCGGTTTTGGAGCTTCTGTTGGAGCTTTTTTGACCAGGTTGGTTTCTGAAATTTAAGCACAAATAGTAATTTCTTTTTCAGTTTTTATCAAACATCCGGTAGGCTCAATTTTGTTGATTTAGAACTTAAGTGTGGTGTATTCGAGGTCTAAGTACTGTTTTCATAAAAGAAAGTCGGGTGTTGGTTAAAACATTTTCACAGTTTTTGTTTAGAATCGGTAATTTAATGTAATTAAAAATACACAAAATAATTAGGTTTTTACAAAGTATATTTTTCATCTATAAGTATACTTTGACTCGTTGATGATTAATGAGAGATGTAGAAAACTCTAATAAATTTATTATATGTATATATACAACTTATAGATGGATGGCGCCATTTTTTATTTTGTTACGTAGACCGATGAAAAATCATAAACATTTTACGAATTGTATTTCCGTTGTTTTTGTTTTATGGGATTGCAATTGTTTCTTTGTAATATACTGAATCGTCTTATTAATTACATATGTTGAAAACTGCCCCAGGTTAAGTAATAGTACTACTATAAAATAGTAATTAAATTATTTTTTATGGGCTTTCATTTCTATAACGAGTGTTTCGTCCATTGTAAATGACATGAAAAATAATATAATTCGAATTTCACAGAAATAAATATTCGGAATATAATTCAGCTGATTTATTTCTGTTTATAATTTTGAAACAAAATTATTTTTGGAATTTATTCAAGACATAATAATATAAAAAACTGTTTTATTACAGAAGAATTTTAATTATGAAAATTATATAAAGTAAAATAAAAACGTACACTCATCGACAGAAAACAATTTTTTTATGAGATGAATATCTCTTGAAAAACACTACACCATCTAAAGCCGCGAAACTGAAAACTTTTACGATGATTCATAGCTTTTCCTAAAATGTAGACTTCTTCTCCAAAACAAATATTTTCAAACTTGAATTTATAAACGTGATTTCGGGTTTGAAACGAAGTATGGGAGAACACTTGGTAATATAGGCTGTCTATCAAACATGCGATTTAGTTGTATTGCGTTTTGCAAACTAAAACCAAAATCATATAAACCTCTTTTATCCGGAAATCTATTATCCGGAATAAAATCTAATATCCGGAAAAAGTTTTTTTCGTATTCTTTCATTTTCTCTTTTATTTACCTTATTTTCCAAAAATGAAATAACTTTTTTACGATGTAATTAACTAAAATAAATTTAAAATCTTAATAAATAACACTGCAGTTTAAAAAATATTAAAATATGCTGTTATTATGAAATTATTAAAAAAAATCATTTATCCGGAAAAATCTTTTATCCGGAATTGTTTGCCCCAGTCGTTCCGGATAAAAGAGGTTTCACTGTATTACGTGTGCAATTAGAAACTTTGCTTTTAAAGGGTGATTTTTTTGTGGTTAGGATTTTCATGCATTAGTATTTGACAGATCACGCGGGATTTCAGACAAGGTGTCAAAGAGAAAGATGCTCAGTATGCTTTGACATTTCATAATGAATAGACTTACTAACGAGCAACGCTTGCAAATAATTGAATTATATTACAAAAATCAGTGTTCGGTTCGAAAAGTGTTTCGCGATTTACGTCCGATTTATGGTCTACATAATCGACCAAGTGAGCAAACAATTAATGCGATTGTGACCAAGTTTCGCACTCAGTTTACTTTATTGGACATTAAACCAACCACACGAATGCGTACAGTGCGTACAGAAGAGAATATTGCGTCTGTTTCTGAGAGTGTTGCTGAAGACCGTGAAATGTCGATTCGTCGCCGTTCGCAGCAATTGGGTTTGTGTTATTCGACGACATGGAAGATTTTACGCAAAGATCTTGGTGTAAAACCGTATAAAATACAGCTCCTGCAAGAACTGAAGCCGAACGATCTGCCACAACGTCGAATTTTCAGTGAATGGGCCCTAGAAAAGTTGGCAGAAAATCCGCTTTTTTATCGACAAATTTTGTTCAGCGATGAGGCTCATTTCTGGTTGAATGGCTACGTAAATAAGCAAAATTGCCGCATTTGGAGTGAAGAGCAACCAGAAGCCGTTCAAGAACTGCCCATGCATCCCGAAAAATGCACTGTTTGGTGTGGTTTGTACGCTGGTGGAATCATTGGACCGTATTTTTTCAAAGATGCTGTTGGACGCAACGTTACGGTGAATGGCGATCGCTATCGTTCGATGCTAACAAACTTTTTGTTGCCAAAAATGGAAGAACTGAACTTAGTTGACATGTGGTTTCAACAAGATGGCGCTACATGCCACACAGCTCGCGATTCTATGGCCATTTTGAGGGAAAACTTCGGAGAACAATTCATCTCAAGAAATGGCCCGGTAAGTTGGCCACCAAGATCATGCGATTTGACGCCTTTAGACTATTTTTTGTGGGGCTACGTCAAGTCTAAAGTCTACAGAAATAAGCCAGCAACTATTCCAGTTTTGGAAGACAACATTTCCGAAGAAATTCGGGCTATTCCGGCCGAAATGCTCGAAAAAGTTGCCCAAAATTGGACTTTCCGAATGGACCACCTAAGACGCAGCCGCGGTCAACATTTAAATGAAATTATCTTCAAAAAGTAAATGTCATGGACCAATCTAACGTTTCAAATAAAGAACCGATGAGATTTTGCAAATTTTATGCGTTTTTTTTTAAAAAAAAGTTCTCAAGCTCTTAAAAAATCACCCGTTATTTTGGTTAAATTCAAATTCGACTTTATTGAAAGGATAATTGTTACAAAGATTAATTATCGAAATAATCGTCTTTATTATCTAAAGTCTTTTGTCACTTAACAGGTAGATGATGAATGCCTTCGCGATAGAAACGTGGTATGGTTTCGAAGCAAAATAGTCATCGAGCCAAGTTTGTACATCTTCAACTTTCGTAAACCGCTAGTCTTTTAAATGTGATGACATCAATCTGAATAAGTGAAACTGTAAAACTTCCCAGCCTAAGAAGAAGAAGAAGATGAGTTCCTTGGTTGATTTTGCTGTATGTGGACGAGCGTTGTTAGACAGAAATATCCAGGAAAAGAAAATCATTTACGGGCCAAGGAATATATATCCTCCAAAGCTTCACTTAATTTGATCAATTGTGCATAGTAACGTTTAGCTGTGTTTGCTCAGGTTCCAGAAGCTCATAGTAAATAACTATTTTCCAATCCCACGAGATACACAGTAACACTTTCTTGGCATGAATATTCATTGTTGCAATTGATGTTGATGGCTGACCAACCATGGTTTTCAGCGTTTAGGATTATCGTACAAAATCCTCTTTTCATCACCCGTAATGATTTTGTGCAAAAAATCATTTCTTTTGTACCGAGCAAGCAAATTCATGCAGATGTCAACTCTTTGGTTTTTCTTTTCTTCGGTCAGTTTATGAGAAACCCATTTTCCTTCCTTCTGTATATTTCTCATTGCATGTCATCGAAGTGATATTACTTGGTGAGTAACATCTAACTGTTCTGCAAGCTTTTTTTGACTTTCACACGGATTTTCATCCAGTGAAACTTTAAGTTATTCGTCTTCACATTGTTTTACTGCACCTGGACGTGGATTGTCCTGAATACTAAAATTGCCATCACAAAATCTTGCAAACCACTTTTTTACTGTTGAATGATTCACCGAATATTCTTTCAAAGTTGAATTAATCAATTACATAGCTTGAGCAGCATTTTTCTTTTCATTTGAAAACATAATAGAATACAATGACGCAAATGTTGCTTATTGTCATCCATCTCTTAAAATTGATGCACACGGAACGACAGTTTGTAAATAATTGAAACTTATAGCAATGACTAAGCTACGCATATATCCAAAATGGCAGGCGATTTGAATGCGTTTAATTATATTTTAATGCAAAAAATTTCAGAGCCGAATTTCTATACTTGCATACCTAATAAACCACGCGGCTGTGGGCACCCGCAGGGGGCTCCGGCTGTAACTGTGTGCACCTTGGGTGTTCGTGGTTGGTGCGTCCACGTTACGGGGAATGAGCACTGCTTATAGTGGCTAAGTCCTACCAAGGACCTAGTGTTAGGAGGAATAACCTGACCAATTAAAGCAATAGATACAACTGAAAAAGGAAAAAATACCCCAGGTGGTACACCAACTACCCAGGTGGCTAATCCACCCTCTAACTAGGCTGGCTCAATGGATGCTGGGTGGGCCAATCATTGTTATACCCATTTTCAAGAAGTTCAATGTTGTCAAGATCACCAACTAGACAAGATAACTTAGCAAATCAGCAGAAAAACGAAAATGCTGAACTCTGTTGGAAACTAAGTTAAGTAGAAACACTTATAACCCAACTAAGAAGCGAAGTTGCCAACCTTAAAAAGGAAAATGAGGAATTAAAAAAATCCAAAGAAATGGAAATGTAATTTTCTCAAACATCTCTAACCAGTTATAACGAAGTAAGTATACATACATCAGTTATAACACCGAGTTCCATACTGATGAAGAAGAACTCGCGAGAGAAACAGATTTTGTACTGAAAAGGAAAAAAAGGCCTACCAAAGAAGGAAGAGCAGAATTCTCACCTCAAGTTGGAAAACAATCGCAAGCTAATGTAACTGGTATTACTACTACTAATGGGCCTATTCCACTACACAGCGTTTCATTTTGCAGAAAACTAGAACGAGATAAAAATATAGATTCTCTCTGTGTGTGACCCGCACATCAATAATTTTATTTTGTTTTGTTACCATAATTATAAATAGAAAATATCAAGCAAACTATTATTTTTTTGATATTTTTATGGTGTGTATTAACATTTTGTGCTTGGTGCGTTGATACAACACGCTCTTTTTATTTTGAATGATTTTTTTATGTTTTCCCCTCACATAATTTATAGCAAAACAACTTTTAGATTTTCGTAAATTATCCAAATTAATCAAACATCATATTATTTTTCATCGCAACAATAATCTTTATTTTTTTTAGTAATTTTTAGGATATAAAATTATTGTCAAACATTAATAATAAAGATTTTTCATATTCTTTAAATAATTTATAGGTTAGTTTTTGTTGATGTCAAAATTTCCCCAACGTTTTGTCCCATAAATTAAAAATGGTGTATCTCAGTCGCTCTAATGTAAATTTCAGTACTTGTCTTTGTCACATTTTCTGCAAAAATTTTGTAAAATTTTTCTGTTTTCAGGTGGAATCGTACCATAATCTAGCAACAAAAACAACAGCAAGAAAACAAACAACAAAAGGTTGCACCGAAAGAAAAGGCTCTCCCGCCAATTAATGTATTCGGCATAGCAGAATTTGCTAGTATAAAAACTATATTGAAATCAGTGACCACTAAGGAATAGAGGTTAGTGTCACTAAACAATAACGTGTGGAAAATCAATACACCAGACTCCGATACATATAGAGCTCTAGCCATAAAGCTCAACGAGGAAGGTAAAGAGTGGTTCACATACCAAGATAAAAACAACCGTGCAATTAAGGTTATGGCCAGAGGCCTTCATCCAACTTGGAAGAAGGAGGATATAATGGAGGACCTAAAGGCAAAAGATCTGCAAATAAAAGATGCAGTAACTATTCTAAAATGAGAGTGGTAAGAACAATGAAGTAAAAAGAGAGGGCCCCGACTCTTTATGCTTATACTTTTTTTTAATAAAAAGGAGAAAGTTGAAAAAATTTACAACATCAAAGCAATACTAAATATGAGGGTTAAAATAGAACCCCTAAAGAAAAATACGAGGCTAATAACAATTATCTAATGCTATTACTGATGACTCTCTCTAAAGGATATGTAGAAGCATAGAAGCCATAAATGATAGATTAGCAAAGGAAGAACGTGGTCTAGAAACTTTAAATAAGCATCTAGAAAATAAAGAAACCATGAGCGGGGCAGTAGCCTTCTGATATTAAAATGAGGAGAACATTAAGAATTGTCACCTGGAATGCAAACGGGCTAGTGCAGCATGTTCCAGAGTTAGAAATTTTTCTAAATTTAGAAAAAATAGATATATGCCGTGGAAAAGTCACTTGACAGAAACATTATTTATTATAATACGTGGTTATTAATATTATCATGCTGTTCGCCCTGGAGGAAACGCGAGAGGAGGATCATCAGTAATACTGAAAAAGAATATCAAACACTTGAAGAACCTGGTATCGAAGAAGAAAGTGTAGCGGCCCTGTCTTTCTTCTTGAAATACTTACTATTTCGTTAAAACAATAAAATCATTTTATGACCTATCGAACCACTTTTGTAGACCAATCAAAATCGAATAACCGAAAACTCAGTACATAAAATTTTGTAATTATTGTATTATTATAAAATATTTATCATTAAGTAAAAATCTGTGGTCGGGTCAAAAACCCAAAAATAAATATTATATATATAATTTAAAAGCTTTTTGTGAGAAGTGTAAAAATTATTCTATTATAAATATACTAAAATAAATAATGAAATAAATTCTTTCTAATAAACATTTTTGGTACGAAATATAAACTTAATATCTAAAATAAAATGTTGAGTTTAATTGTGTTATTTAAATACCTAATTGAACCCCAACAAGTGGTGACCCTAACAGTGAAAATGAATAGAACATAAAATTCAATAGATCAGTGCAAATAAATTCACTATAGTTTATATAAGAAAACGTGCCGAATGTATAAAGTTGATGAATGAATGTGAACTGTGAATAAATCAAAATCAAGTGTATACGTATATTAATATCCATTGTGCGCAATATCAGTGTGCACTATATATAAAAATTTAAGGCGAATCCAAAATGAATTACTAAAATTGGCCAATAAAGCACACAACATATAAAGTTAACCGCAAAATATATTGTATGTAACGCATTTTATCATAAATTCACGAGAACACATCACGTAACAAATAAATGAAAAACGTGATCTGCTAAAAAAAAAAAAACATACGATCAAATTACCAGCACATTCCGTTAATTGTGCATACATCACACACCGGATTTATTCGACCTTGCATCTTTAACAACAGTTCAACCAAAATACATTAACGTTCGAGTTGGATTAAACCATATGTATTAATTGGATTAGCAGTGGACTATCAGATCATCAACCCGTTGCAGTATGGATATGAGCAAGTATGCCCAGAGCATATGTAAGTAATACAAATTTATACACCATTTAATTAATTTGATATTCTAATAAAATTTATAAGAAATTTATATATCTAAATTAATAAACAACCGAATGACTAATTTTAATTAAGGAAATTTATAATTTTACAAAACACAATCATAAAATTATATTATACAATTATAGTCATAAAACCATAAAATTTATTAGTTACTAAAAAAAAAAAAAATTTTAATCATAAAATATAATAATATATATTAATAATTGTTTATTATCAATATAATATTATAAGAATGAATTAACACAATTACATAATATTGGTGTACGTACAATACAATATTAGAAACTACAATTAATTTATCAATTCTAACATTAGTTGATAAAGTAAAACTTATAAAAAATTTTTTTTATTTATATTGAAACCATAAAAATATATTAGAATTTACAATAAGTATAACACAGTTACAAGTAAATTTTCATAATATTTCCTGCATGTCTACAAATTTAAATTTAATTTTATTACCTTATTTATTATTTTACAACATAAAATTCAAAAATAATAATCTTCATTCATCATTCAATACCGAATGAATTCTGATAATAAAATTGTAATCATTTCAAATTTTATTAATTATATAAAATTATTTAATATAAAAACAAATTTTATTGCTTTAATTACATTATTATCTTCTAAAATACATTTATCATAATTCTATATACGGTTGTAAACTGAATTTTCGGTTGTGTTGATTGGTACTTAAATTTCACATTCCAAAAGTCTCGAATACATTGGTTATTAAAAAAAAAAAAAATTATTTTGCTAATTAATATCGTGCTAAATAGTGAAAACAATGAGTGACAACGAAGAAAGGACGCCTAAGACTGAAAAACTGTATCAAACAGCTCAGATCCAGTCCACTCGCATTAAACTCCCCGATTTTTTTAGAAAAAACCCTCAGTCGTGGTTTATTCAAATCGAGATGCAATTCCAACTCTGTCAAATTACAACTGACCAAAAAAAGTTTTGGACTGTGGCAAGCTCTTTACCTACTGACGTTTTTGATTCAGTAGCTGAATTAATATATCCACCTCCAGACAAAGACAAATACAATACGCTAAAACAAGCAATCATTAAGATGTATTCGCTGTCTCAAGAAAAACGCTTGGAGGAATTAGTCGAAAAAAAAGATATCGGCGAAGACAAACCATCCGAAGTTTACAGGACAATGAAGAGGTTAGCGGGTGACAACATTAGCGAAGAGACCGTGAGAAAACTTTGGATAAGGAGAATGCCAAAAATCATTAAAGTTGGATTAATCGGATTTGAGGAAAAACCAACCAACGAATTAATAGAAAAGGCGGATCGAATGTATGAAGCTTCGGAACCGAATAATATTTCACAAGTAGATCCCACCTTAGCTGCAACCTCTGAAAATCAATCAAGAAAAAAATATTCGGCGGAGATTACAGAGTTGAAGAAACAAATTTCACAATTGCAGCAGTCAATTTTAAACTTCGCTTCTGATAGACGTCATCGCTCTAAAAGCCCGCGATCTTCGACAGCGCCAAAATTTCGATCGAGAAGCGGCAATAGATTCTCCAAAAATTATAGATATTGCTGGTATCACTATAAATTTGGTGGAAGAGCACTCAAATGTATAAAACCGTGCGAATTTTCATCTTCAAATAATATATCCACAAAGTCAAGTCCTTTAAACGAATAAATTCGACTGTCATTACGGCAGATAGTCGAATGCATACGAATCGCCGTCTTTTTCTTCGAGATCAAAATAATAATTTCCTTTTCCTTGTAGATACTGGGGCCGACCTTTCGGTTGTTCCAAATAAATTTTTCCAAGGAAATCGATCTCTCGATCCAGTGTTGTGTCTTTCGGCAGCGAATGGCACAACCATTAATACTTTTGGGACTAAATTACTATCGGTCGATATTGGGCTTCGGCGCACCTTTACCCATCCTTTTGTACTAGCGTCAGTTAACCGACCAATTATCGGAGCTGACTTTTTAATTAAATTTGGTCTTCTTGTTGACTTGCGTGGAAAACGCATCCTAGATCCAACCACCAAATTAACTGTCGCGGCAATGACAGTTACTGATAATACTCCAACACCGAAACACTGGGGGATTGATAATATTTTTGGACAATTATTAAAAGAATTTCCGACCCTTACCGAATCCCCAAATTTTAATGTCCCGGTCAAACACAGTGTGGTTCATCACATATATACGAACGGTCAACTTCCGTATTCTAAACCACGACGACTTGATCCTACGAAACATAAGGCAGCGTATAACGAGTTCGCACATATGATCGAATTAGGGATATGTCAACCGTCGTCATCCCCGGTTTCATCTCCACTCCATATGGTTCAAAAGAGAGACAGTACAGATTGGCGTCCATGTGGAGACTACCGTCGACTTAATGCCATTACGGTACCGGATCGCTATCCGATACCGCATATTCATAATTTTTCCGTGCACCTGCAGGGATGCACGATTTTTACAAAAATTGACCTAATCAGGGCATACCACGCAATACCTGTAGCTTCTGAAGACGTTCCTAAAACGGCCATTACGACGCCATTTGGGTTATTTGAATATAAACGAATGCCTTTTGGACTTCGGAACGCAGCTCAAACGTTTCAGCGTTTTATGAATGAAGTATTTAAAGACCTTGATTTCGTTTTCGTTTATATTGATGACATATTGATTGCAAGTAAAACTGAGGAAACACATTTATCCCACTTAAGGAAAATTTTTGAAAGGCTTGCAAAGTACGATGTCAAAATTAAAACATCGAAATGTGTTTTTGGTGTTACATCACTGGAATTCCTCAGCCACTCTATTACTCCAGATGGCATTAAACCTTCGCCACTGCGAGTAGAAGCCATAACAAAGTTTCCCCAACCACATTCAATTAAATCAATTCAGAAATTCGTCGGGATGGTGAATTTTTATCATCGGTTCATCCCACGATTAGCCGAATTTCTTCAACCGATTCACGCGCAGTTAGCACTTTTATCAAAGAAGCCCAAAACTGCCAAAAATTTCAATTGGCCTGATGAATGCATAAACGCATTTATTAATGTTAAACGAGCGCTTGCTGAAGCAACGTTATTGGCACATCCAATTGAAAATTCTAAATACAATATTACATGTGACGCATCAAATATTGCCGCAGCTGCAGTATTACAGCAATATAATAAAGGTAATTGGGAACCATTAGGTTTTTTTTCTAAGAAACTCTCGCAAACTGAAGCCAAGTATTCCGCATTCGATCGCGAATTATTAGCTATATACTTAGCGCTTAAACATTTTCGCTATTTCGTAGAAGGTCGTACGTTTTCAATCTTCACGGACCATAAGCCGTTGATAAACGCAATCTACTCGAAGGCGGAACGTAGTCCACGTCAAAGCCGACATTTAGATTACATATCCCAATTTACGACTGATATTCGCCACATTTCAGGCAAACATAATGTGGTCGCAGACACTTTGTCAAGCTCATGCGATCCACAAGCAGCCTCCATAAGCGAAATTCCAAATATTCATAAGATATCAGAGTTACAACGTACGGACGAAGAATTAAAAACCCTGATAAATAGAAATATTTCGAAAAATACAAAATACAAACTGGAACTTGTTCAATTCGCTGGCAACGAACTGTATTGTGAAACCTCCACAGGTAATCAACGAGTTTACATTCCTCAATCATTACGACAGGTAGTTTTCGATTCATTACACTGTCTTTCACATGCCGGAATCCGCGCTTCACGCAAACTTATTTCTACTCGATATTTTTGGCCCAAGTTAAATCAAGATGTTAAAAATTGGGTTACAAACTGTTTGTCATGCCAAAAATCGACAGTTGTGCAACATACCAAGTCACCGCATGGCAAATTCAAAATTCCGGAAATGCGGTTCCAACACATACATATGGATATAGTTGGTCCGTTACCACCCTCGAATAACAACCGTTATTTGCTAACTATCGTGGACAGATTTACCCGTTGGCCGGAGGCCTACCCAATTCCAGACATGACCGCTACTACAATTGCGAAGACATTTGTCGAGAAATACGTATCAAGATTCGGTGTCCCTCTGGAAATTACGACAGATCAAGGCAGCCAATTTGAATCGAAACTTTTCTCAGAACTTACAAAAATCCTGGGTTCGCATAGAATCCGCACCACAGCATACCATCCTCAGGCGAATGGTATGGTGGAGCGTTTTCACAAGACATTAAAAACTTCACTTAAAGCTCGAGGAAACACTAAATATTGGAGTTCTGAGTTACCAATTATTTTGCTGGGCATCAGAGCATGCGTAAAAGAGGACCTTAGATGTAGTCCGGCGGATTTAGTTTATGGCCAAAGCCTCAAACTTCCTGGCGATATATTTTTAGGTCACGGTTCAGAACCTCTTCCATCCCCTGATGAGTTCATAAACCAACTTCGAACAAATATGCAACATTTAATTCCAGTTGATACTCGAAAATCAACACAATCTGATATATTTGTTCCCAAAAACTTAAATAATTGTGAGTTTGTTTTTGTTCGTGTGGATAAAACACGAATAGGCCTCACTGCACCTTACGAGGGTCCTTTTAAGGTTATTCGAAGGCTACGAAAAATATTTATAGTTGACGTTAATGGAAAACCACAGCATATCTCAATTGATCGCCTGAAACCAGCGTATGGAATATTGTCAACTCTAGATTTGAATAAAAAGGTACAAAGGAATGTCACTTTCGCGTGAGGATTTTACTGCGAGGGGGGTACTGTAGCGGCCCTGTCTTTCTTCTTGAAATACTTACTATTTCGTTAAAACAATAAAATCATTTTATGACCTATCGAACCACTTTTGTAGACCAATCAAAATCGAATAACCGAAAACTCAGTACATAAAATTTTGTAATTATTGTATTATTATAAAATATTTATCATTAAGTAAAAATCTGTGGTCGGGTCAAAAACCCAAAAATAAATATTATATATATAATTTAAAAGCTTTTTGTGAGAAGTGTAAAAATTATTCTATTATAAATATACTAAAATAAATAATGAAATAAATTCTTTCTAATAAACATTTTTGGTACGAAATATAAACTTAATATCTAAAATAAAATGTTGAGTTTAATTGTGTTATTTTAATACCTAATTGAACCCCAACAAAAGTATACAAGCTAAAACCGTAAAAGTTGAAACTAATAATAATAGTGAATACAGTAGTTCCTCTATCTAATGCCCTCCGCGCTATAATCTAAACAAAGAAGATTATAGCAGACTCTTTACATCACTAGATTCTAATTTTATTGTTGGTGGCAACTTTAATGCAAAAAAACACCTATCTAAACTTACAACCCGTAAAGGAAAAGAACTTTTCGAAGCAGGCCAGGTAAACTACTGCGAGTTCCATTCTGGAGGTAAACCAACATATTGGCCTGCTGATATAAATAAAACACCCAGATCTCATTGATTTCTATGTAACGAAAGGGATTACCGAGGACTACATGTGTCTTGAAAATAGCGACGCAATACATTCTGACCATTCACCTGTTATCATGACACTCAGCACAATGATAATTACTAAGCATAACTTGCCCAAGCTAACAAATAATAAAACTGACTGAGACCTGTTCCAAGAACTAGTTGAAGAGCAAATAAACTTTCAAGTGCTTATTAAAACAACGGTACAATTGAACAACACATTTAAAAACGAAACTATTAACAAGTAGGTACTTAAGTGGTCTCACCGAACATAAAGACGCTAATTACTCTCTATGGAAAGCAAAAAAGGGATTAAAAAGGACCAAAATGCATGTGCCGCCTATTAAAAATGAGGTGGGAACCTGGGCCAGAAGTGATGAGCAAAGAGCTACTTTATTTGCGGCTCACTTGGAAGAAACCTTTCAACCGTTACCCAGGCAAACCGCAGATGAAAACATAACAACAATTAGCAAAATTGATGACCATAATATACCATCTGTAACATTACAGGAATTTAAATAAGAGGTGAAGTACAATTTAAATGCAAATAAAACTCCAGGTTAGTTACTGGCAGAGCCATCTATGATTTTGAAGAGCCGTAATATTAAAAAGAGAGCTTTCAGTAGAGGGGAAGCTTTTATTGAATTACTATAAGAAACCGTAGTAATTGGAAAATTTTTGAACATGAATTTATGAATAAAAAATTAAACAAATCATCTAAATTTTAATTTTATATTTTAAATAAACTATTCAAAGAACACATTAGGATCAATGAATTAATCACTCATTATCCGAAATGAAAATACGATTATGAAACCTCATTTGAGGCGGCCAAATCCCTGTATGGGATATATAGTGCCAGAGAGAGAGAAAATTCAAAGAACACATATTTGAAAATCAGCCATCATAATGTAGTATTTATTTGGTAAATTTAAACTAAAGCGGAGCAGAAATTTATTAATTTTCTATAAAAATGAGCTTTCCGTTTAGTTGTGTAGGTTTATAAAGTAAGATAATAAAGGGTGGTGCCGCGGATTCCTCTTACAACCAATTTAAAATTTAGTTTTATAAAAATGTAACTTATTTGGTAAATTCTGGTCACATGCACCTCATTTTTGAGATGAACGATGCACTTAATAGCAATCTAAACATTCTCCATTTATAACAAAATTAAAGAGAAAACGTGAGCTGAAACGAAATTTTATGAATCACCATGTAGAAACAATAATATTATTCATATAATAAAATTTTTACATCAAAATCTATTATTATTTTGTATACAAAAAATCAACGTTGTCATGGTTTTCTTAATTAAATATTATTACAAAACAGAACAAAACGTACAAAACTACAATTTTATTTGATTGCAAAACCGAGCTTTCTGTAATTTGAAAATCCGTTTACAGATGTCTCTGTAATAAATTTACTTAAAATTACAGAAAATTGTAAAATAATTAAATAACTATTTGCGAAAATAAACCATTATTATTGTAAGTTAAGCGCGAAATCTTTAAAATAATAATTTAACATAATTAATAAAACTCAAAACAATTATAATTTTTATTTATAAAACGGTTGGCATAAATAAAGCTTTTCATCGCAAAATATTTATCATCGTAGTTGCTGCGCGCTGAAAAACAATAATAGAAAAATTGATTGATTGATTGATTGATTCTGAATGTACGACCAAGTTCTTACACAGGAGTTCCCGGGTGACGCCGGGCCCACCGTACATTCTTTTTTACACATAACAAAACCGAAGGATTGGATAGGTAAGTTAAGTGGGACAGAATCGGCCCGGTTACAGACACCTAGGTATAGCCGATAGTTAGTAACACAAAGACAGCACAAAACTAATCTACTAGGGGAAGGATAGAGGTTTAATTGGTTAAATGGATAATGATGGTATTGGTCATCAATAATTGCTTCTTTAAAACCGCAACCTAAGAAAAATGTTATTATTTCACATGTATCTGGAAATAACCTGAAATTGAATACTATATTAATAATTTTCGACTTCGAGAATTTATTGATTGAATCGGCCCGATTACATACACCTAGATAAAGATGATAGTTAATAACACAAAGATAATACAACTTATAACTACACAATGAGCAATTAATTTATACCACATGCGAACATTCAATCGCCAGCGAGAAATGCAGAATGAACAAGTCCAAAACCGCAAATCCCCAAGACACAGCCAAAACGCCCTCTCCTCCCATTCCTACAATCAGACGATCTAACTTCCTAATAGAAACCCTCCCAAAACAGGCTAAGTTTTAAGAAAATCTTCATCAAAAACACAAACCATCCAACCGCAAAGACGAGAGCAAGAACGCTCTAAGCGCGTCCCGAAAATCCACGACTCCGGCTCCATCCACTCCGCACCCCCCGCCGACGACATTCAATATTCACTTATTATAGGACTAATATCATTAATGTAAACTAAGCTAATTAGAAGTAGAATTCCATGATCCCATAGTCAAAAAATCTGATAATGTACCTTAAATTAATAAATTAAATATTTAATAACTAAATAATATAAATTATACCTAGAAAATAATTTTAGAAATTAGAATAGTGAATAAATGAAATTTAAGACGTCAATCCAAAATAAAGTGCTATCGTTGAAAACACGATCATTTAGACTCAATATTCACCTAAAAAATAATGTAATATCTCGATATACTATACCGTTTTATTAAACCATCTACCTAAGCAACTGAAATTGGAATACGCCACATACCGCTTAATATTAACCCTCGCTAAATGGACATGAATTACTACTGCCATAAAAATTGGATCTCCGCTATATAACGGAAAAGATTTCTACCATAAAGATTGGATTAATACTTCTATATTCTATAACACTAAAAACCAATAGGCACATAGAGTATTTGTGGAACTAAACGAAAACAAGACAACTGCAAAAACATAAATATTTGAATATAATATTTAAGGTTTGAAGCCGTACTGTATTTCCATGGAAGTCATTCGCTCTTTTTCTTGGTTTTCTAAATATTTAACGAAAAATTAAAAAAAGAAAAAAAAATATCGGGTTTACAGTGGCACATTTTAAATATTGTAGCAGATTTGTAGTCAATGCCACAAATCCGCTACAACACCCAAAATGTGTTGTGAGTAAAACAAGATCAGCCTCCTCCTCACTATGCTTTGAGATCTGGAATGCTCGTAGACTCAGCAGTGAGCACAAACGTAACAATATTGACATCAATCTAAATCAATGCAATATTAGCTTTTGTGGTAAATAAGAAACAAACATAGTCAAAAGCTCCAGCGCCACCGAGCACTAAATTTGACAATGGTAGAACGCTATCCTAAGTCATGCTATATTGTTCTATTGGTGGACTTAAATGCACACCTTAGTTCGGAAGAGATCCACAAAAATTACTTGTTAGTATTAACCTATATCATAAGATATCATGGAGCATTCAATACAGAACATATATTCGTAAGATCCCCATGCATATTACTCATTAAAAACCGCCAAAGAGCGATATAACAGTGCAGAATCTGGGCAGAAATCGAAAGATTGTCTATATATTGTTCCGAAATCTTTGATGCTATAAACAAATTGAACGAATGCGAGAAACTATTCATATATAAAACAATATCGGCGAGATACTAGTCAGAATAGCTGGCGGTACATTCCAATCTCTAATTGGTTTGATATCTTAAAACTAACAGAGGTGCAATCACCAGCCATAGCAGAGGAAGACGACATTTTCCATTGGGGCTGCCTCTAACATTGGATGCACAAGTCAGAGTTGCTATCGAGCACATTAAACCCGCATAGGACGATATTATGGTAGACTTACAGACATTAGTTCAAGCCGCCGATTTATAAAAATCCTCTATCAGATTGCATTCCGTACAATTTCCCATACCCTTAATTTGAAATCCCCAAAATGTAGATGAATAACGAAAAATTACTCTACTCTGGGTATGCCCACTTACAAACCATAGTTTTAACAAATTTATGCAATTCATTTGGATTCACGTTACAAAATTCATTATAAAAAATTTTACAATTTTAAAATAATCAAATAAGATAATAAACTAATAAATGATAATATAGAATAATGTGATATAATTTATTATAAACATCTGTATAATATTTAAAAAATCAAGTAAATGAATAAATACAATAAAACAACAAAAGCTGTCATTCAATCAAGCTGAAATCAGCTCACCTCAATCATCTCTCCACTCTATAATGTTGTTACACAAGTAAATTTACAAAAACCAGCGGCCCTATCCCGAATATGACACGAAAACGAACGTACAAGATTCTCATTCAATTTTAAATAAGAATCGTACGAATCTGATTCAATTCAAATATGAATCCTGCACCCCCGCCCCCGCACCGCATTCAGGAATGGGGCCGCAGGCCCCAACTCTAATAAATAAATAAAATGTTTTTACTGCGCTTTAATAGATGAAACATTATGGCCACTCGTCCCACACAATGCATACAGGGAAAGCCAAAATACAAACATACATAATCATATAGTATATATATTAAATAATATTAATATAATAAAATATCAGATTAATTATTAAAATATTAAAATAATTATAAATAAAAACAATCAATCATATATGGATATGTATAACATACACATATATACATATATATAACCGATTAAACATCTATATAAATATATTCCTACCTATACCAATGCATCCTAAACTACAGACCGCTTACACCAAATGATGACGACATGCTATGTCGACGTTTTTGTTGCTTTCTCTAGTTGTTTTGTTAGTGAAAAATATCTTAATATTATTATTGCGCAGTCTCGGTTTAGACATAACTTGTCGTCATGTGCGAAAAATGAGAGTAGTAAGAGGCCTGTAGTTTAGGAGGCATCGCCTATACCATATACGATGTATAGACAAGAAGGTGCAACATTGAGCATGTTAATGTGACGTCAATGTGGACAAGAAACGTACTTTCGGGTTTTTTTTATTATTTTCCTAAACAAATGGATAAAAAACGCATTTTTTTTCAAACAAAAAGCTCATTTAAGTTTGATAAGTACAGTTGAAAATTTTTTTAATTATAATTATTAATTATTTTCTGATTTTCAGTTAAAATCAAACAATTTTTTACTTAAATAAATCATTTAACAATCTCAAAATACACATCAACTAAGAAATTGGGGCCTTCTTCAATTTGTAAAAAAACCCATCAATTACATATATCTGATAAAGACTGAAATTAACACTTCGTTTTTTAACTAACGGAAAACATAAAATAACAAGTGAAATAAAATCGAGATTTAATTTTAATTTGTAATTTAAAGTGCATAATGTTTAATTAAATGAATTCTTAAGAACCCGAATATTTTAGAAGCAGAAGAATAATAGCTACAGACAGGTACCCACTTAATATTTTATTAGTAAACTTATGTAGTAACAATTTTATAGATTCACGTTATATACTCATAATTATTATATCCCTTTTTTCCGTCGACTTGAAAAATATATATCGGCAGATTCTTTTCTCAAATATTACGACCATAAAATGAAATATAAAGGGTAAACCATCAAAAAGTGTTTAGTTAAACTGTAATTATCAAAATCACACCATCAATATTTAAATTACGCTTACTGCTGATCCATTTAAACAATTAATCGAAAAATCGACAATTTCAATCTAAATTTCCGTTTTGTTGTCCACATTTGACGTAATGCGCACAAAACGACGAAAATAAAACAATGGAATATTCCACCTTCGTTTCTAATAACATGCATACCATGATACCATACATACATATCCTTTGCAAACAAAAGTAGATAAGACAATTATCGTTGTGTGTAAATACAAAACGCAGAGAGAGCGAAGATAGCTTCAAAAAGAAATTTATAATTTCCATATAAACAACATCCATACATACACAAACACCTTTAATTCTTCCTAGTTAACATACAGTAAAACTTCTATAAGTCGAGCCATTATTTGCCAAAATAATTTGCTTGAAAATTTGAGTAAAATAGATGAAAAACCAATTTCGCTCGAATTCCCCGAGCATATACACACGTATATAGATACATATTATAGATGTATATTATATACGAACAGGGAATTTAGCGAAAAAAATTCCTACCATAAATCGAAATTATATTTAAGGAATACTTCGACTTACAGAAGCCTCACTGTATTTACATCCACATCCACACACACATACAGACACATAAATATATACATTTTATGTAAATAAAAAATATATTAAAAGGAAACTTCTCTGAATTGCGCTTCCATATGCATACATATACATATCCAGATATCGAAAAATTAAAACGAAATATACTTCGCATAGAAATATATCCCGTTATAAATATTTCAACACGGTCTATGTATATAAAACATTTCTTCCGCTGGACACCACTCTTTAATTACACGTTAATAGCACTACTCTAATATTAAAAGTAAATAAACAAACAAATTTTTCAAATTAAACTGAATTTTAATACTACTTCTTTAATTCACCGACTGTATATAGGTACGTTTCATGTATAAATAATACACATCCAATTCACTAATCACTTTCATTATTTATTATTATATTATAATTTTATTTATTATTTATTATGTATTAATACAAAAACTACACAACATATATTTAATTTTATTTATTATTTTTTGTTTAACACGAAGAAAGACAAAACACGTCTTTCTCCTTCGACGATCAATCGCCGACCCTCTGAAAAACAATAATAGAAAAATGTCACATTTTTTCCAAATTTTTTCTTTTCTTATTTCAATTTGCTCGTTTTCGGTTATTTTCAGTTCCAGGAGATTTCAATAATCTATTGAACCAGGCAGTATACATAATAAATTGTTAAATTTTAGTTAACAAACGTTTAGGTTTTTATATTTCGCTTTAATTTATACTTAGCGACATCTTTTGATTGGTTTTTTAATGCGAAAAGCTCTATAATATAATGTTTTTATTTTATGAAGCTCCAGTTTGTTTATACTACAGGATGAAACAATGTCGGCTGCAAATTTGTTGCGATGAAAAATCAAATTTTTAACAAGTAACGAAAAAAGAGTGTTCGAAGGTTTGTTTATCAACAATGTTGTAATAGAATCCAGAGCACAATAAACCCCATATTACATAGCTACTCATAAAGCATTTTTTAACCAACGTTTGTTTTGGGAAAGAAATGCTGAAATTTTTGATGGAACACTCTATATTAATTTCTTACATACACATATAAACAAATTCTTATTTCTACAATAAAAAAAAAAAATTTGTGGTAGACTAATTTAAATGTTTTTGCGTTAATTCGACATAATATGACTCAATTTTAAAATATGCTTTTCCTGAATATTGAACTAACCATTCAAATTAAAAATTGAAACGAAGCATTAATGTGTTTGTATACAAAAAAGCTTCTAAAAAAATATTAAAATACACTGATTGGTATGAAAAAGAACAAAAAACTTCCCCTCTATGGAAAGCTCATGGAAAAAAATGGCGGAATGTCACGGCTCTTATATTAAGGAGGCTCTGTTACTGGCCAACTTTTAAAAGCCATGCCCGAGAAATTTAATGACACCACACCAATTTGGATTTATTGAAAATCACTCTACGATAGAACAAGTTCACAGAATAACGGACATAATAGAAGACGACAAATGAAAATGCAGTATGCAATATTAGATCGCATTCAGGTATGGCTAATGTGCTTAAAAGATGTCAAATTATAATCTGGTTTGAATGTAATGACACGTAAACATTCATTAGAAGTTTTAAATCGTTCGTTGAAAGATTTGAAGGCAACGATAGACTCTTTGATGGTACTCTCATTTTGTGTTCACAAGATTTTCGACAAACACTTGCGGTTATTCTACGTTCCACTGGTTCCACCTATGTAGGTGAAATAAATGCCTGTTTCAAAGCTTCATCACTATGAAGCAGTGTTTACAAATTGTAGGTAACTACAAATATGCGTGTCCAACTTCAAAATGATCCATTTGCTGTGCTATTCTCAAAATAATTGCAGACAATCAAGTTACTAAATAATTCTTGAATGATTGAGTCATCTAGAGGCGCATTAATTCAAAATGTGTTTCCAAACTTTCGAGATAATATCATCGATGGCTGAGGGAAAGGGCAATTTAGACAGCAAAAATATTGATGTCGACATTGTCTTAATCATCCAACATCATCGGTGATCTAAATTTGACTTTATTTATCAAAGGATAACATCAAAAAAATCCTGAAGATTTTTTTTTTTAAATTTTTAATTTATTTTCGTTTTAATCTAGTTTATGTTTTAAGCCGAATGTTCGGTTTTAATCTGAAATCATATATGTACTCACAGAGTAGATTTCTTTTGGAATAAATAAATAAATAAAATGTTCACAAACCAGCCATAAAAGGTAAAAAAAATTCGACAATACGACTACAGAATATTATTGGGTCTTCTTTACTACGGTATGCAGTATCTTTTATAATTCTGAACCCCTAAATATTATTGGAATGAGTGTGAATTAATACTGCGTCGATAGCATGTGGTATAGCATGCATATATCATGCATATTAACACGGTCCCGTGAACCATCTGACAATGAACTTACTACTCGCACTATGTGTACAAGAAAACGACAAGTACTACTTATCGCGTTATTGCATGCTTCCATGTTTGGAATATGGACAATAGGCTCTACAGATGTGTCTATTTAGTTTTTACTTATACTTCCTCCTGCAGAAATGATTAAGCTTTAAAATAAATTTTACTATATGAACTTACACTAACATTTTTTAGAGAGAAATTGTTTTAATTTTGAAAATTAGTTTATTTTTGAGTTATACTTTTATTGGCCGCATGATGCGTTTCGTCTTTATTTATGATAGAATTAATTCGAACCGTCAAATTATTTTTATACATTAAATTGACTGAATGCTTCCAACAAATCTATTAACTTGACGATTTTGTCTCATCTACATGTGGTCAGAGTTTTTTCCTGAACTTTTATCTGGACAAATAAAATAATATTTTTTCATAATTACGCATTTATTAATATTTAAAAATAACAAACTCAATCAAATTTGTTATTAATCACTGCCACTGTAAAAAGTATCTAAAAGGCTATTTCAAGTATAACATACTTTGGTTTATAACTTAACTACACACTCACAGTTGAGTCTGCACTCTATGTATGCATAGAGGAAGTTCTTAATATTTTCTTGTATATAAACCAGCAGCTAGCGTGTAGTAGGAAAAGCTTCATTAAATCCAGTACAAAGTGTGTTACTCCATAGATGTCCCACAACTGCTGAAATGATTTATTACAATTTTAGTGCCCCCCGATGTGTGTCGCGAAAAATTTGGTCATGAAATTTGTTTTTTGCTTATTGTAAATAAACTAAATATCTTTTCTGATGCCAGGGTTTGTTTATAGTATATTCTAACATTAGTTATATATCCAATTAGTTATTATTATTTCAGTTTTCTTTTGTAATTAAATATTTTCTCAACTGAATATGGAAACCACGCGGTCGACAAATTTCACAGGTGGAATTAAATAATACCCGTATCCAAAAAATAATAATAAGTCGTATACGCAATAAGATATTGGAATAGTTTTTGACCGGTTTTTTTGTTTTGTGTGTGTGTTCATTATTTTAAAGGTTGTTGTCTTCTTATTGGGATGTATATATTTTTGGATTAAAAACAGATAACATCGTAGTATCCAACAAGGTAACTAAATAAGGAAATCTATTCACAAGACATTTCTTTTTGTATCCATTAAATTTTTTAAGCCCTTTAAACTATTTAAAAATCTTCTGGAATATACGAGTATAGTATAAAAACTATATTCTTTGTGTATATGTATAGATGTATTTGATTATACAACATATTTTGTTGTTGGTGGTGTTGATTTTTGTTCAAAGTAGGTCAATGTAACGCCGGAATTACATATAATGTTTGAAATATGTTAAATCATAGACCCTGCTCAAACCCCTTACGAAATCTGATCTGTCTGTGTACGCATGGATAAAGTATGCACGCACACGAGTTGATGGGGTGAAATAACGGTGGAAAAGGTGATTTGGTTTTAAATATAAAATTTATATTTGATATCCTGAATAATATTTGTAATTGGTTCGCCTCCTATAGGCGTATTTGGGTCGACGGTTTGTTTCGCAATATTAATGTTTGAAAATGTATCTACCTTAAAAAAAAAGAAACGATTTAAGTAATTACTAGCCACGTTATTAAAGACTACTTCCTGATTTGAGGAATTTTTGTTAACGACGATCTCAAAATCAGAAAAGGCTATACGATTGCGAATTGCGTATTAAACTTTCCACTCATGAATCGCTTGGCACATAAACTTAGTCTAATGGATTGTATTACTAAATTCTAAACTCTTTTACCGATCACAATTGGTTAACTTTTTATAACAGTTACAGCGCTTGAGAAGAAACGTAGCGTTCCGCTTTTCTCAAATTTCGAATACAGCAATATTTGTTGATTGCAAATAGTTTCTCCTTCTTTGAAAATTCGGTGAACAAGTGTAAATGATTGTATGATTTAAATATCTTTAAATTAATTAATGGCCCACTGCACTTCTTTCGAGTTCATATACACGTTATAGTGTTATTGTGTGGGTTAGTAAACCCCTTCTTTAACAACGAGCTAAAATCTGTTAAAGTATCTTGTGTAACATGTATAGGCACATCTATTTTATATCTAAATTAATATTTTCATTTCTCAATATAAAAATTAAGTAATGTATAATGCGAGTCGATCGTAGCTTAAAGTATCAGCGTCGGTTTTCCATGCTAAGGGCACTAAACTTGCAAGAGCAAGAACTGATACCTTTTTCCAAGGTCGGTCCGAGGAACTAAGAGGCTAAAGTTCTTTTAGTCCGCCATCAATATACAGTAGATTCAACAAGAGCGTGTACGGCATAACTGTACTTATAACTATATTAACTAATATGAGCGCTTAAAAAATGAGTGCGATTTATAAAAAACGATTTGAAGCGGTGTTTTTAAGTGAGCATGTCGGTTGTAAGTGCAGCAAAATTTATAAAAAAAAATCGAAAACATTTGTATAGAAGAGGATTACACATTATTGAATTTATAAAAATGTTGACGATTTGCCAGATAGAGGTAAAATCCGAACACTCCAAAGATGGAAGATAAGGCCATCATACAGTTATTTGATGAAAATTCTTCGCGTACGCTAGGGATGCAGCTGTGTAAAATTTGGAGAAAAAGAATATTATTTTACGAAAAACAACCATACGAAATAGAGTTATGGAACATGGCCTCGCATATGGAAATATTTCGGTCAAAACATTGGTGACACAAAAATACATGGAAAAGTGACTATAGTGGGAGAATGACCATAAAAACAAAAATTTTGCGAATATTGTGTTTACCGATGAGTCATTCTTTTGGGATTTTAATGTTAAAAGACGTGTTTGGCCAACTAAGCGATTGTTCGAACTAAAGCAAGGTTTTGGTAAATTAATTGTTTCCGCACGGAACCTAAACGCACTTTTCATGAAAAAGATTTATTCAAGAGGTTTCTTACCACCTGTCCTTAAATGGTTTGGAGCGGTGAACTCGTATTGGATCTTTCAAGAAAACAATGATCCAAAACACCATAGCATACTTTGTTCGAAATTTAAACTCAAAAAGGGCATCACAACATTGGATTGGCCATCTCAGTCACATAATTCCAATCAAATGCGATCAAAATTAATAGGCCCTCATGAAGATTAAGCTGAAAATATACCACATAAAAAATTTGAGCCGTCTAGCGCGTGTTGTCCAGAAGATATGGAAAAATTTATCACCACAGTATGCAGAAAATTTATTTTATAGTAAGGACAAAAGGAGCCAGGCAATTATTTACAGTAATGGTGATGGTGGTTACTATATGTATTAGTTGATAGCGCCCTAGAAAACACAATAAACTTTCATCATAAAAACAAAAAAAAAATCGTAGTTTTATTTTTACTTAGTTTTTTGTCGTACACGCTCTTGTTGCACATACTGTATCTACAAAAGCGCCAACTCTTGTTCCCATCACTCCAATTAAACAAGGCAACATCTGTGAAGCTAAATATCTTTAAGGACTTGAGTCTTCTCTATCGCCACTAGATAGACATTATAATTCGTGAAGATCTCTTAACCAACGTTCAAAGTTGAGGTGGAACCTGAAGCAATCAAAACCAAAAGGCTAATTTCAGAGGGTGTATTGTGTATTAGACCGACCAAATGGCACAGTGGTTCAAGCTTGGCGTTTAAATCGGGAGGTACCGCGGGTTCGAATCCCGGCAGGGGCAGCACGCGAGAAGGATTATTAGCCCCTGTCAGAGTGCAGAACTCATGGGTGACTCATCTTCCATGCCAGTACTAAAGGGTGGCATGGAGGTATGCAAAGTGCAGATGATTATTCAAAAATTGGACCTATAGCCGAACGTCCTCGTTTTGGTAGGCGACTGCGTAAGGTAAGGACGTGAAAAGCGAATTGCGAAAGAGTTGGGAGGGCTTCGGCCCCAGAACAGATTGCAAAGATTACATAAGCAAAAAAAATATTGTGTGTAAAGAGTTAAGAAAAAAAAATAAGGCAACTAATTGAGCAACGAGCAATCAATGAAATATATAAACTCTCAAACAATGTGAAAATTATTTCTGCAACAATTAACCCAGAAACATCATTCACAGAGGCACTTGCGACTAATGTGCGAAATAAACATACCTCAGAATGATGACCAGAGAATTTTCAAAATGATAAGTATCCTCAACGAATCAATAAACAAACTTGGGACTTAGGTTGCAAAACATAACAACCCTGATGCAACTGTTTACGAACAATCAATGATTGAACTTAAATTAGCCCTGTAAAATGCTAATGGGCAGGTGCAACTTAAATTAGAAGTACATCATTTTCCTAATGAACGTAACATTAACATTATGATGGTCTCTGAGACACGTTTTACATAACTGAGCTCTGCGAAATTGAATGCTTACAACATTTACGACACTGTAGTCTAATATCATATGTAAAATCACATGGTGGATCAGCAATTATTATAAGAGAGAATAAGACGCCAATAAGTCGAAAAATACAGCGACGACCAGGCAAATAGTTTCTGCTTAGAAAAATGGTCCAGTAAATGCACCATATCCTCGGTCTACTGTCCATTCAAAAAGATTTAATAAAGCAACAAAATATCACAAAAACGCAAGCAATACGTGTGTTGCTGTGTTGAAACACATATCCCAATATATTGGCCAACCGATAGACGAAAAATTCACGATTTTCTGATTCCGGTTTTAATAACACTTATGGCTGAACCAGCGAATCAGTAACACAACTTGTCAAATGCTTTACGCACACAAATGGTCCGCAAATTTTTGTTTGTTTAATTTTCATTATACGTGAACGAATATTTACTGGATAGATATAATATACATGGTTAAATTACCTTGTGATTTTAAAATCGTGATCGTTTAAAAATGGAGGTCGTTTTTATTTGGTATTTGACGTTTCCTTCAGTTTTCACGCAATTTTTGGGTCTGTTAAGTGACAGACATATTTTAACGAAAGTAAACGAAAAGTTGTTAACGTTTCGTTGGCCAGTAGCCAACAAAACCTATTTATCGCATTTTTACGTTAAGTTGTTACTGATTCGCTGGTTTAGCCTAACGTCCTAGATTCAGAATCAAATGCAGTCCACTAATTGGACTCAACTTAAATCTACAGGCACAAAACAAAACAGGCAATGGCAATTACATTGGTCAGAAAGTAGGAAATTGCTACCTGAAGAAGGCACAGTGGTTAAAGCTTTCAAAGTGTTCGAATCCAAAAAGGGGCAGAGATGCAAAGGGAAAATTTCATAAACAGATTACGATCTGTGATTAAAAGGAACACATCTACGACCCAGTATCGTCAGCGTGCAAAACTTATGGGCAGACCCATCTTCCATGTCCATAACTAGCATGGATCTATGCAAACATTTTTTATTTTGCGAAAAAGATCATGGACGAAACGAGGTGAAGCTGCCCAAACGGTATCAAAGCTAGGATTAACGCCAAGAAAGGTAATGCTGTGTGTTTGGTGGGATTGGAAAGGAATCGTACATTATGGAGGTGCTGCCACCGGGTCAAACGATTGATTCTAATCTTTACTGTCAGCAAGTAACGCGTTTAAGACAAGCAATTGAGTTAAAAAAGGCCAGAGTAGATCAGCAGGAAAGGCGTTGTGTTCCATCATGATAACGCTAGACCACACACATCATTGATGATCCGGCAGAAACTGAGAGAGCTGGGCTGGGAAGTTTTGTTACACCCACCATATAGTCCTGATCTTGCACCATTGGACTACCATTTGTTCCGGCGCATGCAGAACCATCTTAATGGTTTTACATTAAATTGAAAAGAGGCATGCGGAAATGAGTTGTCTCGATTTTTCGCCTCTAAACCACATAAGTTCTACAGTGATGGGATCGTGGCTCTACCAGAAAAATGGCAAAATGCAATTGACCTAAATGGCACATATTTGGTTTAATAAAGTTCATTTGAAATAAGAAAATTCTTTGTTTCAATGTCACGCAAGAGTCCATAAATTTTTGCCTAACCCTTTATTTTGCTTATGCATTTTATTTTTTTTTATTTTTAATGTTTTTACGACTATATGTGACTAATAAACCCTATAGTATTGATAGATTTCAGAGTGCATCGTAAGATTATCTCATCATCCCCCAATGCTTCTTCAAGATATGGCGAAATTCTTGTTTCTCTTCTTTGATGATTATATTTTGGGCAATTTATACGTATGTGTTTGATAGTTATGGGGCAGAAACATAAATTGCATTGAGGTGGATTACATTTTTACATTAAGAAATCATGAGTGAATCGTGGGTGTCCAATTCTGAGCCTAGTAAGAATAACGCTTTCAAAACGGGTTTTTCTAATTGATGTTTCGCAAGGTGCTATTGTTTTTTTAATCTCACGTAATTTATGGCCAATACATTCATCCCACCTGTCATTCCTTTTTTAAGCATTTTTGTTAAAAAAAATGCTATATGGTTTCGGTTTGCCGTCTGTCCGTCTGTCCGTCTGTGTCTACGATAACTTCAGAACGGATAAAGATATCAACTTAATTTTTTCAGTAAAAGTTCAAGCAATTCATCTGAAAGTGCCCTATTGATTTGGATATTTCTGTGTTCAGGGTGTTCTGAGATATGTAGGGTTTTGTTGACCTCCCTCCTTAAAATTGATAGATTTTTATTTTATTTTTTATTCTATTTTGGTTTCATAGAGCATGTGAATGTGGAATAAAAATATATCTCGTGTGAATGTAGGTTTGTGTGGATGGTGTGGTTATGGGGGTGAAGGTATGGGAGGTGGAGGGGGTGGAATGAGCTGTTTTGGGTTTGGTGTGGGAATTTGGGATTTGGTGGCTGAGGGCTTGTGTGGGTGGTGTGTGTGTGGGAGTGGGTATGGATGTGGTGTTGATATGGGTAGAGCGGTATAGGGTGGTGCGGGTGAGATGAGTTTTAGGGGTTTGAATTGGATACTGGGTGGGGGTGGCAATAGTTTTTATGTGTGGTGGTTTGCGGTTGATTGGAGCCGGTCGAGTTATGGTGGATTGAGGTCGATTTGGGTGGGTGTAGATGGGTTTGGTGGGTGTGGGTGATTGTGGGTGGATGTGGGTGGGTGTGTTATTTTAATTATGCAAATCACACATCACATGTTTATAGGCAACAAAAATGTTTATAGAGTTCGGTTCCGAACCTTTCCCGTCTTTTTTCAATAGCTTATGCTTTACATGTTTTTTAAGATCATAAATCGGAGCATGTTTCTGTATTATTTCATGTTGGTTTTCTGATGACTTTGACAGAAGGTCAGTTTGCTCATTACCTTAAATTCCTGTGTAGCTAGGAACCCATAAAAATATGATGTTCTTATCACAGAGGGAATTTAATTTTGGAGATTTTTGGGAGTTATTAGGCAATAGGCATGAGTAGGAATCAGGAACTATAATAAAACGTCTGAAATTAGATTTGGATGCATTTAGAGTTTATAGTTTTCCTGCTGTAATTCATGATAAATTCCTACTCCAACCCTATCATCTGTCTTCGAACCATCAGTATATCTATATATTAATTGAACATTTTGATATTGGGCTTGCATATGGTTGAATTCTGTGTAATAAATAAAATTATTTGTCTTAGTCCTTGGAAGTGCTAATAAATTTATTTATTTATTCATTGACATTACAATTTTGATAAAGGAAAAGCACATATGGAAGGAATATAAATGAAGAACGACAACCACAAAAAAATAGTTCATTAGGCATAAAAACCTCAGATTTTTTCAAATAACAAATACACTTCATGCTAGTACCCTCCGTATTAAGCTCAAGCTCATTTGTTACACAGGACACTGCAAGAAGTGAATACTTACAGACTACATACAAAAATAATACAAATGAAAAAATAATTACAAAAATAGTACTACGTGTATTGTCATTCAAGCGCGCCACGCTAAATAACATGCTTTAAAAGATTTAGGCGACGTTGACCTCTTAATATCTAACGGAATAGAATTCCAAAGAGAAATACCCCTAACAAAAAGGATGTATTTAAAGATCTGCACAGATTTATAGGGGGAAGTAAACGTAAATTTGAAGAAAGCGACCTACTGAACAATAACTTATTAAATAAATAGGAAGGTTGCTTCGTTCTGAGAAACTTAAAAATAAAAAGGCATACACGAAGTTCATAGAAGTCAACCAAACAACAGCCAAGGATCAAATTTAAACGGGGAGAAATATGATCATATTTCCTAATACTAAAAATGAAACGAGTACAAGCATTGAAGCATCTTTGGAGAACATTCATAGTATCCTGAAGCATTCCAAACAAAACAACGTCACCATAAAGAAAATGTAGAAGAAGGTGCGAGAGGAACATAAGCTTTTTAAAATTACTATCAGCGAACCCTACAACTTTATACAAACAACTAAGCATTCCAAAAACCATTTTACTAACCTTAATCAAATGATCACCCGATCCCCCTAAATTTCTAACTATATTAGAGAATGGAATTAAAGAATCACCGAGAAAAATTCGAGGAAAAGAAGAAGTATTTATAGAATTTTTATAGATTATAATGGACTGGGATTTACTAGCATTAAGAGCGACTCGGTTAGATAATGACCAATTATAAATTTTTACCAAATCATCGTTAATTAAAGAAATATTAGAGTGAATGGAATCATTATCTATGCGACTAAGGTAAG
This sequence comes from Nephrotoma appendiculata, assembly GCA_947310385.1. Lineage (NCBI taxonomy): Eukaryota > Metazoa > Arthropoda > Insecta > Diptera > Tipulidae > Nephrotoma > Nephrotoma appendiculata. Next base: position 108,187,445 of record OX371225.1, read on the forward strand.
AAGTCAGAAAAAGAATTGTCATAAAAGACTGCCTGAAAGCGCAACGAAATATAGTCTAAAATCAATTTAGGAGCAGAGAGAGAAAAATTAAAGTTCGAAATAAGCTTATTAAACAAAATTTGGTGATTAATTGAATCAAACGCTTTCGAAAAATCTAACGGGGTAAGGCAAGTCATTTCTCTTTTACTCATACTACGACGAATATCATCACAAACATTCAGTAAAGCAATGGTAGTACCGTGTAACCTTCTAAAACCCGATTGAAAAAGACTAATCAATCATCAAGCTATCGATATGGGACTGAATTTGGTTTTTAACTACCAATTCAAACGCCTTGGACAAAGAACTTAAAATGCCAATAGGACGGAAATGAAGAAGCTCAGACGGATTGATAATTTTAGGAATATGAATAATTTTACTCATCTTCCACTGGTCGTTAAAATAAAATTGAAAATATGTAACAAGTACCTTGATACAATAGGAAAAATGCGCTTAACTAATTTCAAACTAACCATATCTAGACCAGTGGATTGCGATTTAACTTCCCAAATTGCAGAATGCAAATCAACAGTAGATATATTTGTAAACGAAAAAGAATTAAGGGGGACGGACACTAAATCAATATTGGAAATATCATGGGTGGGACTAGAGTTAATTAGATAAAGGTTAAAATCAGTAGCTTTGAAATCTACAGGCAGCTCCTTTGCAACTACCAAGGCCCAAGTTGCGTACGTTACGCCAAAATATCTTAGAGGGAAGTGAGGGATCTAACTTATCCTTGAAAAAATTTTGCTTAGCGATACGAATTAAACTTACCACTCTATTTCGAGATTGCTTATAAGCTAGATAAGACAAAGAATTAGTGCTAATTTTCCAAAGACGATATTTGGAAAAACGAACAGAAATAGCACTCAAAATCTCTTGCGTCATCCAAAGGGGGGATCTAGGTCTAAAATAAACAGTAGTGAGAGGAACGCAATTATTAAATACATAATTAATAGAAGAATTAAAATAGTCAATTTGAACGGTATAAGTACAAAGAGAAAAAATATTATCCCAACAAATAGAGCCACAAGTTGATGAAAGGTGAGATTCATCAATTTTAGAAAAATCCCTAAGGCTGAAACATTTAGGTCAAGGTCGAGAGTAATAATTTATAGACAAAACAAGAAGATCATGATGAGAGCCAATGTCTCTTGGCAATTGATTGAAAAAACAAATGAAATTATCAGCAGAAGCAACAACGTGATCAATGAGCGCATAAGAACAACTTGTTGTAGCATAAGTGGGCGCTTCAGTATTATAAACCGAAAGGTTAATGCTACTTAAGATATTTAAATAGCTACGAGAAAATAAAGTCTCTTGAGAAATATCAAAATTAAAATCACCCGAAATGAAAACCTGATCAAAATAACTAAAGACACTCAATGTCTAAAAGGGATTTTTTAAATCGAGCATAAGACCTCTTGTTCGTTTTAGGAGGATTATAAACCACACCTAAAAAAAATTTCCGCTTATTCTCGAAGACAATTAAAAAAAAAACTCAAAGTCAGAAACGAGACTTTGAGAAATTGAGAGGGGTACCGATACAACACTATACATTTAATATGCTCGTTAACATATATGCATACTCCACCATAATTAACTGGTGAACTAACCCTATCCCGCCTGAACAAATTATAGCCACTAATAGCCAACGCAGAATTGGAAATATTGGATGGCAAAAATGTTTCCGATAAACAAATAACATCAATAGGGTTTTCGTGGATGATGCATCATAGGATTTGGTATTACAAGGTTATAGTAGTGAATTTGAAATAAAATGGTTTTAAATAAGATTGGGGGGGGGGGGGGGGGGGGTATTGAGCCTCGTAATGCATGAAATGCTTTTATTTGTAAGAGATGTTCTAAGTTTAGGTAGATATTTTGGTATGGCACGATGATAAGGGAGAGAAGTTGACGCAGAATCACAAAAGGTGCTCTCGACTGGGCTGCTTCTGAAAGCGCCAGTCGATAATCTTAGGCCGTGAGTGTGGATTGTATCTAGTAGTTTTAGATTAGTGGGAGATGCGCTTTGATATATTACACTAGCATAAGCAATGAATATTTGACAATAGTTTGATTATGTTAAGTGTCTTAAGGCATTGCGTTTTTAATGTTGCTAGGTGAGTTTTGAAGGTAAATGTTTTAAGGTATTTATGTTTATTATTAAATGGTATCAGTTTGTTTTTTAAACGGATATTCGGACATGTGAGGGGTGCGATTTATTCGATCAAAAACCACACCTGTTGTTTTTTCAATATTAAATCAAACCCATGGTTTTCCGTCCAACTACAGAGTTTATCAATGGAGTTTCGAAAAAGATATTACCAAACGTGAACTGACGTGACAAACTCTTAGATCTGTCAAAATCACTAGGTCATCTCCAAACATAATTATTTTAACGGGTGATTCAATTTGATCTATTAATGGGTTAATTGTTATGAAGAATAGAATTACGTTTAGTACAAAAATCAGGGGTTTAGATAGTTTTTGATAAACTGGAATAAATTTCTTGATAAGCTTATTTATATCAGTGAATATAGCAATTGTTTTTGCCCATTCCGAAAGCCTATTTAAATTTCATTAACTAGGCATCCCAAAGCATCAATAGTAGATCTATCCTTTTGAAAATCCATTTGAAATTTTGAAATTAGATTATATTTTTAGTGATCCATTTGAGACTTTCAGCAGCAAGTTTTTCCATAACTTTACACACATTGTTTCTCAGTGCAATTGGTCTACAGCTGAAGGGTAGTTTTTTTTATTTTTTCCAGGTTTATTATTAGGAATGGCATCAGCTAGAAACCATTCATTTGGAAATATATGATTTTCCACAGATTATTAAAAAATTCTATGAGGTAAGTTTAGATTCTATATGTTTAAATTTGTCAACATTTTGTAATGTATTCCATCAAAACCTGGGGTGGAGCCTCGACATTTTCTCATAATATGGGTGAGCTCATTAAGATTGAAATCTTTATTGTAACCATTGTTTGTATAGCCCTTTTGAATTTTCCTTGAATTTTTATTTTGGCCTATAGTGTTACGCTTTGTAACAAGGGCTCGACATTTTCAAAATTGTTGTAAATTTGATGAACTAGAATTATGAATTACGTCTCTGTGTGCTTTCCATCGGGCTTTCAGAAGTTCAGAAATTTCCTGTGACCACCACGGTACTGGTTGATAATGGAAATTATTTGGTACGGCCGTATTTAATCAACAATGTATTTGTTTGCAATATCTGGATCGTGAGGTTGTTATTATTTCGGTCGAGGAGATGAAGATATTGCATTAGTTGTTCAATCGCTGAGATAGTCTCATTAGAATACGTGTAATGTGTCGGTTCCACATTGTTTAAAATATTTAAACTGTATTTCTCAATTAAATTTACAATGTTACTGCCACGTTTATCAGGTTGAGTTGCTTAATTTATCCCAAAGTGGGTGATGTGCATTATAGTCACTTAAAAGTACGGATGGGATTGGTAGTTGATTAATAGATTAATAAGATGCTCAATATCTCTTGTGGTTATGTTATTATCATTTGGTAAATAAATTGAAACCAACGTCATTTTAATAGAATAATACATTTGGACTACGACACTTGTAAGTCAGTGTCGATGTTTATTTCTACACCACTGAAATGACAAAATTTAAATCCACATTTAAATTGAGTTTTTTGAAGGCATATAACCGATGGATTGCATTGACTTATCATTAGATGCAATTCCTCAATTTTGTTAATGATTCCGTTAGGATTCCATTGTATTATGGTATTTGCGTTAAAGTCACAAATAATTACACACTTTTAGGATGGGGAATTTTTTCATAGTCCCATTCCCATACTATAACCATTAAATGTTTGAGTAAGGGGATTATCGAAAAAATTTGTTTCAGAATTACATACATTGCTCAAATTCTGGTTAGCATTAATACTTGATAGAGAATTACTGCAAATACTATCATAATTATCATTATCATTATCACTATTATGTAATATTAAAGTTTTGGGTACATTTTCTATATTATTGTTAATAGTATTTGTGTTAGATGTGTATTGTTTAAGTTAAAAGTAAAATTTGGGTTAATATTAATTACTGTAATTCTTTTCTAATACGTTGATATTTGTAATTTTGATTGATGACTTAATTCCAAAAGGTTCAATGTTGTCTATATTTAAATTGTTTTTTGATGTGATTTTTGAAAATCCTTGTACGGTTTGTTTTTGGTCATCATTTTTAGAATGTTTATCACTTTCAGTGTAGTGGTTTCAAAATTATGGAAATACATATATTTTCCTTCATCAGCGTATGGAATACGATCGATGGTTTTGATTTTGGTAATTTCTTTTTTTCTTTTGAATACTTGACATGAATTATTGAAACTAGCATGGTCACCGCTGCAGTTTACACATTTTAAGTTACATGGTGTGCTATGATTTTCATCCAATACTAATGAGCATGAACCACAGGTGGGATCAGCTGTACATCTCTTTTTACTGTGCAGCCAAATTTCTGACAGTGAGGATTAGGGATACACAAACGAGCATCTAATTTTAGATATCCAGGTTTAATTTTCGTGGCGATTGAAGGCGTAGAAAAAGTTATTATTATACTTGTGTCTTCCAATTTCCCATCTTTGCGTTTTTTCTTTCGTCTGGCACTAATTACTTTTTCACCTGAGAGTTCATCAACTATTTTTTTTCCGTATAAGGTTAAGAATCTCTTTACAATAAATAAAACCCTCAGAGTATTATCGAGATTTGTTTTCAAAGAAATTTTTTTTAAATGTCACTTCTAAATAAACAAAATCACTTCACAAAGCGTTTCTCTAGCACACATAGCCAAATTGCGGCTCGTAGACAACATTTTAAATAAGGAGCAAGATTTTTTAAAATTTGAAAAAATAATAGTGTGTTAAACTGAGTGTAAGTTTAAGTGGATAAATAAGTACAAGTGCGTTAAAATTTGATAATGGATAAATTTCGAAAGTGTTGTAAACCATATCACGATTCAAAGTGTTCGAAGAAAACTAAAACGAGTTGCGGATTATGTTAAGCAATTTATGCCACAATCAATTGAGAATCAAGATAATTTGTTTAACGTGCTATATATAAATATTACCTGCAAACGATGAAAAATAGAACCAGAGTTGTCACCAGTTGCGGGATCATCAACAACATCACCTCTAACACCGCAAATAGCCGATAACGATAATAGCAGTGATAATGAAGAGTGTTATTTAAAAAATGGGTCTGTTTTGGAAAAAATGAATGAAGTGTTACCCTTTCTTGGAAAGTCTCCTATTTATCCGAGTACGTTAGAAGGACGTTAGCTTCAATATCATCATCAACGCATCTTTGGTTCCGGGAATCATGCCGCTTTTGAATCAGTCAAAGCTAAAAGCTAAATTCTAAGAGAAAACCAGTGATAAGATTCAGCTACCTATTATATTGCCAAAATCATTAACCATTCAAGAAATCCAGAATGAGTTCAAGGCAACGCAACATATGGTGCGAACCGCTAAAGATCTACGAGACAAGAATGGTCCACTAAGTCGTTCAGCAGTTAAAGTAAGAAAGAAAATAAGTGATGAGCTGAAGCAAGCAGTATTATCTTATTATACTGATGATGATGTTAGTCGGATAATGCTAGGCAAAAAGATTGTTTAACAGTCGATAAAGCTGTAGTTCAAAAGCGGCTAATGATGTGTACATTGAAAGAGTGCTACGAAGGATATAAGACGATGTATCAGGATGACGAATAAAAAAAATTGGATTTTCTACAACCAGGTAGTAGTAGAACGCACACAGTTGGCGTGTGTACCATACTTGTAAAATGTAAAATTAATTATTTATGGCACCAAAATAGAAACTATTACCAATGGAAAGATAGCGCACTACTGGGATTGTATTTCAACTATTTTATGTGATGATCCTACACCAACATGTTACCTTCTACAATGCGAAAGCTGCCCAGGACTGGATAACTTTAAAGAATATTTGAAAAATGTATTTCGGGGACATGGCTGCGAGGATGCTGAGTTAAATTTTAGTCAGTGGGTTTCTACCGATAGGTGCAATCTGGAGACCTTTTCTTAACCGTTGGATGAATTTCTGGATTATACAATAGTAAAGCTGAAGAATCTGCTACCCCATTGCTTCATTTCACTTCAGCAGTCCACCTTCTTAAAAAATAAAAAATTGGCGCTGAAGTCTACGGAGGTGATAGTTTTATGTGATTTTGCACAAAATTATGCATTTATAACGCAAAATGTCGCACAAGGATTTCATTGAAACAATAAGCAAGGGACTATTTATCCATTTGTAATTTACCAAAATTTGGAAGGCAAATTACTTCATCACACCTTCATTATAATATCGGATTGTCTTCACCACGATACTATAGCGGTTCACTTATTCATTGAAAAATTCAACTAAAATATCCAGTTTATCTAAAATTTATTATATTACGCATGGCGCAGTCACGCATTATAAAAATAAGAAAATTTTTAAGAACATCTTAAAACACAAAGAGGATTTTGGAGTTGATTGTGAATGGAATTTCCATACAACAGCTCATGGAAGAGGTCAATGTGATAGAGTAGGAGGTACCATCAAAAGAATGGCATCCAGAGCTAGTCTCACAATGGAATACAGCAGTACAATAACTAATGCAGATGAATTATTTAAATGGGCTAAAACGTTGAAGACAGATATCAATTTTGGATATTATTCAAACGCAGTACATAAATCCAAGCAAATCAAACTTGCAACTAGGTTTGAAAATTTAAAAACAGTAAAAAGAACTCACGGCTTCTATGCAGTTATTCCAACAGAGGATGGCTATTTCAATTGTAAAAAATATTCTAATTCTGACGATTATGTTAAATTTAAATTGTAATTTTTATTTTGAATAAGATTTAATGTTAAACGGTAAAATAAAATTATCAAAAGAATTTGGGTTTGAAATTTTAAATATATGCAATTAAATTTGAATAATAAATAATAATAATTTAACTGAACTATCCTTTTTGTAATCAATTTCAAAACACTGTGAAATATCCACTGAAATACAGTTTTTCCATATAAAAATGAAATACTGCTCTTACTAAAACGCATTTTGCAAGAAAACAAGACATAACGGGATTCTAGTTTTTTGATATGTTGTAAAATATTAATTGTCAAATTCTATAAAAAAAATAAAAAAATAGGTTTTTGGAATTAAACAATATACTATTTTTATATTTTTCTTATAAATCCTTATTAACTTACCTTTAAAAGTTTAAAATGACAACATCATGATTATCGACTACATCATGATTATCGTTTTTCTCAAAATTTGACACACTATATCTTTAACAACAACAAAAATTAAAGTATTTCAATTTTTTTTTCAATCAAGGCTACACATTCAAAACATAAAAATCATAAAATTAAAACATGACTTACAAAAATTGTGATTTCACGTATTTTTCACCATATACATTTTAACTGTTTTAACTTGAAACTATTTTTTTCTTAATGTTGTTTTTTTTTATTATTATTATTTTTTTATATACATATTTTTTTTAAACACACTTTATTCCAACGAGTATCGAAACAAGACTGTTTCTATTTTTTAATTTGAAAAAAATGAGACGAAATTAAATTGTTAATTCGGATGTAATATTTTCCACTCACCGTAAATTTAACCGCACAACGCGTACATCTTTTAGACAAACGCCTCAACTGGAACTGCTCGCACTCTCCCTCTCCTCTCTCTGGCACTATATCCCATCAAGGGATTTGGCCGCTTCAAATGAGGTTTCATAATCATATTTTCATTTCGGATAATGAGTGATTAATTCATTGATCCTAAACCAGCCGTGAAATGTTTTCCTTGTCGCCACCGGGAATCGAACTCGGGACCTCTGGTTGCTGGAGCAAGTATGCTGACCACTTTGCTACCGGGGCGGCAACTGCTCGTACGCAAGTAGGTAAAAATACAACCTTGCAGTTTTGCATCGACTCAAAGTATAATTTGCTATCTTTTTGTACAAGCACACCATCAAAGTGTACCAACTACTGAGTCACCGATTATTTTTAATTATTGAGTAATGTCTATGAAGAGTTACATGAAGAGTTACACAACAGGTTTTGTTTACAAAGCAGTGTAGTAATATTACACACATTTTGTTTACTGTGTACTTGAAGATACACATTTACGTTCTGGATGTAAAAATCCTATTACAGTTTACACAAGGTTTGGTGAATGTAGGGGTATCACAAAGGATCAGTAGGTCCAAGTGTTCAGTACAAAGCACTAATACGATCTAACTTTGTTTTTTAAACCCTTTACACAAAATATGTAATTACATTTATTTTACTGTAAACATATTAGTCACGTCTTGACGCTTTAATTAATTACAGTACTAAAAATTAATGTTATGATCATAAATTGGATATTCCGTCTTGACGGTATAAGCACAGAATATAGAATACAAACAGAAGAGACATAACCCGATTTTTCAATGGAAAAATTTTGAACGTTTTCTTTATCCTTGATTTGTATGGAAAAGGGTAGAATATAGTGGTGAAAAAAATTGTGCACTGAACTTTTTTATGTTCAATAAGGGTAGAGTCAATTTTATTTTGGTCCGCTTAGTAGCGTATATATTTATATACTTTATAATATATGGTATAAGTAAACTACTATTATACTCCCTCCTATCAGTGAATACGCGAACCAACATGTTAATTATGAGAAGTGTCAAAATGTGAATAAATAAAATATTTTTAGTTTGTTTTGAACTATTGTAGTAAGCGTCTTTATAAAATCGAAAATTATTTAACAATAATTACAGAAAATTAAATTTAATTAAATAAAAAGTGTTTAAAGTATCTTAAAAATATCTTCGGTAAGTACCAAACTATTTTATTAAAGGAATTAATTGGATTTTATAGAATACGTATATCAATATTATTTACTTATAGAAAATTGATCCAAGAGAACTCCTAAATTTCACTAATTTATATTTAAGAAGAAAAGATCAGGAAAAAAACAAAATCAAAGGCTTCGACTTCTGATTAATCACTGTGCTGACCTTCAAATGAAAATAAATGCGGCTATAATTTTTGTACTAAAATCAGGGTCCAGTAATTCAAACAAAATTTGGGTGATGCCAGAGTTGTTGCCACCAAAGCAAGAAGAGTAGTGGGAAATGGTGGGCCGAAATTTACCGGACAGCAGATTTCAAAAAAAATATCGTGCAAATAGAAAAACTTTCGATTATATATGTAATGTTGTTCGTGAATATTTGTATCGGTCCAATACCATTATGAGGGAAGCTACAAGTGTCAACAAACGTGTTATAATTGCTCTACATATATTGAAAAGCAACTGCGATTAAGGTACAGTTGCGGACCTGTATAAGGTTGGTGAAAGTAGCGTGGGCCATATTTTACAAGGATTTTGTGATTCTTTGGTTAACAATTTATATGAGAAAGAGGTTCGTTTTCCCGTGACAGAAAACGAACAGGATTCCATAAGCAAAATTTTTCTAAATAACTGGAAATTTCCCGGAACATTCGGTGCATTAGATGGTACTCATATTCCAATTAAGAAACCAGAAACATCAGGTGAATACTATTTGAATTACAAACACTATACTACTCTATTGTTGTATATTAGCCCTTGCCGATGCTAATTATTGCTTCAGGTACTTATGTTGCATATTTATTCAATTTTAATGTACATTCTTTTAATTATAATAATTATTGTTTTATCTTATATTTTAGATATTTTAATGTTGGTAGACCTGGCGGATTTCATGATGCCGTAGTATTTAGGGACTCAAAACTATCGGACTATTTCGAAAGAAATACTATTAAAAATCACACAATAGCAGATGGGGCATTTCCTAATTGGTAATTGGTTACTTAAACTATATCTGGGTACAAAGTTGACGCCCGTTCAAGAGCATTTCAATTTTCGTCTAAGCTCAGCAAGGATGACAATTGAAGATAGTTTTGGTAGACTGAAAGGAAGAATGAGAATTCTTTCAAAGAGGGTGGATTTTTCACTGGAACATACTAAACAAATTGTTGATGCTTGTGTAATAATACATAATTTATGTGAACGCAACAGATGCAAATTTTATCCCAGTTGGCTACACAAATCCCAGGTTAATGCTGCAAATTTGCATGTCCCCCAAAGAATGATTTGGGATAGGAGGAATGCAGATGGTCTGAGTAAACGTGACTCATTAGCTAAGATGTTATTTCAAGAAATACAAAACTAAGCTTATATAAGTTATCATTTATATATAATAGAAAATTGTATATTATAACAAAAAATATATTATAATAGAAAATAAGAAAATTTTATTTTATTTCATCACAATTCATCACAATTTGGTTTAAATTCAGTCACTACGTATAAAAAATATTTACATGGTAAAATAATAGAAGAAGTTATTTAGCATTTGACTCCAAGAAACGGATCATTGCCTCCGCCACTTTTCCATTTTGTTCATGTTCTTTTTCTTCCCTTTTGTCTCGTTTTTTTCGATTTCCAATAACTTCTCAAAAATGGTTTGGTTTTTTTTGGCTTAAAGCTATAAGGCTTTCGATAGCATCGTCATTTTTTTGCGTCGTTTGCTTGTTTTAGAAGTGGGACGCAATGAATTGCTACTAGAATCCAATTCTTCTAAGGGTTGTGACTCCGATAAACTCCTATTAGTGGAAGGAATAGAAAAACTGGCGTGAGGGGTCGAAACACTTAACTCGAGATCAATATTTTCGGTTTCTTCCTCCAAGTATTGCACTTCATCATACAAATTGTCCATATCAATACTGGCATTCAAATATCTACAATAAAAATAATTATATTTGACATGTGTGAATGAGTGTATGATGTATTGTCAAACAACTTACGAGATTTTGGTTGTGCCGCTATTAGATCCTTCTATATGTAACTATCTACTCCTAGATGACTATTGTACTTGTCTTTGACTCCCAGAATTTCGTTTAATTTCTCGAAGAACTTCAAAGTTGGTGCAGCTTCACCTGAAATATTTAATAACATCATCTTGAAATTCAATCCTTCATAATTTAAATTTTTGCAATTTAACCATCCACAATTTCAATTATTAATGGAGAAACCCATATGTACCTGATTTTGGCTTTGTTTTGTTGTATATTTGTTTAAGGTTATTTATTTTGTTTTTGATTTCTGTTGGAGACCTATTATAATTATACAGACGCATTTCATCAACAATTTTGGCATATATAACACTGTGCTTTTTGCACTTTTCAAACGTGCTGCTTATTTTTTGCTCGCCTCATATATCAATTAATGTAAAAGTTTCTTCGTCACAGAAATGTTTTTGTGTTTTACTTTTTTTAGCCATGTTATTTTAGTTTTTTGTACACAAATATTTGACAACTCTTTTTATATACCGATTGAAGCGATCCACTTGCATTTTCCAGCAAGTAAAAGTATGTGGCAATTAATTATGGGTATTTAGGATAATTAATTATAGTACTAAAATGTACTAAAACAGAAAAAGTTATGATCATAATTCGAATAATGATCCAATTAATTATAGCGTCAAGACAAGGCTATTGTGTAAAATTTCAATATTTAGTTGAAAATTTAGATAAAATGTACTTACAAGGAAGGGTCTCCAGGTGTCCGGCTCCGATTTCGATGAAACTTTAATATGTTGTAGAGGAGTGGAAAATAAGTGACACGTATTTTTTTTAAGTGCTCAATCCCCTTCTAAGGGGGTGAAAACCGCCCTTGAAGTTGGGGGTAAAAAAGTGACTTTCGATAATTTTCCTCAAAAAACATGAAAAAATCTGCAAGTTTTTTATTCCAAAATAGGTATTTCAGAAACTTACATTATATATTATTTTTTCAAGAATTTTGGTACTACCTAGGGGGTGAAACTACCCCTAGGAAGGGGTTGAAAAATCAAAAAAACTGTCTAAAAAATCCAAATTGATGCGAAAAATTCTGGAAAAAATTTATATTACTCCATAAAAAAAATAAGGTTGACGTGTTCGAGGGTTTTTCGAAACCACCCTTTCTCAGGGGGTTAACCAGCCCTAGAGACGATTCAGAAATTCGCTCAGGACATCTGATTTTTTCGACTGAAAGTTCTTTGTCCTCCTCAATTATGATCATTAACATAGATTCATACCGATATCATTGATGTTTAGGGGTGAAACATCCCCTAACGGGGGTGAACTTAGTAAAAATTGTTAAAAATTCCAAGAAAATTTCGCAATTTGGTGGAATAATTCTAGAAAAAATATATAAGATCGCGAAATTGGGATAAAGGTTTGCACGTTCAAAAATTTCATGAATCATCCGCTTTGAATGGTTTCAACCGCACTTGAATTTGGGGGTGTAAGAGCGACTCTCCATAATTTTCCCTACAAAACATGAAAAAATCGAAAGTTTTTTACTATGAAATACGTATCTTGAAAGTCAAGATTTTTATTATTTGTTCAAAAATTTTGGAAATCCCGGGATGAAACAACTCCTAGGAGGGGGTTGAAAATCAAAAAACTTGCATAAAATACCAATTTGATGCGGAAATAGTGGAAAAAATAAATATCACTCAACAATGAAAAAGAAGTTTTAGGGATTTAAGGATTTTTTAGACTGGAAGTGTTTTGCTATCCTCCAATATGATGATTACCATCGATTCTTATGACTATCAATGATGTGTGGGGGTTGTCACATACCCTATCGGGAATCTAAAATTTCATAAATTGTTAAGAATTTTAAGAAATTTCTGAAATACGGCCAATTAATTCTAGAAAATATATACGCTCACGGGATCGGGAATAAATTAAACGAGTTCAAAGATTCCATTAAGCAACCCCTTTTAATGGGTTACCCACGTCTGTATGGAATTTCCGAAATATCGAAATGCAATGCAATGAGTTTATCATTCGGAATTGATATTTTTATCATGAATATCGTTCCAGGCCTTTAAGTATGAAAATGCGAGTAAAGGAGGCAAACGTTCTGGGATTCCTAGAAAAATTTTCGAATATTTCGGAAAAATCGTATGAAAAATTTCATTCGACTGTGTATCCTATGCCCTCCATTTATGATGTCACATAAACATATTAAGAAACTATTTAATAATTTTATATTGCCAAACATTAATTTATATACATAATTTATATTTATCTTTTCACTTTCCTGTAAAATTCATCTAGTAAACACAACTTGTCAACTTAACTGTCATTATTTTCGTTATGTAGTACTAGAGTAGTAGCACGATGGGTGCGTTTTATAATGTATAATTGGTTACATAGTATATCGTACTAGTATTTTATTTAATGTTATTATTATTAGTACATTTTTATATTAAAGTTAGCTACAATCTACATTAATTATAAGTTCAAACATTCAATTCAAATCTGGCGAACAAACAAGTTGTTAAACATTAAAATTTGATATAATAAACTATTTTGGTTAATTAATAAAACAGTATAGTGTTCAAAGCAGTGCTTAAGATTTTTAATTCAAATTGTATACGTATAATTCAGCCCGTCATCAGCTTTTCTTAAACATCAGCATTTTTCACCATATCATCTATAACATCCATCTTTAACTTCCATCCATAAATTTCCACACTTCAATAATTGCATCTGGTTAAATCTCCATCAACATTACACATACAACTGTTAATAAATTAATCTGATCAATGAAATTAATACATTGAATATATTTAACTACCGTAAGTCACCAAAATGATGAAAATCGAAAAGTATGAAGTTTTGTTGTTTTCCACTGAAATATTTTTCTTTATACAAGACTGTAAACGTTTATGGACGACTGACTGGGAGATAGGGAGTGCATTACCGTTTACCGATTTACCGATTTACCGTATTTACCGTATAAAATATATTTCCAATTTATCGGTAAATTTTTATAAATTTACCGATTTTTTCGGTAAAATTATATTTATTAATAAGGCGCATTTTATTGTAAAAAATGGAGAGCATGTTTTAATCGAACGAGGGATTTATTTAAGGTATAGAGTTCCATCAGTGCTTATTTTGAAGAAAAATGTAGGTATACTGAAGATTTATGTAATGAATTTTATTTAATAAAATGAAATGTACTTATACAGGCTGTTTGGAGCGTGGACCGGACATTTTTTGGCAGATTGGTGGGGGGGGGGGGGAGGGGGGGTCATTTGGAAGCTTTTATCCCATCAAACTAATGTTCAAAGTAGCAACTGAGATATCGTAATTTTAATTATTTTTAAATTATCCAAAATGTCGCCTTTAAATTTTCATAACTTTTTGTTTGTAACGAAATGACTTTTATTGTATTCTTCAATATGATTTTATTCTAAACAAATCATTATTTAATACAAGTTATTTTAGAAAAATGACTTATGGGCTTCTAAATCCTAAAAAATGTGTAGTTTTATGAAAAACGTCACTATCTTGAACTTAGCCTTGCTTTAAAAAATTGCATACTGCCTGCATACTGCCATGTCATAGAAATCACGCATTTTGTGGTCAAAATAGTTGTTTTGTAGACAGATATTGAGGATGATAGCTTTTTGAAAAGGATTTTGTGGACAAAGGAGTCTAACTTCAATAGTGAGGGAATTGTCAATTTACATAATCTGCTTCATTGGGGCAGAAAAGACCAAAATCCACATATGAAAAAGCGATTCTTTACAAAGTAAGTTCAGCGTTAATGTTTGGGCTGGTGTTATTGGTCGAAACCTTATCGGCCCATATTATGTGTCAGAACGCCCATCCGGAAATAGTTATCTCGAATTTGTTCAGAAGGAGCTACCAGATTTGATTTTACTAGTTTTGGAAGATGTGCTGTTTGTTTTTGAAAATGATGGCTGTCCGGCACATAACCAACCAATGAACGGTAGGAGAATACTTAGATGATTTCAAGACCTCACACCCCTGGATTTCTTAGGGATTTGAAATGAAATTGATTACAAATTTATTAATAACTCAAAACATATTTCCTTAACCCCGGCACAAATAACCCTGACAAAATAATATCTAGTATTTTGACCACAAAATGAGTAATTTCTATGATATGTGAGTATACCATTGGAAAGGGCATAAACTAGAAAAAAGTTTAAAACATTGCTTAGGCAGATTACTATTGGATTACTATGGGAAAGCGTTGGTCATTTTCAAAAAATCATTGAGTCACCAGGTAAGCCTAGCAACTTGTATTTCGGATATGACATAAGTGGGTGTCTACTCTATCCGTATATTAGATTGAAATCTCATCTTTAAAACGGTGTGAAGCAGAAACTGCCCGGGTACGACTTTGAGCAGACTTATGGGTTATTGAAGCAGAAACTGCCCAAAAGGTTAATGAGGAAAATTGGTCATTTTCAAAAAATCCTTGTGTCTTACTTAGATGGCGTAAGAACTTGTAATTTACATGAGACATAGATTGAAATCTCTTCTTTACAACGGTGTGATTGGTTTTTGTCAGCATAGATTGAAATCTCTTCTTTACAACGGTGTGATTGGTTTTTGTCGGGTACGACTTTGAGCGGACTTATGGGTTGTTGAAACAGAAACTGCCCAAAAAGTCGAACTGGCTGCACAGCGAAAATCCGCAAAAATGGACTTAGCGCAAATTCGTTGATTTTATGAAAATCGGGCTCCCGGTTAAGATTTTAGCATTTTCGCTCACGCTTTTGGTGTAATCGATAATGAGGAAAATTGAGGTATAGCGACTTGTATTTCGGATATGACATAGGTGGATGTCTTCTCTATCCGTACATACCTCAAGATCTATCACGTATTTTGACCACGAAATTAGTGATTTCTATGACATGTGAGTATACCATTGAAAAAGGCATAAACTAGAAAAATTTTAAGAACAAAGCTAATTTCAAAATAACCATTAGTTTCTTTTTAAATGAATTTAGATGGTGACATTCTTACGTACTTCTATAAATTTTTTAGGATTTGAACCCCATAAGTCATTTTTCTTAAAGCAATTGTATTAAATAATGATGTATTTAAAATAAAATCAGATTGTAGAATAGAATAAAATGTATGTCGTGCCTTTACGACTACAAACAAAAAAGTTACGAAAATTTAAAGGCGGGATTTTTTAATAATTTAAAAAAAAATTATCATATCCCAGTTAACGTGCCACTTAGAACATCAATTCCATGAAATGAAAGTTTCCAAATGATCCCTCTAATCTGCCAAAAAAATTTGTCGGTCCACGCGCCATACATCCTGTATATAAACATATATTTTGTGATATAATGAATTTGTTTATTATTTTATTTTATAAAGTACATTAATTTGTTTCAAGCACTCGTTTATTAATTTTTTCTGGTTTAATATTGTTAATTGTTTCAAATTATTATTTAAATTCAATTTACCGGTAAATTTTCGATAAATTACCGACCTTATACAAAATTTACCGTTTACCGGTAAATTGAAAAATCGGTTAATTTGCACTCCCTACTGGGAGATAATACCGGGACATCGAAATAAAACCCTTCGTATTCCGGTCCAGTTATATGTTATTATTGTAGTCATAGCGATCTCAAAGTAAATATAACTTGGTGCGTTAGAAAAATCAATATAAATATAAAGGTTTATTAGTTCGTGAAAATGAAAAAGAACCGATGTCATTAAGAAAAATATATATATACAATTCTACAGATATATAAGAATATATATTTATTAATGGGGGGGGGGGGGGGGATCACCAGTCTGGTAATGACGAGTTCGTTTCCGTGTTATATCAACTATATATGATTGGAAATTCTTGAGATTTTGTATAGCTCCAATTCCTCAAATGAATTTGAGTCACGAAAATAATCACTGATATCCTCAAATATCTATAATATTGATGCAAAATGGGACGATGTTCCTAAAAGTTCGTTGGGTTATCGATATTCCAACAGGGGTAGTTAGGCCCTTTAAGGAGGTTGTAGAATGAAATTTTTGAGCTTATATATTTTCTAGAATTAATTGGCTGTATTTCAGAAATTCCTTAAAATTCTTAACAATTTATGAAATTTTAGATTCCCGATAGGGTATGTGACAACCCCACACATCATTGATAGTCATAAGAATCGATGGTAATCATCATATTGGAGGATAGCAAAACACTTCCAGTCTAAAAAATCCTTAAAGCCCTAAAACTTCTTTTTCATTGTTGAGTGATATTTATTTTTTCCACTATTTCCCGCATCAAATTGGTATTTTATGCAAATTTTTTGATTTTCAACCCCCTCCTAGGAGTTGTTTCATCCCGGGATTTCCAAAATTTTTGAACAAATAATAAAAATCTTGACTTTCCGAGATACGTATTTCATTGTAAAAAACTTTCGGATTTTTTCATGTTTTGTAGGGAAAATTATGGAGAGTCGCTCTTACACCCCCAAATTCAAGTGCGGTTGAAACCATTCAAAGCGGATGATTCATGAAATTTTTGAACGTGCAAACCTTTATCCCAATTTCGCGATCTTATATATTTTTTCTAGAATTATTCCACCAAATTGCGAAATTTTCTTGGAATTTTTAACAATTTTTACAAATTTCACCCCCGTTAGGGGATGTTTCACCCCTAAACATCAATGATATCGGTTGATCATAATTAAGGAGGACAAAGAACTTACAGTCGAAAAAATCAGATATTATGAGCGAATTTCCAGAATCGTCTCTAGGGGTGGTTAACCCTCTGAGAAAGGGTGGTTTCGAAAAACCCTCGAACACGTCAACCTTATTTTTTTTATCGAGTAATATAAATTTTTTCCAGAATTTTTCGCATCAATTTAGATTTTTTAGACAGTATTTTTGATTTTTCAACCCCTTCCTAGGGGTAGTTTCACCCCCTAGGTAGTACCAAAATTCTTGAAAAAATAATATATAATGTAAGTTTCTGAAATACCTATTTTGGAATAAAAAACTTGCAGATTTTTTCATGTTTTTTGAGGAAAATTATCGAAAGTCACTTTTTTACCCCCAACTTCAAGGGCGGTTTTCACCCCCTTAGAAGGGGATTGAGCACTTAAAAAAAATACGTGTCACTTATTTTCCACTCCTCTACAACATATTAAAGTTTCATCGAAATCGGAGCCGGACACCTGGAGATCCTTCCTTGTTAGCCATACAATTTATGTGCTATATGTCCTATACAACCTATTTGTATGTAAAATTATAATTTGCACTACAATGCTGTTTATCCATTAGTGCGCAATTATTTCTGTTTACTCCTCTTAATGAGTGATTTTACTATAAGATTATCAATTGTATTCGGTTGCCATGGATTGTTGAAGTAATTTTACATCAAATAGTTTTTAGAGTGTATATTGATTTATCTATGACTTGGTCAAGGTAAAAGAGGTCACAGATCTCCTTTACTTCCATAACAATAAATGACATGTGTTATTACCTGCGCCTACTACGGAGATACATATAGCTACCGACAATTTGGCTAGATGCGGTTTTGCGTATTCATTTTACATGTTCATGCGACAGATAGAGAGCAGAGTGCGCATGCAATAATATAAAATGCGATAGAGGTAGAGCGAGAACTCTACGGGTTCTTGATTGATATTGGTACATGAGCCATAATCAAAATAAACAGTTTTAAGTTAAAGAGCGTATTGGTTTAACAACATTTTCATTCTGTTGTATGTGAATTAAGTCTTTAAGCACTCAGGCATATGTAATGGATGCATATCTACTTAATGATTCTGAGATATTTCTTGCATCTATTTCTTTACTTTATCGATTGAGCCAATGCATAGACTTCGCTTTGGATGGTCTGTTCTACGAATAAATTAGATTTTGCGTGGGATATTGATAATCACTACGATGGTAGCGTTTTCTGAACTTGGGCATGTTCGATTGAACTGAATTATTTAAATTACTAACTATTTTTTAAGAAACTCAGTTAAAAATGACTATACTAATGTGCAACATTAGCAAATGTCAAATGAAATCACTGAAGATTTATTTTGCTCGTACAATCGTTTCTGAAGTTGTGATCAATTTGTTCTTTACCGTTGGTATATTGACATGCAGTTATAATTTCAATCAATTTGATTCATTTCGACGTTCAAATGTGATTGTAATAAGTTTTACCAGTGCCCAACGCTGCGATTGCTTCGACGATATCCAACATTTTTTAATTAATACACTGCACGACATATAAACATTTTGAGTCGAACGTATAAAACACTGAAAACATAGCTTGATATCCTACCCACCTGAAGCATAAAAATAATTATAAATGCTAAACGATTAAATTGCCATTGTCCAACACCATGCAGGGTTGGTTAAACATGATATTTTTATCGGCACCCATAGAATGCTTTGTTATTTTTTCTTATCATGAATCTGTGAACCTGTCTGACTATGATTAAGTTTTCATTCTTATAGTAATTTTCTTATTAGATTCTTTTAACTGTTTGTTAACTAATATTATGAATGTATTTTGTCCCATATTTAGATTTTTAATAAAAGGCATGAAAAGAATAGAAGATGTTTCATTTATACATCATAATCTCTTTCTGGTCATCAATGTTGTAGTAATTGCGTGACTTAAACAATAAACATAAAGTTTTGGAAGGCGACCTGTTCTTTTTATATAACAAGAAATCGGCCCCCAATAAATTCCGACCATTTATAAAAAAAGTATTAATGACCAGACCATAGACAATTCAAAAAATACTGTATTTAATTTCACTTTTTTTGTTAGGCTATTATTCTGTATCGAGACTGGTCGAAAGAAGAAAATCAAGTTCTTACATTTTTTTGATTCTCATCTTCATTATTATGTTACGATGATTATAAGATCGTCTTAATAAATTCCATCGTCTAGCGTTAACAAGTACTACAGAAAATTATTTCTTTTCGGATTAGGAATATTAACGAAAAAAACTTATGGAAAGGGAATGTTGATTAAACCACTAATGTAACACAATTTAGAGTATAATATAGTTTTGAATATAAAGGGATCGTTGGAGTATATTCGAATAAAGTGAGACAAAACGAAATGAATTAAATATGTTTTCTTCGAAAAGACCTTGGAAAGGGTTAAGGCCATTTTATTGTTTGTGTGTATTTGTTACAATATAATTTTTTCCTTTCGTCCGCAGCTTCGATGATTTATATATTTAAGAGATTAATTACCTCAGCTCTCTTGGATTAAAATGTAGTTTTACTTCTTTTTGTGGAAATAAGTAAATACATTTAGGTTGTTTCTATTTTTAAGATGCGGTTGACGATTTAAAAATACGTATGCGATGATACGCACAATTTGGAAAAGTTTTAGCTACAGCTACAAATTTAGCTCTCTTTCAGATTTAACTATTGTGTAGCCAGTAACCACTTGCCATACATACTTACCATAAAATTTGAATCTTTTTACGCGGGTGCTATTCTTAATCTGATGTACAAGTCATGAAAACAATATTGAACTTGAAAAAACTTTATAGTAAGTAAAGAGGTGTGGCAAATGGTTACTACCTTTATTGGCTTCCTGGAGCTGAAAAAATTTGACACTTATCTGGCTTATTCAGATATGAGCCTGAATCCCAATCACAACATAAGATGCAGGTTGGTACATTTTGAGTAAGAGGTGGTGTAGCTAGTAGCAGTAACCAGTTATCAGTTACTAGTTCTGGTTATCATCAGTATGTGACTCACAAAACAAATTTCTGTTGATATCAATATTTCGTTTGATTCAACTTCATTCGCCATCACTTTGTTTATACGTTTATTCTGTCTATAGCACTTTGAAGTTTATTAGTAACTTCCTCTATGGGGTCACCTACTGATATGATAGCAGTGTTATCAGAAGAATACCGCTTGTGAATAGAAGGTATAATACTAGTCATAAGGTACTCCCTTGTGGTACTCAACCTTAGATCTCTTTAATATGTGGGAATACTTATTCCTGTTTGACACGTAAGTGTCTATCTGTAATGTTCGATTCAGGAAGGTGGCATAATTGTGGTTCATTGTAGTTCGGGGAAGCTCGTTGGTTTCCTCGGATAATAAAGGGTTGAGAGGAAATAAAATACCCGGAAAAAACTGAAAGGAAACATTACCCTAGGTGGAAAGCCAGGTTTTACTCCGGAAATACCACCCTTCTTAAAGGAAGCCGGCTTCGAGGAGGATGAACTGGTAATAGAAAAAAACGCTCCCTGTATAAGACACTCCGTCTGGGAAAGAGCAGGAAAAATCATTCTTATAGAAAGTACTTTTTACACTATTTGCCGTAGGCACTTCGCGAAACACACTAACACTTAATAAACACATTTTATTGGGTCTCATACGAAACGACACAAACAGGATGTGCTAAAACAGGATTTACTAGATGTCGCATAGAAATGAGCGATAAAAAAGCACAAAATCAACAAATTACCAATTGTGTCTCCTAAACACAGCCATATAAAAGAGGAACCTAGAAAATCTGATAAAACTTATGAAAATACTGATAAAAATAAAACGGCGCCTCAAATAAAACCACCATCAGTAATTAATTGTACATAAGTTTGAAACTATCAGGATATAAGAAAATTCATGGATTCAAATCAAATGTAATATCAAAGAACATTGCTGAACACTGGAGACTTTAAAGTTAATGTTCCAGACGTTGATAATTACATAAAACTTACTCTTTCTTTTAACGGTACTCGTACAAGGACAAACAGGTTTAACCAATAAAAGTTATCCAAAAACTGCATCCATCCTACCAGCCAGAGAAATTAAAAGAAGTCTTACTTCTGAAAACTTTAAAACTTAAAGAAGTTATTCAAATTGAGAAGAAAACAGATTAAACCAATATGTCAATGTTTTATGCTAGCTTTCGATTAAGAAGAAGATATACAAAATAATTATGAAATTGGATATATCTTAAATATGAAGATGGAGTTTACAATGTAAAAGATGTCAGTTATATGAACACTACACTCATAAGTATTGCAATAGAGACCCAAGATGCGTTAGGTGTGGAGTTAAACATCTTACAAATGAATATAAAAAATCTAGAGAAAGTTCAGCAAAGTATGTGACCTATGGTGAACCAGACTAACCGCTTCGTTGCTTTCCGCGAGCTGCATTAATTCGCTTCGAGTGGATTTGCGAGTAGAAAGTCCTCCCTAATCATATGTGCTGTGTTTATAGCGACACTCTAGTTGTAGTTGGAATCCTTTTACTTGTAACTTCATGCTTTGAGTCGATTGGCACGTATTATTTCTTAATTTTTGCAGTTGTTCAGCTACTTCACATTATCTATAGTTGGCCGGATGTTGTTCAGTTTATATACCTTGCAGTTGCGTTAAGGCTAACTGGCAGGCTTTTGCGTTGTCTCTATCGGCATATTTTACGCACCTAATATCTTGCTTTCAATATCTTTGGGTGTGGTAAAAGCCTTGGCATTTCTTGCATTGAGAGATATTAATCTCGTATTCTTTTTCAGTAGATCTTAGCTTTGATGTTAAATATATTTTCCATTTTTTTCGCTATTGTTGAGTATTAGCATGAATAGCGGGAGGCTTCTTATAATGATCTTGGTTCCTTGGCTATTTTCTATTTTCACCTGATTAAGGATGTTTACAGCGTCTTCAATTTGCTGTTTTTTATCTTGTGGTCTTCTATTCTATTCTCCTTGCATGAGGTTGATAACCTTAATTTCTCAGTTTTTTGTGTCTTTGTCGGTATACCATTCTTTATCTTCGTCAATGAACTTTGTGGCTAAAGCTTTATGCACCGGGACCATTTGTATTTATCTTCCACACAATATTGTTTAATGCCACTACTCTATAGTCGTTTGTGGACATTGATTTCATTAAAACTTGGATATTCTCAAACTCTGTAATGGCGATCACATAAATTAGCGGTGGCGCCTTTGTCTTCATTGCAACCTTGTGTTGTTCTTGTTGCAGGTGTTTTTGAGGTGTATGCGCGGTTCCGTGATTTCATTAACTTTTGCTTGCGAATGCTTCCAAATTCTGACGAGAATTCTGCTCTTTGTTTTTTCCTAGGACTTTTCTGCAAGTTCTTCATCGTTAGTACAGATAATTTTGCTGTTTTCACTAAAACAAGTAAATGATCTTGTTCAGCTCCTCAGTTTCCTTCTTTAACTTAGCGATTTCATTGGTAAGTACCATTTCTTGTGTAAGTCTTCTGCGTACTTCATTATTTTCCATTTCCTACTGAGTCGTGGACTGTGTTTGCATAAGTGGTGATCTATAAAATTTTGAACTTCGTACGAACGGGCATCGCAATGGTTGGTTCACTTCAGAATCCGTTGGACCGGCCTCGTTAGAGGGTGGATTATCCAACTGAGCAGTTAGGTATATCCTGTGGCCCTATTCTGGTAATTTCCAGGGAATAGGGAAAACTTTTTGTTTTCTGACAGCTATTCCCCAGGCATTTTCCCCAATTCCCCGTTTTCCAAACGTTAACTCTGCCGATTACGCAGTAAATTTACGGGAAAATAATTTAACTATTAGCGGCCGACACGCGATCGCAATCAATCTGGTTTGCGAATTTTACTTAAAAAATAAATTTTGTTTATTAAAGTAAAAAATTGGATATTGATACTACCAGTTTTCAGTATAAATTTACAGCCACAATATTACTATAAGTATATACAATAAATTTCCATTAAATTATATTCCCATATAATTTTCCGGCCCATATATAATTCCCATATACATAGTTTTCTTCCCAAGTTTTATTCCCTATTCCCTAAACACTTTTGGGGAATAGGGAATAAAACTGCTACAAAGCATAAAATATCGAATCCCTGGGAATTACCAGAATAGGGCCACTGGAGGTAAAAAGTCCCTTTTGTTGTCAAATCATTGCTTTACGGACTTTTTGTTGAAGCACCAACCAAATCAATTAAATTGGAAGTGAGTCAGTGGAGAGAACATACAGGATACATTTAAAGATTTCATTGATTAATTAAAAATGAAATGCAATAATTTTGATTTATTTAAAAAATGATTTATGGTATTTGATTTAATATTAAAAAAAGTGAAGTACATACTTTGTTATAAAATGTTCCCAATTGAAGTTTATCCTAAATTAATCCTAAACCAACAAAAAAAAATTAATGAGAGTGATGGTTTAAAGCAGTCATTTAGGCGAATTCGGAACGCAAGAAATATTTCTTCTCATTTAAATATTTGTTTATTTATTTAATTCAGAGTTTTAAATAAAAAATAATAATGTTTACATATCGTCGGTTTCGTGTAACAGTGACACAACTCAAAATTTTTAATTTTTCAAAATTGTTTGTAAAAACGGCGTTTTTCATAAGTAAATAAAAATACATTCTGATTACTAAAGGATTTTTTTTTCTAGTCCTACATCCTCAATCGGATCTTAATTTTTATAGTTCTTATATGTATTTTGTAAATTTTCTTAGGATAGATTCCAATATCTTAAAATGTATTAATTACTTTCGCAAATTGAGTGATTTTAATTTGGAATTTTACCTAATTTGCTAGAATGAGTACATAAGAGAGTATTTTTTGATACAAAGTAATCAAAATATGAATGAAATTTGAGTTATATCTTAGAAATGAATGAAATTTGAGTTGTGGCACTATTGCACCAAACCGACGATATAATTATAGACGTTTATGAAAGTCTAAAATCAGAACAAGAAACTAACAATATAACTCTAAATTAATTTATATTAATTTAAATATGCTGAAATATTTTCCGAATCATAAAATTTTGTACGATCAGAAAACATGTCAGT
Source organism: Nephrotoma appendiculata (assembly GCA_947310385.1). Classification (NCBI taxonomy): domain Eukaryota; kingdom Metazoa; phylum Arthropoda; class Insecta; order Diptera; family Tipulidae; genus Nephrotoma; species Nephrotoma appendiculata. Next base: position 108,212,250 of record OX371225.1, read on the forward strand.
ATAATATTTTAGTCCAAATGGATATTAGACAAGTAACAACCCGATTAAAATTACTTATTCTAATGGAGCTCGCATATCTAAAACGACATTCAATTGAAGAATGGAATTTCTTAGTAAATTTAACTTTAAGAAAATTCGTATCTCAAAATGTTCACCTTTTGGCAAACTTGCCGCCAATCGAATTTACTAAGAAATTCCGTTCTTCAATTGAATGTCGTTTTAGATATACGAATTCCATTAGAATTTCAATCGGGTTGGCACAAGTGGAGTGTACATATAGTACATTTTGAGATATGAAATGTCATAAGAATCAAGATTTCTTGGAAATTCCGGGTTTCACAAGAATATCGTTTTAGGTATTTCACATCCATTAGAATTTTATTTTGGTTCGCACTTTCAAGTACTTAGTAGGAATAAAATGCATAATAACTTAACGGTTACTGTTTTCCGATAACATCCTGTTATTTAAAATCCGTGAACGATGTTTAGTTACTTCTAGCGTAATATAAGTTCTCCACATTTTGGCGGTTATTAGAGTAATGAATTTTAATCAAATTGAACCTAAATGAATATTGTCAAATTAAAATGCTTGTAAACCTAGGTTTCAGTGGTTGACACTTAGGCCATTTTTGGCCCATTGTGATACCACGCATTCACGCCACATCATTAACCCATTCACCTATTCACCTACTCACACAACTACAGTATACCACCTGCACATTGCAAGCTCCATGTCAACCTGTAGTACATTGACATGGAAGGTGGGTCGGCGCTGAATTCTGCACTCCATCAGAGGGTCTTAGTTGTGTTTATTAACATCACCGATTGAAATCGATGATGAAAATTCGATTTGCATCTAGCCTCTGATGGGATTCGAACCCAGTACCTCCCGGTCCAAGTGCCGAAGCTTTAACCACTGCACCACTTGTCCGGTTGTAAACCTAACAATGTTATAAAATCACCTAAATGTTCGCAACGTCGTTTTATTTTGAATTATAGTATAAACTTCATACGTCTCAGTAGAAGTTTGAATTTTTTCCTATTATATGTAGTAATAACCGCCATTTTTTCAATTTAGGATTAAATTAAGATAAACTTCATTGGCATTAAAATGTACGATAAAAATGTACACTATATAAATCTAGAGATTAGACATTAATTAATTATTATTTTTTATCTATCAAGGTATTTCATGGGAGATGGGCCGATTATTATTGGTTGGAGATTGAATCTTCACCTACGATAACAAAAGATACTGTTATATTTGCTTCTGTCAAGTTTGTAACTATTTACGAAAATAAACCATTATTATTGTAAGTTAAGCGCGAAATCTTTAATACTTTAATTTAACATAATTAATAAAACTCAAAACAATTATAAATTTTATTTATTATTCGGTTGGCGTAAATAAAACTTTTCGTCGTGAAATATTCACCATCATAGTTGCTGCGCGCTGTAAAACAATAATAGAAAAATGTCACAATTTTTCCAAATTTTTGTTTTTTTTTATTTCGATCCAATGCGAGAATTTGTACAATTTACACGAACTCGTGTAACTAAGTCTTTAAGTGTATCTTCTACCTTCGTATAGTCTATTTGTGCAGTAAGGATTGATGTACATCGGTTAAAGTATCAGGTTTGTAATTGGTGAGAACCGGATTTCTCTCTGTTCGTTAAGGATATTTTGGTTAAGAAATATTGATTTTCGAATTTCGTAAGATTCTAAGGTATCTAAACGTCTGCCTATGGGTTGTATATGTAATATATCTAAATTGTTCAAGCTAGCTGTGTGAAATCACAATTGCTTGAACAATTTAGACATATTACATATAGACAGACGTTTAGATACCTTAGAATCTTACGAAATTCGAAAATCAATATTTCTTAACCAAAATATCCTTAACGAACAGAGAGAAATCCGGTTCTCACAAATTACAAACCCCGCCCTTTTCTATTCTCACGTACGCAATAATTTGGCTAATACGTCGGGTAATTAAATGTACTTCAATATACCTTGAATTTTGTTACTCAGCCGATGACTAATCGCCTACCTGCGCGATCCGTAGATTAATTTTTATTGCTCGTTTTTTTGTCTCCTTCTTTTATTTATTTTTTGCTTTTTTCTGCTATATAACAAAATTTTTATTTTTTCAAATCAGTAGATACTAGATACTCCTGATGATGACTTAACAAGTCGAAATCGATCGAGTGATTTTTAAACTTTTTGAAAATATTCAAAATAATTTTGCGAAATAAAAAACAAGTGGTTAGTAAAAATGTGTTTATTAAGTATGTATAAGTGTGTTTCGCAAAGTGCCTACGGCAAATAGCGTAAAAAGTAAAATGCAATGACGTAAATGTTGCTTATCGACATCTATCTCTTAAAATTGATGCACACGGAACAATACTGTTAAAGTTAGCCGAAAGTTTCCAGCCGAAAGATAATGCAGATAGTGTCTTGAATACAGCAAAAATCAGTCATAAACTAGAATTTAGGATGAATTTAGGATCGAGTTATATCCTTCGGGTGAAGGAGAAATTATTTCAGTTTATAGGAATTTCAAAATCGATAGGAGCGACAGTATAAACAGAGTTTAACTTTCTGTTGAATCAGTCAAGACACTATCTGCATTATCTTTCGGCTGGAATCTTTCGGCTAACTTTAATAAGGTCACGGAACATGAGCTTGTAAATGACTGAAATGTACAGGGCCGCGCCTACCATATGTGCAGTGTGTGCAACGACACACGGGCGGCCGACTAAAAGCGCGGATAGTTACAAAAATATGTTAAAAAATTAAAAATATTGAGCGGCGGAAAACTTACTACATTATTTTTTGTGCGAGAAAAAAGTAAAATTAAATAAAACATCGTGGATCGCCTTACATTACCAAACATTCTACGTCTGGCAATATTTCGCGCAAAACAAAATAAAAATCTCTCCACTGACAATATCAGTAGTCACTTTTGGTGTGCGAGTTTTGGATACTAACGATACGAAAGAGCCAAAATCTTGCCATTTTTAAGTGAAAATTAGTGCGTATATATATGTTGCTAGGCTCTGTCTCTGAGACAGATCTGATCTGAGATGACTCGGACACGTTCTACATTCCCAAAATCGTACAGGCAGTCATCTCTTTTAATTAAATTTAATTTAAATATGCAGCGACGGGGTTGGCGGCGAAGTGGATGTCTGCGATGTGGTGTTGTCGATGAGGATATCGGTCTTGTGCTTGTTTGTAATGTAACATAGCTTGTCAACAATTGTAACAAATTTTGGTTTTATCCCTCTGTTCGATTTGGTACGCGGTGATATAAGTTGTACTACCCTTAGTTATTATCCGGTTTACCTTTTGAAACGTCAACGGAAATGATTACACTTATACATGCAAACAAAATTAAAGTTGTAAAAAAAAAAAAAAAAACAAAAAAATCAAATCGGCGGGAAAACGGGAAATTGCGAAAAAAAAAATAAAACGGGAATCTTAAAAGGTATAAATAAACGAAACAAACAAAATGCGGGAGGGGAGATTACAATTTTTGCTAAAGAAAAACGATATGAAAGTGAAAGTTGAATGTGAAAAAAAAACAAATTCTACTGTGATATAGTTTTAATCAATTATTTAAATTGTAAATAAATTAAAAAAAAATATAATTACTTAAGCATTGATAAACTAATGATAAATATTGATAAATAAAAATAAAAATGTTTGGTGCAAAACCCTGTGAATTATATAAATAAACGAAAAACAAAGAAAAATTTAAATTGCATGCGAATATCTATGTATGAAAAAAATAAAAATAAAAAAATTATATACATATATAAACTGTGATTAACCAGAAAAGCGCAAGCATTGATTATAAATTGTAACTAGTTAATTGTGATATAAACTAATATTTATATGTATATATATATATATTAAAGAAAATTGTTAAACGTATTGTACAGAAAATAAAAAAAAAAAAATAAAAAGTTGTGGAAATTGTTAATCAAAAAAAAAAAAATAATTTAATGTTGAGTGGGGCTTGTACAAAAATTCTACGAAAGTGAGCTAGAACTAAAATCCTTAGCAAAAAGAATAGTGTTTGATTTCCGACTACTCGGGAGATTTCACCTTGGCAAGTAGCAGAAGGGTGTATGCTAAACGTTATTCGCGGCGAACGAATTTAATATTGATTGTGATAAAATAGTGGCGGTTTATAGTGCAGTGCCTAATCCCGACCACAGAGTTTAGCTATTATTCGTATCGTTTATATTCTGATATATATAACGAGTCATATATTCATGTATCATCGGGCGATCCAAAAGTGGCGCTAAAACATTCGCCTAGTGAAGTTTGCACGGATTACTGTTTATGAATCCTGTCTCTGCGAATACACATATTACCAGTATACCTAAATCGAACGCGAGGCAACCTATGTGCCACATATTTAATTCATCCAGAGCCCTAGTGGAGAATTGACATGTCACTGGAGTCATCAGCTGCAATCAAAGAATGAGATGAAGGACACCATCATACATTCATCATTCAAAATCGGTGACGTATAATTTTTTTTAATACATGACCATTCCGTTTATATCTTTTAGGAAGTTTATAACGTTCCACATTTACAAATCGTGTATATACATATATAAATTTTTATGTTCGTTTTGCTATAGTAGTTTAAGTTCATTTTTTTTTTGTGAAGAAATTGTTTCTTTTCCATGATTGCTTTCATTCATTATTTTGATTAGAAGTTACAGTCGGTTAAATAAGAACGCATTTGGTTTGATTCGGGATTTTTTTTTTTGGTTGATTTTTGTTGGGTGTAATACGAGAACGTCATAAAGATGCTTAACTAAACGTTTTTTTTTACTGGGGTAGATGATTGCAGTCGATGTAAAGTTAGCAGGCCTTCTATAATCGATTCGGATCTTATTTTTTCTTACTTTTTTTTCTGCACACTTGAATATTATTTTTTGTAATGATGGCGACTTGCATGGGGTTTAACGGGACTCACCCATATCCGACTATAGGCTATCTTAAACATAGTGTGCGACCACGTGCAAGGTCAGTGACCGAACCATCAAGTTACAAATGGCGCCGAAACAGGGACCCGCAAAACGGTCTCATGATATATAATATATAATAAAAAGTGACATAATTTAGAAATTTTATTTTTAGGTTATTTAAACTGGTGGCCCTAATAAGGCATCCAGGTAGCTTCACTACCCAACATTGACAGTTAGAGCTTAAAAACCGCTTAGTTTACACGCGGTTGGCCTACTTTTTTTTTAAATTTTTGCCCTTCAGGTTTTTTTTTGAAGCACATTTTTTTTGTGACATGTCAGTTATAATTTTACTTTCTTCATTTTTTGTCTTGAGTGAAATTTTAATACCGGTTTATTAATTACCATTCTTCCGTTTATCTATATTTAGTTTTACGGATTGACGGTTCTTTTACTTGCTCCTCATTTTGATGGTTCATGAATTGGATTCCGTGTGGTGCAGTAAAGGAATTCCTTCTTAAAACTAAACATGGCATCTGTTTCTATTTTTTCTTTCCTCTCATCTTAAATGTTAGTTACAGTTCTAAACCAATTTTTTTTTATTTTTTTGTTTTGGAACAGTAATAATTGATTAGTAATTGACAAAGAGTTTAATGCTGGCTCGTTTGACGGTTCGGAGAGTCCGGATTCCACGGCTAACTTAAATTACTTTCCTTATTAACTAAATTATTTTTCATCCTATAGCCATATTTTTTTCATCTTATTAACTTTTTACCAAGATAAAGTTTTTTTTGTCAAAATTTTTGGAAAATATTTTTTTTGTATTTTTGTTAAACGATTATAGAAGAGCCTAACGACTCAGCAACCTATTGGTATTTTATAAATATTATCTACAGCGAGTTGTTAGCTAAATCAACATATCAGACTGTGATCATTTATACCCCATTGCTTATGAATACATACACCTACCTATCTACTATTTTAACAAATTAAATTATTATTTATTTGTATAAAGATTGGTTATTTTTTTTCATATTTTTGGTTTTGTTTACGTATGTGTTAGTGGTATTATTTCGCTACAAGTTGCACATTTTACTTTGATCGAATTTTTTTTGTTTTCGGAATCTACACAACATATCACGGGTGAAGAGTAGTATAACTCTGCCTATTTTCGTCTAAATTATTTAATTGATAAAATTTAAGTTCGGGTATCAATTTCATTTTTCAATTTTAACCATAATTATTATTCAGTTTCGCTTGGTTTTCGAAATTTTACGTGTCACGCTAAAATGGATTTTGGGTTGATCGAGAAAAGTTTAAGTCCTGAGTAACTCAGTGTTGAATATTATGTTCGCGGACTAAATCCTAAACAAGTTGGAGCAGAGAAATCTTTTATGGAAATACTGAAAAAAGAATATCAAAATCCTAGTCAAAAAGGAAAACTTTCACATGTCACCGAATCACCGGACGACGAATTCAATGCGATTAATCAAAAAATTCTGGAGATTGATGAATCTTTAGAGCGTATTGAAGAAAGCTCATCACTAAATGATAAACATAAATTGTTGATTAAGACCGTCCACTGGAGAGACCGAGCACAAAGATTAGGTAATTCCTTCACTATTACGGGAATCAACATTTTAGTCGGGTCCTTAGAACGAGTAGTTCGAGCAATAAAAAGAGACATAACTCGAACAGAAGTTAATGTTAAAGCATCCCATCAAGCTTCCAAATCAAACTCAGGGAAAAAGCCAACGGAAAAATCAGATCGCGACACAGATGATAATACAGAGGAAACGCAAAGTACCGAGACTGATCTAGAAACCACGCTTGAGAGAAGGTTTGCTCAGAAATTGGATGAAATGTCCCGAGAGTTTCAGAACAAACTATCTGAATCTTTTAACAATCAACGAAAATCGTCTGGTAAAGGAGCGAAGGGGAGGCATTCGAAAGTCAATTCATCACGCATCGAAGAATCTGATTCCGAGAGAAGTTCCTCCAGTTCTGAAACATGTCGAAGAGATACTAATTCAAGAACTCCTCGACACAATTACAGAAAGAGATCTGATCCAGCTCGATGGAAAATTTCATTCTCTGGGCGGGAAAGCAGACGAAGTGACGAGAATGTCCAAGATTTTATAATGAAAATGGAAGAGCACGCATATCAAGATGGAATTCCGAAGCAAGAATTGGTCACGTTGATGCGTAATTTCGTCATAGATAAGGCGGATAAATGGTATTATACCTTTATACGAAAAAACAAGAATGCTTCATGGAGATATCTGAAAGAATCCCTCATCGAACGGTTCAGTAGTATTGAAGGGGACAGAGAAGCTCGCAGATACATTCGAGGGCGACAGCAATATCCTAAAGAGAATTTCAATGATTTTTTGACTTAAATCGAAAGTGCTAATTATCGCTTGAAAAAACCACTGCCCTCAGATGAAATTTTGGAAATCTTATTGGATAACATGAATCCGGCTTTAAAGAACGCGATTAGCAACAAACATTTTCGATCGATAGAAAAATTAAGACGGGTTTGTGATAATTACGAGAAAATCTGGAATACCTCTGGTTTCGACCCACGCCGGCTAATCGAGTCACGCACCAGAAGACCGCCAGTAGTAGCCGAATTATCCGAACAAGGCGGAACGTTAACAGCTTATCATTCTAAAGGAAACCGTACTGATAAAAGTGAATCTGATGAAGGAGATTGCACTGAAAATATTAACTCCCGAGAAGTTAGTGCATTAGACCGGCAAACTTACGTAGTTTGCTGGAATTGTAAAGACCTTGGTCACAAATTTCAGGCTTGTAAATTGGAGAAAACTCACCAGTTTTGCGACGGTTGCGGAATGGCGGGGATAGACAAAGTAAATTGCATGAGATGCCAGAGAAAACGTATCCAGGGAAATGTACAACCGAACGCGTCACATACTGGGGTACCACGTTCGGGAAACATAACGAGCCCCAGACTTCAACTAACCCATCGACCACCAATTCAAAAATAATATTCACCGATAATTCTATACCAACTGATAATACTATTATTAACCGGCTGCGACGTATTCAAAATTATTGGAAAAAACGGAAAAGTTTTTATAATTTATGTGCTATATCCATCATTACCAATTTTTTAGAAAATGATCCTCGTCCATACGCGGAAATTGCGATTCTAGGGAAAATAAAATTTGGATTGCTCGATAGCGGTGCGAGTGTTAGCATTCTGGGGAAAAATTGCGAACAATTAATAAGTTCGTTAGGATTAAAAGTAACCAAAATGAACACCTTCATCAAAACTGCAGATGGTTCTCATAATCCTGTAATTGGGTACGTTTATCTACCTGTCACTTTCCGCAAGAAAACCGAAAGTTTAAAGTTTTGCCTAGTACCAACACTAAAATCTGAAGTTTATCTAGGCATAAATTTCTGGAAAATTTTCAATATTGCTCCAGACATAATTAGTGAAGTAATGGATGCCACTATTGAGACGAGCGTCGATACTACCAATCATCATAATCTGAGCAACAAACATAGCACAATACTAACTGAAATTATCAACAGCTTTCCTTCCTTCGAGACTAAGGGTCTGGGAAGAACTGATCTTGTTGAACATAACATAGATGTTGGTGACCACATACCTATAAAACAACGACATTATCCAGTGTCTCCCGCAATACAAGATCTGATTTTTAACGAAATAGACCGGATGCTCTCGCTTGGAGTGATAGAAGAGAGTACAAGTCCTTGGAGTTCCCCCGTAGTGTTGGTGCGCAAAGCGAATGGAAAATCACGCCTGTGTTTGGACTCGAGGAAGATAAACGCCGTAACAAAAAAGGACGCCTATCCCCTTCCAATCATTGATGGTCTTCTAGGCAGGTTACAAGAAACCAAATACATAACGAGCTTGGACCTCAAAGATGCATTCTGGCAGATACCTCTATCCTTGAGCGCGAAAGAGATAACGGCTTTTACAGTTCCAGGCCGTCCTCTCTATCAGTTCTGTGTCATGCCGTTTGGGTTGTGTAATGCACCCCAAACCATGTGCAGGCTGATGGATCGAGTGATACCACACCAGTTACGAGATCGTGTATTCGTCTATTTAGACGATTTACTGATAATCTCGGCTGGTATCGACGATCACCTGGAAATATTAAAAACTGTATCCGATTTATTGTCCAAAGCAGGGTTGACAATAAATATCGAGAAAAGCCGTTTCGTGCTCAGGGAAACGAGGTATCTGGGGTTTTTGATCGGTGAACATGGATTGAGAACAGATCCAACAAAGGTGGAATCCATAACTAATTTTCCAGCACCTAAATCCGTAAAGCAGACACGTCGCCTATTAGGAATGGCCGGTTGGTATCGTCGTTTCATTTGCAATTATTCTGAGGTGACCGCTCCAATTACAAACTTACTTAAAAAGGGAGTGAAATTTAAGTGGACAGATGAAGCAGAAGCGGCATTCACACGATTAAAAATGTTGTTATCTACCGCGCCAGTCTTGCACAACCCCGACTTTACACAAAGTTTTTTTATTCGGTGTGATGCAAGCACCCAGGGCATAGGAGGCGTGTTATTCCAAAAGGATGGTGAAGGGAACGAAAAACCAATCGCGTTCATTTCACAAAAATTAAACGCAGCACAACGCAACTACACGGTGACGGAACTCGAATGTCTAGCAGCCATTGTTAGTATAAAAAAATTCAGACCTTATATTGAAGGTTATAGGTTTACGCTGATTACGGATCACGCTAGCTTGCAATGGCTAATGTCTCAAAAGGAGCTAAGTGGGCGCTTGGCGAGGTGGAGCCTAAAGTTGCAAGGGTTTGATTTTAGTATAGTTCACCAAAAAGGACGCGAAAATATTGTGCCTGATGCATTATCCAGAATACACTGCGACACGCTTGCTGAACTAGAACACGATTTAAAATTACACGGGGCTGGAACCGAATTTACTGATACACGTAACCAATCTTTTCTTGACCTTCGCTCCAAGATAGAACATGATCCTCAATTGTACCCGAATTTTAGAGTGCTGAGTGGCAAAATATTTATTAGAATTGAACCAAAATCCACCAGTCAATTGACGGATATTCCATGCTGGAAGATATGGGTGCCGAGCGAATTTCGTAACCATCTGATCAAGGAGGAACATGACGTACCGAGCGGTTCACATGGAGGTATATTTAAGACGCTGGATCGCCTAAGACGACTCTATTATTGGCCTAAAATGAATTTCCACTTACACCAGTACATTAATAATTGTGTCATATGCAAGCAATCCAAATCGTCAAATCAATGTTTACGGCCACCACTAGGGAAACATACAGTATCTGAAAGACCTTGGCAGAAGATCTTTGTAGATTTGTTGGGGCCGTATCCGAGAACATCAAGCGGAAAAACAACAATCCTAATAGTCATGGATCATCTTACAAAATTCGTATATTTAAAAACACTAACAAAAGCTACCGCCAGTAAGATAGTTGAATTCCTTAGAGATGAACTGTTTCCATTATTTAGTGTACCTGAAATTATCCACAGCGACAACGGTGTTCAGTTTATTGGAAAGGAGTTTGCAGCTCTATTAAAAGATTTCGGAATCCAACATATAAAGACAGCGTATTATTCACCCCAAAGCAATGCCTCTGAAAGGGTAAACCGATCGATTGTAGCAGCGTTAAGGGCTTATGTGAGTGAGAAGCATGCACTTTGGGACAAATTTTTGCCAGAAGTAGGAAGTGCTCTTAGAAATGCCATTCACCAATCCACGAATTATTCGCCTCATTTCCTGGTATTTGGCTATCACAAAATATTACATGCCAAGGATTACAAGATGCTTCGTGAAGTGGATCTAGTAGGCGAAAACTATTTAAACTGGATGAAGACACCGGATCGATTAGCAATAGTCCATGAAGAGGTGAAAAACAATTTGACCAAAGCTTATCATAAATACGCAAGCCATTACAATTTACGAACAAGACAACGAGCTTCCCTAATCGTAGGACAACAGGTATACGTCAAACAGCATCCGATGAGTGATGCTGCGAATAAATTTACTGCCAAATTCGCTTATCCGTATTTAAAAGCTTTCGTTAAAGAAAAGCGCGGCGATCTATATTATGTTCTTGTGGATCAAAATAATAAAGATATCGGCACATTCCACCTAATGGATATAAAAACTTGAGCTTGCTCTGTGACAAGAACTTCAATGATTTAAATTCATAATTTCCTTTCAGCTTCAAAATCATTCCTTTAGCTAGTACTGAGTTCGAACCTGCCCTGTAACAAATTTTGGTTTTATCCCTCTGTTCGATTTGGTACGCGGTGATATAAGTTGTACTACCCTTAGTTATTATCCGGTTTACCTTTTGAAACGTCAACGGAAATGATTACACTTATACATGCAAACAAAATTAAAGTTGTAAAAAAAAAAAAAAAACAAAAAAATCAAATCGGCGGGAAAACGGGAAATTGCGAAAAAAAAATAAAACGGGAATCTTAAAAGGTATAAATAAACGAAACAAACAAAATGCGGGAGGGGATTACAATTTTTGGCTAAAGAAAGAAAACCGATATGAAAGTGAAAGTTGAATGTGAAAAAAAAACAAAATCTACTGTGATATAGTTTTAATCAATTATTTAAATTGTAAATAAATTAAAAAACTATAATTACTTAAGCAATGATATTCTAATGATAAATATTGATAAATAAAAATAAAAAAGTTTGGTGCAAAACCCTGTGAATTAGATAAATAAACGAAAAACAAAGAAAAATTTAAATTGCATGCGAATATCTATGTATAAAAAAATAAAAAAATTTATATATATAAACTGTGATTAACCAGAAAAGCGCAAGATTGATTATAAATTGTAACTAGTTAATTGTGATATAAACTAATATTTATATGTATATATATATATAATAAAGAAAATTGTTAAACGTATTGTACAGAAAATAAAAAAAAAAAAAATAAAAAGTTGTGGAAATTGTTAATCAAAAAAAAAAAATAATTTAATGTTGAGTGGGGCTTGTACAAAAATTCTACGAAAGTGAGCTAGAACTAAAATCCTTAGCAAAAAGAATAGTGTTTGATTTCCGACTACTCGGGAGATTTCACCTTGGCAAGTAGCAGAAGGGTGTATGCTAAACGTTATTCGCGGCGAACGAATTTAATATTGATTGTGATAAAATAGTGGCGGTTTATAGTGCAGTGCCTAATCCCGACCACAGAGTTTAGCTATTATTCGTATCGTTTATATTCTGATATATATAACGAGTCATATATTCATGTATCATCGGGCGATCCAAAAGTGGCGCTAAAACATTCGCCTAGTGAAGTTTGCACGGATTACTGTTTATGAATCCTGTCTCTGCGAATACACATATTACCAGTATACCTAAATCGAACGCGAGGCAACCTATGTGCCACATATTTAATTCATCCAGAGCCCTAGTGGAGAATTGACATGTCACTGGAGTCATCAGCTGCAATCAAAGAATGAGATGAAGGACACCATCATACATTCATCATTCAAAATCGGTGACGTATAATTTTTTTTAATACATGACCATTCCGTTTATATCTTTTAGGAAGTTTATAACGTTCCACATTTACAAATCGTGTATATACATATATAAATTTTTATGTTCGTTTTGCTATAGTAGTTTAAGTTCATTTTTTTTTGTGAAGAAATTGTTTCTTTTCCATGATTGCTTTCATTCATTATTTTGATTAGAAGTTACAGTCGGTTAAATAAGAACGCATTTGGTTTGATTCGGGATTTTTTTTTTTGGTTGATTTTTGTTGGGTGTAATACGAGAACGTCATAAAGATGCTTAACTAAACGTTTTTTTTTACTGGGGTAGATGATTGCAGTCGATGTAAAGTTAGCAGGCCTTCTATAATCGATTCGGATCTTATTTTTTCTTACTTTTTTTTCTGCACACTTGAATATTATTTTTTGTAATGATGGCGACTTGCATGGGGTTTAACGGGACTCACCCATATCCGACTATAGGCTATCTTAAACATAGTGTGCGACCACGTGCAAGGTCAGTGACCGAACCATCAAGTTACACAATGTGGTTGTGTCGGCGGCGATTTGGTTGCCTCTGAAAATTGGTTTGCGGCGATCGAGTTATGTATTCTAATTGGGCTTGCCGGCCATAATTCTGCTTGTGAATGTGGTTGTCAGCAAAGTACCTTGACGGCGTTCTGATACAGACCGTAGTTTGGAGCTATTCAACCCTAATAAAAAGGATTTTTTGAGTTGTTATGTGACAATGAATGAAACATGGATGCACTACTACACTTCGAAATCCAATCGTCAATCAGCTGAGTGCACAGCAGCCGGCGAAGGGCGTCCGAAGCGACCAAAACATTGTTTTTTAATTTTATTATTGTTGATTACTTTTTAAATTTATACTAAGCGATATCTTTTAACTGGTTTAGTAATTGCGAAAAGCTTTATCAAATTACAATATTTTTATTTAGTGAAGCTCTGTTTTGTTTATACTACAGGATGAAACAATATAGGCTGCGAATTAGTTGCGATGAAAAATCAAATTTTTAGCAAGTAACGAAAAAACAGTTTTCGAAGTTTGTCATCAACAATGTTGAAATAGAACCCAAAACACAATAATCCTCATATTACATTGCTACTCCAAAAGCCTTTTTTAACGAACGTTTGTTTTGGAAAAATAATGCTGAACTTTTTTATGGAACACTCTATACTAATTTCTAATTTCTGTACATACAGATACACATAAACAAATTCTTGGTTCTACAAAAAAAAAAAAAAAATTGTGTTAGACTAATTTAAATGTTTTTGCGTTAACTCAACATAATATGACTCAATATTAAAATATGCTTTTCCTGAATATTGAATTAACCATTCACATTGAAAATTCAAACAAAGAATTTATACAAAAAAGCTTCTAAAAAAAATACTAAAATACACTGGTTGGTATGAAAACGTACAAAAAGCTTCCCCTCTATGGAAAGCACATGGAAAAAAATGGCGGAATCTTACGGCTCTTATATTTAGGAGGCTCTGGTAATATTCTATCTTAATCGCATATTTTTGGATTTTAGAATATTTTTTTTTCTATTGTTCAATTTGTTGTTCAACACAAGTATTATTATTGAACGGTATACCTCTGTATTTTGTTTGTTTAATACCGTATCTTTTAGGGGCTAGTTTGATTTTCCTCAATTTATGAATGACAATTTATGAAAATTATATTTCTATGATAAGCACAAATTTTGTCAGTTTAGCCGTCTTTGAAAAGTCTTAGAATTAGGCTTAAAATATTTTTGGTTTTTCAGGTTTTATTTGTTTCGTCTTTCAGACGAAATTTGTAATTTTCATTTTCCGTGTTTTCCTGTGGCCTTTACCCCAAAAGTGTATTCTGGCTTTTGGCGAAAGTTTTTTTTGAAAACAATTATTCCCCATTATAGCAGTTTTGACGTTTATTATTCCATATCTCTTTTAGGAAAGAATTAACTGCGAATAGAATTTAACGGAAATTTATTGTATTTACTTATAGCAATATTATGACTGTAACTTTATACTGAAAACTGGTAATATCAATATCCAATTTTTTTACTTTAATAAACAAAATTTATTTTTTAAGTAAAATTCGATCAAAATATCAATAAAAACTAAGTAAACGTAGTAAACTATTTTTAGACATTATTGTTTTCTTGTTTTATGCGCGATCACGTGTTGACTGCGAATAATTAAATTATTTACCCCCAAATTTATTCCTCAATCGCCAGAATTCACTTTTGGAGCCGGGGAATTGGGAAAAATGTCTGGGGAGTAGCTGCTACAAAAAGAAATTATTCCCTATTTCCGGGGAATCACCACAATAGGGCCATTGGACTAGAACTAATTTTTTCCTGTGAACACTAATTAGCATAAGTTCAGCTTAATCGGTATGCAAAGTTTCATTTTGAAATTCTAAAGTTTCCCTGCTGCAGTTACCCACACGTTAATATACAGGACCCTATCGTAATGACTGCAGAAGCAAACTTCTGAAAATGGTGGTTGCGGTTAAGTCAACCTTGGATGATGTTAAAGTTTTTCAAAATTATTTTATTTTGGCGTTCGAAAAATTTTAAGATAAAGTCGGCATAATATTCTAAATCGTTCATGGTATAATTACTAAGTATAGTACGTTTCAACAAATAGGGTTGAATTCAATAGCAACGCTGTTTATTATTTATTAATTTTATTAAGAAAAAAAACGGCCTAATGCATTTTTAATCTTATAACTATATTTTTAATTAAATTTAAGAATGCTGTTACTCGTTCATTGTAATGCTATCAATCCGTCTAGAAGACTTATGAGTTTTAGCATTGAAATTGTGCGTTATCAATTTTTAAATGGTATTGTCTTCACTCATTATACCGGGTTTTCTATTTGGGACTTCACAACTTTTAACTTTCACTTTGAACGCACCCTTAAACAGATAACTAAATAGTCAGTGTTAAAACATTCGGTAAAGACAACATCATCCCAGTAAACCAGAAATTCATAGTTTAGTGAAAAAATTTGAGTCTTAATATTTGCTGCTGGATGTTCCCGTGTCAATGAGATAATGGGTTTGTCGAAGTGCCGAGAATATTGCTGCCGTTCAAGCGTCCGTCCCAAACGAACCAAAACAGTCGATTCCTTGGCGTTCTCAAGAATTAGGCATCGCTTAGACCTTTGGTGAATGTGAATTTGGCGAAAGGATCTTGGTTTGCACCTTTATAAGATCAAGTTTAACACAAGAACTAAAGCCACTCGATCATATGAAGCGAGGTACGTTCTGGGGCTCTGGAAATGTTGGAAGAAGATGACAAATTTCATCGTAAAATCACCTTCAGTGATGAAGTGCATTTTTGGCTAAGTATGGCTTCATCAACAAACAGAATATGCATTATTGGTCTGGTGAAAACCCTCATGTGCTTCAAGAAACACCACTCCGTCCACGAAAAATAACTGTATGGTGTGGTTTTCATGCTGGTTGTATGATTGGACGGTTTTTTTTCGTTGATGAAAATGACTGTCACATTACAATCAATGGAGATCGCTGCAGAGATATGTGGCAACTTTATTTCTTTGGTCAATTGCATGAGCTAAACCAAGCGACCATCACTGGAAATAAAACTCTACTGCCACTACTTCATTTATCAACGACTCGGTTTTAATACTTCGTATTAATCAGCTCTTCGTTTATATATATTGAAGCTAACAGGCGATTTCATGTTACCATACAAAAACGAATACATCTTCATCAAACCGCACAAACTTTGACTATAGTAGAAGATTAGAATAGCTCGTTTCCAGTATCTGATTCTCATCTAGAACCAAACACTTCATAATAACCAGAGTAAAAATAAAACTTCTTCTTAAACTTCCAAAAAATCCGATCTTCATTGCCATGCCACTTCTGGTTAGTTAATTAAGTAGTAAACAGCTGAAAAGTTGTATACGCAACAAAGATTCCTGAATTATATAATTATTTTTACTTATTTCTTGATTTAGAACGGGCTCTTATCAACGGAACAAAATCCCAAATAGCAAATCAGATTACCAACACTGTACAAACATACCTAACCTTTACAAAATAAATGTTCCTAATTTAAGAGACTCGGGGGATATACCAATTACACTCAGAAGGTTCAAAATGTTCATATATTCCGTTTTCTTCTTTTATAGATGCTTCCAATTCCAGTAGGCAGATTAGCCCATATTGATCTGAGATCCCTAAAAAATGGCATAGTCAACCTTGTTTGTTGTATATGGCAGAACAGGTGAACAAGCAGACTCAGCGACACTCATAAACGCTGATTGAACCATGTTAGCGAACTACGCAACTTAACCGTGTGGTGAAACTGTTTAGGAATGACAAAGGTCGAGTTTTCATGATCACTAATACTTATTTGCTATTATTTTTTAGAATAAAGTAAATTCAGGTCTTCGTTGTAACTTAACTGGAATCAACAGTCCAGTCAAATAAAATGGGATTAAACATTTCGATTTGAACCAAGAAACAATATGACCGGACAAGTGGTACAGTGGTAAGTTTCACCACTTGCCCGGGGGGGGGGGGGGGAGGTGTGTTCGAATCCCATCAGAGGCTAGATGCAAATCGAATTTTCATCACGTAAATACACACAACTAAGACCCTCTGATGGAGTGCAGAATTCAGCGCCGACCCACCGTGCCATGTCAATGACATGGACCTTGCAACGTGCAGGTGGTGTACTGTAGTTGTGTGAGTAGGTGAATAGGTGAATGGGTTAATGATGTGGCGTGAATGAGTGGTATCACAATGGACCAAAATTGTACTAAGTGTCAACCACTGAAACCTAACCTAAAGAACAATCTGATCGTTAAAAGACGACCACATTGTTCCATAGTTCCGCCAAACATGTTTCAAAAAACTGTCGCGTTTTTAAATAATTTAAGGTTCTTTAAATCAAATCAAGTTCTTCATATTGACAAGGAATTAGCCGCCAAGGCCGTTGGGAATGCTGATTGTTTTACAGAATATTAAAAACTACAGAATTAACTTTGTGCAATAAAAGGATTCGCCAATTTTTATTAGAAGGATCGTGTTACGTAAAAAATATTGGCAAAAAACTGTACAAAATAAGCGCACAATTTTATCAAGCGATTTGCAGAAGCTAAAATTTTGTAATTTATTAAGAAGAAGAAAGCAAAATCATTTTAACTAAACTATAAGTCAATAAACTTTACTAATTTCACCACTTTTGTTTCTAATAATCTTAGAAGCAATTTTATTTCTTATCAATATGAAAAAGAAAATAAAACAAATATTTTCTGTTTCTTTCATAAGACTGTAAAAGATCTACAAAACTAAAAACTCTCTCTTAGCATAATTTCAATTAAATTTATCGAGTTAATTTCTTTTTCGCACAATACTAACAACAACAATAACAGCAGTAATAGTAGCAACAAAAACACCTAACAATATTTTTTTAATGAAACTATGCTGATCATGATCGCACATAAAATGAATGATGATCATCATCAAAACCAATGATGATGATGATCGCGATAGTAAAAAAAAAAAAAAAAAAAAAAAACTCGATCGTTTCTTGACATCCATTGTTGTTGCTTCTGCTATTTTACGAGTAAATATACGGTCATTGGCACACATTTCGAATTTCGTAATAGAAAACGCAACAGTACATCGATCTCTCAGAGTATTGCTTGTGCGCTTTTTGTTTTATGTCTTGTTTGCTTGTTGGTTTCGCTTGTTTTGTTTCGTTCAATTGTAAAATTGAAATTATTTTTGTTCATTTTCCAAACTGGCACATTTTCTTCATAGGTATCTCTATCTATAGACGAGTAGTAGCGGTTGAATATTTTTTTTACATACGAATGAAGTAGAAGAAATTTGTTACAATTTTATGGTAGTTTAAACACTTTTAATTTATAATTAGAATTTCTAATTAAATGTTGTCTGGGTGAACTTTTGACCTCATTTTTACAGAACTCTTTGGAATTAAACCTACTCTATGGTACAGTTTATGCGGAAATAATTTTATCATTATTTGACGAGACTGATCAGAATCAGTTGATCACACGTGCAATGTGGTTCACGTGTCCCATTTGATATATGTAGGTTTAATTATAAAAATAACTAAAAAATTAAGTTCAATGTCATTTCTATCGAAGTACTGGTACGGAAATTATGAGATAAGCAAGCATGCTTCAAAATTTCTATATAGTACACATATTATAATATTCTGTTGTTGGCATAACTGTTTAAGATCGTGCACTTTTAATTTTCCTTACTGCGTTATTAATCACGATCGTGGTAGATTTCAGTGTGGGACATGTGACGTATTCTGGTTTAATAATTAAAATTTTAAAGCTTACTATTTTGTATTATGCGCAGTGAAATGATTTTAAGGCGTTTTATATACATGATCTGACTGCTGACATCATATTTAAACAACATTGACATTGAAACTAAATTTTTTGATTACATCGTGTTTTTTTATATTATAGCTCCAAAACTTGATGATGATCAGTAATTTGGTAAATGAGACAATAGTTTCAAATATAAAAATTTATAGTAAGTTTATTAATAAAAGTTCAATAACTTTAGCTTGTTAAATAATTCTTTATTCCCCCATTATTATAATGTTGGCTGAACAATTTAGATTAAGTCTGGTATTCGGATTGGTCGCTGCCATATCTATATTTAATAACGGCAAGCAGTATTAATTTCTTAATGTACATATCATCAATTCTGCATTTGAGTCTGTAGTAAGTAAGTGTTTATCTTGGTGTTGCGTTGGGCATCAACCCTAATACAAAGGAAATCCTCCACTTTCGATGGCTGGCCCTTCAGGAAGAGGGAAACGGGTAACTATTTCCTTAATCATATCAATCAGTCCTAAGATATGTTGTGGGATAAATATGTACGCTTGATCCAGTAAATCAGAAAATACTAATCTATTTCTCTTTTAAGAACAACATCAAAATACAATAGAAAAATGCACTGCCGCACGACAGTTATAATCATTCTCAACTGCTTCGTAATGAACTAAGTTAAGCAAAAAATGTGTTAGAGGAATCCAACAAGGTAAATAAGCAATTACCTAAATAACACAATTGCATGGATATAGTGGCTTGAATATTAAATTAAAGCTTTTATGCTGATAACTGATTTCACCCCCTGAGTCAGACAAAACCAACATAAGCCCAAAACAGAGGTGGACTCTATTTTCAAAAATGACTCAAGGATTTTGGAAATATGGTCTAAGGATTACTTGAACAGTCTACAACAAAGGTACAAATGGAAAGAACCAAAAGCAAACTACAGGATTGGTCAGCTAGTTCTAATAAAGGATGAACAACTTCCACCAACAAAATGGGCAATGGGAAGGATAACAGATACTCATCGAGGGTCAGATGGTCTAACCAGAGTGGTATCAATAAAGGGTCCAAAAACACCATCTTCAAGAGACCGATTACAAAGATAAGTCTCCTTCCAACTGAGGATAATCAAGATCTAACAAGCAAATCAGATGAAGATGTAACAGCAGACGACAACAAGGTAGACAGGTCTTGAGTTGCCAGGGTTACCAAGAAGATCTATGCACCAGTTTTTACAATTCGAGCGCACTACCATACAATATCACAACGTTCGAAAATCAACCAGGTATCTATTTTAAATCCATTGCAGAGCTCAAACTTACAAACAACGATTGGAATATAATAGTGTATTATAATCTAACTAACTATTATGCAGAACTGGCTGCCTATAAGCGTTAATCCATAGACAGACTAGCTAAATATTGTTCATATCCTGACGACAACTTCACAAACTCGAGTATTGCTAAAAGATCAAGAGAAAATACGTGTGGACTAATAGAACCATCGTTTGAGCAATCTTTACAAGAAATGGAGCACAAGGATGAATTGCTTCACCCACCATAAGGTGAGTTTTGGAAGAAGCAAACGTGGACTTTTTAACTTAGGAGAGAATATAGCCAACGAGTTATTTGGGGTGCTAGATGACAGGGCAGCGGTACGTTATGAGGAAGAAATAGAAAAACTAACCAAATATATAAGCCCATACCGCTGCCTACCCCCAACAGTCCATCTATATTTATACGGCCACAAATGGAACTTCTTGTGACAGATTTGCATCGGCAAACATATTCTTCAATGACAACTTCTGAATGGCTACCTGAATTAAGAAAAGTTTAATTAAGAAAGGTGAATTAAAAAAAGTGGTATTTGTATGAAAAAATTCCACTTATTTTAATTCGTATTTTAAACAAATTTCCTGAATTTAAAAAAGTAATTACAACAAAAAAAACTCAATGCAAAATGAATTAAAAAATGCACATCTTATTTCATTTTTTAGAAAATTTATCCTAATTCATTTTCAAATTGATTTAAAATACATTTATTTTATTTCATGTTTTGCCCACTTTTCTTAATTCATTTTCAAAATGAATGGAAGATTATTAGGCTAAAGTTTACTTTACGTATATATCTATAAAATCAGGTACGGAGTATACATTTTTAAAATTTTTAAGTGCAGGATTGTTTATTAATAGTTATTAGAAGGAAAAGCTAAATTTTTCCGGATTTTTTTTTTGATTTTCCGGAAATTTTTTATTTTTTTTTTTATTTTCAATATTTTTGTTTTGTTTTATTAATTTCTATTAATAATAATTGCTTCGTCAGGTTCCCTAAATTAAGAAAAGTTGAAATAAGAAAAGTAAATTAAAAAAGTGGTACTTGTATGAACGGTGATTTTTTTTCACTGTTTTCAAGTATCACCGTGTAAAAAAAGGTTTGGGTGTATTTTATTTCACTTTATAAACATAAATTTACATTTGTTTTTGTTTACATTTGCACGCTAAATTTAATGTTTTTAAGAAAATCTTCCTTCTTACAGTTTTTTGTTGTATTGTGAGAAAGATAAAACACATGCATTTCATAAATTTCATTTATGAATTATTATTTGTGTGTTAATTGTGAATTAAAATATGCATTTTTTAATTCATTTAGAAATTTGCGTTTTTATACATTTTATTAATGAAAGGATTAGTTGAAATTTTTTAATGGCTTTAATTTTCATATTACAGTAAAAGCCCGATTATTCGGTATTCAATTAATCGGAACACTCATTTAACCGGAGTTTTCAGTTTTAGATTTTTTTTTGCTTTTTTCTCTTTAATATGCATTATTTAATTCATTTTAAAATTAGCAATTGTTTTTTGCACATTTTCATTTATGAAAGCGTTAACAGAACATTTTAAATGGCTTTAATTTTCATACTACAGTAGAATCCCGATTATCCGGCATCCAATTAACCGGAACACTCAGTTAATCTGAATTTAAATTTTTAGGAATTCGTTTGCTTTTTTCTCTTTCATATGCATTTTTTAATTAATTTTCAAATTAGCAATTGTTTTTTGCACATTTTCATTAATGAAAGCAGTATTTGATTATCCGGCATCCAATTAACCGGAACAATCAGTTAACCGGATTTTTAATTTTTAGGAATTTTTTTGCAAGGGATAATTCTCTTTCACAAACGAAATTATTTTTGCTATTATTCGGGAATTCACAGAAAATATACTTTAGTGAAAGCTCTGTTATCCGGAATACTTGGGGATGAGAGTATTCCGGATAATTTGATGTTGCATTAAAACTAGAAATTTTACAAAAATTTCGCTTGGTTTCATTATTTTTTAGGATTCTCGTTTATTTATTTTCAAATTATGTACCAGAAAATATTCTTTCATACATGAGTTCATTGAATTTATTTCAAATAATAAATACATACATATATGTATACGAGTAAGTCCATAAGTACCAAAAATTTTATAATATATTCAATATTTTACTAACCTAACTATAATACAACTTTAGACATTCAATTCAAATAGAATAATGCATAAAACAGTAATGGGAATTATATTTTCTGTAAATCCTCGAATAATAAAAAATAATAATTTCCCTTGTGAAAGAGAAATACAAAAAAAATTCCTTAAAATTAAAATTTCGGTTAACTGAGTGTTCCCGTTAATTGGATGCCGGATAATCAGTCTTTCACTGTAATATTTGATTTTGATTGAGAGAGATGTACGGCCAAGCCATTAGACAAGTAATCCCGGATATGGCTGGGTCCCACCGTACACCTTTATTACACATAACAAAATCGAGGGATAGGAAAGGTTAAAATAGTAATGAGAGACCCAACCCGGTTACAGACACCTAAGTAGTCGATAGTTAGTAGCACAATGACGACACAATTCTAACTACGAAATAATTATAAATAATGTAACTAGAAAACTACCGGTCATCTGAAAATTAAAAGTTGTTATTTAATTGCACCCACATCTGCAAACTTATCTTCTTGAATTTTCATTAATATACCTATTTTTAATAAAATCTAAGAGAAAGATCTAAAATAATAAAAAATTAAAATTAATAATTATTACCACCCACTATTAAATACCACTCACTGGAT
The DNA here is from genome assembly GCA_947310385.1 of Nephrotoma appendiculata. Lineage (NCBI taxonomy): Eukaryota > Metazoa > Arthropoda > Insecta > Diptera > Tipulidae > Nephrotoma > Nephrotoma appendiculata. Next base: position 108,235,271 of record OX371225.1, read on the forward strand.
ACAATACTAATAATTAAATCTTATTAAAACGAAAGGAGCCGGGCCACTGGAAAAACAGAGGTCTCTAAACTACAAAATTGTACATTAAAAGTTTTTGACTGCTTCTGAAACCTGAATCTAATTTTTAATCAAAACTGCATATCTATCGTGTAGCTAATTCTGAATGGTTAACAAGATTGGATCAATAACCATTAACCTTATTTGTAATGTTAATAAATAATAAGAAATTAAATGTGACATGTGTCGGTGATTTAATTTTTAACAGGAACGGTAGGGCGATTGAAGTTAAAAGCGTGATTTAATTCTGTATAGTTCACTTTAAATATTTTCACTCAGATATTTCCGGAATCTATACATAACAATCGAGTAAATAAATAAACCAACTTTCTATCATACAATAACATATTATACACTTAATTCTAAATTTAATTTAATTTAATATCTAGCATTAATATAATAGTGGTCGTTTGCTACAACCCAACATCAACCTGTGGCCCTATTCTGTCTTTCCCTGAGAATAGGGAATTGGGAAAAATATTTTCATAGCATTTTTGTCTAAATTGTATTTTTCTGGCCTAGTGAGGCAACATGTTTGGTGTTAATATTTTTGAAACAAAGTGAAATGGGAAAATATTTTTCCCAATAAAAATTTTGTGGAACAAAAGTTTCCCAATTCACTTTGTTTTGAAAATTTTTGCACTAAACTTATTCCTTCAGTAGGCCAGAAAAATACAATTTAGACAAAAATGCTATGAAAATATTTTTCCCAATTCCCTATTCCCAGGGAAAGACAGAATAGGGCCACTGGAGGAGATTTGTAGATATAGTACACAACCTGGAATACTAATAATTTAATTATTCAACATTCATATTAGATAATAGAGATTAAGAATAAGATTAAATTAGCTGACTTCCATTTTATTTGTATAATAATGATTATTATAAATATTGTATTTGAACTGTATTGTGATTAATCTAAACTATAATTATTTTAAAATTTCATTAGTATTAACAATGATTAAATATTATTCTAAACCAAGGTAAATAGCCTTATTTGTTATGAGGCTTAAAAGACTCAGCTTCCACTTCCATCTATATCTGAACCTCCAGATGCTTTTGTTATATAAAATTATAGTTAATGAGTTAAATAATAGATGACTCTTTTTAATTAGTGGACATTTTTCATCAATTTACCGTAATTATCTTACTCTAAAGTTCTAATTCCGCTCAGCTAAATTGACGATAAACTTTAACAAAAACATCCACAACATTTAGCAATAATTAACAACTATACCATATTCCCGCCGCCACTATGTAAATTGATCACACATATTGCATCACTCGTTAACCCCTCCCCCCCTCAGTTCTCCACATTATAGAGTAGAAGTGTACCCCCTGCCAAATCGCTAAAAATACAAGAAATAGAGATGCCCATCGCAATCTCATCATCACCCAAGCAAGATTCACATAACAAGCCGACGAAACTGAACAAATTCACATAGAACGTTAAAACTACCAAAAAAAAAGAAACATTTTCAAAATCATAAGTCCCTGTTCCTGGCAAGTAAAACATTCATATGCAAACAAAATGCTACATGCAAGGTTATGAACATCACCAATACCATGCGAAACAAAATAAAACATTACCATCATGAATCGAAAAACAATTAACATTATACAGACAAGATACAATAGCGTTCGCAGTCGAAAAGCATGCGTTAATTTTCCATTGAGCCATGCTACACACGGTTTCGTAAGACCGGCTTCACCTTCCTTTCTTTCCCCTTTTACCCACAAAATCCGTTTTTACTGCGAGATTAAATTTTAAAAATTAGAAACCAATAACAAAATCCATTACGACTTAATTTGAAACCAGAAGCTGAAATCGTGTGTAGCTTGGTTGATTAAAACAACAAAAAAATCCAGCTCACGGAATTACACACTCGTATTGTAAAACGTCTGCACACACAAGCACAAAACGTAAATTTCCTTCGCACACCCATACATAGGACACAGCTAAACGCATATACGTATAACATGCTATATCAGAACCAAACACAATTACATTCTATAGAATATAATTGCGATCGGCTTCGAGTTATATATCGCAAAACCACATTTTCGGTGGTTATTGAAATGCATTTCCCGCGCGCCAAACACCTCCAATACATACTAATATTCATGTAAAATATAATATATGACTACGAGTAAATAAGTATACAAAACGAAAGATAGTATTTAAAATTACCAAAAGCAGAAAACAAACGAAAAATTCTCGTCGATCACCAAACATGCATACTCTCTTCCAAAAAGAACAACAAAAATTGTTAGCTAAGTAGTCTACCAAAAAAAGCAGAATTGAAAATACCCTTTCTCGCGCAAACTATATTCGGTCGGATAACAACCCATAACATGAGAATAATTCTACTCTACACCTTCATGGGTTATAAATATGTATTTATATGTGTACTTAAAAGAAAAATTTATTTAGGGAAAAAAGTTATGTGTTATGTAATTTAGTATGTAAAACAATGAAATTTGAAAAACACGTATCTTTCCATCCTTTGAAATCAAAAAAATCCTACATACATATTGAAAATTTGAATTACAATGCGTGATACATAAATTAATACAAATATGCAATATGTAACCTTTTTCACTTATTAAATTACACAAATTATTAATAACATATTATTATATATTTAACTATCACTAATATATTAGTTATTTTTTAATTAATTAATTAAACACATTTAAATTAATTTACTTATTTATTTCGAGGAGAGACAAAAACACTTCTTTCCTCAACGACGATCTATCGCCGACCAATCAGTCTTTCACTGTAATATGAAAATTAAAGCCATTCAAAATTTTTAACTAATGCTCTCATTAGTGAAAATGTGCAAAAAACAATTGCAAATTTCAAAATTAGTTAAAAAATGATATGAAAGAGAAAAGAGCAAAAAAAATCCTAAAAACTAAATTCCAGTTAACTGAGTGTTCCAGTTAATTTGATGTCGGATAATCGGGCTTTTAGTGTAATATGAAAATTAAAGCCATTTAAATCTTTTAACTAATGCTTTCATTACTGAAAATGTGCCAAAGACAATTGCAAATTTCAAAATGAATTAAAAAATGCATATGAAAGAGAAAAAAGAAAAGAAAAATCTACCTCAAAATTAAAATTCCAGTTAACTGGGTATTCCGGTTATTTGGATGCCGGATAATCGGGCTTTTACTGTAATATGAAAATTAAAGCCGTTCAAAATTTTCAACTAATGCTTTTATTAATGAAAATATGCATAAAACAATTGCAATTTTCAAAATGAATATGAAAGAGAAACGAAAGAGAAAAAAGCAAAAGAATTCCTAAAAATTAAAATTCCAGTTAACTTAATAAAAACTTTATTGAGTTAATTATTCAGTTAATTGTATGCCAAATATTCGGGTTTTTACTGTAGTACAATTTTACGATTTATTTCGATTTTAAATACACATTTTATTTCATTTTTAAAATTACTTATTTATAATTTTAAACTAAGTAAAAAAAATTTAAAAAATTTTAAAATTTTCCGGGAAAAAATTAATTACATAAAATATTTTGAAAATGAATTAAGAAGTGCACATATTAAATCAACTTTTTTAATTTCATTTCTATCAAATTTTCTTAAATCATTTTCATAATGAATTAAAAACACTTATTTAAATTCAGAAAAAACACTTTTCTTAATTCAACTTTTCTTAATTCGGGTAGCCCTTCTGAATGGCAAAACTGTATCAGCACCAACGACTTTAGCATATGCCAGTTAACCCAGGCTATTATGTTTTATGTGAGCTGCTCCTGCTACGACAAGAAAGAGTGAATAACAAATGCGAGGTGGTCGAAAGGAAGACGAACAACATGTACGATCAGTATCGTTTGTCAACAAGAGCCATTTTCTACAAAGATATCAAGAAGCGGAATACTAAGCTTAGGCTCTGGTTGTACACTGAAGGGAAGAACCATAAGCATACCAGCGAAGCAATCGTACTATCACAAAGTATACTCCTCAATATTACCAACATTTAATCTCTCAATAGAAAAGACCAAGCAATTACAAGGTTACTCTCATCACTTTCAAGACTTGTCAAAGGTACAAGGAGTCGAAGAAGTACAGCAAAGAATAAAGGCAGTAACGATGAATACATGAGAAAGCTTATCTCATCACCACTTGTACCACTATGGACTCACGTATGGGCTCCTTGCGCTCGTACTCATAGGCATAGTATTCGTGGCAATCAAAAGGAGAATTGATGCAACCAAAAATAAACCAGCCAGAGTCACTCATCTAGAGGCGCTGGTATAAAGCACGATAATCTTCCCAACTTGGCCGGGGAGAATGTTATAACAACAACACTTATGCTATCAAATTATGACATAGAATATATCAATTTTTCCATATACATATTCATCCGTTAAATACTGATGACACGGAATATGTATATCGGTTTTCATATTGACTAGGGCATTTACATTTAATTTTACATTAATTTTGTATAGTCAATAGTTTTATAAATGATCTTTTTTGTATATTAATCAAATAAATTATGGAATAAATATTACAAGCAGCAAGCGAGAAACATTTTAAGTAATTGTCAACTATCAAATTTGTAATTTGACCAAAATACGGTCAAACACGTTGAAAAGTAGATAATAAAATTTTTCTTCCTTACTCTTATCAAGGTATATTTATAACAAGTAGAAATTTAAAATTAATATGACTAAAAATATAAGCGTGGGCGCTCCTTTATGGCATTAGTAATTTAAGACTACTAGACGCACATGAAGTAAAGTCTTAGTAAAGTCTTTTAGTAACACTTATGGAGCAGTCTATTCTGATGTATGCTAAGAATAGATTTTTGGTGGACGAAATGATAAATTGGGGGTATATACTAATACATTCAGAAGGAACGCCCCACACTTATATTTTTAGTCATATTAATTTTAAATTTCTATTTGTTATAAATATACCTTGATAAGAGTAAGTAAGAAAAATTTTATTTTCTACTTTTCAAAGCCTTTTGTATCTACTTTTTAGAGCCTTTAAATATAAGCGTGGTTTTTTAAAAAGTTTTTTTTAAATATATTTTTTCTTCGTAAATTACTCCAGGAGTATTATGCATTACTTTGGTGGTTTGTTTACGATTGTCCTTGGTCTTCGATTGGCATCCACCATCAATGGTATGGTTTCATATGATTCAGATTCCTGATAGCATTTTTTACATTTAACTGAACATAAATCGAATAATAATTCAGTAACTGCTGTGAATTTTACGGAGCTAAAATTATATCCTAGTCCTGCTTGTTGTAATTGAGATAATTTGTTGAATGCATTTGCATTACTTTTAAGTGGATATTGTTATAGTCCATGGCTATTAAATGTCGCAAGAGATACAGAGCTAAGATATTCAATGTGCTTAAGATGTCGCTTGATTACGCTATGGACTGCATCTACCTCTTGAACTCGCGCATGTTCTGGTACAGAAAAACGTTGAATTAAACTGTGAATTTGATTATTTTCACAAAATTTCGATAACGCTAGAGACGTTATACCGCTCCGATTTTGTGGAACACAGGAATCCGATCCCAGAATAATTCTACTTACACTAGGATTATGGTTCAAAACAGCTTTCATGCGCTGGCGATGTCGTTTGCGACGAGCAATATGTAACCCTGTTATGTGGCAACACCTCTTAAATTAAACAAATTAAATTTTTTTTTCTAGAAGAGATTGGACGCATTTCCTTTTGTTGGTAGATTAAACATGTTTTGCAAATCATGAAATAATTTCCGTATACGCCCCACGCGGCCTGAACGGAAAGTCTTCAAAAAACGGTGTGCGCCAAGGAACGTATTTAGTTGCGTATTAGTAGGACTACATATTAGTAGAATGTATTAGTAGGACTACATTTAAAACTCATTTTTTGTTAAAAATGGTCTTTAGGACAGAGACGGAAACCGGTTCATTTGAACCAAACCAAAACCACTAAACCAACGAAATTTTACCGAACCAAAACCAAAACCAAACCATTTTCAAAATGATTTGATTGAACCAAACCAAAACCAAACCAGTTTTTCAAATAATAGTTGAAGCGAACCATAAACTAATGTTTTTCTGTTTGGTTCACGGTTCGGTTTTATAGTAAAAAATTTGTTCTATTACCTACCTACATAAATTGAAAAAATCTACTCATTCCTTTTTGAAACTACTACATTATTTTTTTCACGTCTACTACATTTTTGTATTAAACTTAAAATTTCGGCGTTTTGTTTTGACAGATCTTAGTTTTAGTTTTTTTAGTTTATTAAGCGGAATAAAGCGTGAAATTATTATTTTTATTTTCGAATTTCACTAAATTCGACAAAAACTCACACTAGAAGGAAGGATATTGTATTCAATGTAAAAAATAGGTACGTAATTATTTGAATTTCCTGTTATTTATTTAATAAAATTTTTCTGTACTTAACCTCAAAGAAAATGTCTACCAACAAAGAAAAAAAACATCCGGTTTTCGAAAAGTTCCATTTTGACGCAATAACCAGAAACAGTAAGTTCAAAGAATGCAGTACTGTGATGACAAATAACCATCCTGAACATTTAATGCGGCACCTCCAAAAAAAGCACGCAGAATCTTACGAAATAATTGACTCGAAGCGTAGAAATAAATCAATTGAAAATAAATTGACAAGCAACAGATCTACATTGGACTCCTTTGTTTCTGTCACCACAACCAGGCCAAATATTAATATTCAAATGACGGCCAATGAAGTGAAAGAAGCATGTATCGAAATAGTAACAAAAAATGGTAGACCGCTAGCTGCACTGGAGGACAGTGGCTTTCGCAGAATTTTAGATCCAATTTTGAATGCATTACATGAAAAAATAACAATAAATAGACATAATATACGTGACAATATTGTTGATAAAGCAAAAACTAGCAGACAAGAAACCACAGTAATTTTGAAAAAACAGAATGTTTTCAGTCAAAATTGATTGTGCGTCTCGTTTGGATAGATCCATTTTGGGTATAAACGTGCAATACATAGAAAATAAAAAAATTCAAATAAGAACACTAGCAATGAGGGAAGTTAAAGTGAGACACACCGGAGAAAACTTAGTTCAAATTATAATAGAGATTTTAACGATATATGATCTAAGTATAAGCCAAGTCTATACCATTACAATCAATAATGGAGCCAATATGGTAAAGGCCGCTGCACTGCTTATTGAAGAACAAAACAAACAGAACATAAGTACTGAGGCGGAAACAGTATCCATTACAGAAGAAAATGCAGAAGAAGACGAGATAGCAGAAGAAGAAGAAGAAGTTGACGATAATGCATATATTATTGATGACGAATTGTTGAACGATCTGGAAAATTCACTGCGTATTGGTAATGGTCCATTATTGAACTGTCTTCAAGTTATTCGGTGTGCAGCACACACTCTGCAATTAGCAATCGGTGATATTATGAAAGCAAATTTATTTTGCGAAACTATATGCAAAGCACGGAAAGTAGTGAAAAAACTTCGTACAAATACAATTTTAAATTTAGTAAAGTTTGAGAATTTCCGAAAACCGGTTTTAGATTGTATAACAAGGTGGAACTCTACCTATACAATGTGTTTAAGACTGCTAGAGTTAAGAACTTTTTGCGATAAATTTTCGGATGATTTTAAAGAATTACGTTTAAGTATTGAGCATTGGGATCATCTTATGGAAATTGTGACAACACTTCAGCCAGTCAATGAAAGGTTTATGGCTCTACAAGATAAACAATTAACATTAGGGGATTTTTATTGTGCTTGGACAACTTGTAATCTAAAACTCCAATAACTAACTAATAACAATTTTGCCAAACATTTTATTACTGCATTAGACAAACGAAGCAAGAAAATAATGGATAGTCAGCCGATGCTAGCTTTTATGTATTTAGATCCAAGGTATCAGATCCTTTTAAAAGACACTCAAAAAATGCAAGCAAGGGAACACTTGATTAAAATTTATTCATATTACACTAAATATTTTGAAAGTAAAAATAACAGTAAGACTGACATTTATCATTTAAACAATAACCCTGAAACTGAAAATACTAAGTCTAGCGTTTCTGTAGTCGACAATGAAATGGAAGAATTAATATAAAAACAGAAACAAATAAATGCAGGCTGTGGAAATACTAATCTACCGAATGATTTAAATAATTCTCTTAATTATTTTACAAATGATATGATTTTAAGAATTCAACCATTTGAAAATGTTAAACGCATTAATCTTTCTTCAAATTTCAGCATAATAGAATTTTGGGAAAATTTTCATGATAAACAATTAGGTGAGCTTGCGAAAATTGTTTTTGCTGTGCCAGCGACGCAGGTTTCAGTTGAAAGAACCTTTTCTACTTTAAAATTTGTGCTCTCTGATAAACGTGCAAACATTGAAGATAGTATTCTTGAAGATATTCTTCTAATTAATTTAAATTAAACAATACAAGACGCTAAATTTAATTTTATATTATATATTTATAAATGAATTATTTTAAATTTTATTATGTTGTTTTTTTTTGAGCTATTGAATAGCGTATTTTTTATTATATTATTTGTTACCAAAAAGACTGAAATTTAAATATGAATAAATGTTATACAAAAGAAAAACGTTACCGAGTTGTTATTGTTTGTAGGATTGAAAAACTCCTTTACCGGCTCACACTAACCGAGTCTGTAGGATTGAGGTTTATCGATGGCAGGAACAGAATTAGAATCCATTGACTACGTGTTATAAGACAAGTATGCCTATCACGGTCTCTTTAACGCGACTTATTAGTGGAGTAAACTGTTTTTATTTGAATATCGAGAATTAATCAAGAATAAAAATGTGAATCTAAATTCTTAATCTGAACCAGAACCAAAAATTATACAGTTTATAAACCAAAACCAAACCAAAACCAAGTTTTGAAATATCAAGAAACTGAAACCAAACCAAAACCCATAATAAAAATTTGTTATTAAACTAAAACCGAACCAACTGAAAAAAAACTTTGGTTTCCATCTCTGCTTTAGGACACTTTAATACTCACACGACGATATTTCTAACCAGAAAATTCTACAGGAATACAACATAAATGAAGACAAGTAATTGCTCGAGAAAGTGAATGGTTAACATTGAAAAAGTCAATGAAAGAAAGGAAATGAATTACAACACTGGATCCACTCCAAATAAAAGAGACAATTCCGACAGTTCCTAAAATCATCCAAAAACAAGATAAGATAAGATAAATTACATGTTAAAAATTATGATTTACTTTATGGGCAAACTTTATCCGGACGTTATGCGGTATTTGAGAGAGCAAATTCGTTGAAAAAGACCAGGTTTGTGGAAAGAACCATAATGGATTTTGCACCACGTCAACGCACCATCTCACAATTCTATCATTGTTTACGAATTCCGTGTCAAAAACCTTTTATTTTTCGATATTTTTATCTAAATATATAAAAATGGTGTAAAAAATGTATGTGCGCGCATCAGTTGAGAACGGCTGAACCGATTGGCTCATTTTTTTTTGTTTTGTTAGAAAATTGCCACAAGATATTTTGGGAAAATCCACCGGAAAAGTCGGAAAATCGAAAAATGATGTTTTTGTACGGGATTTCGCGCGTATCCGATCCAGTTGGTCATTTAGAAGAGAAAAGTTGGAAAATCTGAGTGGAAAACTCGGAAACTTCAGGAAAAATCCGAAGAAAATTGATTTTTTTATTGAAGATAAATAAGAGGTGGCTCTGAAATGTGATCATACAACCCAGTAGATGGTATTGTACTTTGACTTAGGCGTTGTGCAATTTGACAGGTGTTCTTGTAGCATTAGGCGCTTTTAGGGCACCCAACAGTTGGGAACATGTCGAGTAAAATCGTTGTAAACGTTATGAAAATATTCAGTACTACTATGATATTTTCAAATGAAATTGGCGATGATTATTAATCATGATAGGGGACCTGAAAGTGCCCATTGCCATTTTCTTGCTGCGTTAAATTGGAAGTTTGAGAATACTCAAATTTGCAATTTAGCGCAGCAAGAAAATGGCAATGGAAGATTATTAATAAATAATTCACTGTTTTATGATATTCGAATTTTGTGCTTTGCATCCATAAAGAGTACCTTTATAACATTCATATGAAGTTCGGTGTGAATTTTACGATTTCGATAATTTTTTCCACAAATTTATTGGTGCGTGACAAGCGTGGTTATCACCTCGATTGGCACGTTCATTTTTGTGGATTAATGACTTCAAAGTAAATTAGTTAAAAGAATCATCATCATCAAAAGGAAACCGTAACTCACAGCAGTCTTGGCGCGCTCGTACATTCTTTGCACGCAAGAGCAACGCGAAGAGTTAATTGAAGAGAGACGTGCTCATATCGGACATGTTCTCGCTGTACGGGCATCAGCTCAGGTTCCACAATACGTAACACGACAAAGAAGTGTGGTGAACAAAGTGCGCCTACAAAGATCTTCACTGCATTGATATTGGCGTATTGCCTGCCGTGTGCCGACATTGCAAATCATTGAAGTTCCAAGCAGAAGTACGAGGACTATGCTGTTCCGATGGCAAAGTTAAATTACTGGTTTTGACCACCGGATCGCCATTGCGTACGTATCTCTCTGGAGATACAACGCTACCCACACATTTTCTCGCAAACATGCAACAGTACAATTATTGCTTTAACATGACGTGATTTTGAACCGATGTTGTTGATCATCAACCCGGCTACAATTCCGCCTATAAGGTAATGACGTCACCACGTGTTCATCATTTCGATAATGTTGAACGATTGTACTCACCATATTAAAAATTGCCCCCTATTTTATAGATTCTAGGGCAAATTTATCATCGAAGTGGAGCGTTGATGCCACCAGCGAATGAAGAACTCAAGTTCCTTCAAATTAATTTCGTTTTAAATTCCGAATTTGAATTAAATTATCATCTTCCACTTTTCATTGCGTCAAAACGAGAGATAATCGGAGAACTTCATTGTCTTCTGCATGAATACAATGCACTGATGATACGACAAGGCATGGACAATCATCTTTTGAGATATTGCCAATTGTTTCAACAGTATTGAGTCGATATGTATGTCAAGAGCGAAATGCAAAGTTTAAATTTCATCCGCTTCAATCAATCAAAACTACGTTCCGTGCAGCATATTGCTTTCGGAAGGAGATGCAACCAACGCCGGTCAATTGACCATTCTCCCAGAAACATATGTTGGCAGCTCACGGCATATGCATGAATTTGCGCAGGATGCTATGACGTATGTGTAACACTACGGACGGCCAGATTTTTTCATCACGTTCACATGCAATCCGAAACGGCCTGAAATTACCGACAATCTACTACCATTGGCCTTATTTTGATAATTCTCCGGGAATAGGGAATAATTTCTTATTGTAGCAGCTATTCCCCAGACATTATTTCCGTTAAATTCTAGTCCCATATAGAATAATAAACGTCATTCCATAATTCCGTTAAATTCTAGTCCCATATGGAATAATAACCCCATGTATATGGAATAATAAACATCAAAACTTGGAGAATGGACAATGTGTCTATTTCACGGAAACTAATGCAGCACAACGCGAGCAGGACGATCACCAACTACAACACTGGCGAATTTCTTCGAAATTTGCCAAAGCGATCCGTTTGCTCGAACATTGCTTTACTGCGAAATACCACGCTATTATTACTTGGAACCAGTCAACGAAGAAGTTTCAACGACGAAAGAAAGGTCAACCTGTTGCAGGTGTACGCCGTTCATCCACGACAAGATGAATGTTCTATCTTCGTTTGCTTTTGTTCCATGTTCGTGGTCCTACTGCGTTCGAATCGAATATTCTCCATTCAAGTTGCCGATTAATATCCACAAGGTATTGTAAGAATGCAAAGTCATAATCTGAGACGAGTGCACAATAGTACATAAACGATCATTGGAAGCGTTCAATCGAACGATGAGGGATTTACGAAGTGACTCAAGACGTTTTGGTGGAGCGACGATACTGCTGGCGATTTTCGTCAAACGTTACCTGTTATTCCGAGATCAACAGCTGCAAATGAACTCAACACATGTCTGAAATCGTCGAGATTGTGGCGCTTTGTGAAGAAGTTGCAGTTGACCACCAACATGAGAGTCACGTTATAGAACGACTCATCAACTGCTGACTTTTCCAAACAACTGTTGGCGATTGGCAATGGTCAAATTCCTGTTTCGTTTCGCTCGAATTTTTGCATGTTCATGACGTGCATGTTCACATCGCTGGGGAAACGCATTGCTATAAATCCGTTGACTGTGTGACCAATCAAAACGAGGCAACCAAACTATCCGACCGAGTTTTTGAATGTTCTTGATTTGCCGGGAATACCACCGCATAACTTGATGCTCTAGGTCGGATCTGTGATAATCATGCTGCGTAATTTGAACCATCCGAGATTGTGTAACGGAACGCGATTGGTTGAGAAGAAACTGATACACAACGTGATTGCAACGAACGTTCCCCGTTCGTTTGGCGTTCGCTATGACGATTAACAAATCACAAGGCTAATCGTTAGAAGTGTGCGGAATTTTCGTGTTTTTCTCATACTCAGCTGTACGTCGCGTGTTCGATAGTTGGCAAACCATGATCGTTGTTCATTCACGCGCCGCAGAACAAGACGAAAAATACTGTTTACCACAATGCATTGTATTGATTTGCGACTGTATTCGAGTTAATTCCACTCGAATAAAATACATTGACTTCTTTTGAACTGCAACTGACTCCAATTCATTTCCACACTGAGAGAAAAATCCAAAAAACAACTCAATTTTCGATAGATGCCTAAGTTTGAATCAAAATTTCATTTACTTTTCAATACATTAGTGTTCATTCCATGAAATAGTGAATGGAATGTCCGCTCAATTCAATCGTCTATTAAAAATTGAGTTGAGTTGTTTGATTTTGGTGAAGGACAAGAGTATTTGCTCGGAACGAAGTAATTTGGGGCGGAACATAAAAATCGCGAAACAGACTTGAGATGAACTGACAAAATAGAGCACTGTAAACAAACTAAATAACAGATCGCGCTCAAACTTCACGTTAAGATAGAGGACAGTTGTGCCAACTTACCGACAAAATAGTTTTCATGCGGGCTTTTTAAATGGCCAATTCCCGTTACTGTTTTGACAGCATGTATATGCCTTATCGTAGAAACACACTTTACAAGGCAATTATTTATAAAATTTAGAAACTATCAAACATATTACGCTGATTATCCTGTAAACGCTGGAAAAGAGGTTTCTCTCTCTCTAGCTTCACATCCCATGAAGGGATTTTGCTGCCCGCACTATGGTCCTCCATCCGTCTCGGTCTATCGCTCTTGTCCTCCAGTTTCGACATCCTAGTGCATGTAGATCTTGTTCGACGTCGTCACGCCAGCACAGTCGAGGTCTTCCTCTACGACGCACACCGGCTGGTTGTTCATGGAACACTTTATTGGTCACCCATTGTTGTGGGGACCTTGTAACGTGGCCGAGCCATCTAACTCGATTGGATTTGCTGAATCCGATAATTTCGCAACCTCCAGGAATTTGCTTTATCTCGTGGTTCATGCGAATCCGATATTCGTTGTTGGCGACTTTAATTGGACCAAAGATTGAACGAATGACCTTTCTTTCGAAAGTTGATAACAATCTACAATCGTTAGTGGTCATTGTCCAGCTCCCGCTTCCGAAATCCAGCACAGGTCTTATGAGTGCTTTATAAAGTGCGAGCTTGCACGACTGCGATAGATGTCTAGATCGCAATAATTTTGATTGGGCGTAGAAAACTCGATGTGCGGCAGCGATTCGGGCTTGTATATCTGCCTGCATGTCATTTGATGATGTTATAACTGACCCGAGGTATTTGAAGTTTGCAACGCGATCAAAGTTATGGTCGCCAATTCCGAGATTTATCATGGAGATATTCCTAGGTGTTGATACAAATTTGGCTTAGCTACTGTTCACCTTCAAACCAAGTCTTCTTGCGCAACGATCAAGCGGCACGAAACTGTGTTTGATATCGTTAGGTCTTCGGCCAAGCAGCACGATATCATCTGCATATCCAAGAATTTGGCCTGATTTATTAAATATACAGCGCGAAGTTTCGATGTTGCTTTTCCTCACTACGTACTCAAGCGCCAAATTGAACAGCACAGGCGCGAGTGCATCTCCCTGTCGAACACCAGATGTTATTTCAAAGGAGTCTGACACAGTTCCTTCGATTACAATTCTATACACACAGACCCAGACGTTGTTAATTTACACAGAGAAACGAGTTTCTCTGGAATTCAGGCATATGAGCTCGGCCCAAAGGTTATCGCGGTTTATACTGCCATATGCCTGACGGAAGTCTATATATAACTGATGTATGGTTATGTTGTACTCCCAACATTTTTCCAAGATTATCCTCATGGTGAAATACTGGTCAGTGGTCGATCGGTTTGGACGAAAACCACACTGATAGTCGCCAATGATGTTTTCGGCGAAAGGGATGAGTCTGGCAAGTACAACATTAGCCAACACTTTGTAAGCAGTGTTCAATAGAGCTACACCACGATAGTTTTCACATTTAAGACGGAAAAGAGGTTAGGTTGTTATAATTAGAAATAATAATCGGTATTACGTGGATCTAAAACATCAAATAGAAGAAATACAAGGAACATGTGTTAATCTCAAAACAACAGTTAGGTATGTAAGTGTCGTCGATACTCCTAGCACTTACTTAAAAATTTATAAAAAAGGAAAATAACCCAACTCTAGTAAATAAGTACACTAATCGAGAATATTTGAAAAAATCCTTAACAGAAAAAGCTAACTTAATATAGCCTTTGCAAAAAACTGTACTATCAGATAATGAACGTCTAAAACTTGTCATTCATTAATGTTCAATCATTATTGTTTAGTATACGCTTGTCGTTCTGAAGTGCCATCAATATCAACTGATAATCAACATGTTAATAAAATCAAGGAATTGGTGCTCGTGAATCGACGATTAAGAGTCAGAGACCTTACTGGCATCGTTGAAATATCGGAAGGATCAGTGAAAACCTTTTTGAAAGATCATTTGGGCAGAAAAGTGAAAGCACGATTGGTTCCAAAATCACTAAATTTTTTGGAAAAACAGCGTCGTGTTGACGTCTGTGAAACAATGCTTTCCGACTACCAGGATGTCATAAAACGTA
Source organism: Nephrotoma appendiculata (assembly GCA_947310385.1). Lineage (NCBI taxonomy): Eukaryota > Metazoa > Arthropoda > Insecta > Diptera > Tipulidae > Nephrotoma > Nephrotoma appendiculata. The sequence continues at coordinate 108,250,555 of OX371225.1, forward strand.
TTATAACTGGCGATGAGTCTTGGATCTATGCTTACGACCCAGAAACAGGCGATCAATCGGCTGAATATCATGCCAAAGGTGAGCGGAAGCTGAAAAAACTACGTCAGAGCAAGTCAAAAATCAAGGTGATGTTGACAGTTTTTTTCGATTATTGAGATGTGGTGCACTCCAAATTCCTTCCGACCGAGCGAACTGTCAACAAGGAATACTATTTGAGTGTTATGCGTCGTTTGAGCGAAGCTATTCGTAAAAAGAGGCCAGAATAATGGGTCGACAACTCTTGGTTTTTGTACCATGATAATGCACCTTCTGATACTGCATTGGTTTTACGTGATTTTTTCGCCAAAAATTCCACTCATATCGTTCCGCAACCACCGTATTTGCCTGATTTAGCTCCGTGTGACTTCTGGCTGTTCAGCAAACTCAAATGACCGCTTCGGGGAAACCGTTTTGAGTCAATTGAAGACATGAAACGTGAATCGCTACGCGCATTGGAGGCTATTCCGGAAATTGACTTTAACAACTGTTTCGAGGATTAGAAAACAACATTGGCACAAGTGTATTGAGGCCGGGGGGGGGGGGGGGAAATTACTTTGAGGGGTACAAATCAGATTTGGATAAATACATAAAGAATTTTAAAATTATGAACAAAGTTTTACATTAACCATTTTATACATTTTCTTCTTTTGGAAGGTAAAATAATATAGTCGTCGAAAATTAGAGCCGAATTCCATAACAAGGCCCCTAAGGATTTTAAATCCACGATGAAAATGAGTTTCATTAAATTTTCCCAGAATGTATGAAATGTCGATGAGTAGGAGCCATAGATGAAAACAAACTAGAACATTAGAGTTAGTTTTAATTCATTTTTGATATGGTTATATAGTATAAAATGAGATTCTAATGATAAATCAGTGGTTTAAAAAAATAATTGCTAAGTTTGGAATAGTTTTAAATAAATGGAAACACCTTTTGTCGAACTTGTTATAAAGAAGTATGTGATAACACCGATTTAAAATATATTTTTCAGTTGCACTCATTGATGACTAACTAACTCACTTCCTATTTCTAAAATTCCAATAAACGAACCGATTTAGATTTACTACATTTTTCGTTTTCTATTATCTTTCGACCAATCAAGTAATTATTATTATAGTTTTTATTACTTATATTTTTTATTTTCAAATCCAAAGAACTAAAAGTTTAGTTTTACTTTTTCTTATAAATTATTTATTAGAAGTATGTGTGGTACTGTTGCTGTTATTATTAAAGTAGTATGCTAGAAAAAATAAAACTAATAAAAAATACAAAAAACTGTCACACATTGTTTCTATCTTTTGTTGTTGTTGTTCATGATAACACAATATAACAGCGAAAAGAAAATTTTAAAGAAGAAAGTTTTCTAGATTGCAATTGCACTAGAAACGAAAATAATAAGCTGACCAAATATTATAAACTATGGTATAATATGAGGCGAGTATGGTGTAAAATATACTTTACGGATGCTTTAGTTGCCTAATGTCTATTTGTTAAGTTCATGATTTAGCTTGGCTATAGAGCTTTACGCAAAATAAACTAAAGAAATGAATAAATTCTACGGCTTAAAATGAAATCAAAAAAAAAATATATAAAAATCGAAATGAGAACATTACACTGGTCGGTCGTTGACCGCCAAAACTTTAAAATCGCATATTACTTTTGATTTTTGTTTTGTTGTAATATTACGATAAGGTTGATCGATAGAAAAAACTTTAAAACTAACAAAATAGTAAGTGTTTCATATGATCGTACACACATATTAATTCATGTATACTTATGTATGTGTAATAAGAAACTATATTATGCGATATATAATCGTATCATTTGCTTTGAGGTATATATAGCCGGAGTATTTGTATACTCGGTATTCAGGAAGTTTGACGTCACTTTATTTTTGTATCGTATATATTTATTGGATTCAACATTTTCGATTTCAATAGTGTACATACATGTTTTGGGATTGATTTATAGAATAATGTCATAGGAGTTTTCTATAAAAAATGTGGTCTTCCACCACCAAAACACCTAATGTTTTACTTAGGTCAACAATTATCTAAATTTGGCTAACCGTGTTAAATGTTCGTGTAGCTCATATATATTACATTCCGCTATTAATAAAAAATCACGGCTTAAATTGGTAGCGCTCCTGGCGCATTCTAGCAGATTATATGGATATATTTTAATTTGGGGGGGGGGGGGGGGGGGAGAGAGAGAGAGAGAATAAAGAGAACTTAATGATATTTCAAGATTGAATTTGAGGTTTTGGTGCCGTTTCAAATATTCAATTGTGCTTAATTAAGTAGTCCACCTGAACATGAAATTGCTGAAAAACTGATATATTAAGGAAGAGATTTCAAGCCCACCATATGGGTGGTCTTATAGGTATGTATGGCACCCTGAAATATGAAACATTTGTGGCGGTATTTTGACAACTTTTATTTTAAGTGTTTTGATCAAAGTTCGCTCGGCTTGGCACCCCTTACAAATACCAAAATATTGGGTACATTCCTTTTTTAGTTTTAGTTATAGGGTTACTCACATGTTTTTGTTATATGAGCTGAGTAGCCGTTTAACATTTATTATTCAGTTTTAGTTTGTTCATCAAAAAACTTAGAACTTTTTTCATTGCTGTATTATTAATTATTACAAGTTTATGTAAAAATAATTAATGTTTTAATTAAAAAATATGCATAAATAATAATTAATATTTAATCAGATTCGTAGAGTAGTTTCATTCATAAAAGTTGAGACATAATAGTAAATCCCATAATTGGTAATTTTACACGACGTGATATGAACACGCAATAATGGCGAACACATGATTTTAAAATCGAAGATTATTAATCGCAGATTAAATCATCGTGTTTACATTTAATAATAATAAGTAAGTGAGACGAATTTATCACACAGTTCTCTGCGGACAATGTTTTTTGGAAAAATTATACATATTTACGGAAATCGGCATCAATGTTGTGCATTGGAGTGTACAGTATTAATACTCAGGTTTTATTCTAACCATCATCGAGATTACTACAGAGTATGACTATGCAGAGTTAATTATATTTGTTATACGGAACGCATGTTGTCGCCTATTGTCGCATATTGTCACCCACTGGGGTTCAAGTTTGACTACTCCAAGAGGACGTCAATTAATGAATGTTATTCAAGAAAACCACTACGATCTCGCGTCGTATGGCCATCCAACTTATTGACCTAGTGATCGTCGAAAAATCCCTGACGTCCTTGATTTTGCAGTCACAAGTAAAATAAACCGAGAAATACTCCAAGCTACACAACTTTTAGAATTATCTTCTGACCACTCTCCGGTCTTACTACATTGCGCCGACCAAAAGCCATGTTCTACAAATAACTATCCAACGAATACCTTCACTAACTGGTTGAAATTCAAGATGTACATCAGTTAACATATCGATCTAACGTCTACACTGCAGACGGCTAACGATATAAATATTGCTAAGGAAAACTTTAATGATCTACTAGCCAACGCAGCTATTTCAGGCTCACCTAAACCAAAGACCAAACATACAAGACACATAATAACATTCGCTGAAATAGAAAAAATGTTAACAGAGAAACGTCGCTTAAGACGCATCTGGCAAATTAATCGATCGCCAGATGCTAAACATAACTTATCATAATATAATTATCTCCTCATTCGGACACAAACTATTCATTATATAAGGCCACTAAATACCTTCCTTAAACGGCCTCAGCAACCAAACCCGCCAATTCGTCTTTCTAACGGTGAATGGGATAGAAGTGACGAGGAAAAGCTAAAGCCTTTGCTGATCACCTTGAAAATGTATTCACCCCAAAACCTGCCTGTGACGAAATTTAAGATAAAGAAACCACTGGTAAAGTTTATTATTGTACATCAAATTCAACTAAAGAAAGCCCTTGGGTACGATCGAATTACAGGTGAAATGCTTAAACAACTGCTTGAGTGTGCCTTTGAACAAGAGAAGCCTACTACAGTCTCGAAAGTATTCGAAAAAACTATTATCGAAAATATTAAACCGGAACTACGAAATATCATCCCTAGTCATCAATTTAGTTTCAAAGCCGAGCACGAAACCATTGAGCAAGTGGACCGAGTAGCTACAGAAATAAGGCCAGCATACGAAGAGGGAAAATACTGCTCCGCCGTCTTCTTGGATGTTGCCAAAGCATTCGATAAAGTTTGGCATGATTGACCTTGTTAAAGTTAGCCGAAAGTTGCCAGCCGAAAGATAATGCAGATAGTGTCTTGACTATTCAGCCGAAAGTTAAACTCTCTTTATGCTCTCGCTCCTATCGATTTTTAAATTCGTATAAACTGAAATAATTTCTCCTTCACCCGAATGATATAACCTGATCCTAAATTCGAGTTCATGTCTGATTTTTGCTATATTCAAGACACTATCTGCATTATCTTTCGGCTGAAAACTTTCGGCTAACTTTAACAGTATCGTTTGATATACTTTATATACTGTTAAAGTTAGCCGAAAGTTGATAATGCAGATAGTGTCTTGAATATAGCAAAAATCAGACATGAACTCGAATTTAGGATCGGTTATATCATTCGGGTGAAGGAGAACTTATTTCAGTTTATAGGAGTATAAAGAGAGTTTAACTTTCGGTTGAAATAGTCAAGACACTATCTGCATTATCTTTTGGCTGGCAAATTTCGGCTAACTTTAACAAGGTATACTTTATAGTATATTGAAATAAATTATTGTTGGTATTTAAATTTTGTTTTTTTTCTTATGAAACATTTGTTTTCGGCTGATTTTTTAGGTTATTACTTTTGGCTGGGATATTTTATTATACATACATGTTTTTTTTTAACTTTCGGCTGATGTAGTCGAGACACAATCTGCATTATCGATTTTTCTTTCACTTTCGGCTGGCAACTTTCGGCTAACTTTAACAGTATGATAAAATGCACTCGTTGATGGGGAAATATTCAACTCTTGACCTAGAATACATACTTCTGCAGTATAATACAATGATTAAACCAATTTGGTCGTATGGGTGTCAAATCGTTCAACGAACACAATCAAAAATTCTCAGAATGATTACAGGAGCATCCCGGTTTGTAAAAAAACAAAAATATACATAAGGACATTAGCATCCTACTATCAAAGATGAATTACAAAAGATGCGAATAAGTTATGCAGGGAAACTGGTATCTCATTCGAATTAGGCGCGAAGCCTAAAAGATATACCTACGTCTTCGCGATTAAAGAAAAAAATGATGGCCATAACAACATAAATAATAAAATTATAAAGTTTACTTATTGGTACGAAGTAGATTCTGCTCCCGCAGATTTACATACAAAAACTGATTGTATTGTAATTCTCGTAATTCTCCCAACGTTTAGAAATTGCTCAGAGAATTATATAATTTGACTCCATTATACCCTAAGGATCGCTGCGAAAAAGATTTACTATTGGTAATCGATAATGTGTGTTTCTGGTATTATAGTTATGAACGTCTCTATTAGAGCATAACATTAAGTCCAAGCATTTTGGTAGAGCTCCGTTTTCAAGTCGAAAAATCCACTTCAAAACGTTGTAGTGTATTCTTTGGTTAATAGACTTCCATCCTAGTACTTTAAGCATTTCACTTATATGTGTCCTAATATCTGCTCCTAATATCTGATTCATGCGAGGTATATTATACCTCGCATGAATCTGTTCTGAATTTTTTGGAGACGATATATTTGTGATTGATTCATTATGAATAACACTGATGAACAATAATCAATATGTGGTCCGACAATTGATTCGTAAAATATAATTTTTGTTTCACGTGGCATTTTATCCTTAATTCTTTTAAATAAGCCTAACTTTTTATTCATTTTTTAGCAACATAATTCAAATGAATAGCATCTTAAAAAAATTGATAATCAATAATGTTGGCATCTTAATGGTAAATTTTCTGAAATAAAATGTCATTATTATGCGTTAGAAAATCATTATTTTGTACGATATAATTTAATTATTCTTGAATACAATAAATGTAATGTAATGATTATTATAACTAAATTAATTATAATTTGATTGTCGTAAAACAAATAAAATAAAATAAATCGAATCCAAATATTGTCAACGGATAACCTTACCATCCCTAATAAACCAATATGTTTATTAATAAAAATAAAAATGAAACAAAGACATCTGGTTTCAAAAATGGCTAATCTGGAATCTATAAGGTAACATATCAATAATGAATGTGTCACAGGTTAAGAATCCCCAATACGAACATTCATGGTTAGAAGGTTATGCTGTGTTTCTGGTGGGACCAAAGAGGCGTTGTGTACTAAGGTTATTATTCGACATAACAACGCTCGGCCGCACGTTGCAAAAGTCGTAAAAAAATATTTGGAAACGCTCAAGTGGGATATTTTACCGCACCCGCTATATTCTCCAGACACCGCTTTTTCTGATTACTGGTTGTTTCGATGGATGCAACACGATTTTCTAAGTCACCGGTTCACTTCTTTTGAAGAAATTGAAAATTAGCTTCAAACATGGATCGCCTCAAAAGACGAAACGTTTTTCTGAGATGGGAATCGAAAATTGCCTGAGAGGTGGGGTAAAGCCTAAGCAGCGATGGACAATATTTTAATTAATCTGTTCATTTATTTTATTTTAAAATAAATGAATTTTTAAAATTAAAAAACCGACCGAATTAATTTGTACTACCAATATTATGTATGTGGTTATTTAGATTCTCTGGTGGCAGCGATGATGAAAAAAACAAAAAAATGTAACTGGTATTTGAATTGAATCCAATTATTAAAAACTTTCCTTATACATTTAACAAAGCTATAAATTTATAATGAGGTAATATAAGGCAATAAGTTAAATTTGACGTTGTATTGTTACTGACACAAAATAACAAAATAAAGAAAATTCTTTATCCGGAAATGCATTTTCCTACTGAATAATGTGTACAGACGTATTATTGCACATGTCAATAGTAAATACTTTCTCTATTTAATATTAAGAATTATAATCAACATTTTTTATAGTTTTGTATTATATTATCATAAACCAACTGTCCTCCTAAACTCTAGAATTTTTTATGACGTTTATAGAGCTATAACCTTAATTACCAGGTTCTTACATGAGTCTAATTACGTTCTGTTTTATTAACCGATCGAAAACCGAATATCTATATACTACATATGTTGGTGACATTTATGCCATACGATTGAAAGTACGAGTATTTAATCGAAAACTTGTTGTCTGGCAAATTTTTATGTTGTAGACATTTTTATTTAGCAAAGTGAATTTTTTCCCATTTTTCTTAATCATGTCGAATGCAAAATAGAAAAGAAAATTAGATTGTTGAAGAGTAATACTGTCTCGTAAATATATGTGTACATCTTAAAATAATTAATTGTACTCAAAACACAGTTTTAATAAATTTTTGTACAGAAACAATAACAAATTAAAAACGATCCTGTAAAAATGTTTTTTTATAGGAAATTACGAATTATACACAACTGTGAAATTGTCTCGAGCATTTAGCCTTTACATAAGAAAACGTTAGCGAGAAGACTCGCTCTTTCAGAATTTAGGCCAAGTGCATCGATTTTATCGTACGATCTATTTTAGTTTTACATTATAAAAATTACTCGATCGAGACAAAAACTACATACGAGTATATACAATCGAAGAAAGTAATTCGTATAAATTCGTTTTTTTGTTGTAGTTTCAATAACGAAAAATTATGCAAATATAATTTAAATTTACCGGATCTTCATTCCAAAATATCAAAATTGTTTAAAAGTAAAAACTAAAAAAATTCGAAAAGAAAATTAAAACAAAACACTGCTAAACAAGGTTGCTTAGGAAATGAAAGCTTTAATCGTATCTTTTTTTATATGTTCGAGTAATTCTTTCGTTTGCTCTCTTTACCATATTTACTCTTTCTCGCTATACTCATTTTGAATGAATAGATGAATAATATACATAACAAAACTCTTACGAAAATTACAACTTTAATTGTAAATTCTCAATGTTTTAATTTATCTTTTATTTATAAAGTAAATAAAAATTCTCTGTCTAGTTCAAGTTCGTACATTGACACCAATACCTTTTCTGCAAAGTAGATAATAATATTATAAAAGTGTTGTGTATCGTAAATACTTAGAGCGTACATAAGAAAATCTTTTTCATTTCTTTATTGTACTCTTACACGTTATAGGCATAAAATTGTTTCATTACATTATAGTGTATCGTGTTGGTGTATAAAATTGCGATTTCTTCCGCGATATTCTTTAAGCACACACAACTACCACATCCACAATGAACAACAATTTAAAGAGAAAATAAAATAATTGTATTTTGCTTAATTCTTTAAGATTATACGATTGTCTTTCTTTTTTGCTTGCGTCTCTTTTCAATATTATGAAATGGTTCATTGACAGGAGAAAGACATTAAAAAATCTTCCACCCAAACAACAGAAAAAAGCTTCCACCTAAACCAAAAATACGAATGTGAATGCGTGTAAAAATTGTATGAGCTTTCGCGCTCATCTTTTGTGCTCGTCAAATATTTGATCTTTTCGATTTTTTACCGTTTTTGTTTATTTTTGGTGCGATAAACCCGAAATAAAAATCAAAATTAAAACCGTCCGTTGAACTTTGAAACGAACGAAATAAGATGAAAAAATAAAGAAATTTTTGTATCCAAAATTTCGCGTTAAAAATTGAATGAATAATAAACACGATGAATCAAGTTTGATGAATCAAATTTTTATAATCCAAATAAATTATCGCGCATAATAAATACTTGTTGTTCTGTTTGTGAGATTTGTGCATTTCATAGCTCCATGTCATCCTATACTATTATGACATGTAAAACGAGCTGTCCTATTATAGTTTTCCACGATGATTGGGGTCGTAGTTTTGCACAACAAAATTTACATCACAGATCGTAACAAATGATGGAAAATCATTTATATTACAGAGATTCGAATGCGGCACTTTGCAATTCAAACGCCACATCTCTAACAATTGGATTAGAAGTCTTAATCTAGCTTAAATCACATTGTCAGTATATATCTATATTTAAATGAAGTTACAGAAATGTGGCCACGTTTAATAACAAAAACGAACTAAAAGAAGTTTGAATTAAATCTCCTTTACGGTACGTCAATTAGTCAGCTTTCAAGAATTTCGATCGGGTTCGGAGAAACAAGCAACAATTTTAAAATTGCATCAAGTTTTCCCAATTCTAATATACAAAACGTGTGTTCAAACAAATCTATGTCTGTGAAAATTGTTATAAGTATCCAGTACCACCCTAAATTTGCCGTTTTGTAAGAATACACAAACCCAAGCTTTCAAAATAAATTTCAAGACGAAAAACGCCGTTACAACATTGCTTTCAGACGGATTGGCTGATCGGGGTAAAACTTCTATAAATTGAAAGATCCCAGTGCCATTTGAAAAATTGGTCCACTGATAGTGGCTAGTCCAAAAGAAGGCATATCGATTTTTGCAAATATTTTGGAAAATACATCATTTACGAGAAAAACTGCTATGAACTAACATATTCTAATTTAATTTTGCAACAATACCTGTCCAGAATAGTTTTCTAAAATTTAAGCAGAAACAACAATTAAAAAAAACAGCTTTTCAACAAAAATTCGATCTCTGTACGGCCCAGACAGATTGAATGATAGAGATGAAACTACACAACTAAACTTTTTCTATATTTTCTAAAGTACAAAAAACGAGTAAAAACAAAAATCCCCTGATAGTTTGAAACTTTATTTCACCAAACAGGCGGACTGACTATTTGGATTCAAACTTCATACTCTTTTACCAAAAGGCCGGTAAGTGTAAGACTAATGAAACATTTTTTCGATCCATGATAGATGGCGCTTTCTGATTTCTCCTATTGTGAACCAATAGCCGGACCACATATTCGCCCAGGGGCCGTATTCTTGAAATTGGTGGAAATTACCTCAATCACAATTCGTATGGTAAATTAAACTTGACAACAAATTTGGAAAAATGATTAAAGTAGCCGATGAAAAGTTCGAATATTATATGGAGAATTTCGAAGCAAATTGTATTCCGATTGGGGATATTTTCACCGATTTCAAGAATATGGCCCCGTGTTCTTGAAATTCAAACGAGCAAACTCGTCTACAAGATTCTGCCAAAATACGTCATCCCAATTGAAAATTTAAATTATTGCATTCTTGAAATTCGTAAGCGAAAATTTTCGACTGGTATAAAACTGGTGAGTTTCATTTTCGCATGCGTTTATCTGTCAACTCATATTTTGTTTTTCCAAAATGGAAAGATTAGGGCATATCTCTCAACATCAAAAATACGCCGCAATAAACTTTATAGAGGCAAATTAGGCTTTTATAACATATGACAACACAACTAACACCAAAAAACATCAATTTTTTTGACATAACTATAATCACTGCACAACGAGAAGCTGACCGCGATGAGAGTGGTGTATAAAAAATTCGATTAGTTTAAAAAATGCGGCAACATGTAGTCATCGAATTTTTGATAAAGTTCTTTAATCAAAAAAAATCGTAGACGACTTTATTTGATTAAATTATGAGAATATTCACCCCGGACTGTATAGATATCGAATTTTGATGAAATAAAGTTTATTTAAAATTTAAAATCAATCTAAACTAATTTTGTTTAAAATTTAATTTACAATCTTTTTGTATTAATCGTTTCTTCGTAAATACTATATATTTTTCACAATATTTAAAAAGCTGCCACTTCCGGTGGATCAATTTCAACCAAAATCGCTAGGATCTCCAATTTTCTGGAAAAGGAAATTTTTTTGTCAAAACTCGTCATTTTAGATTGTTTGTTTAAATACGAATTTGTTTGTATAACAATTTTAGATAATCCGTCACACAATAATATTATAGACGTAAGGGGATGTAGATGACTACCTTCTACTACTACCCCAAAGGGGAAAAGTTAAGAAAATTAAAGAAACTGCAAAACAACCGATTATTTTAAGGGTAATTGAACAAAGTAGCGGTTGTCATTATGGACAAAGTTAAGAACGATCACTAAAATGTTGTCTAGAAAGAGATTACTAAAGAACCAATGCAGCAATAAAATTGTGCAATCATTAATAGAGGGTGTTCAATAAAATTGGAGTTTCTCCACTTTATTTGAATCATAAGATCAAATTATAAAATTTTATTAGTTGAGAATTTATTTTTATTTTTATAACGTTATGGTTAACGGCATTCAGTAAAGAAGCAGTGGTGGGGGCATTATTTTTGCGAGTAATTTCAAACTATGAATCTTTGCAGCATCTCCGAAAGCTGGTATAAGGCCAAAATATTTATTGTTTGATAGAAATAGGAGTTCGCAACGTTTCAGGTATTTCTATTTCTGGAAGAACTTGTTATCTAGCTGGATTACCATAATCAAGTAACCTTGATCCTTAACATAAATCATGATATTTTAATAAGGGTGTATGAATAAATTGCATGCTCTATACTACTACTCGTTTAATCTTTGATCAAACATTTTTTGATTCGGGGAAAGATCTGAGATCACAAAAAGGAAGTTAGGTCAATCACATTTTTTGCATCGTTTGCGCGGTAAACAATCTCCGATTAATTGTATTTAGGAGAAAATGATTCAAATATTATTAGTGTTCTCATTAGTGAACAAATGTACCTTAGCAACCGACTCTGAAATTTCACTGACCTGATTTTTATTCCGGAAAGAAGGAAGTTCCAAAAAAACAAATCCAATCATTTGTGTGGTTTTAATTTTACTCATTTCTAATGGTAATTTCGTCGACGTCATACGTTCATTTATTATTTTTCTCTGATATTAACCATGACGCCAACAAACATTGATAAGTGAACCGCTTTCTTTTCTCGATAATTCTTACGATTAAGTCATATAATAACATACAAATCGTGTAAATTTTAATTCTCCAATCGCAGGCATTATTCATCATCAATCGATGTTGGTTTCGTGTATGAACACTCATTTTCTTTCCACTGACTACATCCAATTTACAATTTTTACAATTAATATATCAGATTCACTGATTAAAATTTTTTACATAAAATTATATCGATGGTGTTTCATTTACTTCGTTCGTTCACTCGGTCGCACAAGTTCATTGGCATACTTTTGATTTCTATTTGTTGTTTTTATAAATAAAAAGTAAAAAATACTACATGTCTAGTTACAAGCAATGTATTATTTATTAATAGCAATTTTATGTTTAAAAGGTAAACAATCTTGAATAGCCTGAGTTCAAGAAACAGAATGACCTATATCCGTTAAGTTCTTAGAACTAGTAATTTAATCATTAAACCGCACACCAGCTTGTTAATATCAAAGTAACGGTATTATTACGTTCTAATTTTCTAAAAATTCTAACAAAATGTCTTTCTCTTTTTGCCGTTTTCGTATTCTATCATAATAAATATACATATTTTTATCTACCTTGAAGTAAACACAAAAATTATATAACAGAACTTGTAAAAGACAGAAATACACCAACTACTACACCAATAACAAAAATGGCAATTATACGGGATACCGGGATCTTGTAATTCCGTTATTTTTTTTTTTCATTTTATACTGTGATATAATTCGTATCACGCTTAATAAGAAACACATACACAACACAAACAAACCTATCAAAATCTCTTATAATTTTTAAAAAGCAAGACTATTGAACTTTTGTCCCACTTCATCAATGAAACTAAAAAACTACAACAGCGAATGAAATAAAAATTTTGCTCTCACTCATTCTGAATACATAAAGACACAATCATAATACTTAACATAACGGAATGTATGCGTAAACTTAACATATAGCATATTTTATTGACGTTGCGAGTAGTAATAGTTGTATTTACTCTTTTTTTTTTAAATATTTTTGTTGTCATAATACGCTTTGTCCAATACGCAACTTTAAAATAAAATTCCCGTACATTTAGTCTAATTTACCGCTACTGAATTTTTGAATAACATTTGAAAGTTTTATTTTTGTTTTTCGCTTCAATGTGTCGTCTACACAATATATTGAATTAATGTTCGAACGCACACGTGACTTTGTGTTAAGCGTTATTTTATATACCAATCGGTCATTTTGCAATAATGCTATCTATGACTGCGAGTATTAAAAAAATAAGGTTTTTTGAAAATCGAAACAAAACATTCGTTTCACCTTCAACCATTTTGTTATTTTTTTTTTCTATTTCAAAGTAGATTAAACTTGAAAACAGTAATAAAGTGAAAAACTATAAAAATAAAAATTCAAATCAAATTGAAAAGTGGGTGAATGTACTGTAAAAACTTCTTCTTTCTATATCCATGAATACTAAAAGCTGTTTGCCGAACACTAACGTTCGTCGCTCTTGAATTTTTTGTTTTCGTCGTTGCATAACTTTCATTCTACATTACTTCAAGAGTTCATTTGCCTTTTGTGTTTTATTTCCAATTATTACTATGCACATTTTTCGAATTGTATCCTAGCCCACAATGCGAGATATTTTTGAATGGGGTGTTTTAGTGAAATATGAGAAAAACAAATATGTGGGCGAACCGATTAGACGAAGAAGAACAGAATAAAAAAGTCTTGTTCTAGTAGTTAAACATAATTTAATTCAAGAACTTAAACGTAACAATTGTTTTAGTTCATTCTATTTCAATAAAGACATTTAGCTTATTTAAATATTGATAAGTAAATTATTATTTACTTATTTGCTAATCACTGGTGTTATTTTTCGAGATAACCCGGGCTGCAACATAAGGACGGGAGATACGATGGTATTCTTTCAAAGGATGTTACTTTCATTGGTGACGACTCCAGGGGTTATACAGTGGCCCAGTTCTATGATAGAGGAATATGTTCTATTCTTCTCAATCTGGATGATTTCATGTATCCGATGATGTAATTTTTGTCATTATATGTTGAGCTGATAATTCTAATAGGAGAAGTTCTTTAAATGATGTTGCGCCAAGTGTGCAAATATCATCAGCACAAGCTACTGGCAGGCTTGATTAGTAATAGCACCGCCTATGTTTAGCTAGCTGAGGAATATCACACTCCAAAAAAAGATCTTTGAATGTTAATTGCCTTTACCGAAATTTTACCATGTTTTAATAAATACGTTTTATCAATAAACTTGCTGGTTTCTGTAAAACAAAATATTCTTTTTTAAAACTCTTCAGAAAATTAAAAGATTTAGTCAGGCAACACTATTAAAATTTAAACTTTATTTCATCGCAGTCAAGTTATCCCAGCCAATGCCTTCTAAACTACAGGCCGCTTATACCAAATGATGACGACACGCTAAGTCGACGTTGTTGTTGCTTTCTCTAGTTGCTTTGTGAGTATAAATATCTTAAAATTATTATTGCGCAGTCTCGGTTTAGACTTAAATTGACGTCATGTGCGAAAAATGAGAGTAGTAAAAGGCCTGTAGTTTAGAAGGCATTGTCCCAGCCCAGGAATTTATAAAATTTAATTTGTTCTAAGTTATTGGAATTTATCCCAGCTTAGAAAAAAAAATAATTTTACTATGAAATTAGTCTAGCCCTGAAATTTAATAATAATACACATATACTATGTGTTGCATTAATATTTGTGCTCATGAAAAAATTATTTTAGTTATGTTTCCTAGATTATAAAACTCATGTAATTTTTTTTTTTTAAATTTTTTATCACAATGTAATTAATTATTAAATTACGTTTCATTTGGCATATAATTTATAAAAAAATTATCAGGATTTACGTATAAAAAACGAATTTACTCTGTTGCAAAAGTAATTGTGTTACAAATTACTGTTGCAAAAGTATTTGTGTTAGCAAAATTCTAAAAAAAAATCAATAAATGGTGCATTGAAATAACTGTTTCAGCATTTGTTTTTCAAAAATACACGTTTTCAAATAGTTTTGCAAGTTTCATTGAATTGTGAGCATTAAAAATCGTGACAATATGCCAAAAACCCGCGAACTGAGTATTGAAACCCGATCTGCAATTGCGGCAGAATATAATTTGGGAATCTCAGCCGAAGAACTGGCGAAAAAGTACAAGTGCCATAAAAATACCATTTGGTATCAAGTTCGGAAGCAAAATATTTGCGAACGGTACAAAATATCGGAGTACGCCAACGACCAAGAATAACTAATGCCAGAGAAAATGCTTACATCACTCGATGTATGCTTACAAATGCACATTTATGTCAACGAGGTCTCGCTAAAACTTTAAAGGATAACAAGGAACTCCAAATACACCATTCCACAATTTCTCGTCGTTTAAAAGAAGCTGGGGTACAGGCCTATACATGCACCAAAAAGTTTTATATTTCTAAACAAAATAAAATAAAACGGCTGTTGTTCGCAAAGCAGCATATGAACAAGCTCCCCGAATTTTGGAGAAACGTTTTGTTTACTGACGAATCTTCGGTATCGTTAGACGGATCTTGGGGTCGCAAATTTTATTATTCGGAGCCAGAAAAGGTAAACAAACGTCGTGTTTATGCTACACAACGTCAAGGCGGTGGAGGAAGTCTTATGGTTTGGGGTTGTATAACCAACCTCGGAGTAGGACCACTAGCAATGGTGTCTGGGAAAATGAACGAAATGACCTATTTGGAACTGCTGAATGATGTAGCATTGGTAGCTGGTTCAAACATAATTGGGCTTGACTTTATTCTTCAGCACGACAATGCCCATGCCCATAAAGCATTTATTGTGACCAAGTTTTTAAATGGTTTAGACCAACAACGCATAAATTGGCCACCGCAAAGCCCGGATTTAAATATTATAGAAAATGTTTGGGCTTATGTAAAACGAAATATACCATATAGAGTTGGACGAAGCAAGCAGGAGTTATGGGATGAGATTGTTGAGGTGTGGAGTAAAATACCTCTAGAATTTATTTCCAAATTATTTGACAGCATACCCAGAAGACTAAATGAGGTCATATTATATAACGGTGGGCAGACTAAATATTAAATTTAAATAAAATCAACAACATAATATAAATTAGTAACGTTTTTTATTAAAACTGTCCCAACACAAATACTTTTGCAACAATAATTTGTAACACAATTACTTTTGCAACAGAGTAAATTCGGTTTTTTATACGTAAATCCTGATAATTTTTTTATAAATTGTATGCCAAATGAAACGTAATTTAATAAATAATTAAATTGTGATAAAAATTTAAAAAAAAAAAAAATTACATGAGTTTTATAATCTAGGAAACATAACTAAAATAATTTTTTCATGAGCACAAATATTAATGCAACACATAGCATATATAAAATTTAAAATATTGTATTAAAAATAGCGTACAAGTACAAGTAAGCATATAATTTTAAATGTGCCCACAAAAAACAAACTATACACCGATCATCTTAAATTTTTTCCGTCAAATAAGCTGTTGACATGCCCATTCTAAAACTGCCTCAATCCGAGACTTTTAGTTTCGGCACAGAGGAGGAAAAACAGATTTAAAGCACAAAAATATTTAGTAGTTGCATTAGTGGCAAGTTGCAACATACCGATTATCTTAAAGTTTTTCCTAAAATAAGCTATTGGCATGCCCATTCCAAAACTGTATAGCCTCGATCCGAAAACTTTAAAGTTGTTTGGGGGGGGGGGGGGGGGGGAGGGGGGCATTTATAATTTATAAAATTATATGCTACTTGTACACTATTTATAATTAAGATTTTTAAACTATATACAAATACTGGGTATCTCAAAAAAATGTACTAACAAATCGAATAACGAGAAATACTTTATTTATGAACATAGAGAGAAGTTCAAAGGCTTCAAGTACAAAAGACAAATGTAATTGAAGAATCATGTTTGCAAATGTTTAAATTGATAGCATTATTGCCCAGATAAAGCTGATAACACTCACGGATTCGCAATCGTCACGAAACAGGTCGTTTGGAATATCGCGATATTGTCTTTCAATTTCCAGTTTCAATGCATTAAATGTTCTTGGTTTGGTGCCATAAACTCAGTCCTTGAGGTATGCCTACAAAAAGAAGTCCAGAGGTGAGGTCTGGGGAACGCACAGAATATTCAATGCTACCCCATCGTCCGATCCATGTGTCTCGAAAAGCTGCATTGAGGTGAGCTCGTACATCGAATTCCCTTCTGCACCGTCTTTGAACTTCCGTGGCGTTTTCGGTCTTCCTTTAACAATTCAGGACAAACTTCCTCTCTTCCAAGCTAAGTTGATTTCTTGCTATACTGTAACGTTAATTACACCTGCAAAAGGCAGCATATTAGCAACAGTCAAAGTGTTAGTACATTTTTTTGAGACACCCTGTACTTATATTCGTTTATAAAAAACATTTTTTAAAATAATTTTGATGAAAAATAGTTTATGCTATATTTCCGGACTGGCTTTCTTCACATTAATAAAGTAATATTATTAAATTTCTGACGTAGACTTATTTAAATGAATTATTTTTATTTTGTGGGCTGGAATAAATTCCAAAGGGATAACTTCATGTAAGAGTAAATGAGGTTTTATTTTAATAGTGTTGCCTGACTAAACTTTTATATTTTCTGGGCTGAAAACGTATTTATCTCTAGTATAGACTCCAAAAAAATTAAAATTTTGTCGTAATACGATAAACAAACATTTATAAAATTATATCTAATCGTCATTAATTATTAATATCAATTAATAACATTAAAATATATTAATTAATATATTTTATATATTAAAAATTATTAATATTTTTACAATTTTGAATTGAATTATCGCTTATCGTTCTTAAATTTGTTACACTATGGTGAACATTTGGTTTTGAAAGCTTTACAAAAGTTTTTGGATAGTTCTAACTGCCGAACTGCTGCCTTCAGAATTGCAATGAAGACTTTAGTCTTAAAAAAAATTCATCACAAGAAAGTCGTAGCTAAGATGGTCTTAGTAGGTAGTCTTATCGTCAATTGGTTAAATCCAGGGTCCAATCCAAGGTTAAATTCCCATAAAGTATCTGCATTTAATTAGTTGTAATATATTTATTAGTTTTTACCTCTACATATTTCCAGATGGGGTTTTGGTTCATGTTTGTCTCGAATCGTAAGGAGTAGCTCTATGTATTTATTTTCGTAATTGCAAAATTCTCCAATTTCTATACAACAATCCTGGACACGTTTTGGAGTGTACCTTGACTATGTCAAAGTCGATTTAAGCGCATTATCCTAGCTCCAGTGAATTGATAGGAAACCACCCCTTTATAATTAAAGTAATCTATAGCATGAGTCCAACAACTTTCTTATAACTGCTTGGTTTGGTGGCTTCTTCAATAAAAAAAGTAGGAATCAGATTTAGGAGGCACATTGGTGTAGGAAACACTTATAAAAACGGTAAGGTATTTAAAATATATTTTTTATATGAAACTAGCTGACCCGGCGAACTTTGTCTCGCCCCAAATTATTTCGTCCGAGCAAACACTTTTGACCTTCACGAAAATTGATTCTGGTGAGAGAAAATTCAAACAACTCAACTCAATTCTCAATAGACATTTGAGTTAAACGATTGAGTGGCCATTACATTCACTTTTTTCTACACAACTTATATTTACAGTAGTCCGCAACCAACGCCATCTATTGAAAATAATCCGAAGTGGCTATTTAAATGAATGATCATTGTCGAAATACAATTTTCGTCGGTGGTGTTAAGTGTATTTGCACACAAAATTCCTCTACAAAACGCAATTTTCGATTTTCCGATTTTTTTTGATTTTTCGGTTTACGGATTTTCCTTTGAGTTTTTCCGAATTTTCTTTTTTTCTAAGCCGCCACTGTTTTGAGATGGACAATGCACAAACCGAATCATTCAAATTGGTGTGTCGTTCTCGAGTTTTTGCAAGACTAACGCACGGCAATTGATTTTTATTTAGATAAATTGATAGAAAAAATAAATAGATAAAATAAATAGATTGGATAAAAAACAAAGTAGCAGTTTGGATGTAGCCTTCGGTGGGATTCGAATCCAGTACCTCCCACCCGAAGCGCCGCAGCTTTAACCACTGCACCACTTGTTTCATAAAAAATGTACACACAAAATTCATATGAAAATGGCTTTTTATTCGATTTTTCAGGTTTTTAGACTTTTTCGGTGGATTTTTTCAAAATTTTCTTTCGTAAGAACCATCTCCTGACAATTGCGAACATAATAAAAAAAGATTGAGCCAAATCGGTTCAGTCGTTCTCAACTGCACAGACATTTTTTACACCGTTTTTATAGATATAGTAGTTTACATAAACAACAACATTTAAAATTTAAACTTTTTTGCTGATAATTTAAAGAAGTTAGGCTGCTAAAATTTTGACAGTTCTCTGATAAATTGTTCCAAGTATATTGGTCTGAGGAAATAGGACGAGCATTGTATCCTGCAGCTAAAACACTGATGTAGAAGTTGGAGAAATTAACATGTGTGATGTGTTTGAAGTTGATAATGTTTCGTTCAGCATTGATCTTCCGTATTTTGTAGTAAGTTCAATTGCTGTCCGAATACTATAATAATTTTGACATAATAAATTTGACATTTCAAAATTTGTAAAGTGACATACGATTAATAAATAAATAGACATACGATTAATTTAAAATTGTGTTAAGTGCCTGAAAGTGATTAACTAAATAACAAAACTGAAATGATTGAAGTGGAATTTAATCCAAATTTAATAATATTTTGCCTGATAACTTATTACAGGCATCTAATGAGAAGTCGTAGGAGTCAGGCGCGACCTTTAACAATGAATTTTGTTACAACACAGGTAGTTAACTCTGTTTGAGGAATGGAATATATTGTTATATTGGTTAATGGTATGATTTTTATTGATTCCAGCGCCCAACGATGTATACTGTTCCATCCACCAACAATATTACACATTCCATTTTAACATACGATGATGCTGTAACGAGAATGCATCTTAGGATTTCATCAAAAACATTTGTTGAAATCAGCAACTTTTTGCCCAGTAAAAAACATGGTTGGGAGCCAGAAATGGAATTATTGGTATTTTTATTGTGGTTGGCAAGTGAAACTAGTTACCGAGTAGTAGGGGCAGCTACCGATATAGCAAGATCTACTATTTGTAACATTGTTCACAAACTATTAGATTTTACAATTGATAATATAATGCCCCGAGTGATAACTTTGCCTACGCAAGATGAATTACCAAATGTTGCTCGCATATTTAATCGAAGGGCACGAACATCAATTTTTCAGAAGGCAGTTGGTTCTATCGATGGAACTGATATTGAAATTGTATGCCCAGTGCGACTACCTCGTCTGCCCAAGTAAAACTATTGTTTGGATTTTGTTGGTGTCTACCACGTTGGTTGTGCAGTGCCAACGGTGGGTGGATTGCATGGCGACTTGACCCATATGAGTGCATCAACTCAAAAAATTCCCAAGTGGCGGCGGTTACTTCCCCATCCTCTGTTTGTACCCCTGTAGGAAGATTTACTAGTTTCTATAAAAAAAGAAAATAAATTAATAAACCTTGACTACCATTGAGTATATCTATAACAAAATCATAATACATACCTTATATTGTTTAAACAGGTTGTTCCACTTGGTCCGTAACTGCTCAATCGAATATTCCAATAAATTGGCAGTATGCTTAATAATTCTGAAATATTTACAATATTAAATACTGGATAATATTTAAATAAACAAATTGTGTAACTTACATCCAGTTTTCATTCCTTCTATACAATTTTTTGCTGAATAGATTTTCGTGGACAATTCTCGCCTTTAAAAGTCGGATTATTACTTCTTCCGACACTGCAACAAATAATTATATTAATACGTATGTATATAGGAAAAGTAAATATATGAAATATTTTTATATGTTCAAATAATTTAATTACTTACTTCGTCTGTATCGCATTTGTTCTTCTGCCATTTTGCAAATTTGGAGTTAAAAAAATAAAAATTTATTTGATAGCTATATGCATGCACACTACAAAAAATTTATTTGATAGCTATATTTACTAGCAAACCAAAATTATTACAGAAATGTCAAAATTATTACCTACACATAGCAACTGTAATAATTTGGTTGCAAACAATTTTCTGTCAAAATTATTACAAGAAAAATAATGTTTATAGAAATCGAACAGGGCCTTAGGGTCTATTTTTAATACAACCTGAGCAAGCAGTGCGTTGTCAAAAATTACACTCCATTTTTTTTTACAACCGGAGTAATTTTACACGATGCACTGTGTTTTTTATTATGCTCTGCACTGTACTCTGATCGTACACTGAGCACACATTTTTACCCGCAAACAATTGTAAGGGTAAGTAAGAGTAAAAAGTAACCTACAAAAATTAATGTCAAAAATTATTTCCAACAGAAGTGCTACGTTTATTTTCATGCAGAAAATTATTTAATTATTATTACATTTGATAATAAAATATATATTTAAAAAAATGGAAAATTCCATATGTCAAAATGTATATGTCAAAATTAATACTGAGTACACTGGGTTATTGTGATCTGAGCAACCTGCGCTCAGTGTAATTTTGCTCTGAGCACCCTAGGCAATACTACACGCTCAGGTTGAAAAAAATAGACCCTTAGTTGTTGTATATCAGGGTGTAGAAAGCACAGCACCATTTTCCGAGAATTTTCTACTTTTTTGGGTTCATTGGTTTTGTTTTCGTTATATTTATCGCTTCTATGACTTTCGGTTCGGAACATTTTCTTCTAAAGTATTATTTTGATATTCAATAGCTATTATGCTCTAAAGTTTTATTTTGATATTCAATAGCTCTCAAACATGAAGAACTTGTGCAAGCTAAATCCATAATCGCGTGTCTTGTTTTGTTTGTTTTTAGATATTTTAATTTTATATTATAGATAAAATTTAAATAAAAACAGATTACTCAAAAATTTAAGCATAATTTAAGAAAGCTAACTCAAAAAATTGCCGATAGAGGGCTCGGGATTTTATGGCATACAAATGCAGCGTTTTTGGTTTCGTTTTAAGCAGGTTCGAATTGTAAAGAACACATGTACAAATAAACACATTGAAATTAAATTTTTTGGTTAGGCTTACCAATAAATTTATTTTAGTAAAAAATCACTATTTAAATTTATAAGTTATTTTTTTTCTTTTTGACTGCTTTAATAATGATTGAAATACTAGTTTTGATGTACATTTTTGTGTTTTCGTTCATTTGTTAATTATAATAAAACAATTTATATTTTTATTTACTATATTTTTAATCTTTCTGCTTTTATGTTAATAATTTTGAAATTTTAACTGTAATTTTACTAAATTGACTTCTTTAAAAAAATAAATGAAGAGCACTTAAAATTGTAAATAATCCGTTAAGTAGTATTTTTTCCGAATTCCGGAACCACCCGACGGATTCTTCTATTTTCGGAAAACACGGCTATTTTGTTCTAGGTATCTGGCAATAGGAAGAACTTTCTCAGAATTATCACTATATTTTATGAGAGGGATCAGCTCAATCAATGAGATAATTGGAACGACTACAAAGGCAATTTTGGACAAACTCCAACAATTATATATGATAATATCTAATGAGTATGAAGGGGTGGTTATTTCTGATCGTTTTTATCAGTTATGGAATGTCAAAAACTGCTTAGGTGTGTTAAATAGTAAACATGTTAAAATTCAAAAACCACAAAATCTTATTCATAACTCTTTAATCATAAAGGTTATCATTTTCTCGTATTAATGGCATGTTCTAACCCAAATTATTGCCTTAGAATGATTGAAGTTGGAACCCAAGGAAGACATAGTGACGGCGGTATCTTTAGAATTTGCCAAATGTAACGATGGATAAAATAGAGTGATATGCAATATACAGCCTCAAGCAGCTTCCACAAGATACAAACGGAATTAAATTTATATTCTGCTTTGTCGGTGATGAAGCTTTTCCACTCCATGTTCTTATAATGCGACCTTACCTTCGAAGAACTTTACATGATAAAACATGATAAAACATGAATTGCCAAGAATTCCCGGGGAATAGAAATTTATTTTATGGCAGTTTTATTCCCTCTTCTCCAAAGTGTATTATGGCTTTTGGGAAAAATGTTTCTTGGGAAAAAATTATTCCCAGTTATAGCAGTTTTAACGTTTATTATTCCATACCTATTTTACGCAAGTATTAACTTTGAATAGAATTAAATGGAATATATAGAATTTATTATAGGATATATTTAATAGAATTTAATTTATTATTGTATTTACTTATAGCTATGTAATGGAATGCAATATATACTATATTATGGCTAAAAATTTATAGTGAAAGAGTAACCGCAAAAAACACCATTTTTCCGCCCGTTTTTGCGTAGTCTGTAGCAAGAGCGGGAAAGGTCGTACAGAGGTCCCCGTGGGCTTAAATTGATCGTCATAAAAAATGTGGGTGAGCATAACTCGATTTTTTCAATATTGAGTCAATTTACCCCTACTTGAGGGGTGGAAACCATCCCCAGAATAAAGAAATGGGAAAACAGTCGGAAAGTTCTTGATAAAAATGCTTGGAGTTTCATGGCGAGAGTGACATCAGAAATGTCCTTCCAAATATCATCAGGGTGAAACACACCCCCTGGGTAGGGGGAAATGATATTCCCTAAATGAATAATCTTTTTGCTTTTTGGTTTCCACCCCTCAAGTAGAGGTAAATTGACTCAATATTAAAAAATCGAGTTATGCTGACCCACATTTTTATGACGGTCAATTTAAGCCCACGGGGACCTCTGTACGACCTTCCTCGTTCTTGCTACAGTCTACTCAAAAACGGGCGAATTTTGCGGCCACTCTTTGGTAATATAAATTGGAAATATCAATATCCAATTTTTCATTTTAACAAACAAAATTTCCTTAAAAAAAAATTCAATAAAAATATCAACAAAAATCACTTAAACGACGTCAATTATTTTTATAGATATTTGTTTTCTTGTTTTATTGCGATCGCGTATCGATCGAGAATAATTAAATTATTTTCCTGTAAATTTATTCCCCAATTGACAAAATTAACTTTCGGAAAACGAGGAATTAGAAAAACTGTCTGGGAAATAGCTGCTACAAAAAAAAACTTATTCCCTATTCCCGGGGAATTACCAGAATAGTGCCACAGTAAACCCAGAAAGACTGTATAGTGTACGTTTGGAATGCGTGCAAAAATTTTCGTATTTTCAAGTTATATTGCTTATAAAAAATAAAACAATACCATACCAATTTCAAGAAGCAAATATAGAAAATAGAGAGCAGGACTTATTAAACCTTGATATAAATAATGTAGACAATGTGGACACGTACTAGTGTGTCAAGAATTTCAACAGCAACAAATTTAAGAAATTAAATCATTTCCCTACATGCAAGTAATTAATAACACAATAAAATTATTATGATAAACTTTTTATTACTTTTTACATATAATAATTTTTTTTTTATCATAAATAAATAAAAATATTCCACTTTCTTAGCCTTTCAATTCTTTTGCCACATTATCCCACGCCAAATCTACCACATCTCTCTAGCTGTAGTCACATAGTTTATAATAACGCGGGATATTTTTCAAAATTCTTGCACCAATTTTGAACTATATGCTTCGTTGTTAATACTGAATATGGCAAAAAATTGTGAATTACAAAATGTTTTCTGTAATTACAGTAGAATGACAGTAAATCAATGCAACTGCTCCACGTGCGACCGACATGTCGAGTCTTGCCCAACCATCAGACTACTTTAATGAATTTGACACATAGCGCAGGTTGATGGATTCTACGAAATAAATTATGAGTTAGATTGAATGCACCAGTTGCCTGAATCGATTGGCTTGATTGCGTTGCTCTAGTTTGAAATCTGTCAAAGGCAACTCTTCCAACTCTGGTACAGAACCTTTAGTGCCCTAATCTGACTAGCACTGATCCAGATGGTTTTTATGTAAACTTTATCTAAACGTTGTCGTTAGGAGTTTCGACATAATTCAATCACTCTAGGTTTTTATTTTTATTTTTTTTCAATATATGTAAAATCGTGTTCAATGAGTCTCACAAATTATATGAAATCATTAAAATTCTTTATAAAAATAAATATTTTTTTACCATTTTATTACTAACACTACTTTCGATTGATTACAAATTTATGCTAAACAAGAATTTCATTTCACCGTCGTACGAAGACATGTGATTCAGTTGAACTACACACAGTGTTTATGGAACTTATGAATAAAATTTTATTTATTAA
Organism: Nephrotoma appendiculata; assembly: GCA_947310385.1. NCBI lineage: Eukaryota > Metazoa > Arthropoda > Insecta > Diptera > Tipulidae > Nephrotoma > Nephrotoma appendiculata. The sequence continues at coordinate 108,275,862 of OX371225.1, forward strand.
ATCCAAAAAATACAAATAAAAAAAGTCAAAATTCGGTCATTATGTTATTTTGATATGTACCACTCATATGCATATTTGAATGTATGTTGTTTTGGGGACATACAAGTGTGTATCGTCAGAATAGACGGTAAAATAGATGAGATAACTGTGAATTTCAAATTTTGTAATTTTTTTTACGTTGCAAGTTCATTGGTCTGCATTTAATAAATGATATATAGTATTTGTGAAATTTGGTTGTTTTTGCCACGTGTTACAGAATTCGTACATATGTGTATATACATACATAAGTATCACACCTTTAAAACATAAAATTTTCTTGTATTGTAGGCGGTCCAGCACATAAATTATTACATCCATTTCCAACCCGTAAGTTCATTAAACTTAAATTACTTCAATGATTATCATCGTAATCATGCATTACCGTACAGAACAAAAATCTTGTATTCTGTCTTATGTTTGTTTCCATATCATTTCATTTTTTAAAATAAGAAAAAACAAAAGCATATCGATTTCAATGAAATATAAAAAAAACATACCGTTAGAACTTTATACTTTCAATTATGTATGATCATTTAATAAAGTAACGTTATTTCTTAAAAACAACATAACTTGTATGAATACATGTACAAATATAAAAATAAATCGTTGTTTGCGCCGATCTTGTATAAACCATAAAAAATATCTAGAATAAGAGAAAAACAAATGATCTTAATTTTACCGTTATATTTTAGAATAGAATAAAATGGATGCTCATATAATAAAGAAACGACCAACAAACAAACAAGTTTTTGCAAACAAAATTCTACTCTTTTCACATACGAAAGTGATTGTTTGACCCGTTATATTTTGTAAACGAACGGGTATGCCATCTCTATCCCACTAAATGTAAACAAAAATAATGTCGAACGTGTCTTGTGTGTTTTTTTGTTTGTTTGTTTCGTCTTCCAATAGTACACCGTCCGTAATGTTGTAAACAAGATTCTCAATGTTATGTAGCTGTAAATTTGGTTTCAATCTCGAGAAAGGTTATTCAAGTTCACTAAACTACATTCAAACTTTTATGAGATCTCAATAATTTTTTAATTTAATATTATCTTTACCGAAAAAATTGCACGGTTCAAACCGAATACGAAAATGGTCACGAGATATATAATTCGTAAGAATTTTTAACGACCGATGAATTATCACGTTTAGCAATATACAATAAAATAATTTTACTCTGCCTACCTATCATCGAATTGATGAATTAAATTAAACCGAAATAAAACGATCTTGTAAGAAGTTATACACAAAATAAATAAATAAATCCCGCTATATTACTTTCACAATATGATTCAGAAAAAGAAATGTTACACAATTTTAGTGTAAAAAACTTTAAAATATTTCTTAAAAAGCAAATAATTAAAAGAATTGTTTGTTCAAGTTCATTCAACTTAGCATTGTTGAACTTCTGTTTTTTAGATGAATATTCAATGTGATTCATAACGTTTTGTCATTTTTGTCGTGTGGAATTTCGCGAAATTAAATATTTGAGCTGCTTTAACATTATGATTGGAATAGGTATGTTTTGCATTAATCATCGACCAATAACAGAACAGGTACATTTATTAAATATTATTTAAGATTATTCATATGCTAGAAGTTGTCTTTCGTTTCATTAAAGAATAGTCTGAGAACCTTGAACAATATCGAAACACCGTCCTCAAAATTCTAAGTTGATAGACAAACATGTATGTATCTCAATGGTGGTATATATAGATTGGTTGCGTATTATTAACGCTAAAGAGATTCGAATACACTAATTGTTGCAAGGCAAATAAACATAAGAACAGAGATCTTTCTGGAAATTAAGATCAAGCCTACAATTTAAGTCTTCCAATTTAGGTGTCAATGTTCGGGATTACGCCTAAGTACTTGAATTCGCCGACTACCTTTAACTCAACATAGAACTTATACATGACAGAATATTGTAACTGAAAATGGGGTAGATACTCGATGTCGATCGGCTAGGAAGCAAGCAATTTGCTAGCCAAAATCCTTGCTACTCAATCAATTTTACCAAGGAAATTTGAATTTCAAATTATGTTTTTACATTTTTGGTTTTATTTTGCGATTGCAAATGAACAGCAAATTTTTATGTTGTTTTACTGTGCAATTGCAGAAATAACCAAAAACTTTATAAAAAATATAATTTGAAATTCAAATTTTCTTGGTAAAATTGACTGAGTAGCCAGGATTTTGGCTAGCAAATTGCTTGCTTACTAGCCTATCGAGTATCTATCCCATCTCTGATTTCTGAATATTATCTTGTTTGCCTGTTGTCCATCCTTATTAAGTCATACAATTGTTGATTGAAAATTTCATTGATGTAAATTAAAATGGCGAGTATATCGATACTGAAAGGCGTGAAAGCGACAGATCGACAGATGAAATATATCGGAAACTAATTTCTGTTTGTAAGTCGTTCCACGAAAGCCAGAACAATACAATGTCCCTAGTATCGTGGTAACGAAGAAAAGAATTGATTAAACGTATTAACGTTTAATCAATTCTTTTATAGTTACGTGTTCCACAACTTCACGTAATTCGTTGCGCAGATGGGAAATGTATCGATAGTTATCTAAAGATATTTTATTATTTTTTTGATGGATTCAATACCAAGCGCTTTTAATTAGTTAAGGAGACATTCCTGTTCCCTCAGTCAAATTCATATGCGACGTATTCATCAAAAGATGTGCCTCATTTTTCAATGTTTCCAAATAATAAGTGCTATTCATTGTTGGCGATAGTCTGAATTGCCCAATTAATTGATTACCCAAATCACCAGCACACACATGAACTACGAGTGTGCCGAGTTGTTTTCTTAGCCACATTGTCTATATTACAACGAATGATTTACCATTTTTTTTTTAAACTTCGATAAAAAACTGGTGTACCGAAACCGCCAACTGTAAAAATATTTAAAAAGTCGTTTTCCCTTTTATGGATTCTCATTATTCAAGAGCAGGTACAGAATCAGCAGGTATAACCTCTACATGGAACACACAGAATCCAAAGAGCCAAAATATCACATATATAGAAAAATATTCAATAACGAATGTAATTTATCGTTTTACATTCACAAGAAAGAAGTTTGCGATATTTGCAGTAAATTCAACATGGTACCTGAACCTTTTCAGAAACAAGTAATTGAAATTGAAAACCACAAGCTATTTAATGATTTGACTAAAGAACGCAAAAATGTTGACAAAGTACTTGCAATGGGCGCTTTCAGGTCCCCTATCATGATTAGTAAAATCATCGCCAATATGATTTGGAAAATTCATAGTGCTAAACATTTTCATACCGTTGGCCGCGATTTTACTCAACATGTTCCCAACTGTTGGGTGCCTTGAAAGCGCCCAATTTACCAAAAGGGAATTCATCTAACTTTTTTTTATAAACGAAAATTAAACCTATTTAACCTAACGGGCTATTGTCATCTAAACAAGATCACTTACTGTGCCATTGACATTTGCTATTGTGCACTGATTAAAATCCTCAAAGCCGTTGTAGCCGATAATCCCGATGTTACAAAAATAATATTATGGTCCGATTCCTGTATCCCACAGAATCGTGGGTCTTGCACTATTAAAAATTTGTGACAATTCAAAAAATTGTCCAGGTTTTCGGTGCCTGATAATTTTTTTTTTCAAAAATAATTCCGATTTATCTAGATCCGTTAAAATCCAGAAGACAACCTGTCATTCTTTAGACACACATTTGTGTAGGTCGGACTTAAATTGAAGCACAACAAATTTTTTTTTCTCCGGTAGAAAAAGGGATTTTATGCAGCTGCAATCAAACGATTTCTACAACTACACATAATAAAGCCAGTTTGGGTTTTAATTTTTCAGAACTTAGATTTACATTAAATACCTGCCGAAATTAAATACAGTAAGAAATATATTTTTGTAATTAAATATAAAGTATGCTACGGAGAATTGGAAATTGAATTTGTCATACCTCTAATTATTAATTAAAGGAAACCGGGGCTTCAAGACTAAACATTTTGATAAAATCTCAACTTTTCCAATTGTACCTTTGTTAAATTTTCTGGGAATAGTTTAAAAAAAAAAAAAAAAAATCAAATATTTAGTTGCAATGTTCGATTACATGCCTTCGAAAGACCAACAATTTTGTAAAATTATTTTGAAACTACCTCACTAAAATTAAGCTTGAACTAAATTATTATATTATTGAATTATTATATTATTGAATTATTATATTATTAAGACAAAATTCTTATTTTTGATATTTTTTTTAAAATGAATTATTTATTACATGTAATGGTAATCGACAGGAGTTTCTAAACGTGATCTTTGCGTCAGAAACAATTTTTGATATGATTAGTGGGTGGAGAGTGGTGAAGAAGCACTCATTCTCTGATCACCGATATGTAACATATAACCTCAACATCAAACTTGTTGCCCGGAAAGCTTTCAGGAATCCCAGAAAGACAAATTGGAACAAATATGGGGAGGTGTTGAAGGAACTATTGCCGCTGGAGGTTCCTGGACTTCCGGCGACAGTAAAGGAATTAGATGGTATGGTTGATATTGCCACAAAGGCATGCAATCTTTCATTTAATGCTACGTGTCCCCTGATAAAACCTAGGGGCAGGCAGAAACCGACATGGTGGACCACGGAGTTGGGAACCTATCGGAGAGCGTGTAGGACAGCCTTTAATAAGGCTAAGAACAAAACACTTACTTTGGCAATTACAATTTAGAATTTAAAAAAAAATGAAAACCGAGTTAAATCGCAAAAATATCAACCGTTTGGCTCGAAAGTCAACGGAAACGTTTAGGCTTGAGAGAGCTAACCGACATCTAGTCTGCGCAGCACCCTTTCTCCACACGTATGGAATGGTTATGTTGTGCTTGTGGTCTACGGTGACAAAGAGCTCGATTCTCATTAACGCTTTACTTTTTCTTTGCTTAAACATTTACATTTAAATCCTTTTTTATACAAACCCAAATGAAACCAACAAACAAGGGTTCAATCATGAATTTCATCATTACATAAATTGCCGATTATCTAACAATTATTTTTATTATTATACACGAAACATATTTGTTAATATTATTTTATTTTATACTGTTTAGGTGAACAGTGTAAAGCATTTTTTCCAGCATACACAATCACCACCAACGAAGTGCAGGCCCAGGCGTTCGACAGCGTTGGAATCGATCTCGAGAAGGCAGTCTTTTTACACGGCCAACTTTACGTCGCATTGTCTCCATCGAGAAACGCACAATGTTAAGATTCGTATCACGGAAAATCCGTAACAAGGATATTTGCTTCATGATGATCAATAATACACAAGCAATATAGTTTACACAGAAATCTTTCAAAAGCTACCAGAATAAAGCAGTTTAAGCAAATGGCGAAAAAGGAAATCTTTTTATTTCGATCTTTATTTCAGACTCCATCAAATTATGATACGTGAACTTGGGCACAGTGCATTTTTGTAGGTAAACAAACTACGATTAATATTAAATTCTAGTAGCAAAAGCTGCTGCGAGGCAGCTGAGCAGCTGAACCGCTTAGCAGCCAGGAGCACGTAGTCTATTTATTAAAAACACATTTTGAACAAGATAATTAAAATTAGAGTTTGAATGGATAAAGTTAGTTTGCCCATTTTGAAGACTATATAGACGACTAGAGGGTACTATTTGCTAGATTTTTTTTTTGTTCCTGGGAAAAGGAAAATTTTTAAATCAAGTTTCTTGGGCGAATATCTACGAAAATATCAAGAAATATGTAAAATCAACATATAAAGTTTGTGTTTTTTTTTTGCAAAATCAAATAGGTGGTGTGTGTAAAGCTCTAAATGTTCCATCTGTACTATCTAATATTTAAGGAAATCAATAAAATTTGCTGGTTTATCAATATACTATTTACATATCGTCGCCGTAGTTCTATCTTAGTGTAACTACCATTTAATTGATTTCGAGATATTTCGTTTTAAAGATTAACGCCAAGTACAGTAAAATTATCAAATATAATACTAGTTCTAACTACACTTAACAATAGATCACGATTTAACTTAAATTTTAAACTCACAAGTTTTACTGATGAAAACAGTTTTTCCGGGAAAATTAGAAAAATTTGAGGACATTTCCAAAAATATTTTGTTCTATGTCCGCTTTTCAATTTTTTTTTTCTAGATATAAACCAAATCATGGAGATACACCAAAAAACTGCGTATAATAGAAATATGAAAATTGAAGGAAATATGCTAAATACACCAATTTTCCACGAATTACACACGCGAGGAGATAACATTCAATATATTAATGATCTAATTGAAAAAGCAGATAGTTATTGCTTATGCAAAATATTTGAAAATATCAAGATCAAATTTAGTTAAAACTGTTGAGTTTTCTACAGTTTACATACGTAAAATTTAGACAAACTTCATCAAAGCAACATTTAAAATCTATAAAATCAAGTGTAATTTTGTTCAAATGCATACAAAATATTTTTATTGTGGTGTGGATATACAACAAAATCGAATGATTCTTAATAATTGTGTTAAGCAGTTACACCAAAATTCACATTATGTAACACTAAAACTATTGTAGATAGAACAGTTTTGATTAGAGATTTAGAAAGAACTCGCAAAATTACATATAGAATCGTTGAAACCCAAAAAAATGTGATTTTGGACTTATAACAAGATAGAACTTCGCGACGATATAATTTAACAATTTAAATATATCGACTCAATTTACTATACATATGTGAAAAAAATTTAATATTGTTTTAATTAGTGCTTATCATTATAAATTTGTCAAAAAAGAAAAGTAAAGACGAATTTTTTCTGTGATATCGGCTTTCCTTACAAGGACTTAAAATCCAATGGACATCTATTATTATAAAAAAACTAATTTTTGAACTACATACATATTTAAGAAAATTTATTTCTTAATATAATTGCTTAATTATTTCATTAAACAAATTTGTGGAGAGTGGATTATATTTAATGTATACTATTTGCTTTAGAACAGGATTTAGAACAGAACAAAGTGCAATTTATAATTTTTTTAAATTAAAAAAAAAAATATTTAAAGTAATCAAAATATCAATAGTTTATCAAAATATACAATCAAAAATTTTTAAAAGTTTAACAAATTTTAGTCTTATCAAAAATTAACGCAATGACCATCTTAATACGCAACGTGGATGCCTTATATTTATTTACAAGCAACTACACAATCAAAAACAACAAAAACAATTGACCGAATATAAATCTGTTTAAAGCTAGGAGTCCATCCAATTCAGAATTACTAATACAAATTTTAAAAATAAATATAAATACGAAATTCAAGATCGTGTTGAACTTTTGATCTACTTTCATTTTTTTTGTGTGATGTTTTTTTTTATAACCGAATTCAAATCCATAAAAATTGTCATTATATTTTAATGAGCAGGAAGATATATTGTCAGACCATTGCCAAGAAGATACTGATCTTATCCGATGTTTCAGCTTCATACAAATGATCCATTAACATAAAATATAGATCATCGTGTATAGGTTTGTATGTATTGTACGATCGTACAGAAAACACTTTATTTCTGAGCGCACATAATAAAAAAACACAAAAGAAATCTCTCGTATTTTTTTATTTTATTTTAGTGATCGCGACAAAAATGAGGAAAAAAATCAATGTTATGCGTATGACGTATACAAACATATACTATAACAGAAATATAGCGGTAAACTTGCGGTACTTTTCGATTTCATTGCAACTCAAAGCGTTTAGCCTAGATTTGCAGCGTTGGGTCGTTGACTTATGTTTTCTGTTTTAATTTTGATTTTCTTCTCTCTGTTCGGATTTAATTTATTATCATATTTTCACTCTTCTCTATTTTTTATTCTCTTTTCGCTCGTTTATAAAATACATAGTGATCGCATAGAGAGAACAAGAAGTGTAATGAACTTGACTTTGCTCTAGGTTGCGCTTATAAAAAAAAAATATTGCGTAAAGTAAAATAGTAATGATAATACATAAATGTATAGTAAACTGTTTGTGTGCTCATTTATACATCGAAAGCTTTACACTTTTAAGAATTTCCACCTCCTTCTTTGGCTTTGTATTGTATCTACTTCGTATACAGAACTGTTGAGAAGAGTATGAATATTATGAGCGCAAATAGAAAAATAAGTCTATCAAAGTCAACAACCTTAAATTAGATTTAACACAAAAAGTATAATAATAATACGTTGCTGAAGAAAGCATTTCTAATGGTAATACAAAATGTTATATATGAAGAAAAATAATTCTACTACCTTCGCGATGGTCGGTTGTTGATTTATGGTATTTGTGTATTATATTGGTGTACAAGTATGTATAGGAAGTTACAAAATTCACTGTTATATTACAGTTAGATATTTAAATGAACTTTATTGAATTGCTTTGTTTGTTGTCTCATAATGCGATGATCATAATTATGAGAATAGAATTTTAGAGATTACCACCAATTCTCTAATTTGATTAATCGTTGACAATTTTTTGTGAAACGACTGATTTTTAGATAGTTCATTGAACTTGTACATTAACTATTAAATGTTTCAATTGTGTAACTGTAAAATTGGCTACTTTCGATAACGATTGTATTAATCACAATTTAAGATGATATGTGTCTTTGAACTTTACTAACAAATGACCTAGATAGAGAACTGGGAATTACATGGGAGAAAAACGTGAGTAAAACACAGTGTGCGACTGATGAATTAATAGCAAATCTGTTAAATTTTTTTTTAATAAAACAATGAAAGGCTGATCTTTATTTTATTGGATGTTAGAGAAATTAAAAAGTTTATTGACTTTTATGTTACAAAATTTAATTCGATCGAAAGTGGTATATTTCACAAATAAATTATTTCGATCGCGACCGCAAGATGATTTTAATAAACTTCATTTTAGGCATGAATTGCGAAGAAAGAATATGATTATGCTAAATTAAAAGTTGAGTTCAGTAATTGTTAATGTTTAGTGTACAATTGATTATAACGTGAATTTAAGATCATGGTTCGTTACATTAACAAAATTTTAAAAACTAATGGTTTTAAATGTTTCACTAGTTACATACCTATCCTAATATTGTGATAAATATTCTAAAAAAGTTATTTAAACATACTTTGGTTCGTCAAAAATTCATAGGAATTTTTAATATTCGGGTCGTTATAAACTTAAGGTATATTTAACCCATTCCCGCAAATGACGGCTATAGCCGTCAAATTTTTGTTGATATATATGCAAATGACGGCTATAGCCGTCCTGCATATTATAATTAATAAAAAAAGGAACATCATTCTTACGAAGTGTACTAATGCATTATTTTGTTAATTATTCAGTAATACATCAAAGAAAAAAGATGTAACATTCCAGATAACATATCAATTGTTTTTTTGTGCGATTTTTCATGATTAGCAATTCGATATATTTCCGCCTACAGAAACAAATGACGGCTATAGCCGTCCTATTATGTTCACGCAAATGACGGCTATAGCCGTCATTTGTCTATATATCACCAAAAAATTGGACGGCTATAGCCGTCATTTGTTTCTGTAGGCAGAAATATATAGAAAAAATGATGTGATGAGCAAATGGCGGCTATAGCCGTCGCGAGTTTTCATGGAGTTTTCATCAATAATTCAATATCCTATTTCCAACTCATTCCAACCAAAAATTCAACCAAAGTTTCGAGTAAATCTATAACGATATCGTAAATCGTTTACAATAACGCATCCAAATCGCCTACCATTTTGGGTATATTTTGTCTTAGTCATTGCTGTTTTTTGAGATAAGCTTCCGTCATTATACAAGCTGTCGTTCCATGTGCATCAATTTTAAGAGATGGATGGCGATAAACAACATTTTTTGCGCCATTGCATTTTGTTCTGTTTTCAAATGAGAAAATATGCTGCTCAATCTATGGAATTGACTAATTCGACTTTGAGTGAACATTCTGTGAGTCATTCAACAGAAAAAAGTGGTTTGCAAGATTTGGGTTTTTTAATTTTTGAAATTTAATTAATTAATTTATTTATTTATACAATATTACAATTGATTCAGAGATCATCTAGTAATTTATCTATCTTAAATTGGTTTCTTGGATTAAGATGAGTAACCAATAGGTTACATTTAGGTCTCATTTTACAATACTTTCTTATTCTAACTAGAACTACCCAGCACCAGCGGTTTCTGCCTTTGGAGCCTCCTCACTCCGTTAGTGGTGAGCAACATGCGACGGATATTTGCATTTTCGTGTAGAGATAAGCGCTGTTCGTGTTTCCTTGTTTGGTTCTTTATTTCATCGGTGGCATACTCCATCTCGCAGCACTTTATTTTGGAAGTATTGTATCATTTGTACATTGGTCTTCTTGGACAACATCAAAGTTGGATATATGGTCGATACTGGTCTTAGCATTTCCCTGTATAGAAGCAATTTGTTGTGTATAGGGAGCTCAGAATTTCGACCCATGAGCCAGTACATTTTGCTATATTTGATGTTTAACTCTTCTTTTTTTCTTTATGTGTTCTTTCCATCTTAGCTAAGCATCGAGGGTCATGCCCAAGGTATTTAGCTGTATTTACATATGGAATTTGGTTTGAGTTGAGAACCACAGGAATACAGTTTACATTTTGATTTGTAAAGTTGACGTGTACTGATTTGGCTTCATTTAATAAGATGTGCCACTTTTTAGTCCAGTTGCTCACCGTGTTAACTGCATTTTGAAGTTTGCTAGTTGCTTCCGAAATACCTGTTCCAACTGCAAGAATAGCTGAATCGTCCTCAAATGTGGCTACTGTGTTACCTTCAATATTCGGTAGGTCTCCCGAGTAAAGAATATTTATTTATTTATTTATTTAAGCAACAGTATTAATTTCCATCTGGTATTTAAAAATCGGGTCCGACATACCAAAATTAGACCCATGGAAGTGCAGATCAATCATTCAGTCGGTGTCTGAGTGATCTCACTGGGACACGTATTGAAAACAAGAACAGTAGATGTGAACAATCAATTCGACACATTATAACGTCGCGCACAAACATTGTGCAAGAAATTTGTCTTCGGACGAACAATGGTTCAATATGCAGTAACAAACAACGGCCTAGATACGGCGGAAGCACATACTTAAGAGCGTTTACCTCTCGAGGAAGTCACCTTAAGACAAACAACATAAATCGCTTCTGGATTGATTCTATACGGTTAGAGGAATTGTTATAGTACGGATTCCAGACAATTGACGCATACTCCAAGTGCGATCGAACAAATGAAGCGAAGAGGACTTTTAGAGTCTATGGATCATGAAAATCTTTGGAGAAACGGATTAAAAACCCTAAGATTGAATTAGCCTTATTAATACATATGTCAATATGGTCGTTAAACGATAAATCTCGTGAAAACAAAACCCCTAAATCTAGAAAAGAATGAACTCGCTCTATCATAACGCCATTTAAGAATAAACTATTATCAGGTCCATAACGTCCATAACGTCTTCTAGAAAAGTTCATAACTTTACATTTAGAAACGTTCAGGCAAAGCTTACTCAAGCTACACCAGTCACAGAAAACGTTTAATTCCTGTTGTAGATTTCGCAGATCACGATCATTTCTAACTTACAAAAGATTTTTACATCATCAGCGTAAATCAGAAACTTACAATGTTTGAAGCACCGCTTCACATCATCTATGAATGCAATAAATAATAGAGGTCTAATGTGGCTACTTTGTGGGACGCCAGATAAAACATTTATGTCTCTAGATAAAATATTATTTAAAAAAACTTTTTCAGTTCTGTTCGTCAAATATGAAATGATCCACTTTAAAGGAAGGGCATCACAGTTGTTGAGCTGTCCCAGTTTCTTTACCAATAAAACATGATCAATTTTATCGAAATCTTTGCTAAAATCAGTAAACAATACCTCAACACCATCACCACCTTCTAATGCTAACGTCACAATTTTTTTTAACAAAGCAAGATTTGTCACAGTTGACCGCCCGGGGTAAAACCCATGCTGGTTTACTGAGATGGAATGTTTAGTTAAGAAAAAGATGCGGTCCTTGGCCATCGATTCAAATAATTTAGGAATAGCCGATAAGATAGAAACACCACGGTAATTTTCGATATCCGTTCTCCGTCTACTCTTGAAAATTGGTTTAATGAAACTGGATTTCTAAATTGAAGGAAAAACTCCACTCTTCAAACTCAAATTGAAGATGTCCGTCAGCGGCTGAGCCAAGACCGAAGCACACTTTTTCAACACAAGTGGGTGAATTTTGTCCGGGCCACAACTCATATTCACATTTACATTCAACAGAGCGTGCAGAACGTCATCTGTAGTAAACTGAAATAAAATGTTTGGATTATTACTAAAAACAAGTTCGTCATTCCCTCTCGAAGACGGGACATACACATTTTCAAAAAACGCTGCAAACATGTCAGTGATACTTTGTGGATCACTAGCAGTCAAAGAATTGAAAGACATTTGCGAGGGTATACCTCTACAATTCCGTTTCGAATCAACATAACTCCAGAAACATTTAGGGTTGTTTCTAATATTCGATTCGATCTCGACAATATATAAATTATACAAGAAACGATTTAAAATTTTAAATTGAGATCTGAGAGCGCTAAATATTTCATAATTTACGACGGATGGGTTTAATTTATATTTTTTATGAGCTTAAGATTTCCGATTTTTTAATCCCGAGAGGCGACTATTAAACCATGGAGATCATTACAAGCAATGATTGTGCCGTGTACTTCTACTGGAATGAACACCAGATCGAGGATATTGCTGCACTGGTTCTCGATGTTATTAATCTGTCTTAGCCCGAGTGAACAGATTGAGTCTATCACCAGATCTGAAGTCAGAATAAACAGAATAGGTCCAAGTACGCTACCTTGTGGTATACCTGCTGATATTTTTGTTTTATTTCAGAATACTCATTTTCAAATTTGTGTGTCAATCAGCTTTGTAGGATTTAAGAATTTGATAAAATTGCTTAGGTAGGTCTCGATCCAGTTTAAATTCCAGCCCTTGGTGCCAAACTTTGTCTTAAGCTTGAGCTACATCTAAGAAAATACTGGAACATATTTTATTATTCTCAAGTGCATTCTCAATGACCTCCGTTATTCTGTGAACTTGTTCAACTGTAGGGTGATTTTCTCTAAACCCAAATTGGTGTTGTGGAATTAAGCATTTCTATATTTTTGATATGACTGGAAGTAGTGATATCGGTCTATATGATTTTTTATCGTTTCCTGGTTTACCTGGCTTAGGAATCATTATTACTTCGGCTACCTTCCATTGTCGTGGAACAAATTTCAATCTGAAGGCTGGCAATAAGGTCACATACGGTCACGTTACGACTGTTGTAGTTTCATTTGCTGTTTGCCTCGGCAACGGTTGAAAAGTCACTTCTAAATAAGCAAACATTTTTGCTTTGCTATTTTTCACTTTTACCCCGGAATCCGTCATCGTTTTTGATAGGCGGGCACATACATTTTGGTTCTTTTTAGTCCATTTGTTGCTTTCCAAAGCGAGTAATCGTCATCCTTTAGTTCAGAAAGATCTCGAAGTCGCTCAGTTATGCTTTCGTTCTTTATTTCCTTTATTAGTGGTTTTAATTTATTGCACAAAAAATTAAGAATAGTTTTGTGTTGTGGTGCACGAGAGTGCTGCCAGATTTTGCGAGCTTTTCGTTTCTCTTTAAGTAGCTCTCTGACTACAAGAGGATAGTTATGTTTCATTGTGGTGTTGGTATGAGAAATCGAGGAACTTTCCCAAGCAGCTTGTTGGATATTGTTTTTAAATGCTTCTGGTTCATCTTCCAGCTGCACCTTCGTTCTAATTGGTTCACCGAAATTTGTTCGCTCCTCCAATATTTCTTGAATATAATTGGTTTTATTGTTTGTTAATTTAGGTGAATTATCCTTTTTTATTATCATTGTACTCGGAGTCATGATCACAAGTGAGTGATCAGATGATAGTCTTTCACTATTTTCAATGCTCGTGTAGACTTCTAAAACTCCTTTTGTTACAAAGAAGTCAAGAAGATGTGGAATTTTATGTATGTCAACAGGCCAATATGTTGGTTTATCGCCAGAGAGAAATTCACAGTTGTTTTCGCGAGCTGCGTTAAATAACTCTTTCCCTTTAGAGATTGTAAGTCTAGATCCATGATTTAAAAAGTCGACTGTAGTCTTCTTTTTTTAATTGGTGGCGTGGATGACAGTCAATAGAGGAGATACTGTGTTCCCTATTATTGATTGATTCAACTTTTATGGTTTTACCTTGCATAATTTCTTCATCAATGCCGGACACTTCATAATGTTTAATATTATATTTAATAATTACGGTAAACCTGCCTCTAGCGTTTCCTGTTGTATGAATAGCATGGTGGCATTCATATATAGTCATGTATAAATATTAAGGACAAAGCCGTAACTACTATGGCTTGAAAATCTGAAAATGGACGCGAACATATATAAATAACATATAACACGTTAAAAACATCCAGTCGCAACTTTTTGCTGATCACCACCAGGAATCGAACCCGGGACCCCCGAATAACAGCAAGCACTCTACTTACTAAGCTATCGAGGGCGACAAATATAGTCACGTGTTTTAATAAATGAAGTTTCTGTTAAATGAGTTTCAGAAACAAGACATATAGTATATCTATTTTTTCTAAGTTTAGAGAAATTTCTACCTCTGGAACATGCTGTGGTAATCCATTTGCGTTCCAAATTACAATTCTAAGTGATCAAGATTTCGCGATGGCAATTTTAGTCTTGAGGATGATCCACGTTCAGGTGTAGTAAAACAATTTGAAGGCAAAACACTTAAAGTTTTACTGGACGGAAATCCGTGTCAAACTCAAAAAGAGCTTGCAGAACAGTTAGGAGTTACTCACCAACAAATATCACTTCGACTACATGCAATGGGGAAAACATAGAAGGAAGGAAAATGGGTTCCTCATAAACTGACTGAAAAAAACAACAACCGAAGAGTTGCCATCTGCATGAATTTGCTTTCTCGATACAAAAGAAAGAATTTTTTGTACAAAATTGTTACGGGTGATGAAAAGTGGATTTTGTACGATAACTTTTAACGCGAAAAACCATGGGTTGATCCAGGCCAGCCATCGACATCAGTTACTCATACCAAGAAAATGTGTCTGGTGGGATTGGAAGGGAGTCCTTTACTTTGAGCTTCTGGAACCTGGTCAAACTATTACAGCTGGGCGTTATCCAATTGATCAAATTAAGTGATGCTCTGGGAGAAAAAAGACCATTTATGGACCAATGAAGGAGGAAGGTGATATTGCTGCAGGACAATGCTCTTCCACATACAGCAAAATTAACCCATTAACTCATCTTTTCCTTAGGCTGGGAAGTTTAATAGCACGTGGCGTATTCTTCAGACCTGGCACCATCTGATTATAACTTATTCAGATCGATGTCATCATATTAGAAATACTAACGGTTCACGAAACTTAAAGACGTACAAAAATGGCTCCTGACTATTTTGCTTCGAAACCAACAAGTTTCTATCGCGAGGGCATTCATCATCTACCTGGTAAATGGCAAATGACCATAGACAGTAACTGCAAAAAATTTCGATAATTAATCTTTGTAACAATTATATTTTCAATAAAGTGGAATTTGACCAAAAAAAGCCGAGTTTCTACTTGCACACCTAATAAACATGGAATATCGTTTATCGAGGGTAAGTACAAATTTATACATTTTATAATTAATCGTTTCTTATTTTAAATGTAATTACAAAATTATTCTAAAGAAATGAATAGTTACTATTGTATATGAGTTCTAATATAGTATTTTCTATAGTCAAGGACACTTGACAAACATGTACGCGTCTGTACTCCAGGTTAGGAGAGGTTGAAGCAGGGATCTTTCTTGTACTAAGCGGCATATTAAATAAACTTGTTCCAGGTATGAGCAGGTACCGTAAAATTTATCCCTGTATGTGAATCAACTACGCAACAACTGGGTTGAGCGGCGGGTCAAATACATACACTCACAACAACCAACAAGTTATGAAGTAGCAGACAAATTTAAATTTACATGTAAAGCCTTTGAAGATCTGGAGACTTCCAGAACCTTTCGAATTACATTTTTTATTATTTTTGTGCATTTTTCAATTTGTCAAGTATACTGATGATATATGCTGGGGAGCTGAAATTTCCATCTATTTCAAAAAAATATGATTGTATAAACTTCCAAACTGTTTTATCTTCTGATTGGTAATGTAAATTAAATACATAATGTATTTAAAGCTGAAAGGAGATGATCGAACTTGAGTCTGAAAGAAATAAAAACGGATTAGTATGTTTTTCGACATTTACTAAATTATTATTATTTTTTAATATCTTTATCAAAATTGGGATTTGAAACATCAACATTTTTGAACTGTTCCATTGTATTTTTATCTTTTACTGATGATTTTATTATTGGAACCACGTCTAGCACACATTGATCCCATTTGCCGTATATTATTGATCCTTTTCCGGGATGCAGGTAATTATAATCGATGTCGATCTAAATGTAATATTTTTAATATTAAGTTTAAAATTTTTACCAATTGTGCTCCATTCGGAGGAGAATATTTTGACCAAACATCTAGAATTTGTTTAATGGTTTTGTTTGTCTTATGATGAATTCGATATTCGATCGTCTTACACCATTTTTCTAATAGAATATCGAGATAATTTGAGTAAACCTGCAGCCATACCAAGTCGTCGTTATCTTCAATAGTCTCACTACTATCTTCATCTGTTCTGTATAAAGTGTTGCCATATTTTGTTCTATTTTAGTTGATAATTTAGAAAATTAATTTACCTGTCAGAAGAGTAAAGCTGATCAGTCTCTTTCCTCTAGGAAATAAACCATTTTTCTCAAATTTGAGGCACTGTTGGGATAAGTGCTATAGAGCTGACCGACCAGTTGGATAGGTGTAGGAATTGGAATTATAATAAAATAATTTTAGTGTTCATGGTGGTGGAGTTTAGCGTGAGCTAATTACCTTTCGCTCTGTTGTAAATATTTTACATACAGGGTGGTCCAAAAGTCTGAAAACGGTGAATTTATTTCGCGCACGGATGGAAAATCGGATTTCTGATACTGGGATCTTTAGTAATTTCACCCGATTAATCGAATGGGCCATCAGATTTTGGGCTTGATGGGGCCTTATACGAGATATGAGGCCTAACTTTGAAATTTTAAATGCAAACCCATCTTTTTTATTGCAGATTCGGATTCAGCGGGAAATTTTACATCCGAATTGGTTAAAACCAAATATTTGTTCGTCCATTTTTGGGTCCTATGCAGCGTTTTTTGTTAAAAAGTTAAGAGCATATTTAGCTCGAAGAAAAAATTTATGAAACAATTATCGCACACACACAACAATTATCGCACACATATATCGTACATCACATACGTACTAGACGTAAATATTGAATTTTTTCGCTGGTTGTATTAAACAATTGACTTCCTAAGCCCAAACAATAAACAAAATCAGTCAGGAGTGGTAATTGTCGAGAAAAAATTAGGTCTTTAAATGTACCAGCAGAATTCGGGTTTTAACCAATTCGGATGCAAAATTTCCCGCTGAATCCGAATCTGCAATAAAAAAGATGGGTTTGCATTTGAAATTTCAAAGTTGAGCCTCATATATCGTATAAGGCACCATCGGGCCCAAAATCTGATGGGCCCATTTGATTCCTCGGGTGAAAAAACTAAAGACCCCATTATCAGAATTGCGATTTTCCACCCATGGGCGAAATAAATTCACCGTTTCCAGACTTATGGGCCACCCTGTATATCCTCAACGATCTTCTCAAAATGATACTTTTTCATAAATAATTTTTGATTTATGTAAAACTCGACACTGTCCGTTACTAGTTTATCGCGTAGGCAGTCCAGTAACACATAATGATTTTTTAAATGTTCTATTTTTATAATACGTCCATTATTGATTTACTTTATTCAAGTAATTATTTGAGCTCCTGTAAAAAATAAAACCAATAAAAAATTTCGAAAGTATTACATATGTTTTTTACAAATTCATTTGAACTCGAATCCGTCATTTCTCTAATTGGGTTATTTTGAGAATACTTGTGATGATGGACTGGCAATAGGAATTTTATGGTCCTAAACCAAAAACAAAAATCACTTAATTTGTTAGCTACAAAAACCAAATTAATTATACACACCAAAAGTGCACTTTTTTCTAAAATTCTCTACTTTTCATGCCATGATCGATTTTTTAATTGTGTTAAAAACAATTTTTTTAAAGAATGTCCGTGGTTTGAACTATTAATTTACGATTTTCTACTTGTTAAAAAATATACAGTGAGTAACTTTAATATTCGGTTTTCTATAATCTTCAGATTTCAAAGGCTTTTTGGTATAAAATAGCAAAAATGTTAATTTTTTTTTATCAAAAATTTAAATTTTATTATTTTTCAATAAATTTCAAATAGTTTCGTATGAAATAAATAAATAAGGATAGTAATAAGAAAAAAATAAAACAAAATAAAGTACTATTTTAACGTTAGTTTAATATTCGGATTTTCCATTATATACAGTCAACCCCGAACAATAAACCAACCATGGCAGATCAGTACCACAATTTAGGTCGCAAATTGAGTCTTGTCTCATGAAATATTTATATACATACGAGTAGTATGATATTTAAATTTATTATAGTGTTGAAATTTTATGTTGAGTGTGTTTGTATTTTTTTTTAAGGAAGGTCAGTGTCAAACTTTGTTGAATCGGCTCAAATCGGTACAAACCGGTTCTAATCGGTTAATTTTTTTGATGCTTATGACCAACTTCATTCTCATTTAGTTGTCACATGGTATATCGCAGTTGAGTAAGCAAATCACATAAAATGGTAAGTACTTAATAAATTTTTTTTTTTTTTTTTAAATATCGTAAATTATTGGAGTGCAGGAATTATTTTAATACGTTTACGTAATTATTCTTGTGTCGCAAATATATTAATAGTAATATACAATGTATATATTTTTATTATGTATAATCGGGAAAAATTTGTATATTATAACCTTAAAATTACATTACACAAATGCGTTTATAAGTTTTTTTTATTTAATTATAGTTTCGAGTGAGTATTCAACAAAAACGAATTTTAATCGAATTCATTGAAGAAAACTGTGGCGTTTTGTTCGGATTTGGTTCCTTTGGTGGACATCAAAGAAGAATCACGTTATGGCAAGAAGTCACAGCTACTTTGAACGAAATGGATTTGCAAAAAGTTCGTTCGGTGGACCAATGGAAACGAGTGAGTATTTCACAAGAATTATACTGCAACTATAATATATACAGTCATACAATTATAATAAATCTATAATTACTTATTTTTATTTTAGACATGGCAGGATCTTCGTAAAAATATAAAAAAAAAATTTAATAAATTAAGGGCCGCGCGCAATCATACCGGTGGCGGTGAAGTTCCTGAAAATTTACAGTTTACGTTGGAAGAACAACGAATCATTGATATTTGTGACTTAGATAACCTCGATGGGGCCCAAGATGTTGATGAAGTTGGCGTGTATTATAGGTAGGTAAACATAAAATGTGCGTAAATGGGTGTTCATTTACTAATTTCGTACCGATCACTTCACATACTCGAGCTATACTAACCGAGACTTTTGATTGGCTCATGACAGCGAACGCATCTAATGACACCCGCCGTTGATGACTTCCACTGGCCAGAAAATTTAACGTAGTTAACACCTCTAGATGAATAGGTATTTTTAAAGGATGCTCATCGTCATGAAAGAAGGGCTTCATATCCTTAATTAATTTCAGCACGACATACTTCGGCAATCTGTAATTGTCAATGAAACTATTCACGAATAAAATGATTAAAAAAATCTAGTAAACACATCCAATTGTGTTTCCAAACATCCAATTGTATTTAAAAATGTATGATTTTGTGGCCAAAATTAGAAAAGTAAAATAAAGATTTTAGGTTAAACTTACCATCGATCAGAAATATTAAATGGGTCCAATATATCTCGAAGATATTCGTTATATCGTCGCGTCTTTTCCTATCAAGGACCATGCTCATAATGTAACCAACATTAACAATATTCATCCTCATTGTTTTATGTAGACCTGTTGTAGGGGGGAAAACAATAAGGACATACACGACATTAAGAACCAATTAAGAAACCATTATTGCAAGGTGCTTATTGAACCACCTAAAAAGGTAATAATTATATCTCAGTAT
Organism: Nephrotoma appendiculata; assembly: GCA_947310385.1. NCBI lineage: Eukaryota > Metazoa > Arthropoda > Insecta > Diptera > Tipulidae > Nephrotoma > Nephrotoma appendiculata. The sequence goes on from OX371225.1 coordinate 108,296,210, forward strand.
ACAAATTGCCAACAGTAAGAAAACGGGAAGAATTTCTGCTAGGCAAGCGAAATGTGTCAAATGTGCAGAGTACCGTCAAATAACACAATGTCAAAAGGCCCGAAATGTTATAGCAACTTGCGCCCTGTGCGGAGAAAAGATCACCCGGCTAGCTATAAAGGGCTATAAAGGGGGGGGGGGGGGGGGTATCAAAAAAGTTAAATACTCAATTACAATACTCAACTATCGAGAAAACGAACGGCTAAAACATAAAAAGTAAATGACTGTAACGTTCCTACAATATTACAGACACACTTTACAGAGAAAAACTTTATCAAAATTACGGGATGCCTATTGGACATTGCTTCCTCGTTGACGTGCTCGAGGAGCGACGGCAATCTTAAACAAACAAATATCCCACATTTCCAACAAGAAGAAATTAAGGAGCCATTTATGCAAGCTACCGTAATAACGATTAACCATGGCGGTGCTGAACTAAATTTAGGGGCGACCTACTGCCCACCAAGACATAATACCGTAAGAAAACATTATGCCAATATTTGTAATAAATTTATGGACCAAGGTTTATTATAGGAGGTGACTACAACGTCAAACATAGTGCGTGAGGATCTCGACACATAACACCAGCAACAGGAAAAGAACTCCTAAGTGCAATAAAAATGTCAGGTTGTGAATATCACTCATCGCGTAAACCTACCTATTGGCCTACAGACATAAACAAAGTTTCTGATTTGATTGATTTTTATATCTCGAAAGGAGAACCTCAAATTACATTGAAGTCGAAGGCATTGACGACCTTACTTCCGATCACACGCCGGTCCTATTGACTCTGAGTACATTAGTCATAAGAAAGAAAACCAAACTTAACCTTACTAATAAATTTACTGATTGGGAATTATTTAGAGAGAAACTGAACAATCTAATTGAGTTAAAAGTGAGTATTAAAACTAAACAAGAACTTGAATTACAAACTAAATATTTTATTGACTCCATGAGTTATGCAGCTAAAGAAGCTACACCCGTATTAGGTGAGAAAGTTGTACAAGAGATCTACTACCCGCTGGCGATTCGAGAACTGATAAAAGAAAGGCGTAGGAAAAGACTCGTATGGCATAGAACCAGAAACATTATTGACAAAAGAGAATTTAATCGGGTAAGTAATAAAGTTAACTGATTAACTAAAGAACATAAAGAAGCTTGTACTGAAAATTATTTGAAAGGACTGGGTCCTGAAGCTGACAAAAATTATACTCTTTGGAAAGCTACTAAAAGATTCAAGAGGCCAATAAGGAACCTATAAGGAACATAAATGGAGAATGGGTGCGACGTAACGAAGAAAAAACAGAACAGTTTGCACAACATTTGGCATCAGTATTTCAACCACACGACATACAATCTAGGATTGATCAAATATCAGAAGTGTCACCCCACTAAAATTTGCAAAAAGCAATAGACATGAATCTGAATCCCAAAAAGTCACCTGGAATTGATGACATTTCGCCAAGGATGTTTAAGGAGTTATCAAAGACTATGTTAACATATATATATATATATATATATATATATATATATATATATATATATATATATATATATATATATATATATATATATATATATATATATATATAATGCAGTGACTATGTTAACATATATATATATATATATATATATATATATATATATATATATATATATATATATATATATATATATATATATATATAATGCTTGCTTTCAACTTACGAGTACGTATGTGCCTGAGTGTTTCCAGGTTGCACAAATAATCATGATAAAAAACCAGACAAACCAGCCGAGCAAATGGGATCATACAGGCCGATCTCTTTGTTACATACTATTTCAAATTTGTTTGAGAAGTTGTTATTGAAACGACTAAAACCGTTGATCATTACACCTGACTTCCATTGTGGATTCAGGAATAAACATTCAACAATTGATCAAGTATATCGCGTGACTCAAAGATAGAACAAGCACTTGAAGGGAAGAAATATTGCCTTGCCGTATTTCTAGATGTATCACAGGCTTTCAATAGAGTGTGGCATGAGGGTCTTATCTACAAGATAAGTAAATAAGTGCCAGAAAATTACTGCCAATTGCTCGAGTCGTATCTCTCCAAACGAATATTTAGGGTATCACATGAAGAAACATACTCCAACTTTCACCCAGCCATAGCAGGGGTGCCCCAGCGTAGCGTATTAGGACCCATCCTATATCTACTTTACACTTCTGATATACCGACAACGGAAACAACCTTCATCGGAACTTTTGCTGATGATACCGCAGTATTGGCATCAAGCGAATCGCAGAACCAAGCAGTAGAATACTTACAGCCCACACTCGATAAAATCAGTCAATGGACCAGGGATTGGAAAATAAAGCTTAGCGAGCTGAAATCAGTACATGTAACATACATGTTGCGGCACAAAAATAGCAACATCCATACATTTCTCAATGGGGTACAAATTCCCCAAGCTGTACTGTAAACGCCTGATCTATGAATCGATACTTAAACCAATTTGGACGTTTGATATTCAGCTCTGGGGCTGTACTAAACAATCAAATCGTTTAATTATTCAACGTTGTCAAAACAAATTTCTACGTGCAATAACCAGCGAGGAATTACACAAAGACCTAAATGTTAAATGGATTGATGAAGTGATCCAGGAATTTGCCATCAAACATGAAAGAAGGTTTAGGATCGGGTTATATCGGGCGGGTGAAGGGGGAAGTTTAATTTCAGTTTAATGGAATTTAAAAATCGATAGGAGCGAGAGTATAAAGGATCGGTATCAATTGGGTCGCTGCACTCCCGTCGCTTCGCAATGCACATTCTATACCATAATGCGTTTTGAAATATCGCGTTTTGAACTATCTCGTTTTGTACCATATCGCGTTTTGTACTATATCGCGTTTTCAAATATCGCGTTTTGAAATATCGCGTTTTGTACCATATCGCGTTTTGAAATATCGCATTTTGAAATATTGCGTTTTGTTCCATATCCCGTTTCGTCATATCTCACTTCGAAATATCGCGTTTTGAAATATCGCGTTTGGAGCGGATCCGCACTCCCACAGATCTATAAAGAAAAATATAAGAAATTGTCTCGTTTCCTGAATTTATTCCAGCACCACCAGTTTGGTTTCCGACACACAATTTCTTACTGCTGCAGCTGTTTTCAATGAATTTACTTAATCAAGCCGTCCTAAAATCCTAGAAACTAAAAAATCCGTGTATAGAATCAAATTTAAATTACGTACAGTATTTTGTTCCCGTCATATTGTTAATAAATTCTGCTTAAAATGAAAACCTTTCCTGAAAATGCAATAATATTAAAACCGTTATGCAAGATAATAAAATAATAAATCAATAAAATATAACTGCAACCAATCGAAAATTGATCGTGTAACAAAAATAACGCAATATGTATAATAAAAACCAATATTGCAACATAAGTACTTGTACAATCATCACCATAAAATCCGAAAATATCATAAAAAAGAAATGGAAGAGAATGTGAAACAATAAAAAAAGATACCGTAAGAATAAAACCAATGAAAATTTCTTTTACAGTTTCTTCTGTGATGTCTGTAGATCGTCGCGAGGATTTAGAGGGTTCTTAAGAAGAAAGAGAATTTATTTTAGACATTGTTCCTTTTTGTATTTGTTACAATTTCTATTTTATTGGATCATCCACCACCAACAACAAAGTCGTAGGTAGATCTCTCGATCAACAAGAAAACATAAAGCGTACAATAAAATAAACAAATGTTTTCTACCCTTCGCACAAAATCGATCCCAATCTATAAAATTTTCTCACACGGAAATATGAGATTTAGGTCATTTACCGTTAAATATGCGCTTTCGATCGGTTTATTGATCATTATGCAAAAAGGGATTTTTGGTTAAAAAGGATATTTAATATTCGAAAAAATATTGATGATCAATAGAATCCCGTTATAATAAGAATAAAATTATGATTATATGATTGGAGTGGGATGCATATGGATCATTGTTTAGTGTGCATATGTCGATGTACGGGTATATATCAGAAGTATGATTAATAGGAAAGGAGTTACGCCCAAACTGTAATTGTACAATAATAATAATAATATGATCATGAGGCAATTGGATTTTACAAATTCTTCGAAATACGTTAATTTATTTTATGAGGATCATTGCCAGGTAAACGGATACTTATAATTAAATAACAGAGGTAAGAAACCCATTAAAACAATTTATAATGTGTCGCAATGGGCTTTGCGCGACTTATTACAATTTAATGAGGTTATAATTTTACAGCAAATTTTGATGGTGATATGCGACACCCAACAACTTTAACTAACACACCTGAAATATAATAAATCATAGCAAATAATACCAAATACATAATAACAAAAATGATTTTCATGACCATCACCTGTAAAAGTATTCAATTGTTTTGTTGTCGTGCCTATGTTTTGTCGTCAAAGCATTTTCATTGTCTTGAAATGCGTCGCGTCATTAAAAATGACATAATTTTTTTTGTATTACAAACAAACGTAATTCTTTCATGGGAACCAAAACTGAAACGGAACTGTTATGACAGAAATATGTTAGATTTATACCGATTGACCATTTCCTTATTAGAGTAATGAGACTCAATCTCACCGTAATCCAGATGCTGTTTTTTTAAATCAAATATAATATGAATACACCTTTCTATACAAATGATTGTTCATTTGGGTATAATGATTGATGAAAGTTAACTGTAAATTAAGGGTTATGTGAAAGGGTTTGTTTTTATAAAAAAAAAAATGTGAGTCGAGAAGAGCACTAGAGATCTAAATAAAAATAAAATGGTAATTGTTTACTGTAACTACCCTTTTATGACGACGTGAAGATTGTCGGAAACAAGATCTATTTTTTCATAGATTTACCGTAATCCTTTTTATAATTTTAAATATCATCCGTCTTCACAGTTGTATTATATTATAGACACAAGAACGCAGCACAGGTAGATTGATGAATGGGTTAATATTTATAATTAAATAAGGATGCTTTATTTTTATTTAGATTTGTATACCACCTTCGCATCTGTCAATAGAGATGGGATGCGATCATTATTTTAACGATAAAATTATATTTTCTTAATCATCGACAGTTGTGATTTTAATATTGATATAAAATTGTGTGAAATTACAACAATAATACCATAGTTAAGTTTGACGACTGTTAAATCGGGATACGAGTCAAGGGGTGAATTTCATATCCTGTTCAACGTTTAGATCATTATAATAACGGGGATTTTATGTATAGGAAACAAATCGAGCGGCTAACTTAGCGTATGTTGTAACAATTTCAAAAGCTTATTAGTAAACTTAGAGTTTGTATATGGCTTTTCTGCCAAAATAACTGAATTGAACAATAGGAATTTTCATTATATTAATATCTTTATTCCAATTACATAATTTATTTAGAATAAATATAATTTGTATTACATAGAAATAGTTTTAAGAGATATTTTTATAACAAAATCATAATTATTATTTCTCTATTAAATTAAGTTTAAATTAATTTTTCTTAATTAACCTCCCAACTGTGACTTTGGTAACCTCACCATGTACAAAACATTTGTCCGTCAATCATCCAGAAAAACCAATTTACAATCAACTTGTGATTACAAAATGTTCAACAATTATTAATAGTGTAATATAATTCGCTAAGTCAACTGGTGTTTGCTTCATATAGATACCTGAAGTATTCGACTTTATTTTGTAGCTTGAGGGCGCTGCAATGAGCAGTGTGACCAGACAATTGAATATTTTAATTTTTCTTGTTTATTTGAACCAAGCTATACTAAACACTTGGTAATCCGGCTGTCACTCAGAGAAAAACGAACTTGTTATTTTTTTGACATGAACTGCTTGTCAAATTGTTCAAAAATGTCTGCTTAATTAGAAATTATTCTAATTAATCATTTAATTTAAAAATTTAAATTATAAATATATTATTTACTATTTAAACATAAAATATTTTAAAAATTTACAAACTAATTTCAGCGCTGCACTGCTGGTGCTGCACATAATATTTGGTTAATTCCGAAGCATCTTTTACTAGTAACAGCTTCATTTTACAGCTAACAAACATAATTTTTAATGTCAGTTTTGATATTTAATATTTTTATCGCAATTATTAATTATTTAATGGACTCAAAACAGACTAAATAAAACATTTCAAATTAGAATATAAATTGTAGTTGTCGTCTTTTCAGCTATATTTTATATTCGAAACATGTATAAACTGTGTCATTACTGAACATAAGTTTTCTAAGTGTAATCGAGAAAACCGGCAGCCAGATGGTGGTTCCTTCCATAACAATTCTATAAATCTGATATTGTAAGCTTACATAGAAAACGAGTTTCGAATGTTAATATTATATGTATTTTTATATTAAATTTTAGGTTATTCTGGGTGATAGCCAGATATTATTTTTACATCGAGGTGAGGTTACCAAGATGTTGGAAGTTTGGTTTCGTGTGGTTCTTAACCTTTTTTTACTCGGGGCCCACCAAATAATTCATATTTTTTTGTGGGCACCGTTTTTTTAATAATAATTTATATTTGTTAAATTATCTATAATAAATTTATTTTTTTATAATTCCTTTATTTTTTTTTTATATAATACTAGCTGTTGTCCGCGACTTCGTTTGCGTGGTTTTCAATTGAATGCGATAATATATTTAGTACAAATCCCGGCATGCATTGCAATGCCACACAATGAAAGAAAGTGTTTGTTTATAATTCTGTTTATTGAAGTCCTTTTGGATATAAAATATTTTTTGTTTTTCCGTCAGGTATGTACACAAATAAATCAGACGGTTTTCCGATACGTGAGCATGCCACATACACAGCTGTCCCAATCATTGGGATTCGTGGCAACAGTATTTGTTCTGGCTTAAATCTTCCACTTAAAATTGTAGCTTTGACGATATTGTTCATCATCTTTTTAACTTAAAACCTAGTACGGTAGCAGCCGTGGAGCAGTCGTGGTAGATAGATATATAAGAGAAGAATGATAGACACGCCAATTTTCAGGCTGCTAACTTAGTGCGATATTTAGGAAAATTTTGTGAATCAATTCGTCTGTGATAGCAGTGAGTTTACAGAAGTTTGTTAACAATGTGATGCATGTATGGATTCGTAAATTGCTATTTTACCATTTCCAATATTCAACAATTGTTTTGCGAAACGCTGTGGATGCATTATGTTGTAGTTCTATACATATCGTCATAAAACTGATGATTTGAAACATGCATTAAGTTTATCAGCGGCTGTTGAACGTGTTATAACTGGTAAAATTTGTCGAAAATCATCGGATAATATAATGAATGCGTCACCGCTGATAATTTCCTCTCAAATGTTTTATTGTTCCATGAAGCGCTTCCAATGCTTTTTTGTGTGCCGATGGCAGTTTCAGTACTGGATGTGCTATTCGACCACCATTCGAAAAAGTAAATTTAGATTATGCAATATCTTTTCGTGATTGTATAGTTACCCAAAATAACCGAAATGAGAAAAGTACAGCTTGTGACTCAGGGCGCATCTAAGAAATCCAATCCGTCACTTTGGCTTGTAATAACATGCAAAATTCTAAAATACGCTAGGCGTTGTTCTGAAACCAAGAACTGTAGATTAGTTTGAACAAACATACCCAATTTTTTGACATGAAAATATCTTTCTAATTGCAAATCACAATCGAAAATATCGTATCAGATCCACTCGGCCCAGTCATTCTGAATTGAATCAGTGCTTTGATAGTGATTGCGTCATTTTACACGTTTGACACGATTAGGTGGGTATACATCGTTTAAATATCGGTGTAATATACATCGTTTTCAAGTAGATTTAATTCTCCTTAAGCTTCTCGATAAGTGGCACTTGACCGTTAATAGTTCCCAATTTTGGGAAGGGTGTCGGTTCACGGGGGTTTATTACAGTGTGGGTAATGTACGCACGGCCTAATACGTCGGTTGAATATAAACTGGGATGTCAATCAACTGCTTTACCGTGTTTGCGACGTTAAAACATTTTCGCTGATGCATTCCATGTGTTTACTACACTTGGAACTTTAGAGTAAAAAAGCTCTCTAACCACAGCTTTCTAGTCATCAGCTGGCATTTGTTCAAAGGCAGTTCTTACCAATCAAATTAATTCGTTGTGTTGATCGAATAAAATTTGTAAAGTACGACAATTTCTAGTTTAAAGATTTGAACAAATTTGTAATAATCATTTGGCAGCGGTAGTAGTGATAAATTTACCATTGCAAATTCCTTGAATGTTGGCATGTAATTCTTGCGCACGATATTTGTTGCGTCGAACAATGAAATTTGGAAACACGAATTGTACTTTCTTATATTTACCAAGAAATATTTCGATTGGCCTATACCACCTAATACCAACGTTGATAATGGTTCGGGTAGTGAATGTAATTCTGGTAATTTCACATTTTCTACCGCGCAGCACATTCCTTGTGTTTTTCTTTTGAAATTGAAGGCACTTCGTGTATTGATTGCATAAATTATCCATTATCTGGCTTTCCGTTGCTTGTCTGATTCTGACAGCCAGTTATACTATAATTATACAACAGACACGCCTCTTTCAATACAAAAAAGATGCAAAAATTGAAAAAAAAACTGGGATAGAAAAATCCGAGATTTTTATCCGTTGTATGAACTGACAGTGAAGTTCGCGATGCCCTTTTATATCGTACTTGATGTGTATAACGACTAATTGCTTGTCGTTTGGATAAAATAATTGATTTGACAGCGACAGCCATGCTTTGGGCGACTTGGAGCCCATCAATACTTTAATTTTATTTAAAAATTAATAAAAAATTACTTTTTCAATTAAATAAGATTTTCGTTTTTTGGATGTCTGCGGTTGGTGATTGAGCTGTCGCTTTCCATATTTCCAAAATAAAATAGGATATTGTTTTGGTTTTTTGTATTGCTGGTAAACAAAATTCTGATAAACAAAAGGTGTAATTATTTCCATAACAAAATCCAGAGTTAATCAATTTTCTGTTTTAGTAAACAGAATAATAAATTTTTAAAATCAATCAAAATAAATTCTGTTTTAATTTGGGTACCAAATTATTTTAAACGTAAAAGTATGGTACATCCTGAATACAATTGCAACGATTACACACACACACACGCCATTGATTTTGATTATCACAATACTACTTATTTAAATGACGATGGGCTCTGTTTGATCGAGTCGGAATATCGTATTCAAATGTATCGTATCGCCTTCCATCGTATTCAATTGGATTGTACTTAACGATTAAATTTTAAAATTGATAGTCTGTATGATTATAAATCGAACAACACATTTCAGGCGATTCAGGTATACCTGAATTCAGGGGGCGTGCCCCCTTCATAAATATTACGAAAACCTGCTCATTTTAATAAAAATTCCCTGTGAAAAGTTTGGATCAGGTTAGATAAATGGTGTGGACACTTAGGAGGGTTCATTGATCCAGAGGACGGACCCCTCGGATTCAAGCGTGTCACTACATTCATATAATCTCTGTCCCCATCCTGTACATGCAACTTACACATGGTAAAAATTTCATGACGATAGGGTGAGCGGCTCAATCACCCTTTCGGAACAAAAATATTACGAAAATGTGCTCATTTTGATACAAAATACCTATGCTATATTAGAATTCGATTGGATGAATGGCGTAGAGACTTATAAGAAGGGACCGCTTGATCCATGGGATGGACCCCTTAAATTTAAGCATGCCACTAATTTTATATAAACCTTTTTCTAAACTTACTCCTGTGGAAAAACTTATAACTAATAATTGATCTATAACACAATCAATTGATTTGTATGCTGAAAATGACATCCATATCCACATTATAGGCTCAATTAGTATAATTAGGTATCAAAATTCACCATCTTGACTTGCGAAAAACAAAAGTCAGCTATGTAATTAGTACCCTGTAAATGACATCCATGTCAGCATTATTTGGGTAAATATTACGTAGGTACCAAAATTGACACCACCCGGACTCACTCCATCACTCTTTGCGAAAAACCAAAGGTGAGTAATGGAATCAGTACCTCCGAAATTGACAACCACATTGGCGTTGATATTATAGGTGAGCACCAAAAAGGACACCGCTTCCCATCTCGAATTCAGAAAAACCAAAATCGGTAACTTAATCAGTACCGCGAAAACCCTGAATATGACACTCATATCGATATTAGCGGCGTAGATAGTAGTTAGGTACCAAAACAACACGGTGGCCCCCTCCCTTCGCCATGACTTGCAAAAAACAAGTTAGTAATGTAAGCAGTATCCCGGAAACCAGGAAAATGAGACCCATGTGTTCATTATAGGCGTAGATATTAGTAGGAGGTACTAAACATGACACCTCGCATAAACAAAATTTCTCCATCTCGTATCTTAAAACGGATGCCATATTCCTAAAGAAAAGCTAAATCACGGGTCAAATTTTTGTTAGAAAACAGTTTCTTGTCAAAAATCGTCGTTTCCGAGCTGCCACTTCCGGTGGACCGTTTTCTTCCAAAAAATACAGACTTACTCCTCACAAACAATAGAATACATATATTAAAATCGGAGCAACATTTCTTGAGCTTATCGATCGCAAATGATCATATGGAAGCTGTAACTTCCGGTGGGCAATTTTATACTAAGAACACTTCTCATCACCCATAGAACATAAACACAAATTTATATCAAAATCGGTGCAGCTCAGTTCTTGAGGTTTAATGTTTCACATACGTCATTTTTACATAGAGATAATAAATATAAAAAATACTTTATTATTTCAATATCTATTTTAACTTTCATACTTCACAATTATGTGTTACGGTTAGCATATATGCATTTATTTATTTTCTACTGAACAAAGTTGTACGGCAAACATCTTACGCTGTTAATAATCACTGCCTTAGCGTATTAATATGATTCGCTATGTTAATATTGTGTTAGGCGCCAATAATTACTTCAACACAAAATTTCCAACCCTTACTCTTGGTTCGTTTAACCGTAAGACAGATGACCGACAGATTGTACCGTAAGACAGATGAGCGAGTATTTTAGTTTTCAATCATGTAGTTCCTCCTGATCGTGGAACTTAGCGCTATAATTAATATACTTTTGGATATGTGTCAGATGCATAGTTCCTACACCATCTAGCGAAGTGATTGCTCTAATAGGACAATATTCGATACTTTGAATTCGATGAGAACGAAACTGAAACTGAATCGAAGCAAATTTTATGAAATGCTACGAAAGACTTTTAACACTTATTTTTCTGAAGCAGTCTTCAAGCTGCTTGAAATCAATGATCCTGGGTGATCATACGTGCCTCTTTTAGGAGTGTCATACTACTTTTTTCTGAGTTGTACTCGTCTATACGGAACGCGTTTCTATTTATTATAGAAATATTTAAATTTCTTTTTTAAATATGTTTACATTTCCAGCTGTTAACATATACTGGCAAAAAATTCCGTTTGTCTCTTTTGCCAGCACTGAAAGCACTGAAATTTTATTTCGTCATGTTGAAGCTGCCATTATTGATGTTAGACCTTATACTCGTATTCAAAGACACAAAAACTATAATTAGCACGTCATATTGAATAATTCCACAAAGTGAGAGAATTATTAATCAAAATTGGATCACAGACTTTATTGCCATTTAATATTTAAAAACAATTAAATAAACAAAAATAAAGTGTTCATTATGGTATAATTTTAATGAAATTTTTTTTTCTACCTCTCTCTAACTATCACATCACCATGAACGGCTACCTCTACGGTAATTCTCTATCCGTCTCCATCCATTTTATTCCTCGAGGCTAAACTATATGGATCACTAGATCTTATTATGAGTTATTATTATTTTCCAAAAATTTTCCAAATTTAGTAAATGAAATAAAAAATCGAAATGATAAAACAAATGCAAATAATTGAACTAATTGGAACAAACCTGCTTATATGTCAAAACAAATTTTCAATGAAAAGTCAACAGCAACAAAAAAAAACTCAAAATATACCCGCGGTATATTTTATGTACGAAATAGGAGATTTTTAAGCATTTTTGTTAAAAAAAATGCTATATGGTTTCGGTTTGCCGTCTGTGTCTAAGATAACTTGAGAACGGATAGAGATATCAACTTAATTTTTCACTAAAAGTTCAAGCAATTCATGGGAAAGTGTCCTACTGATTTGGACATTTCTGTGTTCAGGGTGTTCGGAGATACCTAGGGTTTTGTTGACCCCCTCCTTAAAATTGATAGAATTTTTATTTTATTTTTTATTCTATTTTGGTTTCATAGAGCATGTGAATGTGGAATAAAAATATATCTCGTGTGGATGTAGGTTTGTGTGGGTGGTGTGGTTATGAGGGTGGTAGGAGTGACGGTATGGGAGGTGGAGGAGGGAAATGAGGTGTTTTGGGTTTGGTGTGGGAATTTAGGTTTAGGTGGATGAGGGTTTGTGTGGGTGGTCTGTGTGTGGAAGTGGGCATACAGGTGATGTTAATATGGGTAGTGCGGTATAGGGTGGTGTGTGGGTAAGATGGGTTTTAGGAGTTTGAAGTAGTATTCATACGACGGATAAAAATCCCGGATTTTTCTATCCCATTGTTTTAACCAATTACATCACGTAAATTATACAATAGACACGCCTATTTTCATACAAAAGAGTTGAAAAAAATTGAAAAAAAATCTCGGATGGAAAAATCCGAGATTTCTATCCGTCGTATGAATTCGACTTGAATTGGATAGTGGGCGGGTGGTAATAATTTTTAGGTGTGGTTTGCGGTTGATTGGGGTCGGTTGAGTTATGGTGGATTGGGGTCGCTTGAGCTGGGTGTAGATGGGGTTAGGTGGGTGTGGGTCTGGGTGGGTGTGATATTTGAAATACGCAAATCACACATCACATCTTTATAGGCAACAAAAATAGTTTATACAGTTCAGTTCCAAACCTTTCCCGTCTTTTTTTACTATAAACCACTTAACAAAAAACTAAGTTTTACGTACAGTTACCACCCTTAGCGGTGGGCGTCAATTCTTCATTCCGGCAATAATCTCCTATTTTACTCCCTTGACGTATAATCTACTATTATACTGTTACGAATTTCGGATGTTCAATTCGGATTCGTAATGGATTTTACAAATAAAACACTTAGCGTTTTTAAGTTAAAAACTTTATTTCCTAACTGCGTTAACTTCTTGAGCCATTTCATTTTTTACCACATTGAATCAATCTTTACAATTTTACTTTTACTTTATACTGTTCACTTTTTAGTTACTAAATTCTATTGTTCACTGTTTAAATTATAACTTTGTTTGCAGGGAGAGTTGCTCGCGCTTATTTGCTTATCCGTCGCTATTCGAACTTGTTCGTAAATTGTAATTGATGATTAACTCTGTTGTAAATTTCAGCATTTTTGATGATGACTGTCGAAAGTTGCTATATCTCTCATGCTGCTCGAGTTACGTCTCCTGTTTGGTAGTTGTGCATCTCTTCTGCGGATACATTGTTATGCATTCTTTGTCGTAAATCTTCTATGTTGTATTTACATCTTCTTTCTTTCAGACCAATCCGTTGATTGGAATCATTTTTGAGCACTTTCTCTGCCGGCTCATCCTATTTCAGATCGTTTCTTTGCCTCGTCACATTACAGCACTCCTACTTTTCCACTCCAGAGATCTTCTACACTATCGGACTCACCTTTTACAATCGTCTGCTGAGCTGCTCCTACGGATCTTTCTTAAAGCCAACCGGTCTCTCCTTTTCTCTTACCGAGTACCCTCTTTAGGCAGTATTTCACATTCCCGTATTGGACTGAACCTTACTTCTATCGTTCTCCGTTATTCTGGCCTCTGTTTCTCGGACCAGTTTTCGATATGTTATTCGGGGATTAAGCTGTATAGTAAAACAGTCGTTCCGTCGTTGTGTACAATCTCTTATGTATAGTAACTTAACCTCCCGTACCTGAAGTATCTCTTTATAATTTGTTTGTTGTTTGGCTCTGCACTTGACTGTTGTAAGTCTCTGTGACCACAATAGCTCTTATTACCACGTTTATCTCCGCAATATCCTCAGAGTCAAGCGTACACAAGTTTATTGTAGTTATCAGTAGCTAAGCTAGTCTGGCTAGCTCATATTTTAAAACTAACGCGAACATATCATTTTACCTTTAATATTCGTTCTCAAATGAAGTTTTGGTTCAACAAATCTGCTGGTACATTACCGTAAGCTTGATGCGCCAATTTTTTCTACCTCCCTCTCTAGATCGTGCACGTTCGTTCCACAGAGATTTCGCTTGTTTTAGATTGTATTTTGCATAATTCTCTGACGTGTGACTTGCCATATCTTAATTCTAGTTCAGTCATTAGTCAACTCGCAACTTCTTTCAGTTGCGGATATGGTTTCCTATACATTTGCAGATTTCCCTGAAAGAAACAAAATGAATGCGTTCGGCTATGCCTCTGCGCTCCAACAATTGTGCAGTACTGCTGCTTGGAACTTCACTTTAAAATTCTCAAATGGAGATCTCGCCATCGAATGCCGAATGTTTTAAAAATCCTCTTGAGATTCTGGCAACTGGTTCTGTTAAAAACGTTTTATTAGCTTGTCATCTCAAATAGTTTGCGACGTACGTATTACAAGGCGGGCCTCTATTTGCTTACTCTTTTTTCCCTCTCTTTAAATGACGGCTTACTTCTTCTTCAAGGTTATTTATCTCTCGTTTAAGCTCTTGCATTTGAATCTTTTGGCTGCCAACCAAATTTCACGTTTTGTTGTTTACGTAGCCCAGCAAATTATCCACATCGCTTTGCTCGCAGTTTTGTCAATTGTCCAAATTGCTACGCTCGCATTTCTTTCATTTGGAGCATTAGTGTCTTCTTTATACCTTCCACGTCTCACCATCACTTTTTCCTTGTTTTTCGGAAGGCTGAACTTTCTATTCGTCATTTGAAGTAATCGGTATCATCCCCGATGATCCTGGAACCGGGAAAGATTTTGCGATCTACACTCTTCTGCTTTAGCAACCTCTTCCATAACTCTCTGCAGCCTCGATGGAGTTCGTTTTTAAATCCGTCGCTTCCAAATACGCATTTGGAATGAATTTTGTAAATGAAAGACTTGGTAATCTAAAGCTATAAACAAGTGGTACAAACATTTTACATTGTTCACTTTTCACTTCTTAATTTGTATTATCACTAGTAAATTTCAACTGTCATCGCGTTTGTATTGTCCATCGCTGTACGAGATTGTTCTATTTATTCTATGTGTCCATGTATGCGTCATCAAATTCCCCTGTCTTGGTGATTAACGATTCAGTTCGTTGTTAGTTTCAGTATTTTCCTGGAGTGAAGACTATGCCCGCTGTTTACAATTACTTTCGTTATTTCCATATGGCTCCCAGTTCCTCACCAGTATTAGAAGAATACTGGATATGGCTATATCGATAAGAATAATAATCTTTTAATAAAAATATTAGTGTTATGTCGTAACAATACACAATCGACGTTTGGAATATTTCGTGATAAAAGTAGTAACGGCTGTTTAATTACAATTTTTCGTTACTTGCATGTCGAATAAAGCCAATCACCTTGCTTACAAAAATTCGAGACAAATACCAATAATTCATTTCTATTTTTGTTATACAACCTTTCAAAATCACAGAACACACGCACAACAATTTTAATCGATTTTGATCGATTATCCTCCATCGAAAATGACATTGTCCAGTCAATCATATTTCATTATCTGCTATTTTCGTTTGACATTCTCAATGTACAATAAACAGTTATGCCAAAATTAAACATAAAAGAGAAAGAAAATATTCGCGGTAACACTTTTAATTTTGTTCTTTCCTCGCTTTAAAAGATCGCGAGCGCAGGTAGGTCGTTGTACTTGATCTTCAAAAACAATTTTTTTCGGTTACCATCAAATTGATAATTTATACTCGTAAGTTTGTTGATTTTTTCATTTTTTGTTTTATAGTCTTGGTAGAATGGTTTTAAAGCAAAAACAAAAACTTTATTGTTATTATTTCACCTTGACTTTGCCATTCAATTTTCTTTTATTATTTTCCATTAAATAATAATTTGCACAAAAATAAACAAAATGCAATTTTGCCATAAAAAATTTGCTTAAAAAAAGACCAAAATTGTTATTTTAAAGAATTTTAGTGTCGATAATTCGTTTTATTACTGTTTTTGGTATAGTGCTTGTGCTTAAATTACCCGAGGATTATAACAAAGCACATCAGGGCTAAGTTAAATAACAATTTTACAAAGTAACAAATTCAAGGTTGGTAAATTTTATTCATATTTATGCAATCGATAACTTAAAACTACTTTCAAATGCATAATTAAATGATAATTCAACAACTTTACCG
Organism: Nephrotoma appendiculata; assembly: GCA_947310385.1. Lineage (NCBI taxonomy): Eukaryota > Metazoa > Arthropoda > Insecta > Diptera > Tipulidae > Nephrotoma > Nephrotoma appendiculata. Next base: position 108,312,668 of record OX371225.1, read on the forward strand.
GCAGACAAAATGTCGCCACACTAAAACTTATGCAAAATTTAACAAATTTTCATAAATTAATTATATAAATGAATTAAGTGTTTGTTTCTGTTTGTTAAGAAGTCAGCATTAAATGTGCAGTAAAACTCAAAATAATTTAACACTAAATATTCTCAACTTTACTACACGCATATTACTACATAATATACACAATCATGTGAATGTACTTTCGGCCAATGACCGATGAAATTAAATATTTAAATTTTTTCGTTGCTAAAATCAGAATAAAATAAAAACGCTAAATAATTTAAATAGAAAACAAAATATAATTTATACCTTAACAGTGTATTCCAAATCATAATATTTTGAAATTCAAAATTTTGTTTTCGCATGTAAAATGCAAAAATTTAAATTCATATACAGGTATGAATTAATTTAACATCTTATGGGAACATGCCTATTTTTGGCTGGTAAACTGTGTTCTTAGAATGTATACTTGCCAAATTTTGATGATGACCAAAAATTATATATGCCTACCTGAAACTAAAAGACTTTACTTGAGCCACAGTAAATGAGCAAATTATAATTTTTAATAGTGAGTATGCGTAGACAAGCAATGGAACAATTATTGTTGTAATGTAATTCCCTCTCATAGTAATTGGTAACTGAAACAGTAATATAATATTTATTATTAAAATTCTATGATTTTTATGTTACGAATTAATTTATTCTTCAGGAAGTAATAAGCCAGATGGTTTAAAAACATCTCTAGCTACAGTCCGTAAAAGAAAGAACAATATATTGAAAGAAGCGAATCAATATGTTGTACTGGTCTTGCATTTTGAATAGTACAATTCAATTTTTTGTCACCGACTTAAGCATTTTCCACGATGACTATATCTTCATCGTTTACTCATGCTTCGTTATTTCCATAATGCTCTCCACATGTAATGCCATTCTAAAATTTCAATACCCAATCTATATTGGACTTCCGTTCCTTGAGATCTGCTTTACCGATTCCTGGCATTGTACAGGAATCACACTAAATTACTTCGTCGGAATGTGCTATGCCTCTCACGCTAGTCTCGTAATTTCAACCTATTCCTAATTCTTTCTCTGCCTCATCGCATTCTAGCACTTTCCATCTCAACACCAAAGTGTACCAACTTAGCATGTCTCTCCGCTTCGACCTTCTGGATCGCTCTCTCTTTATCCATCGACTCCACCGCCAGATTCACTCTCCTCAACCGTTCTGGAATCTTTGGCTGGGTCTCCCACAACGATCTTTTTTTTATTGCATTCCTCTAAAATCTGGCTGTCACGAAAAACCACCATACCAACAGTCTCCGATGTAGTGACCTAGCTTCCCCCATCTGAAGCATTTTCTTTGACTTTTGATGTGACTTGTGCTTATGCTATTCTTTCTTCGCGATGGAACGAGCAATGAGAAAATTGGCCCTCAATCACTATAACGTCGTCCGGATTGTTCAATGGATAAACTGCCCGCTCCTGTGTCGTTTCGCAATCTCAAATCTCTTGCGACTCTAGCGTAACATTTCTCTATCTTGGGTGTCTTCTGTAACACATCTCTACCATTTCTCCACAACCAAAATGCTGTACGCCATCGCTTAGTGTTTGAGGTTTCAAAGCTTCACTCGAGCTCTCGGCGACAAGATTCAGTGCAATCTGTGCTGGCATCGACTTCTTTAATATCACTTTCAACTTCTTGTACTTTCGTAACAGAAGACCACATCTTTCAGTTATACTATATCGTGCTCTACCCGTACAAGTTGCTCCAGTTTCTCGATCTGTGGGTTTTGTTGTTTATCCAGGTCGGAAATTCGATCGTATTACTGCTTAAATTTGAAATCTACCTTGTATACACTTGAGTACAAAAAATCGCGCATTGCTCAATTTTCCACAAAGTTCAAAAAAACCAAAAAAAAAATCCAATATTTGTTTATTTTTTGTAAAGCAGTTTCAAAGTCTATTTCAATTCCTATCCAGTGGTATCTTTTTTGTACTAGTACTAGATCAATACAATAGCATGCCATGAAATGTCTCGCTCGGAACTGTGATCATTCACATATTGACGCTTAGCCTGAACGATCCTCTATTGATTACATCTTCAACCGGAGCAAAGAAATGGATACCACACCAGAGGTAGCCGCACAAGTGGTTGCACTTGTGAAGCGGCTCTACAACTAAATTTGAGCCGATTCGCCGTTCGTCAAATGTGACAGAGATATCAGTAAACTGGTGGTTTCTGACGGCGACAAGGATCTGGCCGACCTCGTGCTATAGCACAGTGTTATGACCGCTTTCTTGTAACAATATCGTTGCGAAATCGCCGTATGAATGCTGTTCAACTGGTATGGCAGCGGTGCGTGAAGTCGAAGTCAGTCGATGGGCAGTTAGAAGACGACTTCAACAAGTTAATCTGACTGCACACAGACCAGCACACGGGCTGAAATTGACCACAGCCCACCGACGAGCCTGTCGTGAGTTCGCTCGACAGCATTTGAATTGGACAGAAGAAGAATGTAGAACAGCCATGTTCTCTGACAAGTGCAGGATGTGTTTATATGGCACCGATGGACGCAGAAAAGTATACAGAGGAGAAGGAGAGCGATATGCTCAATGTTGCATGGAAGAACGTGTCTCGTATGGCGGTGGATCGTGCATATTCTGGGGAGACATATCATTAGAGACGAAGACAAATCTTGTATTCATCACACGAGCCAATAATGGCTGTCGATCAAGAGGAATGAATTCTGAACGGTACATTGAGGAAGTACTAGGGGAGTACGTTTTACCTTTTGCCGAGTTTATTGGTGAAAATTTTCTGTTTATGCAGGATAATGTGAGATTGCATACGGCTGGTGTAGTATACCAGACCAGTACCTTCAAGAGATGGATGTGCTTGTTATGGAGTGGCCAGCTCGAAGTACGGACCTCAATCGCATCGAACATTTATGGGGCGTTGAAAAGAAGGGTTCGAGCCAGAGTTGTTGCTCCAATGAGTCTCCAGGAGCTGGAACAGGCAATCGTAGAGGAATGGGAAGTGATACCTCAAGATTTTGTGAAAACTTTGGTGAAATCAATGCAGCATCAAATGGAAGCTGTCATTCGGGCCAAGGGAGGGAATATTTCTTATTACAATAATAAAATTGTTTTTTTGTGTTCATTTCCATGTTTTAATTCGATTTTACCCCTAATTTTCATGCTGACAAATTCACAAAAACGTATACCTCAGTTGTTAACCCCAAAAAATCAGTTTGATGACACGTATAAATACAAAAAAGATACCACTATTGAAGTAGACTTTGAATCTGCATTAAAAAAAATTAAACAAAAATTGGAATTTTTTGATATTTTTGAACTTTTGTGGAAAATTGAGGAATGTGCGATTTTTTTGCACCCAAGTATAGTTTATCGTTTATTCTCTCCAACTGAAGCAGAAGGGTCTCCTAAATTAAGTGCTCTTTTCTATCATACAGAAGGCATAAGTATTTAGGTGTGTACGGTATGGACAGCATTTCGGAACTCACGGGCTGTGGAATACGAGATATTTTACGCTACATAAGTAGCTCTGGATGGTTTCAGCAGGAGTAAAGAGGAGATATGATCCTGTGGTATCACAATGGGCCACTACTGGCCTAAGTGTGCGATAGCAGCCACTCTAACCTAACCTAACCTAACCTAACCTTATGCCGGTTCTGATAAAGCATCGATGGTATACCAGCAAAAGACTTATTTCATAAAATAAATATGCCATTCTATCGTGCTCTAATGTCATTAGAACGATTTGAACAGCTGACTCGTTTCCTTAGATTTGATGACTCACGCACAAGACCCATGCGTCTAAAAGACGACAAATTAGCTGCATTCCGGTACGTATGGAAATTGTTCTTTGATAACTTCCAGGGATTGTATAAACCATCTCTAGAACTAACTATTGATGAGCAACTAGTTGCTACTAGAAGCCGCTGCTCCTTTTGCCAATATATCCCGAGTAAACCAGGCAAATATGGATTAAAATTTTTTTGGCTGGTTGACGCGCGCACCAACTATCCATTAACTGGTGAAATTTATGTTGGAACGCAACCGACTCAGAATCGAACTAGACACGTAGCAACTAACCTGGTTTTGCGATTGTCGGATAATTATTTGAATGGCGGATATAATATAACAATGGACAATTTTTCACCAGCATTCAGCTAGCCCAGGAACTTGTTAAAAAAATACTACTCTAGTATGGGAACAGTAAGATCAAACAAACAGGAACTGTCACATGATTTTGCAAACACAGATGTAGCAAAAAAGCGAGGCCCATTTAGTTCAATATTTTGCTTTTCAAGCCCAACTTGCTTTGTTAGCTACACAAGTAACACAAAAAAGAATGTATTACTGCTATCAACGGCGCATATCTCACGTGAGATTGATGAAACCAAACGTAAACCTAAAATAATTCTGGACTATAACAAAAATTAAGGCGGCATCGTTACATTCGATAAGATGTTGAACTCGTTGAAGAGAAAAATAAATCGCTGACCGATGGTATTGTTTTTTAACGTAATCGACAAAGCAGCTTCAGCAGCATATCGTTTATTTAGTTTGACAAATCCGTCATGGTCTCAGGCTAGATCGAGTAGACGAAAAATTTTCCTTAAGGCCTTAGCGGTGGAATTTGCTGATTGCCATATCAAACATCGTATCGAAGAAAGTAACATAAAAGATTCTGCAATGGCAGCCATAAAATTGTGTGGTTATACTGTCGGAACTATAAATATTTCTCCACCAATTCAAGAAAATAATAAAACAACAAAACGGTGTGAAGATTGTAAAGTAAATCGCAAAGGCACGAAGGGAGATACAAAAACTACTGCAGTATTTACATTTTGCTAGGATTCTTGGATTAACACTAAGTCCTCATCGGACTTAGTCAGTCTGAGCACGAGAGCTGCCGAGGCAGCATTCGTGTGATATAGGTTTATTTGTACAATGCTAACCATTGTAGTTGACCTTACTCACCTCTTCCTGCACTCCCTGCATCGGGATAGTGCCATCTGTCTCATTGTTCCGGACGCTATCTTTCTCTCGTCGAGAGCCTGACAGGATGTCCCTATCAGGCTCCAGAGGGAGGAGGCCACCTCCCCTAACTATGCTCACCAGAGCCGAAGCATCACTCTCCTGGCCGTCCTCAGCCCGCTTGACTGTCTCCTGCTGGATCCGTTCGCCGTCACCCCCAGGCTGGTCTTTCGCAGTTGCGTCGGCCTCGCCTTTTTTATATATTTTAAGAGTGATCGACCCGAACCCGGAGTTGATCACTCTCTCTAATTTTGCAAGGGAAGCCAGGGATTCTTTATTGATCAGCATGATTGCCAATCTAAAGCCTCTTCCTGTCGCTTTATAATCCTCCGGTCTTCCGTTGGAAGATCGGGATTGCTGGCCCGAATGATCTCCCTCGGCCTGCTCGGGATTTCCTCCCTGCAGACTGCTTCAAGCCTCGCGCCCTGCCACACCTCGCCTACTTCGGCCACTGCCCTTTTGTAAAGGTCGACCGATCTCTGATCCGAGCACGCAGTCAACTTCACGCACCCCTGGTACCATCCTGCATCTCTGCAGGACGGGGGGGATCCCGGTTTTTCTCTCAGGATCCGCAGAAAAATGGAGTTTAGTGCATTAAACACTACTCTCCACTTCTCTGACGCGATGCTCCCATCTTCCTGACTTCTGTCAATGACGGGTAGCACCAACACGTGCTCCTTTAGGATCTCACTGAATAGCTTCAGTTTTTGATCCCTAGGAGCACCCGACGTCTTTTCAACTTGCACCTTGGCTCGCTTACTGTCGCCCGTTTCCAGCTCTTCCTGAGACCTCTGTCTTTTAGACACAAGGGAGTTTTCCGAGCTATCACAGCCGACAGTTTTTTTAGCCCATGCCACAGATCCTCGTTGTTCTACTGTAAGCTGCACCTCAGGGGTCGCAGCCAGTTTTTCTAAAATTCTAAACGCCGACCGTCTCTCCCTGTATCGACGCTTCGACTGAGGGATCTCCCTTAATCCCCCCTTATTTCCTTTATCGGCTCCGCTTCCACCTGGCTTCGATGCCAAAGTGTCGCTTAACCTTTCCCCTGATGATGAAGCCCCACCTTCACGGTTAGAGTTGCTAACTTCTTCCGGTTTTTGAAGGGTGCCGGCCCCTTTAGTTTTGATTTCTTTTATTTTTTCCATGTTTCTCCCACGAGTATCGGAGAAATATAGGTCAACCTGCGCAGTGATCCGTGTATGCAAGCAAGGCTAAATACAACTGGAGGTCGCCAGGTATCCAGAGGGCTCCGTTCACGACTGGGCTTTGTTAAATGGGCCCCCAGTCTAGCCGATCATCAGCACGGGTCGCATAACACCTTAATCCGGCCCATTGGCTTATCGAGCACCCTCCCCCCTGGCACCCTCGCCCTCCTCCCAAAATGCACACCCTCATTCACCCATTCATATGGATATCCCAAACAAATGGGATTTCCCTACTGCATCGCATTTCCCTACTGGGTATCCAAGGCACTCAGAATTTGGTGAACAGAGGTTAACCACTCCCAGGTTCTCTGAGACTCTCCTCCCAGCAGAGCTGCGGTTGGGGACGGCTTATTTAATTCACCGCTAACCTACCTATCGATAGGCCGTTCACTATCCACCACCTGTGACCCCCCCGATAGCTGCAGCTCGCCACGGCATAAAGAAGAACAGCAATGTAAGCATATACCTCATCCTCATTTGTGTCATGCCACTTTCTAGCGTTCGGAATGGTACATGATTGGTAGAACCGCCTTGCCTCGTGATTTGTTTCAAGCAACACGTTCGAAATAATATTTGATGTTAGTAAGCATTTAAATGTATTAGCTTTTGAATCGAACGTTTGCTTTATAATTGGAAGGCTGTGTTGCTTGCGTTTCTGTTCTACTGCAGCAGTACGCTGCTGTTCAGATTCACTCGGTAATACCCACCACACATGAGAATTATTTTTGTTTTGTGCCATATAATTTTTTATTGGTCCAAACATCTGAGCCGATGTCAAATTATTATCCGCTACCACTACTTCCTCCTCATTGCCCGCTGCCTCTTGTAAACCTTCGGCTAAATCCAGTATTCGTGGGTCTATAAAGGTATGTCCTACCGTTGCTGGATCATCCATATCCGAATCACCATTTGTTTGGCAAACAAAATCTTCATCGTTACTATCAGAATCACTATCGCTTACTGCAGTGTCGCCGATACTCTCTAGGTCGTTATTAACGTTTTCATCAACGGCCAATAAATACAAGTATTTATATATGAATATCGAATTCCGTTATAGACGATGGAAAAAAAACAATTTATTTATAAAAAAACTATTTGTTCTGCTTTAGTATCGTTTTCAGAGAAAAAATAGTGCAAATATATGGGAAACAATTAGGGGCGCTGTATGCCCCATAACACGGTTATGCAAGAAATTTCCTTTACAAGTGTTTACCAAATACTACAACAATCAAGAGAATATGTATTATTTCCGAAACGCTAAAGTAACGATACATGGCTTTCATAGTAATGTTGTTTCAATACAAATCCACTGTAAAAAACAATTTATTTTCATTCAAACATCGATTGGGGCACTGAATGCACCAAATGCGGTTTTAAGGTTAAGGCCTATCGTATGACGAAAATGGATCAATTGCGGGAAGTTACAGAATATTTATTTATTAACATCATCGATATTGAAGAAAATTTCCCGCCTTCTCTCATCACACTTGCATTTGGCGGGTTATTTTGTAGCCACTCACAATACGTTTTTTTGGTTTTAAAGTTTCGGAAAATGTGAGAAAATTTTGGTAAATTACATTACCATAGCTCCATCAGAAATATCCTAAACTCAGTCTAAGCTTGTAAAATTTATATGAAATTTCAAATTGTTGTAAAAAATTGACTTTTATGAGACGGAAATTTTTATTTTTTATTTATTGAAAATATTGATTTTAGTTATGAATACATAATATTTGGTGTGGAACATTCTGTGAAAAACATTACATAAATTTTTTCAAACATGTAACGTATAACTTTTACCTCGTATTTCCAAAGTTCTTGAAGAAGTTACATACTTTAATGTTTCCATCGTTAATATCTTAACTGCAACCTGTCATATTGTGCCTTATTACATGCCCGATAGATGTGCAGAAATGCAAATAAAAAGGACAATTTACTTCTATGTTGTTTACCATGTACTTCTTACATTTAACTTTGTAAGGGGGAAGACAAACAACATTTTGATATATAATATGGAATGTCATGGTCAAAAATCCCGTGTTTTCTTTATATATAGTAAGAAGATCTTAAAAACAAAACTTGTTTCTGGATGTTTTATAATTAATTCTGGATACTATAAAAAAATTTAAATTATCGAATGATCTAACGTCGGCCTTGGACATTGGACTGCATATTCTATTTGGGATATAATTTAATTGAAGTTTATAATATGAAGGACGTTGGGTCAATATATGTAAGTTCTGTCAATTTTTAATTCTTTGAATGTATTAATTTAATTCGTTAACATCTATTTTTCTACCGGTGTGCATCAATTGATAAACAACTGACGTATTTTAAAGTGGGGTATTTAAAGCGTTACAAGTATAAGTCTATGTTGCTAATGGTTCTGGGTTGTTTAATTCTTTCGAGCTCTGAACCAATATGTCGTACAATATTGCAATATTAACATGCGGGTATTAAGACAAGCGCCGTAACTACTACAGCTTGAAAATTAGAACTGAACGAACATATAAATAACATATGACACGTTAAAACACCTTAATGAAAAAGGGATAGCCGAATAACAGGACGACCATACTAAAGGCCTAAGGTAACGAGGGCGACCGGAGTAAAGTAAACGTATGTGTGATTAACCATCAGAAATGGCTTATAAATACATACACTACCAGCGGCATACTAAGCAAGGTAAAAATAACAAAAAATTAAATTGTTGCGATTTTATTATTATTATTTTACTACTATAGGTAAATATTATTTTGAATTTATTTGTCGTTAAAAGAAGGACCGTTTTAATCAAACGATCAAATGAATGTATTGTTTGGATGAGTTTACTGTACTCCATTTGTCGAATTAGCTGCCGTAAGTGGTTTTTATATTTTGGAGAATAAAACCGACGCCTAACATGTATTTTGAGTTATTGTATCTTTTCTCGCTTGGTTGATGACAATAACAAAAATGACGATAATATAGTACCGAAATATTTGGGCAAGCATTCGATTCCAAAAATGCACATGGCTAAAGACTGCTACTGTCTTCCCGCATAAATAACGTATATGTGTTCCATTCACGAGTGCCAAAAACACGACAAAATTCAAATCAAAATTTCAAATAAAACGCCCATCTCGTTGGGTTCTCAGCTGCGTGTAAATGCTCGTTAATTTTCACAGAAATTGCAAAAATGTCTATCCCCGAATCGGTTGTTGGTCCAGCTTTCAACACACCTTCTTCTTTTGAATCCATTAAATCATGCAAATCGTTATTGAAGAAACTAAGTACATTTTCTATATAACGAGCAATCCAATCCATAAATTTACCATCAATGCTTTCAAAAAAATTTTCTTTGTTTGATATAAATGATTGAGCTGCTTTCTCGAAAAAAAAATTACACCGCGCACGATTTATTTTACCTTTTTTTGGAGCAGTTAACAATGAGCAGTAAGGTAAATATTATGATATGGCTGCAAATTGTATAGAAGTTTCTACAAAACTGCGATAAAAGTGTTGCTAAGGTTCACATATTTAAAGTTCATTTTACAGAAGCCAGATGCCTTTAGTTTCATTTCGAGTATCATAAATATTATAAATTTTATAAATAACAAAATTCATTTAGATTTTATATACATAAATAGTTTTAAAACGATTTAATTGTTCTTAATTTTTGAATAAAACACCCTGGGCGTTTTATTTGAATAAAACACCTAGTGGGCGCAATATTCGTTTTAAACGTCTAGGCTTTATTTACGAGGGAAGACAGTAGCCATGTGCATTTTTTGGGTCAAACGCATGTCCAAATATTTCGTACTGTTATTGTCATTTTTTGTTACGTTCTTTTGAGGCAGTGCGAACTCCAAAGCTTAAAATTGTTTGAGTGACTGAATGTTGAAATATCTATAATTTTAACTGCGCTGTATAACTATTTTAAGTAGCCCTAGATTTGGTTTTGATCGCACTTGACGAGTTGAGTTCATATTTTAAATTGAGCAAACAGAAAATCTGGTATAAAAATAGCAGGGTCCGCAATTAAAAACGATTAAATGAAGAAAAACCTTCAAATAAAATAAAAAATTGCTATATTGGTATGAAAAGTCAGACCGAGCTGAATTAACATTAAATTAATTCAATTATACTAACTTGTATCAATTCTTATCGAATCTATTAAGTTCCGTACAAAATAAATGATACTTTCGAAAGTCTAAAAGGTTTCGATGTGTATTTGTTTTAACGGAAGTTTAGGTTCCTATATATGCCGCAGAAATGCCTCTTCTACAAAATGCTTCATAGCCCGCTCCTATTATACGACCATAATTATTTCTACCAGATCGGGAACATATCGTAAATTTTATGATTGTACCTATAATCTTAGCATTCTAGCTATTTACTGTATTTTTAGTATATGTATAGTTATCAACAAGTAGCCGTGTTTTATTATTCGAGCACTATCCGGCGCCAAATGGCAATTTTCTACTGAAACTGCAGCTATTATTCACTGGTGTCGCTGTACTATAACAATTAAAACTAAATTCATCAATAAAACAAATATTTATCACCTGAAATATATGTACTAATTGACATTTATTTTTAGATGACGTTATAAACAAGAATTCATCTTGCTGCGTTTTAAATTTTTATTGCAAGATTAAGTTTCTAATGATTTCAGGGGTTAACAAAATAAAGGCCTTTTCAAATTCCCCATTGAAATGGATAGCGCTCCCGATAGCGGCTCCCGATAAATAGGTAGAGCAAAATATTTTTTTATCGATTTTTAACTAAAAAGTTGAATGAAAAATCTTAGTTTAGAATTAAATAAATTAATTACATGCACAAATAGCGCGCTAAATAAAAGTTTTAACATAGAAAATTGGCTGCTCCGGATAAATCTATCGGGCGCTAATAAAAAAAACACGATAAGTATCTTCCCAAAAGATTTTTAATTTTGAAGGATTCTAAACAAGCATGGAACATTTCCTTCCATACATATTATAATATGTAATCAGTTTTAATTGGGCTATTCTAATGAGATACAGGACCTTCAGTTATAAATAATATTGAAGCATGTCTTTAATTATTTTCCATAAAAATGTCTATAAGTCTTACCTAGGTCCAAGGACCGTACTTTACTCGTATGAGATTGTTTAAGATGAGGATAAAGCAACTTATATATAAAAGTTAGACCACGACCACACGTCTGCTGCCGACAAAAATTAAAACTATCAGTTTTCTGGAAAATAAAAGTTAGTGTGGGTTAATTCGAAAAATACAATTCTTAAATTATTATTATTATTATTATTATTATTATTTTTTTTTATTAAGAAATCTTTATTTCTGTATAATATTACAACTAATCATATGGATTATCTAATAATTGTTTTATAATTTAAGTAGTCCACTCTTGTGGGATGAGACCTATCAGTTCATCCCAGCTCTGTCAGTCCTTTGTCCTCCTTCCGGCTCAAGGAACCACTAATTCTAAAGGTTTTATTCTTTTTAAGCGCTTTGGTCCATTGGTGCGATCCAGTAGGTTCCGTAGCTCCTCGTTGTCATGCTGCTGCAGTCGCAGTACATGACCCCTTGCAAATTTTTGTATTTCATCGCTGACGTTTTCCATGTTTAAGTCTCGATGGAGATTGTCTTTCTAATATACCAAGGAGCATTCACAATGCTATGTAGTACTTTATTTTGAAATGTTTGAATGATCTTCACTGTAGTTTTCCTTGCGCAGCCCCTAAGCTGAATACCATACGTCCAGATAGGTTTTAGGATTTGTTTATATAACAGCAGTTTGTTGTGCGTTGTCAGTTCGGAGGTTCTTCCAATAAGCCAGTGCATTTTTCTGAATTTTAAATTCAGTTCTTTCCTTTTCTTTTTAACATGCGCTTTCCACCTGAGCTTAGAGTCTAGCGTCATGCCGAGGTACTTAGCATTGTCAGAATATGGTATTTGTTGTGAATTCAGTCTAATCGGAATATATTCTAATTTCCTATTTGTAAAGTTGATGTGTGTTGGTTTTGATTCGTTAAGTGTTATTCTCCATTGTTTTGTCCAGTTATTTATTATATCAACAGCATTTTGAAGTTTTCTCGTGGATTCAACTATACTAGCATCGGTGGTCATAACAGTTGTGTCATCAGCAAACGTTCCTATTCTTCTATGTTTGGTAGATCATTTGTATACAGGAGGTATAAAACGAGACCTAGGCTAGAACACTGCCTTGTGGAACCCCTGCCAATATTTTCTTCAGTTTAGAGTATTCCCCTTCCTGTCTCACCCGGAAGTAGCGGTCGTTGATATAAGACTTTAGCAATTCAGAATGTTGTTTTGGCAAATCTCGTTGGAGCTTAAATTCTAGACCACGGTGCCAAACCTTATCAAATGCTTGGGCTACGTCTAAGAATATTGCTGAGCATACTTCCTTTTTCTCCAGCGCCTCCTCAATTGTATCAGTAATCCTATGTACATGTTCTATCGTTGAGTGCCTTTCTCGAAACCCAAATTGATGTTCAGGTATAAGATTTCTACTCTCTATAATTGGCTTTAATCTCTTGAGAAACATTCTCTCGAAAATTTTTGATGTTGTTGTTAACAAAGAAATAGGCCTATACGATGTTTTGTCATTTAGTGATTTATTAGGCTTTGGAATCATTATGATTTCCGCTACTTTCCACTGTCTCGGAACATAATAGCATTGATTATGTGCTGTAGTTTTCTTAGTGCTTTTTCTGGTAGAGCTTTGATTATTTGCCCCATTATCAAGTCGTATCCAGGGGCTTTTTTTATCATTGAGATTTTTTACTTCTTGTTTGAGTTCTTTCAGAGTAACTGGTAGCACAGATGCCATGTCTACTTTGCTTATAGGTGTTAGATATTCATTATCCGCTTGTCCAGTTGGTGGTTTGAAGGTATTTTCTAGGTGTTCGGCAAACAGATCAGCTTTTTGTTTTCCGCTGCGAGCCCAGGTTCCATCAACCATTCTAATGGGTGGCACTTGCATTTTAGGCCTTTTTAAACCTTTGGTGGCTTTCCACAGGGAATAGTCTGTGTCAGGTTTACTTGTCAGATTACTTAGGAAGCTTGCAACTGACTCATTCTTAATCTCCTATATAAGTAGTTTAAGTTTTTTGCACAAGTTGTTTAGGATTGTTTTGTCTTCAGGGGCTCTGGTTCTCTGCCAAGTCTTACGAGCTCTTCTTTTTTCGTTAACCAACTCTCTCACTTCAACTGGATAATATATGCTTTTTTGTAATATTTCTGGCTGATCAGGAGTCCTTTCCCAAGCCGCTTTTTGCACACTTTCAATGAGGTTTTCTAGTTCTTTTTCTATCGTATAAGCATTCGAGATCTGCACCTGTAGGTTGATGCTTTCTTCGACTAGCTTGTGAAAGTATTCCCAGTTGGTTTTGTTATTTGTAAGTCTTGGGAGGCTTGCCTTCCTTATTACCGTGTCACTTATTGTCATTAAAACTGGAGAATGGTCTGACGATTGCTCTTCTTCATTTTCAACTGCTAAGTAGTTTTCGGAGATACCTCTTGATATATAGAAATCCAGAAGGTCGGGAATTTTATTTGGGTCCGTAGGCCAGTAGGTTGGCTTTCTACTGGAGTAAAACTCACATTTTAATGTCCTGCCTGCTTCAAATAGTTCCCTTCCTTGGGGACTAGTTCTGTTTGATCCCCAGAATATGTGTTTTGCGTTAAAGTCGCCTCCAATAATAAAATTATTGCCAAGCGATTTAAGAAGTTTGATATAGTCTTCTTTTTTTGGGTTATATCTGGGTGGACAGTAGATTGCTGATATACTATAGCTCTTGTTATCTTTGGTTTCAATAGATACAGTAGCTACTTGCACAGCTTCCTCCTCTATTTTTAATTCTTCGTGGTGTTTTATATTATCCTTAATAAAGATTGCTGTCCCGCCTCTAGCTCTTTCTGCTGGATGTAGAGCTTGATAGCACTGGTATCCACGTATTTTGGCATACGAGGTTCTGGTAAAATGACTTTCTGAGATTAGACATATATCAATTTTTTTTGTGTTTAAAAATACTTCTAATTCTGAAATGCGTTGCGCTAGGCCATTTGCATTCCAGGTAGCAATTCTTAAAAAGTGTGTCATTATTTAATTATTAGTGAATTAATGAGTACAAGATTTTATTATTCAGATTACATTTAAATTGGTGTTAAATAAATAAATAACTGACTATATTATAAGTATTAGTAGCTGTTTCGAAGTTCATTTTGCCCCTGCAGCAGCACTTTTTTGCAGAAAAGCACTGGAATCTTTCAAAGTGCTTCAATTATCCAGATTATTTAACAACGCTAATTTATTACCAAAAAGTTGTTACAAAAGTAAGCTGAAGATGGTTTTATCAAAATAGCTATCGGCAAGAAATAGTCGAGTTCTAAACATTAACAAAAATTATACATTTAAATTAAAAAATTATTTTGTGAATTTGTAAAAATAGGTATTAAGGTAATAAGCTTGAAAAACAACAAGTTTGGCTGTTAACGAAAACTTAATTCTTTTATTTCCAGTACGATGCATACTTTTGACGCGTCCCAGTAAGGGTCCTAGTAAGGAGAGTACCAAGGAATTTTGAAGAGGAAGATACGTTTTACATCGTCAGCTTAACAAGTTCGCCATTCTTCTGGAACAATAATACCACATCCAAAGCCATATTTGGAACAATTTTTTAATTTTTTTTTTTTAGATGCTGTCTATTTATTTTTTGATAGCACTGATATTTTAGATGATCTTTTTGTGGTTCGAGATTTTAACCTCCCGCGGATCTTATATGGACACAATCTGAGGATAATACCCATTTGATACCTAAACTTTGATTACTGATAACTTTTCAAATTCTAGTTTTATGCAGGTCAGTAACGTCAAGAACAATCTAAACAGGCAACTTGACTTTGTATTTTCTTCTTTCAATAATTGCAGTGTCATCCACCTCTTTTAATTACATTTTTCAGCAGACAATGTAGAGTTAACATTAACTCCGAGGCTTCACCTAGTTTTTTTTCGTAAAGCCGATTTTAAGAAGCTTAATGAATTATTAGCTAACACCGATTTTAGAACCATTCTAGTCAATAATCATAACCTGGAAACCCAAACTCTCTTTTATGCCGTGATGGTTGAATGTTTTCAACAGTCCATTCCTTATACAGTACGAAGAAACAAACAGGCTGTCCCACCATGGTGCAACAGGGAATTGCGTTTACTGCGTAATTTGAGAAGTAATACTAGAAACTATTCTTAAAGAAGAGATTGGACTCGGATTACTTAAATTACGTGAACGTTTACAGTGAATTAACGAACATGTTTCATGAACTCTATAATGATTGCATCGGTAATATGCAGTCAGAAATAATCGCTGACACAAAGCGTTTTTTGTAGTTCATAAACTAGAAGAAAGGCTTTTTAATATGGCCTACTCCAATACCGATATCGAGCGTGATGCGGACTACCTCAGTTACATGAATAACAACGCTCTATTCAAATTGATCTTAATACTGTGCTTAGGAGCATCAACAAGCTAAAATATGATTTTTCCGCTGGCCCTGGTGGCTTGCCTTCTATCGTTTAAAAAAACTGTGCTGGTAACTTAGCTCAGCCACTTACAACGCTGTTCCAAAACTCGATTTCGCACTGAATATTTCAATCAAGATGGAAAGACTATTTTATAATTCTAAACCATAAGAAGGGATGTAAATCAGATGTCTCCAATTTTAGGTCAATTGCGACATCGTCTTGTATCCCAAAGTTATTTGAACGTATTGTAATGACTCCCTTTACTTTTAATGTAACACATTGTTTTCAATGAATCAGTTGATGTTGTTACCACGGATTTCAGCAAGGCATTTGACAGGGTTTGCCGTCAGATAGTTTTGCTTAAACTCAGGGCTATTCGTGTCGCACCCCAACTCTTACTATGGGTGGGACTCATATCTGAGGGAACGCAGGTATATGGCAAAATTTACCGATAAATTTCAAGTTTCATCGATGTTAACTTATCACACAATGACCATAATAATTTCATAACTTGGTGTGCTAAAAATAATCTTGATCTGAATGTGAGTAAACTCAAAAAATGTGCAAATTCCATTAGTCGAGAATATACCATCAACAGCGCTGTTGTTGCAAGAGTTTTAGCCATACTAGACTTAGGGGTATTTTGTGACCGCGCGCTTAACTTTGGAGATCAAATCGATTTTACTGTCAATAGAGCAAACACTTCGTTTTTATTTGTCAAACGCTGGTCTAAAGAATTTTTGGACCCTTATGTTACGAGAACTATTTATATGACATTTATTCGGCCTTTGATCGAGGATGCTAGTCAGGTTTGGTCCCCATAGAATAAAGTGCACATACGAAGCTGTACAACTTGAATTTTTTATGGGTGAAAATTACAACTTGCCTTCTTATCTCGACCGCTTGGCGCTTATCAAGTTAAAGCCGTTCAGTAAGCGATGATCTGTTGCAGTTTTCGTTTTCATTCATCAACTTTTATCTGGTAGCTTAGATTTATCAGCTATACTTGAAAAGATAATTGTTAATGTAAATGCTCGTGCTTTGAGAACGTTACCTGCTTATTGAATTGCTCCTCACAGAACGGTTTACGGCCACAACAAGAATGCTGCTCGAGACTATCAAATATTTCGAATTTTGTGACTACCACATTAGCAAAATCGCTATTAAGAAATTATTGTTTGCTACCACCTGATAGATCAATAACTTTATTTTTTTTTTTATCTAATTGACTTAAATATTCTATCGAGTATTTATAGTTTTAAACAATTTTTTATTTTTTTTGCATTTGCATTTCATTTAACTTTATTTTTACTTATTTTTATTTTTTGTATATTCTCACTTTTTTTAATTTTTTTTTATCACTAGTTTCAAATCTTTTTGATTTAAAATCCCCCCGAATGATATATGTATGTGAAAAACCAGATAAACCAGTATCTAAAAACACCTTTTCATTTCGGTGTGTTCCTTTGCTAAATTAAATGCTATCCCGAAAAATTTATTGAAAACGCAAGAAAAACGAGAATTTCATCCCGAAATATTTTTGAAGTTGTATTAAATAAATAATAATTAATATCGGTGAAAACGAAACACGGTCTTACTTGCTCTTTTTAGACTACACATTAAGGTAAAGTATGTGACAACAAACCACCTTACCTGGTAAACTATTTGACAAAAAAATTTAAATGTGCGCTGTTGTGCAACAAAATAAGTTTTTCTTATTAATTAACTACAGAAGACACAAAACATGTAATCATCATTATGCATACACTGTATCGAGATTGCCCACAAAGATTTAAAAATTTAAAAATACTTCAGTATTAAAAATAAGCAAATCAAGCAATTTGTCCTTATGGTTTGATATGAAAAAACGATTAAATTAATTAATTATTTGTTGACATCCTAGAGATAACCCCATCAGGAAATTAAGTTTAAAAATTAGGTCCATCTATCACCTAAACCATACCAGAAGCTTATCTTGGAATGACAACAAACATAAAGAACATCGAAACCATAAGGACAAATTGCTTAAGATCAGGACCTTATAGTCATGATTCCAAGATAAGCTTTTGGTATGGTTTAGGCGAAAGATGGACCTAATTTTTAATTTTAATTTCCCGATGGGGTTATCTCTCGAATTTTCACAAATAATTAATTAATTTAATCGATTTTTCATACCAAACCATAAGGACAATATGCTTGATTTGCTTATTCTTAAGTATTTTAAAATTTTTAAATCTTTGTGGGCAATCTCTGCACAGTGTATGCATATGATGATTACATTTTTTGTGTCTTCTGTAGTTAATTAATAAGAAAAACTTATTGTATTGTACAACAGCACACATTTAAATTTTTTTGTCACATAGTTTACCAGGTAAGGTGGTTTGTTGTCACATACTTTACCTTAATGTGTAGTCTAAATAGAGCAAATAAAACCGTGATATTTATTCCTTTTCACCGATATTAATTATTATTTATTTAATACAACTTCATAAATATTTCGGGATGAAATTCTCGTTTTTCTTGCATTTTCAAAAAAAAATCGGGATAGCATTAAATTTAGCAAAGAAACACACCAAAATGAAAAGGCGTTTTCGGGCTGGTTTTTCGTGCCAGCTTCACATACATGAATGGTATTCAAAAAAATAATAATAATTGTGATTCCCAGCGTGCGGTCAGGGAGGGGTGATTGGTCGTTGGAAATTATTATTATATTTCTTGTCCTAGAAAGCTGCCTATGCAAACTTAATGTTTCCTGTTCTACGAATACAAATTAATAATTTGTTTGGAGCATCCACCAAGTTATTTCTAACTTATATACCGTTATGGTAAATAAGTATGCAAAACCAACCCAATTGATTTTACTGTCTTCTTTGTGACCGCAACTCAAGAAATGGAGGAGTGATTTATGATAAAAACTATCGTGTATAAGAAAAAAATCCTTATTCCTGCTTAAATTTTAGAAACCCAGCACGCAAAACTTGAACCACTTCCGGTACACAGATGTCCACCATATTTCTCATGAACATTCCAATTTTTGGAGAAAACAATAGTATATGAAAATTGATGCCGTAGTCCGCATTGACTGTAGAGTTGTTGAATTTTGGTAAAATACATAATTTTAATTAAAAATCATTTTTCAAATACTACTTTCAAATACAACTCCTTTCAACAAATAATTTTGTTCTTGACTGTATACAAAATAATAGCACTTTTGGTTAAAGTACTAAATAAATAACATTATACAAGCTGTTGCGGAGAAAGGGATAATAAATAATCAAAATAAATTTCCTTGCCAGCTTGATTTGTCAGCTTGATACAAATAAGTTGTGGCTAGGAGCATTATTGCTTCAAAATGGAGTTCTTTGAAACCCTTTATAGGATTATTGTGATATTCAGCCATTATTATTATAGCCTGTGAAGTCTTATTCCGTTTTTAGCCATCTTATTTGCTGGCTATTTTCAAGTTATCAAATTCGTTCAATTCGCAAGTAAAGAGAAATTGTAAATTTTTTACAAATTTTACATCTTGAAGTAAAACTAACGGTACTCTTGCAGGGATTTAACAATACTTTCGGTTTATTTATTTGTCTGGTTATTGTACTCGTATTACATTGTAAAAATATTCGAAAATTTTGGAAAAGAAAAGAAATAGGGGTAAATACCTTTAAACATCGAGTATTCGATTCGGATTTACTCATGGCCCGATTCCTTAACGTAAGATGTCAATCTAGCGGTCAAACTTTGTAATTTAAAGAAAAATATTTTATGTTTCTAATTCAAAAAAGTCGTGATTTGCAACTGGTTAAAACAAGGTGTTTTCCAATTGTAAAACGGAAAGTGTATTTTACTGATCGCTTTTATCTTTGCTAAATCAAACACTCAAAATATTCTATTGTTGTATCTTTATTTTTTTAGTAAAGTCATACTTCCGCTGGTCAATTAGAAAATAACTATTCAATTTTTCGTAACTTTAGCTTATAGATGTGTTTGTATTAATAAATTAAGAAAATTAAATTTAAATCTCCTTCTATCGATTAAAGTTTTCAATAATCTATACGAGGGCTGCCTTTTATATTTCGGGATTAGAGAACAAAAACAAATATTAATCATCGAAAATCGCTTTATTGTGTTTCAAAATATTAACCATGAAGATCTATACACTTTTGCATGCGTTTAAACCAATTGTCGAAGCACTTTTTCCACTCTGATTGAGGTATCTCCAAAACATGCATTCTGAACGCGCTGTTGCTTCTTCAGGTGTCGAAAAACGTTGACCTCTCAGTTTGTTTTTTACGTACGGGAATAAAAAGAAGTCATTTGGTGACAAGTCAGGACTATACGGCGGATGACTCATCAAATCGATGTTTTGAGTGCTCAAAAATGTAGTTGTTTGAGCCGATGTGTGAGAGCTCGCATTGTCATGGTGAAGAGTGATTTCTTGGAAGACAACTGGCAAACAAATGGTTGTGTACCACTCAGAATTGACTGTTCTCCGTTGTTCTAGTGGTACGGTTGCGACATGTCCATTTTTTCCGAAAAAACAGGCGATCATTTGCTTGCAAGTGCTTCGTGCGCGGACGATTTTTGTTGGATTCGGCTCATCTTGAAACACCCATACAGTCGACTGCTGTTTACTTTCGGGCTCATACGCGTAAATCCACGATTCATCACCTGTCACTATCTCATAGACGTGTTTTGAAGCACCGCGATCGTATTTTTTGAGCTTTTCTTTCGACCAATCGACACGGGCCTTTTTTTAAGCGATTGACAAATTGTGTGGGATCCAACGCGAACACATTTTTTTGACATTCAAATGTATATGCAATATTGAATGTATGCTGGTCCCACTAATGCCTAAGGTTGTCTCAATCTCACGATAGGTCACATGACGATCTTGCAATATCAGTTCGCGCACAGCATCAATGGTTTCCGGAACAACAACTGATTCTGGACGACCTTCACGAAATCCGTCTTGGAGTGAACTACGACCTCGATTGAACTCACCATACCTACGATAAACACTGGTCCTTGATGGAGCTTCATCGCCAAAAATTGAATTAAGTTCATCCATGCACTCTTGCTGCCTTAATCCACGTCGAAAGTTGTAAAAAATAATCGCACGAAAATGTTCACGATTTAATTCCATTTTTTCGCCGAGATGTTGAGTTAATGAGTACTGTAAACAACACAAATAGCGCTCGAATGTCAAAACGTTCTGAGTACGTATAATCTCAAAAATGTCAAACTTTACGATAGAGCTGTCAGTTGCCAGATTGCAACGCTAGGGTTGTCCAATCACGAAATATAAAAGACAACCCTCGTATATATAAAAATGAATTCCTGTTTGTTTGTTTGTTCCGAATGGGTGTCTCAGCCGCTCAACCGATCGCTATGAAATTTTTACCATGTACAAGTTGCATATCCAGAACCAACCTTACGATATTTTGGAAGGGGCTGGACCCCGCGGTTTATGGGCTGCGGTATAAATTTTTTCGAAAATTTTAATTTTCTTTAAATTTTTCCACGAAAATGAGTTTATGGGGCTGGTTATATGAAATTACTGACATGTTCGAATTCGAGGGGCTCAGCCCTGGATTAAAAATTAATTTTTACATGTATAGATGTGGGTGTATCGTTTTCTCGTTGTCCGTATCTCTGTAAATATTAATATAAAAATAAAATTATTAAATTTTGTAATTATTTCTATTTAGTTTTATTTTTTATAATTAAATTACTAACCTTGTCGTTTGAGTTGTTGTTGTTGTTTGTTATGACATCTTAGCAGTAAAGAAATGTCTAATTCATGACATTTCGAAATGGTATAATAGATACGTTTTGTGGAGAAATATAATTGGTACAATTGTTATAACTGGTATACAGTCTGGCCTTAGTTGAACTGCTGAATCATAGAGTCCTTAGCCAGGTTGTATACCAGAAAAAATGTTTATATGTTTTGTTTTAAATTTTCACAACTAGAGTATGTTATTAGATTTCATGGAGTATTGTATTAGATTCTATATTGTACGGTTTATAAATAGCCAAGACACACATGTTGTGTGAAAATATATTTCTGTTAAATATTAAATGTTTTTAATATGTTAAAATATATAATCAATTAAAATATAAAATAAAAAGTATTTATAATTATTGAAATCCAATGTGTAAATTTATTAATAAAAATATATAAGTGAATGTTAACAAAAAGTGAACTTGCTGTCTCGCATGATACATCAGTAATAGAAGAGCTGATGTGGAGCTGTTAAATAAAATAATTAATATATAGTAATAAATTATATATTCTATAATTATACATCTTCTAAATAGATACAAATATTTGATTATTCCAAAATGAATTCTAAGTCGCTCAACCGATCGCCATGAAATGTTTACCATGCAAATGTTGCATGTTCAGGACCAATCTTACGATATTGTGAAAGGGGCTGAACCCCGGGGTCTAGGGGCTGCGGTACAAATTTTTTCAAAAATTTAAATTTTTTTACGAGAATGAGTTTTGAGAAGGGGTTATATGAAATATGAGACATGTTCGAATTCGGGGGGTCCGCCCCTGGATCAAAAATTCATTTTGTAAAGATACAATTATTTAATTGTTCTGAAATAACGCCTTAGCCGCTTTACCGATCGCCATGAAATTTTTACCATGTATATGTTGCAAACGATTAATTGCAAATGATGGAAACGTTGCTGACATTGGGAAATTGGTCATATTACCAGCTACGTATACGGAAAGTCCAAGGCACATGCACGAATACGCTCAGGATGCCATGACGTATGTCCAAAGATTTGGACGTCCTGATCTATTTACAACGTTTACGTGTAATCCAACATGAACTGAGATTATAGATTTACTTCTAATTCCGCAATCATCGACCCATCGGCATGATCTGACAGCTAAAGTTTTCAAACAGAAACTCATAAATCTCATGAACCTCATAGCTTAAAATCATATTTATGGAGAAACTCGCTGCTGGATGTATTCTATAGAATGACAGAAAAGAGGCCTACCACATGCTCACATTTTGATTTGGTTAAAGGACAAGATTACTCCGACTCAAATTGATAGTTTTATCAGCTGAATTACGCAATCCCCACGAAGATCCGATACTTTTTGAAATCGTTTGCAAAAACATGATACATGGGCCATGTGGAGCCGTGAATCCCAATTCACTTTGCATGAAAGACGGAAAGTGTTCGAAAAAATATCCCCGAAAGATGTATCAGGAAACACAAACTGGTGACGACGGATATCCACAATACCGGAGACGAAAACCCGATGACAGAGGACACACAGCCACTATCAAAGTAAAGAATGTGCATCATGAGGTAGATAATAGCTTGATTATTCCTTGCACTCCGTTACTATCGAAAATATTTAGAGCCCATATTAACGTTGAGTACTGCAACTCGGTTAAGTCAATTAAATATATATGTAAATACGTCAACAAAGGCAGTGATATGGCAATTTTTGGACTTTCGAATACAAATTCACCATTCGATGAAGTCACACAATTTCAAATAGGACGTTACATTAGCAGTAATGAAGCTGTCTGGCGAGTTCTGAGTTTTAATATTCACGAGCGTTATCCAACAGTTGTACATCTTAGTGTACACTTAGAAAATGGACAACGAGTTTACTTTACGGAAGAAAATCTGTTACAGAGAGCTGCGCAACCAACGAATACGACATTAACAGCCTATTTCAATTGTGCGGAACAGATTCATTCGTAAAAATGTTGCTGTATCATGAAGTACCAAAATATTATACATGCAACACGACGAAGAAGCAGTTTTTCAGAAGAAAGCAAGGCACAATTATTCGGGAGTACCCTGGAATACGTGGTTCTGATGCCTTGGGTCGAGTTTATAATGTTCATCCTAACAGTACGGAGTGTTATTTTCTGAGAATGCTGCTTTATGAAGTAAGAGGACAACGTCTTTTCAAGCACTGAGAACTGTAAATGGCGAAGTATGTCAAACCTACAGAGAGGCATGTCTTAAACTGGGCTTACTTGAAAAGGATGAAGACTGGGATAGAACACTAACCGAAGCATGTCTTATGTGTCGTCCAGCACAAATACGCAAGCTCTTTGCAATCATATTAACAACATGCACACCTTCCGATCCTAAAGGTCTTTGGGAAAAGCACAAAGAAAGCCATAGTGAAAATATCCTTTGGCAAGTACGTAGAACAAATCCCGATATGGAAATACAGTTTCCAGCAGACATATTTAATGAAGCACTTATATTACTCGAGGATGCATGCTTATACATTAATAACAAAGTCATTTACCAACTTGGGTTGCCAGCACCGACACGCCATGGAAACATTGTTCGTGATAGAGATCTATTACTCAATCTGAGATCTGAGACTCAAAAACGTCTCTTAGTGGATGATCAAAGACAGGCATACACTAAAGTGGTGCAACACATAGCAAACGGTAACGGAGGAATAATTTTTCTTGATGCACCCGGAGGCACTGGAAAAACATTTCTTCATAATTTGATACTTGCTGAAGTAAGACAGCAGAATACAATCGGCCTCGCTGTTGCATCATCTGGAATTGCATCCACTTTACTCGATGGAGGACGCACAGCACATTCAACGTTTCAACTACCATTGAATTTGAATCAAGCGGATAATTTTTCTTCCAATATAACACGAAATTCGGGAATTGCCACGTTATTAAAAACATGTAAAATCATTATTTGGGATGAATGCACCATGGCACACAAAAAAGCATTTGAAGCGGTTGATCGGACTTTGCGCGGTTTGCGACAAAATAACCGACCAATGGGAGGAGCTCTAACACGCTGATGAACTTAATGCCTGCCTGAAGGCGTCTCTTCTTTGGAAACACGTTACGAAAATCACACTATCTACAAACATGCGTGTGAATTTACGTCACCATGGTACAGCTAAAACATTAGCCAGGCAGCTTTTGGACATGGGTAACGGGAAATTGCCAAATGACCCTGTAACATGTGAGATATCGTTCCCGCCTAATTTTTGTCAAATGCTGCCTTCAATACAGGACGTGGTAATGAAAGTATTCCCAAATCTGCCAAATAACTTCAAAAATCATGATTGGCTGTGCGAACGTGCACTCCTAGCTCCCAAAAATGACGGCGTTAATAAATTAAATAACGAAATTCAATCGCAACTACCCGAGCCACTAATGAAATACAAATCTATCGACACGGTTACTGATGTGGATCAACCCGTCAATTATCCAATAGAGTTTCTTAATTCTTCGGAGCCACCTGGTACCACACCAGAAGAAATTGATGCCGAATGTGATTGAAGCAACGATTATTACCGGTAAAAGTGAAGGAGATGATGTGCTAATTCCGCGCATTCCTATGATTCCCACCGATTTGCTGTTTGAATTCAAGCGACTACAATTCCCATTACGCCTTGCTTTTGCAATGACAATCAACAAAGCCCAGGGGTAATCATTGAAAATAGCTGGTTTTATTTTGGAAAATTCATGCTTTTCACATGGCCAACTGTATGTTGCTTGCACCAGAGTGGGAACACCAAAAAATTTATTTATTTACACACCAAATGGAAAAACCAAAAATATTGTTTATCAAAAGGCTTTATAATAAAAATTATTAACTAAAATATCTTTATATTTATTATTCACTTTGATCTGGTTGAAGGTTTGTAAAAATGGAGTATAATTATTTGGCAATTGGTAACAAATACCAAACCAAAATTAATTAACTATCCTCACAAACAAGATGTCCAATAATATCATTACAAAAGTTCGCCTGGATGCATTGATGGAGGCACCCGTTACTGAAATCAGCTACTTTCAATTTTCTTTCCATATGTGATTGCAACTACAGTGATGTAAAGAGAGAATTCTTGCATAACAAACAATCAAGGTATATGAATTATATACCTCCCGTGCAACGCCGGGTAACTCAGCTAGTTATAAATAAAAGATGATATCTTTAAAACAAGTATCTACATAACAAAAATCATATTTCTGTTGCATAAATTATGTCTTTCGACAACAGATGTCACTAATCTTGCAAGCAAACGCAGTGCATGTATGAACCTAATTCTATTAATCCCAACATTTAGATGTTAATTAAATATCTGCATTTTACGTTTAAAAGTTTGTGTTTGGATTTAAATTTATATAAATATCGATGTATAAGGGACTTGTGAATAAAAATAATGATGGCCCACAAAAATGTGTAAATCAATCTGTGCATTGAGCCTATATGCTTATTTCAATCAAAACTAAATTTACGTTTTAACAAAATTGAATTTTACGTGGCTGCCTATTTTCGAAATTGTTTACGTCAAAATCAATTTTCTATATAGTTGTTATGTGAATATGCGACATCAATATGAATGAAACAAATTAAATATGTATTGTTAGTGATATTTTAAAATTATTTACACAAAATTCACTCAAATAAAAGTGGTTACACAATCGATGTCAACGCAACCTAATGCAAATCAAACTCAATTAGAAATTTTCACGTGAACAATCACGTTTCCAGCGTTATTCATATTATTTACATTAAATGCTAAAATATTGTATTTAAAGAAAGGAAAATTGATTTTATTATAAGCAAATAATTTTTTTTTATTTTATTCGTACCAATACAGAGATTTCCTGCTGTCAGCAAAATTATTCAAGAAATGCAACAAAATGTAATCCGCACAAAAAATGTTTAGTTTATTTGAGGGATATTTTTCGCTTTCACCAACATTGTCGGTCTACCATCGATTTAATTGTTGTTTGACAACGTATGGTTTATTCAAAAAGGACAGCAAAATTTATGATGGATCGAGGATCATTTGAAAGAAAAAATGTACCTTTTATGCTTTCCTTCTTATCTTTGAATAAAGAAAGAATGGAAGAGAAATTTTCTTTGGTTTTTTTGTAAACATTTAGAATAATATTTTGTGATTGTCGGAGGCGAATTGGTATATTCAAATAGAGAAATTTTTGTCATTTTTAGAAATTTACCGTTCGAATATTTAATCCCTTTATTGTATGTTTGTTTTCTAAGGATTTGAAGAATAGGAAACAGTGAACAATGGACAAAAAGGGTTTTTTTCGGTTTGCCAATTTTTTTAGGCATAGGTTTTTTATTTTGTTATTCAAGATGCTTCCTCAATTATGATTTAATTAAATATTATAACGGAATGATGCTTGAAAATGCGGAAACAAAGTATGTGATGCTTAATCGCTTAGATTTATATTTTTCAAGGTCGGTTTAGGTTTGGAATTAGTTATAGTACCACAACGTACTCATACCTTGAAAAATAATTATCGAATTGATATTGTGCGCGCTAGTATGATTTATGAATCAGTTTTGTGTTAATTTTTTGTTCTCGCTTATACCCACGTAATTATAAAATTGATAATAGTCTAAACGCTAAAATAAACACCTGGAACCCAAGGCTACGACGGCTTAGACTATGACCGAAGTTTAAGTATTTCAAAGCCAAATTTAGCAACATATATACTTAGTTAGAAACTCGAACTAGTTTATAGACTCTATAGTAATTGATCACCTATACGCTAATATAATTGATTACTTTACGTATGGGTTTTACGCAAAGGTAAGTAATCAAATTTTCAGAATATTTATAAATATGTAGAATATAACACTACATAAATAATAAAATAGTTTTATAACCATATTAACAAATTTAATTACTTTTCATAGACTGCTCACGCTGTCAACGTTTTAAAATTTGACTATTCCATAAAATCTACCTGTACTTCTAATTTTATTCCCCCTGTCTGATTTAATTTTACATTACAATATGTTTTTTTTTTTTATTTGAAACCATAACAAGTAGATTATATTGTCTGACGATAATTCATCAAACCCAAAAACAACAACAGAGAAACACAACACCTTTAAGATAACAAGAAGAAGAGGTCGACGAAAAAAATTATATATAAATTCTCATCATTACGAATGTAAAAATCCACCTCTCTAGATGTGTATATCACATGGGTTCATGTGGAATAGTAATATGATCTTGATTTGTCCTATAACTGTAAATATACCCAACAACAAAACAATCAATCAACCAAAATCGCGCAAAGGTGTGTGTGTAACATGTATTACAGTAACGAAATAACCCGTCGTGCCTCTAAATAATGACGATCGGCGCGTCAATTTTATTACACTGATTACACAAAAAACTGGCGATCATTTTTAAATGTCTAACTTGATATTATATTAAATCCTTTATTTGTCGCCTATACACCGTACCTTCAAAATCAAGAAATGACTATTACTTATATAAAATTAAAAATTCGGTTGAATAACCTTAATTAGATATGTAGTAGGTATATTGGTTACTTTCTAATATGGAGGGTGAACATATTTTTGGTGATCATGCTAGTTTGTATATCTTGTATTCTTACTGAAACGGGTTTGAAGATTTATCTTCCTTTTTATCATAGCGTGGATAATTTATATTTTTTATATGAGAATACGATTTATATAGTAGAGATTCATTTTACTTAGAAAATATCTTGTTATTATTTTAAATGGTGGTAGAAAGCCTTTCTAAAAATTCTCCGCAACTTTGTTGGTCACAGTTGGATTTTATACGGAAACCAAAATATTTACATTTTATTGGCTACCGTAAATTTGCATTGTTTTTCTTTGTAGAAGTTTGTTGGTTTTGATTTTAGATCATAAATGATGGGATGAACAAAATAGTTTTATGGTTCAAGCACAACTATCCTGTCGATATTGAATTTTATTATAGTAAGAACCAAATTTTGATTTATGAGTTTTCTATGTATGTTTTCTGTAACAAATTATTTTATATAACATTTACATAGTATGTTGAGTATAACATACTGACATTATAAAGTAAGTGTGACAACAAATGCCTAATTTTATTGTTATAAATACTATAATGCCATTATTTTAACTTTTTTCCTTGTATACTCATTCCAATATGCCAGTTTTGATATTAATTGTTAAAGTAAAACAGAATGATCCATTCCTCAATTTGCAAAAGCCAAGTAATTGGAGTGCAACAGTTACCTTTGCGCATGCCTCTTTTAATGTAGTCATTAATATGTAGTAATCCAGAATTGGCCGTATGGTAGTTGATAAAAGTCTACTTGATAATTCATTGATAACTTTTTGTACCTGACATACGGAAAGGTTTGGATTCTGGTACCCTTTTAGCTATTTTACCGCCTTTTGGGGTCGGTGATATAATGATATTACAATGAAATAAAAAATGAGTGACACGTTCACAGTGATTATTATTTCAAATAAAGCTCAATACTAAATAATAATGAAAATGTCCGTGTTGAAATCAAAACTGAAATTATAACATGCGCTAATAATAGTACACTCCAATAATGACTTCTAGTTTACTTCATATTGTCGGTTGTCCTCATAATATGATACAAATCAATTTTATTTTAAAAAGCCAGGGTCCGGATTTTGGACAAAAGGTTGGGGGTTGTACTGTTGTTCTTTGTAAATATTGGAAGTACGACAGAAAGGGATATCTTCTCCATCGCATTGCACTTAAGCAAAGATTAAATGGCAAAATAAATAACTTGCGGCTCAATATTAATCTATTGTATTAAAATCGAATTTTCAAGGAGAAAACTTTTGCAGGAGTTACGCAAAGCGCGCTTGCAATGCCATCAATTGAAACGCCATTTATATATCGGAACTTCAACACACGAAACTGATTGGAAGCAATCTTGATGCGGAAAATGGTTCGATGCTCGTGTTGACACAATGGTTAAAATCACTGCCTATTAAAAAATTTGGGCCTAGTAATTTAAAATTCAATTTCTGTATCGATACCGGGCTCTTCGTAATGTTTGCAATTATTCTCAACTATTACGGTAGATCTAGTTCTAGAGTTTCATCCTGAATGAATCGCCTTACAGCATTCGAAGTCCGGTATTTTAATAAATGAAGTTTTTGTTACATGAGCTTCCGATACAACACATTATATCTATTTTTTGTAAGTTAAGAAAAATTTCTTGTCTTTTATACAAGAATACTCGTATATGTAGTTTTTAGACCACGCAAAACAAGAATTTGCAAGAATATTTTTTATTTTCCATTTTGTCCCATTTAGTAGCATTACATAGCTGCGTTTGAAATTTGCGGTTCTTTCATCTTGAGGTCTTCTATTATATCTTCCTTGTTCCAGGTGGGATGAAGACCTCTGGACACAACCGATTATTTTCTCTATTATTTTTATCTTCGAAGGTATACCACTCTATACCATTTTCAATGAGCTTTGTGACTTAAGCTCTATATGCATCGGGATCTTTTATATTTATCTTCAAAACGTTATTGTTTAGTGCCACTACTCTATACTTGTTTATGGACATAAGCTTCATGAAAGTTCGAATATTCCTCTTCTTATAATACGCACACTATGTAAGGCCAATCACATTAATTGGCGGTGGTAACCTTTGCCTTCATTGCAACCTTGTGTTGTTCTTATTGCTGCCGTTGCTGAGGTATATCCACTGCTCGTCCACATCATTTTTATTTCGATTCCAAATTGAACTTACTGGCAACCAAAAACCCGATTAAATCACCTCATTGCTCAGTGGGTCGATGTTGAAATCGCAAGGAGCGCAAATGAAAGTTGAAACCATTTAAAAGTTCATTAAACGGCTTGGATACATTTTATCACTGTTTGGGTTGCATATATTATTTTTTCAATACTGGAATTGGTGCAAACCCAAAAGTGGATACCAAGAGTTATGGAAGCCATATGGAAGCTCGGAACTTGTTCTTGTTTTCGTACAGACATAAAATATTCTCTATCATTGTTAGGCATCAACGGTCATGTCGAAGTATTTGGCTATATTTAAAGGGAAATTTCGTGTAAATTAAGTTTCATAATGAAGTTTACATTTTGTTTTGTCAAGTTCATGTGAACTGACTTTGTCTAATTTTGTAAAATACTCCATCTTTGGATTAACTTTAAGTATACTAAACAGCATTTCGATGTGATATACAGCATTTCGATGTGCTTAAGATACATAATTTCCAAGGTGGATGTATTTATTTATTTAAGAACTAAGTCTACAATCATAACCTACAAAAATTAACATGAAAACTATTAAAATTTTAAATATAACGAACAACCATGATAGAACAAAATGCTTCTCTAACACGAGTTTCAAAATTTCTTTGCTTAACTTAAACTCCAACAAATGATTAGTTTTGTTGAAACTTTTGGAAAGAAGTCATGATTATTTAAACTCCTTTGTTTCCAACAAAAAGTTATTTAAGCTCACGTCTATTGGCCAAAACTGTTAAGGCACATTCAGCATTATACTGTAGAAGAGTCTGTTGATTCTACGCCTATAAGTATAGATAGCAAATATATTGAAGGATCCGCTATATTTGAAGTTCGCAGTTCAAAATAATAATTTGGTTATTTTACAATTTTAATATAAGATAATAAGATAAGTGTACTTTGGATAGGAACTGAGGTGAATGATGATGACGATGATTATGTGATACTATGATTACTAGTTCTGAAACGTAGTTGTGATAAAAATGACTTCTCAAACTTCTCAAACTACGCCGCTCCGCAACCGATCTCTTGCTGTATGTCGCAAACAAATGGAATCCCCTCCTAGCCTAGTATGGGGAGGCCTTTGTGATCGCGTTGATATATCCAAAGCTTTTGACAAGGTTTGGCATGAGAATCTCATTTGTAAACTTACTTGAATTCGATGACCATCAAGTGTATAAAAAGCTTTCTCAAAGACCGAAATATCAACGTTGTGTTGATCCAAATGTTGAAACCTGCAGGTACCAGTTTTATCGCTGACTTTGTTAGCTCATCCATAGCTTTGCTTATGACGCCACATTGCACTCTTCTATTTCGTTCGTAGTGGAACCTTCTCCTTCAGAACTACGAGGCAAGCGGCTACAAGTTTTCCGAGTATAATATTTGAGTGGGGAGGAAGAAATCAGTTCAAGTTAAATAAAAAAAAAAAATCGAATAAGAAATCACAAAATGAACACGTTTCGGTGGTAAAACACCATGTATTCGTGAGTTGTGACTCAATTCGTTTGCTAGGTGTTCAAATTAGTGACAAATTAAAGTGGAATGAACACATTGTTACACTGGCTAAGGCAGCTTAACAGAAACTTTGGTTCCACAAAGGATGCAGAAGGATTTTTAATATTGTATCAGGTTCTCCAAATATATAGACCTTGATTAGACCGTGTTTAGAGTATTTTTGTCAAAATTTGGGTAAAGCATGTGGTGTATTACCATCCAATTATTTGGAATTCAAGAATTTATGTATCGAACATCCAAGAAGTGGATTTGGCAAACGTTTATTCGAATTTCCGTTGGACTATAAAATGCACAAATTTGCACATAGATGTACTTGAACATCGCACAGTGGTAGCAGGAGCTCTGGTATTTAGATGAGGACAATCTAAAAGTCCGGTATTGCAGATTTACATGATATCCTAAAACAGCGTTACACTTCTTCAGCCGTTTTGATTTGGTTTAACCCTCATGTGAGTGAAGAAAAAATATCTTAATTTGAGGGATTAACTTATTTTTTTCACGTTCGTCCAAGTTGTAACATTTCTCATTTTTAAGTATGATCGTAATCTATACCAATTCAACTAGAAGTTGTCATAAAATTTAAAGTTTTTATTGAGAGTATAACATACCAAAATAGACGTCTAAAATGCAAAAGGTACCCGGGTACCCACGTCACTCATATTAGGGTTAAAGGTGAATAGTAGAAAAACCAAATGTTTAACAACACACGGGAACATCTCCATGGCAAATCTTGGAATTGGCAACCATAACTTTGAAAGTGTTGAAAACTTTAAATGACCGGGTCAGTTATAACATCGTTGAATTATATGCCTGTGCTGGCTTTCGCAAGTGGGTTTAGACCATAACCTCTAACGATTGTAGATTGTTATATATAAGTTTAAATATTTTTCTGAAATATAGGACACGTAGTCTTAGACCAATTTAGATAAGATGTTGATTGGCTATTAGTTTGGTTATTACATTTCTATTAGAAACTGTTCACTTCATTTGACAGTAATAAGAACACCTCCTCCTCCAAACTGTCTTGTGCTTGTCAGAGATGAACGGTCTCATCAATGAATTATTCAGTATACAAATATTAAACGATGTCTGACAGATGCCGTAAACTGACAAAGGCGTCTTGCATACAAAATTACGAAATTTTTATGCTTTTAACGACAGTTTAACCGTTTGAGTCCGAAGCAGCGCAATCGCGCTGTTGAGATTTTATGCCGAGAAAACCCGCTCAGATTTAATGAGCAAGTACATCAAACAGCTCCTTTTAATGTAAATAGTACATTAATAGGTTTGTCTCAATAGATTGCCTTTTAATCCTTATTCTGCTGAAAAAGTGCGCAGGTCTCTATGGCTGTCGTTGGTTGTCATCTCCTCCCAGAAAAGCCTATTCGAGCTTGCACATGCGGCATAAATTATTGTTTAGTTTTATTTAGTTTGACAGTGTTGATACGAAAATTAAATTCAATAAGTGGGGTTTTATTGTATTATTTTGAAATGTATGGCTTTCAAAAAAACACTCATCTTGAAAGGAGAAGTATCATCCAATTTTTCTTTGTAAAAAAGATTACGCGATCCTTTACGAAACTCTACAAGTTGTACTGTATCAAGTAGTGGTATTATTTGTTCATCTTTCATATTTTTACTCCGTATTTTAGAACCAGCATGAAATTGTCTGAAATCACCTGTTTGTAAATATATGACATCTTTGTTTTGGTCAGCTTTCTGAATCACGTCAATTACGTCGGCCATATGTGGGCCCATATTTGTGAATACGTTTCGTTTCGTTATTCGAATCGCATGATGAATTCGATTCGAATGTGAATTGGTATTTGTGAATACGATCGGAGATTAAAATGTACACTACCAAATAAAAAACAAGAATTTTTTTTAATGGGTATACCTATACGAATAATACAAACCTTGTGAATTTTGACGTTTAATGTTTTGTTTGTGTTTTTTAGGGTGATAAATTAAATTCAAATTTTAATTTAAAAATTTTGTAAAATTAATAATATACATTATTATATATAAATATTATACTAATAACAAAAAAATGGATACAATTGCAGTTTATTTTTCCGGTACGGATGATAGTGATACCGCTAATAATGCTTCACAATTAAGATATAGGGCATTTCGTAATCAATCGAACATTTTTGAAGTACCTGGCGCAATGTAATTTAAAATGTCTTATCGTAATCATGTTTCAACTATTTTTAATATATTTGAATTATTATATTATAGGTTTATAAAGTTGTTTAGGCTGTCAAAGGACGCAGTAAAATATATTATGACCGAAACCTATTTTAAAATTGGCTGCAACGCTTCGATTTTGTGGTCAAAGTAGCTACCAGCAAAGCGTCGAACAAGATTTTTTGGTGGGATTATCCGAATCGTCGGTATCACTCGCCGTAAATGAAGTAATCTCAGTGATTGAGGACATCCTAAATGGATTTCATTTATATTTTAACCGGAAAGGGGCACACAGCTTGAACACGATGATTGTAATTTATTTTTACAAAAATCAGAAACAATGACATTTCTATTATTTTCTTAAATATATTTGTTAGGTGTGCGACCACACTACAAAGATAATAGCAGTCGACCCACGATATGGCGGAGCATCACACGATTCACTAGTATGGAATTTATCCACCGACCGCCAATATTTGCAACAACTAAATGGAAATAATGAATCTTCAAATTATTGGCTACTCGATAAATATAAAATAAATAATTCGATACTTCATTTTAATCTTAACTAATTTTTAATTATTAGGTGACTCCGGGTATCTATTGGAGCCTAGGCTGCTAACACCATATAAGCCTCTATTGAAGGCAATAGGTAATCGAAGTACAACAGTATACATTCAAAAACGCGAAATGTGATCGAACGAGGTATTGGTATACTGAAATAATTACTTTTGGGGGCTAGAAAATTGCATTATGCACCGAAAAAGGCATCCCAAATATTAAACGGTATGCACAGCTTTGCATAATATTTGCCTTCATTATAGGGTTCCTTTTGAACAAAATTCAATAATACTCAATGATGCGATACACAATTTGAAATTGATGTTTCAAATCAAAATAATGAAAGTTCATTGACAATAAATTTATTTAAAAAATTATAATATTTTAAAAATTTTTTTTAGTTTATAATAAAATATTATTTTAATTCATTTCATAATTTTTATACATTATAATAAAGTATCACAATTCATTTTGAATTCATTTTGCTATCACATGAGCTTATTATTACATTAGGAGCTTGCCTTTTGTATTTTCAATTTTCTTTTCTTTATCTCTAAATGCCCCACTTCAGTTATCCGTCCTTCTAAACAATCCTTCTCCTCTAAAGCAAATTTCTTCGTTTCAAACTCCATTTTATTTTCCTTCAATGACAGTTTTTTTTTCTCCAAGTCGTATGTTTTTTCTTCTAGCCTTAACCTACGCTTCATAATTATATTATAATTTGTTTATGTGTTGTTGATCTCTGATAATTTTGTGGCTGTTAATTGGTGAAATTTTTATTGAATTGATATTTGTTGTTCCAACAATTTATTTTTCGATTAACTTCCAGCTTGATTTGGCCTAATATTTTCTGGTGGTTGCTGTAATACTATATGATAATTGCTATCGTCCGATTCTATTACATTTGATTCAGTCGGTGGAGATGGGGCTGTAGGGATGTTCTGTAGGTTTATTTCTGTATTACCTAGTGATACAGTGCCCGATATGCCATCTATTGCGTGTCTTAAATTTATAACTCGTATAACTGTTTCCTCGAGTGGAAGAAATGTGTGTATGTTTGATGGGCCACCATCAGTGCCTCCGATATTTTGTTTGCTTCGTTTCAATTTTTTTTAAATATTGTATTTAAAGTCGGCCCACACTTTCTTCCAGCCATTAGCAGTCCTAATAGGTGCCCCATGACTGTTTATACTAGTCAAAATTTCGTCCCATAATCGTTTTGACGATACGCGAGCCTCTGGTGTCGAACTATATCCTTTGGAAAAATCGGGATGTTCTTCCATAAAATTTACTATACTATTGTATGATGTTGTAAAGTAGTATTTTTTACTGCCCTAACATATATATATATAATTAGTTTACACTAAGAAATTAAATAAAAATTTATAATAATGTTATTATTAAATAAATATGCTTTTTAAATTCAAAATTTAAAAAAATTACTAATCATTTATATCATTTATACATGTATATCTATACACCATTCATCTATATACCATATTTTTATATTAATTTTTACTTTGGTGCCGGTGTCCATTTTTATATATTTATATATAATAAGCATACTTACATTTTAAAATTTTGCGTCCTTTTTATGTGGCTTTGTCAATAAAACTAACAACGAACAGAAATTTGTTCATCATCGAACAATTGTTGGTCGAAAACTGATTGCTAGATAAAGAAAATTTTCTTTCGTTTGACGTTTGTATGTTTTCGTTTCATAGTTGTACGTTTTCGTTGATTTATTATACGATTCGAATTCACAAAATCTAATCGTTCGTTTCTTCGAATTCGGATTCACAAGCAGGGGCCCTGATATTTCTGCTCTTTTTTCCATTCAGCTCCAGTTGTACCATGACCAGAGACAGATTTCATGAATGAGTGGCCTGGTTCAAAACATTCAATTTTTCAAATTCGGCCCCGATTCGTCGAAATTCGTTGGGAATTGTTTACCCCAAAATTGTCCACTTCTGGGTTATGATATAACTTGATAATAAGCTGAAGTGACATTAGCGGCATTGCAACCATTTACGAATTCCTTTATACCAAAGCATATTCAAATTTTTTC
The DNA here is from genome assembly GCA_947310385.1 of Nephrotoma appendiculata. NCBI lineage: Eukaryota > Metazoa > Arthropoda > Insecta > Diptera > Tipulidae > Nephrotoma > Nephrotoma appendiculata. Next base: position 108,349,396 of record OX371225.1, read on the forward strand.
CTTTGTGTAAAGGGGTATATCATTCACGACAATTAGTCGACTTACAAAATAAATATTTTTAATTGTCATTTTTGTCAGTAAATACGTTGCAGTTTACTGGATGTTTTTTGCCACTATCAATTTTATAGGCTTTTCTGGCATATAGGTGTAACTTATTTTATGTGATTTTACTCGTTGAATTTTTCAGCAATCATTTTCGTCCAGACCTGCAATACTTCGGTATATATAGGTTGGTTCAATATATCGACACAAGAATTAAGTCCAGTTATGTTTTTTTATATAAAAGGAAAATATTAATTGTCCAGTGGATTTAATGTCTCTTGAAGGTCAATTAATACCCCTCTTTTCTTTCACGCACACACCACCCATTCACACCTTTACAATATACCACCTTAATATTTTAATTATCGACTCCTTGTTTTGCGGTGTTGGAACCTGAAGCTATGCTTAACGATTCAATTTTATGATCCACATCTAATTCGATTTCAGCTGGCATATCTTTCTCCACCGGTGCACTTGATGTTGATAAAGAATCTGTTAAGTTGTTTTGTACAATTGGCTCATGATAATAATGTGTTTGATGCAGTGCTGTTCGTAAGTAGAACAATTTATCAGAATATTATATTTATTATATTTATTAAAGGGCATTTATCTTGATATCGGTCGAACCGATATTTTGTTTTAAAAAAATCTTACGATATTTATCGTACCCGATTTTCTCGGAAGCGCAGGTACTATTTTGTAATGTAATGCTAGAGGGTTGAACGATTCGATGTAAGCTATAATTTTTTCGTCGATTTCCACCATATTTATTCTTCGTTTCATGTTTGTTACCAATGCCTGTTTGTCTTATAAATCCTATGTTATTTTCACCTATTTTGGATGAGAAGTTATTATTCCATTGCTTCTTGTTCGGAAAGTTAATAGAAACATTTTTTTGCACACACTAATATTATCTTGGTTGGGATCTACGTTCGGGAATATTTATAAATTGCTCGTTTGGTTAATAGTTCCATTTATATGCCTCTTGATTTTTGTTTCGGCAATGTATTAATCCAAAAATATTATTCTTTGAGCAAAATCGTAGAACTTGAAATTATCTAACAAGCTCTGTCTGTTGAAAAAATGCATTTTCTCGTAGCATCTTAATTTGCATGAACATTCGTTCAAAAGGCGTGTATACTTTTATAAGAATTGTTATCTGGCGTTAGTAGATTCCCATTTTTATTGCGATTTTCATTAGAAACATTTTCATTGATGTTGGTTGTACTAGAGCCCTGCTGGTCATATAGTCACATTCCAGAGCATAAACAAGATTTTACTTTAAATTGTCATCCGTTGGTAGCTCGTAAGTACGATCAGCATCAGAATCATCTATGTGAGACTCTTGATGATTATCAGACAGTAGACTGGCCATCATTTCATAATTTTAATGGGGTCCCAATTGATGTTATTTGTTTATAAGAAACATTTTTGACATCTAGTATTTCCAATTCTGCGTTGGCCATTAATGGCTATAATTTGTTCAGGCGGGATAGGGTTAGTCCACCGGTTAATTATGGTGGAGTATGCATATATGTTAACGAGAATATTAACCCTTATGGTTACAACCGTTTACCCTGGTAAGTTTTCGTATTTCATTACCCAAAATTTTATGGATTTAGGTAACTTATCAGCTTGAAATCTTATAGTAATTATTATTTGTTAATAACAATTATTTGTTTTAGATTAGATTTTGACGAAATGTATTTATCAATTTAACATGAAATTACAAATTATCATTCAATACTAAATATATGAAATCATGGACATACACGGGTATGCTGGTTGTAAACATGAAGGTTAAATGTATAGTGTTGTATCGGTACCCCCCTCAATTTCTCAAAGGCTCGTTTCTGACTTTGAGTTTGTTTTTTTAAATGTCTTCGTGAATAAGCGGAAATTTCTTTTAGGTGTGGTTTATAATCCTCCTAAAACGAACAAGAGGTCTTATGCTCGATTTAAAAAAAATCCCTTTTAGACATTGAGGGTCTATTTAGTTATTTTTCCTGTCGGTGTGATGAGGTTTTCATTTCGGGTGATTATAATTTTGATATATCCAAGAGACTTTATTTCCTAGTAGCTATTCGAATATCTTAAATAGCATTAACCTTTCGGTTTATAATACTGAAGCACCCACTTACTCTTACGCTACAGCAAGTGGTGTTTCTTATTCGCTCATTGATCACGTTGTTGCTTCTGCTGATAGTTCCATTTGTTTTTTCAATCAATTGTCTCATGGTATTGGCTCTCGTCATGATCTTCTTATTTTTTCTGTTAATTATTACTCTCGACCTAAACCTAAAAGTTTCAGCCTTAGGGATTTTTCTAAAATTGATGAATCTCACCTTTCATCAACTTGTGGCTCTATTTGTTGGGACAATATTTATTTTCTTTCTACTTCTACCGATCAAATTGATTATTTTAATTCCTCTATTAATTATGTATTTTATAATTGTGTTCCTCTCACTACCGTTTATTTTAGACCTAGATCCTCCCTTTGGATGACGCAAGAGGTTTGAGTGCTATTTCTTTGTCTTATCTAGCTTATAAGCAATCTCGAAATAGAGTGGTAGGTTTAATTCGTATCGCCAAGCAAAATTTTTTCAAGGATAAGTTAGATCCCTCACTTCCCTCTAAGATATTTTGGTGTAACGTACGCAACTTGGGCCTTGGTAGTTGCAAAGGGGCTGCTTCTGTAGATTTCAAAGCTAATGATTTGAACCTTTATCTAATTAACTCTAGTCCCACCCATGATATTTCCAATATTGATTTAGTGTCCATCGAATCTCTTAATTCTTTTTCGCTTACAAATATATCTACTCTTGATTTGCATTCTGCAATTTGGGAAGTTAAATCGCAATCCACTGGTCTAGATATGGTTAGTTTAAAATTAGTTATGCGCATTTTTCCTATTGTTAAGGTATTTGTTACATATTTTCAATTTTATTTCAACGACCTCATCATATCCCGCTCAGTGGAAGATGAGTAAAATTATTCCTATTCCTAAAATTAGCAATCCTTATGATCTTTCCCATTTCAACCCTATTAGCATTTTAAGTTCACTGTCCAAGACGTTTGAATTGGTAGTAAAAAACCAAATCCAATCTCATATCAATAGCTTTAATTTGCTTAGTCTTTTTCAATTGGGTTTTAAAAGGTTCCACGGTACTACCACTGATTTACTGAATGTTTGTGATGATATTCATCGTAGTATGAGTAAAAGAAAAATGCCTTGCCTTACTCTGTTAGATTTTTCTAAAGCGTTTGATTCAATTAATCACCAAATTTTGTTTAAAAAGCTAATTTCTAACTTTAATTTTTCTCTCTCTCTGCTGCTAAATTGATTTTAGACTATATTTCGGGGCGCTTTGAGGCAGTCTTTTATGACAATTCTTTTTCTGACTTCTTACCGGTCTTTTCTGGCATTCCTCAGGGGTCGGATCTTGGTCCTTTATTATTCTCAATGTATATTAATGACATTGCATGTTCCATTCGTCATTCTTCTTTTCATATATTTGCTGATGATGTCCAAATATATAGGAGTAGTTGCTTTGATAATGATTCCATTCACTCTAATATTTCTCTTATTAACGATGATTTGGTAAGAATTTATAATTGGTCCTTATCTACAGTCCATTATTATTTATAAAAAATATTTATTCTTTTCCTTGAATTTTGATTCTTTAATTCCATTCTCTAATATAGTTAGAAATTTAGGGTTAATTTTTAATAAAACTCTTACTTGGGATGATCATTTGATTAAGGGTAGTAAAACGGTTTTTGGAATGCTTAGTTATTTGTATAAAGTTGTAGGGTTCACTGATAGTAATTTTAAAAAGAGTATGTTCCTCTTGCACCTTCTTCCACATTTTATTTATGGTGACGTTGTTTTATTTGGAATGCTTCAGAATAATATGAATGTTCTCCAAAGATGTTTCAATGTTTGTACCCGTGTCATTTTTAGTATTAGGAAATATGATCGCATTTCTCCTTTTTTAAATTTGATCGTTGGTTGTAGTTTGGTTAACTTTTATGAACTTCGTGTATGTCTTTTTATTTTTAAGCTCCTCAGAACGACGCGACCTCCCTATTTATTTAATAAGTTATTGTTCAGTAGGTCCCATTCTTCAAATTTACGTTTACTTCCTCCTATAAACCTGTGTAGATCTTTAAATACATCCTTTTCTTGAAAATACATGTAGTACTATTTTTGTAATATTATTTTTGTATTTATTTGCATTATTTTTGTATATGGTATACTTACATTCACTTCTTGCAGTGTTCTCTGTAACAAATGAGCTTGAGCTCAATACGGAGGGTACTAGCATGGAGTGGATTTGTTTTTTGAAAAAATGTGAGGTTTTTATGCCTAATGGAAGTATTTTTTGGTGGTTGTTGTTCTTCATTTATATTGCTTTCATATGTGCTTTTCCTTTACCAATATTGTAATGACAAATGAATAAATAAATAAATAAATTTCGATTTTATTATTCGACAGAAGCACTTGCAGGCAAATGCGACAACTACACACGTCGAACCGTAATTCACGAATGAACTTTTTGTAATTTTGATTGGCTGCGCTTCATAAAAAGTAAAACAATGCTCTACGAAATCCGAAAACAAAACGAAAATATTACATAAATTCAAGTGGTACTGCAGCAATGATTTTTTCCCTCCATATGAGATTGATTTGCCCGTACTTTTTATTTTAGTACTTTACACCTATTCATGACAGAAGACCGTATTATTAATCAGTTACTATGTTGACTTCAAGTACCATAATTCAAAAAAAAGAGACCAATAATTTTAGAAAACCTAGTATGTGCACCACAGCTATGTTTCGTAAAATATGTGTGAATATGTTCTATAAATGAAAATTTCTAAAAAATTTGCATATACTATAAAACCACCTTACAACATCTCGAAAACCAAGACACATGCGAGAATTCGGGTTACATATTTGGAAAAAAGCTTGAAATTTTGAATTTAGCGGTAATTGTACAAAACGTAGTAAGATCCATTACAATATAACGGGAGTAGTGGAAACGGTAGCCGTTTTATTCATAAAATAAAAATCTTCGAAACTTTTATATATAGAATTTCTTTGATTGATTTCCAATAATTTCCCGTATTCTGAGCAATAAACAGGTAATACAGAAAAATTGCTGAAGCTAGAAGATGTGCTAAAATATTCTATCGCTATTTTGAAGTTTCTATACACAGTGATGAAATTGATTACACTCATTTCAGCAAATGTTGCTGTTGTATATCATACCTTCAACATTCGCTATATTGATTCCTTTTATAGACGATTAACAATGCAATATTGCCTAAATACGCTAAGTGTTGATCTGCGATCGGATTTAAAAAGTGTAATTGTTGCCCTTACATGAGCGCACCAGAGTCCATGTAGTCTACTTAGACTTTCATCTGAAAGTCAATGAACCGTACCTATTTTTGATAAAGGTTTCTTAATTTGCTTATTTGTTAGAATTTATGATGTGATTAAATGAAACTCGTTAATCTTTATATACCTAATATATGTATGTACTATATTTTTCGTTGTAAATTAATACTATTTAACCTCCAGCAAATCACGAAAAATTTGGATCTAACAAAAATTCTAAATTTCTAGAAAATTATATATACTCGTACACGATGCCAAGCAAAAATAAAAATAATGAGTTTTACTATTTTACATTTTTTTACTATAATATTATAGTGTTTGGCTTTACACAATTTCTTTATAAAAAAAAAATATAATATTTTTATTGTATTATTTATTTTTATTTTTTACAAGACAGTAAATGTATATGTGTTATGTTAAGTAAAAGAAACATAAAAATAAACTAAAAACTCTTACATCAAAAAAGGTTATTTCAGGGTATTGAGCTAGTTACCTAGTGCCACTACTCGATTGTGTATATAACATACGAGAATATTGTGCAAAGTGGTCGATATAATACATTTATAAACGCGCGCATGTAATCGCACCGTCTTAATCGTCATCTTCCTCATATTTATGTATACGTGTATGAACGGCGAATGAGATGTGAAGATATAAACTTAATATCTAATTGCAATTTCGCGTATTTCTAATTTTCTAAAATATATTGTAAATTTAGATCAAAAGTTCGTATATAATTTATATGGTTACGAATAAATGTGATTTTTTTTTCTCTACATAATAACGGTATTTATCAGTTTGAACTATAACACATATATATACAAAAAACTTGTATGCATAATTTTTCCGAATAAGCGACAAACCTGAAATATAATATATTTCATAATATATTTTGGTAGGACCATTTCCCAAAATAATAGATCGGATATATTTATTTTCTATATTTTTTTTTTATTTATGATTACACAAAAGTAATCTTTTGATAACTGAAAACGAAAAAAAAAAAAAGTTTGAAACGGTAAAATGAGCGAATTTTATAACTACCGCGCTCGAGTTCAACAAACTTTTTAAAGTTCATATCGTATTTTGTATAATATACCATTTTTTACTTTTTAACAAATTCACTAGTTTTTAGTTCATTGCCATTTTTATTATATAGAAAGAATTTCTTCGAGAGCTTTTATAATATTTACTCGATTCTCTTACTTTTCGTTTTTATGTGAAAGAAAAGAACTTTATAAACGAAATTGCGTGTGTATGTGCGAGCGTTATAATGACGTCAATATATCGGTTTTTTGTATATTTGCGCGAGAAGAGAAGAATTTCACGTTTATAAGAAGCACGAAGTTCGTTGAACTTAATCTTCTAGAGGACTTCTTATTATATTTTAAATATTTGTAATAATGTGGTTCAAAAACTTTTAAAATTACAGGTCGAAAAATTATTACAAGTCTAAATATTACCTTTCAATTCACTCATATGGCAAATTACACATGGAATTTTTATCATAGTACCGTTATTTATTTTTTATTTTATTTTATGTTAGTATATAACTCTCTTTCTCGCAATTGCTTATAAGATGTGTACGAGTGTAAGAACGGGTCTTCGATGGTCTTAAATATAGAAAACAAATAAAATGAAAACTATATTATACACAATCAAAGTAATATTGTTATAATCTTTGGATTCTCTTTCATTGCATATTCGACGAATCGTTTCAATTTCAATAATAAGCTTTTCAAACAGTGCCATATAGAGTTTATACACAAGAGAGAGAGAGAGAGAGAGAGAGCGAAAGAGCGCTTTAAACAAACTATAATAATATATTGAGAGTAGCTATATTGAAAATAAAACTAAAACAAACACCTTGACCGTCAATTTGTTTTTATTTATTTGTTTTTTTTTAACAAAAATATCTTCCGTGATTCAGTTTCTAGTAAGACAACACAAGACGAAGACGTATTTTAAGATTTTTTTTTACGTTGATTTTATTCTGGAAATATTTATATTTAATAAATTTATTTGGATTATCAAGAAACACTGTTAAAAATAATTATGTAACAATTTAATAAAAAAAGCAGCAAAGTGATTTATTTGTGAATATCTTACACAGAAGGATTATATTGTATTTGGATTTATTAGTTAAGTTTAAAATTATAAGTGAATATGATAAAAAATGATTTTTTATTGCATGTACATATACAGTGATTTAGTGCTAATTGAATATTTATAAAAAAAAAATTAAAAATAAAAATGGAATAAACAGTGATTTTGAATTTATTTATTTACAAATAAAAAAAAAATATTATTATTTGTTATATACATGTCTATTATAGTTAAAGTTATACAGAAAGTTTGTGATTTTTATATATATAAAATATATACTTGATCATCGCATCGCGCACATACACAAAATGATATTTGGATTAACAACGACAGTGCAAGAATTATAAACGCGCCGAGATTAAGAGCTTGATTTTTAATTCTATACCTTTTCAAAGTAAGCATTTTTTTTTTATTAAATTTATTACATTTATAAAGAAACACGGAAGTTCACCGCTCAGTACCCGATCAAACCAACAAAGTCTTCCTCAATTCTTTCATTCTATATGTACTGTACGTACTGTATTTTAGTATATGTTGTAATTTCCATTTTAATGATCGCGCATAATATACATCTTATGTATAAGAAAATATTTAAGAAAACCAACAGGTTGATTTATACATATATACACGCGATTATGTATTTGTACTTCTGTAACAAAATCACATGGAGATACTGTATTTTGATGATTAAATTACAATACAATTTCAATAACAACCAATCCTGTGTTGTGTTTTTAGCTTTTAGATCAGAGAAAACCTTGACAATGACTTTACATGACTTGCGCGCACACTCTAACTTTGACATTGACGCAGCGAAGATAATACAGCGCAGAGAAAACAATATAATTTAATTAAAGCTATATAGCATTATATAAAATTAAAAATCAGCAGAACACGTGAGTTTCACGTCACGTGACAGGTTGCGGTTAAATAACGATCGTTTTGTTTTTGCTACATGATTTCAAAATTACATATAAATGATACGATGAAGCTTGAATAGTTCGGGCGAATACCGCTCGCACAAATCAACTTGCCAAATTGATTTAATGTCAATGACATCGGTATATATAGCTTTTTATATGTTCTTCTTCTTAGACTTATTTTATATATTGTGTGCGGTGATCGCTAAACTATTTTCTAATTCATATACAAAAAGAAGATTACAATAATGAAAAAAATCGCGCAAAATTAGAATGTGAGATGAGGCGTGAAAATATTTTTTTTTTTTTTTTTTTAGTTTTGATCGAAAGAGTCAAGGTTACACAAATTGATCGGAAATGAAAAAAAAAATGTAAATTTTAAATTTAAATTTAGATTGTGAATTTTTGCTTGGTAGATCGCGATCGCTATTTATATATTATGTAGGTACATATACATGCAAGTATATGCGCATAAGGATAAGAGTTCTAATGAAAATGAAAACAGAAGATTTTGCACGATTCTATCTCGATCAAGGGTATTCAACTTTCTTGTGTCTTGTATTTATTATTATTATTATTATTGAAGCAAGGTGAGTCTTCATCTTATTCGTGTTCTTATTCATTTTTTTAGTATTTCTATTCAGTGGCGTAACTAATGGGGTGCATATTTTGTACCTACATCTAAATTCCAAATATTCCATCAAAATAGTATTGTTAAATCGATCAAACATTTTTAATTGGCGTGCACCTCACTGCTAATCTTTTGTTGTTGTTGATATTTTTAAATATTGTACATGACGTTCTGACATCATGTTGATGATGACTATGGTCATGAAAATTGCAAAAAATAAATCGTGTTCATACACAAACAAACAATAATTATGATGGACCCAAGAAATAAACGAAATTTCAATCAAGAAAGAAAAGAAAAGAAGAGTGCTAAGTAACAACAAGAATGTTTTATATTAATAAAACGCAAAAATTTTAGCTGATCATCGCCCTCTTTGCGCGCCATTACAACAGAATTGTGTGTTTAGATCATCAAAATCCAATATAAAAATAATTTGTTTTTAACCATAATTTTAAAAGACATTTAAGGTTAAATATTAAAACGTATATAGTTGATTCGATTACGATCTTCAGACTGCGTAGTACAGTAATGTAAATGCAATCGATCAATTTAAGAAAATCGCCCATGGCCCTTTACCTAACATTTCTATCTCCTTTCAACAGGGTTATTTTGTGTATTTAATGGTTAGAATATACGTTTCGTTTTTATATATTATAATCTAAATGTAATGCACTATACATACATATTCTTCGATATGGTTGGTCAATTTCAGTGGCAACCAAACCATAAAATAATAAATTGTAAATTAAAAACCAACACGAGGTAATTAAAAAAAATATATTTTACATAAAATATATTGTCCATCTAGTGCCAAGAACTGTAACCATTTGACGGTTTTTGCGCATATTAGCTCAGCTCGACCTCGAGATTTCAATTTCGTTTTTGTTTTCTTACCAAAATCCAAGTTCATTGACATTCAAGATTTTTGTTTTGTGTTTTGATTGTAATTCTTATCTTCATTTGTTCTTTTTTTTATAAATTTGGACATTTTATATTTGTGTATTGTGTGTGTTGATTAAAATGCGTGATAGGTTGGTTAAAAATATTGTTTTTCATTTTGCTTTTGATGATGATCATCACCATCAACATCGTGATGAGGAAAGGAAGAAAGAAAAGAAATTAATTTTTTTATACTTTTCGATCGTCTTTTTTTTTTGTTTTGTTTGGATCGTTGACCTGCCCCAAAACAATTCATCCATTGTTAAAAATTTTACTTTTAGTCAAGAATTAAGAATTTTTTTTACAACGCACAAGTGGTAAATTTCGGAGAATTTCGTTTTGTAGCTTCTTCGGTTCCATCACTCAAAATAAGATGTACTATGGTTTGTGTTATGTACAGATGTAAAAAAATTTGCATTGACAATCGATCAGCAATTTTTAATCCCTATGGGTTAAATCCGGTTTGTGTTGCAAAAATGGTCAGTTTTGTTCGGTGGGGCAGAAAGGACTTTTCCTAGAATCTGTTGTCCCTATACATTATAAATCATTAGGTTTTTAATCAAATCTTTACATTTTTTAAAGGTACACTGCAAAATAATATAAATATATATTTATATAATATATATATATATATATATATATATATATATATATATATATATATATATATATATATACATATATTTATATATATATATATATTTTTCTATATATATATATATATATATATATACATATATTTATATATATATATATATATATATATATATATATATATATATATATATATATATATATATATATAATATATATAAATGGTTATAGTTTTGCGATAATAAAAATGTTATCCCCTCTATAATATCTACACAAAATCATCTCATCTATCGCTATACAGAAAAAGCTCTCTATCGTGAGAGTATACATATTATTTAAACTATAGAAGATATTATAAAAATGAAGTTCGCGCGAGTTCAATGACCGACCTACTCATGCGATATGGTTGAAAATCGGATGGCATAATATAAAAACGAAGTATTTGGATAGACACATAGATAAATAGAAAAGAGAGACAAAACTATGCGACTTAAAAAAAGTAAAACGAATAAGGTGAAAATGTATTTTTTATTTCTCTTTTAAGCTTTAGATTAACGGTAAATTTTAAAGTTATTACAGTACATATGTAGAATACTATTTTGATAGGTAAAATTTTTGTTATGTACATATATGTACATACATTACACACATATTCTAGTGAAACATTAAATTGATGTACGTCTACTTACGAAAATTAAACATGTATAGTGTGTGGAATTTAGATTAAATTAGCCAACGGTCATTGCCATTAGAAATTTATTTTATTACTTGATCCACATATAATTATGTATTCCGCCATCTATGTAACATAATAGAAATGATGACCCTATAATAAATTTAAAAACAAAAACCTGTTTTATCAATGAGTGTCAAATTAGCGGAAGTAAATTTTTTCTGTATAAAAATAGTGTAATGGGGTAAGTTTTAGTCATGGCCAAAAATTGAGTCACGTTAAGTTCCGCTGTAAGTAAATATATTGAGGATTACATTATGAAAAAAGCTCTTATATAATATGGCAAACTTTTTTTTGATCGCGTAGACAGCTGAGATTAATGAGTGTATAGTGTAGTGCAGTAACCGAATAGAATCTTTCTTACTCATTCATCAACTGATTCATTAAAATTTAGTTGTATTGTTTACAAATTGAACGACTAAATTGGAAAGTTTCATGTCTGAGAATTTCTTAACTATAAGCATTTTATACAAATATATTATAGATTTGGTTTATGCATTTTTTGGGAACTTGCGATTTAAAAGTAACGCTGTGCTGTTACAAAACTAACTAATTTTTATTATTTTTAATTGAGAATATAAATAAAAGACGTAACATTTATATATGTATTCCACAACTACAATTTTGTCTTATGAACTGAGGATTTTTTGAAGGTATCAAATCGCGATATTGCACATTTCGATAATACAGCTTTAGTCAGTAGTTTAAAATACATAGGATTTGCAATTTAAATTACAAACTCACTTCTGATAATACCAATACTCTATGATTGTTGGACTGATTATTAGAAATGCATCCAAAAATCCATAAGGTATATGTATAGTTAGAACTGAGTATACTCATTTGTATTTATTTATTTATTTTGTTTATTTATTTATTTTTATACAATTTACAATTTTGCAAAACCGCCCACCCCATTTTGAGCATCAAAGCTCATTTATAACGAGGGCGCAGTTCATAGTTTTCTCCAAAAGTTGTATGTGCAATTTACAAGGTCAATTATAAAATGGATGTAACTCGTAGCTCCTCAAAAGTTTGCAGTTGCTCTGAATTGCACCAGAAACATGCACGATCGACATGCATATAGCCATATAGCCATTGAGTGATAACCAAAATGAGCAAAATTTACAACAACTAAATTTTAAAAGTATCCGATTAAACTGAGTACTCTATGGTTATCGATATGGCATCACTAAATGTGTGAACGATTTAGGCATTACTGCTACATACAAATTAAATTTTATACCAAATTTTTTTTGCAATTTGGGATGACTTATGTTTGATACTTTGTCAAAATGTCTATCTTTTGTTTTTATAATAAAATTAATAACTGATTGGTTTATCGATTATTTCCTTTAACTACATCACAACTTACTATAGGCTAATTTTAATATTAACTGATTTTCAATATTTCGTTAAACATCTTTACAAATTACGTTGTGATAGAAATAGGATACAAATTTACAGTGTTCCATGCAGGCGGCAGAATCATTTTTGTGTAACTACGTCCTAAAATGCTTGTTGTTTAACGAGCTTTGCGATCAGTTGAGTGCAAATATAATTTTAAGACAAAGTATTGAACTGAGATTTTTTCTGCTACCTCTACCTAATATTCGCCTTCATGATGATAGATTAACAAAAAACTTTTACATGACATTTTATATTTACAAAAAATATGACTTTGAATTTTTATTTTATTGTCGATCGAGTGAGCAGTTTGCTTTTAGTCCCAGGATGTAATCGTAATAGTTACTGCATCTAGAACATAAATAAATATTGTGTTATTAGAGCCAAAACCATCTTTACTATTGACCTGTTATAATATTCCGTTTTACCTACTAACGTAAATTTATGTCGACGACTTCTTTTTTATTATTGGTTTTAATACAACAACACAAATAACTACTCCCCTAGTTCGACCGATAAGAGAGACTAACAACCGTCATCGTTTTTGCTAATAGGCCAGTCATCAAGATGTCTTTGCTAGAGCCAAGAGATGGGTGGCAGAGGCTTCCTAAGTTCAACAAGATGAGCATGCAAGTCAATTATTTTCTGGAATATACAAAACAACTGGAAATAGCCGTTTTGGGTTTAAAAATATTTGTACACAAAGGTTACTTTCCATGGCAGTTGTAGAAAAAAAAACACATATGAGTGCTGGCATACCAATGTAAATAAATATCATTTAGAAATGATTTTAAGAATGTGCTATTTTTAAATCCTTTTAAATAGAACCATAGAAAGACGGACCATGTTAAAGTTCTTGTGAAATAAATTTACATTACTCGGTTTAGTATAGACATTAATGTATGTACCAAAATATTAAGTGTTAATTAACAATTGGTATTAAATGTAATTTGACCCAAGTGTAATTTGTTAAATTAACGTTTTTTGTTAATTGGTTCCCCGCTTAGTTTAAACAAGTAGACTGGTAATTGGTTTATCCGACGCGCCATTGTCGTGTAGTTGAGTCACATCGCTTGATTACCTAAGACCTGTCTTGTACGAAAAATGTCTGCGTTACTGACTGCTTATTTGGTTGCGGATATTTGAGGTCGTACGTATCTTAGAGACAAAAAGATTTTGGGAAGATTCTTACTTATGTGTGCGTGTTATAAAGCATTGTTTTTTGCCATTTCGAGATTTGACGCCAACATTCAAATGATATGGTCAATTTAAATGTTGTGGAATGAGTCTTTATTCTGCGGTTACAACGATAGAGTGTTTCTCCGGCGTAGTGTAGCGTAATATAATTGATATATATTTAATAACTTGATTTATTACCACGAGGTACAGCATTTTCGTAAATTGTTTTCATTAATATTTACAACAATATGGTTTGTACCAATTTTTTCCTATTCTAGAAAACAACTATCTCTACGTTTCAGAAATAGAAATATAAACTTCCAAAAACTATTCATAAAACAAACAGTCGTTAGATAACCAGCTGAGTTTTTGCGTCAATGAAGAAAAACTTCACGAATCAATCGCGGCACTGTAGGCCCCACAGCATGTACTATACTATAAAATTTAGTTGTATAAGCAACTGGTTTATTTTGAAGGCTAGCTACTTCCCTGGAAATAGTTCCTGAATAATAATGTTTTTGATAGTTTTATCTGCCAATAACTGATCAATAGCTTATTACACACGGTTCGATCGATCAAGTCAAGATAGAATGTCTTCATGCAAACTCGAATAGAAACTGTATTAAAATGAGTTCTGTTCGAGACTGTGGCAGCTTTATGGTCAATCTTTGACTTATGTAGTTCCTCTTATTATTCTTCTTAGAAAGAACTATAAATATGATTACTCATTATGAGCCAAACAATGGTTATATTATTTCCTTTAGCTGACCGTTTAATGATAAACTGTTTTCCAAAATAAACAGTTTTACAGATTTTTAAATTCAAAATATTCTGGCATGGAACTTTGAAATACCGAATTTCATAATATAGATTTTCTCTGAACCAAAATTTAAACAATTTACAATTCACCGTTATGCTTCAGGGCAAGAAACCTACAGAGAAAAGAAGACCACAAGTTGTTTTGCACACAATGCCAACCATTTTGAAACCAAATTTCCTGCAGCTGCAGCTTTAAATATTTGCTTTACTTGATCATCTGTGATGATTTAACCGTCGGCTTCTGAGGATTTTTGTTTTGTTACATACTCGTATTTATGCTTTATCCCGTTTTAGATAAGCCAAAATTACACTAAACAAAAAGTTTAAGCTCAAAGTAAGGTAACACTGTAGTGTTATAAGTGTGCCGGTTATATGTTTGTGGTATTACGGTTCGATGGAGACATTTTTTTGTCATTGCCTTATTCAACATAAGGTTTCTCGCTATAGACTACACCAATCTTACAGGAAATTATAATTTCCAGTGGCTTTTATGTGAAAGCGATTTGGCTACTTCAGTTCATCAGCTTTCAAAGGCTATATTTTCTATTGGTGTAAGTCAAAAATGGGCGGCAGGAATTCGATGGTTTTAAGTCCCAATAACATGAATTGATTTGATCATTAAGCTAAGTTGGTGTTAAGTAGTATTTTAAATCAATATTCGTGTTCCGCACAACTTTACTCGGATTTTATTTAATGGCAGTAATAATCGAAATGTTGCATCAAAATGTGTTTTCTAGGTTGAATAATGTTGATATGTCTGAAACAAGATACAGATTGCCAATTGATGCATATCATATTGGAAGCGTAATTCTCGTTGAAATATTCGGATCAACTCATTCTTCCGACAAGCGTTAAAATGCCTAAAATAACCATTTATCAAATACTGAGTAAATTGAATTTACATTAAATCATTTCGCTGAGTCGCCCTAACTTAATCGCGCTCAATTAAAATCCTACTCTGTATATCTGCCTTTCAATTGAATGTACATTATAGGGATTTGTTAATACCCAAAAGTACGTACATAGGCAAACCTAATTAATAAAAAGCCCATTTACCCGTGTCTTAAGTTTGCCCGGCCCGCAGGACTTACAAAAAGTAATTTTTGACCTTTTCAATTTAACAAAATCCCTGGGCTTATATAACTCGTATTTTAACTAAAACTACATATAAATTTGTATAAGATATTTGTGGTTTTGAGGTGGGTGTACTCATTCTTACTCATACATTTAGGGAAATTTAAATAATCGTACCCTATGACCACTTAGCAAAATTGAGTTTCAAGTCAGATATTGGAGTCAGGTTTTTCATATTAAATGAAACCTTTTGCAAATTAAACGAAACTTTTAGCAAATTAACCGTGTGATTCTGGCGTATTGTCACAGAGGTCTTAACTATAATATTTCGCATAACTAAGAGATTTCTTTTACTTAAACCTATTTTACGATTCTGCACATACTGATCAGTTAAGAGGTACTCTTAAAAACCTCTTAGCTTAACACTTACCAAGGTCTTATACATCATAAGTGCTAGAATTTTTATTATGTTGCACAAAAACTAATAACAATGACGATTGAGTAAATAAATAATTTATTAAATTATATTTTACAATACACAAACTGGATTATAGAAAAAAAAAGTTATTCCGACATTATCATTCCGGGCAGAAGTAAATATTTTGTTGTTGTTTAGTTTCTGCAAAAAAATAAACATAACCCATATAATAAATTTTTTACCTAATTATTTAATTTCTCTAATTTATTACAAAAAATAAAACTAACTATTCAAACATTATTTTTCACAAAAAATATGTCGTATTTTATCGTTTATTGAACAATATAAATACAATTTCAATGCCTCGCATTAATAAAAATCACAATTGACAGGTCTCCAAAAATATTTGAAGAGCTTTAATAGAAATTATTACTAACAGAATACCAATTAAGAGATTCTCTTACAAAAATCTATTAACTTAAAACCTCTTTACTGTTAGCTTCTTAATAGTCTTAACATCAGAATCGCACGGTAAGTGAAACATTTTACAATTAGAATGAAACTTTTTGCTAAATTAAAATAAAACAATTTTATTTAAATTATACAATAATTGGACATTTACCCATTCCATACGAGATCATCTTCACCCATTTTGCGAAACAAATTAAAATCATTTTAACTATAGTTTTAACTTCTAACTCAGCGGTTCCCCTGCTGCTGCTGATGGGAGTGTCATCATAATTTCCAAAATGAAGTTGGAGCAGTCTGTGGCTGTAACAGAATTTACGCTCTGTGTAACCACAATAACAAGATTTTGGTCTATTATAGAAACTAACGAATCTCGAGCTTGGATTGAATTTAACATCGGGGAGTAAGGCGGAAAAACTGCTTGTGGTTTTGGGATGTTTTAATCAGCTTCTTTATTTCTGACGTTCTATTATAAAATAATAATTGGTACCTTCCAATTTTCAACTTAACTCTGAGAGGAAATCACAAAACCTACTTCCTGTGCATGTCGAATTTTATATTATTTTAAGAAGGATAATACCCTGATCATTTAAGCTCGCTATACGCGTGACATTGCAGGTTAAAACCGGATTCATCGATGAATATCAATTTTTCACGGTTTTGTTGAGACCATGCTGAAATTTTCCAATACTTATTAAACTATATTTTGAAAAAAAAAGCAAACTATGGTTAATTACTTGAAAACTGCGTGGCATATTCTTTCCGGAAGGCTATTGTTCTTGGCGAATTCGTAGACTCCATTTCCAGACTAGTTAATTTCAGTGTAATATAATCCGAAGTTTACTTAGGCCGGTTTAAATGCTTGAAAGGCTCAGTATTAAGTTTTGTCGTGCAAGCTTTTATTGGATAATAGCCAACGTAAAACTAGGGTTAGTTTCAACTATCTGTTCAATTTTGGTTAATACTTCTGCGGTTAGTTTTGTCGATCGATTTTCTCCTTTCTTTTTGATAATAATTCGCACTCACTTTGTCTGTAACGACGAAGCACTGTTTTAGCAGAGTTAGTATTTAGACCGAATATTTGTGGAATTTTACACTGTCTTTCCTTCTTCAAACAGTTTTAGTAAAAGATTTTTTTTTTCTCAAGAAATATCTTTTGGTAATGTACGGTTCGTCGGTTGTTTCTTGGTTGAGGTTCTTAAAAGTGGTTTATTATTGTAATAAAAATTTTTTACATATTGTAGTAGACGATATTTACAATATGTATAATGTTACATTACCTGATGAACTATTGGATTCAGATGAACTCGTTTTAATAACTTTTAATTATGACTGATGATCATAAAACAAATGACAAAGTGAAACTCTTGAATTTTACTATGCATGAATAATATGTGAATGTACCATTATAAAATTAAGACAGAAGGTATTTTCTTATCAGTCAGCAAGGAAAATTCTATGGGTTTCAATTTATTTGTAAAATGTTTCACTTAATTTACAACATTTAACACTAACAACTCACGTACAAGGTACCCTATTCAGGGTACGACAATTATTATATATGTAATTTATTTATCGATTTTTTTAAATCATTGTCCTTTCAGAACATCACTTCGGTAAAATACATCGGACAAAATTGGTATAAATCAATAATTTTAATAAACTATTTATTTTGAAAATGGCTTAAGTCACTTTCCGTAATGAAAACTATTGATTTTTCAATGACTATACGAAATTATATAATTATAGTATTCTGAGATAGTAAATATAAGTAAATCTTCTTGAAAGTTGGAGCAAATCCTTAAATATTACGTTTTAGGCGACTTATGCCACTTTCAAAATGACCGGCTGATATATGATGTGAATTTCTCCAATCTATTTGAAATTAAAAACTGAGACAAATATCTACTCCTGCACGAGTTTTATGTATTATTTATTGTTGTTGTCCCTGCCGGTAATCATACAAATGATAATAATACAAGCCGCTTTTCGTTATTGCATAAATATTTCCAATTTAAACTGAATTTCCTAAAGCGAAAGATTATGTAAATGTAATTATTTAAAACATCATAAACCTTGTAAACCAAAATGTCTCCATTAGGTAAAATTCCCGAAAATATTGCAGCGTAAAACATTACTCTTCTTAGAGCATTATTCTATGCGTTATATCGTCGGGCTAGTTCTTTTTTGTTCTATCTCAATTTTATCGATTTTGAGCTATCGGATGCGCTAATCGGCATTGCTCTACGCATTATACTTTCTGAGAGATTGGGAACTTTTGGTTCTATTTACACCTGAAATGAAATATCATTTTGTGTATTAATGTTCTATAAAAAATAATTATTTATTGGTCTATCCCCATTAAGATGTTAATAAAATATCGAAAACTTCAGTTGATATGTTTGTTGCACGTGTACGTTTTATTTTTTTAAGTGTACGGGTAATTATAGCAACAAATACGGCATTTTTTCCAAAGAAAAAATTCCATTATATTGTAAAAATATATCGCTGGAAAAAGCTGAATCTGCTGTGAAAGGCGAATAGCGCACTAAATTCATAAAATTATGTAAAAGAAATAAATTTTAAAGATCCTGGTACAATTTCAAGCTTAAAATCATCCATAATAGAACCAAAAACGGCCTAATTAAATCAGGATGTTTTTTAAAAAAAATTCTAATCTCTAAAAACACCTTAAAAATGGCTTCAAAATTGGGAGCATATTTGTTCTATATCAGACAAACATTTTAAGAATTCCAGATTTTTTTTTGTTCTATATCCTTAAGGTTAAGAAAACCCCAAATCCCGATTGAATAAAAAAGAAATAAGAAACAATTTAACACGTGTAACAAAAATGAATTATGCCTTAATTGTGGAAAAACTAGTTATCGTAGAGAAGTTCTGAAAATTGGAAAAGAAAGCAAATACCCATAATTTTTAAAAATGATAACAAAATTACCGATAACTTATCAAAAACCCGAAAAAAATAACTGAAGTTAAGAATTGCAATAACTCAAAACATGAATTTAGGTATTGCGATAGCACAACAAAGTACTAACCCGACCATATGTATGTTTATTAACATTTCTGTGATAAAATTTCAGTAAATTTGGAATGTGAAGGAGTATGATATGAATTTTCAATCGTGTCGAAGAAGATTTCACCATCAACAGTAAAATGTACAATGTATGTCAATATTCCATTAAATAGAATTATGAACAATTAACATTTGTGTGGGAGTTACAAGTTGTTGGCCCTTATTCCTTCCGTATGGGCCGAAAAATACAATTTAGGCAAGCATATGCTATGAAAATATTTTGCCAACTTCCCCATTCACAGAGAAAACTACAAGAGTACCACTGATAACTTTCTAGTAGCTATTTAGTCGGCATACTGTTGCACGTAAAATTGAAATTATCACACAACCCTCATTGCTATTTGAACATATAGTTAGCTCAAATAATAAGAATAAATTTATAATAGGAGTATATTTTAGTATAAATTTCTCAATTTCAGTCAAATAATAGATAAAACCGGTAAATTTGAAATTTTGGCTGTTTAGTCTTCATAATTTTAATTTTTATAAACCTTTTAAATAAGTAGTATTTATTTATCTATTATTATTTATTTTTGGCCTTAATTAATTAATTTTTGATCGTTCCTTAAGAAATACCCTTTCGATTTACAATTTTCTTAAACTATGCGTAAATCCAGCATTGGGTCCAGCTGGGGTGTTTCCTTAATTGTTAGTGAAGTTGCAGAGTGCGGTAGTTCAATTCCATTCGATCTACTGCAATAAATTTTATCATCGAAACAAATATTATTACATTAAAAGTAACTGTAAATTTATTAATTAATTTTTATTATTTATATTGGTTACCGACAAATCGAAGTTTATAATTTAAATATACAATTCACAAGGTGCAACTTTAACAATTATTGGTAATTAAATTGGAAATTGATGAGATTATCAGTTTTCTAGAATAAGTTTATGGGATTTTTATCTTATTTACTTTTTAAAGTATAATTATCAGAGGCCAATCATGAAAATCATAAAAGTATTTGATTACAAAAATGGTCGATATCGAAGAGTGGTCTCGAAAATGTTCTGTTTTTGTGTATTCTTATAAAATATTCACACTAACATTGATCATTTTTCGAAATATGTTTTATTAGGCCATAGAAGCAAATAATTTTTCCTTTCGGCGTTATGATTATTCTATACCCAAACAATCGACAATTAATGTTTAAAACTCGGAAATATAAATTGTATATTTATTTGAGCGAAAATTTATACGGTATTCGATTAATTAATTCATAAAATTATTTATTTTTGACAACATTTTTTGTAAGACCGAATAATAAATTGGTTTATATAAAAAAAATCGCATTGGAATAATTAACAAGGCTAATATTAAGCTAAAGCTATGCTTGATTTAAGTCCTCATATGAATCGCAAAAAAACAAAATTCATTGAGTACTAACTATCCATATTTGCATACACAAATCGACGAATTTGAATGAATTAAACCGACGCCTGTAAATTTTTCCATAAATAACATATTTTACAACTTCTTATTGATTAATTTTCCAGTTACAAAAAATTCACGGAAAATCGATTAACGTTGGCGCAAGCGAGAGTAAAATTTATTATAAAGGAAATTACATTTTTTCCATAATTTCACATATCCTTATGTGCATTTTCATCATAATTTGTATTGTGTGTTGTTTATTTTATGTACATTACGTTTTTCCTTGTCTGTGGTCATGGTGATATACATACATGAAAATGTACAAAAAAAAGTTCATAACCTCACTTATACACTAGTACGGTATATTTTCGGAACAAATTTATACTTTTCCGGATATGAAAAATTGAAAAACCCTTTCCCTATCATTGCATTTTCCTCGTATTATGTTGTACTTGCATGCAGTTTATACAGCTTTTGGTTTATTATTATTATTTTTTATAAATTTTTTTTATTTCTGTTTTGTGTCCTAACCCGGACAATTTTTTTTTCATGTTATGATAGGTCGGGGAAAAATAATTTTCCTTTACCGTTTCTCCTCAAAAACGAATAAAGACACAAAGCTCTCGCACATATTCTCTCTCGCCGAACATTACAGTAGTATAACGTATTCTATATTCACTTTGTTTTTATTATTGTCGCGTTTTTCACAACCAAAATTTTGTTAAGGTTGGTTCGGAATATAATAATAAGGAATATTTAATATTTTTCTATTGTGTTAAATTTCCGTTAATATCATTTGAGCCACAACGAATTTAAAAAGTTTATTAATTATATATTAATTTGTGCAATTTATATATGGATAATAAAATTTATTTTGGGTAAGTAAAAAAATTTTGAACAAAATAATTTAGAAAATGAAAAATCTATTTTCATTCAAAGTGCAGTGAGAATGCAATTAGCATGCGCTTTTTATTCGATCGGGATTTTTTTTCGTAAAGTTTTTCATTCTGTACGAGTACATACATATACACTTTTATAGTTGGTAGAGAGATGTTAGTCGCTTTACATTTATGTACTGTATACTATAAAATTTTCTAATAAATATAAAATAGTTATTTTCAATAATTTGCATATATTTAGTATATAATATCATGTTAGTAGTTTCGTGCCGTATATGAAATAGTATTCGGTTGTATATTGCGCCGCGCGCATTTAACTAAATTTCAACATGCATTTTTCAACATATCCAACATAATGTAAAATATATTGGGCTAGTGAATTTCAAAAAATATTGTTGACTTAGGTCGGAATTGTTTTATAAAATTGGTGGATTTCATGGATAATAACATAACAAAATTATAAAAGTTTATGTTAACGCAGTTACAACACATTTAAAAACGTGAATTTCTTATCAATTTAATAAATAAACATTTCGTTTTCTAATACAAAAAAAAAATATTTCTTATCTCAAAAATGTGTATTCCGGGTGTATGTTATAGAAAAAAAAATGAATAATAAACATTAAAAATACGTAATTAAAAGTGAAAATTTCAAAATAATAAAAATGGCGTCACAAACGTCCATTTTTTATAATGAAAATATATATTTGTGTTTTAATTTATTTATAGTTTTAAATGCGATATATGATATCAACTATATTTTTTTATTTATTTAAATAATACTTACTATTTTTTTTAAAATAATAATCCTGCGCAAAGTATTTATTTTATATATTTTCAAGGTCAGCTTTGTTATATAAACCGTTTCTATGTATGTGTAATATTATAGATGCAATATAAATGCATGCATGATGCTAAATTATCTAAATTTAGCATTTTTAGTTAGTGCTAAAACATTATACAATGCTGTGAATGCATTTACGCAATCAACGGATACTTTCACTCAATAATTTTGATTTGAATCCAAACTTTCAGTTTTTAACTGTATGCCATTTTATTAGAGCTTTTAACAACTTCTAGAATTAAATTCTATAATTTTAATTCATCATAATTGACCTTGTTAATGATTTTCATTTAGAATATACATACTTATCTATATAGCTTTTGTAACACAATATTTTCAAGTTCATTATAATTAATTGCGTATTATAAATAAGGCGATCTTTCATAGGGCGTCTCCGCTTGTATTATCGAGCGCGAGGAAATCATATCTATCGGCGAATTTTTCTATTTTCTATTTTTAAAATGACGTAATTAAATGCATCTATCGCATGCATGTGACTTTAACCTTGCAACTAATTATAGAGATGCACTTGGAATTATATTATATGAATACACTATATATTATGTATACTAGTATTAGTAGTATACTATATGTATATATAAATATACTAAGTTAGTACTTTCAATTAGATTTAGAATTTTCAGTGTTTTTCTCTATTTTATATAGTTTTGCGCGAAGTGCAAGGTTTTTCCTTATTTAACTGTGCCAAAAAACGCACATTGCCAATTTCCTGCATTTAAATTTAGTGCAATATAATTTTTGTGTGAAAAATCAAACTTATAAAAGAAAAATGGTGGGCGGAAACGATCGAATTTAATTAATTTATATTAGGTCACATTGAAAAAATCTACTGTTGCTTTCGATGATTGCGCGAATATTAACTATATAGTATAATTGTATTGTGTGCATAAATGTTTTTTTTTATCTATATTTGCTTTGCAAATTGCATTTATTAACTATTCTAACAAATAGTTACAACTCATCATTCGTATAGTGCATTTATGTATATATCGTTATAGTCTATGCTAAACTATATAACAAAAACCTTGAAAACTACAATAAATTTTTTTTTATTGTAATTAATTTTGAAGGGCAATTTAGTGAATCGCAACCGTTCCGTTAAAAAATAAAACTTCTACACGTGATTGAGAAATATTATTTCATAGTGATAACCTTTTTGTATTCATTTAAAAAAAAATAAAAATTGACGATCAAGGTCTATAATGGCGATTTTATTTTATCAACTGATAAAATGCGCGAAAATGCATAGCGCATAATATTTATATTCATTATTATGATTTTTAGTTGTCTGTAACAACACATTTTTCATATGTATATATAAAATTGCATTTTTCGAGAGAAAGGAAAATAAATGTGGAAAATTTAGGTCAGTAGAGAATTTTCCAATCGATAAAAATTAAAATCGAGAGCACACTACTGCGCTTTTTTTTTTTTTTTTTTTGCTTATTTGTATTTACTAATATTGTGTTCTATTATTGGACGGGAGGAAAATTCAAATTTTTTTTTTGCTTTTGTTATATATTTTTCTGTTAATTACAAAACCAGGAAAATTGAAATTTTTCTACACCACTCTCACTAGTATAAAGTGAAATCAATTTTTTCCCACACCCCTATACGTAAAATTGTACGCAACTAATTTTTTATGTTTTATTTAATTTAAGGTTACAATGGAAGGTACAAATCCTATTCGAAGTCGTAGTCCAACACCGAACGCACAACAAGATTATGATGTTACCCGGATGCATGAAGAAGATTTTGAAAAATTAGCCGTTTACATCGTACCCGATGTACCGTGTGAACGGGGTCTTGCGAATCGTGCGGAAAAAACACTTCCTCGTAGTTTAACACTAAAACCATCACTGATCTTATCAACGCCAAATGTGCCAACAGAGGGCGTGTGGAGTACCGGTGTTATACCAAAAGGTACTCGATTCGGACCGTTTGAAGGTATACCGACCCCTAACTATCCAGATGATAAACGATCATGGCGATATTTTTGGAGGGTAAGTCATAAACTATATATTAATTAAATATGGTTAAAATTAAAAACAAAACAAAATCCTTTTTTCTCAATATTCTATATCATAATTTTTTATTTTATTATTTTTCAAAATGGCCGAAAATAATATGGTGGAAGAATTTTCTTTTGTTTTTTTTTTAATAATAATTTTTATTTTTGTATGCAACTAACCGGAGCCTAATAAAATTATCCTTTTCTTATAAAAATTTCTAAAGGTTCAGGGAACACGACATGTATCCTATGGGAATATTAAGGTACTTATAATTTTCCTTTCAATATATTTTAAAATATAATTAACTCTGTATATAAATGTATAGGTGACAATGGGAAAATGTCAAGTGCACTTTCCGTGTTACACATGTGCCAATTTACACTAACAATTGCGTAGTTCTAGAAAATTATATACATACATATCTCTGTGGGTAGTACAGTAATTATATTTTTTTTTCTTCACTATTCTAGATTTTTAAAGACAACGATTATTACTATTTGGACGGGTCGGACACTAATCAAGCGAACTGGATGCGATATGTGGCGTCTGCTTATAGCTTATCCGTTATGAATTTAGTTGCGTGCCAACATCAGGAGCACATTTACTTCTATACAATTCGTGATATTATGCCGAATGAAGAGCTTATGGTGTGGTATTGTCGTGATTTTGCAAAACGGCTGGGTTATGATGTGGATCCAGAGCGTGCCACCTACTCCATATGCAAAGAGGAAACTATGAAAAAAGCATATGGATTACCATCGACACCGGTTCATCCTGAGATTGCGTATAATCATGTGAAATACGTAATGGGATTTCATATACCGCGGCGATCGCCAACCCCAACGCCGTCCCTGCCAACCGCAGTAATAGCAAATGTTCAACCTCCTTCAATTATTCATCATCAGTCGGTACTTCATTTGCGCGAATCTGTAGCACCAGTAACATCAACGTCACCACAACGCAACGATGATGATCATATTATGCCATCACCGTTACGCGAATCTGCAAAAGATAAAGATCCTGCTGAATCACCACTACCGCATACTAAAGAAATACCACAGTATGAACATCAGCTGACACCGAACGATGGTTCGGTGCGGTCGGATGAAGGATATCATAGTAATGGTTATCATGATGATGGATTTACTCCGCCTGAGGATTCTAGTGATAGTGAAAGTGAAAATAATTATGTTCTAGATTGTTCTAAGAAAACCCATGAACCAAAAGAAACAATAATAGCGCAAAAGTGTGATATGATTACCGCAAAGAATGAATATCGTAATGTGAAAATGAAAATGCCGTTAAAGTATGAATTTAAAAATAGTAAACATTTGAAAGTGAGCCCCGCCATTGCCAAGGACGGGTTAAATATTGAAAACAATATAAACATGTCTGAAGTGTCCCCACCTATATGTAGTAGTAATAATAATAATAATAATAATAATATTATTATTAGTAATATTAGTAATAACAATAGTAATAATAATAATATTAGTAATAGTAACAATAATAATAATAATAATATTAGTGATAGTTTGGATGAAAAACATATGGAGCAGGAATCTGAACCTCAAATGTCGCCACCTCCCCAACGTGTTATAACACCAGCGACTAGTACGGTTATTGTATTAGAAACACCACCGCATACCATTGTTCCTTTAAACCACAAACCATATTATGAGGCTGAAACCATAACGTCACCACCACCCCAACCCCCTTCGTTTATGCGTTATACACCACCCAGTTCAAGTATATTAGAAACCATATTAACCGGTAATCATCATCATCATTTGGACCGCCGAAATAACCATAGCAATAGTAATTTGGAGCATCAACCAAATTCCGCGACACCACCACCGACATCACCTACAGAAATGGCTTATAGTTACAAAAAGTCACAACGGTATGGTAATGCATGCAGTCCAGATTCCAGTTCAAATTTACCGAATACAATAATCACCAGTCATCATATATTAACAACAGCAACGTCATCCTCATCACCACCAATGTATCATCAGATAATAGTAGCTCGTAATAATATTAATAGTAATAATATGGGAATTCCAGAAAATAGTAATATTAGCAATAATAGTAATAGCATTTCGAATTTAAATCAAATGATAACAGCGACAACGACATCTACATCACCTCAACCACCCGCCTTAATTTATGCAACACAACAGACACAATTACCTCCGATCACATCATCATCACTATACGATGGTCAACGATCACCGCCGTATCCATACAATGTATATTCGACATCGCCTAACGGCAACATTGTAACACATGTACCATCATCAACATACTCACCGCCCTTAAATAATAATGGACACTATGAACATGTTAATGGAATTCCAACCTCTGCTGGTCTATTATCGCTTCAAAATGGTGGCCAATTAAGCTTACCGCATCATCTAATGACGCCGCTCGCCCCACTACAGAAATATTCACCTTCAGATCGGTCTCATTCCCCGAACTGCAGTATGAGTCCGGATGGAAATCGAAGTTGCAGTCCTCTAAGTCCAAACAGTCATGGATCGCGCGGATACCGTAGCCTACCGTATCCACTTAAGAAAAAAGATGGCAAAATGCATTATGAGTGCAATGTGTGCTGTAAAACTTTTGGTCAACTTTCGAATTTGAAAGTTCATCTGCGAACCCATTCAGGTGAACGGCCATTCAAATGTAACGTTTGCACAAAATCATTTACGCAATTGGCACATTTACAAAAACACCATTTGGTGCATACGGGGGAGAAACCACACCAGTGTGACATTTGTAAAAAACGATTTTCATCGACTTCAAACTTAAAAACACATTTACGATTGCACAGTGGTCAAAAACCATACGCGTGTGACTTGTGTCCTCAGAAATTCACACAGTTCGTACATTTAAAGTTGCACAAGCGATTGCATACAAACGATCGACCATACGTGTGCCAAGGTTGTGATAAAAAATATATTAGTGCATCTGGTTTGAGAACGCATTGGAAGACTACGAGCTGTAAGCCGAATAATATTGAAGAAGAATTGGCGTTGCAAGCGGCGGCTACTTCCGAATGTTTAGGTAATTTTATTTTATTTTAATAAAAAAAATGTTTTATTAATTAAATTTATTTTCTTTGATTTTGGTACAGGACCAAATGACAAGGAGCATGGAGATTTTGATTCCAAGGATGACTATGATATAAAACATATACAAATGCAAACCCATCCACATTTGAGACACATCGGAAATTCCCCGCATGCGTTAATACTTCAACACCCACAACAACAAACAACACATTTACCATCAATACATCATCATCCACAACAACAACATCACCATAGTCAAACATCACAGTTATCACCAAAAATTGAAAAACTCACAACAAATACAACAATCACATCAAGTAATTCACAGCATATTCAACAGCATCAACAACAACAACAACAACACCATCAACCACACCAACAACAACAACAGCACCATCCACAACTACACTATCAGCATCAACAAAATGGCGAAAATCGGCCAACTGTTATCGAATCAAATCAGCCTCTGATTATTGAATGCACATAAACATACAATAAATAATTTTAATTAATTTATTTAATTTTAATTTTTTTTAATGAGACTGTAAAAAATTTAAATAAATTTAATATAATTTTTAATTTAATTATAAACACCAATAAATTGACTGAACACTTACATAAACAACTAAAAAAAATCAATAAAATAAAAAATTTAAATTAATTAATAATATATTATATAATATAATTTATATTTGTATACCAAATAAATAACTAAATGAAAATATTGTTTATTTTTTAATGATAATATATGTACCTATATATAATAATGTATTTATTAAATGGATTAATTTAATTTGTAAATAAATAATTATTTTTTACGTAAATTAAAATTTGTATAATAATTTTAAAAAAATACAAAAAAAAAATTATAATTTCTTTTCCTAGCTGAAAGATCGGTGCTTATTACAAAAATAATATTTGTATAAAATAAATTTAGTATTAATTAATAATAGGTATTATAATAAAAAAGAATCGGTTGGATTTTATATTATTAACAGTTGGTTAATTAATTTTATGTTTTGCACAAATTTTTATTAAATTTGTTTATTATTATTATTTTGAAAAATTCAAACTAAAAATCCCACCGATATATAAACTAACTAATAAGATAAAATAGTTTCTTCAATAATTATTCAATAAATAAATGATACAATTAAATAATTATAAATTAAAACTTAGTACAGAGGCTGAACAAATATATAACAAATAAATTTGCTAAATTATATATGTATATATATATATATATATATATAAATATATATTAATATATATATATATATATATATATATATATATATATATATAATTTATATATATATATATATATATATATATATATATATATATATATATATATATATATATATATATATATATATAAATTATATATATATATACATAAAGTACTGAAAATATTTTTATCTATTTGATGTTTAATAATTAAAATTAATTTTAAAATAAGCTTTAAATTATATTTACATATACATAAATTACATATTTTTTATTTAATTATTTTTAATGTTATATTTTGGCTGTACTTTTAAGTTTATATATTTTTCTATCTATTATTATATAATAATATGAAAATATGAAAATATTGAAACATAAAGTTTTTTATTTTAGTTTCAAAATAAATCTTATTTTTTTGAAAAACAAAGAATTTTTTATTATTTATTCGTTCCGTGTCTCAAATTCGTAAAATATACTTAACATGAATGGATGAACTCAATGATATATAGGTGCCTTGTATTTTAATTAATTAACATGATTATTTTTATTATTATTTCATTTTTATTTTACTAATTTTTTATTATGAATTTGAAAAAATAAGCAATATTTAATAAAATAAAAATTATTAATTTCATCAATCATTCATTCATGTGCTAATAAAAATCATATTAATAATTATAATAACAACAATAAAAAATTATGTATATTAGTGTTATTGCTTACATTAAATTTATATAAATTAACAGCTAAATAATATGACTGAAAAATAATAACTTATATTCAATAATTAATACATAATATATCCAAATTAAATATTTAAACTTAAAATCCTGAAATTTCGAATTTGTGTTTTATATCCTGTGTTACATGATCCTAATCGACATAAATATTATTAATTAAATTTTTAATTAATTAAAATTACAATGTACCTTTTTCAATGTATAGTAAAATAAACGTTTTTTATATTTCTTTAAATATTATTAAAAAAAATTATATTATATATTTAAAAATGCATAAAAAATATTTTCTATTATATAAAAACAAATAAATAATAGTATATAGTAATTATTTTTTATTTTATAAATTTTAAAACTATTATTATGTATTATGTTTGAGTTTTTTTTTATTAATTAATAATATATTATTATTATTGTAAATATTTTATTCATTAAAAACAACACAGAAAAATAAATCTGATAAAAGCAGCAGCAAATATAATTAAATATTAAAATTTGAACAAAAAAAAAACTTTGAAAAAGTAATAAAATAAAATAAAATTAAAACAGATTAATTAATCGAAATTAATAAAGAAAATCAGCATATAAAAAATTATATTAGTGATTAGTGTTTGAAATTATTGAGAAGGGTATTATTCCGCCGTTCTACATACTATTATTTTTGAAGTTATGTACTTCTTTTCGTCTCTTTCCCCGTTTACCTATAAAACCGCTTTTAATTGTGACTCATTTTCCAACAAAATTTATTTCGGTGAAATAGCTTTAACATAAATAGAAATTAAATAGGTCATTTTTGAGATGTAGATTTTATTTTAAATTTTATTTTAGAGATTGCATAAAATAATGTTTTAAATTAACAATTAAAAATCTTTTGCGACTTAGTTTGAAAAAAGAAGTAACTTCAAAAATAATCGTGTGTGGAACGGGTGATTAAGTACAAGTGGAAAGTAGAACTAATCGTGAGTAATCTCAAACAGGATTATTTTCCAGAACTACATACAATTTTCAAAATACTGAAAAACTAGATATATGCCTAGTATCGAAACCTCATTTTGCTACAACTTCATATCTTAAGATGTGTTAGACGAGCTGTAACCACGTCATTCATCACTTTAGAATCATTTTTTCCTTCTCTCTCTCTCTCTCCGGCCCTATATCCCATCAAGAAATTTGGCCGCCTCAAATGAGGTTTCATAATCATATTTTCATTTTACTCACTTTAAAATTATGTATAAAGAACCATCAACAATATAGGGTACCGTCAATATATGGCCCTTCAAGATGCGACCTAATTAAGGAAGGCTATTTAGCACATTATTCAATCACTTGGACAAGATTCAAAATCGAAAGTGATTTAAAGGCAAAAAAATACATTTTTGGGATCAATCAAGAGTGACTTCTAAGAAGTAAGGAATCTATTAGAAGGACGACTCTGCACGAGTCTATTGGAATCAACACTTATGTAATGTTCTCCATAAAACAAAAAAAAACAGTTATTGATTGATTGTGGTACATCTATATCCATTTTGTGTTTTAACACAATTGTGCGGGTAGAGCAAATGTACCATGTCAACAATTTAGTTTTGTATGTTTTTTGAACCAACTTACACATTTGTAAATTCCTTTTTAACTTTTTTCGTCCGAAAAAAAACACTATATCTATACACGCAATTGTGTTGGTTTTACTTCAAATCAAGCGAAATTTTTTATCATCAACGCCATTACATACTATGGTTTTAAAGTCACACAATTGTGTGGGTTGGACTAAAATTAAGCCAATTTTTTTGTTTTCTTGGTTGAAAAAGGGATATAAGAGCCATCTCTTGCTGCAAATTATTACTTGCAAAACCCAGTCAAACACTAAAATATTACAGTTCAAAATCTAGGATTAGTTTCGAAACTTCCTTTTATCGAAGCTAAAGTAATTTTTAAAACTCACCTTTTCTACCACAAAAATAAGATTTAAAAATTCATCTTTTCCTTTGTTATTTGGAAATGGGTTGAAAGTTTAAACTAAAACTGCAACTTCTCCAATTTAATTTTCCCGTCCATTGCAGTGTCAATTTAATTTCTTTATTTCTTTTTTAACGCGTAGGCCGAATAAAATATACATACATTTATTAAAATATAATATCACAGTGTATTTATGAACATTTTTGGTCAATCTATTAGTATTTAAAATATTAAAACTCGCTACACGAATCAGATTTGCATCTGTTGTACTTAACCAAAATGCTAGAAAGAGGCACAACAACACCGTTACAAGAATTGAAGAAAACAAAAAGTAGAGGTAACTAATTTATATACAATTAATATTTTCTTAACACAGCGGATAAAAGCATAATGCTCAAAATATAGGTACGAAATGAAGAAGTTGGGTAAAATGCCCAAATGTGTCCATAAAGCTAAAATCTATCGGTGTAAAGAAATACGTGGGAACGATGCTTTGGCCTTTGCACAAAATTTTTACAGCTCAAAGTCCAAATTTACAAAAGACGCATTTTTACAAAAATATTGTGTTGCTAACAAACCGAAACGACTGGATCGATGTCAACAAGGTTTTAGAAAATCGACGGCCATTAAATATTTTTGTCGTACCTCTAATGGAACTCTGATAGATTGTGCAAAAATGAATTTATGGCAATTTTAAAAGTTTCATCAGATCATTGAAAACGGGTTTGTAGGAATTAATTATAGAGACAGGTAATTCGCCAATTGGAAAACGTGGTGGTGATGAGCGGTCGTTCAAAATGACTTATAAAAAACATGATGTGATCGAATACATAAATAAAATATATTTAAAAAAAACTTTTTAAAAAACCACGCTTCTTAAAGGCTCTAAAAAGTAGATAATAAAAGGCTTTGAAAATAATA
Source organism: Nephrotoma appendiculata (assembly GCA_947310385.1). Classification (NCBI taxonomy): domain Eukaryota; kingdom Metazoa; phylum Arthropoda; class Insecta; order Diptera; family Tipulidae; genus Nephrotoma; species Nephrotoma appendiculata. The sequence continues at coordinate 108,382,296 of OX371225.1, forward strand.
AAATTTTTCTTCCTTACTCCTATCAAGGTATATTTATAACAAGTAGAAATTTTATGGCATTAGTAATTTAAGACTACTAGGCACATGAAGTAAAGTCTTAGTAAAGTCTTTTAGTAACACTAATGAAACAGTTTATTCTGATGTATCCTAAGAATAGATTTTTGGTGGACTATTTCAGTATTAACGTAAAAATGATATATTGAGAGGGGTCCGGGTCGGAATTACATATTTTAAAACGGCATTTTTAAAAACGGTATTTCTCAAAACTGCATATTTCAAAACGGCATAAGGTACAAAATTGCATTTTTCAAAACAGCATACATATTTTAAAACGGCATAAGGTACAAAACAACATAAGTACAAAACGGCATATGTACAAAACGACATTTTTCATAACGATACACTGAAAAAAATCTTGAGCATTATAATAATGAATCTCGTTCATTAAATCAAATTCATACTATTTATGTTAAATTCGTCAAAGATTATTGCGTAAAATTAAGAATTCAAATCATTAACTTTTATTAAATTTATTTTACGTAGCATTTAATTATAAATTTGCAGTTAAAATTCAAACCATATGAATTTGTTCGTTATACGTATGAACAAGTTCATAGTTTAACCCTTTGCACTCGATTTATTTTCAAGGTTGTTGGGTGTCAACTTGTAATTTATTTAGTAGACAAGAAATAAGTTTTGATATGTGTGAACGAAGAATAAAATTTAAAATTTTTACATTTTATTGATTACAAAATTATTTAAATCGGAATCACAAGTAATTCCAATTTTATCCGGAAAAGCTGAATTTTAACTCAATTAAATCATTTTAGTATTTTAAGGATTAATCAACTTCCTTCAACCTTAATGTAAAGGAAATTAAAGTAATACATTTTATTTGTGAGTAAGTATTTCATTTTACGTCCTGTTGACATAACATTCCTTGCACTTTTTATAATAAAATTTGTATACATGTGTTATTTTATAACTTTTTGGTGAAGGAATATTTTTTCAAGACACGTATATCATTCCATCTTCAAATTAATTTATTTTGTAGGCGGAATATATTAAATCATATTCCATATATAAGTTTCAAAATATATAGCGTTGTTAGCTTTCGTCGTCACTATAATTTTGATTGCGGATTTTTCTTTTTTTTTGGTCTTGTCCAAGATCAACCAGACAGACTAGAACTTCGAAGCTCTATATAAAAATTTAGGTGAAGGAGAATATTATATGCATACTAAATTTCTAATAGTTTGTAATTCCAATGAAGATAAATACTTTTCTTATAACATACTTACTAAAGTTTTTATATAAGACATGTAAGAAATTTGTCATAATCAATTTCATATCAACAATTTTATTCTAAATTTTTTCATTAATTTCTGGAATATGTAAAGATAATTCTATATTCATAATCGATTAATTTATTTCATTATATCTTGTACAGTTTTTAAAATTTCGTTTTGAAAATCAAGTTTTGAAAAGTGCTGTTTTGAAAAATGCCGTTTTGTACCTATGCCGTTTTGAAATATGCAGTTTCGAAAAATGCCGTTCTGAAAAATACCGTTTTGCAAAATGCAATTTTAAATTATGCAGTTCTGAACGGATCCCATTGAGAGTTATATTTTTAGTCATATTAATTTTAAATTTCTACTTGTTATAAGTATACCTTGATAGGAGTAAGGAAGAAAAATTTTATTCTTTTCAAAGCCTTTTATTATCTACTTTTTAGAGCCTTTAAACGTGGTTTTTTAAAAATTTGTTTTTTTAAATATATTTTATTTTCTACTTTTTAGTCATCAAAATTTGCAATCAATTTTACGACCATGTTAACATTTGTCAGGAAGTTGCAAAAAGATAGATGGTATATCTATCTTTGGGCCTTACCTTAGAGTGCGATCCGAGAGCACTATGTCATTGTTTATTATTATAGCCAACTTTTATAAGTCTTTGTCAATATGTGTTTTTTTTTGTTAGGTATTTGCGTCCCACAGATCTTAGTCTAACCATTTCTGCCAATGCCTCATTCATGGCTTCTTTCCTGTCAATTTCGCGCAATCTAGTTCGACTATTTGCAAATCTTCGAGAGATCTGACTCGACTTAGAGCTACATACTCGTAAGCTTGTCCACTTCCTAACAGGTCTGAAAACACCCCCACCCCCCCCCCCCTCCCCTCCCAAATATGCCAGAGCATATTTAACGTCCAAAAATGTTAGAATCTTGTATTGTCATCGGAGTTAAGCCTGCAAGCACAATTTCAGATCAATTGGACTATCGCAAGTGGTTGCAAAATTGATTACAAAATTTGACGATACAGACACACAGAGTGAGCTAATATAAGCGTGGTAAAAAAGTTTAAAACGTTGGAAATCCACTACTGCAGAATTAAACAAAAACTTCGCCAGTACCTACCAATGGAGTTGTCGGTGTAGCAAATTATTTTCAGTATATATTCAATAACCATTTTAATTTGTATTGGATTCAAAGCTCCGTCAAAGGATGTCCGTTCTACCTGTCTTAGCTTTAAAGAACAAATTAAAGTTGAAACAAACTCATCTAAAAGAAATATCATTTTAACCTTTGTGTCAACACGAGTATTTTTCTCCTTCCGTAAAGCCGGGTGTTTTCGTGTTGATTATGAGATGTAACACGAATAAATGGAATTCTAAAAGTTCCAATAATCATAGATTTCTATTTTGTATGTTTCACTATTATTTCCCGTTTCTGGAGGACTACTGAAAAGTTCAATTTATCAGAACTTTTTTATCAGGGTCAATTATGCATTTGAAATTCAAAATACATACATCGGGTATGTCGTGTTGACACAAAGGTTAACGAATCAGCGGGTCTAAGCTTCGAGCCAAATCATTTTTTGGTTTGTTATAGGAGCTTAATAAAACTGCTATAGGAGCTCAAGAATGATAACTCTTCTCGCTATAGTTTATCTCAACAAAATGTTTATTTATATACGTGGACATAAAACCAACGACCGATGGGACCACATGAAATCGCATTAGCTATTTTCCATCGACTGTGTAATACGAATGTCTCCAATATAAATCATATTCGTCATTATAATGACAGGCATGTTGGGGTATTGGCTCGCTAACCGATCACCATAATGTGTGAAAATGGTTGAACGGTTTTTTCCAGTAACAGGCCATTCATTTATACCGCCGGATCGTGTGTTTGCTAGAATAGAAAAGTAAGTATGTGTGAAACAAACCATTAATCACCCCAACGAGTATAAACACATCTTTCAACAACATGGAACAGTCGTGGAACTAGCCACACACCCTAGCCCAGTAAGAGATGGTGTAAACATTTTATATTGACCAACGAGCCCAACGGTGCAATATTTATAAGAGGGGAGATTCCTTCTAAGTCAAATATTGGAGTTGGTATGGCTTTTACCAAAAAAGGAAAAATCTTGAGCAATATGAGGCATTATCAGGGTGTTAGTTTATTTTGTAATAAAAAACACATAGTGTATGTATAAAATTCAAAATTTTCACTGAAAATGAAAGTTAGTTCTATGCCATTAATGTATGGAATACAAGATCTTTCATGTGACCATCAAGGCACCTGTTACAGGCCTGCATCCGAAAATCAAAATTTTTAATGACTTTGTTCACTAAAAACAGTTCAGTGGCCTCACTTTCAGCTAGAATATTGTTCTTAAGATCTTGAATTGTTCGCAGTGATACAAAACTCGCTCTTTAAATTTTTATATTCATTCCAAAAGGAGTAAGTTAATAAAATTTCGAAAGACTTAATCCTATATTAACTCTTCCTTTACTTTTATTTTCGAGGAGTAAGTCTTTATATAGCGAGTTGAAACTAATTCGCAAATCAACGAGTAAGTCTTAAATATATAATTTGTTGTAACTCCTTACTCACAAGTGAAAGAACGAAAATATAAAAGAAGGAAAAACAAAACTGTATAACGATTGAGAGTAAGAGTTGATAGGAAGATTTTTTTTAACTCTGATTGTTTGTAGATAGTTATACTTTTTATTAGTTATACTTTTTATTTTCCAAATAAATCTTGGTAGCAAATCGACATCACGTGCCTACTATTGAAATCGACCGCGGTCGATTTTTGTTCGTTGTTTATTTTCACCAATAGCAATTACTATTGCTGAATATAAACAATGAACAAAAATCGACGGCGGTCGATTTCCAAAGTAGGCCCCCAGAATTGCTTGAAATTATTCGTTCATTGAACTTGGTTGAAAATAAGTGGAGTGTTTCACGGTTTGTGTGATATGTAACACCGTCTTGATGAAACCAAAGATTATCTAAATCAATTTCATCCAATTTTAGCCACAAAAATATCACGACATTTTTGTTTGTTGTGAACAACGCCTTAATGAGATGCTTGGCTCTTCACGAACATGTTCACTTACAACTGTTACTGTTTCCCGCGTACGAACAATGGTGTTCATATACTCTACGATCATCCATTGATCCAGTTTCTTCAAAATGTTCAACAATTTTGCGAATTCCTGGCTCTGTAGGACCCCCATGTTGACCAAAATCATCAAGCTTAGGATTTTTTTTTTACAGAACGACCATCATAAGTTTGAATAACCAAAAACGCGTTGTTGTGTAGTAAACGAACACATGACAAAAAAGGCATAGTTTTGACTTTTCATTAAAAAAAAACCAACAGATGCAACACCCTTTATAGTTTTGATTTGAACGGATTATTTAGCTCATTCATAACCCTTTATATTTTCTATTAATTATAGAGCTCGGATTGTGCGGATTTCTTACATGAACACAACACAATCCACTGAGAAAAATTTTTGGATTTGTAAAATTGAAAAACAAAGTTTTTGATTTCTAAAAATTTGAAATTCTTTTTGATTTAAAAATTATTTGTTTGTTATTAAATGAAATTTTTAATTATTAATAAAACGTTTGTTGATTTTAATAAAATATTTTAACAAATAGCTAAAATTTTAAAGAAAATATTAATTTGACGAGCATAATAAATTTTAAAAAGAGATTAATTTAATTTAACCGATTTTTCATATAAAATGGAAAAGTTCAATGCAACCTATGCTGATATTTTGCTCTACATCTCACCATTCTATCCGTCATTCAGGCATGAACTGTTGACGTTATATCTGAGATGGATGGACCTAACTTTTTAGTAAATAATCTCGAGGAGGATATCTCCTGGATTCCAGCAATTAAATTTTTAATTTAACCGATCTTTCATATAAAATGGAAAAGTTCAATGCAACCTATGCTGAGATTTTGCTTTAGACCACACCTTTATTTCCGCCGTACATTGCGAATGAGGTTATTTCTTTTCGTTATGCAAATAAATATTTAACCACATCTTTTGTTATAGGTTTATATTAGTTTTGTATCTTATATGTAATCGTTATGTGCAACTATACGATTTACTACCAAGCATTACAATGTAACACATTTTTTTAAATATTACTAAATTAATATTTGTATAGTATGGCGTTATCAATTTACTAGCTTTTCGTGATAATTTTAGCTTTCTCATATTAATTAACTAACACATATTTCGTAGAAAGAAGAAAAAATTATTTCGGGATGAAATATGCCTTTTCCATACAATTATATTTTTTCGGGATGATATTGAATTTAGCAAAGAAATACACCAAAATTGAAAAGTCGTTTTTCTGGCTGGTTTTTCGGGCCAACTTCACATGCATAGCTGAATGCTGGTGAAAAAATTGTCCATTATTATATTATATCCGCCATTCAAATAATTGTCTGACAAAAGCAAGACCAGGTCAGTTGCTACGTGTCTAGTTCGATTCCGAGACGGTTGCGTTCCCACATAAATTTCACCAGTTAATGGATAGTTGGTGCGCGCGTCAACCAGCCAAAAATTGTTTAATCCATATTTGCCTGGTTTACTCGGGATATATTGGCGAAAGGAGCAGCGGCGTCTAGTAGTAACTAGTTGGTCATCAATAGTTAGTTCTGGAGATGGTTTATACAATCCCTGCAAGTTACCTAAGAATAATTTCCATGCGTACTGGAATTCATTCTAACGACATTACAGCCGGATAGAACGGCATATTTGTTTTATGAAATAATTCTTTTGCTGGTACCGTCGATACATTTTCAGAACCGGTATAAAGAAGAACAGCAATGTAAGCATATACCTCATCCTCATTTGTGTCATGCCATTTTCTTATGTTCGGAGTGGTACATGATTTGTAGAACCGCCTTGCCTTGCGATTTGTTTCAATCACCATGTTCGAAATAATATTTGGTGTTAGTAAACATTTAAATGTATTAGCTTTTAAATCGAACGTTTGCTTTACAATTGGAAGGCTGTGTTGCTTGCGTTTCTGTTCTGCTGCAGCAGTACGCTGCTCTTCACATTCTTTCGGTATTGCCCACCACACATAAGGATTATTTTGGTTTTATGCCACATACCTTTTTATTAGTCCAAACATCTGAGCCGATGTCAAATTATTATCCGCTACCACTACTTCCTCCTCATTGCCGGCTGCCTCTTGTAAACCTTCGGCTAAATCCAGTATTCGTGGGTCTCTAAGTGTATGTCCTACCGTTGCTGGATCATCCATATCCGAATCACCATTTGCTTGGCCAAAATCTTCATCGTTACTTTCAGAATCTCTATCGCTTACTGCAGTGTCACGGATATTCTTTCGGCCGTTACTAACGTTTTCATCAACGGCCAATAAATAGGTTAGTTGTTCTTCTTCCTCTGCAGAAAGTTCTCTTTTCATTTGCAGGTTCAACAATTTTATAATCTCATTGATACTGCTGGTTTATTTTTCCATTTTACGGCACTACTCGTATGATTTACTTACGAAATAAACGATGTAAACTACATGTCAGAAACTCTGCTCTACTATCAGCAACAATATTTAACCGCTTAAATATAAAACTTTGGCGAGAGCAGATCTTTTGGAATGCAAACCTGAGTGCCTCGACACCAACAATTTTAATCGAATGTAACAAATTTAGTAATCGTTCAGATCAATTCCAGGATACCCAAATTTGAATGTGAATATCTCGTAAAGTACGCGCTGTCCTATTTCCAAAATTAAACATTTACATTTGTATGGGCGAAAAGGGATAATCTAATCAAGACCACTTAAAAACTTCTTTAGTAATCTTCATTACCCATATCGTGGTTTTATATAGGCGTTAGAAGTATTTAGTTAATCAGTTACGTTACTCGAAAAGAAAATTTGTCCAGTATTAATAAATTTAAATTTTCAATTTATTATCTTGGCTCAAAATATTAAACTGCGTTAGTTGCTTTAATATATTTAATAAGTCAGGCCAAATTCTTGGATATGCAGATGATATCGTGCTTCTTGACCGAAGACCTAGCGATATCAAAGACAGTTTCATACCGCTCGATCGCTGCGCAAGAAGACTTGGTTTGGAGGTGAACAGCAGTAAAACCAAATATTTAGTAACACCTAGGAACATCTCTACGGCAAATCTCGGAATTGGCGACCACAACTTTGATAGCGTCGAAAACTTTAAATACCTCGGGTCAGTTATAACATCGTCGAATGATATGCAGGCAGAAATAAAAGCCCGAATCGCGTTTTGTACGCCAAATCAAAATTATTGCGATCGAAACATCTATCGCAGTCGTGCAAGCTCGCACTTTATAAAGCACTTATAAGACCTGTGCTGGTTTTCGGAAGCGAGAGCTGGACCATGACCACTAACGATTGTAGATTATTATCTACCTTCGAAAGGAAGGTTGTCCGTTCAATCTTTGGTCCAATTAAAGTTGCGAACAACGAATATCGGATTCGTATGAATCTCGAAATAAAGCAACTCCTCGGAGGCAGCGATATTATCGGATTCATCAAATCCAATCGAGTGAGATGGCTCGGCCACGTTACAAGGTCTCCCCAACAACGGATGATAAATAAAGTGTTCCACCAACAACCAGCCGGAGTACGTCGTAGAGGAAGACCCCGACTACGCTGGCGCGACGACATCGAACAAGATCTACGAATATTAGGATTTCGAAACTGGAGGACGAGAGCGGTGGATCGAGATGGATGGAGGGTCTTTGTGCAGGCGGCGAAATCCCTTCATGGGATGTGAAGGCCAGAGAGAGAGAGAGTTGCTTTAATCACAAAACTGATTAAATAATATCGTAATCTTAATCTTAGTTGCTGAACACCCTGATCTCTAAATGAAACTCATTTTAAATGTAAATGATTTGCGTTATTGTTATTCTTTTCGTCTACAAAAGTTGTCTTGGATCGAATTAAAGTGACATTTCTAGAAATTTCTTATAACTACTAAAAATCAATAGAAAGTATCGAAGCATTTTTCGTAAAGCCAAAGTGTCAAAAAAGTACTATAGTATCGACAGTATCATCCCTGGTATCTACCACAAAAAGTAGAAAAATGTACTCTTCCCATTTTTAACCCCAGGGTGCTTGTGTAAAAGATACAAAAATGTAGCTTACAAACATGAGAACCTCCTTATGTTTCCTCTGTGCAGTTTGGTTTCGCACTGATAAAAAGTTGGTCTCCTTATCAGGTTGCAATAACCAAACTGCAAAAATTCAACTCTTGCCTTGTACCTATAGCGAATTATATCGCCAAATCAAAAAATCCTCTGGAAATTCTCACTGTGTTTGTGTACTAAGCCCACACTAATTTAATTAGGTGGTTTAGGTATGCATGGTAGGAGTTGAATTTTTTGCAGTGTGGTCTTTGCAACCTGATGAGTAGACCAATTAAAACTGCCAAGCCAAATTGCAGAAAAATTACTGCATTGATGCTAAACTAAGTCGAAAGTCGAAAATAGGGATGGTAGAACATCCCAGCCTTAACCTCATGATTAAGACAGAAACGATTATATGAGAAATGAAAAATTTATTTGGATTTTGCTATTATTCAATAAAACATAATTGCAATTAGAAAAAAAAAACAATGGCTTTAAAATATATTAAAATACATTATATTAGAAATATTTAATTTAAAGAATTTATTTTGGATATACGAGTAATTTGGTTAGCACTAAATAATGAAAATATACTTTAAAACGTTCAAATTTTATTTAAAACAAATTATTTAAAACATTTTTCTGCACAAAATATTTTATTGCGATTCTAAATCATTGTTCGATACGATCATCATTTATTTTTTTTTACTTTACGTTGCAAGTTTGTAAACCCGACACCTTATTTTGAGCCTATCAGCTCATTTATAATGCAGTGTGCAGTTTAATGTCCAATTTCGAAATTTGGTCTACGACTCACATATTATATTTTAATGTTATTTCACTTGCTTGATAATTCTGGTTTTAGTTTGTTTTAATTAAAACGCTTCCCATATTTCGGCACCAAAGTCCCAGTTTACTAAATAGTTACACGCTGTTTCATTATAGAACTACATTTACAAATTTCACTATTTTGCATTGAACTAAAAATATATTTTAGAATTTGAAAACGAGAAAATAGCTGCTCAAATCATGAAGTTAAATGTATTCCGTCCTGGATCGATCAGATAAAGATAATGGAATTTAATTTTAACATTATGTCGCGCAATGTCACCAAAATATGTCTCTTATGTTTTAATCACAACCAATAGCAGCGTTGGGATATAATGCCAGAGAGAGAAATAGAAGCGTTGCTTATCGCGACAAAACATGATATCAGTTTGTTCAGATGATGTTCCCTATGTTGTTTTTTCTCTTTCCCACATTCGAAAATTTATATATTTTGCTGTTTATAAGATAAGGTCAAGGCATGTCTTAAAAGGCAAAAAATGTTGATGGGTTTAATAAATTTATGTACGAGTAAAATTGTAAACACACATCAAAAATTAGAAAAATTCGTTGAACTGGTTACTAGCTGTCTTCAATTTGTCCTATATAGGATATTTTTCTAACTATCCGCTTCATTGTACTTTCCTCTTCGCATATCTCTTTTCCAGCCAGACATTTTTTTTTTACTTAAATTTAAGTTCACCGTATAGAAATGTTTATGCAAAAATAACAGGTTTTAACGTCTTCCAGATTTTAACGTATTTTAATTAAATCGGAATTCTTTTTGAAAAATGCATTATAATTTGATAACATATAAATTATATAAAATATTAATTACATATTTGTTTTTGATAACATATTAATTATTTTATTATTATTATAGTTACAGTGCGAAAACGAATTAAGTAGTATGCACAAATGGCCCAAATACATACAAAAATAAATTTTTGACATGAAGCTTTTTTCGTACACAAACAATTGTGATCGTGGGTCGGAAAAAGGATATTACATTCGAACGGAAAATTAAGATAAATATTAATGTAATATGTGTATCGTAATTGCTTTTAAATTAGCATAATAATTATAACCTTGATCTATCTTGTTTTATTGTGATAAACATTACAGATTTTTGATTAAACTTAAACCGCAGATTGAAATTTTATTAATTATTACTACAACTAAGCAAGCATTACGGATTAGTAACATTTGTTGTGAAATGAATCACATAAATTTATGCGAATGATATGTGCTGCCATCTAAGGAGCACTAGATGAACCATTAGGTATAAAAACCTATTAACTAGATGGAGCACAATGAAATGAAAATACAAATGTTTTTTATTTATAACGTAGTCAGATGTGTTACGTTTATCATAAAAATGTTTTTAAATAATTTGTGTCACCATGTGTGTACGCATGTCAGCATTTTAGATTTTTCGTTGGTATTCCGTGATGGTGTAGTTATATGGTATTCGTGCAAATACTAATACTTTTATTTTATCCACCCCATTTTAATTCAATGTATATCAACTTTAAAAAAAAAAATTATTAGAAATTTTCAATATTTTATAATATTACACCGTGTATGTTTATTTAACACTATACTAGTGTTCGTTCGGTGCGTATTATTTTTACCCCAGTTGATTTATGCAATAAAAAATTATTTTCCAAGTGCACTAATACACACGTACTGAACGGCAAAATGAATTTGGAAAAATCATTCAAAATGTCAACAAATATTTTTTGATTATTTATACATTCGTTGAATATATTATGTACATATACTTATATGTACGAGTATTAGGTGTTTTAAATTTTTAATAATAATATGAAATGTAGAAAAATAATATAACAATAATTTTATAGTTAAGTTTTTACTTTACAACCCCTCGAATCATTTTCAATGTTGAAGTTTTACAATAGGGGTGAGAGAGCAATACGCACATGCCTTAATTGTGTTTGATGAATAATTTAATAAAAGAACCAATGGGTATTTCGTTTTTTATGTTGAACTCGAGTTTTTTATTCGACGAAATAAAAAATCTTGATTGGAAAATGGCGGATTAGTTTTGTATCAAACACAATTTTGCGAAAATATGGCCGGTGAAATGTTTTTAGCCCCGAACAATTGAGTCTAAGCAAATTCAACGTAATTCCAACAGAAAACTAATACTACTTTTCTTTTAGATAAATTTTCCTTTAGTTGAGACATTTTGGAAACCAATTTGCATTTTAGTAGAGTCATAATAAAACAAACCCAGTATTATATTAATGTAAATCCCCTTGATCCTTTAAACGAATGTATATTCTTCAAGACCCAGAAGTTAAGACATAAAAAATCAAGTCTAATGTCTACTTTTAACCAGACATACAACCCATACTAAAATGTGTACATCTAGAGAAAAGGGGAATAAAGGTCTAAAAATCTGGTAAGAGCGACAGATTAGTGACAAGTATGTGACAGTATGCTTTACAATTTTTCATAAACTGATAAAAGTTCATTGAATTCTTTAAATTTTTTGTCAGTTTATTATATGTATTACTGAACCAGAAAACATTATTGGCTTCCACCCGTATTAATTTGTGATAGGTCTACCAGTCTACCACGTATGTTATTGGCAGTTTTGGTATGGTAATTATGACTAGAACTACAAAATTTCAAGATAGATAGAAAAGAAGATACTTTTAATGTCTTATACATGAAAAGCGGCACTTGATAATCATGCAACGCACCTACATGAGCAAAATACCTTTGGATTCCGATATGAATCGAAACGAAGGAAAAGCGAAGGAAGTTTTAGAATCGCTTTGACATTTTTATTTTGCATTCTTTGAATTTTTTCCAATTTACTCCAGATTACGTTCCGATAAACAATAATTCAGTCATTTTACTACTTATTGTTTTTATGTGTTCGCCCAATGACATACGAGAATTAAATGTTATTCCACTTTCTTAACAACAATATTATTATTTATATCAAAATATTATTAATTTTGTTTTGGTTAAATAAACGAAATAACATTTGATTTGAAGTATTCAAGTCAAATATTGATGTCTTGCTCTATACTAATAATTATTGAGGGTAGATCGCTAGTCTCATGGCAGATGGCAGTATTATCAGCAAAAATACGTACTGGCCAATCAAGGGCAAATTTAAAATATCATTAATAAAAATGAGGCACAATGATGGTCCCAAAACGCTGTCTTAAAAGACTTCACATGTCACAGTCAGAGTGTTACTAGTCGAGTCCTTAATTGTGATATATTGCTGACGGTTATTTAAGCTCCGCCCGAAATCCGTAGCAGTATAATTAATCAAGAAGCAACTTACAATCAACATTATCAAATGCGTCTTTAAGATCAAAAAAATGCTGCTCCTACAAATTTTTGACTATTAAATGAGTTAAAGATCAAGAAGGCCCACATTTTTGTTAAAGAGTGCTCAGGAAGTTCAATCATTTTCATCAAGTTCAATCAATTTTCATTTATAAAATGAGAAGGAAAAAACCCATCTTCGCACTCTAAAACGTTGAAGTTTTTAATGTTTAGGTTATTATTTAGATAAACCAGTAAACCTCCACCAATTCTTTCATCACGACACGAAAATACACTTCGAAAATCTTCTATCTGGAACGAAATGGTGTTAATACTCTGAACCCAGGTTTCTCCAAGCACAATCACATCTATATCCTCCTTCAATCGTTCAATAAAGGCAAGAACATCATTAAATGTATCAATGTTATTCATGCCTCGCACATGATACTGCAGAATGTTTAATTTTCTCGAATTAAAATCGAGACAATTTTTATTCAATGAATACTCATCAACATCTAGGAGATAACTGTTTGTCCAATTATTTTCAAGTATCTTATTAACTTTACTCACAAATATTTCATAATAATATAAGTTGAAAACTGAGTATCGACATTTATAGCCACAATCACAAATATTATAAATATAAATTATTGGTTGTAATCTGAATATTTATTAGTTAATCAAAATATCAACTTACTACATGCTCGAAGTAAATATAAACGATCTTTTACAAAACAAAATAAAATGGACACGTAATTTAAGAGAATTAAGAAATTTTGAATAACATACAATACACTACCCCAAATTATTTCGACTTTAAAATATTACATGCAGGAAGTGATTATTTTTATTTTATTGTTACAGCCATATGTGAATTTGAGTTACAATACACCCATTGTGTATTTAAGCTCAATTGGATCCATTTTTCTTAAGAAAACTTTCCAAAATAATTAAAACAAATGTGAGATATAACCAAACTTGTTAAATTCTATAATCCACGCCTGTTGAACGGCTAATCATTGGTGTATACTAAGGCTATTCTCTCTTTGTAAGTTCAGTTTCATATTTGGTTTAGTTTGAATCTAAAGCAGCTGGAGATAGGATTCTAATGGATTTCAAAAATTTAATTAGTTTCATATTCTGCCAACTCCAAGTTTCAAATTAATTTGTTTGACCCGTGTATATAGACTGCAACAATTTTGGGTGGCTGCTCGACCACTTGCTCAGTTAAAATTGACCCTTTTAGAATAATGAAATGGCCTATTCTTGTAGAAGTATTGCATCGTATTGATTATTAGCGTGTAGATTAAGATCTTTCGAGCCATTGTATAGTCATCACCTTCATCCATTGCAAGCTGATGTAGTATTATTATTGCTAAAAACGGTGTCATTGATGTTTCATATGTAACGGTAGTCAAGATGTATTCCCCTAATGGTTGGTTCGAGTTTTCCCTCCTACCTTGATGATATTTTGTTGATACATTTTGATACGTTGGCTCCGAATACTATTTTGTGTTTCTATCAGTCAAACTAGATCCTGACTTAGATTTGGTTGAGACATTAAATGCAAAGCGAAATTTTTATTCTTAAGGAAATTTCTTTCAAAATTGCATGATATGGAATGTAAAATTGTCCCTTGTAAAATTGTGCCTGGTATCAACTCCCTAAACTTGAGAAACTCTTGAGCTTGTGCTCATTTTTTCATTTTTTCTGCACTCTGATGATAATCATAAGAGTCCTAGGTTGAGCGGTTGTTGCCGGGCTTATTGTTAACCAACCAAATATTGTTTTCATTGCATTTGAATTTTTCCGAATTATTAGTGTTTTATAATATTCGCGTAAACGACTGCTTCTTATAACATCTGGACAGTAATTTTACCAATCCGATAATATTGCATTTTCGCCCGATAGTCCTCGCTATGTTTTATTTTTTACTCTGACCAATTTGATGTAATTTTTTGCAAACCATACGCTTCTATCTGAAGCGTAACCCTTACACTGAGAGAAAAAATTGATTGAATCTACAAAAAAAACGATAAATTCAACAATTTCCGGGGTTGATTTTGAGCCAACAAAAAAATGATAATAGTTACTGTAATTATTGTTAAAATTAATATTTTTGTTTATTGTAATTTCAATATTTAAATTGTAATAATTGTTTATTTTACAAATAATTTATGACTATTGTATAATTTGTAAAGTGAACAAATAAATTGTCACATTTGCAATTTTTTTTCAGTTCTTGTAAAATCAACAAGTAGATGTTAGAAATCGTAAAACGTACAATGAAGTTGTAATACTAACAAGTACTACAAGTAAATTGTCATGCTTGTAAAGTCAATAAATAAATGTTAGAAATGGTTGTATTTACAAATAATTTGTAGTTTTAGTAAATTTTACAAGAAACTTGTATACTTGTATTCTCAACAAATAAATATTACAAATGATAATATTTACAAACAAATTATAATCATAGTAATTTCTACAAGAAATTTGTCGTTTTTGTGAAATCAACAAATCACTATAAGAAATGATAATATTTACAAACTAATTGTATTATAAGTAAATTTGCAATTATTGTTAATGTAAGATAAATATTATTAAAAAATCTCGTATAATTACCCGTTACTGGAAATGATCATTTATTTTTTGACCTCAGTTCAGAAGCAGTATAAAAGACGAGCTGTGTAAAGTGAAACCTTTGATAGGAAATAAAATAAAATTCTTTTTACGATTTTTTGATTGAGCTTTATTATAGTTTTAAAGTGATTATGTTAAGAAACATTTATAACAGTTCATGTCAAATTGCAATTCATGTAAAAAAGAGACACACAAATTTATGATTTTAACATATCTTTTAAAAAAGTTTTATAAACAATAATTTGTTATATTTTTATCATTTTAATATTTATGAACCATGAAGCTAGCTATAACAATAAAATTATAGTGATAGTCTTCTATGTTATACCCAACTTGATAACAACTAAAGTTAAATACAAATACGCTAAAATTTCAAAATTTGTACAAATTGAAAAATATTACTATTAACTTTAAACATATTTTCTATCATTTACAACATTTGATAAGAACACGGAACTGCCAGACGAACTGATTGTTCGTGAAATTGACTCTAAAGTTATGGAATTCTTGAATTTTAATTATAGATTCGTTCGGTTGGTTTAATGAATATTGTGTCAGTAAGTGTCTTTCAAAAGAATTCTTAACACTTACCAAAACCACATTTATTTATAAAACGGATGTATAATGACTAATATAATTAAAGAAAATAAATTAAATAAATATTTAAATAACAATATAATTTAAAATTAACTAATTAATGCAATTAAGTAAATTTGTACTGTTGAACAAATTAGTTATTAAACTGGCCGCTGCGGATATTGGTTTATCAAAACGCGTGTCTATCGCATAAAAATAAGTTTGAATACAATACCGTACGTTATATGACTTATGTGGGTAAATTAAAAATTTAAAACGTTTTAAAACATAAATCAATTGCTCCCACGCAAAAGTGTATGTGAATATATGTACTTGCTATCTACTCTTGCAATACAGTTAATCTGCAATTCGTTTAACATAATAACGATTATTGTTGGTTTAGGGGTTAAATTATTCGCTAGATGTTCTTTCCTTAAATTATAGATCTGTTGGTTGATTTCTTCTTCATCTTCCAAAATCAGAAACTTACTATTTATGGAATCTTGACTTTATAGCTTCCAATGAAATGTTTCCTTGTCCACTTTTAAATTATGTTTAATTAACGGAGGCAACAAGTAATGTAACAATTTAAATACTTGTAAATGTTGCAATTCTGAAAGATAAAAAACAGATTTTATTTCATTTATTTATTTGCACATATACGTTACGGTCACAGTAAGATGTGAAACAAAACTTACCAGTATTATTAGTTTCAGCAAAGAATCGTTTTTTAATTTAATTATTCCATCAAGCTTCAATTTTTTGTTTGAATTTTCCAACCTATGGCCATCATAATCTGTGCATTCTTTTAATATTGCTGATATGTACTTTCTTTAGAAAAATTAATATCGGCTTAACTTTGTTCAGTTGTAACTCTCCGTCGTTTTTCAAAGGCTACCCAGATGTATATTTATAAGATATCTACAGCTTGTCATCACTGGAGGAAATGGTTTTTATAAATCTATATAAATTGTAACATTTAACAAAAGTTTAATCTATAAGAAAATCAAATCGAGAACTATTTTAAATGATGTTCGAGGTAAAATAATTACAAACTATAACTATCGATAAAACCATAAAGATGAACGTACATCATTTCGATAATGAGGGAAATATTTTATAACCTTAAATTTGCTAATGGAAATGCACAAAACTAAATTTCACTTTCCGATTTTTTTTTTTTTTTTAGTTTTTTTATCAAACGAATTTATATTAAATAAAGTTTTCTTACCAAGCAATGAACTTATATTTCCAAATTCAAAAATGTTGTATCTAAAATAATTAATAATTATTTATAAATTTTCACTAAACAACGTATTGATTGGTTTAAGGTTCAACTGAAACTGTTCACCACGTTGTTTTAGATAAATTGGTTTATTATAATAATATTGACAAATTAATATTAAATTATACAAATTGCTTGTAAAATTTAACGTATTGTTTTAATTTTTTACAATTTAATAATAACTGCTATTATTGTTTATTTATTTGCTTTATTTACTATTTAAGTGTAAATGAAACAATTAATTGGAACGAAGTTTAATATTTTATTGTTCATGATATGTAATACTCGTAGACTGCCATTATTGAATCAAAACAAATAATTCATAATTTTATTAGCATTAATATACCTGGAACTATAATTTTATTTACAAGTTAGTTACAAGTCATGCCATATAAAATTATCTTCACCTTATATACCATGCATTATTTGAATGATTACACTGACAACTTCTGGAAGAATCACAAATCGCAATCTTATACTAACAAGAACAACACACGTTCGCCATTTTTGAGAAAATGGAAAATATTTTTTAACTTCAAATTTTAAAGATAAGAAACGCACAAAACTTATTTTCACTTTATAGTAAATAAATCTTTCTTACATACAATAATTTTAAATTATTTATAATAAAAACTGGTATAAAAAATTACCAGTTTTTCATTAGATAACGTATAAAACTATAAACAGATTCGTAGTTCAACTGAAACTGATGCACTGATAAAAATTTGTGAACAAATTTTAGTTTAAACAAATTTCTAGTAATATGTAACAATAATTTTTTTAATTTAATAATAATTGTTACTGATTATTTGTATTAATTACAATTTAACAGTAAATATAACAATATATTTATTGTAATTACAATTTAAAAGCCAATTTAACATTTTATTTTATATAAATTTGTATCTATGGTAAAAGAGTGCCAAAAAAAAACAAAAACACTTTAAACTTGGCATTACTGGACTAAATATAACTGAGATTATAACCATGTTTCCCATTTTATATCGCAACAGTTGGCCTTACACTTACAATTTTCCGTTTCAAAATGTTAAGAATAAGTTGTAAAATTTGCTACCAATTCTAGATTGATAGTTTGTTGATACTTTCGTATAAGGGTTAATAAAATACACAAAAGGCATTGATAACTGAAGACTAATGTGAAATTCTATTTACCAAAATCCAGCACAAAAAAAATTGATATCAAAAATTTTGTTCTATTTGGCTGAAAAAATCAATTTTTTTTTATGTACCCACATCAATTCTAAAAAATGTAAATTTTTTCGTAATTTTTTTTTTTGATGGAGAAATACCAATACAAAATGAAACGTCAAATTTTGTAGAAACGTCAATTGGTGTATTAAATTACTAATAAATTAAAGCATGTGCTTTAAATTTAATTGAAATATATTTTAATCGTTCATTAAAAAATATGCGACGATTATTCGTTCGAAAATATTTACATATAATTTCGTATAGTGGAGTGCACAAAACTAATTTACATTTTCCTTTCAAGTTAACAAAAAATTGTCAACATGTTAAAAGCACCACGACTTGGCTTCGCAGGTTAGGATGGTAGTTTTTTAAGGTACGCTCATCCTCATGAAAGGACTTTCATTATTGTATATAATTTTCATACTATGCTTTTACCATGACCCCCTGATACACTTGATTAATCTTTAAATTTTCTGTAACCAATCAATATTTAGGCGATTAAATTTTACATAGAACCTTCGTAGTAATTACTTTCTGCTGCAATTTGTATCGTTATTCCTTTCTAACTGTGCCACTTGCTGAGCCCGAATTTGCTGTTTCTTTGATTCACAGCATTTCTACTATTTTGACGAAAAATGTCATAGATCGCGGGTCTCCTGCAAAGCTGTTTAACTTCCAGTAAATGTTTGTAGATCTCTATAGAAAATCGATGTCACGATTTTGCATAGACGAGACAAATATCACTCGTATAATTTATACATGAAAGCGAAGATGTATGAATGGTATTCAACATTTACTGCGATTGCTGTGATTCCTGCGTTCAACAACATTGATCGGTGATTAATTTGTATTGTATTTTAGGGTATTTTCCCAATACATAACATAAAATACATAGGTGTTTTAGTAAGCAGTATAATAGGAAGTGAAACACGAAAATATTTCTATAGCAGCAATAGAAAGAATGGATTGAATTACCTTTGAGAATTTAAGGTCGACGACAGTTGCGATAGGACCCAAGTGTAATACATTTGTATCGTGACATAGAACAAATGGCTGAACATTATAAAAAAACCCACCAAAAAAACACTGTAGGGATAATGGGCACTTGGAGTACTTTTTGGTGGAAATGAGAAAACAATTAAACTATGGAATTAATAATTCTAAGAAATATTTTTATTTAAATATTCGAAAAATTTGTTATTTGAAATTACAAATTAAATGTAACCGCACATATTTTACTATATTTATTGTTTTTTACAATTATCCTAGTACATATAACTATTTCTTAGTAGGTTTTACGAAAGCCTGTGTTGAACCTACAATTTAATAGTAAATGTATTGTTTGGTGCAATCAACAAATTATTTTGTAGAATCTACTTATATTTTTTCTCTGAGTGTATGTGAGTGAAGGGGTACCCGGGTATCTTCTTCAGTTTCAAACGTCTAGCTTTGTATGTTCCAGTCATAATAAAAAGTTTTAATTTTATGAAAACTTCTAGTTCAATTGATAGGTCGTTAAGTTGGGCGGGTAAGTTTTCTTTTATTGAAGTTTACAACTCTACGGGCCCTGAACAAGCAATAACTGTAAATTTGAGTCACATTAGAGCATTTTCATCTGTTTGATTGAGTTTCGGAAAAGTATCGCTCAGCTTATAGAAAGCCGTTAGGCCCCCGGCATTACAAGGACGGAAAATTGATATCAGGTCGCTCCCTATCTACAGTATGGTATTATACTTATTGATATTTGCTTATTTGATCTCGTAAATTCAGCAACATCGAATAATTATCAACACATCTTTAAATAAGTTCAAGGAAATCGAACCTATAAAAGTATTAGTTGCGGTTTAGATTCAGGTTTCTAAAATTATGTTTTATAACTGTGCGTTTTTTTCAAGGTATCAGGTTTATTAGTTGTTATTATATCTCTAATTTAAAGGTATATGCACCCAAACAAGAGCTATGTGTACATAAATGTCATTTTCCTTAACGAAAATTTGTGTATGGACACTTATTTTTTCCAATAAGTATGTTTGGTAGATCATTTATTTCAGTAACAATATAGTCTCTACATACAACAACCGCTCGATGTGCATGGGCTAAAGAAAATTTATTGCGATTCTAGTGGCTTGTGTTATATGACCAATATGTCGCTATGTATTATAATGCTTCATCATCCGCGTAATAATTTGCAATTCAACATTTCACCGAACTTGAACCGAGCCAAAACGTTTTTACGTAATCTTATTTTTTAATCTAGTATGCGACTTAACTTTATCGATTTTATAATTAATTTTCTTTTAAATACAGTTACCAACATGACGTTAAGCAAAGTACAACAGATTTTGATTTTTTACGGTTTAAGCCTAAATTCAATTTTACGTTCATTTACTTATGTTGATTTCGATTCATTAATGCCTACTCTAAAAATAGTACTCTCATTTTTTACCATCATTTTGTATTAATGGAACTGGAACTAACTACACCGTTTTTAAATGTCAAAACAATATATGTATTTGTTTCATCTTTACGATGAATAACGAATTATGCACGATTTACAGGTTCCAATTTTTTTTTCCAGTAAAAAATGATAGGTTAAGTATATTACGATTTTCGTTTGTGAGAGGAGCACGAAACACATTCCAGTAAAATAAAATTGGATTTTTTCTTTTTAATTTGAGCAAATATTGGCATAAAACTGGGAATGTTGCCATAAAATATAGTTTCTACGAGTATTTTTATATCAGTAAAATAAAAAAAATTCAAAAACTTTCAAATAAACATGAAGCAGCCATAAACATCATTCAAACAAAACGAGCAAACATGAGCGGTAATTAAATATTTTATTTTTATTTGCAATTCGATGTTGTTCGTTATCTAATTTAAACGCAAGCTGTTCAAACTGTCAAAATTTATGGGACATACAAAAAAATTATAGCATTGCCTAATTTGTTTATATTGCTGACTCTTTTTAACTAGTAATTTTTTTTATATGCGTGCAGCTCTGTCTTCCAGTAAAAAAATTTGTTGAGAAAAAAAATTGGAACATGTAAATCGTGCATTAACATAGCTTGAAAATATTTTGGAAAAAACTAGCGTATGACAACAACAAAAAATGGGTTACTCGATCAAAAACCCTGGAGTAGAGAAAATTACCCTGGGGCGGGATGTTGTAACATCACTTTTTTCGATACTATCGCAATTTATATCTCTTTCATCACGAATAAATTTTAACGTTTTTCCATTTATCAATTATGTACGTTGTTTCTAATGCGATCTCTACCTAATCAAAGAAAACATTATGTCGTTCTACTCTTATTCTATCACCTACGTATTTTATGAGTGATACTTTATCGAAAAACAAAAAAGAGATAAATAAACAATTTATTCTGATAGCATGCGATCGCAATATTGAAAGCAAAATTGAAAAGCGAAATGGCAAGCAATTTTATTTTAGGAAAAAGAGATACAATCTTCGATAAATATCGAAAAAAGTGTTGTTACAACATCCCACCCCTGGGTTTATAACAAAATATGGGCAGTGTGAAGTTTCTGACAAGTTGACAAAAAACCTTATAACAGCCAAAAAGTGTAAAAGGAAATGTTACACTAAATTAAGAATGGTACACTTTTTAAACATAATTTGTAATTAAGAGCAACAAGATAGTTAAAGAAAATATGGGAAAATATTTAATTAAATTTATTTTTACTACAGTAAAATAACAAAATATATAATTATGTTTTGAATCATAAAAATTCGAAAATTCAACCTTTCGAAGGCCATTGACAAGGCATCGTAGAGATGTCTAAGTAAATCAAAGTATGCTATCGTGTAGTACTGACCCTATTGTATCTTTTGTAAAGGTCAACATAATTATGAGTGCCGTCGAAGCATAAATTTTCTATGTTGGAATCATAAAAATTCGAAAATTCAACCATTCGAAGGCCATTGACAAGCCATCGTAGAGATGTCTAAGTAAATCGAAGTATGCTATCGTGTAGTACTGACGCTATATTGCATCTTTTGTAGAAGCCAACATAATTTCACATAACCATATGTGAATTCATCATCCAACCGCGTAAATTCATTATCGATTGCTTCATTGTTCATTGTCGTGGTTCTGTCAATGGCCTTCGAACGGTTGAATTCTCGAATTTTTATGATTCCAACATAGAAAATTTATGCTTCGACGGCACTCATAATTATGTTGGCTTCTACAAAAGATGCAATAGGGTCAGTACTACACGATAGCAAACTTTGATTTACTTAGACATCTCTACGATACCTTGCC
Organism: Nephrotoma appendiculata; assembly: GCA_947310385.1. Taxonomy (NCBI): domain Eukaryota; kingdom Metazoa; phylum Arthropoda; class Insecta; order Diptera; family Tipulidae; genus Nephrotoma; species Nephrotoma appendiculata. The sequence goes on from OX371225.1 coordinate 108,404,900, forward strand.
ATTGACGATCGAAGTACCACTACACTTTCTTCTTTAGCAAAATTTTAAAATTAAAAAAAATCTGTGACTCCGCATAAATATGTTGCCTTCTAGAAAACATAAAGAATGGTTATTCTACGTGGTTATGGCTAAATTAGCTTGCTATTGTGAATTAATTTTTTTAACTAGTTGTTTCGTTTTGCATAACACGTTTTTCTTGAAAGTGTAGATTTACACTTTTTGGGCTGTTGTATAGTTTTTTGTCATTATTAGTTTGTCAGAAACTTCACTATAGTCAAAATATTACCCTTGTGGTATTTTTTTTGAATCGACCATTTAACAGCATTTGGCGTACCAATTTTACCACCAGTGTAATATTTTCATTCAATCGAAATCAACATTAGTAAAATAAAATACAGTAAACATGAAAATTTTCGACCTCGAGATTTTTTGCTGATTTACCTTTCGCTATATCGACGAAGTGATGTGTGTGGTTTTTAAAACAATTTTTGCGTGTAATTTCATGCAGACTAAATGTCTGTGTCCATTCTACAGCCGAAAATGCTTGTACGATCGAGATGAATTTTCATATTAAGGTTGTTTTGATAAATTCAGAGATCAGTGATTTTTGGTCGAAATCGTTAAACCGGAAGTGACAAATTCCATTGGGGCTTTTTCTTTTTAGTAAATATTTTAAAAAATATAGCATTTACGATTATAAACTATAAAATATTCTAAATTACATTTGCAACAATACCGGCCCAGACCATTTTTCCAAAATTTAAACGGAAATGACGATTTTTGACTAAAAACTGTTTCCAACAAAAATTGATCGGGATAAAACTTCAAACTTACTTCCACCTTTTTCCTTAAATTGGGAGAACTTATTTTGACTTCATTCATCATTTCATCAACAAGTTTTGATAAAAAAAATACTTTATTTCATCAAAATTCGGCATCTCTTCAGACCAGCCGGAATAACTATTCGGAATAAAACTTCATACTAAAGCTTTTCCATAAATTCGGAGATCCATGCGAAATATATGTAATGAACATATGTGTACCAGACGTGGCCGCTTCCGTAGAAGCTTTGCAATTATTGCAATGAAGATTAAATTTTTCAAATGGGTTGATCTTGTAGGTTTTCTAAAATTTAAGCCAGATTAATGATTTTTGATTATAAAAGACAACTTTTATCAGAGAGTGAAGTGCGAAATGAATAAACAAAAACAATCCAAATAAATATACAGTATGTGCAACAAGAGCGTGTATTTTTTTTTTGTTTTTATTATGAAAGTTTATTGTATTTTCTTGGGCGCTACCAATTAATACAAAGTAAAGTCAACAAAAATTTCTATACACTATGGTGATAAATTTTTTCATATCTTCCGGACAACTCGCGCTAAATTTTGTATGTGGTACATTTTCAGCTTAATCTTTATGAGTGTCCATACATTTTGATCGGATTAACAGCAGCAATCCAATGTTGTGGTCAGTGGTGCCCTTTTATAGTTTAAATTCCAAATAGAGTATGTTTTGGATGGTTTGCATTGGTTTCAAACTATTTAAGGACAAACCTCGTGAAATGATTTTATTCTTGAAAAGTGCGTTTAGGTTCTGTGTGGAAACGATTAATTTAGCAAAACCTTGCTCGATAAAGCATCCCCATAAATGGAGCCTGTGCGGATGATTCACAGTACGGATAATCCTTGTTTTTTTGCTTTAAACCAAAACTCAACTTTTAACATTCAAACTCCAAAACGATGACTCATCGGTAAACAACATTCGTTCAATCTTTGTGTTTTATGTTCATTCGCCCACTGTAGATGCTTTTCATTGTATTTTTGTGTTACCAGCGGTTTGTACCGGTGGTTTTTACGGATTTTGCTTCTATCTGGGAAATCGTTCACATTTTTTTATTTTGAATAATGTGTAATCCTCTTCTGTACAAATATTTTCGACTTTTTTTTTATATATTTTGCTGCACTTGCAACCGATATTTTTGGTGTTTTACTCAAAACATTGCTTCAAATCGTGTTTTATAAATCGCATTTATTTCTTTTATATATGATATCCGCTAACTAGTTCCAGTTGCAGTAAAACTAGTTTTTGTTTTAGGGCGTCCAAGAGAAATCAATATAAAACCGATTTAAGCCTCGCCCATATTTGTTCCTATAGTTTTTAGTACAGTTATGCCGTACACGCTCTTGTTGAACCTACTGTACATAAATTAAAAACCTGACGTTGAAATATAATCATCCGCAGCAGCACGAGTAAAAGCAGCGGTAAAAACCAGAGCCTAGATTATGATTAAATGACAAATGACATTATTTATTGTTCACATGATTTCTATTTAATTCTAGGGATTCGCATACTACTCGTAGCTTAAGAAAATTTTTCTGCTACTTCTGCTATATGCTACTTCTGAAATTTTATATAATTTATTTCAAAATTAGAAGAACCATCTTCTTTATTTAAACTACACACATCAAAAGTGTTAATGGAACACATGGTTTTTAGTTTGCATTTCCTTGAATTTGGTTTGATATTTGTGGTTACACATAAAATACCAAAAAATTTCAGGGATAACGGTAATAACGGTTATTGTATTATTATAATGGAAGAAAAACACGAATTTTGTCCAATTCAGATTTTTTTTAGTTCATTTAATTATAGTACAGTTGTTTCTATTTCTTAATAATTGGTATTGCATTTATGACAGATTGGCATCTTTTGGGCATGGAGTTAATCAACGTATCGAAGCTGTCATGAGGAATTTGTCTCCAGTGATCTAAAAGGAAATTGCATGATTGAACTCGCGTTGTTATTGATGCTTAATATGGCAGAATGCTTTGTTGAAGTTGATCCCATGCGTGTTCAATCGTATTTAGATCCGAGGATTGCACTTTAGGTGTTAACACATATTGATTTCATATGCTTTAAACCAGTTTGTTATGATTCTTGCTCTGTGTGGCATTGCCATTTATTAAGATGAGTTCTGATCCGATTTGTGGTTATAATGGAGCACGACAAGTTTCAATATCTCATTGATGTAACTAGCTGTCGATAAAGTCACCTTCTGGAGAAACTCAAAATTCCAGTCCATAGCACAACCACGACGGTACCTGTGCACTTTTTGCACAACTCTTAGCCTTTCTTACCAGATTGTTTCCATATTTTTGTTCTCTTAGTATCTTGGTGAAATCCGAATCTTGACTCATCAGTGAACAAAATTTTGAAACATTGCTATGTCCAATTTCTATGATTTTCACACCAATTATTCCCGACGAGGTTAGAGATTGTTCTCGTGTAGTTTAATCCTGATGGTTTGGTTACTAAATGTTTTCAGTTGGCCATAAGCGTCACTGATGTATTTGTCGTTCAGCTAAAGCAGCTCTCGGTAAACTTGCAGTTGAATATAAAGGTCCCGCGTTGAAGTTGTAAATCTTACTCGATTTCATACATTGCTGTTGCCATAACCTGCATATAACGTTACGGGACACATTAAAATGACGGGCAACAGCTGTTTGATTCTTTTACTTTGAAGCATTTCTAATGCTTCGTCCATTTGATTATGAATTAGATTACGATGTGTATTGCTGTATTTCTGACTTCTACATTAAATTTTCAATTTCATAATGTTAAAATCACCCTTTTAGGAGCTGAATAAAACCTCCACCAAGTCAATTCAAATAGGTTAAAAACAATTTTTGCACTGATACAACAGTTTTTACCGTTATCATTTTATTTTGATATTGGGTCTATTTTTTAATTCAATCCTGCTTGCGCTGAGTATTGAACACCGAGCACACACAGGTTATGCGGTGCTAAATGATTCAGTGTGCACGGAGTAATAATTTGCTTTTTTACTTTGCATACTCTTCGTACACTTACATTCATTTCAGAGTAAAATTTGAAGAACCGAGTATGGGCGGTGTAAGCACAGTTTGCAAATAAAAACACAGTGTGCAAGTAAAATTACTCAGGTTGAATAAAAAATACAGAGTATTTTTTGACAGCGCACTGCTTGCTCAGGCTGAATTAACACATAGGCCAATTGTATGTGCAACGAGGAAATCCTCTAGAAACAAAAAAAAAACAAAAAAAAACCCAATTTAAGTAAATGGCAACATAAAAACCATGTGTTCCATTTACACCTGGGATGTATGTTTATATGTATTTCGTCACAGCTAATCTCACTGGTTCCACAGAGAGATCGATCATTATCTCCATAAGTGTAAGTTTGTCCTCCGTTTGTCATTTTGGTTTTGGTTTCCACTTGTTAACATTTTTTGGTTGAAATTAGTTGAAATTAGTTTTTTTCTGAGTCAAATATGGGCTAGCATAATCAATACCTGTTTCCAAAAATGCTCTCGAAAAAGTAACCGCGCACGAAGGTAAGTCACCCATAATTTGTTCCTGCCATTTTGCCTTAAAGCGTCTACATTTTACATGTTTGTTGTGCAACTTGCTTCACTTCTTCTTTGAATAATGTGGTACTTCTCCTTTAATATATTGATAAGTAAAGTTGGATCCGCATATAAACTTCTCAAGTGCTCGTATCTAATGATTAATTCGGTCAATCTATGCTTAAATGGTAATAATATTGGATGTTTAACATTGAATGGTAAGTTTTCATGTTCCAATATTCCACCAACTCTTAGAACCTTTGACTTATCTAAAAATGCAGAAAAGTTTAGAAGTTTGGATTTTTTGCTTATTTCACTACTTTGTTCTATTGTTTCAATCTCATTGCCGTAGTTTTCTTGTTGCACTACTCTTATAACACAAAATAAGCCCATCATCTGAATTGAACGCATTTTCCCAACATTTTTATTTTGTTTAATACAATAACGCGTTCCTTTATTTCCCACTCACCGAAACTTCTCGAATGATAATCAATTAATGCGTGTTTTTTTCATCTCTCCTTCTTTTTATATACAGAGAGTAACTTTAATATTCGGTTTTTCTATATTCTTGAAGTTTCAAAGGCTTTTTGGTATTAAAATAGCAAAAATGTTAATTTTACTTTTTCAAAAAGTAAAATTTTATCATTTTTCAATAAAATTTAAATACTTTCGTATCAAATTAATAAATGAGGGTTGTGTAAAAAAAATAAAACAATATAGACTACTATTTTAATGTTACTTTAATATTCGGTTTTTTCCATTGCATATGCATTTATTTATGAAATAACGGTACTTCGATATTTTGAAGGATTTTGTTAATTATTATTTAGTTCTCTGTTGGCCGTGATACAATAAAAAAAAAATTTATTTTAAAAATTTAAATAGGCCGTAAAGGAAAAAATTCAATATTGGAGTAACGAAAGTTAATAGTTTGCCATTATGCTAAAGGTCATACGTATGCGGAATTTGCAGAATGGCTGAATATACCAAAAAGTACATTTGGCGATATCGTTCGGCGATATAAAAATGAAGGAAAAATTATTTTGAAACAGCAAAAGAGTCAACCTAAAAAATTAACAGAAAGTGACGAACGTTGTAAATTAAGAAAATTTAAAAAAAAAATCCGCATTTAAGTGCACCGAAAATTGCATCAGAGGTGCTGAAAGAACTGGTAACAGCAGTACTTCCACAAACCATCCACAGAACATTAAAACCGCAAGGTTATAACGGCCGCGTAGCCAGATAAAAAAACCATTTATAAATCAGCGAAACAGAAAAAACGAATCCATTTCGCAAGGGAATATATTAGGAAAGATCCCAGTTTCGGAACGACGTAATATTTGTTGACGAGAGCAAATATAACGTATTTGGATCAGATGAACGGAATATGGTGTGGCGCAGTTGTAATGAGGAGCTCAAACCATTTAATATTACTCCAACCTTAAAAAATGGTGGTGGACATGTAGTAGCGTGGGGATGTATATCAACGAATGGGGTTGGGAATTAGTTTTTATAAATGGAAACATGAATAAAAAAATGTATTTAGACATTCTAAGAATTTTTTTAAAGAAAAGCGCTGAAAATTTTGAAATATTGTCCACTTTTAAATTTTACCAGGACAGTGATCCTAAACATAAGTCCTATTTGGTTTGAGAATGGCTATTATATAATTGTCCAAAAGTGATAGAAACCCCTCCCCAATCACCTGACTTGAATCCCATCGAAAATATATGGGACGCTCTAGACCGACAAATTCGAAAGACCTCGATTACTTCAGTAGTTGATTTAGAAAAGAGACTGGAACAGGGTTACACTGAAATCAGCCAAGATTATTGCAAAATAATTGTTGCGAATATGCCAAAACGCTTACATCACGTTTTGAAGCAGAAAATATATCCCACAAAATACTAATTTAAAAGTTTTTATAACTATTTATTTTTTAATAATAGATTTTTGGATTTTAACCGAATATTAAAGTAACGATGAAATAGTAGTATCTTTTGTCCTAATGTTATTAATACTGTTACGGTAATTTTATTTAATATGAAAATATTTGAATCTTGTTGAAAATTAATAAAATTATAATTATTGAAAAAGAAAAATTAATATTTTTGCTATTTTAATGCCAAAAAGCCTTTGAAACCTGAAGATTATAGAAAAACCGAATATTAAAGTTACTCGCTGTATTATTCTCATTTTATAACTGTCAGGGTTGTGTATACTTATGTGGTGAATTACGGGATTGCCCACCGCAATAATCTCACATTGATCTTAGTTTATCGGAAAAGCGGTACATCCAAGCCATGGTGGCAAAGTGGTCAGCATGCTTGCTCTATAAATAAAACGTATTTGGTAAAATCTTAACTGAAAGTGACATCTTTACAGCGTTCATTAGTATAACTAACAGCAGTGCGCCATTTAATTCCAATCTAGGTGTTTACAGTACATGGCCAAATTAATTTGAACTATATTTTTTTAAAATATTTTTTCAATTACTGTAAATTTCAGAAATCTAACTAAGAAATCGTTTTGTTACATATATATATTCCTTTGTTTTCCGTATAAAAAAATTCTAGTTACTTTTGTTTTTGGAGATATTCATTTTTTTTCATTTTTTGACATTTCAGTTGTGCAATCGTTTGTGATGTGTCATTTAAAAGTAGTGTAACAAAAATATTTAAATTAAAATAATTATTTTCTAGAAGTGTACTTAATACCAAGCTTCCAATTGTAAATAATTTTTTTTATTTAAGTTCTGTTTATATATTTAATTTTGCGTTTATTAAATCAAATTCATCATGGGACGAAAACATGATCTTTCTGAGGATACAAAACGATATGTAATCCAATTGCTGACAAAAACCACTTCAACACAATGTAAAATTGCCGAATTGGTTGGAATTACGAAGTTCTCAGTATCAAACATCAGTATCAACAGCAGGAAAACGGTGAATCCTAGGCGAACCAGCGCATACACCATTGTGGTCGAAAGTGAATTACGATCAAAAGAGAAAACAGAATCGTTTTGAAAAACGTTCTCTATCATCGCAGAAAATCGCTAAGGACAATAAATAATGTTCTTAAAGAGCAAACCGTCAACATCTCTATAAGAACGCTAAGACGTCGATTAAAAGAATTCGGCATAAAAAGTTACCGCCCGACGATTAAACGAAAATTAAATAGTACCATGATGGCCAAACGTGTGGCATGGGCAAAACTTTATAAACAATTTTCGACAGCAGATTGGCAAAATTTAAATACAAATTTTAGGTTTATCGATTACTTAAGTCATTTTCTAATGTTACTGTTTTTAATTGGTTTGTTTCTCGGATGAATCTCAGATTTAAAATGTAGCAGAACAAAATATATTCGTTAAACGTCGCTCAATCGAACGATTTAATGAGGACTGCATTACACAAATGGTAAAGCGTCCAACGTAAATAATGATTTGGGGTTGTATCACCATAAAAAGCCCGGGATCTCTGCACATAGTAGAAGGAACGATGAACGCCGAGAAATATATTCACCTCCTGGACACAGTGCTGGTGCCCGAACTCCCTAAAAGGTTCCACCGTAATTAAAAATACATCTTTCAACAAGATGGACCCCCCTGCCACACAGCAAACGTGTCTTGGCGTATAGGAAACGAAAAAATATAACGATTCTGGATTGGGCTGGTAATTCAGAGTGACGATTTTGTACCAAAAACGACAGCGCGAGGTGAGCAAACCGGAAAAATTTAGTAGTGGTTATTTTATTAATATTGTTTTGCTTGAGCGCATGCGCGTCATTTTGTTTATATATTTTTGTTAATTGATGTGTCAAATGCGGTTTCGTATTGTTTAAATATTTTAAAATAAAAAATCATATCACATAGCAAACAATCGATTCCACTGCTCAAAAGCAAGCGAATAGAAGAGGTGAGGTATACGTCATCTTCATAAATATTGAAACGGTTCAACCGGAACTTTTTATTTTGCTACTTGCCTTTGCGAAATTGACGAACAAAATGCACAGACACATGATAGAAAAAAAACAATACAAATATAAAATTGTATATTATACACTGTATATGTACACAAAATTTTGTTCACCTCGCCAACTCGCGCTTTAATTTTTGGTACAAAATCGCCACTCAGATATGAACCCGATTGAAAATGTTTGGGCTGTACTAAAACAGCAATTGTCGAAAAAAGTCATCACGACTAAATCAAAGTTGATTGAGGAAATTAAAACTATTTGGTACAACGACCCCTTCAATCAAGGATACCATCATAAAGTCGGTCAATAGAATGCCGAGCCGTATTTCAGTTTTGCTTAAAAATAAAGGAAGGTGGACGAAAGTAATACATCAACTGAAAGCCGGTTGAATTTTTTTTTGTTGTTTTTATAGAATAAAGGTTAATAAATCCATTTTAATGAATTAAAGTTAAAAAAACATATTTTTTTAACCAAATTTCCGCTGAATACATAATTTTTGAAAAGTTCATATTAGATAAAGTTCATTGGCCATGTACTGTACCTTTATTGGTTTTGTATATTCCACCAACATTCACTCTACTATATATGACAGCACCATAATCACTTTCCAAGGCATGCGAAAATACATGGAGCTCAAATTTGATCTGTGAGTTTAAATTTAGCCAGCGATTAACCCTGATATTTTGCATTTCTGTCCGAATGCCGGTTGGCAATTCGTCACCCCACTCCAATTTCTCCAACCATAATGTTTGGAAGAGAACCTTGATTGCAACAGTAGTAGGTGATAGCAAACCCATTGGATCGAACAGCCTTGAAGTCCTCTGACAATAAGTGTTCGTTTTGCATGCTGTGTATACGATCATCTAGATAAACAATGACATCGTCCTTTTCTTTGATACTGCGAGTGGCTATTTCTTTAATGTGTTCTGGAATCGACTTCATTAGTTTATCATTATTTGATGTCCAGTTTCTTAAGGGAAAACCACCATGAACTAGTAACGTATAATAAGCTGTTTTATTAATAATTTTGTTTCTTCTAGATCAAATCCACCAGACATTAAGTCATCCATATAGAAATCGCGTTTAGTTATTTCCACCACTTTAAGATATTGATTCTTGTAATCTTCTGCTAGTTGATGTACAGTTTGTGTAGCTAAGAATAGTGCAGAGGCGGTCCCATAGGTTACAGTTCGTAGTCGATATGTTTTTAGTTCATCCGTTGAAGTTGATCGTCATAAGATTCTTTGAAATGAACTGTCTTTATCTCGAACCCATATCTGACGGAACATTTTCTCTATGTCCTGATCTGCCATTTGTAGACTGGAGAGTTTCATCAAACATGACTGTCTTAATATTCGTGATGATTCATAATTCGACATTTTAGGAAGTATCTACGCCTTTATGTTTAGATGGAAATTGTTTTTGATCCTTGAACCTAATGCTAAATCCGTGATTTCCTTTGAGATTTCTGCATCTGTGTCACTTACACTCTTTATAGAGAGGTGACAATTATTTCTTGGAAGACGCAGACAATTTTCTAAAGCTTCTGATACGAACGAGACCCAGAGTCTAATATAGCGCGGCATGTCAACCGGCATGTCAACTTATATCTTTAACTCGAACTAGTGCTGTCGGTAATAATGCCTTTCAGAACCATTTTGAGTACTAACTCTATTATTTTCATCTTTATCAGCTGCAATGGTGACACATGCTCGTTGAACTTCATTTAAATCTAAAAGCGGGTTGTGCCTCTTATTACATTCAGTACATCTTCGACTTGATCTGCACTGATAAGCTTGTTGCTCAGCACTCATACAATTAAAACACATGCCATTTGTTTTGACTAACTGTCTGCATTGTGAAATGTCCAGAGCAAAGAACTTTGAAGAAGCGCACATCTGATGTTCGGCTGTCATGTTGTAACCCATAACCCACACACGTAGTCACTGTGCTACTGTACACCTTAACTACCCTTTTACTAAAATTGCAGAGCATCTATTCGCTTAAGAAGGAAATCAAAGAAACATTGAAGAGTGGGAAATTCTATGCTTCCGCAGTTTCGGTTCGCCATATTCGCTGTGTTTTCACATCTAACTTTTGCAACGCTTAAAGACCCTATATGGTTGTAGTTATTTCCTTGTAACTATACGTAGCTTGAATGGCCTGAAGCTGAACCTGGAACACGTGATGACGAAATTGATGGCGTTACGCTGTACGTAGATAAATTGTTGTCTACACTGGATTTTTCCGCATCCGGCTCGAAGAAACATCAAAGACTAAGGGAGCAGATTCGCCGCAATCTGCAGAGTATCAACTAGAAAAATAGTCAAAAATTTGAAAATTTCACAGTCACCTGCAATGTTTATTTTGAATATCTATTTATCATTAAAACCTTACACAACTTACCAGAACGTGGGTGATAAATTCATCTTTTCTGATTAAAGAATTTCCGATGAAATGTCCACCACGATCGGGTTCGGTTATATGTAAGAATTGAAATTAGAAGTTATCCCAGAGGACGAAAAATACAATCCAAGTCGACAGGGAGCTTTTGTGGAATTTTATCAAGAAACCCGGTTACCATCAACACCCTCTACGGAGATAAGTATTATTGTTTCCAGAGCAAAATGGAGTGCCATCACGCAAGGCTAATATAGTTCAACAGTGGTGCATATAGAATCTAACAGATTGTCTACCAAAGGAAGAACAGCCTCCCAATTTGCCTGATCTCAACCGTTTGGATTATTTTATGTAAGACAATGCTTTCAAAGGTCAATTGAAGTCATGAGTTTTTTAATATTCCACAATTTCAAGCAGTACTATTGAAAATTTGGGATGAAATTCTAGCTCACCGAAACATATTTTAATATGTAATTTCAATAAGTAAAAAAATAATTGAAATTTGTTTAAATTCTACATATTAAAACATGTTTCTGAATAAAGAGAGATTAGCTTTACTAGTTTTCATTAATTAATTCACGTGTTTCCCATTTTATATTCATTCACAACAAAATCTCTTTTTATAGTTGGTCCGGGCTCTTCAACAAAAAAAACTTATAAAAAAATAAATTTTCAATTCCACCATTTTCTGCGAATGTAAAAATGAGAATAAAAAACTCCACCCTCGTGAAAAAAATCTAAACAAATGAAAAACATACAAAAAACAAAAATGAACCCTCCAAAAAACTAATAAGGTTGTGCTGCTAAGAGGGTCACGTCAAGTTTATAAAATTGACAAGAAGCAAAACAACTCAAAGAATGGAATTTTCTGTTTTACGTGTTCGTATAATGATCGATGAATTATTAGAGGGTACAAAACTCTTAATAAAACCCCGATATTAGTTTTAACAAGTTCTGTACCAATAAAATACATACAAAAAACAGGCAAGTGTGTCTTGTGTATTTGTGTCAAGTACGATCAATTACCGCAAGACGGATTTTCTTTATATTTTTTGTTCAAATTGTAATTAAAATATCTAAAAATTTTATAAAATATACCCTCATATAAATAGGTAGATATAATACATTATGACAGTGATATGCCACGATGAGTATTAGGATCAATTACCTAAATATAAATTTTACAAAATAGGAACAAATCAACTAGAGAGGATACAGATAATGATGAATCATCAGTTTTGTATAGTTACATTTATACGTAGGTGCGATTGTACTACAATTGCAAAGTATTTTAATTTCAAATTAATTTTGCAAGGGCACAGAATATTGAATTTGCCATGTGCCATAAACAGTAAAGTTCGTTACCGTTATACTATTTTCTTTCCATTGAAAAATATCATCTGACCAGTCCAAATAAGTTTCGTTTTTTTTTTATTTTCATATTTATTATAACTGTATAAAGAGAGGGTGTACCAAATGTCCAGCTGGCTTTGATTTTGGATACTTTTTTATGTGCTACTTATTTCTGTAATTGTTCAAATTAAGCTTATGTTTGAAAATGTATTAAGGATTTTTTATACGTTTTTTGCCAAAAGATTATTTTTATTTAAAGATACCAACAAAAAAACAAATAGTCATATAAAAAAGCGGGTGAGGGGGAATAGCATCAACAATGTCTCTCATTGTTTGGTAAAATAAAATCAGATGCAATTGTAACACAACAAAATGTCTACAAAACTACATGCAAATTAATACTCTTGAATATTGAAAAACTTGTCACATGATTTGTAACAAATAATTGATATGTCAATCAAAATTGCAAAGAGTCTTCGATAAACTGTCCATTCGTTTATCGGAAATTTGCATTTTGTTGTTGTTATTGTAGTGTAACAAAAATAATGGAACAACAAAAAATGTGATTATTATCAACGAATATAAATAATAAATATTTAATGATTACACAACAGGGCATTTATACCGAGGACAATATGAATGTTGTATTCCAATTTATAAAAAAAAAAAAAATTACCTAATCCTTATGGATGCATTTTAATTATATTGAAGTGTGCCAATCGTTGATTTAGGTAAAAAAATATGTTTGAGAAAAAAGGGCGATAATAAACCATTAGACTTCGCATAAACAATATACATGTAGTTTGTTAATTCAGCGCCATCGGTCACCATGAACATTGATGAAAGATCATTTTGCTTTTATTAACAAGGCGAACCATGTAACTTTTATAATTTTTTTGCTGATTTTTGTAGATATTTTGTATTTCTACCTCAAATTTTTCAAATTTTCAAACAAAATAATAAGTAGTAATATTTTTCCATATTACACGCATCGGAGCAGGGGCTTATTTAATTATGTATATATTTACCCTGTCTGGTTGTAATGATAGCGAAGATTTCTATATGAGTACCCCATGACTGTTTGATATAGAAAAATTACATTTTCAAACGATATATTAGATAAATATAGTTAATTCCGCAATTGAATTATATATGGCAAATATGTTCAACGACAAACCTTTTTGGACAAACGTACCTTTTTCTTAGTTCCATTTCATGAGAAAAACAAAAATGTATATCAAATAATAAAATAAATAGTGCCAGCTTTGACCGTGCTTCATCATAATTGTTATGGCATTTTTGAACTTTAATTGTATTGGCCGATGTACATTTACACAAAATTGGTCTGATTGCTGGCTGCTTAATAACTTATTGCAAAATAGTGTGTGGTCTGTGCAGACAAAAAGTTTGTGGCAAATGAGCTTTGGCCTAAACCGGTCCACCAGAATTGGCAGCTTCCACAACATATTTTTCTTTATTGAAAATATTTTTTAGACCAGATCAGTTTTTCAAAATTTAAGAAGAATGACAGAACCACGATCAATAGACGATTTTTGACAGAAACCTTTTTTTACAAACATTCAATTTCAGTAAAGCTCAGTCGGATTGACTGATTGGGAAAAAACTACACATACTTAGCTTTTTCGATAAATTGAGAGGTCTTAATGATATCTGGCAGAAATTTGACTAACATAAGTGGCAGCTTTCCAAGAAGTCTTCTCCTTTTTTTGCAAATATTTTGAAAAGTATATACAGTGCTGGGAAAAAAAATTGGGCAAACATATTTTATTGCAAATTGGAGTCTTTTTTGCTAAAATTACAAAACTTTTGAACGCAATTTGCTTATTGTTTCATTTTAAATGCATGTATGACGTAATTTTTTGAAAAAAAAATAGCTGCAATTTAAGGGAAAAACCCTGAAAAATGCCAAAATATTCAAAATACGTTGATTGGAGTTAAAGTAATGGAATAAATTAAAAACCTATTTTTTAATTTTATAAATTAGATAAATATAGCTAATTCCGCAATTGAATTATATATAAATATGGCAAATATGTTCAACGACAAACCTTTTTGGACAAACGTACCTTTTCTTAATTCCATTTCATAAGAAAAACAAAAATGTGTATCAAATAATAAAATAAATAGTGCCAGCTTTGACATTGCTTCATCATAATTTTTATGGCATTTTTGAACTTTAATTGTATTGGCCGATGTACATTTACACAAAATTGGTCTGATTTGCTGGCTGCTTAATAACTTATTGCAAAATAGTGTGTGGTCTGTGGACTGCATACTAAAAGTTTGTGGCTCTGCAGTTCAGACGGAGTGACTAGTCGGAGTAAAATTTTAGATTGGGGGGGGGGGGGGGGGTCCAAGTGAGCTTTGGCCTAAGCCGGTTCACCAGAATTGGCAGCTTCCACAACACATTTTTCTTTCTAGAAAATATTTTTTAGACCAGATCAGTTTTTTTTTTCAAAATTTAAGAAGAATGACAGAACCTCGATCAATAGACGATTTTTGACAGAAACCTTTTTTTACAAACATACAATTTCAGTAAAGCCCAGTCGGATTGACTGATTGGGATAACACTACACATACTTAGCTTTTTTCTATAAATTGGGAGGTCTCAATGATGTCTGGCAGAAATTCGTCTAACAAAAGTGGCAGCTTTCCAAGAAGTCTTTTAATTTTTTGCAAATATTTTGAAAAGTATATATAGCATTTACGATAGCCAGATTAAAACCAAAAAGATTGTAAATTAAATTTCAAAAAATTAGTTATAAATTTACTGGAAATAACGAGTTTTGATAAAAAAAAACTTTATTTCATCAGAATTAGGGGTCTCTACAGTCTTATTGGTGTATTGTCTAATCACATTTCGTACTTACTATATAAGTTAGGCGACCCTTGCGAAATTTGATAAAAATCTATGTATTGGAGTTGACACAATCCTGCTTGCACAGGAGCTTTTCCAATTTGAGCAATGATGTTGAATGATATGTATATACGAAAACAACAAAGAATTAAAATTTCAAATATTTTTAAAGATTATAAATTTAATATAAAGACCTTGCTGCATGCACATGAAGATACTGCTAAAGTTTTACTAGTAACAAAATTAACAAAAACTTCACATGTTTATATAGCAGTATGAAGTTTTTACTATGCTAAACGTTTATATGTGCTAGTGCATATCAAAATGATACCTGTATTAAGCGAAATTAACGGAACTCTTGATTTATTAGTTTTATTTTAAATATTTGGAAATTATCTTTAAAATAACCCGAGAGAAATTATAATATATTTACCATTTCATTAATCAATATTCACTAATTAGAATATTGCGGTTAACAAAAGTTTAAAAAAATAAATAAAAAATAGGTATCCGAGGCAGATTAGTAACAAATACTACACGCTGAACTACATAAAGAAGAATTATTGAAATTAAATGAGATAACTGGAGAAATTATAATCCACACTCGGGTAAAAAGGGTGGGATAATAGAAAAATTAAAAAAATAATACCAAGCTCCAAAGGCAGGGTACTCCTATTTTTAGAAATGGTAACAAATATAATGAGAGTTCTTAGGGCCACAATAGATATCTATAGAGATCTAAATACAACCTGAGGAGTATGAAATATTAGTTGAGGTTCACGTTAGTAAGAAAAATAGTGAGGACGTCCTTATCTAGGGTTGAGAACGATTTATAGAATTTTGTATTATAACAAAAAATATATTAGGAATTGTTAGATCAAGTGAGATATGCCTAGAAATCTATACAAAAACTAAGGTATATATGGTTGAATATTAAGGTGAATTAAAGAAAAAATAATTAGGAGCTATCCTGGATGGACCACTATTTATAGAATTTTCTATTATGACCAAATATAGTAAAAAATCAGTGCTTTAAACCTGCACCGACCAAATTAGCCGGCCTCAATTAAACCCATACCATAATTTGTTACACATTTATTACAACAAATCCCGATTTTATTACAGTTACTGTTATTAAGGAACGAGTCGTCCTGTTCCTCTTACAATTAAACCTGCACCACCAAAATTGTAACTGTTAATATAACTATAATATCGGCATCATATAATCGGTTCTTGGGCCGGAATTTATTACAAATTATTTACATTGAATTTCAAAACCACTCCTATAACATGCGAAAGAGTAAATTTCACCTCAAACAATATTTATAACAAGAAAGTCATTTTGACCAACTTAAATTATTTATTACACATCTGCTACCAGATTTTGGGCCAAATATTGCACTAGAAGTCTTATCGAGGGTAAGTTAACCTTATCCAGGTGTGTAATAAAATATTTTTTGAAGTAAAACTTCTTTAGGCACGCTTGACTTGGGGACTAAGCTGGCAAATGCGTTACGAAAAATGTAATCGAACGAGGCGAACGAAAGACAAATGAACATCTACCATTTGAATAATTACAAACAATAAACGCAAAACGAAATCATTTTCCTTTAGTATCAGGATGTGCCATGAGAAGTCATAAATCCCAAGGTGGAACATTAAATGAAGTTGTCATTTGTGTGTTGTTTATTTAAAATGAAATGTGTCATTTATTTTTCGTAATTGCATTTCATTCTTGAACAATTATAAATTAATATTTTGTTGAATATTCAACGTGAAGTGCAATAAAAGTGTTTAGTGGATTGAATGTTTAGTGAAAGTGTTTAGGGAATAAAATTGGAAATTCATTTTGAAGTTCATATTTTGTGAATTATCGGGTGAATAAAAACAAATTATGGCAGGAAGGGACACAGATTCTGAAAATGAAACCGATGCTCCAGGACAATCAACTAAAAAGAAATTACGAACGGAAATTGTGCATAAAAAGTGTGTGACAACATATTCAAGGCAAGATTTTAAACCTAGTGAGACCCAATCAACTGATAATGAATCACGAAGGTGAGTGCGTATCTCATACTAGTTGCTGGCGTCGTAGCGTCATATGCAGCGTAAACATAAACTTTAAACATAAAATTTAATTAGTTCGTAAATAATAAAATAATTTTATTATTAATTGTAGAGGTTCACCACTACAAATAATTGGTGACATCGTGATTGAACATAACAATAATCAAATGGAAGTTGATGATGAAAATCCCACTATAGATCATGTACAAAAACCGAGACAAATTATTGAAGTTAGGTAAATTAATAAATAATTAATAAATAATTAATAATTAATTAAAATTATTATATGTATTATATATATATATATATATATATATATATATATATATATATATATATATATATATATATATATATATATATATATATATATATATATATATATGGGGAATTCTTTTTCAAACCGGCCACCCCCTCTGCCCATTTCAATTTTGGAGGAAAAAAAATTTTGAGCACACGAAAAAATTACTCATTAAAAGTATTTTGGGGATCGCTGAACAAGAATCCGATATCAGTTTCTACATTTTCCGACATCATTTCGGGAAATGATTATGAGAATATATTTGTCCACCATTTTGGAAACACAATCTGGAATTTGAAATTAACGTCCGCCATCTTGCATCCGCCATTTTGAATTTAGATTCTGATATTGGATTCTTATTCAGCGATCCCCAAAATACTTTTAATGAGTAATTTGGTCAAAATTATTGAGGAATTATAATTTTTTCGAACATTTTGGTCTAAAAAATGGCTTTTTATTTCGAGATACCCCACTTTAATTAGTTTTTTTGAGGTTAGAATTTGTTTTATTTTTAAAACACTTAACGGTATGAAAAACTAGACTTCTTGACGAATTTTTTCGTGTGCTCAAAACTTTTTTCCTCCAAAATTGAAATGGGCAGAGGGGGTGGCCGGTTTGAAAAAGAATTCCCCATATATATATATATATATATATATATATATATATATATATATATATATATATATATATATATATATATATATATATATATATATATACAAACATTATCTATTACGGCTAGTTGGCCTTGAAAAAGTTACCAAGTTACAAGGTTACCTCTTGTGGCATCAGACATAAACGGCTAGGCGACACTTGAGAACGCACAGGGTGACCATTGTTTTTTTCGATATAATTTTTCTATATTATATTAAAAATATTAAATATATATTAGAAGTTTTACTTCAGTAGTGTGGTCTAAACCGCACTTAATTTTTTTTGTTATATCAGACGGAATTGGCATCAGAAGATGTAGGTTTCAAATTGCAATATACAAATGTTGGTTTTGTCACGTTTTATAATTTATTACACGCCATGCCGCCACCAGATATTGGGTCAAATGTTACTTCGTAAGCATTATAGTGAAGGAAAAATCAACCTTATTCAGATGGGTAATACATTATTTTTGTGTCAGGTTACGCGGAACTTGCTCCAAACTGAGTAATTTATATGTAATTTAAAAGTCGATCTTACCACATTTAATAGTTTACTAAAATAAACTGAACCAGTGAAATGTCTGTGGAAAAAAAATGTGTTGAGTGCTCCGTCATAATTGTGGATGAATGGTTTTTCGCATGTAAGGGATTTATGTGCGATAGAGTCATTAGTTACACGTGTGCAACATCTAACGCCAAAAAGCTAATGACTAAATTTCCCAATGACGTCAAAAAGGCCATGAAATTTATATTTGATGGATTGCCCGGTTTGAGTTGGTTTTGCTCTGAATGCCTAACTAACATGAAAGTATTGCATTCTAACTCGCTCGTCACATCAAAAGAAATCGTGCAAGGAAATGATAATTCGAACAATGATACTCATACAGTGAACGAGGTTTCAAATGAAACTGTTGAGAACCGCAGAGTAACACGATCTCAATCAAAAACTCAACGGGAAAATGACAAAATACCACAATCTGCCTCTTCGAAAACTTTATCTACTGATATCCTGATACCGTCTGTATCGAAGACCACAGACCCGCTACCTCAAACATCTCACTCTTTATCAACACCTTCATCAGCGATATCTCTAAAAACAACATTTGTATCGCCAACGGAATCATCGCACTTAAAGCCTATATCATCAGTAACCACAACTGCAGCTTCATTAAACTCACATCTTACACATGAACAGTCATATCAGTCAGCATCTGATGAAATAAAAGCTGTAGAACCTCGACGATGGCTCTTCGTTAGTAGAATTGAAAACTCTGTGACGAAAGAAAAATTCGAAGACTTTCTAAAAACTAAAATGAACTTGGATAACGCCGTGTGTATCAAAATTTCCCGCAACCAGGAAAACGGTCATATGTATGACTATACATCATTCCGTGTTAGTTTACCAGCTAATCAATTTTTAACTGCATTACATTCCACGTTGTGGCCTTCTGGACTACTGGTTAAAGAATTTGAATGGAAACGACGTCGCCAAAATTTTCGACTTATGGCACCAATCACCAACCTTTCTGAACATGAACTTAAGTTTCCAAAAAAGCAATCGGATTTTCGGAATTCAATAAACCACAACCAAATAACTTAAAAACTTCCAAAACGAGCAACTCTGCCTGCAACTTCAATGATGGTTTTAATATACGTACTATGGGTGAGGTTGATGAAGTCAATGCTGACTTGATGAATTTTTCACGCTATGAAAACCTCGTCAAGACAGCGAGAGTTAAAACCATCAAAATGAGAGATGCTGTGTGCGATTCAAATGGAGGCTTATTTCATTTTTCATCTTCAGAAAACTACTCAAAGACTCCAAGACTGGGTAATAAGTGCACATCTAAACACTGCGAAACTCAAACTGATATTGACATCAAATCAACATACAACAAATCAATCATCTCCTCATTTAAATTTAAACTTATGTTAACAAGAAGCATAAGTAACAACCACCAAGAAGATTATATAAACGGATATGAGTTTGTTAAAAATATCCCATCTGAAAAATTCATGCATGCCGAACCACAGATTTCAACCTGGCTAAATGGCAAACACTTAATAAAATCATCTATTTTTATTTGTGTTGCTTTTGAAGAAAAATTGGATAATTGCAATCTTAAAAAATATCTATCCCGAAATGGACTTATACTACATAACTTCTACATTAAATCAGTTAATGAAGTTACAAAAGTTTATAAAATCGGAGGTAACTACGTTATTGTAGTTACTCATCAATCTAAAACTGATTGCAGTGATCTAATCTACGCTTTAGAAACTTTAACATCCTACTTGCAGCATCGAAAAAATGAGCCTTTCATAATTACCTTGGATGTTAGCCATCATGTCTACAAGGTTTTGCCAGTGTTGGATTATGTTACAAACTCTCCATTTAACAACATCAAATGGGTTTTAAATATTCCTTTCAATATGTCACTGCAGTATGAGAGAATGTTATCTTCCCGTTGGATTACAGGTGATCCCTCGAAGTTCTCATATGGAAACTGTACGGATTTTCCATCCACATCTCCGACTTTTCACAAGGTGTTGTCTGCAGAGTCCAGCTATAAGAATTCGATCATGGAAATAATGTTTTACATGAAACACTCAAACAGCCTAATAAAAAGCCACTTAAAGGATCATTACATTAAGAACATAAATCTATTACCTTTCTCCGCTGCTTCCTTACGACAATTAAACATATTTATATTTGACAACGCTACCAAACAATATCTCGAAGAACCGAACACAAAACATCAGTTTGGCTTCGATGTGAATAATCTGGTGCAACTGTGTGAAGACACAAACACATTTATTACCCCAAACAGATACATTTTTTGTTCATCGGGTACGGTAATTATGTTAGATCATCAGACTTACAACTCGTTAAACAATATCTATCTTAAAACAAACATAAAGATGCCGGATATTACAAATATTCAAGGTGTACCTGGGTGTGGTAAATCAACATGGATTATAAACAACCATAATCTGGGCACTGATCTTGTTCTATGTGCTACAAAAGAAGGACTTGCAGATATAAAATTAAAGGTAACATTACGTTGCGAGCACAAAAACACTAACTTTAATAACATCAAATTAAACTACAAAACGATTGCCTTATACCTAATAAATGGTAACCGGACCTACGATACAGTTTTTGTTGATGAGTACATGATGGTGCATGCTGGATATATAGGACTTGTGGTTATCAAAAGTAAATGTTCTAAAATATATCTTCTAGGTGACAAAAATCAAATACCATATATTGACAGATTACATCATGTCAATATGAAATTTTCCGATGCAAGTGCTTTTGTAACAAAGACTGAATACTTGAATGTAACGTATCGATGCCCAGCTGATGTTACTTCTGCTCTCAAAGAATACTACCCTAACATCACTAGTATGAACACAGTGGAATCTTCCGCCGAATTTATAAACCTGCCACCAAATCTATCATCATTACCTGTGTTAGAGAACGCTTTCTATCTAACTTTTACCAGAGCTGATAAACAATTAATCTCTCAGCTTAAGATACCAGAAACCAGTAAAGTCTTGACGATCCATGAAGCACAAGGTTTAACCTCACCAAATGTAATATGTATAAGAACCAATTCTCAACCTCTTGAGCTGTTCGATAGTGTACCGCATGCCATAGTTGCAATCTCTAGACACACAAAATCATTTAAATATTTTTCTCCGGTGGTCAATGATAGACCTAGACTATACTCACTTTTAATGAAAGCTCGAACTTATACTATTACTCAAAAGGTAAATCAGCCCAAGAAAATATTGGTATATGAGAAATGTGCAATTTACTATCAAAACGTAAACAAAATGGCATCAAAAGCATCTAAATTCTACAAATTCGTTTTAAAATCAAACTACCTTATTTATGTAATTTGTGAAACTTCATTAAAACCAGACATACGGAGCAGCGAATTTTTTGGCCATGACTACGTTGTTTATAGATGCGATCGGTCTCGTGAAACTAGTTCAAAGAAATCGGGTGGTGGCGTACTGATAGCAGTACATTCTAAACTCTGGAATGCTCCAGTAACTTTAGCCCCATCGAGAGTCGAACAGATCGGTGTAAAAATCAAAATCAACCAAACCAATCTAATCATCTACGCAGCATATATACCACCTCAATCAAATAGTGATCATTATGCAACTTGCATCGATGCGATTGATGAAGTTATTAATACAACAAACTCGTCAGATTTAGTTCTTGTGCTTGGTGATTTTAATCTTCCAAATATAACTTGGAACTTGGACCCAGAACTAAACTGTATTTTACCTTGCAATATAACAACAGATGCGGAATCTTTATTTGTGGACGCCATGCTTGGTTATAATTTGAACCAAATAAACACAATTGCTAATAATCGTGATAGATTATTGGATCTTGTCTTCAGCAACGACATTGACACCTTTAAAATTTCTGAATCCCTATTAACTTTTGTCATAAATGATGTTAATCACAAATCTTTGGATATTGTATTTGACTTAACTAAAATGGCGAGATCAGAATACCTACAACCAATGAAATACAACTTTAAAAAAACTAACCGTGTGGGGCTACAAAGTTACCTGGAATCCATCAACTGGCAAATAACTCTCAATTCCAATGATATAAACGAAAATGTGGACAAATTTAATGACATCATGCTTCAAGGCTTCGAAATGTATGTACCTATGTGCTGTAAACCACAAAATGCTCACCCTCATTGGTTTGATGATAGACTAGTTAACTTAAAAAATCGGAAGTCGAAAGCGTATGCCAAAATGTTGAAAAGCGGGTTAGAAGCAGACAAAACTACGTTTCTACAACATAGTAATGAATTTGAAATTTATTTCAAATCTAAATATAGGTCGTATCTTAATCAAATTCAAGACAAAATCAAAGTAAATCTAAAACAATTTTGGAAATACTTTAGGAATAAACGCGAAATTGAAGGATACCCTGCTAATATGACGTACAACAATACCTGCTCTTCAAACACCAAAGATATAGCTAACATGTTCGCGTCGTTTTTTCAATAAGTCTATAGACCAAGCGTTACTAGTGGATTGTACGAACAACCCAGCAACAACAACACATCAATAACTCCTCCTATTATTTTTGAGGACAACATTTTATCGGCTTTAAGGGGGTTTGGAGATGGTTGCGGTCTTGACGATATTCCCTCCTCTATTCTGAAGGAGTACGCTGAAATTTTAACAATTCCATTATGTTATCTATTCAATCATTCCTTAAACACCGGCGTGTTTCCTGAAAAATGGAAAATTTCAAAAATTACTCCAATTTTTAAATCGGGTAAACGTGAGGCTATCTCATGCTACAGAGGAATATCAACTACATCATCAATTCCAAAATTATTTGAGTTAGTATTATGCAACAGTTTTAAATCCACAATTGCACGGCATATATCAATAAACCAGCATGGGTTTATGCCTGGCCGATCCACATCGACTAATCTGGTTGAATTCACCAGTAAACTAATTAACGAGATAGAAAAACACCGTCAAGTTGATGTAGCGTACACTGATTTTAGTAAAGCATTTGATTCTATCTGTCATCATAAAGCACTCCAGAGTTTATTCAATTTTGGGTTTTCTATCGATTACATAAATTGGTTTAAATCATATCTATCAAACCGGTGCCAATTTGTGATAATGGGAAATGAAAAATCAAACGTTATTAAAGTTACATCTGGTGTTCCCCAAGGATCACACCTCGGGCCTTGGATTTTTATTGTTTTCATAGACCGAATAACCGAGATAATCAAAAACTCAGACGTGCTCATATTTGCAGATGATGTGAAAATTTTTCGTACTATTAATGGATTGTTAGATACGGAGAAACTTCAAGAAGACTTAGATAGATTAAGTGAGTGGTGTGATCGGAACTCACTATACTTAAATATTAAGAAATGCAAAATCATGTCTTTCCATCGTAAACGAAATCCAATAATTACTTCATACAAAGTCAACAACGAAGTACTGCAAAGAGTCAATGAGGTTATAGACTTAGGTGTTACATTTGTCGAAAACGCCAGTTTCAATAGGCATATTGAAAATTGTATTGCGAAAGCGAATGCCATGTTCGGATTTGTTAAAAGATGGACAAGTGAATTTAAGGATATTCAAACCTTATGTTCACTCTATTTCGCTTATGTTCGATCTCAACTGGAATACGCTGTAACGGTCTGGAATCCATACTATGCTGTACACATAAAAAGAATTGAAAGCATTCAAAAGAAGTTCCTGATTTTTTTGTTAAAGAAAAGTGACTGGGATTACGACCACAACTTACCATTCCATGAAAATGTGGCTCGCTTACCTCCATACACAACAAGATGCACAGATTACAAAATATGCACGCTTGAAAATAGACGACTTCTCTTGGGAGCAGCTTTTATTGGTAACGTTTTGCTTGGTCACGTAGATTCAGCTTACATCTTGGAAAACATATCAATTCACGTGCCATGCAGAACATTTAGAAACCATACATTTTTAGCACTTGAACACCATTCCACCAACTATGGAGAAAACAACCCAATTAATAGGATGTCTAAATCTTTCAACTTAATTGACGATGTATTTGACTTCAACTTATCAAAGGACAACTTTAAAAATATCCTTAAAGACTTTTTTCTAAATTTTTAATTGTTTAAACCAAAATTTGGTTTATATTTTTTTATTTTTTTTTTTATTCTGTTTTAAAGTTTTTTGTTGTTTTAATATAATTTTAACTATAACTGTAAATAATCTGAAATCATACATGTATATTACAAAATAGATTTCTTTAAATAAATAAATAAATAAATAAATTACTCAAGATCCCCACCGCGGCGGCCGCATTTTCAGACGTGTAATAAATTACATTTATATACGAGTACATTATCCAGATCTAAAATAAATTATTTTTGTATCAGGTTACACGGAGATACAACCAATGAGAAACATTTCACTCAATATCGGGTAGGGGCCTGGTGTAATAAATTACTAAAGTGGTATAAAATCAACCATTAAATTACACATTTGACGCTTTTACCATCATTTGGATAAAAGTCCGTCTTCCCTCACTCAAAAATTATTTATTATTTACCAGAATATAGTTGACCTACCCTTAACAAGTTCAATTAACAAAGATTTCACCCAATATCTGGAGTCTGTCTTGTGTAATCTTTATAAGTAAAAATTAATTGCCGCATGTATGAAAGATCATCACTTGAGAACGGTTCGACCATTTTGGCTGATTTTATATTTGTTGTGTTCGTAATTGTCAGGAGAAGGTTTGTATGAAAGAAAATTTTGAGAAAATACACCTGCCACGTGAAGTAGAGCGCATTTGACTGACCGCGACGACCTATGTTAGCTTTAGACATTGTATTGTAATGGAAACTGTAAAACGACACGGAAATGTTTTCACTAAAGATATCCCTAGAGATCTATTCACAACCTCAGGTATATGGGCTGTTAGTTGGGGACCATTTCACTTAGAAAATACATTCAGATGCTCCCCATTCAGGGGAGGGGCAGTTAATAAAATTTAGTATTATGATCAAATATAATAAAATTTTTCAGGCTAACTGAGATATCCCTATAATTACATCCAAGAAAACTCTAATGTTCGATCATTTTCCGTCTTATCGAGGTAATATCACTAACACAAACACATTTAATGAAACTAGCAAAAGATTAGCATTTTTTTCACATTCGTCCTTGCTGCTTGTTTAAATTTAAACCTGAATAAAGATTTTTGATTATGTAAGACAATTTGTACCACAATTCTGGTAAGTTTAATTTTTTTTTCTAAATCTAGTGTGGTGTATTTATTTACATTCGTTGTGAACGAAAAAGGGTGTTGACCACAACATATTAACCCATCCATTTTTATTGTAGCGGGATATTTATTGAACTAAGTGCAATTCAATGATTGGGATGTTACGAAAAGTTGCCACACATTTTCTAGGTGAAATTCGCTATTTTGAAATGTTTGTCTCGGCATAACACAAAAAATCTGGCGAGATAGCTGACGTGCAAAATGCCATGAAAGTAAAAGTTGTTCGCGACGACATTCAAAACTAGCCAAATATAGTATTTTTTCGGGATGACACTGAAAAGTGTCGCGATAGTCATATTATAGTGTTGATATCTCATTTCTTCGGGATATTTTTCGTACTAATTTCACAGACATTGTGCCAAATCATACAGTGTGTCAATACGATGGGTCTTTCTTCGTTCTTACCTCTTCACCTATGCAAACAAAATTTTAAAGTAGGGATTTTTTGTAGGCCGTTTGCAGCAATAATTTTATGTGCGGCCAGTGTTGTATATTCACTTGATATGTATACATACACTGCATCAAAAAAAAACATACACCTTATTTTTTTGCAATAAATTCATATATTTTCTTTACACAACATCTTTAGTATTTGATTTTTTTTTCTATTTACTAACTAGTAGTACCGCATTTAAAAAAATAAAAAAAAATATAAAAATTAATTCATTTACTTAGCAAAAATATAACAAAACTTAGTAAAAGAAAAAACATACATCAAAAAAAGACATACAGTTCCTAGTATTATTACTAATAAATAAAATTAATAATTTGTGTGCCACCCTTTCTGAGTTGTGCCCTAATTTAGGCGATTCTGCATTGAATGCATCAGTTTTCCTTTTCTTCCGACGTAATTTGGTGCCACTCGTCGATTAATTTAGATTTTAAATCGTCTTTTGTTCCAATATCATGTAGTCTCACTCGTTTTTCCAAATTATTCCAAAGATGTTCGATGGGGTTGAGATCTGACGATTGTGGAGGGTTCGGTAAAATGTATTTGACATTGTAGATCAACTAGTTTTTTACAAAGTGGGATGCGTGTTTCGGATCGTAGTCTTGAACCAAGCTCATACGTCCAGATATTTCAATTTTTGTCACACTCTTTTAAATGATTATGTAAAATTTGCAAATATTGTTCTTTATTCCTGGTAGTCTCAACAAACACCAAATCCTCGACCCCCACGTTATCTATTGCACCACATACCATGACGTTTTCTCTACCGTATTTGACGATGGGGTTGATATCCTTACTAATTAGGGCAGTACCTTTTTGACGAACCTGCTCAATAGTTGAGTGTTGCTCTCTGAAACTAAACTGATATTCTAGGATAAGGTTTATTTGTTCTATCGTTTTTTCCAATCTTTTGAGCAACAGCCTCTCAAACAATTTCGCTAGTGTTGGTAGAAGTGAAATTGGCCGGTAAGATTTTCTATCATTCGGTGGCTTCGGAATCCGGTTTAGGAATCATTATTATTTCTGCTACTTTCCACTGCATTGGCACATGCTATTTCCTGAGGAATCCGCATTGATCGCATTGATTATGTGCAGTAATTTACGGGTCCCTTTTTCAGGCAGCTCTTTTATTATTTGTCATTTTATCAGATCGTAATCAGGAGCTTTTTTGCTTTTATGTGTTCTTAATTTCAGCTTTTAGTTCTTTCAATGTTACAGGCCTGGTATCTTTGAAATCAGATATTCTGGGCGTATCAGCAGTATTTTTGTAACTGGTCTGCCGACCTAGCGGTTGAAATGTTTCTTCAAGATGTTCAGCAAACAGGTCAGCTTTATCTTTCGCACGTCTAGCCCCTTCCTCTACGTTTGTTTTGATTGGGGATCTGCTTTTTTGGTCGTTTTAAACCTTTTGTTGCTTTCCATAGGGAATAGTCGGTATCTTTAGTTGGAACGAGAGAACAAATGTATTTTCTAATTGTTTCATTTTTCACTGCTTTTATGAGTGAATTAAGTTTGATGTACAAGTTGTTTAAGGTGGTTTTATCTTGCGCCACACGCGTAGTCTACCATTTCATTCGGGCTTTTCGTTTTTCCTGCACTAGTTTTCTTACTTCTATTGGGTAAATAGCGGAGTTTTCTTTCCTGGATGATAATTTGGGGTGTATTCCCAAGCCGACCATTGTATGACATCAAGGAGCCTGTCTAGTTCCTCTTCCATTTCATTTTCAGTTTTGATTGGCACTTGAAGTTCTTTTTCCCCCTACTAACTGCTTAGACAATTCCCAAATTGTTTTGTTGTTTGTGAGCTGTGGTGAATTTGGTTTTTCTATTACATTTTACTAACTGTCATATTAACAGGAGAATGATCAGATCTTAAACTTTCATCATTTTCTAAGAAGATGTACCGTTCCGATTTGCCTTTAGTGATGTAGAAATCTATAAGGTATGGGATTTTGTTAAGATCAGATGGCCAGTACGTTGGTATCCCTCCTAAGTAAAATTCATAGTTGGAGTATTGGCCAGCTGCAAGTAATTTTTTGCCTTCTGGAGAGATTAATCTTGAACCCCATAAAGGTATTTTTTGCATTAAAGTCACCTCCAATAATGAAGTTACTTCCTAATTACTGGAACAAGTTAATGTAGTCTTCTTTTTTTAGGTTATAGCGTGCGGGGTAATATATCGCAGATATATTACAGGTGTTGTGATAACCAAATTTAACCGTCACGGTGGTTACTTGCATGAATTCTTTTTTTATTTTTAATTTTTCATGATGATTGATATTATCCCTAATAAATATAGCTGACCCTCCTTTTGCTCATTCTGCAGGATGTGTGGTATGATAACAAGTATATCTCCGGATTGATACATAGGAGCAGCTGGTAAAATGTGTTTCTGATATTAAGCATATAACAATTTTCTAGATATTTAAAAACAGTTCTAATTCTTCTATCTAGGTATTAATCCGTTTGCATTCCATATGACTATTCTTAATGAATAGTTTTGGTGTCTGGTTTCTGCTCCGGAATTATGAATTGAACTATGTATTGCATACATGATTTATTTTTAACTATTTTGGAACTTGGTATTTCCAGCAGATTAAGTCGATCCAGAATTAACTTATTTAGTTTATTCTGTTCCTCAAGGCTCTTTAAAATTGCTTGGACATTGTTTTTGAAATTTTCGGTACCGTTTGTCTCATTTTCCTTCGAATTTGAAGAGGCCTGAGCATATGTGTAATTCTCCCTATGCATAGATGCTTCATTTCTTGCTCGATCCATGCTTAGATGACTTAGAGGGGGTTTGCGTGCCTGATCCCACTTTTTCTGTAGCTGCTTGGCAACCTATCATCCTCGGTAGCTGGCTGGATAGTGCCCATTACAATTTATACATTTTGCTGGTCCTTCTTTTGATAGTTTGCAAGTTTGTGTTGAGTGCTTTCCAGCACATTTCACACATCTTGGTTTGCGCGCGCAATATCGTGATGTATGGTTATAGCCCTGGCATTTTTTCATTGTAGTATTCTTGTACTG
This sequence comes from Nephrotoma appendiculata, assembly GCA_947310385.1. Lineage (NCBI taxonomy): Eukaryota > Metazoa > Arthropoda > Insecta > Diptera > Tipulidae > Nephrotoma > Nephrotoma appendiculata. Next base: position 108,434,260 of record OX371225.1, read on the forward strand.
CCTCTTTTAACAGTTTAGATCTTTACTCGCATATTGAGTATGCCAGTTATATTGCAATTTTATCTCATCATCAAGGATTTTAAATCCTTCATTTTCTAGATCCTTCATTATTGAATTACTTTCACATGTTGGATGTAGCCCCCTTGCCATGACCTTGATGGGACGATCGTTTTTTTTCGAGCGTGTACCACTGATGTTTTTCCGTATTCAGCTTCATTGACAGGTTTCTGTATGCGTTTGGATTTGAAGTGTTAATCTTCCATACATTATTGTTCAGAGCAGTAATTTTATACTCTTGTTCCGTAACAGTACTCAGTACTAGAAAAATCGGTGGTGAGGCTTTTACTTTTGGCTGTGTTTCATTTTGTTGAGTTGGCCATTCGAGTGATTTTTCTACCTCTACTCAGTGACATTTATTTGTGGAGGTGATTTCTCTTTTGGTTTAGCTGGTTGTTGTTTTTAGGGCTAGTTGTTTCTTGGTGATTAACTCTTTCCTAGAAACCTCTTTTGAAGTTGATGGTAAAGTATCTGCCATTTCTGGTAAATGTTGAGCTTTCCTTTTCATACTTTGTATTTTGCTCCGTTTCAACATCCAATTTGTTTCTCTTTCTAATTCTTCTTCATTCGTATGGAATGGATTAATGTCATCATCGATTGCAGGGGTAGGTGTCGTCCCAAGTTCTGCACGTATTTCAACTGCATTTTTGAGTTCTTCATTCTCTTTCTTTAAAATTGTAAATTCTTCTTTCAATTTAGTTGTAAATTCCTTTATTTCTCTAGTGGTTCACGGAGTTCGGCATTTCACTTCTCGTACTGAAATATATTTTCAGTTGAAGATCTTGGTGATCTTGGTAGTTTGGAACTTTGTCCAAATGGAAACAATGATTCTATTGGGCCAGCCTCCGACGAGTATGGATTTGTCAGCATATCTGCTGCTATACCATCTGGGGTATTACATTCCGTATTTGTGGTACTCATTGTTTGTTTTAGTCAATTTATACCACTGGCGCATTTGGTCCCCAGCAGCACTTTGCTTTGCGCTCCTCGCGACAAGAACGCGGCTACCTTGGTGTTACCTAGGTGTACACAGAGACAGCCGAAGCCCTCTGAGTGCCCTAGGCTGAGAGGCTAGATACACCAATACACCAAATGCTCTTTTAGCCGATTCACATTTATTGCTTTTAACATTATTCAGATTTTTCTCAGTATTCGAAGATTATTGCTTCTCTTTGATCTTACTGCATTCAAAACTCTTATGATTTTTACCACCAAATTCATAACATATTATATTACCAGTGTGACGATTTTTATGTTTCCATAAATTTTAACTGAAAATCGCATTGCTTTCGTTTGACTTTGATACGTATTGTGTGTGAAGTTATTTCATTTTAATGTGATCTGCGTTGATGTTTTCACTTGCCTCACCAGCCAACATAATTGCAGCCAACTAGTCATCATCTATTTTGAATCCAATGCTATTCAATTTGCACGAAATTGAGGTTATCTCGTCGATGTAATTTGGCATGTTTTCACAATGAGAATGTGTTCTGGTTCCACAGTCAGAGCCAACGTCGATTTTGATTCAGGTAACATGTCCTCATTTTTTCGGGCATTTTATCATCATCTGGAGATTTCTTATGCCATTTTTTATATTGAAATCATTCTGCATAGCAAAACACCAAATATGATAATTATCAGCATCGCGTGGTTTTTGGATGTTAAAATCTGATTTGCTCTTTGATCCTGCCATCTCCTTTTCATAAAACGTGTTGATAACGATACAAATTTTACAACAAATGTAAAATCAATCTGAATCGCGATTTAATTTAAATTCCAATTACTTGCTTAAACAATTAACTATTTAATTTTTATACAACAAATGTAAATACGATTTAAAATACTTTTGTGAGTGATACTAAATAATAAAATGTATTTCAATACAATAGTGCTGACAGATGAGAATATGACCATTGTTGTCCACACAACACGACATTGCCTTTCAATTTCCAATTTCAATGCATCAATTGCCGCCCTGTGGCACTATTCTGGTAATTCCCTGGGAATAGGGAATTGGGGAAAGATTTTATATGTAATTTGTATTTAAAATGTTTTTTTCTGGCATACTGAGGTAAAAAGCTAGTGTTAATTTTTTTGAAAACAAAGTTAAATTGGGAATAATTTTCCCTACCAATTTAGATATGGAAAAATTATTCCCAATTTATAAATATTTAGATCAAACTTTTTTCCGCAGTAGGCCGGAAAAAAACATTTTAAATAGAAATTACATATAAAATCTTTCCCCAATTCCCTATTCCCAGGGAATTACCAGAATAGTGCCACTGGTGGAAAAGTGGTCAGCATGCTTGCTTCTGGGTCCCGGGTTCGATTCCCGGTGGTGACACGGAAAAAATATCACGGCTGGTTTAGGATCAATGAATTAATCACTTATTATCCAAACTGAAAATATAATTATGAAACCTCATTTGAGGCGGCCAAATACCTTGATGGAATATAGTGTCAGAGAGAGAGAGAGAGAGAGAGAGAGAGAGAGAGAGAGAGAGAGAGAGAGAGAGAGAGAGAGAGAGAGAGAGAGAGAGAGAGAGAGAGAGAGAGAGAGAGAGAGAGAGAGAAAGAGAAAGAGAGAAACAAATTATTTTTGGTTCAGTGCCATAAACTCTGTCAAAAAGATGTCCGCATTGTGAGGTCTGGGGAACGCGTAGCATATTCAATGCTACCCTAACGTAAAATCCATGTGTCTCGAAATGCTGCATCGAGGTGAGCTGGTACATCGAATTCTAAAACATCTTTGAACTTTCAGGCTATTTTTGGTCTTCCAATAACATTTCAGTGGACAAACTTCCTCTCTTCCAAGCTAAGTTGATTTCTTGCCATGCTGTATAACATTAATTACACCTGCAAAAACACAAAGGCAGCATGTTAGCGACAGTCAAAGTGTTAGTGCATTTTTATGGGTCACCCGGTATATTTAAATTTAATCTTAATACATTTTCAACACACTGCGGCTTTCTAATGTCTTCGACTCGAAGACTTCGAATCATACTTAATTGCATTTCACATTTTTATTTTGTAACCCGCTAACATAACGTATACCCATCGCACGTTTACCAAAACAAAACAATGCTATATTTTTAAATTCTGTGTTCCTGTGATAATAATTACACATAAAATTGATCTAGCAACAAATACCGAATTTTAAACAAATTTTTAATACCTTAAAAGTGTCGAAAATATAATTAAAGTTGCCAATAGAAAGTTCAACAAACAAAATGCATCATCAAATAGTTAAATTATACTAAATTGGGCTTAGAGCATACCAGGCGATCAAAATTTTCAAGACGATGTGTAGATCAGAAATAGAAAACATAACAGACTCTTAAAATATATAGAAATAGTCAAAAAAAATATAACAAGGCTTAGAAAACGCATACAAATCCTTTATGTTTCTAAGAATTTTTACAATACCATTTACAATTTCTTTTAGTGTTAGGGTAATTTTATGTGACGGGTTTGTTGTTGGTGTTCTATAATACATACGTATGTACAGTGTACACACATATCTAGAGTTTTAAAATATTGTATATGCATCTATTAAAGTCACAATAAATAAAAAAATAGTTTTACATAGTATGAGGGTATCACATTTTTTAGAAAAAAAACACAAAAAATGCATATTACAGTGCAACGTTAATGGTTTATAATAAAAAATATATATATATGCACTCGTGGACAAAATTAACGCATATTTTTTAGTTATAAAAATAATCCCGCTGTACTTGCATTTTACTTTTCACAAACCAAGTTTTGTTTTGTAGGTTTTAATTTTTATCTCAAACTCTAAAAAATATGTACATAATTTGAAAAGAATATAAGTTTTTATTTGTATTTTCTAATGTATTTCTAATCTTATTTTCACTCTCTCACGTCTTAGCCAACAACAAATGAACAAAACTCTAACATTACATTTTTGATACTAGATGTAAAATGTGAATGGTGTAATATTTAGTGTTTTCCATATATGTATATGTACAGGAAGTTTGGGTGATTTTGTTTATTGACGATTGTAAAAGTTGGAAAAGTCCCGCTGGTGGATCAGATTGAAACAAACTTAAGTACAAAAAATGACATGTGTGATCGATATGCCGAAAAATCAATTTGGGCGACCCATTTTTCGTCATGTTTGATTTTCTACTGAGCTCAGGGCTAAAAATATTCGTTTCTTTTAGAAACAACCTCATGCACAATTTCAGGTCAATCGGACCACGTTTAGGGGTCGCTCAAATTTGTTTTTGCAAGAAAAGCACTAAAACGACCCTTAGTGACGTTTTTCCTCCCTTGCACTTCAGCTCGTTTAAGTAATGCCGGTTTTATATTTTCTAAGTATTTTTGAGTATGCCGAATCCAATGAAATGATAAAAAACGTTGGTTGGCGTAGTAGAAAATTAGTTTTCGGGCTGTTTCTTTCAAAAAAAATTAAAACTCGTGAGTTCCAGATAAAGTTCCAAATAAATCTTAATGATAAAGATGTTGAAGTCACGCAGCGCTTTGGCTTCAGATACTGAAAAAAGAAAATTAAATTAATTCATTTTAAGAAAACAATTATTATAAAATAATTTAATGGAACTTACGACTGAGTATAAACTGGTTTCGAAACAAGTATATTTTTATGCTATAAATAATCTTAGACATCCATCGCGCTCTACTGACAGCACCTGGCTGTCGAATTGTAAACGTAAGTGGTTCTCCAAGAAACAAAAGTGATAAACTTAAAAATTCTTTATAATCATCTCGCCCATTATGTATTTTTCCAAGTTGATCATTAATAAAGGTAACAGTATTCTCCTTCTCTGGTGAACTGAAAATTTCTTTTAAATTTGGCTTAGCTAAACCGGAACTTATTTGGGTATGGTTAAGAGAATTCCACTGCCTTTTAAATCTCTGAAACAGCAAATTATAGGGTCCACTTGATACTTCATTTAACAAGCTACTAAAAACAGCAGATACAATTAATTCATATATATGATGTCTGCAAGCAAACCACAATAAATTTCGGCCAAGTCTTTTTTCAAGAAGTCTGCATGCTCCATTTAGCATACCGACGTTGCTGGCCGTTATGTCAAAGCACAATCCTTTAATATTTTCTGTTATATTCCAGTCTTCAAGCATTTTATATACCATTTTACACTGCTCTATGCCTCTTCCATGTGTAATCATTGGAAATCCCAACAATTTAGTGTTACAATAACCGGATACTATAACACACAGTCGGTCAACCATGGTTTTCTCTGCTATATATTCTAACATTTTTCCATCCTAATGTACGGGTAGAATCGAATCAGGACTGAAAGACCTAAATATTTCATCACTGATTTCCTTCCTGAGTCGTTGCCGTTGGCAATGTATGGTCTCTTTGGAAACTGCAATTGATTCTAAATCATGCCTTAATGTATTTGCAGTGGTGGTGGTTAGAAGAACAGCTCCTGAATTGCTTATTTTTCTTATCAATCACTATATATTCTTATCAATCACGTTCTTCATTTGTAGTGATGATTGAGATGAAGTGGAATATTCTGTTTGCTTTGGTTTCTTTTCTAGTAGTGCTTGATATTCACTGCCGGTAGAAGACAATGTAAGTGAACTGGTGTCCGAAATGATTAGGTCTATATCTGTTTCTTGAGATCTACTTGTTGAAGGTTGTGGTTCTTTAATCGCCAATGTGGAATTGTTCTCCATTGATCGTAATGAACGAATGATAAAATCATTAATATGTCGTTGTGACCATGACCAAAGTCAAAAAGTTTCCATCCATCTTGTAAAAAATCTTCTCTTTTACTTGTTTCAGTTTCACTTTTTCTGCTAATATTTTTTTTTGAGATTCCGATATGTGTCATGTAATTTAATGATTTTTCTAATAATATTCCTCTTTTCCTGATGATAAATACCAAACTTCTGCCAAATACCTAGTACCTAGCTCATCCGCAACAGTGTTAACTTGCATACTTATACTAGTATTTGTCAGCTTGTGAAGGAATCGTTTACTTACGTCTCGATTCGTTGGCAAGCTGACAACAGTTTGTAGGTGAAGGGGAAATGAAAGAGGAAAGAATCACGACGAAAGACTCAAAGTGTAAAACGGTTGATTGGCACCGTTTATCCGCCGTTCTTCACTTTAATTCTTTCCTCGTTTCCTTCCCCTTCATCTACAACCTGTTGTTAGTTTGTAGGTGATGGGTAAAGGCGGTATGATAATAATATTTATCTCATTGTTTTCACATTGAACTAATCTCTAATACTGGGGAAAACACTGAGGACCAAATGAATGTAACATAATGATTTTGCAGAGAAAACGGAGTAGAAACCATAGCCATAGGCAGGTAACCCCTAACCAATGAGTGAGTTTTTTGTGAATGTAAAAGCAATAATGGTCCATTTTAGTTAAAAAGAACATTTATCATATTAATCTCGAATTTTATTGTATTTTATACACAAATAAGCAGTTTTTATATGAAATTCGAGGTTACAAAAGGTTAACAAATGCGTAGCAAAATATAATAATTCACCAAGGCATTGTGGTTATAATTTTCATGCTTTGTAGTTTGGACCCTGCAGTATGATAAAATAACCGATTTTTTTTAAAGCATAAACAAACAAAAACAAGCATTCAAATATGATACAAAAATCGCTCCACAATCAGGGAATAAAATAAAATGTAAAATTTATCGCATACACCCGAAATATAACTTGGTAGCAGCTAGAGGTAACTTTGTGTATTATTTAAAAGTCATTTCACCAAAACACGTATAGTAGCGACAACCAGTTTCTATTGAGCTTATCCGCTAGAGAAATTTTTTGTATCATACTTTCAAACACCTTGGTAACCTCACTTCGATGAACAACAAATACTTGGCTATCACCAATTTGCCTTACTAAAACAAAATACAGGGTGTTTGTACTTGAGTTCAAATATTATACTGGGTTATTCCTTGAACAGTTTTAATTAATAAATCGTTCTTGGGGAGGGGGGCCCATTTTGAATTTTTATTTAGATACCGAGAAGTGAAAAAGTATTCCCCCGCCATATTTATCTATTAATATCCAAAGTTAAAAAAAAATCTTTAAATTATTAGTTGTTTAAACTTAACGCTTAATGTTTTTCTCCTAAAATATCCTCACGCTAAACTTATAAATTTTTCTTGTAAACAAAATAATACATTTTACAATATCTGTGAACCTTGTGAACCGGTTTTTTGTCAAACTTAGCGATTATTCTAAGGTTCAACCAAACGTATATTTCATGTCCGAAATGAGGTTATATAATGGTGTTGCAGAAATATCCGAGTGAGGAAAATTTGCACCATAAAATTTTATCGCATCCGTTTTCTCATAATATCTGGGAATCTTATTTTATATGGGAAAATAGAATTACAAGTTCTCGCTCTTATACTCAAATACATAAGGATCAACGACAAAATTACTAATGCCATAACAAGAAAGTATTTTTATTAAAATGTAGTAGATGCTCCATTTACCCGGATTAACAAAACTAAAGATATTACAACACAACACCATGGGGATTTTACACTTCGCGGAAAAAACTAGAACCATCCAAAAGAAAGTGATTAAACAACTGTTAAATATAGAAATATCTTGTATTTACCAACTTAACAACTTGAAATAGGAGATAACGTCGCTGCACAGTACACTACCGATGAGTTTACGTATTGATGATTACCATTTCTTAAAACGCACTCAATTTGAACAAAACAAAACCATGCATTCGAAACAAAAAGTCATACTCACTAATAAGTTTAACAGCAGTAGTAATGCTGAACAACATCAAATAATGTTTACTGAGAATTATTTGGTCAATCTGACTAGTATTGACATCCCAAAAAACATCAAAGTTTTACTCTCATTTGGTACCAAGTTCTCCAACCCTAAAAATATGTTTAACTTCCCGTATGTTTCGAAATAATAGCTGATGTCGAAAATATCATAAATAACGATAATATAATTGTTAAAAGTCAGAAACGTGAGTTTGTAGCGTCAACGATAAACAAATATATGAAGAGCAACAACAATAACCTTAAATGATCATCATAGAAGGTTTATTGAAGAGGCCTACATCAACTTAAATCGTTTCTTGAAACGCAACAAAAATATAACTATCGTGGAAATCTATAAAAGCAAAAAAACAGTACTTATGATGCGTACTGAATACAACAATACGTATGCAATACTAAAAAAAGATCCAACAGCTAGAGTAACGAATAATCTAGCTAAACTTCTGGATAACCTCAATATTAGAAATAGCCTAACGAGAACATAGTAGTTTCCTTTGATGTTTCAGGAATCACCACTATTCCTACAACTAAAGCAATAGATGAGGTTGAACGTAGGTGGGACGAATTATGTACTTACACGAAATTAGACAAAGACACGTTCTTGAAACTACTCAAATTCGTTATTGATCGCAATAACTATTTTAAATACAACAACACAATATACAAACAGAAATTTGGATTAGCCATGAGCACCGATACTTGCCGATCTTGTTATGGAAAGATTGTGCGAAACTTGTCTGCCACAATTAGACCACCAACCAACATTTATCAGCAAATATGTTGATGACATCATCTTGGCCATCCCTAGAAATCAGATCAATAATGTTTTACTAAAATTCCACTCATTGGATAACCACATAAGATTCTCAATTGAAGAAGAAAAACAAAACACTGTACCGTTTTTAGATATGACCGATGATAATAATAATAATTTATAAAATGATATTTTTGAATAATTCATAATTATGTATTGTGTTGTGTGTTTAGTGACAAAATATAACAACAATTATATTTACCGAATTTTAAATTTATAACATAATGTAAGTTTATTAATTTTAAATTTTATAATGTTGTTGCTTTATATACTCTGACCATAAAAACTTTAACACATATTTTATTATTATTAATTTTTGTATCTTGAAAATGGGCATTTAGTCCGAAATATCGATAACAAATTGTTAAAATTCGATTAATATGAATTTTAATTAATTGGAAGAATTATTGGCTCTTTAACACATTTCATAACCAAAGAAAATCTACCTATTGATTCACCAGCCTATTTATAACGTATCATTTAAATTAATTTACGATCTTTTAGTTCTTAGTCGTTGTTCTCGTAAATGATATACGGATCAAAACATTTGCAAAAAACCAAAAAGCTCCTATGGAAGCTTTCACTTCCGGTCGACCGATTGCAGCCTAAAAATCACTGTGATCTCCCAATTTATTAAAAACCTTAAGTATTTTCATCCCGATCAGTCAATTCGTTTGACGTGTAGAGGACACAGTCATTTAGTCTGCACGGAACTAAATACACTGTTTTTAAAAACTACTTTTTGATTTCGGTGATATAGTGAACGATAAATCGCAAAAAGCTCGAGGTTTAAATTTTGTATACGTTAAAGAAAGTAAAATCTAACGCTAGATCAGCTTTAACAATTTTTCTAAGCAAAAGAAAAAAATATTTGATGTTGAAACAAATTTCAACAAATAAACAAATTTCGCATAACATTCATGCTTTAAATGGTTAAAAGGTGTAAAACAGGTAGAACAGTACAAAACTAAATAAATTATTTCTGCTTGTAAACAAAGTGGCAATAGTAAAAGACAAATAGAAGCGAGACAACTGCGATCATTAAAACATAGAAAGAATTTGACAATTATCGGATTTGACAACTGATGTTGTTGTCAGTAATGAACAAGATTTCGATGAAACTGAAAACTGAGTTTCCCATTGAAATACCGATAGTTTTCTATGGACTGAATGTTTTAGCCATGCAGCGGTGAAAAAATAAAGTTTAACTTTATTGACTCTGGATCAACGATTTTATTTTAAGTATAGATTTGGAAACAAAGCTCTATCATCAAATGAGACCATGATTTTATTTATTTTAATTTTACCTGTTTATGAGAAACGGGTCTCATTTGTCAGCCTTGTGTGTATATCTTCGAAAGCGTATACAAATTCGGTATTGGTGGATTAGATTCAATTACCCTCCAAAGTATACTACTGGAAACAATTTTAGCAATGTTCTTTCTGTCCTGTTCATGCTATTTTTACAAGGTCGTTGATAGAATTTGATGTAACTGGTGAATTTACATACATGATTACCACTGTTCCTTTATTAGCTATCATGTGCTGATATATCTCTAATTCGGCTGCAATGTCCAGCAATACGAAAACTTATTCCTTTATTTAAATAACTCTTCTTTAATTAAGATAAATTGTCCTTCTCTGCGGATGATAATTTCTTCACATAATTATGTTTGTTCAAAATTGGTTAGTTGAATATTGTTGCTTGAAATCTATTCCCATTATTGACGTTCACTTTGTGGCGGCACAACCTCCAAATTTCGTCTTCAAAATTTTAGGTATTTTTCGTTAATTTAAAGTGAAGCTAATATATCTCAACTATTAACCTATAAAGTTTGAACTATTGTGCATTTCTTTCCAGTTTCAACCACAGTAATTTACTTTTCCAGAGTACTTTTTTCTAACTTCACGACCAAATGTACGTAGATTTAGTACATTTTGGGAACAGTTTTGTTCTCTTGCATTAAGTCTGATGGAAACAATACGATTTCGTTAGGCCTCAAGATTCTAATTATTATTTTTTATTCAAGAAATGTTGCTTAATTATACAATAACCATTAATGTTAATCATCTATTACATTTTTACATTTGATTCACACGACGACTTCAATACGCAGATTTTGCTATTTGATATTATATGTTTCGCCGTGACAGAACAAAACGCCAAAACTGATCGCCACCAACTTGCATAGGCGTATCGCATATTTATTTTATTAGTTTTTTTACGCGGCATCTTGGAATAATGGAGAGTACGCTTTATGCCTGATGATTTTATACAGAAAAACACTATATATTTATTTAAAATTCGCTAATACAGAATAATTTATTTCCTTCAATTTTCATTATACATGAGCATTGGGCAATGTCAATTTTTTTAAATTATTGTTCTTATCACCGACACGGATGACGAGTTTTGTAGTCTGATAAAATCTAGGTGAGATTTATTTTAGCAAAATTTTATTTTTTCGATTTCACAATCAAAATATTTACAAAACCAACTTCAAAAACTCTGAAAATTTAGCGTGCAGCTCCGTTTCGGTGACAATAAATAAAAGGTTTATGAAAAATATCCGGATCCACTGCCTTGCCGCACAGATCTAGTTACTCCTTCAAGTAAGTTGCGCGGTGAAAACCATAATAGGGTCATTAATTTGTTTCGATTTAATTTTAAAATCCTTGATTGCATGACATTTTATATTTTGTGACACAATCTATGTGTGCCGTGTGGAGACCATCATTCTCTTTGGGTATAATAAATTCAATCTTATACGGGAGCTGTGGATGCTTTTGTCATTAAATTTTTGTTTATTTGTGTGTTCTTATAAAATATTGGATCCAATTTGGGACCGTTTTTGAAATTTTGGGTCTTAACAATATTTTGAAGCAATTTATTTTTCAGTTCGGTTTTCTTGAGCCTACCGCTGTTCATTAGAATAATGAACAATTACAAAAAAATGACGATTGGTTTTGTTAGAATATATTAGTCAGCCGAGATATTGAGTAGTTGTTATACGCAATTATATGTTTTTCCTAACTTTCTAAGTAAATTTAATAAAATTAGTTAATTTCAATTTTATGAATTTGTTTGAAGTTTCGGCCAAATAAAAGTAAAGCTGCTTTAATAATTATTATCCCACTTCCACACAACAACAAGTACCAAAGTTTGAACGAATTACTACTGTGGGCAAAAAAAAGTAGGATTTTGTTCATAATCTTAAAATTCTTTATTTATTTCTCCAAATCTATTTTGTCCCCATCAAAGTAATCCCCCCGACCTCAATAGACTTGTGCCAACGTTTTTTTCCAATCCGCGAAACAGTTGTTAAAGTCAACTTCCGGAATAGCATCCAATGCGCGTGGCGATTCACGTTTAATGTCTTCAATTGACTCAAAACGGTTCCCCGGAGCTGTCGTTTGAGTTTGTTGAACAGCCAAAAGTTACACGGAACTAAATCAGGCGAATACGCTGGTTGCGGAACTATATGGGTGGAATTTTTGGCGAAAAATCACGTAAAACGAATACAGTATGAGAAAGTGCATTATCGTGGTGCAAAAACCAAGGGTTTTCACTGATCCTTCCGATATTTCAACGATGCCAGTAAGGTCTCTGACTGTTAATCATCGATTCTCGAGCACCATTTCCTTGATTTTATTAACGTGTTGATCATCAGTTGATGTTGATGGTCGTCCTAGACATGGTTCGTCGTCAACACGTTCTCGACGGTCTTTGAACAATTTGTACGAATTAAAAACACTTGCTCGCGACATACAATTATCACCGAAGGCCTTTTGCAACATTCTGAACGTTTCGGCACCACAAAATTGAATAATGAGAACTTGAATAACTAATTCTTAGTTGAATAATTTCACTCATTACGTAAAAATCGCCGAATGCACTTTTTGTACTTCAGAAAGACAAGCGTATACTAAACACAAAGAAAAATATCCGGATCCACTGCCTTGCCGCACAGATCTAGTTACTCCTTCAAGTAAGTTGCGCGGTGAAAACCATAATAGGGTCATTAATTTGTTTCGATTTAATTTTAAAATCCTTGATTGCATGACATTTTATATTTTGTGACACAATCTATGTGTGCCGTGTGGAGACCATCATTCTCTTTGGGTATAATAAATTCAATCTTATACGGGAGCTGTGGATGCTTTTGTCATTAAATTTTTGTTTATTTGTGTGTTCTTATAAAATATTGGATCCAATTTGGGACCGTTTTTGAAATTTTGGGTCTTAACAATATTTTGAAGCAATTTATTTTTCAGTTCGGTTTTCTTGAGCCTACCGCTGTTCATTAGAATAATGAACAATTACAAAAAAATGACGATTGGTTTTGTTAGAATATATTAGTCAGCCGAGATATTGAGTAGTTGTTATACGCAATTATATGTTTTTCCTAACTTTCTAAGTAAATTTAATAAAATTAGTTAATTTCAATTTTATGAATTTGTTTGAAGTTTCGGCCAAATAAAAGTAAAGCTGCTTTAATAATTATTATCCCACTTCCACACAACAACAAGTACCAAAGTTTGAACGAATTACTACTGTGGGCAAAAAAAAGTAGGATTTTGTTCATAATCTTAAAATTCTTTATTTATTTCTCCAAATCTATTTTGTCCCCATCAAAGTAATCCCCCCGACCTCAATAGACTTGTGCCAACGTTTTTTTCCAATCCGCGAAACAGTTGTTAAAGTCAACTTCCGGAATAGCATCCAATGCGCGTGGCGATTCACGTTTAATGTCTTCAATTGACTCAAAACGGTTCCCCGGAGCTGTCGTTTGAGTTTGTTGAACAGCCAAAAGTTACACGGAACTAAATCAGGCGAATACGCTGGTTGCGGAACTATATGGGTGGAATTTTTGGCGAAAAATCACGTAAAACGAATACAGTATGAGAAAGTGCATTATCGTGGTGCAAAAACCAAGGGTTTTCACTGATCCTTCCGATATTTCAACGATGCCAGTAAGGTCTCTGACTGTTAATCATCGATTCTCGAGCACCATTTCCTTGATTTTATTAACGTGTTGATCATCAGTTGATGTTGATGGTCGTCCTAGACATGGTTCGTCGTCAACACGTTCTCGACGGTCTTTGAACAATTTGTACGAATTAAAAACACTTGCTCGCGACATACAATTATCACCGAAGGCCTTTTGCAACATTCTGAACGTTTCGGCACCACAAAATTGAATAATGAGAACTTGAATAACTAATTCTTAGTTGAATAATTTCACTCATTACGTAAAAATCGCCGAATGCACTTTTTGTACTTCAGAAAGACAAGCGTATACTAAACACTAATGATTATTTTGATGTGACATTTGGCACAGAAGTCACTGACAGTCATACCAACATAGAAAAAAATATTTCGACGAATGGTTTTCCGCGCGAAATTTAAATTAAAAAGCCTTACTATTTTTTGCTCACAGTAGTAGATATTGAGAAATTCCTACAAATTAAGATGGTATGTCACAAAAAAAAATTATAGCTTAAAATAATTATAAATAATAATAAAAATTATACCAACATACCGCCATTTCAAATATACAATTTTGACGTTTCCTTCAGTTTGGGCGATAATTTCCGCTCTTGTTACAGATTGCTAAATGACAATTCAAATTTAATGAAACTGAACGAAAAGTACTTTGAGTTTCGCTGGTCAGTAATGTCAATAAACATACATTTTCAGATGTCGCTTTGTTACTTAAATTTGTTACAGACTCGCTGGTTATAGCTTATGATTGAAAAACAAAAATGTATTTCCATTTTGTGGTTGTATTTTGGTTTTTTTATTGAATACTTTCGATTACAAATTAGAGGAATCCCCATAACGTATTTTTTTATGCATTTTATATAAGACTTCTAAAAAAACGTCATTTATTTAAAGTGACATTGGCTGGATTCATCGACAATTTGATTTAAAAATTTCATAGTACTAAACATTTTCATTACGTAAGCCTCGATTTTACTCAACATGCTCCCAACTGTTGTGTGCTCTGAAGACGCCCAATTTATCGATTGTGTGTGTGATCAACATATCACTTATAACCGTATCTTCGAGCTGGTGATCGCTCACAGAGCTCATGTAAAAATAATAAATAAAATGTTTGTTATATTATTTGAAGGTCCTAGAAGATCCCAGGTGGTCATAAAAACATCACGACTAGATGTTTTAATCTGTCATTCTCGTATTATGTTAAGCCACAATAAGTTTTTAAATTTAAATTATTTTTGCAAATTTTAAATAAATAAATTAAATTATATTATTAATTAATAACGTTTAGTCTATATTTTCTCCCGAAGACTAACACAACGAATCTGAAGCACAGTCACTGACTGAAAAATGGTCTTATAGGTAAGACTTTTTGTCTTTGTTTTGAGTTAACTCTTAATTATGAGACTTCGTATTTTGCGCGTAGTCCGTGAGCAATAAGACCACCAAACTTTTTATGTCAAGACATTTTTTTAAAGCCAATGCCAACTAAGACTATGCGCTCAAAACGAAGTTAAAAAGACCATTTTCCAGTCAGTGAGTGTGCTTCAGAATCGGGGTGTAAATCTAATATTCACTAAAATTTATTTTAATTACATCTCAAACATCTTAACTAAACACTTTTCTTTTTTCGCTTACATCTTTACAAAACACTAAATTCTTAAAAAAATTATACCTAGAACTTTTTGCTCGTAAGGGACATTACACACATATACATTCAACTTCAAACTAAATTTACAAAAAACAACAATACAATCATACCACATTCAATAATTACGTCTCACATCCTTCTCTCTCGTTTTACAAAAAATTAGGGCCTATGGAATTAAAAAAAAAAGAAAAATTCTACACTTTGAACACATCGTATACCCATAACACAACATAAGATAAGGGAAAACATGAACCGAAAATATAAAAATTTCAGTTTGTAATTTCATCAAACCAAAAATTAGTATATATTTGAACTCAGTACGGTACGGTGATGTTTTCTAAGTTCACCAATCCATAACGTGAATGCTGTGTAGGTAGTGAAAATGTGTTGTTCATTGGTGTGAAATTATTAAATTTTTATGTATAGTGTAAAGTGATTTATGAGAATTTTATGTCCAGATAGAGAAAGGATATCTGTATACAATTATTTAGTTTTGTGTACAAAATATATAAACAAAATAATGGCGGAAAATGTAACAAGTGAAATACCAAAAGACCATAATGACAACGATAATCCCGATAATGATAATACAAAAATAGAATCAACAAATCGAATTTCTAGTCAATTAGATGGTAAATATAATATGTACAGTATTTTTAATTGTGACCGTTAGACTCTTTCATATTCCGCGAATTTCCTTTTATCTATTGTACGTTGTCGCTGTTGAAACCCGTTTCCTTTTACTATGAAAGTAAAGAAATTTTAAATAATTTTTTGTTTTCTCATACACATCTATGAAAATTTGAATTACAATAGATATAAATTCGGTATAATCCTTTCTTTAACACACATAATAAATTTATAAAAAATAAAAGAAATTCAGGTAAATTTTAGGTATATAGGTTAGAAACGGGATATGTAACTCACCATTGAGCAAAAAAATCTCTAATTTAAATTCTAAAAATACGTAAACCGTACAATTCCTCAAGATAATTTTTAACAATTTCTATTGGTCGAGCGTGAGCACATGAATTTTCCATTTTTAATGGAAATCTCTGAATATATTTATGTATACAAAGTTTAGGGTGCGCTTAAAAAGAGGGTGGATTTTCGTTTTTTTCCTATTTTTCATACTATAAACACGGAAAATCAACACACAATACATACAGCAACAAAAAATTTATATAGAAAGAAAATTGTAAAAGTTTCACTTTTGATTAAGAAATAAGGAAGATATAGTTTAGTTTACGTTTTTGTTCCTAAAAAATAAAATATAATACAACAAAATATAAAATGGAGGGGATGGTTTTCTCATTTGATGATTACGATTCATATAAATTATGAGATGAAATATGAAATTTTTGTGGACAATAAAAATATTGATTTTTTTTGTGGGGGGATTTTTATTTGATGATGGGTGGGAAACAGTTTTAGGGTTTGTTGTTTAGATTTGTAATAACAAGCACTAGGGATTGTTGCAATTGATTGACCGATCTCAATCCTAAAATACCAATGAACGACCAATTGACTCATGTTGTCATGTCGGGTCATCGAAATATTTTGAATTATTTTAAATTAACACTTGCATAACAAGTATCAGAATGACTTTCCTCGTTTCCTATGTTACTTTAAAAAAAACATCTGTCGAACAGCTAGCTATCTGTCTATAAATTTATTGAACCGTGTACCGAAGAAAGAATGTATAAACGCAATCATCAAACAAATGAATCACAAAATGAAAACAAATCAACAAATTTTCCTATTATTATTTATAATTAAACATTTCGGCGGTCACTCGCGTGCGCTCTCTTACTATTTTTTACTTTAAAGTATACTCTCACTATAATTTACTTTTATATAGAAAAACAAAAAAATTCATTCATCAAATTAGTTTTCGATGCACACATTACACACTCTACGATAACAGATTTTTTTAATACCGCTAGTAAAAAATACTATAACGTTACAAATAGTTTTCCCCCTCTTTCCGACTCGAAAAAAACTAAACCAACAAAACACAGCATTCCAATATTACCACCAAAATAGTTTTGTTTTTGTTTTGAAAACAAATGAAACCAAAAAAATTTTCAAAGTGGATTTTTGATTTGAAAAAACTCAAAACTACTATGATGTCTACACAACAACAACAACAACAAAACAAACTATACGAGCGATCGCCCTCGATCAGTCAAAAACTAAGAGTGGTTCAAAATAGTGATTATAAGTTTAAATAGTTTTTTTTATTATTACATTATTGAAGTTTAAAAGAAATTCAAATTGCTTTCTAAAACTACTTAAAAAAACGAAATAATAATAAACAAAAAAAAAACGTATCAACGAACAACAACATTATCATCGTCATTAATTTACGCATTGTGTTTTTGTTTTGAAAAGTTACGTAAAATTTTTTGTGTTTATGACTCAATAGTTCGTTGTGCGTATTTATTGCGTTGCAGAGTGCTAAAACTAAAAAAAAAATGTTAAATCTTTATTTATTTGTATAAACGTAGGCAAACAACCAAGTCCAATATCTCGTATACAAAGCAATCAATTATAGGATATTATAACAGTTTTCCATCTCTCGATTTCTGTATTTTGTTAAACGCACCAAAAACCTCGAAATCTTTTGTGCTATTTCCGGTTTTTCTATAAGTATTTCTCATAATAACAACAAAAACTATGTGACCATGTGCTTGTAATTTAAATAGTAAATATATAGTTACAATAATTTGGGTGTCTGTGTGTGTCTCTCTAATATAACATTTTACATACTATCATACATTTATAATTTACTATGGTGATAAAAGAAATTTATTTTGTACAAAATGGTGGACGAAGATAAGAAAATTGAAGGTCTGATATTTTTTGAAATATATAAATTTATAATATAAGTGTTATTTAGTTAATTGATAATAAAATTGGTTATGTTAAAAACGTAATAGTTTTATTTTAAGTTTAAAGTACATACGGTGTAATTCCCATTCTATGGTTTTAGTTAAATTATCTGGCCTGAATCTATTAGACCAAAATGGCGGATTTTGTTAATTTTTTGTCACAATTCAATTGGTGGGAAATATTAATATTCTTGGCACCGCGTATTATAAACCTTTTGCAAACTTTCACACAAAAATGAATGACAATAATTAGTACGACCTTGCAGTAGCTATTGAAAAAACCATCCATCCCCTGGACGGACATGAGCATTTATTGAAAAGTGGGATAAATAATTTTTTTAAAGTGGTGAATTACTTCAATCTATAGAAATTAAACCAAATAATTTCTATTTGAAAAAATTATCAAAATTTAAACAATTTTTTCACAATGCACTCACCATACGGGGGTATATAGTTATTATTAAGAAAACGTGAATGATTAAAAATATACATTTTAAAAATTATTTTTCTCTGAATAAAATCTCGGTCCAACAGAAATTTAAAAAATTTCTTTACTTATTAAATCAGAAAAGCTAAAAAATGATACTTCCATAAATTGTTAAATTGTTGACAAGGCTTCCAACGTTAATCGTAAATTTTAGAACAAACAATGGTTAATATTCAGAGAAACATTTGATAAAAATACGTATTTGTTAATCTATTAACAATATGTAAGTTTAAGCAAACGGACCAACATTATTGAACAAATTAAGTAAACCTAATTAAATTTAATATGCATAATATTATTCTTGTACAAGTATTAACTAAAAGAAAGTACAATAATTATTATTTATAACATTTAGTAATTATTTACATATAATTCGTCGAATTTTACTAGTAATTGGATTAATGAACCAAACTGCAATAAAAATATAAAACTTTTCCTTGAGTGATTGCGCAATGCTGATTTTCTGTACGTTTTATACATAAATAATTTACGCACACCAAATCACAGGAATCCTTTGGAATCCCCAGGAATCATCATCATCATCCTTAAATGATATTACGTCATTCACTACATCCCGAGACTGACACATGGACACTACATCCCGAGACTGACACATGGAAGTTTATACGCTACTTGACCTGGAAAGACGGATGGCTTTTGACCATGATCTACCATACCGTGTAAACATACTAAATATACAGCGACAACCACCATATTTAACCGGGGGCAAGACAGACAACTTGACAACTCTAGAAAATAGACGCGAATTGTTAAAAAGTACATTTATTGGTAAACTCCTACTAGGGCTAATCGACGCACCGGATGTGCTAAAGTCAATTAAAATAAAGGTTCCTGGTAGAAAAATTTAACCTTCTTTGCACAAGATCAAAAAAAGACCGAAACCGAAATTAGACAGGTTAGAAGATCTTGGTATAAATTTTGGCCTCAATTTGTGTTTTATACTGTACGTATAAAAAATTGCGGCCAAAATGTACACCCTGAAAGTATACAAAAACAAAAACACCAACAATTTACTTAACGACAAAAATCAACACTAAAACCAATCAAACTTACGACTTATATTTATAACTTAAAAACAAAGGAGGTGCCAAACAGCAGCACCTAGCAACAGTATATAAATAGCTTCAAAATAAATTATGTAATAGTAGTGAAAAATAAACCGAAGAAGAGTTTATTCTCGAAATCGATATTTCTAAAAAAGTAAAAAATTGGCACAGTAATTTTTTTTTCATTTAAACATATAAAGTAGTGACAAAAGAATACAAAAAATAAAGTGAAAATCGGCTTGTGAAATGTGGTGAAATAAATAATATGGATAGGTGTTTTAAACTCAAGTTCTTTTGTTATGCGTGTGGAAAATTTACAATTATGAGCAATCGCCGCAAAATAAGTGATGAAACCGCTGATTCATATCGACTATACTGTTTATACGGTACTCGTCTACCGCTACCGCATTCAGAAAAAATTCCTGTTCCGGAAAGATCAAACCCAACTAAAAAATATTTAACACCAACATTTGGATCTGATGAAACCGGAGAAACATCTGCATCAATATATCAAATCGTTTGGATATTATGGTACGACGCCTGAACTATCGCAGCGGCAAGCCATTCTGTTGCAAAAAATTTAAAACAAGTGAACATTAGGCTCAAAATGTTCGGATATATAGAGCAATAAATCGTCATCTCAATTTTACGATTTTTTCTTGTTCCAATCAATTGAGAATAATTCACTCGCTTTTTGCATGGATATCCGTAGTTTGGTATCCACAATGCACAATGCATACAATCCTGAAGATTGGCGATCGTTTATCGATTCCTCCAAAACCAGTTTGAAGGCAGTTCTTCACATTACCAACTCAACAAATTTCATTCCAATTGCACTCAGCACATACGCAAAGGAAACCTATGCACCAATGAAAAAAAATATTTATTTGATTAAATACAATGACCATCAATGGAAAGTTTTTGCAGATTTAAAAGTGCTAGCTCGTTTAAGAGGCATGCAATTGGGTTACACTAAAAACATATTGTATTTTATTTGCTTAAGAAAAATGTTAATTTTTTAGGAAAAAATTAAGAAAAATCACCATAAAATCGAGTTCAATCGATTTAAATTCAATAAATGGACCAAAAAATTTTAAAAAAGTGTTTTTCGTCGAAAAAAAAAATAATAATAATAACACAAAAATGTGAATGTAAATGTGGTTTTTCGGTCTTGATATGTTCGGCAAAGTTGTTTGTGTTGGCTTGCGCAACAACTTTGCTGAAGTAAGCAAAACGAAAATCTTAATGGTTCAAGAGCTATCAATGTGGATATGAGAGTATATTTTGACAAATTTTTGACTCAGAACCAAAACATTTTGAAAGCGATATCACAAAAATGGGGGTTAACCTTGAAACGGAACCAGCACCATTGAATTCAGCATACTTGAATTAGGTTTACCCCCTGGGTGCCCAGCTTGTCACAAAAAAAAGTTTGCGATTCAAGCACAGTGATTTTTCAAGTCAAATTTTTAGATTTATTTCAATATTAATACATAAACAAGTTACAGTTGATAAGTATTATAGGGACTCCTTGCTCCATCAAACGCAACCGTCGATTGTTAGTTTGTTGAGTTTAAACGTGGCTGTACACACACCGATGATGCTGAAGGCCAGAGCGCCGGAGTTTTGCGGTTATTCTGTAAGAGATAAAAAGTCCATAAAATCGTTTTGGAGCCCGTAAAGTGAGTTGAGGAAGATAGCAGACACCTTAAAGAAATCAGAAGTCAGTTGATACACTATTTTGCATTAGCATTTGGCCATCAGAAAGCTCTGTTCAAAGTGGATGCCGCGCTTGCTCACCTTGGACCAAAAATCGCAATGTATCGATGATTCAGAGCACTGTTTGGAGTTGTTGTATCGCTATGTAACAACGAAACCTGGATCCACCATGATGTATTATTCTATAATATTGCTGTTCAACAGTCAGCTAAAGTGAACATTAGTTTTAATATTGTGGTTAGTTCGATTTGGTTTCTTAGAACAGAAAGCAGTGTAAATTACCTCTGTTATTGTTTTAAGATTATTTTACGATATTCTTAGAAGGTCGCAATAAAATTATTATCTGGAAAAGGACTAAAAAGATCAATAGCATGCATATTTTACTTTTAGTTTACTTCTCATTTTATCTTTGACGTGCGGTTTGACAAGGTGTTTTTAGAAATTTTGTTTAAGTTAAGTATGTGTGTGTTTCGAAAGTTTAGACCGAGACATTTATTTTCAAAAATGGGTCAAAAAAGGACCTAAGCAGTGAAAAAACATACTATCGGAGCATGATTAAAAACAAAAATCATTCATACCGCGAGCTCGCAAAAATGGACAAAGTTCTTGCTCATCAGTAAGTAATTTGGCAAAGATTCTGCAATCTTGGAGTATATTTATGGGACCAAGAGAAGAAACTGTAAGGGAATCAGGAAGACAACGCCCAGAACAGACCGGAAAATTAATTGGCCTTGGAAAAGCGCAGAACAACGACGAGCGAGCTACAAAAGCACCTTAGTGAAGAAAGGATATTAGCGATGATAGAAAATGCGGATAAACGTTCTGTTTGGGCTAAACTTCATGAGCACTGGACAATAGACAACTGGAAGAAGATAAATTGAATTTTTAAGCGCTCATTATATATTTTCAAAATTAAATAAAAAAATCCGAAATGAAAAAGTTGTTTAGAAGTTATAGGTTAATTAAATATGCAGACGAATGCAGACTAGAGGCCGTTACAGAATCGGCCCAGTTCCTCAGAAAGAAACCATGAGAGAGATTTAGGGAGAACTGTGTAGTCAGGAGCATAAAACATCCACCATCAGTAATGACATGGGGCTGCATTAGTGGAGATGGACCTGGTTCAATATACCTCGTAGATGAAACCATGCGAGAAAAGTACAATATAAAAAGGTGTTAACAGACGTCTTATTTCCTTACATGAGACCGCTACCTCAATACTCTTACACTTTTATGCAAGATGGAGCTCCTTCCTATACCGCAAAATTAATAGAAATGTCCTTCTTAACCAAAATCCTCTCTTGGCCTAGTAATTCTCCGGATTTAAACCCTATTGAGAATTAACGGGCCTTTTGTATGTCCAACGTATATAAAACCCTCAAACCTATAGTGTTCACACTAATAAATATTTGGAGAAATAGTGATCAAATGCGCAATATGATCAATAATTGTTTTTCAGTTTTTGTATACTCAAAATTATTTAATTTTAAAGAATTAAAACATTTAAAACAAAAATCTTGTTTTTATTTTTATTTTGATAAAATACTGGAGTTTTTCACTATATTAATAGTGTTCATAGGGATCGTAAATTGTTTATATTGGCCTGTCTTAATGCTATAATATAAATTCGGTAAAATCGACAGAATATTGGGGGTACGAATAAGTTTTGAGGGATTTACAAAAGATGGCGTAACTAGTATTAAACCGCATCTGGTCATCTTGTAATTATATTCATAATGAAGCGTCATCATTTCATTCCAAAAACCAGTATGTGTCATTTCGCTGATGTGTAAACAATATATTTTTTGCGCTCTAACCATGTCAACCTTTGTGGTAACAAAACACAATTTGTGGGAAGCGTTGCTTTTGTTTTAATTTGAAGAAAATTGCAGCTGGTGGACTTCGATTGCTGTGTGAAGCATATGGGCAACATGTTCCATCCATCATTTTAAAAGTGGCGAATTTGACACCAGTGACAAAGAATGCGAAGGGAGACCAGTAAAGTTTGTAGACGCTGAGTTGGAGGTGTTTTTGGACCAAGATTCATGCCAAACTGAAGAGTAGTACGCTGGAACTTTGGGACTAATGCTTTGGACTAATGCTGTGCATCTGGTGGGATCAGTTCGGAATGAACTTAACGAAACCATCACTGAAGAACGTTATGAACAACATTTGTTGCAATTAATCCGAGTATTGAAGCTCAGACGCCCATAATATGCCAAAAGCCATAACAAAGTGATCTTCCAACACGACCACGTTCGGTCACATGTTGTAAGAGTCGTCAAAAAATCTTGGAAGGCGCTTCAATGGGATCTGCTACCCCACCAGACATTTCTCCTTCCGACTTTCACTTGTTCCAGTCGATGATTTATGGAGTGGCCGAACAGCACGTCACTGCGTCCCATGCTGTAAAACTTCCCAGCCTAAGGAGAAGATGAGTTCGTGGGTTGATTTCATTGTATGTGGATTAGCGTTTCATGCAGCAATATCACCTTCCGCCTTTCTTGGCCCGTAAATTGTCTTTTTTCCTCTAGAACATCATTTAATTTGATCAATTTTGTCTGGTAACGTTCAGCTGTAACAGTTTGACTAGGTTCTATGAGCTATTAGTAAATGACTCTTTTCCAATCCTACAAGATACACAGTAACACTTTCTTGCCATGCATATTCATTTGTGTAACTAATGTTGATGGCTGATCTTGATCAACCCAGGATTATCATACAAAATCCACTTTTCATAACCCGTAATGATTTTGTCAAAAAAATTCTCTCTTTTGAACCGAGAAGGCAATTTCATGCAGTTGTCAACTCTTCGGTTTTTGTTTTCTTTCCATAAATATAAAAGGTTACCTTCCATGTTAATAGTGATTTGCAATTTTTTAAGCGACAAGTTACATCTCATCTTTTGAAAAGAAATTATTACAGTTTCCGAAAATACTTGTTTAAATACGTAATGTTCTATTTTAAGGGAACACTTGTAATTAAGTTTTTGTAATTTATAGTTTCCCTTGACAATGATTGCTGCAATGGACAATTTACTACACATTGTAGAGCCGGTAATAAAAAATCTTCTGACACGTAAACGATTTTGCGTTACGCAGCTCCTCTTTGAATCTGTTACTTTTATACTACTAGATGATGCTCGGAGTCATCTTGTAAGTCATGAGATAAAAAATGAGTCGAGTATACAAATTTCAGTATATAAGTTTATAATCTAGAAATACATACACCGAAAGGTTCGTCTAATAAAATAATTAAACTTAAGCTGGAAAAGTAAGACAATTCCTGTATAAATACTGCATCTTAGTTCGTAAACTGGAACGGGGAGTGGATGAGGGTTTTGTTGCTGTTTCCCAAATTTATTATCTAGAAACATAGTTTACTTATTCGGTTAGGGTTTGCCTAGCGAGCTGAAGGCCACTCTCATCACTCTAAAGAAAAATTAAATAAGTAAGCTAACTTTGGGTTACGCTATTAATTTCCGCAATTCTGACGGGATTGTTAAATTCGTGTTATGCTGTTTTATTTGTCCGCGCTTCGCACGGAACTGAGTATTAAACACATAATTATATTGTTTTTTGTGATTAAAAAGGACTTATTGGCTCTCTTGCACATATATGTATAAAAGAATAATCAAATACCCTTCAAACCAACTATTGGTGTACGAAAAAATACTTAAGCAGAGAATACCAACTAAGAAAGACAGCCAAATGTTTTAAAGGTTTAAATAATCACAATATGGGGTAAATGGTAAGTTTTGCTTGGCAGCCATTTTGTTTTGAATGACAAAATTGTCACTTTGGATTTGACAGTCGTAGAGAGTGATCGATAACAATTTTGTATGGAATTTAGTTGTCCTAATAATGTTAAAAAGTGGTGATATCGCCTGGCCCCATTTTTCGTTAATTTTTAGAGTACTATGCAAATGCACTCTGTGCAACTGTACAAATAAACATACAAATGTTGTGGATGATGTTATGTTGTAACAATAATAAAATTGGTATTGATATTCAAGTTTCGCCTAAAGCTGCGAGTGATAATTGGTTTAAAATAATTTTTTACAGCACAAGTTGAACTATTCAGCAAATTTACAGTTGTAGCCAAACTGCCAAATTAATCCAAGTTTCAGTCTACTATATATAAAATTTCAACACATTTGAATTGTATAATTATGCATCATTTTCTACCCCTCGACTCCTGTTCACAAAAAATAAATTTACCTACTTTTACAAAAAAAAAAAAAAAAACTGTAACACATTAACAAAAGAAAATTTTGGTTGGACAAAGGGCCGAAACCAACCCCAAATTCAAATTTTTTGTTAAGTTTACAATAAAATGTAAATTATTTGCTGTCAATATAAAACTTGGAATTTTGCTCGATACATTCGCATAAAACGTTTACCGCCACCTTGATATTTTTTCATTTTTGCCAATTCGATTAAGGTCGATAGATTCGCTGAAATTCGTCGAATTTATCATCATTTGTAATTTAGCATAAAATTATACACACCATACCTAATTCTGTCAATCACTGCGAATGTTTGCGCGTAACCTCATGTTTTTCAATTTAATATGGTTTTAGGTAAAATTATCTCTAAATTTAAAATTAATTAAAAACTCGATTTAAAAGCGATACATGATTTCGCATCCCTCCGTGAAACAATAAATTATAGATACTTGGTAGACAACTCAAAATTTGTGTTTGAAATGCGACCCTTTATTACGTTACTGACGCACCCTTACGAGTACAAGACCAACAAATAGAAATAAATACAAAAGACAAAATTCTCTAACCGGACCGTAAAAATATTTTTTCGTTTCATTGTGTGAAATATATTCTTAAACGGGATATCATGTACATATAAAGTATAAACTAAGGATCGTTGTTTGTAGTGTTTTTAGATATACGGACCGCATACGGTTGAATGATATACCCGTACTCTTGAAAAAAGGGTAATTTTTATTATTTTTCTTTATATTTTCAGAAGATGAATCAGCAATTATCACAACACAATTACGACGGGGCAAATGTAAATGGTTTAATGTGGCAAAGGGATGGGGTTTTATAACACCGGACGACGGTGGGCAAGATGTTTTTGTTCACCAAAGTGTAATCCAAATGGGTGGATTTCGTTCCTTAGGCGACACGGAAGACGTTGAATTTGAATGTAAAATAAGTGATAAAGGGTATGAGGCAACAAGAGTTATGGGGCCGTCACATTCCGATTGTCACGGATCTACATATCGACCCGGTGCTAAACGACGTTTTCGAAAAGTACGATGTTATAATTGTGGAGAATTCGCAAATCATATAGCGGCTAAATGTTCACTAGGACCAATGCCAAAACGATGCCATTATTGTAAATCAAATGACCATTTAGTGGCGGACTGTCCATCAAAAACAGTAAGTATTGAAAAATGAGCATAGATCTGTTGGCGAAAAATTTAAGCTTGTTGTTTATATTTTTATATGAAATTTTTTATTTACATAAAAATTGTGCTGTGCTATAATTTCATATAAACCAATAATCAATAACCTTTTCATTAATGTGCTAGATGTCATCAATACAATTTGTTTGAATTGAAGTACATATTTTTAAAAACAGATGTCTACAATAATATTTTTTTGTTTATTAGTCGGAGACACCAACCGCTAGCACGAGCACGGATACAACGGTAGAAAAAGATGAAATTGAAAACGAAGATATAGTTACCACTGAATCTATGATAGATGCCACTAGTTCCGAATTGGAGAAATTACAAATAAAATCCGAATAGAAACCAAAAATTTAGTACAAAAATGTTTAATTGCCGCAAATACAAATCACAATCCTATTTTTAATATTTAAGTTATAATTATAATATATAGATATAAATATGTGTATATATTTATATACATATCGATTATATTTTAAATCAAAATTAATTTAAAATTTACACAAATAAATGAAATTTATTTGTGTCCAACCTACGTACAACCATCACTCAATATTTTATGTACATATATAAGAGGTGTTCAATATATTCTAGGTATAAATACGATTCCAGTGAAATATCTTAGGTTTGAGATAATTATGCTCGTACACCATGGGTAAATTAAAAAATAAAATAAAAATTAATTTTAAAATATTAACGCAAAAAAAAATTAAGAATTGTGCAATTTTTATTTTATTTTTTATCTTTTTTGTAAAATACATTAAAATTAACTTAGAAATAAATAAAATTAATTTAAAACTAGTATTTTATTAAATTGCAATTCTGTACTTAATGCATGGTAACACTCTTTACTCGTCATTATGACATATACACTCCCATTCTAATGCCCTTAATCCTTATGGTTCACTTCACCTCATCTCACTGTTTGTTTATTATGACCATTTTCATTGGGTCCCATTTGAAACGCGATATTTCAAAACGAAATAATTCAAAACGCGATACGGTACAAAACGCGATATTTCAGCATAAAGGAGCAAAAACAGCAGATGATACAAATGGAGCAACAAGGGGCGGACATTAAACATCAAATGAAATTGTCGAACCAGGACATGTAACAGCAGATGGAGCAACAAGGCGCGGACATTAAAAACCAAATAGAAGATGGCCAAAAGAAAATGGACGAGAGATTTCTGGAGTCATCTTCTACACTACACGGTAAAGTGGAAAAACTGCAACAGAGGCACACGCAGAAATTCAAAATGTTAAAGGGACGGTTCAACAAAAATTTGAATCGGTTAAACAAGATTTTCAAACGGAAATTAAACGTCTCGAGAAGGAGCTACAAGATGTCAAGGCGAATGGAACGACACATCAAGTGATCCAGACAGTAAATGCTGTTAAGTTAAAACCACCAACATTTGATGGAACAACATCCTTCAGTATTTTTAAGTTCCAATTCGAAACGGCGATTAAGCAAAATCAGTGGAATGAAGAACAACATGTTGGAGCGTTAATTGTGGCTCTTAAAGGCGAAGCGGCGGAAACACTACAAATCATTCCCGAGCAAGAACGGAACGTTTACAACGGAATTATGAAGGCGTTAGATCGAAAATACGGAAGTGACCACAAGCGAGAAATCTATCGCATGGAATTGAAGGGTCGATACCAAAAACGAGGAGAATCGCTACAGGAATTTTCATCGGCAATTGAGCGGCTCACGCATTTAGCACATTCAAATATTTCGGTCGATTACATGGAGCGAATTAAAATCGATGCATTCATTGACGGTATTCGAGATCCTGAGACACGCAGAGCAGTGATGTTGTCACCTAAGGCAACTTTCACGGAAACCATCGCTTGTGCGTTAACAAACGAAACTGCTCAGGCCATCATCAAACCAGCAATGAAAATTCGCCGAGTAGAGATTGATTCCAGAATAGACACCGCTCGGGCTACGTCAAGGTTCAGAGATGGAAGTGGCAGGATTAAATGCTGGGTATGTAATAGAATGGGTCACATCTCACGGGACAGTTGGGAGATAAAGAAGAAACGAGGGAGGTTGCCATCTCCTATGAAGCGTAGACCAAACGAGGGGCAGATAGAATCCAGATAGGAGGGTCAGACGACAACGGAGTCGTTAAACTAAAAAGAGTCAACTTGAAGGGGCAGAAGCTGACTCCCATAACCGATTGCCCCATAACATCCATCCATGTTTCGAGAGTAGCAAGATGCGGTGACAGCTTCACAATTAAAGCCACTATTGATGGGAAGAAATGCATGATCACGCTTGATACGGGAACAACTCATACGATTGTTCGTGAGGATATTATCGATGGAATTATAGAACCAGCTAATGAGAAAATTCAGCAATAAAAGGGAAAAAGGTCGTAAAAATAAGGATTGGGCGGAATCACTTTCAACACGAGGTGCTGGTTGCAGATATTGTAGACGAAGTCATCTTGGGAGTGGAGTTCATGAGAACAAATGGCTTCGTAGTGGATATTGGACGGGGTGTATAAACCTACGATAATATCGAGTTTCCACTTCACGTTAGCGCTATAGGAGAAACGACCAGGCAAATTATAATGGATCATCGGGAGAAGCTGCAATCGAACTCGGAAACAATAGTAGAAAAATCTGATTACGACGGCTAACTCGCAAGAGTAGAAAGAGGTTGTAGAACAGCTCATGGAGAAATGGACCGAAGATCTTATCATGGAACAGAAAAATTTGGCAAAATAATTGCTCGGGCGGTACATGCCAATCAATATTCTGCAGTACATCAGACAATAATGGGAGAACTACAATGATAAAACATCGAATAGATTCAGGAGCAGAAACGCCGATTCGCCAACCACCCAGAAGATTACCATTGGCAAAGCAAGGAGAAGTGGATCGAATGGTAAGTGATATGCAAGCAGCGGGGGTAATCGAAACATCAAGAAGTCCATGGAGTTCACCAGTTGTGTTAGTCGAGAAAAAGGATGGTAGCATGAGATTCTGCGTGGATTACCAAAACTTAAATGCTGCGGCGAAAAAGGATAGTTATCCATTGCCAAGGATCGATGACACGTTAGACACATTATCGGGTGCTCGAATATTTTCGACATTAGATCTGCAAAGCGGCTATTGGCAAGTGGAAGTCAAGGAGGAAGATCGCGAAAAAACGGCATTCACTGTGGGTCACGGATTGTGGCAATTTAATGTTATGCCATTCGGATTATGTAATGCCCCTGCGACTTTTGAACGGCTAATGGAGCGCGTACTAAAGGGATTACATTGTAGGACGTGCCTCGTATATTTGGACGACATCATCGTCATGGGCAAGGATTTTGGCGAGCGTTTAAGGTATTTGGCAGAGGTTTTGGATCGGATACAGGCCGCCAGTTTGAAGCTAAGCCCAAAGAAATGTAAACAATTTAGGACGGAAGTAAAATATTTGGGTCATAAGGTAACAACTAATGGGGTCCAAACCGATGAAGACCAGATCGATTCCTGATGGCTTACCGATCAGCGGTACATGACACAACAGGGGTGACACCAGTTAAAACAATATTTGGGCACAATCTGCGATTACCGGAAGATTTAAAGTTTGGAGCTGTTCCATCAGCAGCTCTATGCAGACAGGATTACGTCGATCGGATGAAAGAGGAACTTAATGAAATACATCAATTTGTACGGGAGAAAATTCGGATATCCAGTGATCGAATGAAAGCTCGATATGACATACGAGCATATAATCAAGGCTTCGAGGAAGGGCAATTGGTATGGCGTCACAACCCGCAACGGCATAAGGGATTATCACTGAAGTTGCAACCCATATGGGAAGACCTTACACTGTCATTAAAAGGTTGAACGACGTGGTTTATCGCATACAGAAAGGATGGAAAGGTAAACCAAAGGTGATGCATTTAGAGCGCTTTGCGCGCTGCAGAGGAGGTGATCTGGATCCTTTTTCGGGACGAAAAGGCTTAGGTGGGGGTAGCGTTACGGTGACACCTAGATTAGAATAAAATAAGTTATTCAATAATTGTACAATTATAATTGTGATGTGGGTCAACATTTAGGCGTCATTTGTATACTAACATAATTGCTCGATTCTTGGAGAGCATTCAGGATTATTCTAGAAACAAATATTTTGGTATATAAAGGCGTACATTGACGTGGAATGCTCAGTCTTATTTCAAACGTGATATAGTGAAGGTTAAATATAGTGATTATTAAAGTGATTATTAAAGTGATTATTAAAGCGATTGTTAAAGCGATTGTTAAAGTGATGATTAAATAGTGTGTTATAATTGGAATAATTAATTGTTAATTTTGTGTTGTATAATTATTATGTTGTGAAAATAAATTGTGGGAGTTCAAGTTTGAAGCAGTTGTATTTATTCAAAATCCAGTGATTCGAACCTTGAGTGACAAGGCAAACACGTAACAATACTTTTTTAACAATATTGACGTTTCTTGTGTTTTTCATTAGAAATTCTTATTTTAGGTCTAGATATGTTTTTATATAAAAAAAATCCTATATAAAAATATTATGAAAAAAAACTTAGATTTTCTGCCATCCATCTTGATTAAATGCAAGTGACGAAACGATTTGAATGCAAGTACCGAATATGAATTTTCATATTCGTTACTTGCATTCAATACAAACGACAAAAAATGACACTTTGAATAAAGCTCATTAACGAGATTAATGCTAACGGTTAGAACAATTGAATTAAGCGGCTGTACTTAAAGCAAATCTATCGCGAGATCATTTGATATTTTTAGTTTTAAGTTTCCACTGTGTGTTAAATGACCTTTCATTCAAGAAAATACACGCGTCTATCTCACGATATATTGCTTGATTGTGTATCCAAATTTTTATTTTCCTGTGACTCTTCTGCCTTATTGAAAAGTTTTATGGTTACTATATCCCATCTATAGGTGGAACCTTCAACATTAACAAGGTACAAACAATCTTTCAACTGCCTTTCGACAACACCTTGACCTAACGTCCAATTATTATTTTTCTGTGGATAAACTTGAACGGCTACCGATTTTATTCCTATCATAATAAAACTTGCTTTCATGACCACGTAACTCAATTTATTTAAAAACGCCTTCGACAACTTTAGGCAAGAGTTAATCATCACTCAGTGGAATTCCGGATCTCGTTTTACATGAAAAGATCCTTTGCACAGGGAGCTACATGATATTTTCCACCATCAATTTTCTTAGAATGTATGGAATTAAAATCTTTCTGTTTCTGGTTCGGCCAACCATTTGAGATCAACGAGATCAATTTTTGAAGTGAATGGTCGTTTAATGTTTCATCTTTAATATTCTGAATTTTTTCAACAGATATTTTCAACGAATGAACCAGTTTAATTATTCTTAAATCCTGAAATATTTCATTTTTTGCGGCATATATTTGGCATACATTATAATGATTTATGAAACAAACCTGTTTCGATATGTCCAATGATGCCCTCGACACTGTGTCGGAAATAATATTTGACTTACTCTCAATAAAGCGTAATTCAATGTTGTATCGCTGCAGTACCATCAGCATCAATTGCAAACGTTTAGGCGCTTTCAAAAGAGGTTTCTTAAATATACTAATTAGCAGTTTATGATCAGTCTTTATAACGGTCTTAACATTGCCCACAATAAGTTGATCTAAACGCACACACGCAAACACAATTGAAAGCAGTTCCTTTTCAACCATCGCGGAATTTTTTTCTGCTGCTTCTACCGTACGAAATGCATATGCCAATATTTGATTTTCCTGGAAAACTGCTACACCAGTCTAGTGCTGCTTGAATCACATTCCATTGTTAGCTGCTTTCCAATCTCGAAATATTTTAATAATCTATTATCACCCACTAGCAATTTTAGTTTTTCAAATTTTCTCTCTTCATCATTCGGCCATGCTCTTGATAGCAACATTTAATGGAATTGGGTCCAGACAGATTCTGAAAGTATTTTTTTTTACCAACAAAATATTACTCACCCATTTTGTATTGGCTGACTCAAGTATAATAATGTTATCTTTCACCAGTAAATCCAACTCTTCCTTAAGTTTTGATCGCATTGTCATAGGAATTCTGCAAGGACATTGCACAACAGGTTTAATTCTTTCAACAATTTTGATCTGTACTTCTCTCGGCAGGAGTCCATAGCAATCATATACATCATTATATTTTTGAATTAATCGATTTGCTTCATTTACGGCATTACCACTAGAATAAACAATAGGTTTCAAGTCATTATTAATACTTTTAACTACATGGCTAGAACACACTAACTTTTTGCTGTATTTTATTAGTCCAACAACAGTACACGCATTCTCTGACAATACTGCACAATGTTCGTTATCAACTACAAGAAATATAATACTATAGTTTTTATTTTCATATAACGACATGTCCACCATAGTTTGTTAACGTCAAATTAGAATCAATCAAAGCAATATCACCAATAGTTAACTTAGTATATTGGTTAAATCCGATTAGACAAGCTTGAGCCCCTGAATCTAAAATACATAGAACACTTCGTCAATTATCATTGAACTTTAGTGTCAACTATACATGACTATAGTGTCCTTGTAGCTGTATCCTTTTCTACCTCAGACAAAGAAAAATGTGAAAATTTACATCTTTCGCGGCATCACCAACCAACGATAACAACAAATTTATCTTTTCATGTTCTTCGGTTGGTGGCCATTTGTCAATACCTGATGCCACAACGTACTCGTTCCAATTTCTCTTGAAAAGTTCAAAATTCTCTTCAATATTACCATGAACATCCAGTGGTTTCGAAATGGAACATTTTGAGAGGTTACCACATCATTATGATTTTTTTACCAGCATCTTCACGAAGCGATTTTAACTCATCATTTTCTAACATCATATTTTGATTGATATTGCTGCATGTAGATGTGTAACAATCCTCATCATACGCGAGTTTTGACTTTGCTCCTAAGTATGATGAAGGTTGTTCACAGAAATTGTTGCGGTTGTTATCCTTGGCGCGGTTTGCTGGTTTCCGGCTATTGCTCGTCAGTACGGTCGTGAGTATATCCAAGGCCACAACAATCTAGTATTAACCGCGAATAATAAATGTAGTAAATAATATAAAAATTTGAGACCACATATAAGTAATTAATATTGCAACCACACGATCACCTCTCCAAACTAAAGCGCTACTACTTTTATCACACCCCCATCTTATCAATTTAGTACTTCATGGTTTCTACATCAATCACGGACAAACAAGAAAGAAGAACATCCATGTTTACAGAATATAATTAGTTATTTGTTTAGAAAAGAAACAGAAAAATTGCAATTTCGAAAAAAAATAAGAAACCAAAAGAAAAATTTATATAATATAAAAATATTTAAAAAAAAGGAAAGAGAAAGAAATTGGTTATATAATAAAAAGAATACAGTAAATGAAAAACTTGCGGTTTTACTCATCAACCAATGATGGTTTTGGACGGCGATCCCCTTGATAAATAATGTCCCCTGATGTTAGAACTGGAACTCACGTCATGGTACTCCACTTGACTCGTGCATCAAAAAATTATGTATATGGCCAACGTGTGTTGATTTTGTTTACTCGAATTTTACTTATTGATTGTTATTATTGTCGTATAATATTATGCAGATTTTTTATGATCGTTGTAAAATGCCACACCCAGATGGTTATTATCACGTCGGATTTTTCTTTATGAATGAGTTTTTTTTTTATTGGTGGCGTTCACTGATTGATAATTATGTTTTCGGTGTTTTATTGCTGTTATTAAAATTTATGATTTATTATTATATTATTAAACATTAGCTATTATATTACATAATATAGTTTGATATAATTTGAGTTCACTTTGCGATATTATTAGTATAGTTCACTTGAATATCACATTGCACTTCGTCTATAAATTGCATCACTGGAGAGGAACTTGCGACCCTTAGTTGAGCAAAGAACATACGAACAAACGGCACTATTGAAACAAAATTTATTTCGTTTTTTTTTTTTTGTATCCTTTTATTTGAACAATAAAATGTTTTTTTTTTAGTTGATGACCGCACCCATTAATTAAACAAACTGTACTCATTTACTTTAAACATTACCGAAATTGCATAATATAGTTTATTCAATTTACTTGACAAAAATAACTCATGTACAAGTACGTTCTTCTAACTTTAGGTTTTATATTCACTTAATTTCACTGTCTTTTCACTATGGATAGCTGAACATAAAAATTTTATCTCAAATTTTATAATAACCGAAAGTTATTATATTAAACACAATCGAATGCAATTACTATCGAATGCACCGAGAACCGTTTTCACTTAAGAACGGACTTAACTAGATTTTAACACTAATTTGCAAAAAAAAAAATTCATTTACTTAATTCTGCAATTAACTAACCGACGTAACTCTCGGATTTAACTTTCCGAATTAACTCTCGGACTTAACTCTCCGCCTTAACTGACTGAAAATTTTAATTGCCATGCAATTTATAATTTTTTCTTTGTACCATAAAAGCGGTTGAAACGAGTTTATTGGTAGCTGAGTTAATCTCGTTAACCATAAACAAGTAAAGTTAAACTGATTATGACGAGGCTTTGTAGCTCAAAATTAACAAACTATACCGGTGACCAGATTAGTGTCACAAATCGTGGGGACGACCCACCTGAGAAGAGGTCTCATTGGCCGGGCTTAAAGTCAAACAAATAATAGGCTATGTACGGATATCTTTTAAATGATATAATCCTAAAGGTTTGCCATTCTCATCATTTAAATGGTAAGCAACATTTCCTACTTTCTCGCGCACTACGGCTGGTATAAATTTGTGGTGTAGCTTAGCGGCAAATTGGTTTGCAGCATCGCTCTGCGCGAAAGATCTAACAAAAACTGTTTGTCCTGGATGTAAGTTCCTGTTTCGACTTCGTAAGTTGTACTTCTGGGCGCTCTTGTCGTATGCGGATCGTAAATATAACAATACCTTGTTCTTAATAGAACTAAGTCGATCGGGTTTAGAGCTTATATTTAAATAATTATCGTTTACTCCTTCAATTAGCTGTCTCAGCTTATAGTCAGAGCCATGTTGTACCATATACTGCCCGAATACCAAAAAATGTGGAGGGTATTTTGTTGTTCCATGTACACAATTTCGAATTGCTGCAGCAATCTCGTATACATGGAGATCCCAATTCTTATGTGAATCCGTTAAATAACATCGGATTGCACCTATGATAGTCCGATTCACTCTTTCTGAAGCGTTGGATTGCGGTGAGTAAACGGGTGTACGCAAATGATTTACTCCATACTTATTTAAGAGTTCTTGGAATTGTTTGGACACAAACTGTTTGCCGTTATCCGAAACTATGGTCTC
Source organism: Nephrotoma appendiculata (assembly GCA_947310385.1). Lineage (NCBI taxonomy): Eukaryota > Metazoa > Arthropoda > Insecta > Diptera > Tipulidae > Nephrotoma > Nephrotoma appendiculata. The sequence continues at coordinate 108,470,583 of OX371225.1, forward strand.
AGGAACTGAAAACAAGTTGAAAACTTGATTTTCCATGAATTCGCATAGCGCTTTAGCATTAGCCTGTCTTAGTGGTTTTAGGAGTGTAAATTTGGAGAAATGATCTAACACAATCAATAGAAAACAATGTCCATTTTTCGATCTTGGATATGGACCTAGAAAATCAACATATACACGCTGGAATGGCCTGCATGATTCTGGTTGGTTTCCCATACGTGGTTTCAATAGTTGATTCACAGGCTTATTCATCTTACATTTGCTACATTGAACAACAAACTTCTTAACGTCTAAGGCCATATTTGGCCAATACAACTGACGCTGTAAACGTTCTAAGGTCTTTTGTACTCCTTTATCGGCCGAAGAAGGAGAACAATGTTCTTGTTTTATTAATTCGGATGTCATTTCCTCGGGAACTCGAAGTTTCCATTCCGATAGGTCGGTATCCATGTATTTGGATCCATAGTTGAGGCATACTAGAATTTTACCATTATTGACACAATAGTTGCTATACTCAGGATTTAAATTCTCAATGTTTTTAATTTGTTCTACATACGCAGGAGATAAGAAAGCCTCCGAAGATAAATCGATATGCAACGGTGGCAATTTATCCTCCGGAATCTCGTAATTTGGGTCAGTTTCTTTCAATTCATCGATTGAACACAGATAGGAATTAGAGTCGGTGACAATACCGATATTATAAGGTTTCACCCAATCTAGCAATTCGTCGGTGTTAAGAGCATCACAAAAAGCTCTGGATAGAGAATCCGCCACAGTGTTTTCCGAACCCTTTCGATAATCGATTTCAAAGTTACAAGACTGAAGTTTCAAACTCCATCTGGCTAGTCGTCCAGAGAGCTCTTTCTGAGACATTAACCAACGTAATGCAGAATGGTCTGTATAAATGGTAAATTTGTAACCCTCGATATAACATCTAAATTTCTTGACGCTGGTAACGGCTGCTAAGCATTCAAGCTCGGTGACCGTATAATTTCTTTGAGCGGCGTTTAGCTTTTGGGAGATGAAAGCTATTGGACGCTCTGCTCCCTCATCATCGACTTGATAGATAGATAAATAGAACGCTACCAATGCCATCTGAACAAGCATCACACTGGATGAAGAAAGGTCGATTAAAATTTGGATTGGCCAGAACCGGTGCAGTAGAAAGAGCTCTTTTGAGATTGTCGAAAGACTGTTGAGCTCGCGGAGACCACATTAGTTTGTTACTTTTCTTAAGAAGATCAGTTATTGGAGCAGCGAGGATTGCAAAATTTTGTATGAATCTTCTATACCACCCACAAAGTCCCAAGAATCGTCGTATCTGCTTCACAGTCTTTGGTGTTGGATAATCCAAAATACCCTGAATCTTCCCTGGGTTGACCTTTAAACACCCGTCTCCAACCACATATCCCAAATATACGATTTCCTTGAGCAGAAATTTACATTTGGATACGTTTACTGTTAATCCACCTCGTTTCAATAATTGAGCCACTAGGTTCAACAACCGGAAATGTTCCTCAAGGGTTGCAGAGGTTATGAGCAAGTCATCAAGGTATGTAAAGATAGATTCATGCAACTCTGAAGGTACTACCTTGTGCATAAGGCGGCACATGGTTTGCGGAGCGTTGCATAACCCGAATGGCATGACCGTGAACTGGTACAAGGGACGTCCTGGCACTGTAAACGCCGTCTTGTCGCGAGATTCTGGATCGAGAGGGATTTGCCAAAAGGCATCTTTGAGATCAATTGAACTTATATATTTGGTTTGCTCTAATCGACCCAGTAATCCCTCGACAAGTGGCAATGGATAGGCATCTTTGACTGTCCACTTGTTCAGTTCACGGGCATCCAAACAGAGCCGCACTTTACCATTCGCCTTAGACACAAGCGTAATTGGTGATGACCAAGAGCTCTGACTGACCTCAATAACGCCTAGAGCCAGCATCCGATCTAATTCGGTATACATGAGCTTCTGCTTGATGGGTGAAATTGCATAAAAGCGCTGCTTAACAGGCTCGCCCCCTTCACGAATCTTAATGGAATGGGATATCAACGTGGTTTTACCTAGTCCTAATTCACTTGAGGAGGGGAATTGATGGATTAGTTCTTCGAGTATACGATTTTGCTCCGATGTTAGCTGATGTCTTTTGGGCTCATCCGGGTCGAGAGTTAGATCACTTACATTTTGGACTGTAGGTGAAATTTGGAAACAGTTCCAGAAGTCGATCCCGAGGTAAAGTGGTTGCTCAAGCTCCGGTACTATATGAAGACGTAATTTATGCGTTTGATTATTAAAAGTTATATCTACTAAGATATATCCGAATACTCTTTTCTTCTCACCACTTGCAGTATTTACGTAAGAAAACGAGTTATGAATGTTAATAAATGGATTTTTTAGGTACTTCTCAGAACCAGATCCTAATATGCTCACTGTTGCTCCACTATCTAACAAACCAGTATGTTTGACTCCATTTATCAGTATATTGGCATACGGTCGAGAGTCGTTAGTATTAGTGTTTATGATGGAAGCTGCGATAATTGATCTAAATTGTCGTTTAGTGTGCCAATACAAATGGGAACGGTTCTTTTGCTTTTGACTGTAATGTCGAATTCTAGGTTTGGCATAGTGAGATTCAGGTTGCCGAAAATTGGATAAGAGTAATTGATTATATGATGAAGATGGGGCGAAATTGACTTGGTTTATTTTATTAGAATTATAGGCAGAAATAACTGGTGGATTATAAGAATTTATAGGGCTGTTTGGTGTGGACTTCCCGTGCTCAAATTCGCTCGTGACATGGGGGGAGTTTGACGAAGTTGTGCTGGATTGGATTCCTCGATACTTTGACTGGGTACTCCATTTTGAGGTGCAGGGATCCCAGACCTCCACTGGCCTCTCGGTAAGTTTCCCATACAACGTGGACAATGAGTACTCGTGGTATTCCGATACCCACAGCGATAACAAAATAGACCCAAGGGTAATTCGCAATTTTTAAATGTATGCCCGAGGTCACAACAATTGAAGCAAATTGGTTCTTTATCAACAGATTTAAAGTGTACCTGTCGTTTTAATAGTGAGGGATGTTTCGCCCTCGACATGTTTGGATCACTCTCGGTTGAATAATGCATTGCCGAGAGATTTGGTTCTCCGTAAGCCGAAGGTTTAGCCTCCACCAATTCATACTCGTTGTCTTGATAATTCAATTCATTAATCGCAACTGCGCGCGAGAATGGAGGGTAGTGAGGGCTAACTTTGAGGCGAGACCAGGTGCTTTCCCAAGCAGCACAGCTTTTAATTAAGTCGTTGACGTTTGTGAAGTAGCGATCGGTGAGGTGATATTGCAATTGAGGAATCATATTGCGCATTAACACTTCAATGAGGCGGTCTTCTGGATAAGGTGTGTGACATTGCAAAGTCAAACTCCAGACGTGCTGATAGAATTGTAAGAAGGTCTCTTTTGAGGATTGTCTCCGAGATTCAATTTCTTGTCGAATTTCGACATCCAGTCTGCGGTCTTCGAATTTTTCTAGGAAAATCTTTCTTAACTGATCCCAATTTAAACTTGGATTATTTCGGCGGTAAATCCAGTACCAGTGTAGTGCTGTTCCCTTTAAAACTAAGTTCATTTATTAGGGATTCTTTGGGAATATTCATGGTGCTACCAAGCGTTTCAACCTGCAGAATAAATAAGTCAGCAGGCAAACCACTAAATGAACCATCGAATGTGATGCCTGATCTTGCAAGCGTTCGTGGTCTAACCTGGTAAGGTTCGTTTGCTTTTAAATAAGCGTTGAACTGCGTATTTTGAGCTTGACTAGTTGACGAGTGGGCTTGAGTAGTAATAAGTGGCACTGCAGAAAAAGTAGGAGGTACCCATAGCTCGACCCAATTGGTGGTATATTAGATGATACTAAGGGGTTATTTGGTTTCCTCTCAGCGTTCACGTTTTGCCACTCTTGTTGTTGCAAGACTATATTATTCAATTGTTCCGAAAGTCGCTGTACCTGTGCTGCTAAAGTCGCAACCATGTTTCCGGTATTAAGTTCTGGGTTATTACCAAAATTATTTTGTGAAGAAAACTGGTTCCCTACCTGCTCGTCTAGAGATGTACCATCTTTCGAAGAGGAAGCAGCTCGTGTCATTATAATTGGGTTTGTATATGTTGCTACTACACTAGTAACATTAAGAGGCTGACTTATAGCGGCATGAGCAGGTGGTTCAATTTCAACCAATTTAGCACTGTCAATAGATGTATTGAGGGACTCGTCTAGGATAATATATTTCTCTATGCTCGTAAGTAATTCGTTGCAAGAGATTAGAATTTTGTTAGCGTACGATTCATACGTAGGAGATGTCGTTGCGAGCTCCAAACGGTTCTTGGTATGCAAAAGACGGGACCGAATTTGTAATACTTCATGATTTACGTTGTCGGGTGACACGGTGTCAAGAGTTAGAATTTGATCTCGTATGTTTTCCAACTTGATCCGACAACACTCGATTTCCATATCTGGCTTTTTACTAGCTTTTGAAGTCATTTTGGTTGGCTTCGGTTGAGAGCCCTTAAATTCCGCATCTAGAAATTGTTGCAACTTTTCCAAACCGTGAGGGTCATGTAGGGGAATTTTCCGCAACTCAAACTCAACTTGAATTTCATCGGCTTTGAGTAAAGATGGATCCATTATTTAATAAATGGTATTTAGAGAGGGAAAGAAAAAAAAAATATAAACGAGGATGAACGCACAATAGAATAAATTGCGATTACTAAAACCAAATATTAATATGTTTTAAAAAATATAAAAAAAAATTCAAGCGCTTCTTAGGTACAAAAAAAAAAATTCAAATTACAACTGAAGAAATAACACAAAAAAAATATATAATATATTTAATATAAGAAAAAAATTCAATGTCATTGAAAATTTGTTATCGGTGCATCAAATAATTTTGACAACAAACCAAAAAAAAATTTTTATGTTCACTTCAGAGAAAAAAAAAATAATCTTCAAAAAAAAATTATATTTAGAAAAAAAAATTAATTGAGAAAAGAAAATGAATAAGTATTTTAATAATAACTTAAATAAAAAAATTCAACGTTTGTAGAAAAGAACAGAAATTTCAGAGATAAATGGGGGTGAAATCAAAGTGCGGCGGTCGTTTTGGGAGTGGTTGCGTGTGATTACAAATAAAAACAGTAGCCATCAAATCCACTTAGCTATAATCATTCAAATACCAAAACAAAATGGCAGATTAATATATACAAACATAGCTAAACAGAACTGAGGGACAAGGTTTCAATCCAATTTGTTAAAGAAACTATCTTACGAAAATTAATTCAATTTGTAAAAACAATAGTACAAAGACATAATTATTTATCGTAAGCCATTAGAAATGCAAAATGAGAAAGAAAAAAAAAATGAGAAATTAAATTTGAAACTTACATCAATATGTATAATAACACAGAAATTTTTTTTTTTTTTTTAAATTTAATAAATTATCTTTGAACAATCCGGAGCAAATACCTAATCACAATATGCTGATGCACAGAACTGTATTTCTGACACCGGAATTATTTTCTCAAAATATGTTGACAATCACCGTAGATCAATACTAAAAGCAGAAAACAGTATAGTCGTAATAGATCGAGAGATATTATAAACTTTTGTTCATTTTTTTGCACCATTAGCAAATATTTTAGATTGTAAAATTTATTGGTCTCGTAAGTCCTGCAGGTTTGGGCGCCACTGTAACAATCCTCATCATACGCGAGTTTTGACTTTGCTCCTAAGTATGATGAAGGTTGTTCACAGAAATTGTTGCGGTTGTTATCCTTGGCGCGGTTTGCTGGTTTCCGGCTATTGCTCGTCAGTACGGTCGTGAGTATATCCAAGGCCACAACAATCTAGTATTAACCGCGAATAATAAATGTAGTAAATAATATAAAAATTTGAGACCACATATAAGTAATTAATATTGCAACCACACGATCACCTCTCCAAACTAAAGCGCTACTACTTTTATCACACCCCCATCTTATCAATTTAGTACTTCATGGTTTCTACATCAATCACGGACAAACAAGAAAGAAGAACATCCATGTTTACAGAATATAATTAGTTATTTGTTTAGAAAAGAAACAGAAAAATTGCAATTTCGAAAAAAAATAAGAAACCAAAAGAAAAATTTATATAATATAAAAATATTTAAAAAAAAGGAAAGAGAAAGAAATTGGTTATATAATAAAAAGAATACAGTAAATGAAAAACTTGCGGTTTTACTCATCAACCAATGATGGTTTTGGACGGCGATCCCCTTGATAAATAATGTCCCCTGATGTTAGAACTGGAACTCACGTCATGGTACTCCACTTGACTCGTGCATCAAAAAATTATGTATATGGCCAACGTGTGTTGATTTTGTTTACTCGAATTTTACTTATTGATTGTTATTATTGTCGTATAATATTATGCAGATTTTTTATGATCGTTGTAAAATGCCACACCCAGATGGTTATTATCACGTCGGATTTTTCTTTATGAATGAGTTTTTTTTTTATTGGTGGCGTTCACTGATTGATAATTATGTTTTCGGTGTTTTATTGCTGTTATTAAAATTTATGATTTATTATTATATTATTAAACATTAGCTATTATATTACATAATATAGTTTGATATAATTTGAGTTCACTTTGCGATATTATTAGTATAGTTCACTTGAATATCACATTGCACTTCGTCTATAAATTGCATCACTGGAGAGGAACTTGCGACCCTTAGTTGAGCAAAGAACATACGAACAAACGGCACTATTGAAACAAAATTTATTTCGTTTTTTTTTTTTTGTATCCTTTTATTTGAACAATAAAATGTTTTTTTTTTAGTTGATGACCGCACCCATTAATTAAACAAACTGTACTCATTTACTTTAAACATTACCGAAATTGCATAATATAGTTTATTCAATTTACTTGACAAAAATAACTCATGTACAAGTACGTTCTTCTAACTTTAGGTTTTATATTCACTTAATTTCACTGTCTTTTCACTATGGATAGCTGAACATAAAAATTTTATCTCAAATTTTATAATAACCGAAAGTTATTATATTAAACACAATCGAATGCAATTACTATCGAATGCACCGAGAACCGTTTTCACTTAAGAACGGACTTAACTAGATTTTAACACTAATTTGCAAAAAAAAAATTCATTTACTTAATTCTGCAATTAACTAACCGACGTAACTCTCGGATTTAACTTTCCGAATTAACTCTCGGACTTAACTCTCCGCCTTAACTGACTGAAAATTTTAATTGCCATGCAATTTATAATTTTTTCTTTGTACCATAAAAGCGGTTGAAACGAGTTTATTGGTAGCTGAGTTAATCTCGTTAACCATAAACAAGTAAAGTTAAACTGATTATGACGAGGCTTTGTAGCTCAAAATTAACAAACTATACCGGTGACCAGATTAGTGTCACAGATGTGAAAAGTTTTATTACTTCAGCCAACTCACTCATTTTTGCTACTTTTTATAGTTTTACACGTGAATAATTTTTACTTAACCACACTTTTTTTTCCATATATATACGGTTACAAAATTATATTGTTTACATTATGTTGTTTCATGGTTCCACGGCTTTTTCGTGCTAGTCCCTTTACTGCCGCACATTGGTCACATCTTCGACACCATTCTACTACTGACTGTCTACATCCGGACCAGTAGAAACGTTGGCGAATTTTGGCTAGTGTTTTATTAATCCCTAGGTGACCTCCACTTGCTCCTCCATGATACTCCTTGAGGATATTCGCTATACGACCTTTTGGCACCACTACCAACAATTGTTTTACTTTACCATCCGTGCTTTCCCACTTTCGTTTTAAACATCCATTTTCTATGTGGAGGCTATCCCATTGAGCCGAATAAGCTTTTACAATGGGAGTTTTGTCGGCTATCTCACTCCATGTGGGCCGGTGTTCCTTTTCCTTATGTTCCATGAAAAATGACAAGTCAGCATCCCGTAATTGCTTCTTCTTGATCATTTCATCAGTCCATTCCTCATCTGGTATCACTTGCATAAGCCGAATATAGATGATGTTTTCCTTACCCTCCACACGTCCACAATGCTTGCATTCCGCAATAATGGCCTTCTTGATAATGCGTCAGCATTTCCATGTGCGCTCCCTTTCCGATGTTCAATTTGGAAATCGTAGCTTTGCAAACGTTCGATCCAACGTGCTGCTTGTCCTTCTGGATTTTTGAGTAGTAACAACCAGCACAAAGCTCCATGCAGGGGCGTTACAAAATCCGAATGGCATAACATTAAATTGCCATAATCCGTTACCCACACTGAATGCCGTTTTGCAGATCTATTGTCGAAAATATTCGAGCACCAGATAATGTATCTAACGTGTCATTGATCCTTGGCAATGGGTGACTATCCTTTTTCGTCACAGCATTTAATTTTCGGTAATCCACGCAGAATCTCATGCTACCATCCTTTTTCTCGACTAACACCACTGGTGAACTCCATGGACTGCTTGATGTTTCGATTACCCCTGCTGCTTGCGTATCCCTTACCATTTGATCCACTTCTCCTTGCTTTGCCAATGGTAATCTCCTGGGTGGTTGGCGAATCGGCATTTCTGCTCCTGTATCTATTCGATGTTTTACCATTGTGGTTCTCCCATTATTGTCCGGTGTACTGCAGAATATTGGCATGTACCGCTCGAGCAATTGTTTTGCCAAATTTTTCTGTTCCCTGGTAAGATCTTCGGTCCATTTCTGCATGAGTTGTTCTATAATCTCTTTTTACATCCTTTCCTAAAATATTCCATACTTATTATGTAGAATATTGTCGGAGATAAATACGACAGAAGAGAAATCTACGAGCAAGAATAAATGTGACGCGTAATTATTTTGTTTAATGTGATATAATTCGCCAAATCGATATGATCTTTTGTTATACTTAGTATAAAGCAAGATTTGAATTTTTGCAAATTGGTCGTTGCAAGGGCAACTTGATAAGTAGAACAAAACAACCTTTTATCAGTACGAGACCAAATTGACAAGAAAGAACTTGTGGTGGTTCTCATGTTTTGTAAGCAATGAAATTCTTCATAGTTTATGTAATTTTTAGGCAAATTTTATAAATTTCCATATTTAAATATGGAATATTACCCAACCCAGTATACAATATTACATAATGGTTTATTGAAAATTATATATCTGCATTGTTGAATTTTACATAAATCAGAAAATGAAAATTCCATGTATTATGTACGGTACATACCATACGTGAAATTTAAATACATTTACGAGGCATTTTGTTTACCCTTAAAAATATGTAATTTTTTTACTGTGAGAGATTGAGACTCCTAACTGGTACTCTATTATCGCTGTCTGGTTTCACCAGAACTTTCCCAATTATAATTTCTCTGGCTCCGCTCTCCGCTTCATTGGCTTCCACATCCCACAACCTGGATGACCCAGAATCTCCTTCCAATCTTGCCTATACTATTGTTTCCGAGTTCGGTGGCAGCTTCTCCCGATGATCCATTATAATTTGCCTGGTCGTTTCTCCTATAGCGCTAACGTGAAGTGGCAATTCGATATTATCGTAGGTTAATACACCACGTCCAAGATCCACCACAAAGCCATTCGTTCTCATGAAGTCCATCCCCTAGATGACTTCGTCTACAATATCTGCAACCAGCACCTCGTGTTGAAAATGATTCCGCCCAATTCTTATTTTTACGACCTTTTCCCTTTTATTCCTGAATTTTCTCCAGTCGCCGTTCGTAATTTCATTCCGTCAGCTGGTTCTATAATTCCATCGATAATATCCTCACGAACAATCGTATGACTTGTAACCAGCGTGAACATGCATTTATTTCCATCAATATCGGCTTCAATTGTCAAGCTGTCACCGCTTCTTGCTACTCTCGAAACATGGATGGAGGTTATGGGGCAATCGGTTATGGTTTCTGCCCCTTCAAGTTGACTCTTTTTAGTTTAACGACTCCGTTGTCGTCTGACCCTCCTATCTGGATTCTATCTGCCCCTCGTTTGGTCTACGCTTCATAGGAGATGGCGACCTCCCTCGTTTCTTCCTAATTTTCCAACAGTCCCGTGAGATGTGACCCATTCTATCACATACCCAGCATTTAATCCTGCCACTTTCATCTCTGAACCTTGGCGTAGCCCGAGCGGTGTCTATTCTGGAATCAATCTCTATTCGGCGAATTTTCATTGCTGGTTTGATGATGGCCTAAGCAGTTTCGTTTGTTAACGCACAAACGATGGTTTCCGTAAAAGTTGCCTTAGGTGACAATATCACCGCTCTGCGTGTCTCAGGATCGATTTTAATTCGCTCCATGTAATCGACCGACATATTTGAATGTGCTAAATGCGCGAGCCGCTCAATTGCCGATGGAAATTCCTGTAGCGATGCTCCTCCTCTTTGGTATCGACCCTTCAATTTCACGCGATAGATATCTATCTTGTGGTCACCTCCGTATTTTCGATCTAACGCCTTCATAATTCCTTTGTAAACGTTCCGTTCCTGCTCGGGAATGATTTGTAGTGTTTCCGCCGCTTCGCCTTTAAGAGCCACAATTAGCGCTCCAACACGTTGTTCTTCATTCCACTAATTTTGCTTAATCGCCGTTGCGAATTGGAACTTAAAAATACTGAAGGAAGATGTTGTTTCATCAAATGTTGGTGGTTTTAACTTAACAGCGTTTACCGTCTGGATCAATTGATGTGTCGTTCCATTTGCCTTGACATCTTGTAGCTCCTTCCTGAGACGTTTAACTTCCGTTTGAAAATCTTGTTTAACCGATTCAAATTGTTTTTGAACCGTCCCTTTAATTTTGAATTTCCGTGTGTAATTCTGTTTGTAGTTTTTCCACTTTACCGCGTAGTGTAGAAGATGACTCCAGAAACCTCTCGTCCATTTTCTTTTGACCATATTCTATTTTATTTTTAATGTCCGTCCCTTGTTGCTCCATTTATAACATCTGCTGTTTCATGTTCTGGTTCGACAATTTCATTTGATGTTTAAGGTCCGCCCTTTGTTGCTCCAACTGTTGTCCCATCATTTGATTCATAGCAGCCATCAACTGCGATAAATCGAAACTTCCAGTTGGGTTTTGTGTTGTTCCGACCACCGTTTGTACGTCCTTTTCTTTCTTGCCTACATTAATCTCATCCATCTTTTCCTCCATTCCCGTCTGGATTAAAACCTTCCTTCTCCATGGCCTCATGTAGTCGGTCCACCAAACTAGCTTTTGTGCCTTCACTGGCCAAACCACGCCGTGCCAGTTGCTCCTTTAATTGCGCAAGCTTTAATTCGTAGAGAATCATTTTCCTTATTATTCACAATCCCACCGCTGTCACCAATTGTTACGATTTTGCCTTGTCACTCAAGGTTCGAATTTCTGAATTTTGAATAAATACAATTGCTTCAAATTTGAACTCACACAAATTTATTTACACAACACAATAATTACACAATACAAAATTAACAATTAATTATTCCAATTATAACACACTATTTAATTATCACTTTAATAATCGCTTTAATAATCACTTTAATAATCACTCTATTTAACCTTCACTATATCGCGTTTGAAATAAGACTCAGCATTCCACATCCACGCCTTTATGTACCAAAATATTTGTTTCTAAAAAAAAATATGTGAGTATACAAACGACGCCTAAATGTTGAACCAAATCACAAACACAATTGAACAATTATTCAATAACTTATTCAATTCTAATCTAGGTGTCACCGTAATAATATGAAATAGTAGCTGACCCGGCAAACGTTGTTCTGCCACATAAATTATTTCTAGTGAATATGTTGGTTGTTAAATAAAAAATAAAGAATGTATTGTAAGTGTGTGGGAATGGCATTTATGGCAGACATAGGAATGAACCGTTGTAGACGATGACCGCCGATAAAAACCAAAACACAAACCATTCATGTTCTCAATTCCATGTATTTCATTAACGTAACGGACATATTCATTGTTTGATCGCTTAAAAGTTAAATGTAAACTGAAAACAGTAATACATTTTTTATCCTAAAATAGGAAAATGAAATAAAGAAAATCAATATTAATTTCGAAGAGCAATTGAGTGTACGATATTTTTGTCAGTCCATCTTTAGCCAACACAAATAAGCTCGGACAATTATACGTGGCAAGCGAGCACTTGCCACGTATAATTGTTCGTGTGAAAGAAATGTGTGTCGAAATCTTAGCCACAAACAGACATCATTTAGCCTTACGATTTATTGTTTCTCATTGCGAATGTCAATCTTTCGGCTCGGAATTTGTCATGCAAAATGATGGCTTTGATAATGTTTTTCATCAATTTTTTATTGAACGATCGCGTGCCATTTAACAGCCGTGGCGGATTCAAATGCCGATGTAAAATAGATCCAATTTTCAGTCGTAGAAGGTATGGCATGCCTGGCAAATCTAGTGAGTTCAAAAACTCTGTTGGATAATTTACAGCTCGTTGGCATCGCAAACTGTATTGATCGTTTTGTATGATATCAAGTCGCCTGGCTACGACTGCTGTATCTTGAAGTTCAAATCGTCGACGTCCACATTTTTTGCTGCCAAAATAGCTCTTTCTTCAACAACTTTTTCATCGCCGATATCTAACAGTTGATTCGAGAATGTGTCAGCGCGGATGGATCTTGTAGCATTTGGACGCACCTATGTTTATTTTTAGCTCGACTTTTTCAACATTACGCCACATTGGCAATAATTTCAAGCTAGCGTTGGTCGCATTAGCGTACGTTGAACGTGGAATGACGGGAAATGTTTGTCTGAAATCACCTGAAAGGAGTAACAGAGTGCCGCCGAATAGTATCGTTGTTTTTTATATCTTTGATTGTTCTGTTCAACGCCTTAAGAGAATGTTTGTGTGCCATAGTGTACTCATCTCAGATGATAATTTTGCATTGTTTCTGCACTGTGGCCATGGACGATTGTTTTTTTACGTAGCACAGTGCCTCTGGATTATTTTGAATATTCAGTGGCAGCGTAAATGCTGAATCAACTGTTCTGCCTCCATCCAATAAATTTGCTGCAATACCATATGATGCAATGGCCAATGGGCGATTTCAGGGCACCCAACAGTTGGGAACATGTTGAGTAAAATCGCGGCCAACGCTATGAAAATGTTTAGCCTATGAAATTTTTAAATCAAATTGGCGATAATTTTACTAATCATGATAGGTGACCTGAAAGCGCCCAATCTGATGTCATTAATTAATCGCATTTCGGCGAGAATTAGCGAAATGAGAAATGTTTTGCCAGTTCCACCTGGTGCATCCAAAAAAGAATTCACCTTGCCCGCTGAAACTGCAAACATAATGCGTTCGCAAATGATTTTTTGTTCATGAGTCAGTAGTGGGATATTGCGAGTAACAATTGCTGCCATTTCTGCAGTATCGTACTGCAGTACACGATTCATTTCGGAGTCCATTAAATCAGATGCACTTCGATTTGATGAACTCATATCGAAACGACTTTGTCTTGTCGTGTCGATTTTTATTTTGTATTGCGAAACTATCACGAATCGACTACTGAGTATTTCCAGGTTAACGTTGAAAAATGCATGCTATTGTGAACTTCTCGGTTAACTTAGCAATCGTGACTATAGTGGTTTGATATATTTTGTCAAAAATGCTGTCAGCCGCCTGTCAGAAAAGCTGAATTACTTTATATTTAGGTATTTTGTCCAAATTTATGATCTAAATAGTTGTCTAAAATTAAAAAATAGACAAATAATATATAAATATTTATTTACCACAAAAAGAATATAAATGTAAATTTCGATGGTCAAACATGTAACAAATTTAGCTATGTGCGGTTGTAGAAATTTATTTTTTTTTGTTCAATTCCGGTAAATTTATGCGGGTTTTAACAAATTTAAGATATTTAATAAATAATTTAATACTAAAATCATTTTACTTATGTTAAACTATTTTTTTGTATTAAAAACGACTCACAATGCGAGTCGTGAACAAAAATGTCATCGACAAAAAATTGGCGTTTTTACGACAAATGTCGATCGATAGCGACATTCATAATACCAATTTTAACAGTCGTCGGAAAATCGACATCGACACGACAATCACAATAGGGGTGATGCTTCATTGTACAAAGCGTCGCTGAATGTAACCGTTAGATCGTTGCACCGTGTACAAATTTGATGCAATACGTGAGTCATTAAATACTTTGTGCTTATCCCACAACGTGTCTGCTGCTCCCAGGGAACATGTAGTCAACACATGTGTTGCTGTACAGCCCAATGCTGCTTCAGCAAACATATCGTCCCAGTGAATGTGGTCTTCGGGCAAGCCGAATGCAAGGTATATGCATCTATATATGTGGGACATTGTTGTCCATTTATCTTTGCGTATATCTTGAAATGACAATAGGCCGGTGACATGAGCCAACAATAGTCGTAGAAAGAAGCACTCAATCTGCTTTGGAGTGACTGTATATACCCGGCCTAAAGTGTTTGATTTGAATAGGCCGGGCACTCATCAAATAGTGTGCCTTGCTTGCGGGGCATCCATTATTTTGTTTGATTCCATGTGATGGATGCGCGGTATATCAGAATAGAATAGTGTTCGTGTAAAGGCACCGATTGTATCCGCACGATTACACAATTCGAAAAAATCGGTGAGTGTAGTTTTTGGAGAATTTATGGCACGCTAAATTGCTGTCTCGTTGGTGAAAATACGCGCTGGCCGTTTTCAAGATGGACAGCTAAATGTATAACTGCTGCGTCCCGTCCATGAATTGGGAAACCAAATATACGCCAGACAGCTTCATTGCAGCTTATGTACCGGCCAATTTGGTAGCGCATTATTTCCTCATTGTCATTCAATTGAAAAGCATTCACATCTTTGTATTTCTTTGACGATATTGGATGTCTGTCGACATTTGTGATCGTGTCGTTGGTGAAATCTTTAGGAAAACGCTTTGCACGTTTTCCATCTACCTTGCATGTCGATAAACGATTCGGAATATCGCATGGGCCATGAATCATGTTTGTGGAACAATATCGGACACTAGTTGATCAGTATACGGATCTGAAATTTCCGTGAAAATTACACTATCGATTTCCTCAGGGCGTATTTTTTTAATTAACCAAATCAAAATGTGTGCATGAGGTAAGCCTCGCTTTTGAATAATTACGTAAATATGTGTAATTTTGTGATAAAACTCAATAAAGACTTCAATTTTTTTTGAACCCCTGGGTCCTATTGCGTCTTGCTGGCACGGTTCACTGTAATACACACACACACAAATAGACAAAATTGTTGTACTTACTGATGAAAAACGGTATACCGATAATGTATTTGTCCTTTTAGTAGTTTACAATCATTTTACTTTTTACAATCCTAAAACACGTATATATTTCTAATAAATTAAAATAAATCATACAAAATTTTGCACGCACTGCGTTGTAAAATACTAAAATCGCGATTAAAAAATTTGAGGGTTGAGGTAGGAGGAACAAATTTTTCTGGATAAGGACACGCTAATCACCTAGCGGTATGAAATATACTTTACGACTTATTCTCATACCTCCCAAATATACATAAAAAATTTCATAAAAATCGTGTCGGAGGAGTGCGACCACAAACACTGTGACACGAGATTTTTATATATTAGAAGATTATCAAAATAATGGTGGTTCTCTTGGATGTTTGTTCTTGTTGATTTAGAGATGCAGCGGAAGATCGACAATATACAATATTAGCTTTAAGAATATTTAAGAAACTTTTTGATTTTAATCAACAATTTAAAAAGATATTTACCTAAAAAAGAATAAGTAATAATAAGCACCAAAACACTCGATCATAATAACATTTCAGGACGATAATAAATTTGGTCTCGATAATTTCCTTTAGAAAAAATATACATAACCACAAAATTCAGACATGTATATTTGGATTATGTACTATATTGTAAGGAACAAATATCACGTACTTAAAGCGAATTTGTCATCCATTTGTATGTTTCGACAAACGAAAACTTTCTGTACCAAAATTGGCAAAAAAATAACTGGTTATGTCTGTAGCAATCATCACACTTCTCGATTTTTGTAAGCAAAAAATAGTCAGCCGCATATTTTTCCATTGCACATTAGATACGAGTATAAAGCTTTTAAAAGCTTTTAAAGTTTTTGTGCTTTTTTGCTATTAAAATGTAATTACTGTTGTGTCTGACTGATGGCAACAACACAACGTACACTACTCATAGATAAATTCAACAAAACACTTTTTGTGCTCCTTTTATCACCATAAATATTATATTTCGCCGTGAATTTTTTGTATGTCAAACTTAACACAACTCTATGTATTTACTTGCCTATATGGGCTAAATAATTTTTCATCTCGTTTCCCATGTGATGAGATAACAATGGAAGGTCAATAACATTAAATATGAATGTTCCAAAAAAAAAAAATAAAAAATGGGAGCACCGCATACAAGTAGTCGAGTTGAAAAAAAAATTTCTATTGGGATGCGGAAGTTTTTGAATTAATACTTTTTTTTTACAATGTTTACAGTGTATGAAAAAAGCAGAAACTATATTTTCACAAAAATTCATAAAAAAACTAAAACATTTTAAAATTAAATTAAAGTTTAGTTATACATTGCACTTTAATGTGGTTTACTAACTCTTAACGGTGTGTTACATTTTATAAAGCAATCTATTACATGTTCATATATTGTAGATACTCTCGATCTATAATATCCTTTAGTGCGAAGCAGGAGTATATGTGAATATAATAGATAAACGATTATTTAATACCCATTCCTTAATTCTAATTATTTTATACATACGTACATAATATAAACATCTATTCCAATCAGATTCCATTTATTTAACTCTTTGGTCTGCTGTTGTTGTTTTTGCTTCTTCTGTATTTAGAATTTATTAACTATGTAAGTATACGAGTATATAAAACCCCAAAATAAACAGCAAAAAACAAAATAATCCTTTCGTAAAAATAAGAGATTACATTAATCTTATAAAAGTCTTTTAATTTTTATTCATTTGTGAAAGGATGAAATCATTTTTTTGTGTTAGCTGTTTCTTCATATAATAAAGTCAATAAAATGTAATTTTTAGTTCGATAAAAATGGTTTAAATTTAAATTTGGTCGTCCTATGATAATTCGTAGAACTGAATTGAATCCTCCACAAGAAGCTTCCGCCTCCTCCTTAGACGAAGATCTACTTATAATGATGACACACCTAGACGATAATGAATAGCGGTGATGTGGCGGATATTACAGATAGTAAGTTATGAATTTCTGTTTAGTTTAATTTTAACCACTTGAGTGATTTGCTCGAGCGTGACTCAGCTGCGTATTTCGATTGTTTTTTGATTTGCCCGAGTCTTGCTCGGGCAAAAGCAAAACTTGTTTTGTTACTTCTTTGTTGGTAATTTCCCAGAGCAAAATATAATTCATGTACTATTATATGTTTATGTTACGGTTAAAGTGTATAATTGGTTATTATATATAATTATCGGTTATTATACATAATTACCATCTGCGTCGGTTAATATGATAACTTTGTTAGAATTATTTATTTTTACCAGTGATTATATAAAATATATTACCAAACCCCTTTGGTTAAAATGTTAAATATGAAAATTTAAAACTAAAAAAATAATAATGGCGTAATTTTACTTTACGATATTTTCGTATACATCGTATATACATTTTCTTTACGTATACATCGAGAAAATCAGGTAAAGAGTAAAAATTTAGAAATTTTTAAATGTAGGATTGTTTATCAACAGTTTGTAGGAGCGGGAATCTAAATTTTTCACTTTTTTTATTTTTCAAATTAAGGTAAGATGTTAATTTTTGCAAATTTTTACGTTAGGACTCCATATTTTTAATTTTTAGAAAGTACAAGCATAATTTTCCGAGAAAATGTATCTCAATTTCCTCGATAATTTTACTTTTCCAAAAAAATTTTTTTTATAGAAATCATAATTACTCAATTTTCATGAATCATGACACATGCGGGCATTATATATCCAGACAATCTTCATGAAACTCCTGACCGAGGATCAAAATTCGATTTCGAATAAATTAAAATTGAAATTTTGAATTACCAAACTACTTTTTATTTTTATTAATAATAACACTATGCTTGAATCGCCACCTTTTTTTTTGTGACAAGCTGGGCACCGAGGGGGTAAACCTAATTCAAGTATGCTGAATTCAATGGTGCTAGTCCCATTTCAAAGTTAATCCCCATTTTTGAAATATCGCTTTCGAAATGTTTTGGCTCTGAGTCAAAAATTTGTCAAAATATACTAATTTTCACGTTGATACCTCTTCAACCATTAAGATTTTCGTTTTGCTTTCTTCAGAAGAGTTGTTGCGCAAGCCAAAACAAACAACTTCGCTGAACATATCAAGACCGAAAAACCCCATTTACATCTACAATAGAAACTATTTAAAATAAAATTAAATCGATTCAGTTGATTTTATGGTGATTTTTCTTATTTTTTTCCTAAAAAATTAACATTTTTCTTAACTTTTTTAATATTAATTTTCTGTCTGTTAATGTCACCGAAGAGTGCATGTAGCTTTTCGCCGCTGTACCAATGTTCGAGCCTTCCCGTCACTTGGTGAAAACGCTCGCCGTGCTCATCGGATTTGGCTGGTGATTGTTCGGCGAATTTTTCCACATGACAATGTAGACAAGACATTCAATGACATTCGAACGTTTATATTATAAAAAGCGGTGAAGTATGCGAGAAGGCATATTCTTTATTCGAGAAGGCTGGGTCTACAGACGAATGGCTTTGTAGAAGTCGTATGGACGAAAAGACTTTAGATTACTCCTATGCCTTCTGTATAATAGTGCCGTGTCCGGCACTATTTTACAGAAGGCATAGGTATTTGGGCGTGTACAGTATGGCCAGCCTTTCACATCTCGCGGACTGTGGAGTTAATGAAATTAAAAAAATACGATCCGCTGCGGAAATGGCTATTATGAAATAAAAATCCGAGTATTGCGGATTTTACGACACATAAACAAATGTCAAATCCGACTGCTAGTTAGATGACGGATATATTGTAGTATTCGCATGGAAAATAGATCGTAGTTCATACCTTTTATAAGTTATTTAATTATTTAAATATTTAATAAATTTTGAAAATGTAAGTACATAATTCTATTAAATTATTTTAATCAAATTTAAATAAAGTGACAAATGATAAACTGAAAATGTCGATGTTATAGCTTTTCAACAAATGGACAACAGTTCGAAATTCTTATTTCGTTTATGGAAAGGAATGAAGGTTTAGCAACCAACTGGCTAAATTTTGAAATTAAATCTAATTTCATTCATTCAAATTTCACAGTAAAATTAGACGTTTCATAATACGAATATCCGCCGTGGATCGGATTTTACGAAAACGCATTTTTCGACGTTGTCGTATTTTCCGACCAATTTTATAATAGGCACAGGGGTAAAGTGGAAATATGATCCTGTGGTTTCACAACGGGCCACTACTGGTCTAAGTTTGCGGAAGTAGCCACTCCAACCTAACCTAACCTAACCTTGGCCTAAGTAAAATACACATATATATGGGATGTGGTTTTTCGGTCATGATATGTTCGGCAAAGTTGTTTGTCTTGACTTGTGCAACAACTTTGCTGAAGAAAGCATAACGAAAATCTTAATGGTGAATTAAGCATGCTCAAATTAAGTTTATCCCCGGTTGCCCAGCTTGTCACTTTTTTCAACTAGCACAGGGTAATTGCCTCGTCAACCTTGCATACACAGATCAAAGAGTTTTTATTGCTCTTATCGCTTCTTCTGATAGTGCAACAAATATTAAAAAATCAACTTTTGTAAATATAATTTTTTTTAATGTAATTTTAATTCGTTATATATTTTAAAGGATGAGGGCTGCCCCCAACCTCCCGTTTTTCATAATTTATACAATTCTTCAAGTGTCAAATTTTATTTATAATTTTAAACTTAGTAAAAAAACTTTGATATTTATCACTTTAACCAAAGGGGTTTGGTAATTATACATAATAACCGGTTAAAATGATAAATTAAAGGAAAATCATTGATATTTCACAAATTTACCAAACGCACTGGGGATTATATATTATGACCGGTAATTATATATATATATAATCCTCGGATTATACACTTTGACCGTAACATATATGTATATATGTAATGTATATTATAAGATATATCATTGATCTTGTTGTTTTTTCTGTTAATTATTATTTTCGACCTATACCTGAAATGCTAGTGAAGTTTATCCAAACTAATCCAAAGAATACAACAACAACAAATTTATTGTAATAGTATTGGTGTAAGTAAACATTCAGGCGAATTTATATTGTGTAATTTAGACGAGATATGATTTTTAATGTGCCTTATGTACATTCTAAAGTCATTCCAAGTGTTTCCTAGCCATTTAGTATAAACTTCAGTGACATTGGTACACTGTCTAAACCCAAACGAGTGTCCCTAGTAAATAGTTTGATTTTCTAATGAGTCTGACAGGGTGTCCCATGAGATTTAAAAATGTGATTTTTTAATGTGCCTTATGTACATTCTAAAGTCATTCTAAGTGTTTTCTAACCATTTAGCATTAACTACAGTGACACTGGTACACTGTCTTAATCCAAACGAGTGTCCCTAGTAAACTATTTGATTTTCTAATGGGTCTGACAGGGTGTCCCATGAGATTTAAAAATGTGATTTTTTAATGTGCCTTAGGTACATTCCAAGGTCATTCTAAGTGTTTTCTAACCATTTAGCATAAACTTCAGTGACATTGGTACACTTTCTAAACCGAAACCAGTGTCCCTAGTAAATTATTTGATTTTCTAATGGGTCTGATAGGGTGTCCCATGAGATTTAAAAATGTGATTTTTTAATGTGCCTTAGGTACATTCCAAAGTCATTCTAAGTGTTTTCTAACCATTTAGCATGAACTTCAGTGACACTGGTACACTGTCTTAATCCAAACGAGTGTCCCTAGTAAACTATTTGATTTTCTAATGGGTCTGACAGGGTGTCCCATGAGATTTAAAAATGTGATTTTTTAATGTGGCTTAGGTACATTCCAAAGTCATTCTAAGTGTTTTCTAACCATTTAGCATACAATTCAGTGACATTGGTACACTGTCTAAACCCAAACGAGTGTCCCTTTTTAATGTACCTAAGGCACATTAAAAAATCACATTTTTAAATCTCATGGGACACCCTGTCAGACTCATTAGAAAATCAAATAGTTTACTAGGGACACTCGTTTGGATTAAGACAGTGTACCAATGTCACTGAAGTTCATGCTAAATGGTTAGAAAACACTTGGAATGACTTTGGAATGTACCTAAGGCACATTAAAAAATCACATTTTTAAATCTCACGGGACACCCTGTCAGACTCATTAGAAAATCAAATAATTTACTAGGGACACTGGTTTCGGTTTAGAAAGTGTACCAATGTCACTGAAGTTTATGCTAAATGGTTAGAAAACACTTAGAATGACCTTGGAATGTACCTAAGGCACATTAAAAAATCACATTTTTAAATCTCATGGGACACCCTGTCAGACCCATTAGAAAATCAAATAGTTTACTAGGGACACTCGTTTGGATTAAGACAGTGTACCAGTGTCACTGTAGTTTATGCTAAATGGTTAGAAAACACTTAGAATGACTTTAGAATGTACCTAAGGCACATTAAAAAATCACATTTTTAAATCTCATGGGACACCCTGTCAGACTCATTAGAAAATCAAACTATTTACTAGGGACACTCGTTTGGGTTTAGACAGTGTACCAATGTCACTGAAGTTTATACTAAATGGCTAGGAAACACTTGGAATGACTTTAGAATGTACATAAGGCACATTAAAAATCATATCTCGTCTAAATTACACAATATAAATTCGCCTGAATGTTTACTTACACCAATACTATTACAATAAATTTGTTGTTGTTGTATTCTTTGGATTAGTTTGGATAAACTTCACTAGCATATGACAATTCTTTTTCTGACTTCTTACCTGTCTCTTCTGACGTTCCTCAGGGGTCGGTTCTTGGTCCTTTACTATTCTCAATGTATATTAATGACATTGCTTGTTCCATTCGTCATTCTTCTTTTCATATATTTGCTGATGATTATCTTATATATTATCTATTATATTAATACGCTTAATTTTTTCAAACTCAACCCGAAAATGACCCCTAAGCATGATTCGATCCGTTTAAATTTTTCAGGGTAGGTCGACATAAATATAGCGGTGTGCCTTTGCTAGAAAAATCGGAAAAATTACACCGGGAAGTACCTGAAACTGGTTTGTTTTCAGCAAAATTTTGTCACGACGCCAGAATGCCATGACAAAATATGTTTATATTGAATCTATGATCATGCGCATTATACCGTGACAATGACAAAATTTATTAAAATTGTCGATCTTTTTGTCATAATACTGTGATGACAAAATGAGTAGAAAATTTGTAATTGAATCTCAATTAAACAAAACAGAGAACATAAAATGATTTTACATACATTTTGGTGTTAATAGTTGTGAGTGTAAAAATACAATTTTGTCATGACACTCTATCTATTTAAGATATAAAATTAACCGCGTATATGCATTTCCTTTATTTTTGATAAAAGTGCATCAAATTTACATCTTAAAAAATCTTCTTAATTATTTCTTAACCAAAAATTCAATAAAATGTATTCACGTGACTGATTATTCAGTCGAAGGTCAGCTTCTATCTATGTATTATATTAATATTCTTAATAATTTTTTCAAACTCAACCCTAAAATGACCCCTAAACATGATCCGATCCGTTAGATTTTTTCAGGGTAGGTCGACATAAATTGTGCGCTATGCGTGGGCTAGAAAAATCGGAAAAATTCCACCGGAAAGTACCCGAAATGGGTACCTCAGGTGGTTTCGGAAAATTTCCAAGTTTTTGTGCGCGTGAAATCTTGCAACATTTGAGAATTTTATGGAACGACCAAAAAGCAAATATTTTTGTTCAAATTAGTGGTGCGCGATTCAAATTCAAAGTTGTAAAACAGTGGGTACGCGATTCAAATTCGAAGTTGCAACACTGTCGGCGGGCGAATCAATTTCAAAGTCGCTTAATGGTTGAAGCGCGATTTAAATTCAAAGTTAAGCGATTTAAGCGATTTAAATTCAAAGTTAATCCATTGCCAGGAGCAGAGCTCACAACCGTAGACGGGTAGTGGGTGTTCCATTAGCTGGGAAAATCATCCTCATGTGTGGTGACTACCTGAAGGCGGGACGCGCGCGAACTTGCGAATCGACCATCAAGTTGAACCCGCTTTGGAAATTGGTAAATAAGTTTACACTCACCAAGAACATGCGCGTCGATGAAGGTGAGGACGAGTTTGCGCAATATTTGCTTTCTATTGGAAACGGCAATGCTCGAACCGACTCGATCACACTTCCGGCAGACTTGTTCCAGGCTGGCTACTGCCAACCTGCAGATTTCACTAAGCGCATGCAGAGGCCTCCACGGTGATTTTTGCCGGCTACGTTCTCAGGGAGAAGTGCTAAGGTCGTGGGGTTTGAGGCTTACATGTGCTTGTGGCTTACACCGTGATTAACAGAAAGTTGGGGGGGAGCGCAAATAATAATAAAAACCGGATCTTCCGCCGAAATTCGTCGGCCGGAACCTGAGGAACGAACAACTCAAAAATTATAAATGGGAGAGAGGTGACTTGGTGCGCGCATCCATTCGAACTCAAACAAGATCGAGCCCTGGTTACGAAATTGGATGCGGGCACCAAGGGACCGCACTCAACACACCGACACAGAGGGAGTCTCCGCTCCCATCATACCACACCGAAAAAATTTTAATAATTCATTTTATTAAACACAAAACAAAAAGGAAGAGAATACAACTTCCCGAAAAAAAGAAAGGGAAGGAACGAGAGAGAGAGAGAGATCAATACGCATCGAGCGTGCACCCGCCGTGCGGCGCTCGATTACAAAAAAATTTTGAAAAATTATTATATAAAAAAAATTTAAAATATATAAAAAATAAACTCAAAAAAAATTTAAAAATAAAAAAAAATAAAAAATTGTACCTTAATTTAACAAAAAAAATATGTTATATGTTGCGGCCTTGCGCGGCCGTCATGCCACAGGTGACCTTGCCCCACCCGGACCGTTGCGGCTTTGGTGCCGTTAAATACTTCGGCCTCGACTGGCCGCCAAAATAAAATGGGCGTTGCGGGGCCTTTCCCCGATACCAAAAAATTAAGTCGGGCAACCGGTTGGTCGGCTACCCGTTCGTTGCGGCAGACCACCGATAACCAAAAAACACACAAATGGCCAGCTGGCCACCCGTGTCGTTGCGGCAGACCACCGAAAAATAAAACACAATAGCCGGTTGGCTACCGTTGCGTGGCGGGGCCTATCCCCGATACCAAAAAAAATCGGGCAACCGGTGGTTGGCTACCCGTTACGTTGGGCATGGTACCGCCAAAAATCGTTGGCCTCGACTGGCCGCCAAAAATAAAATGCTTGGCGTTGTCCGCCTTAACCGTAAATAAAACGTTAGCTCCCGTTGGGCGTCCTTCGTACAACTCGTCGAAAATATATTGGGCGTCGGCGCGCCCCAAAACAATCCCGCAAACAATAAAATTAAGTAGCCTCATCTGGCCGCCAAAAATAAATTGGTTGTTGCGGGGCCTTTCCCCGTTACCAAATATCAAACGGAGTGGCCTCAACTGGCCACCCAATAACACCATAACAACCACACACTATCGTTGGATGCACCGTACCAAAGGTTGGTCACCCTGCACCTCGCTTATCCGCTTATTAACACCGATGTAATTTATTTAGGTGTAATTTATTTATAATCCAATACGTATCTGTTTTGCGGCACAATGTTTCTAAAACATAATTTTAATTTGGCCAACAACAACCCACTAATATTTAAACCAAAAATGAAAATTTGCTCGGTTTTATTTTTCTTGTTATGGACGGTGATTCTTTTGCACTCCACAATATATAAAACATCTCAATTTAAATTTTTTTTTTTTATATTTCTTATATTTTATATTTTATTATGAAATACCTACTCAATTACAATTTTATCTTATTTTTTAATTTTCATCAATTCCAAAACTTGACTCTATATCAATCAAAACTCGAATTTACTTTACCAAAATCACAACTCGAATTTTTAAAAAAAAATAAATTTAATTTTTCACTCGACTATTTTTTTTTTTTACAAACCAAACTCGAATAAAATCACAACTCGAATGACTACACCAAAAGAAAAACTCTTACGCTGCACAAACGACGCGCAAAACATTCCAGAAGAATGTCTCTTCTTCTCTGTTTCTCTTTTACATCAATTCAATTGATGCAAAAGAGACGCATATAAGAAAAACATTCTTATGGAATGTTTTGCTTTACACACACACTCGATGCGCATTGCTCTCTCTTCCCCATTCCCTCTTCGTCATCGTCGCTCCATCACAAAAGGTGTACAAAACAAAAACCGACAGAAAAGCAGGGACACACACCGTGGGGAATATAACATAAAAAGAGGTAGTTACGCACACGTAGTCGTAACAGACTTCCTCAAAGTGTGATCGATTTCGTGTATGGTGATCCTTGCAACTAAGAATGATGATTGCGCGCTAACCAATCAGCAGGTGCTTGACCTCCTGCCCAACGAACAAGAAGTCAAACATAGTGCTGATAAACTTGAGAGTGACGACATGCATGAGGAACTCCGCCTACCCGTCGAGTTTCTCAACAACATTGAAGGGTCCGGATTGCCATGCCATGCCATCCCGCTAAAGGTAAACGCTATGATCGTTCGTTTGATGAGGAATCTAAACACTAGCAAGGGTCGAATCAATGAAACACGCATGCGCGTCCCAAAAATAAACCGCTACATTCTGGAATGTGAGGTGCTGACTGGCTTCTCGAAAGGCGAGCGCGTTCTCATCCCACGCATTTAGCTCTCACCCTCGGAAGGCATCTTCTCATTTAAAATGTCTCGCCTTCAATTTCCGGTTCAGCTCACGTTCGCCATAACCATCAACAAGAGTCAGGGTTAAAGCTTGAAGAAGGTAGAAGTGTACTTGCCGGCCCGGTATTAACGCATGATCAGATGTATGTGGCCTTTTCACGATGCCGCTCATTTGACGGACTCAAGGTGTTTATCGTTGAGACAAGCGATCAATCGGCTGATCGGGATGGGCGCATCACAACAAAGAATGCATTTTTTGAAGAGATTCTGTGCATGTAAATTGTAATATATTTTACTATTTTATTATCTACCTTCTACTACTATTTTATTATCCTTTTGTACATTTCTTATGAAATATTTAGAT
Source organism: Nephrotoma appendiculata (assembly GCA_947310385.1). Taxonomy (NCBI): domain Eukaryota; kingdom Metazoa; phylum Arthropoda; class Insecta; order Diptera; family Tipulidae; genus Nephrotoma; species Nephrotoma appendiculata. Next base: position 108,497,025 of record OX371225.1, read on the forward strand.
TAAAGTTTGTCTCCGCAATTGTGTGCTTTTCCCTTTTGAGATTTTAATATTTAGTTTGGGTACGTAAGTGATCATGTGATCCCGAGCGCGCGCTTCCTGTTTGAGATATGAATATTTGACTTGACACGTAAGTCATACTGTGTACATTTGAGCGCGTGCTTGCCGTTTAAGATTTAAAAATTAACCACGTATATGAGTTTACTTTATTTTTAATGAAAGTGCATCAAATTTACATCTTAAAAAATCTTCTTGATCATTTCTTAACCAAAAATTCAACAAAATGTATTCACGTGACTGATTATTCAGTCACAGGTCAGCTTGTTATTATTATATTAATACTCTTAATTTTTTCAAACTCAACCCGAAAATGACCCCTAAACATGATCCGATCCGTTTAAATTTTTCAGGGTAGGTCGACATAAATATAGCGGTGTGCCTTTGCTAGAAAAATCGGAAAAATTACACCGGGAAGTACCTGAAACGGGTTTGTTTTCAGCAAAATTTTGTCACGACGCCAGAATGCCATGACAAAATATGTTTATATTGAATCTATGATCATGCGCATTATACCGTGACAATGACAAAATTTATTAAAATTGTCGATCTTTTTGTCATAATACTGTGATGACAAAATGAGTAGAAAATTTGTAATTGAATCTCAATTAAACAAAACAGAGAACATAAAATGATTTTACATACATTTTGGTGTTAATAGTTGTGAGTGTAAAAATACAATTTTGTCATGACACTCTATCTATTTAATATTTAAAAATTAACCGCGTACATGAATTTACTTTATTTTTGATAAAAGTGCATCAAATTTAAAATTTTTTTTTTTTTTTTTTATTTAAAATTTTTTATTTTTTATCTTAAAAAATCTTCTTAATTATTTCTTAACCAAAAATTCAATAAAATGTATTCACGTGACTGATTATTCAGTCGAAGGTCAGCTTCTATCTATCTTCTATCTATCTATTATATTAATATTCTTAATTTGTTCATACTCAACACTAAAATGACCCCTAAACATTATCCGATCCGTTAGATTTTTTCAGGGTAGGTCGACATAAATATTGCGCTGTGCGTGGGCTAGAAAAATCGGAAAAATTCCACCCAGAAGTACCCGAAACTGCTACCTCAGGTGGTTTCGGAAAATTTCCAATATTTGACGCAATGTCAGTTTACTTTATTAAAACCCTGGATTTGTTATTGACGATTTTCATCGAATATATAGATAGCGTTGGTTTTTACGTCTACATCGACAAGAGGGACGAGAATTGTGAAATCCATTGTTATGACAGTTTTAATTCCCCTTGCTTCATAGCAAACTATGATTTATATTTTATTCACCAGATATCAGCTACTATGTTGAAAATCGCGATATCAAATTATTTTTTATCGAGTCGAAAATGCATGATAGATCTTATGCCGTGATGCGTCTTTCTGTCCACCTACCGAATCAACAAATAATTACATTCGAAGCAGGTAATGAAGATGAAGCGTTGCTTGCAGCACATGGTTTCAGCTAAACTTCAATGATCAAAACGCACGTCATTTCCTATATCCCTTTAGTGATTTACTAACACAATTGTGCGGGTAGGGCAAAAGTACCATGTCAAAAATTTAGTTTTGTATGTTTTTTGAACCAACTTACACATTTGTGAATTCCTTTTTAACTTATTTTCGTCCGAAAAAAACACTATATCTATACACACAATTGTGTTGGTTTTACTTCAAATCGAAATTTTTTATCAACAACGCCATTACACACTATGGTTTTTTACTCACACATTTGTGTGGGATGGACTAAAACTGAGCCAATTTTTTTGTTTTCTTGGTTGAAAAGGGATATACTGACAATCCCCACCTTTATGTTTACGTAAGCGGGAAATGGTAACTTCGACAAAGAGGTGGAGAGAAGGTTGTTGCACGAATGTATACAGTAAGTTTGATGAGGAGCGGATGAGGAGCGTTTCTTCCTGCGGCTGCTTTTATTACATATTCGAGGTTCTACCAGCTTTGAATTTGTACGAACGTTCAGTGGTTTTATTTACAAAACCTTCAAAGAAGCTACAGCTGCACGGGGTCTGGTAAACGATGATGAATACAATCACTGCTTAACAGAAACAGCAGTCTTTCAAATGCCAAGACTGCCTTGAGAGACTTTCGCTTATATTTGTTGCTTTTGTCAACCTTCAAAACCTATTGATCTCTGGATGAAGTATGCAGATGACATGATTCTTGGTTACAGCCGACACCATATTGAAAATGTAGCAAACAATTTCGCTCTCTATGATATCAACATAATTCTTATACAGCACGGACTTTCTTGCGCTATGATCGGCTTACCAACTCCATCGAGAAGTCCCGTAGAAGTGCAAGTCTTCGATACAGTTCGAGAAGCCAAAGAAGCTGAATTACGAATTCAACTGCTAAACGATGAAAATGTCTGCAGTGGATAATGAGAATGTCTCCAGCCGAATGTGAGATTTGAATATTTGGTTTGTGATCATGTCATGTGATCCCAAGCGCGCTTCCCGTTTAAGATTTGAATATTTGGTTTGGGCGCGCAATGGATCATGTGATCTCGAGCGCGCGCGCCCCGTTTGAGATTTGAATATTTGACTTGGCACGTAAATCATACTGTGTGCATTTGAGCGCGTACTTGCCGTTTAAGATTTAAAAATTAGCCGTGTAAGTATATGAATTTACTTTATTTTTGATTGATAATCTTCTTAATCATTTCTTAATCAAAAATTCAATAAAATGTATTCACGTGACTGATTATTCAGTCACAGGTCAGCTACGTAGTTCACTCGAATATTTCTTTAATTAACGATGATTTGGAAAGAATTTATAATTGGTCATTATCTAACTAACTCACTCTTAATGCTAGTAAATCCCAGTCCATTATAATCTATAAAAAATCTATAAATACTTCCTCTTTTCCTGGAATTTTTCTCGGTGATTCTTTAATTCCATTCTCTAATACAGTTAGAAATTTAGGGTTAATTTTTAATAAAACTCTTACTTGGAGTCGTGGATCATTTGATTAAGGTTAGTAAAACGGTTTTTCGAATGCTTAGTTGTTTGTATAAAGTTGTAGGGTTCGCTGATAGTAATTTTAAAAAGCGTTTGTTCCTCTCGCACTTTCTTCCACATTTTTTTTATGGTGACGTTGTTTTGTTCGGAATGCTTCAGGATAATATGAATGTTCTCCAAAGATGTTTCAATGCTTGTACTCGTTTTATTTTTAGTATTAGGAAATATGAATCACATTTCTCCCTTTTTAAATTTAACCCTTGGCTGTAGTTTGGTTGACTTCAATGAACTTCGTGTATGTCTATTTATTTTTAAGCTTCTCTTACTTCCCCCTATAAATCTGTGCAGATCTTTAAATACATCCTTTTCTGTTAGGGGTAATTCTCTTTGGAATTCTATTCCATTAGATATTAAGAGGTCAGTGTCGCCTAAATCTTTTAAAGCGTATTATTTAGCGTTTCGCGCTTGAATGATAATACATGTAGTACTATTTATGTAATAATTTTTTCATTTGTATTATTTTTGTATGTATAGTCTGTAAGTATTCATTTACAGATATCATTCGAAATTTACAGATATTTTGAATGATATCTGTAAATTTCGCGAAAATTTAGTGGTTTTGCCACTGCCAGATATTGGATCTGTTTATCCTGATAATAATTATAAGTTTGCTTTTGATTGTGTTGACGAGCTAATTGTCATGAGTGCTATCCATTCAATTAGATCTAATGCTATTGGATACGATAAAATTGATTTTAAAATAATAAAATTATTTATTGATCTGTTTCTTCCACAAGTGACATATATTATTAATCAGTGTTTGTCAAAATCAGTTTTTCCGAATTTGTGGAAAGTTGCTTCTATTGTTCCTATTCCAAAAAATGATATTGTTGCCAGTCTTAAAGATATTCGACCAATAAGTATATTACCTGCCCTTTCTAAGGTGTTAGAAAAAGTTATGCACATCCAGATCCTGCAACATTTTAAAGATTTTGATTTTCTTTGTGAATTTCAGTCTGGGTATAAGCATGGTCACAGTACTACAACGGCTTTGGTATACACATTGTTGATGATCTTTCATCAATTTTGGATGGGCAAGGTTCGCAAGCTTTATTAGTTTTATTGGATTTCTCTAAGGCTTCAAAAGCTTTATTTATATTATAAATTTTCAAGCTCTGCAATTAGTTTGTTGTACTCTTATTTGCATAGCAGGGAGCAGTTTGTAAAGCATGGTGTTAACTGCTCTGGCATGGGTAGAGTAACTTTGGGTGTACCAAAAGGATCAGTTCTGGGTCCGTTACTATTTTCTACTTTTATAAATGATCTTCCATGACGAATTCGTCATTATTCTTTTCATCTTTATGCTGACGATTTACAACTAGACTGTATATCGGATGTAAAGCACTAGGGTTGAATGAGACTGCAATGAAATTGAACGAAGATCTTAGTGATATCTTATTATGGGCTAAATATAACTCAATTGCGCTTAATCCTAATAAAAGTAAAGCATTATTTTTGTGTAAAAGTAATTTGAACATTATTAAGCCTACTCTTGTTTTGGGTGATGACACAATAAAATTTGTACCGACTGTTAATAACTTAGGACTGATATTAAATTCCAAACTTACTTGGTGTGACCATATTAGTACATTGTGTCAACGTGTCAATTATAGTTTATATTCGCTAAGATTAATAAAGAAAATATGTCCAATTCAGTTGCGAGTATTTTTGATTAAAAGTTTAGTTGTACCTTTGTTTACGTACTGTGATGTGATTTATAGTGGATGTGATAGTTCCTCTCGGCGTCTACTTCAAATTACATTTAATAATTGTATTCGATACGTTCATGGCCTCAAAAAATTTGATCATATTTCGGGTTTAAAAGCTTCTATTTTAGGATGTACTTTGTTCGAGTATTATCATTATAGAACAGCTGTATTTATTTTTAGAATTATTACCTCTGGATTGCCTCTATATCTTTATGAAAAGTTAAATTTTTCCAGATCTCTGCGCACTAGAAACATCAACTTGCCCCTTAACAAAAGTAACATATATAATAATTCGGTTTTGATGAATGCATTTATTATTTGGAATGGTTTACCTTTTGAACTGAAAAATTTGAATTCTCTTAAAATGTTTAAAAATCTAGTATATTTAACTGTACAGAGTACCTATTAATGTAATTATAATTTGTAATAATATTATTATACCCCTTTGTAAATATTTTGTATATAGATGAAATTTGTTATTTTTTTTTCTGATTTTGCTTTCTTATAGTATAAAAGCTCCGGCTTATGCTTGTAAATAGATATGTAATAAATAAATAAATAAAAAAAAAATATTCACTTCTTGCAGTGTCCTCTGTAACAAATGAGCTTGAGCTCAATACGGAGGGTACTAGCATGGAGTGGATTTGTTTTTTAAAAAAATCTGAGGTTTTTATGCCTAATGGAAGTATTTTTTTTTGTTTTGGTGGTTGTTGTTGTTCATTTATATTGCTTCCATATGTGCTTTTCCTTTACCAAAATTGTAATATCAATGAATAAATAAATAAATAAGTTTAAGATATATAATACAAAAAAAAAAATTTTTAAAAATTGAAAAAAAAACATTGTATTCAGATTACTTGATAATTATTTTCTAAAGAAATGTTAAAAAAACCTGACAATTTATGGACACACTTTCTCGAAAAAAGCCATAATTTAAATGGTTAATTTAAGGATTGAAAGAACGAGAAATATGAAGGACCTAGCGGCGTCTATATATTTAACAATAACTTTTAATCATTTTCCTTTTGGATACATGTATATTTTTTAAAAATTTAAATGGCAAAATGGCAAAATTTAAGATAACTCAATTGATTTCTATAACTTTAAGCAATTTTTTTCGAAAAAAACACTTTTATTTCAAATTTAAATTTAACGGACGATTTACTGTGTTTTCATCATAAAAAATTCACATAAGTAAAAAAATTTATTTTGAAAAGCCAAAGCAATCGTTTGTTAATATTTTTTAATCATAAACGCATTGTTAGCCAACGAGCATAAAATCATGGCTGTTATTCACGAGGATGAAGTTGCACGAGGATATGATTTTTGGAATAAGTTCTGGAATATGGCCATCTAGGGCGGAACTCGTTCAATTTTTTACCGATTATGATGGGATTGGATATGTTGGATGGAAATGGGATTATTAAATGATTTTTGGAAGAAGTTTTGGAATATGGCCATCTGGGACGGAACTCGATCAATTCTTAACTGATTATGATGGGATTCGGTATGTTGGATGGAAATAGGATTTTTGTGTGATTTTTGGAAACAGTTCTGGAATATAGCCAACTGGAACGGAACTCGATCAATTCTTAATCGATTATGATGAGATTTTATTTGTTGGATGGAACAGAAATTCATGAACAGTTTTTGGAAGAAGTTTTGGAATATGGTACTGGAACGGAACTCTTTAATTTCTTAACCGATTATGTTGGATTGGGTATGTTGGATGGAAATGGGATTTTTAAACGATTTTTGCAAGAAGTTCTTAAGAAGATATGACCTCCTAGGTTAGAAATTGGGCAATGTGGATGAAAGAATTTCTTCAACAAATCATGTAAGAGTTTCTTTTCCATTCGACATACCCAATCCCATCATAATCGGTTAAGAAATGACCGAGTCCAGTCCTAGGTGGCCATATTCCAGAACTTCTTCCAAAAATCTATAATAATCCCATTTCCATCCAACACACCCACTCCCATCATAATCAGTTAAGAATTGGTCGAGTTCTGTCCCAGGTGGCCATATTCCAGAATTTCTTTCAAAAATTATTTAAGAATCCCATTTCCATCAACATACCCAATCCCATCATAATCGGTAACCGAAAAATGGAAAATAAAACAATTGTCCGTTAAATCGAGCATCCGTTAAACGAGCGTCCGTTAAATCGAGCATCCGTTAAATCGGGGTCCGTTAAATCGAGCGTTTACTGTATACAGTCGATAAAGCTTGGTTTTATTTAACGAATGCCGGTGATCAAAGTAGTGTGCAATATTTGAGACGCGACCAGACTAAAGCGGAATTAGTTCCCTTCACAAAAACGCCTCATCCGAAAGGCTTCATGGTATGCTTAGGACTATCCTATTTTGGTTCAACAGTACCTATTTTCGTTAAACCCAGGCGCTGTGATAAATGAGGATTACTACAAAGCAACTTTTTAAAACCACTTCTCAAAGATTCAAAACGTTTATACCCAGATGGCAACTGGGTATTCCACCAAGACTCAGCTTCATCACACACGGTAAAGAAAACTCTTGCATTTCTTCAACAAAAAACGTACCATTTATTCATCCTAATTTAGGGATCACCTTATCACCCGACTTGGCACTCTGCGATTATTTCTTGTGGGGCTACTTAAAGTCATAATTGGCAAAATCTAAAATTGGCAATATTGCGCAACTAAAAATATTGGTAAAGCGAGAGATCAAGAACATTCCTCTTGCAATAATTCAACGAGCACTTAAATCGTGGTCAAGTCGGTGTTGGACTGCTTGGAAAAATAAAGGTTTTCTTATAAAATAAAATTACATAAAAAACTACAACTGTATTTTTATTATTTCAATTCTTTTCGTCGTTCATATTCATTTTTGATGTAACTGAATTTACAAAAAACGAAAAAACTCCAATGGAAGCTATCACTTCCGGAAGACCCATTTCAACCAATAATCATTGGGATCGCCAAATGTATGAGAAAACCTTAAGTATGAAGCTTCATCCCGATCAGTCGATTCGTCTGAGCTTTAGAGAACAAACAGACATTTATTGTACACAGAGACTTTTTAAAAAGCTTTTTTTACTTTGGCGGTATTAGCGAATGTTAAATCTACAAAAATCTAGATGTTTGAATGAATTTTTCGTGATTACTATACTTGAGAATGAATTTTTCGTGATTATTTTACTACGTAAAAAGAAGTAAAAACAGTTTTAAGTCAAAACACGCCATTTTCACTTAAATTTTGGAAAAATGATCTGGGCCGGAATTGTAGCAAATTTAAATGAGAATATTTTAGTTCACAATCTTTTTTCTCGTAAATGATTTAATTTTAAAAATATTTGCTTAAAACGGTGGACCGTGTTCGGCCAAAACTCACTAGATATCCAAATTTGTTGAAACAGCTTAAGTATGGTTTTATACCAACTAATCAATCCGTTTGGGCTGTACAGAGCCGAATTTTAGTAGAAAACCCGTTTTTTTTTGTAAAAAAACCTCATATTCGCTTAAATTTTTGGAGAAATGATTCGGGCCAGTATTGTTGCAAATTTATTTAGAATCGTTTAGTTCATAATCGTTTTTTTTCGCAAATGATATACATTTCAAAATGTTTGCAATAAACCAAACAACTCCAATGGTAGACCCATTTCGAACTTCCGGTAGACCCATTTCAATCAAAAATCATTGGGATCGCCCTATTTCGATCACATAATCCGTTTAGACTGTATGTAGAGAACCAACAGACATTTAGTCTGCACGGAACTAGATGCGTACGTACGGATATCTTTTAAAAACCACTTTTTTTGCCTTCGGTGATATAGTGGATGGTAAATCTGCAAAAATGTCGATGTTAAAATGTTGGATAATTACTTTTCTTATTTTACTACGTAAAAGTAAAACTGAAATTATTAAGTGATTTGAGAAAAATTAGTAAATTTTGCAGATTTACTGAAGTCAGAAAAGAAGTTTTAAAAAGTCTGTGTGCGTGCGAATGTGGTTCGGAATGTCTTTCGGTTCTATATAGTCCAGACGGATTGAATGATTGGGATGCAGCTTCATACTTAAACTTACATCATAAATTGGGAGATTCCAATTTTTTTTGGTTGAAATCGGCCCACCGGAAGTGACAGTTTCCATAGTAGCTTTTTCGGCAGTTATGAACTAATAGATTAGATTCAACTTAATTTTGCAACAAGACCGGTCCAGATCAGTTTTCCACAATTTAACCGGGAATGACGATTTTTGCCAAAAAAAGTGTTTCAGTAAAAAATTTAATGCCTATGAGATGTTCCACAATATTATGGGTACCATGTTGTGCAATGTTGCACCATATTGCGGGGTGTTGTGTCATATAGTCATCATGTTATATTGACTGCGTTATGATAACATTATAAGGTAGCACTAATCGCGTCCTTTTGAAAATATTGATTGTTATGAGTAACATTATCTATTTGTAGCATTCGCTATATCTAATTAATATTTTGATTTTGGTCCTTTTTTCATATTTTTTCCACCTCAATGATGAGATAAAAATCAGTGAAGAGAATGCCAAAAAATCAAATGCTAGGGATGGATTTCAATGGGTGCTAGTTTCAGGAAAATACGTTTAGGGGATCCTTCGGTAGGCCCGAGACCCATTTTTAAATTTCTTTTGGGGTTTGCTAAAGCCATGAATGGAAGTGTATCCTAATATTGAAAAATTGCAATTAGGGGTTTTCGAGTCAAACGATTTTAAGAAAAATGGGTGAGAGAATTTTCGAGTGCTAAGATTGATTGTGACTAGTTTTAAATTCGGGAAAATTTGTTTGGGTGGTTCTCACATGGGGACCTGGGCCCCTATTTAAGAAAATATCAGCTCGAGCGATTTTGATAAAAAAATTGTATGGAGGTGCTGCGGTTTAGCTCCTATGTTGTGCTTTGTTCTACCATACAACTATGTCATCTCAATGGATTGACGAAGAGGGTTAAGATTAATGATGAAAATGGGAATCTTATATAAATTTTGAATGCCTCTGGAAAATTTGCCAATTTAAATGAGCCTAAGCTATTTCTTAACCGATTGGGATACAACTCTCTTTGTACGTTAAACATAGAAAAGGATTCTAAAAAGAGTTCCGGGTGTGATCTTGAAAAATGAGTTAATTGGGTGGGATGAAGATGTTTCTCAAACGGAACTCGGTGCGTACTATGAAAACAAACATATCCGCCGGTTCTTTAATTTGAACATATCTAAGCCGTTCCTTGACCAAAGGTGAGCAATTATTTTAGAAACTGCAGGTAGTAAAACGTATTTAATAATTTATGTTGTGTAATTTTTTGGCGATTTGCTAATTTATCAGAATTGTTAAAGAAACAACTGATGTTTGCTTCGATTTTGTATAATATGTAAAATACAGTCTCGATTTTCACACGGCATTACAATTGAAAATTAATGCTCCGATTTTGAAATGTTGATACTTAATGTCATAAAAAACTTCCAATTCAACCAACTTAAAAAAAGAGAGCTAATAATAACTTGATTTCATAAATATGATGTTTTCGAATTTTATTTTCGAAAATGGCTCTTTTTCATGCAAACTAGTCATTTGTGCACCCATATCAGAAACTTTTATACGAAATTTTAGCACTGCAAACTTTCCATATTATAAAAAGCTTTAGGATTTTCACTTTCGAGTAGCAGAAACTGCAGAATTTAAAATTTGGGAATTCAATGTTCAATAAAAAGAAATACATAGAAACAATACATGAAAATTTAAGTTTGTTTGTCATTCCACTAATTAAGGTCGTTAATAAATTATCGCTAACTTTATATTGGTAATTTTCATTAATTTTGCATTTTCCCATTAATAGCGATAAATAATAAAATTCCTTCCGCAACTGTATAAAGGATATGTGCTTTAAGAAAAATACCTAATTATTTTAAGTACTCGAAATTTCGACCAGTTAAAAAACAATATCCTAATCAAATGATGTTATCCACGTAATTGTTCTTTAATATCGAATCCAGTTTTTCCTTCTAATCAAGCTTTGTAAAAGTTATCATATAATTATTCGGAATCTCTATACTTCTTGAAATGGCGCAAATTACAGTTATCAAGCGAATAATCCTTTCGCAAATATAATTTACGTGTATCTATTACATGAATAGTTCCTCTTTTAAAATTATTTGCTCTACATTTTCCGTTGAACTTTTATTCAATCGTATACGCCTCATGTTTTATATGTTCACCTGTTATGTAACTGGAAAAGAAAACTTTAAAATATACTTCTCCGTAAAACTAACTAAACCAAAGAAAACAGCAAAATGTGAAATTTAAGCTGCGAATTTTATCGAGATTTGAAAAACCCGAAACTTTAGTTTATGAAGCAAAGTTGATTTGTAAACAAAGTTATTTGTATGAAAAGCACAAACAATTTTGTATTTTTCTCTGCAATGTAATAGAAAATCATTTTTTATTCAGTAAACTTTTAGTAAAGCAACACTCAACACAAGCAACACAACCACGAAAGGAAATAAATAAGCAAAGAATTAATAAAAGGAAAGAAAATAAAACAGTTTTTAGTTCTGAGTATTTATATGAGCATACCTAGCGCAGAAAATGTTTAGACATAATTTTATGCTTCAGTCATATCCAATCTAACACCCTCTGAATATATGTATGAACGTAATAAAAATGATAATAATCATAAAAATAGAGAGCCTGAGGTACCAAAAATATACACACAAAAAACTTATTAAGAACACAAAAACAAAAAAATCACAGAGATTTAAAGAATTTTCTTTTATGAAAAGTTTTTGTTTTTCATTTTCCAAGAGTTAAAAACTTTAGAAAAATGGGTTATAAAGAATGGAATTTTATTTTGTAGAAACATAACTTGGAAAAGGATTTTCAATTTTTTTTCTAAAACGAATACTCATAAAATTATGTTGAAACATACAGGCAAACAGAATAAACAAAACATACGCAGGCTAAATTGAAAGCATTTTTAACTACTTTTCTTATTAATTCAGAACTTTTTCATATTTCTTTCCGTCTGTTGTCCATATCTCATCGAAAAGATAACTTTAATTTTTCTGTGTTGGCTTCTAATTTAGCTATTAAGCTCTAATAGCTATTACGAATGGTGTCTCTTTTAATATTCAATCTTACAAAAGATACTCTTGAGGTATGCTATTGTGGCACCAATTTAAATATTTAACTTTCAAGAATCATTTCATAATTTAATAAGTTTTATTTTGATTTTTATAAAAAATTATGAAAAACTTGATTTGAAATGAAAGTTTCAAAGTAACTTGATTCAAAACCAGAAAAACAGCTAAAATTAAACAAAGTAATATCTAAACCTCAAAAACTTGTAAAATTGTAACTAAAAACATCAATTTTGTATCTACAAAATAATGTTATCGTAATAATTCAACAAAATTTTGGAAACTTAAACGTTTAATAAACTTGGAGACGAATTTTCTTGATAAAGAGTGTTTCATTTTATGGTATAGAACTTTAAGTTGGCAACACCTTTTTTCAGGGACAGCCGATTTGACAGCTGAGCGTTAATTTTTGGCTAATTTGATTTGCGATTTTATATTGAACCAGCGGACCCGACAAACGTTGTCCTGCAACCGGTAACGTTTTCTCGATATTCGCATTTTCGATTAATTATATACTAAGTGACATTTGACATCGAGTTTGACACTTCAATGTTTTTGTTTGGTCACTGTGTGCAAAATACAAAACAAAGTGGTATTTCTCGTTATTATGTGCCATTCAAATCTCGTGTCATAGCCGGACGATCTTGTCATAACCCATTTGGTGAAAGTGGCGGTACTTTGTTGTACCTTGTTGTCATGCTTTTTCGTATGTATTATCTGTGCGGAGATGACTGTATGGAACTCAGTTGTTCCGTGAGCTCATAATGGGTCTACAGGTGACTGAAGATGTGGCGACTCGTGAAAATGGACGCTTCTACGGTGTGGATCCACTGAACCATATGTAAACCAAAAATGTATTGCGAGGACCATAGAGGAATATGACGCCTTACCAATAACATATTTTTTAAATTTGGACGATATTCATTTTGATAAATTAACTTTAAATCATAAGTTATGTGATGGCATTCCCGGTAAATCCAGTGAATTCAACAGGATAGTTGACTACTTCGTCAGGATCGACAACAGTGTTGATAGATTTGAACGACATTTAGAGGTATTTATTATCGATTTTTTTTGCGGCCAAAATATCTCGCTCACTTTACCATGCATGATTAATGTATTTAGCGCGCAAATGTGGGAATATGCTTTCAATCAAAACATCTTTCGTGGCTACCAAGCTGCAAAAATTGTCTGACAATTTGATGCATTTTGTATTTCCATGCAATCGAATTTTTTCATTGACAATGTTAAGCAATTGTTCAGAGAATGACAGTGCCAATGGATCGTTTTGTAGTTGAACACGAATATTTATGATAAGGCGTAATGTATTGACATTTTGCCATAGGTATGATTGTTTCAAACGTGAGTTTCTGGTAATGTCTCTCTGAAATCGCCGGATTGCAACAGTAAAGCACCACTGAAAAGTGTGGTATTACCGTTGAGATCTTTCATCGTTCTATCGAGATCTTCAAGTGAATGCTTGTGGGCCATAATGCATTCATCCCAGATAGTAATTTTGAATTTTTGCAAAACTTTAGCCATGGCGGAATTGAACATCGCATGATGTCTGATGTCTGTCAACAATAATGTCTGTTGCTGGGCGACTAGGCAATGGCATACCGAAATGAATGAGTGACATATTCGAAATAAGAATGGAAATATCCTCAATCTTTATTAACGCCTCGTTGTATATTTTCGGCGAAAAATCGATGGGGTTGGTGCGGGGGCGGCGGTTTGTGGCGAAATTTTCAATGGCAGTGCCACCTACCGTTCCAATTATGAATCTAAACCATCCAGGAATACACTCAAATCAAACACACACTAAATTTCATCAACATCGGTCCAGCCGTTTAGGATCACTTCAGTGACTCACACACGTACAGGAGACTCTCGATATATATAAATGCTCACATCAGAGCAACGTTTGATTGTTTAAATTTACTTTGAAAATAATGGTTCAGTTCATGAGACTCATCGTGAGCTACATCCATTTTATGGTCGATATAATCGTCCATCAGAGCAGGTAATTCGATTAACTATGGATCGCTTTCGCACCACGTTTACTTTAAATACTAATACGCGTCCCGTAAGACACCTAATGGTGCGCACTGGCAGGTAGTGGCAGCTGTAGTGCGTAGTATTGAAGAGAGTGCAATAATGAATCGTTTCCTCATCGTGCACAACAATTGGGACTTTTGATCCAACATCTTTATGAATGATTTTGCGCAAGGATCTTTGTTTACAAGAATCTTGTAAAGTAGAAGATTCAACTTGTGTAGGAATTAAATTCATTCGAACACCGCCAATTCGGTTCGAAGCCAATATTGGTATCGATGCAAACTTTCAATACAAAATTTTCTTCAGTGAAAATATTGTATGGCAAGTTTGCATCGATACTCATTCACCGAATTGGTGGTACAAGCGATGGTCGAATGAATTTAATTCCTACACAAGTTGAAACAGTTGAGTTAAGCGTGGTGTCAACAAGCAGAATTGTCGCATTTGAGGTGAAAATAATCCACGAGCCATTGTTCCAAAACCATTACATCAACCAAAACTTACGGTTTGGTGTGCTTCATGCGGCGAATCATCGGGCCATATGTATTCAAAAATGATGCTGGTGAAAACATTACAATCAACGGAGACCTGTGTAGAGACATGATTACTAATTTTTTGTGTCACAATTGGATGGTATTGACATCAAAGACATGTGGCCCCAACAAGACGGGTCACGTGTCATACAATTAATTTAATTTTAATATCGAGAAATGGTCTTGTCAACTGGCCACCACGTTCGTGTGATTCAATACCGCTGGACAATTTCATTTGGGGGATATGTGAAATCACTTGTCAACGCGGATAAACCAGAGACTATTGAACACTTGGAAGCAAACATTCGATGCGTTATTGCCGAAATACAACCAGAAATGCTGTGAAGACTGATCGAAAATTGGACCTTCAGATTACAACACGTGTTACCAAATTTGTGAAAGCATTAAAATTTGCATTAGATCATACTGAATTTAGTTTAACTGTTACAAGGGTTTAAACGTCCAATGTATGTCCACGGCATACCGTTGAATATATTCAACCGCGACGAATCTATTAATAAAATATATTGAAACCGATATGTTGAACAATATTATTACCAATTTCGGAAGTGGACATTTTTTGGATGTATGTATTTCTACGCTATAGAATTATTTCTGGGGCGGAATCATGAAATACGACCGGAGGATTGGAATGGATTTAAAAATATTTTCAAACAAATATGTATTAGATTAAAAGTATTTAAATTTACCATGATGGATACAGCCTGATGCAACTGATAAATGCAACTTCTATAATATTTGGAGTGCAATGGCTAATCTCCTATAAGATTTTCGAAATCCATTTTTTACCGGTACAATATTTCCGTTTAAAAGTGCTCGATTATGAAATAGTTGTCGAATTAAATTTTTATGTTAAACTTTCATTTATTTGTGTTTTCATACAAAATATCAACGCCAACTTTGACCATTTTTCGATTTTTTTTGTGTTTTTCCATTGAAATATTTTCTAACAATTCATTTTTCCAATCGGATTTCATCTTGCCCATACATCGAAATAATTATATATTTCCGGAATTTTTACAATTTTGAAATACAAAAGACTTCAATGCAATCTCATAAAATGAAACGGCGACGAACCTGGGCGAGAAAAATGAATTTCGAAAATCTTGTAGGAGATGAACGATTGCTCTTAAAACATTATATAAGTTGCATTAGTTATACATCAGTCTGCATTCATCATAGTAAATTTGAATACTTTTAATCTAATAAATTTGAAAATATTTTTAAATCTGTTTAAATTTTTAAGGTCGTATTTCATGATTCCGCCCCTGCTTTTGGTTGTTCGATTGTAATGATGTTATTGTGATTTTTCCCGGTTCCGTGTATTGGTTTATTTTCAATACTCTCGCATTAAATGCACAATCGTAGGAATTACTTCCATTTAGCGTCAATCTGTGTGACAACAATTATGATAATCGACACTTACTTATCCACAATCAACTTCCCAACCACCCCATTCTTTTGTTTTTTTCTAATTCGAGATTACTGAAAATAGACCAATATACGAAACAATCACAATAATGCCATTAAAAATTCCTAAATACGAAAAGTT
This sequence comes from Nephrotoma appendiculata, assembly GCA_947310385.1. Taxonomy (NCBI): domain Eukaryota; kingdom Metazoa; phylum Arthropoda; class Insecta; order Diptera; family Tipulidae; genus Nephrotoma; species Nephrotoma appendiculata. The sequence continues at coordinate 108,513,142 of OX371225.1, forward strand.
AGCTGTGAGAATAGAATATAGATGGAAAATTTTAAAGAATCAAATTTCGCAGTAATTCGCAATAATATAAAACAAAAATAAAATAATATACGAAATTGTGAACTGATCAAAATAGTTTGAAGTGATTAAAATAAAATCTATTAATTAGCGGTACCAATACGAAACTAAATTATGCATTTCCTTCTCATAATTTAGAAGGAAATGCATGTATTGTAATTAATTGAAGACCTGAAATATGAAATCGTACTCAATAAAAACTAAATAAATTCTAATTTGCAATAAAATACCGAAAATTCGAATAAAATTATATTAATTTGTTTAAAAGAAATATATTGCTGCCGTTATTTCTCTTTTGGCAAGGGTGCCGTGTTTTCATTCAGTGATGTGGTTATTATTATTACTACGGTTGCGCTTAAAGTACCGATAAGATAAGGTACTACTTTGGCAGAAAGTATGCATTAACCAATAATAACATGAACAGTACGGCAATTTATGTTATTGAATACATAAGTTGGTTCATGGTGGTATATATTGTGTTGGTCAGTAAAGAAAATATAAAACTCAACAAAGCGGTGCCGTTAATCAGTTCGGCAACTACAGACAAACTTATGGTGTGGTGTCACGACATTTTGAAACTACAAACAACTTATTGAAATCTGGGGTGCGCGAGCGATTGCGGTTTGCGGCGAAGCGGTAATTCCAGACCAAGAGGACCAGGAGGCAGCTGGATATAATATACAATTCTTCATTCGTTGAATTATAGATTGGTAAGTTACTTATTTTATTACATAATAATATTTTCATCTTGGTACATATTATTTATCTTTTATTCTAATTTTTATTTGATTTGTAAACCTATATGTTTTTTCTCCGCGTTAGACTTTGCTTGCTCATAACCATGAGTCGTTAAATTAAAGATAGGGAATGAAATTTAAACTGGTTGAGGAAGATTTGCACGTGGTGTGACTGTAATTCCAAATAAATGTTACAGTTAGTGGTCAGAAATGCGGTTAATTCAAGATTGTTTGTAGCCTTGGGCCACCAACACCGTACCGACGGGGATTAGTGGACGAGAAATAGAGATAGAAAAAATGTTTTATGAATACCAATATAAGAGAAGCCATATTCGTTATAAATGAGATATTATTCTCTGAGATAAACATTTTGTATCGAAGAAAACTGTATGGGATAATTTTTTTATTTGTTATAAATCTTTATGCTGTGTGCCTTAATCGACTAAAGTAACTAAACTAAAATTGGAATGGTTAGTTCATATAATATGCCAATAGGTAGCACTAGTACAAAAGTCGTTATGCGTGCCTTAAGAAACACTAAACTAATTACAATAAGTGTCAAAATATATATGTTTATATTTATGAAAAATAGAGAGTGAAATTTACATAAAATAATAAATAAATAAAAGTTCAATATGATAGTGCCAAATTTTTTATTTACCAATAAACGAAATATAAGAAATAAACGGATACATCGAGCAAAAGTATGTAATTGAATATATAATATTTGAGGTTATGTTGTAATATATATTGAATAATTTTGTTTAATTATAGGTTCCAGAAAACAACTTGTGTGATTCTAGAATTTATCATAGGATAATGTCGAACGACAATGTATTTATTAGAGAACATCTAAGAGTAAAACCTCAACTAGTCAAACTTAAGAGCTTAAGTTGTGCTCCGTTTTGGACCACTTAGGAGGGCGGTACGACCACCAAAATTTTAGAGGTCAGTTGTTTATTTGTCACGAGAAGCCTTTAAAATTTTGGTGATTGTAGCACTAACCGAAGTGGTGTAATCGGCGTGTAGCTTAAGCTCTTAAGTCTGACTGGTTAAGGCATAACGGCTGACTGTTTAAATACCGTAACCGAGCTTGTCGTCGATCGAGCAACAAAAAAGGATACACCGTAAAATTCTGAGTTTATGTGTTTCTGCGTAGGCTAGCATGTGGAATTAGCTACCTGGTTACAGGTGTAAGCTTTAACATATCCAGATACACTGTGAGAATAATATTGCACAATATGCTCGGCTTTTTTGTAGTGATTGCGCCATAGGTCATAAAATACCCCATAGACTCGTACGTAGCGATTGGGCCTCAATTTAATTAATTTAGTTTCGTGAAACTTACAAACGTATGTTGTGGCGCTATCCTGATTCGGATGAAGAAATATTAATTGAAGAATTTGAAAATTCGTATGACCACATTGATGAGCAACGGGCTTTAGAATTCCGTAATACTTTGATGCAAGGATTGTAGAAAAATATTATTGTACTTGAACCAGTAAATGTATGAAATTTATTTAAATTTTTATTATGTTATTTAAATTTGAAATAATTTTTTTTTTAATTTTACTTCTCGCAGTATAACGAATAGTTACTGAAAAGTAACCTCGTAAATTCACTTTTCGGCTGCCAACCAGTGGTCAATAGGAGAATCTTCGTATTTTCGTTTAGTTTAGTCGATTAAGTCACCTTCCTGAAATCGGAGGAAATATAGGTTATCTCGAAGTTTACCATAAATAAAATTTTGGGATATTCTGGATTGATAGCCAGATAGTACTTTTACATTAAAATTTCATATAGAAATCGCATGTATGCGATAAATACAATAAAATTCGAGATTACCAAGGGGTTGGCAATTGCGTTGCGAATCATTAAAAATCGCTAAGGTATTGCGATTATACTTTGATTAGTTCAAAGTATTTTCAATATTTTTGTTGTTTGGTCACTGCAGTCTGATGAGACGACCGAATTTTTTAATACAAAGTGTTGAATCCATGTCAACATATGCAATAATACAATATTCCAAGCGGTCGATGACACAGTATCGATACGGGTGGAATATTGTATATTGTAGCAAATTCAGCCGTTTTAATTTTTTATATATTCTATTGTGTGTTTTTGTTGTATATAAATATTGTTGATTTTAAGCGTAAGCAATTTTCATGTATAAAAAGCCTGGTTTATCTTCAAGGTAATAAATTAGAATTGAATTATAAACGCATAACAACAGTTAGTTTAATTCTCAGTGAATATTTGGAACTCACCAGTGGTAAACCAAATACATATTCACTTAAACACACAAAACCTAGGCAGAGGGCAGATTTTTACACAAAGAATTTAATGTTTCATTAGATCGAAACCAAACTTCCATTGTCTTGATAACCTCACCTTGATGATTTACCATAAATAATGATATGTAATGGCACACACTTATCATGAAGTTTCGACATCATTCGCGTTGCAATGCACTTTGCATTTCGAAATAAGTACACGCGAAAAATATTTAATGATTTGAGAAATTGCATGAAATTGTATTTTGTAAAATAAACATATTTTATATTTCAAAATTTATTTTGCCTTATCATGATTTAATAACAAAAATAAAATATGTTTATTAGGCATTACGAAATATTGTAATAATTAATATTTAGTTTTAGAGATTGATTAAATCGATGGAGTTGAAAGACATTATTGTTTGAGGAGCCGTCGATTGATGTTCAAACAACAAAGCTTATAAAAAGATAAACATGTAAAATAAAATGTAAAAGCCTAAATAAATCTATACATAAACAAGTTAAAAGTGAGTTTTAATGAATGTAAATTATAACATTACATGGCGATCTTGCCAAATACGAACTCTGAATCTACAGTGAATTTACAGTGAATAAAATAAACAAAAAATAAAAATGTTTAAACTAGTGAAATAAATGTCTAAAAAATATTTGATAAAGTAATAATAATAATAGTTAATGATAATAATAGCTAATTTAATAAAGTGAAAATACCTTGTTAATCTAGAACAATGGTCATAAATTATAATAATTAATATTATTATAAAAAAAATAAATTTTTAATGAATAAAAAGTCAATTTAAGTGTTGGGTGTCCGTCGCACCACACTATATTTATATATATATAAAAAAAATTTATAGACGAGAGTGGATATCCCCACTTAAAATTTGGGTATGTATATATAAAAAAAATGGATTTCTTCAATGGTGTGAGGGACATTGAAACTGTACAGAATAAGGAGAAAACCGTGAGCAACAACCATCAACTATGAAATAATAAGGACCTGTCAGGATATCTAAAGGTAACTATAGTTATAATAGTAGTATTAGTAATAATTTATATAATTAAGAAAATGTATGAAAAAGGGGTCTCATACGAAACGACACATTTCACAACAGGATGTGCTAAAACAGGATGTCACAAAACAGGATATCACAAAACAGTACATGGTACGCTACAGTACATGGTACGGAACAGGACCGATTAAAACAGTACATCGCAAAACAGTACGTATTAAAAGAGAACACCACAAAATAGTTAATAGTCAATTTTGCAGGTTTTAATTCCAAATAATTGTTTAAGTTTTACTTATTGTTGCAAAATAGACCAAAAATTCAATTAAATATATAAATAAAATAAATATATTATTTATATATTTATTTAAATTTTTGATCTATTTTGCAATGATCGAGTATTAGCGATTTAAATTAAAACATAATGTTATATACTGTTAGGTGAAGGGATATTTTATTATAATTTAAAGCAATTATAATTCTATATAGTATACTGTCTAATTACTCTAGGTGAAGGCAAATATCCACTTGATAATATCCTAATTACTAAACGTATTCAATAAAAAATATATTTAACAAATCAAGCTGAAAAAATCCTCTAGCTTAACGTTCAGTAACATGTACTTTAGTGTACCATGTATTGTTTTGTGTTGAACTGTTTTTATCGGTCCTGTTTCGTACCATGTACTTTTGTGTACCATGTACTGTTTTGTGATGTACTGTTTTAATCGGTCCTGTTTCGTACCACGTACTTTAGTGTACCATGTACTGTTTTGTGTTGTACTGTTTTAAATGGTCCTGTTGTGTACCATGTACTTTAATGTACCATGTACTGTTTTGTGATGTACTGTTTTAATCGGTCCTGTTCCGTACCATGTACTGTTTTGTGATGTCCTGTTTTATTACATCCTGTTTTGAAATGTGCCATAGTGAGCGGCTTCGATGAAAAAGCAAAAAAAGAAATTGTTGCAAATTTAACAAGAGTAATAAACTCTTAAACTAAAATAAGAAAAGAAAAATTATACATAGCAGTAATATACGAGTATTATAATAAAAAATTGTGTCAGAAATATCCAATTTCAAAACATATTTGTATAAAAGAAAAATTTTGTTTATATTTTTAAACGAGTGTTGTTGTTGTGGTGACTACTATTAAGTTACAATTCAAAACAGATGATTTGAAAACGATAAATAATTTTTATGACATACATATAATTTCTGTGTGTGTGATCAAATTTATAATATTAATTAGATATGAAATTAATTTAGAGTATGCGTAATATTAAAAATGCCATTTAAGAAGAAAATGGATCTAAAAATTAGTGAAGTTATTAAAGTGTTACCGACCTTCACAAGTGAACACAAGGAGCTAGAAATTTTTTTAAGTTTAGTCAAATTGCTACATGACGAATTAAAAATAGCTGATCAACCAAAATTGATCGCGATAGTGTTAGCAGCTAAAATTAGTGATAGTGTAAAATCAAAAATTACGTTAGAAGAAAAACCAGAGACTTTAAAGAAATTAAAAGAACTATTTAACAAAGCTTTTGGCTTAAGGCGTTCTCCACTAGAGATACAATCAGAAATACATAGAGTTAGGCAAACGGGTAAAATAGAACATTATATAGAAAAGATTGAAAAAATAGTTACCGAACTAAATAGTATACAAGTAAAAATCCTAGCTGATGCAGATAAAAAAACCGTACATTTGATATTGGATCAATTGGGTTTAAATGCATTCAAAGAGGGATTAATAGATATATTAAAACCCACTGTAATGGCAGCTAGACCAAAAACTTTATCTGAGGCTATAGAAGTTGCAAGAGAGGCCTCAAAAATTTATCAAACAGACATACAAAAGTATCACAACTTAAACATCAAATATTTCAATCTAATAGAAACAAATTTAATAGGAACAGTAGAATTGCCGGTCGGAGCAATAACAGTTATAACAGTGAACACTATAATAACTACAGAAATAGTAATAGTTATCTGAACAAAAATAATTCATATCATGCTAATACAAACTATGGGCAACGAAATTCGAATCGTTTCTCAAACCGAAATTATAATAATCGAAATCATAGAAATCAAATTTATAATAATGAAAATCGCAAAAACCGAAATATACACGTATTACAAAGCTCGGGAAACGGGGTTATTCCTCCGATAACATCACAGGAGGATATAACAAAACAATTAAACGAGTTAGCAATTCACTAATTTTCCATATAAATGCAAATTCAGGAAGTCTGGTAATGTTACTATCAGATTTGTCCGGAGACGTCTTGACATTTCTGGTTGATACAGGATCGGATATCACTGTTAGCAAAGTGGATAAATTAAAAAAAAATGTAGCTATAGAAAGTGATAATAAATGAAGAATAACGGGAGTGACAGATTCCGAAACATATTCATTAGGCACTGTATATACAAACTTTAAATTCCATAATCATAATATAAAACAAAATATACATATAGTAGATAAGGATTTCCCCATAAACACTGATGGAATAATAGGTAGGGATTTTTGAGCAAAAATGGATGTAAGATTGATTACGAAACTTACACAATCACAATTAACTCAGTAGATGAAGTAATTATTCTACCGTTGGAGACTAATCTCCCAACACAAAACACTTTTACAATACCAGCGAGAACAGAAATTTTAAAAGCTCTAAATATTAAAAGAAGTGAAGATATCATAATTTTAAATGAAGAAATAAGTAAAGGAGTATTTATTTGCAATGGAATAATTCCTAAGAATGGTATTGCACATATAAGAATAATAAACACTAATGAACCAGCAGTGCAAATAGATAAATATGAACCAAAATTAAAGAATTTAAGTAATTATCATATAATACGGAACACTAAAAATACTAACATTTCAAATGAAGAACGGTACACGAAAATAATTAAAGAATTAAACATGGAAAATAATAATGATTATGAAAAAAAAGAAATTTTTAAAATTTGTAGGGAGTTTATAGATGTTTTCTACGTTTCTGGTGATACATTAACAACAAACAATTTCTACAAACAAGAAATTCTAAAAAAAAACAGTACTCCTTTCTATATAAAAAACTATAGGTTACCAAAAGCTCATTATAATGAAATAGATAAAGAAATCGAAAACGTTTTAAATAATGATATAATAGAACCTTCAATCAGTCCGTACAATTCTCCATTGTTAATTGTGCCAAAAAAATCTTCTGAGGGCGATAAGAAATGGAGATTAGTTGTCCATTAAATAAAAAAATTATAGACAATAAATTTCCATTAACTCGTCTAGAGGACATATTAGATAATTTAGGCCGAGCGAAATATTTTTCAACGCTAGACCTTACTACTTCATTTCATTAAATAGAACTAGTGAAGGAATCTCGCCCTATAACTGCCTTTTCGACAAATAAAGGACACTTTCAATTTAGAAGGTTACCGTTTGGACTAAAGATATCCACCAATAGCTTCCAAAGAATGCTATCAATAGCATTAGCTGGCCTTGAGGAACTTGCTTTTTTATATGTGGATGATATTATTGTTTTTGGTTGTGGAATGAAACACCACAATAATAATTTAATTAAAATATTTAAAAGATTAAGAGAATATAATTTAAAAATCAATCCATCTAAATGTAATTTCTTAAAAAAGGAAGTCACGTATTTAGGTCACTACATCACCACAAGTGAGGAGGTTAAGCCTGACCCTGCGAAGTGGTTAAAAATTATCCACGCTCAACCGATTCGGATAGTACACGCTGATTCGTTGCATTCTGTAACTATTATTGAAGGTTCATCAACAACTTTGCTTTGATAGCGAAACCTCTAAATAACCTATTAAAAAAGGGAACAGCATTTATTTGGTCTGACGATTGTGAAAAAGCATTTAATTTACTACAAACAAAATTAATCGATCCACCAATCTTACAGTATCCAAATTTTGATAAAGAGTTTGTTCTAACAACGGATGCATCAAATTTCACGTTAGGTGCTATCTTATCACAAGGTGAAATTGGGAAAGATCTACCAATTGCCTACGCAAGTAGATCTATGGATAAACACGAACTAAACAAACCAGTTATTGAAAAAGAATTATTAGCTATACAATGGGCCATAAATTATTTTAAACCTTACCTTTACGGTAGACAATTTACTGTGGTAACTGACCACAGACCACTTGTAAGTCTGTTTACAAATAAGAACCTATCGTCTAAAATGACCAGAATACGATTAGATCTAATTTACTTCAATTTCAAAATAATTTTCAAACAAGGTAAACTAATTATCAATGCAGATGCTTTATCTGGATTAGTTTGGGATACAGAAGCATTAAAAGCGTTAATACCAAAAGAAAAAATTAATGTAATCACTAGAAGTATGAAAAACAAACTTGATGAAAATTCTAAAGATTTTCGTGTAGAGGTACCAAGAAAAGAGCCTGATCAACTCTACGCTTGGGAATGTACATCTATAACTGAAGTCAACAAATTAAAAGAATTAAGGTTTGTGTATGAAAGAACAGAAAACTCGCGAGAAACTAAAAATAATAAATTTATAAATGTAACAACAGGTTTAGAGGTCATAAATAAATTCGGCAATGACAACAAATGGTTAAAAACTGTGACTATTTTGATTAGCAATAATCCAATTATGGAAATGAATTCAAAATTGGAGAAGTTAATTAACTGCATGCAAAAATTGAAAATAGATAAACTAGCGCTGAAAAGTAACGATTTAATTTTTAGTCACATAGATATTAACGGATTCAAAAATAAATTTAATGTTCTGCAGAACTCAGAAAAAGGTAAAAACGAAGAAAATAATTTAAAAATAATAATTTATAAACCGCCGAAAAGAATAAAAGATACCAAAGAAATGTTAGGAATAATTTTAGAAAATCATACGAATCCAATTGGAGGTCACTCAGGAGTTAAAAGAACAATCTTTAGAATAAAACAGAGATATGTGTGGACAAATATGAGTAGAATGGTCAAAGACTTTATAAATAAGTGTGAATCTTGCAAAAAGAATAAGATAATCAGGCATACGAAAGAGAAAATGAAAATTACAGAAACACCAGGGAGTAGTTTTGAAGTACTAGCATGAGATACTGTAGGACCACTAAAAATTTCGAATGGATTTAGATACATATTAACTTTACAATGCGAATTAACAAAATACATAGAAGCAATTCCATTAATAAATAAAGAACTCAACACCATATCATCATGAAACCTTGGGTTCAATAGAACGAAACCATAGAGTTTTAAATGAATACTTAAATAATTTCACTACCAATGGCAACTGGGATGAATGGTTACAATACTTTGTATTCTCTTATAATACAACTCCACATACTGATACACATTACACTCCACTTAGTGTTTGGAAAGTTAGCTAGCATACCTATCATTCATAGATACTGAAAAAACGAACCCGATTTATAATTATGATAATTATGCAGAAGAAGTTAGGTTTAGATTACAAGAAGCGCACAAAAAACTAATGAATTATTACAAAGAACAAAAGAAAATAGGAAAAAGGAATTAAACAAAAAAATAAATCCAGGAAATTTCAGCGTAGGTGATCTCGTTTATCTGAAAAGGGGTAAGAGAAGAAAGCTTGAAAGTAACTACACTGGACCTTTTGAAATAGTGGAAAGAAATGATATGAATTCAAAGATTAAGATAGATAATGAAATTAAAGAAATACACAATAATCGTCTAAAAAAATAAAAACAAGAATGTAATTTTTTTATATGAATATAAATACAAATTTAAGATGAATTCATTTGAGTAAAATTAAGATTACTAAATTAAAATAACAAGATAATGTTTATAGAAGTTAATTATAAAAACTAAAAATAAAATTTACAAATCTTCAATTGGTAAATTTTTCTAAAAGGGGAAGGATGTAATGCCACACACTTATCATGAAATTTCGACATCATTCGCGTTGCAATACACCGCATTTCGAAATGAAATAAGTACACGCAAAAATATTTAATGATTTGAGAAATTGCATGAAATTGTATTTTGTAAAATAAACATATTTTATATTTCAAAATTTATTTTGCTTTATCATGATTTAATAACAAAAATAAAATATGTTTATTAGGCATTACGAAATATTGTAATAATTAATATTGTTTTAGAGATTGATTAAATCGATGGAGTTGAAAGACATTATTGTTTGAGGAGCCGTCGATTGATGTTCAAACAACAAAGCTTATAAAAAGATAAAAAAGTTAAAAGTGAGTTTTAATGAATGTAAATAATAACATTACAGTATCTTGGTATTAATTATTGTCAAAAAAAAAATCGTTATATGGAAACTTTTTATTTATTAAACATCACACAACACACTTTTCTGTCATAGTGCTACAGTCAGTCCCAAAAGTTTACATACACCATTAAAATTTGCAAAATCGAGATAAATGAAACGAAGTAAATATTGTGATATTAATTAAATAGTAGTTTTAAACAAAGAACATTATTATTGGACAAAAAAAATAATAACAATTTTCAAAAAAATTCAAAAATTTATATCACAAAAGTCTACTTACAGTTGCACGTTTCTATGTGATTATAAAAAAATCTTGAGTGAAACCTTTAAAATTAACCACTCGTACAAGGCACCGCTATTCAGGGTACGACAATTATTATATAAATAATTTATTCATCAATTTTCTTAAACCACCGTCCTTGCAGTGAGTAATTTTTCTAAATCAATTATTTTGAAAGAGGCATAAGTCACTTTCAATGAAAATATGAAATTAATTATACTGAGAAATATCTGAGATACCAAATTCAAATAAATCTTCTCGAAAGTTGGCATCATTATTTTTAAACATATTAAAACGCAAACCCTTAAATATCTCGTTTTCGAGACGTCTCATATATAGACAATATTCCAATGTAAAATAATACAATATCAGTCGTCTCGACCTGATGAGAAGACTGATTTTTTCAAATCAATAATCTTATCCGTTCAAAACTGATTGTTGTGAATCTTACACATTTGCCATCTATAAGTCAAAAATTCTAAATTATGTTTAGGCCATGTGCTATTTTTGGTCAAATTGAGTTACATATGCCAACCCACTAAATTGACGGTGAGGAATTAGAATTTGCAGTAAAAAATTGTCTATGTCATAATCTATAAACTGAAAATGTTAGTATTAACATTATTTACAACGGTTGCCTGTTTTTGGATTTTGACATTCCGGCGCGAAGCAAGATACATTTCAAGACGGTTTTCATTTTCCAGTGCATCATCCAATTCATATTTTTCGCGTTGATATGGCAACTATGTTGAAATAATTTAAATTTAGATGAGCCCCTTTTGGTGGTGTTTATACACCGATCCAATTTTTGCTTTATTCTCTAATTGAGTTATTCGTTTATTTCTGAATTATGTGCACAAACAGCTAATTTTATTTAATATTTTTCCCGAGAGTAGGAAAATTTTGCTTCAATTGTTGTATTAGGGTGATCAAATGTTCCCATCTTTCCATTTAAATATGCATCTTTAAAAATAACAGTAATTGAATGGAAAGTAATTTTTATCATTGGAAAATCGTAGAAGGTGCATACAACAAAATTTATTTCAAATGATTTCGTTATTTATTTCGCTTCGTCGTATTCATAATACATACAACAAGTAATAGTATTACATATAGTTAAGAAGAAAATTTAAAAGAAAAGTGTAACGTAATAAAATGAAATTACCTTCAACGGAAAATTCAATAAAGAACATAAAAAAGACAAAAAGCAAATAAATGGAACAATAAGATTGTATCACAAGAGAAGTAAACTACAAAGAAGACATTGAACAACAGTGTGGGTGCGGGTAGCGTCGAAGATAGGAAAATTTCTCTTAGCACAAAAAATAATTATTTTTTATTTTACCTTTCATTTTTTTTTGTTTATTCAATCTCTTATTATAATCATCAAGATGTTAGAAGTTTATATGTGTATCTTTTTTCACAAAAACCGTGAGCATGTCGTATTAGATAAAATATTCCGAGATTCTTTATGTCTTTTGAAATCGAGATATAAAATAGTAACAATTTAAAAGGATTTTGGTCGGAAATATATCGTTGTTACGTATTCACAGAGTGTACTTAAACTTCCATTTATATAAAATCGGAGAGAAATGAACAGATTGCCCATCGATCGAAAATGAAATACTACATTGCATATGCATTTTGCATTCGTGCTCTGCGATATTATTGATCAATCAGAATAAAAATATTCCTATTCAGTTGAATTCAGTTTTTTTATTTCATCTGGGGACTGTTCAAAAAAAAAAAAAAAAAAACGAAACTTAATCACCGGTAAATATACCGGTATTTTGTTGTGGGCTGCCGTGTTTTTCACTTTAGTAAATATATTCTATTTTAAGCAAAATAACCCTACTTTTAGAAAATAAAAATAGTTTGTAACTTGTTTGTATCTAACCCTTTTCCAACTGACAAGTGACTATTAAACACATTTCTGAGAAATAGCCTTTCCAATCAATTTCCAGTACATCCTATTGTTTGTAGTAATGAATGTGTGGATAAAGCTGGTGGATGAAAATTAGGGATGAAAATTAAAGATGATTATAGGTGGAAATCTTAAATGCTGTAGATGGCCGTTTGATAGATTGTAGAAACAAAAAAAATGCGAGCACGGTTTAATTCTGTACTTAATTTAATTTTACTGCACTTAAGAACATGAACGTTACACTTTTAGATTTATTTTATAATTTATTATTAGCCAGTCTTTACTGTTTGAAACAGGTTAGCCTCTACATGAGGTTGAGGTAAACCCATGTTCATAGAATTACCACTATTTGTATGGCATCCCTCGCGGCATTTGTTCCCGCAGCTCAGTCGGTGTAGAGGGAACAGCGTGGGGATGAGGATGCCCAGATAGTAGTCTGATAAACCGCGATCAGCTTATCCCTTTTGAGGGAAGCAAGAAAAAACAGACAGGGAGATTTGGGCGGGTCTCGGACCCAGAAGTGTGGTGAACAAATGACCATTCACAAAAAAAAGCTTAGCACTTATAAAAAAAACGACCACACGTTGGTCTGACTAAAAACTGACTGCCGTTCCAAAACTCCACACGCGGTTATTTTTTCTAATTTTTCATCAGTTGGTTGAGAGGGCAAAAAAAAGTTTTTTTTCGCATTTAAATTGAAAACCTCAACCAATTTACGTAATCAAATTACCGCGCAAAGTAAAGAAACAAATTTTGCATTCTCGGGTAATTTGGCACAACCCCGGACAAATGCAGTCTTACATTTATTGCATCGGTCATTCCATTTACCTATGCACAAGTATATAAAAAAACTACATTCCCATATGTGCATAAACGACGTAATCCAATTACGTGCATGAACATAGTTTAGCTCATTTAACCTTGGTACATAAAATATTCTAACGTGAATAAATTATGTTACCTCTAGTTAAATGAAACCTAAGAGGAAATGTAAAAAATCAAAACATGACGGTCATGTTGAATTGGAAATACATAGTTGAAGATACCATCTTCGTGGTCATGTTATTACGGGATAGATGAATTGGGATTGATCGGTAATAGAATTAGATATAATTCCGTTACATGTTCGCCAGATTTGAAGAGACTATTATTTTACAAATAATTTTACAAATTATACGTTAAGCTTCTGTCAGGTTTTAAATTTTATAATTAAAGTATATATATAGGTTGTAGCAAACTTAAATGTATAAAGGTTCTATCAATACTATTAAATATAGTACTAATACGATATGTAGCTAATTACAACATTAAACGCACTCATCGTAGTATTACTCTAGTACAACATTAAATAATGGAAATTATGACAGCTTGAATTTCAAGTTTTGTGTTTAGTGATCGCATAGTTATGCAAAAGATAAGTATATAAATTAATATTAACTATATAAAATTATTAATTAAATTCTAAATATCAGCTAATTACTAATTGGATTACATTTACTTTCAGGTAACACTAAATTTTAGCAATTTTCGTGGTCAAAGGAATTATAATTAAATTGTGATCTAAATAAAATACTAGTGTTGTTATTTCTACAAACCTATTGAAATGTGTCTTTTATACACACGAGAAGCCTTCCGTCAGTATACCCGTCGAAGCCCAACAAATATGGGATGAAGATTTTTTGGATCTGTGATAGCACTACTACTTATCCTCTACATGGTATTCCTTATTTAGGACAAGAAGGGTCAGAGCGAGGAAAAAATTTAGGCCATGTTACGATTACATGATCGTAACAAGCGCTGTTTGTATTTTATTCCCCTCGGTTTGTGTCCTCACTTTCGGAGTTGTTTAATGTTTGTACACGTCGTGGTGATGGCGCGAGGGTGAGAAAGATGATGGGAGAGAGAAAAATGTGCATCGGGTGTGTGCAAAGTAAAACGTTTTGGAAAAAATGGTTTTCTTATATGTCTCTCTTTTTATCAACGAAAATTTGATATAAAGGAGAGACAGAGAAGAGAGATTAATTTCTTCTAGAACGTTTTGCTAGCTGTGCGGCGTGAGAGTTTTTTTTTTGGTGCATTCGAGTTGGGATTTTTAAATATTAAAGTCAAGTGGTAATTTTTTGATATTCAAGTTTTTTTTTTGATTCAGTTTGTGATTTTAGAAAAGAAAAGTTGAGTTTGAGTTGTAAAAACCATTTCTTTGTATTTATAAAATAATATACAATATTTTTGAAGTAAAAAATTATTAAATTGCGAAAAATCATCACAAAATAATTAAAATTCATAAATGTAATTCAACTTTTGTAGTTTTTAAAATAAAAATCGAATTAGTTCATCATAATTAAAACGCAAAATGTCTCGAAGTGTGATTGCAGTTTTTAGCATTTGCTAAACGATAAAAAAATAAATAAGTTGCATTTATAGTTGTCTTTTATTAAAAAAAAAAAAATATATATACTGTAAAGAAAGTAATAAAGGGTGATTTTTTTGTGGTTAGGATTTTCATGCATTAGTATTTGACAGATCACGCGGGATTTCAGACAAGGTGTCAAAGAGAAAGATGCTCAGTATGCTTTGACATTTCATAATGAATAGACTTACTAACGAGCAACGCTTGCAAATAATTGAATTATATTACAAAAATCAGTGTTCGGTTCGAAAAGTGTTTCGCGATTTACGTCCGATTTATGGTCTACATAATCGACCAAGTGAGCAAACAATTAATGCGATTGTGACCAAGTTTCGCACTCAGTTTACTTTATTGGACATTAAACCAACCACACGAATGCGTACAGTGCGTACAGAAGAGAATATTGCGTCTGTTTCTGAGAGTGTTGCTGAAGACCGTGAAATGTCGATTCGTCGCCGTTCGCAGCAATTGGGTTTGTGTTATTCGACGACATGGAAGATTTTACGCAAAGATCTTGGTGTAAAACCGTATAAAATACAGCTCCTGCAAGAACTGAAGCCGAACGATCTGCCACAACGTCGAATTTTCAGTGAATGGGCCCTAGAAAAGTTGGCAGAAAATCCGCTTTTTTATCGACAAATTTTGTTCAGCGATGAGGCTCATTTCTGGTTGAATGGCTACGTAAATAAGCAAAATTGCCGCATTTGGAGTGAAGAGCAACCAGAAGCCGTTCAAGAACTGCCCATGCATCCCGAAAAATGCACTGTTTGGTGTGGTTTGTACGCTGGTGGAATCATTGGACCGTATTTTTTCAAAGATGCTGTTGGACGCAACGTTACGGTGAATGGCGATCGCTATCGTTCGATGCTAACAAACTTTTTGTTGCCAAAAATGGAAGAACTGAACTTAGTTGACATGTGGTTTCAACAAGATGGCGCTACATGCCACACAGCTCGCGATTCTATGGCCATTTTGAGGGAAAACTTCGGAGAACAATTCATCTCAAGAAATGGCCCGGTAAGTTGGCCACCAAGATCATGCGATTTGACGCCTTTAGACTATTTTTTGTGGGGCTACGTCAAGTCTAAAGTCTACAGAAATAAGCCAGCAACTATTCCAGTTTTGGAAGACAACATTTCCGAAGAAATTCGGGCTATTCCGGCCGAAATGCTCGAAAAAGTTGCCCAAAATTGGACTTTCCGAATGGACCACCTAAGACGCAGCCGCGGTCAACATTTAAATGAAATTATCTTCAAAAAGTAAATGTCATGGACCAATCTAACGTTTCAAATAAAGAACCGATGAGATTTTGCAAATTTTATGCGTTTTTTTTTAAAAAAAAGTTCTTAAGCTCTTAAAAAATCACCCGTTAATAATTAAAAAGCGAGTAAAGAAAAAATTAATTAAGCAAGTAAAAAATTAACAAATTGAATAAATTTATTGTGTCTGTGTGGTGTGTTTTATGACGACTACATTCAAAAGTGGGCAAAAATATTAAAAGAAACAGAAATTTAAGTAAAGAAAAAAGTTCCTTAACATGCTGAAGTCAAGTCAAAGTAACCAATAGAAAAATAAAAAGGTAGTGTCCAATTATAGCAGGTGGCCAGTAAACTAGTGTGTTGTGGTGGTGATGATAACGGGTGGCCCGTTAAGGCCACGTTATCAACGGTTTTCGGCGAGCCAACGCCCAATACATTTTGGGTGACCAGTTGAGGTCACACGGCGGGGTGCGGATTCGGCGGCCAGTTGAGGCCGGCCGTATTAACGGTGGCCAACCGGCCCTTCATTTTATTGTATATATTGGTATCGGGGAGAGGCCCCGCAACGTTATAGTGCCCAACCAGGCAAGCGCTCGAGCGCAAGGCGGGGAGTCGCCCAACACCGGCACCAAGGCCGCATCGGTAGTGTACGGCACATAAAGCCGCAACGGTCCGGGTACAGGGTGGTACCTGTGGCATGACGGCCGCGCAAGGCCGCACCAGTAAATTTTATTTTTATTAAGGTACAATTTTTTAGTTTTTTTTTATTTAGATTTTTTTGATTATTTTTCTTAAATTTTTCTTATTAAATTTAAATTTTTTATATTTTGTAATCGAGCGCCGCACAGCGAGTGCGTGCTCGGTACGCATTGCTCTCTCTCTCTCTCTCGTTCTCTCTTCTCGTGGTGCGGGTGGAGGGGGAAGTTATTTTTGTTTTCTTGTTTTTCTTGTGAAAATAAAATGAATTATTAAATTATTTTTCGGTCGGTATGATGGGAGCGGAGACTCCCTTTGTGTCGGTGCAGTGTTGATTGCGGTCCCTTGGTGCCCGCATCCAGTTTCGTAACCAGGGCTTAGCTCTGCTTGAATTCGAATGGATGCGCGCACCGGGGCACCTCTCTCTCTCTCTTATTATTATTTCGTTCTTTGTTCCTCAGGTTCCGGCCGACGAATTTCGGCGGAACATTCGGTATTTTATTATTATTTGCGTTTTCATTATATTTAAATTTCTGTATTAATCACGGTGTAAGCCAGGAGCGATGCATGCCTCAAACCCCACGACCCTTCGCACTTCTCCCTGAGAACGTAGCCGGCAAAACATCACCGTGGAGGCCTCTGCATGCGCTTAGTGAATATCTGCAGGTTGGCAGTAGCCAGCCTGTAACAACCATAAAATCGTCAGTCAATTGTGCCAACCCTTTGAGAGATCTAATCGAAATGTTACGTTTGATAACTTCTTTACAATGTATGAGCTCACACAAAACTTACTATCGAAGGGAGAAACGTGTGTTGGAACTCACCGTAAAAATAAAATGTGCATTCCAAAAGAGTTTCTTCCACACAAACGGAGAGTAGTAGAAACAAGTATCTTTGGGGGTTCGAAAAATATGACGTTGGTTAGCCATGTCCCGAAAAAAACCAGGCAGTTTTGTTAATTACATCTATGCATCACGATGACGAATCAGATGAAAACCACAAAAATTAGCCATCGATAATACTGTACTACAATTGTATGAAGGGTGTGGTTGATACTCTGGATCAACTTGCACATTTATTTTCATAAAGCGTAAATCAAGTAGGTGGCCGATGGTGCACTTTTTTAATTTAATAAATTTTTGTGAAGAAGCGTCTATGGTAATTGGGCTAAACTTATATTCAGTTTAGAATAAGGAAAACAAATTAAACTTACGCAGAAAACTATTTTTGAAGCAGGAATTAGTTATTAAATGCATTTAGTAGCACTTTAGTTTAGGAATTAGTTATTAACCCATTCCCGCAAATGACGGCTATAGCCGTCATAATTTTGGTGATATATAGGCAAATGACGATTATAGCCGTCCTGCATATTTTAATTTAAAAAAAAGGAACAACATTCTTACGAAGTGTACTAATGCATTATTTTGTTAATTATTTAGTAATACATCAAAGAAAAAAAGATGTAACATTCCAGATAACATATCAATTGTTTTTTGTGCGACTTTTCATGATTAGCAATTCAATATATTTCCGCCTACAGAAACAAATGACGGCTATAGCCGTCCTATTATGTTCGATCAAATGACGGCTATAGCCGTCATTTGGCTATATATCACCAAAAAATTGGACGGCTATAGCCGTCATTTGTTTCTGTAGGCGGAAATATATAGAAAAAATGATGTGACGAGCAAATGACGGCTATAGCCGTCGAGAGTTTTCATGGAAAACTGTGAGAAAATGTGATAATTTTCACTTCCAAACATTTAAATGACGCTCAATTTCATTGGCAGTCATCAACAATTGAAAAACAAAAAGTGTGTTTCTGAGCACGGTCGTCAATTAAAAAGTGTGCGGCAATGGGTTAAATACAACGACGAAGACAAACGAAATTACCTTTGTGAATATAGCCCAAATTTCTATTCCCGGAATTATTAAATATTTTGCTTCCAAACCGATAAAATCATTCTTTTCAGGATTTTGTTTACTCTTAGCCCAAAAAATTGCCACATTTTTATTCTCAGCCCCTATTTATTTGTCTCGTCCTGAAAATGTTTCTGTTTTCATATTATCATGAAAATGTAACATTTTTACTCCCAGCCCCGAAAAATGCTGTATCGTGATAGTTTTATTTGTCATGACAATAAATATTTTCTGGGCTGAGAATAAAAATGTGGCATTTTTCGGGGCTGGTAGCCAAAAATGTTATGATATGTGGATATTTTTTGAACTGAGAGTAGAAAATGTCATAGCAATAATTAGTGTTGCCATCGCATTTTTCGGGGATGGAATTTGGGCTATCTTCACATATATACTATTTTAGGTAATTTCATTACCTTTCGAATTCGCAAGACCGGGAAAATTGTGTTGTTTGTCTCTCAATCTTTTTAAATCGTGATCGAATCATTTTAATGAGGATTGTAAAATCTCAATGTCATCACTGTTATTCACCACACGATCATTATTAACAAAAAATTTCACGATATTTGTTAAAATTCTATGAAAAAGGGTAATCGGATATTCAGGGTCCAGAAGTTCAGCATCAATTTTGGTACAATTAGGATGATAATCACTATTACAGAACTGGCACTTAAAATGTGTATTATTTTTTGATAGTTGTATATGACACTTGGCAATAATAATTCCTAACGAACAGTGACCCGTCCCTGACTGCGCTTGAAGAATCGCCATTTATATTATAAATTTTATTTGTTGAAGTATAATTCAGAGAACTATACGAATATTCACAAGGAAATAGAAAAATTAAAACGAAATATTAATTAATGGAAGCCAAACAGAATTATAGTAAAAACGAAACTAAAAATAATCTAATTCCGATAATTAAAAATAATCTAACACACCATGTGGCAAAGTTTTTCAGGTGGTTAAATTTTTTTTATACATTTACATATCGCTGGCGTAAACTGAAATGGTCCATTTTTTAATTACGTGTTCGACATCATTTAATGCTAACGATCAAGAAAATTGGTCTGAAAGTGAATACTCTGAGGCACTCCTGACGACGTAATAAACGGGAACGAAGTGGATGAGCTAAATAGCACTTAATAGAATCACCCATAATTCGGTTTTATTTTAAATAAAAAATTTAAATAGAAATTTCAATGTATATTGCAAGTTAATGCAATATGAACTACATATCGTTCAAGTCGAACTCATCTAATTCATGCGCCACAAAACACAGTAGTCATTGGTCTGTAGCGTTCTCCATTGACGCTAACTGCAATTTTCATTTTCAAAAAATATATGGTCCAATTATACCTCTAGACCATAAACCACAGCAAACTGTTAATTTTTGAGTATGTAAATGGGTTGATGTCGCTAACAGCATGAGGGTTTTTTTTCACTAAAAATCTTCAATTTAACCAGAAATGAGCTTCATCGCTAAAGATGATTTTGCGCGTGCGTCTTTCGCGAAGATTCATTATTTTTGTAATAAATTTTAACAATTTCTAAATGCTGCGCAACTGTGTATGATTCTATGGTGATTTGGAACCCAAGGTTAGGTTAGTTTAGGTTAGAGTGGCTGCTATCGCACACTTAGTCCAATAATGGCCCATTGTGATACCACAGGATCCAATCTCCCCTTACTCCCGCTGAAACCAACCAGAGCTACTGATGTAGCTTAAAATATCTAGCATCCCACAGTTCGCGAGTTCAGAAAGGCTTTCGTCTTTTGGATGATAGTGCCGGATACGAGCATAGGAAGTGATCTAATGTCTCTTCCTCCTCTTCGTCCATACAACTACTACAAAAGTCATTCGTCTAGACCCAGCCTTCTCGCATGTTCCCCGAAAAGGCAGTGTCCTGTCAGTATCCCTACGACCAATCCTAAATCTCGTTTTCCCAGGCATACTAGTGCCTTGGAGCGCCGCAGGTCCAGTTTTGGCCAAACCTGTTTTGCTACCCTGCACGTGAGAGTGTTGGTCCACGTCTCATCTGTCAATGCAATTGCCTTTTTACTGAGCGCCGATTTGAGCGCTGCTATAGGCCTCCATAGACCTGCCCTTTCCGGTTGCATCTGGAGAGTCGTACCGTACCTAACTAGTTCGTCTGCCCTGCAGTTGCCCGTGACGTCCGAGTGACCCAGATTATCTGGATACTGAAAAAATACTCGCTCATCTCCTTAAGAGATGATCGGCAATTCAGTGCCACCCGTGCCTTCAGAGAAAGCGCCTCTAGGAACCTGAGTGCCGTTTGGCTGTCCACATAAATCGCGATATCCCTAACGGATACCACGTCATGCTTCAACCATGTCACGACCTTCCCTATCGCCACCATTTCAGTCTGGTACACGCTGCAGTAGTCAGGGAGACGAACCGAAATATTAACATTGAGCTTCTCACAAAAGATTCCAGCTCCTACTTTACCGTCTAGCTTAGAGCCGTCCGTGAAAAATTTCAGTGCCTCGTTTTTCAGTATTGATCCGTTCCTCCAGGATTCCCTAGAAGGACAGATGATCCGGAAACATTTATCGAAGCACAACGTTGGTTTAATATAATCTAGATTCACCAGTTCTTCCCTTAGAGATCTAACTATCGTCGAGTGTCCCGCCTAAAGACACTTCCACTGAGAGACAGCCGAGAGCCTTGTAGCCACATTGGCTGCGATTTGCTTACCAAAAAATTCGATTGGAATAAGGTGGAGCATAACCTCTAAAGCGCGTGCAGGTGTTGTCCTAAGCGCCCCGCTTATAAGCATACAGGCCGTTTTTTGCATCTTCTTCAACATCCTTATGTAGGTTACCTTTTCCAGAGCTGGCCACCACACGCCCACGTCGTACATCAGCACAGGCCTTACCACTGCGGTATAGAGCCAGTGTACCAGCTCTGGTTTCAAACCCCATTTCTTCCCTATGGCGTTCCTACACGAGTAAATGGCTACATTAGCCTTATTCACCCTTTCTACAATGTTAGGCTTCCAGCTGAGCTTACTGTCCAAGATTATGCCCAAAAATCTCGCTCTGTCAGCAAAAGCCAGTCTAATGCCGTTCACGGTAGGAGGGCTAACTACCGGAATTTTATATTTCTTAGTAAGTAGTAGCTTACTAAGCTTTGTCTTGGACGAGTTGATCCCTAATCCGCATTTGCCGGCCGATTTCGTAACGATGAGGAGTGCATTCTGCATAACATCCCTAATCGTATCCAGATATTTACCTGAGACAGCTATCGCTACATCATCTGCATATGCTACAACCCCCATCCCCTCTCCCTCCAGTTCCAAGGTAATAATCCTGCTTACCAGCATCTGATTTATCAACCTACTTATAAGATAATCCACCTTCAAAAATGACAATCCTTCCATGATCGCCTCCGTTTTTATATTATTAAAGGCACACTCAATGTCAAGAAATGCTACCATACAATACTCTTGCGAGTAAATTGACTTCTCAATCATGCGTACTAGACCGTGCAGAGCTGTGTCCACCGACTTTCCCTAGAGAGATTGCCCAATTCCTTGGCTCAACTTCCGTACGAATAAGTACGTCTATCAATTGTAGCATTCAGCATGCATTGGAGGGTATTGTATTCTACAAAAAAAAAATGTAATTGTGACAACAAAAAAAAATGAAAATGCTAATAAAAAAAAATAATAATATGAAAAACAAAAAAAACAGAATACCGTCCACCACATGCTAGGCTATAGAATTCGACCTACTCAGGGACTCAAGCGGTTGTTGCGCGGCTAAGCGTCAGGGAGTGGGGTGGGGTTTTTGAGTGTGGGTAGGCCATGTTTAACCGCTATAAGGTAGGAAACTGGGAAATGCTAATTACCTATACATTATACCGTGATCGACACTCACCTAGTTCATCCTCAATTCAATAATTCACTCTTATCTCATCTTTGTGCAAAATAATAAAGTCGAACAATTTAATTTTAACAATATCATCATAAAAATTTTATTACACAAAATGAAAAAAAATAAGAGAAAATATTCTTGATAAAATTCGGAAATTAAAGAAAAATAACTAAACCCTAATTAACTTAACTAAAATCTTAACTACCCGCCACCAAAGTAACTACCACGGATAAAAAAAAATAAAAAATCTATTGTTTTAAAAAATTTGTATTATTAACAAAATAAAATTAAAAAAAAAATATATATATAAAATTCTTACTAAGTTGATTAGTTGATGTTGTTGTTGCGTGATGAAACCCAAAATTGATGACGTGTTGAAAGATGATGATAATGAATTCGTATGTATCGCCGGTTATCTTTTTTTTTTTTTGTATTATTGTTATTATTAATTATTTTAACTATTATCTCGGTATTAAATGCTACGAGTCTACGACTGTTCGTATTTTGTTAATATATAGTTATTATATAATTACTATTATATAATGTAGTATTTATTGCTATTTATTATATTTATTTTGGTTGCTTCGGTAGTTTGTAATGAAATGCAACTTGGTGTAATAAGCGTACACAATTCACTTATATTATTTTATAATTGATTATTATAGCTCACATTTAACGCGAACGACGGTACCATTTAAAAAAATTTAACGAACGGTGGTTTCCCTAATTCAACCGCACTGAGCACAATTGCAATTTAAAGTTTGCATTAAATTTGGTTTCGAGCGAATCTTAACACTCATTAGCACATATTTTATTAAGTCTGGTAAAACACCACATCGCACACAATCAACTAAATTATCAAAGTTTGTCTGTTCACTTACAAAAAAAAACATCTACAATATAATAGGTACTGATTGATGAAAGTTTATGACCACTTGATAAAAAAAATTCAGTTACTTTCTTTCATTTTTCGATTATAGTTAATCACCAAAATTTTAGTCTTTTTTCTTTACTTAGATATAATATATAACATATAATCTCAAGTTTTCTTTTTGTTTTTATTATTATATAAACTTAATACTATAAAATAGAATTTAACTTTTATTCACAATATTTTTTTCCACATAACTTTATTTCCGATTTCCACCAAAAAAAAAAAAAAAAATAATTATTTTAATTTTTTTTTATATTGTTCGCGCACGAGCTCAAAGCTTAAACTTAACTGATCTCAAAAAATTATCTTTTCATCATCCTCGCAAAAAAAACAAGATCATCACCCAAAAAATCCAAAAATCAATTTTTTGCTAAGTCATCTTGGTCTGCTGTATCGAAAACTCGATATTCTTTCCAGCTTAATCGAACTGCCTTATCAATCGATATTATTACCCCTTCACGATCAGTTCGATCATTTTCCACTACACAATATCGTAGGCAACATTTAGGCGTTAAATTAAATAAATTTCGAGAAGAATATAAGAAGATAAATTAAAAAACTTGGAACGAAGCCGTTGGGAATCGTTACACAATCTTTCCAAGGTTTTCAACAGAAAGGATGATAGAGTTATAGGCCTTAGGTCCTTTGGATAAGCCTGTGAGCTCTTTCCCGATTTCGGGATAAAAACAACTCTGACCTCCGTCCATTTCCTGGGAATATAGGCCAGTTGCAGACATCCCCTGAAGATAACCTCCAGCCAGTGGAGGATAACTGCACAGTTCCTTTGAATCTCTGCTGGTATCATTCGATCCGGGCCCGCCGATTTATAAGGCTTAAAACCGTTCAGCGCCCATACGATTCATTTCTTGTCCACAATATCATCCACATCTATTAAAGGTGTTCCTCGATGAGCTCCAGGCTCCATCGAGTCATCAATGCTTCCCGGAAAATGGGTCTCAATGAGAAGCTCAAATGATTCCGCACTTGAAGCTGTCCATAACCCGTCCGGCCTTATTAAGTAACTAGGACTGGTTGGGTTAGTAGATAGAATTTTCCTAAGGCGATAAGTCTCAGAGACCTCCTCCATTCTACAACAGAAGAGTCTCCAAGACCCCCTTTGTGCCCTCCTCAACTCTTTTTTGTATTTTCTCAGGTCTTCCTTATAGGAATCCCAATCCCGATTTTCCCTGGTGTTCTTAGCCTTATTAAAGGCTGTCCTACACGATCTCCGATAGGTTCTCAACTCCGTGGTCCACCTTGTCGGTTTCTGCCTGCCCCTAGGTTTTATCAGGGGACACGCAGCATTAAATGACAGATTGCATGCCTTTGTGACAATATCACCCATGCCATTTAATGCCTCTACTGTCGTCGGAAGTCCAGGAACCTCCAGCGGCACTAGTTCTTCCAACACCTCCCCATAGTTGTTCCAGTTTGTCCTTCTAAGATTCCTGAAGTCTTTCCGGGCTACAGTTTTGATGTTGAGGTTATATGTAATATATCGGTGATCAGAGAATGAGAGCTCCTTCGCCACTCTCCACCCACTGATCATATCAAAAATTGTTTCCGACTCAAAGGTGACATCTAGAACCTCCTGTCGATTTTTAACAATGAATGTTAGTTCACACCCAAACTACAAGGTTAGTATTTAATAAGTAAACAAAAAATAACTCACCCCTTTCGTTAATGTCTTCCCCAGATTGTGTGATGCGCGTTTGCAGCACATCCAAGTTTCACACCTACCTTTTTCTGACCTGCTTCCCGGATCAGTTCCCCTAGGTTATTCGGTGGAACCTCCTTCTCGCGATCCATATAGGCTGAGGCTAGCCATAGTTTTTCACAGCTTACCTCAGCGCTCACCGCTGTAACGTCCCCGCTACTAAATTGTGGAAGAAGAATAATATTCAAATTATTTTTCGCTAAGATACACGATCTGATCTATTCAGAGTTGCTTGAGTATAATAATTTATACCCTTTCATTCTGAGGCCACAGATACTGTTATTGTTAATCCAAGGTTCTTGGATTAAAACCAAGTCCTCATCTTACTTAGTCAGTCTGAGCACGAGAGCTGTCGAGGCAGCCTTCGTGTGATGTAGGTTTATTTGTACAATGCTAACCATTGTAATCTATCTTACTCACCACTTCATGCACTCCCTGCATCAGAATAGTATTATCTGGCTCGTTGGTTTGGTCGCCAACCCCCTCTCGTCGTGTGTTCGACGGGTTGTCCCCATCGGACTTCAGAAAGAGGATGCCACCTCCCATCACCAACTTCTCTTCGTCCGAAATATTGGAACGGCTACCCTGGTCGTCCTCAGCCCGATTGACCGTTTCCTGCCTGGTCCGTTGGCCGTCGCCCCCAGGCTGGTCCTCCACGCCCTTATCGACCTCGTCTTTCCTATAAACTTTAAGAGTGATCGACCCGAAACCGAAGTTGATCACTCCCTTACATCTAGCAAGAGAAGCCAAGGATTCCTTATTGATCAGCATGATTGCCAATCTAAAGCCCCCCTTGGTCTCCTCCTGCTTCACAATCCTCCATCCTTCCGTTGGAAGGTCTGGATTTGGAGCCCAATGCTGAACATAAATATCGATTTTGAATGAAATCTGAAATTGGTTCTTATAACATAAGTTGTATATCGTTAGGTGCAAATTGGCTAGAGATGACTCATTGATCTGCATCAACTCAACATGCTCAAGAAACAAATAGTTTCAATTATTTTTACTACGAGATTACATAAATTGGTTCAAGTCGTATCTATCAAGCCGGCGACAATTTGTAATAATATGGGAAATGAGAAATCAAACGTTATTAAAGTTACGTCTGGGGTTCCCCAAGGATCACACATCGGTCCTTCGATATTAATTGTTTTTATAGATCGAATAACCGAGATAATCAAAAACTCAAACGTGCTCATATTTGCTCATGACATGAAAATTTTTCGTACTATTAATAGAATGCAAGATACGAAGAAACTTCAAGGAGACATCGAATAGATTATTTCAGTGGTGTGATCGAAACTCGCTTTACTAAAATATTAAGACATGCAAAATCATGTCTTTTCATCGTAAAAGAAATCCGGTAATTACTTCATACAAAGTCAACACCGAAGTATTGCAAAGATTCAATGAGATTATCGACTAAGGGGTTGCATTTGTCGAAAATGCTAATTCTGCTAATTCTTCAGTGCCCCAGATTTTATAATTTTGCTTATCAACATAACCACTTAAATGGAAATGCGCTTCCTCAGCCATTACATTTTTTTTTTTATAAAATCAGGTTCATCCGTTAATAATTCGGTCAATTTCGCACAAATCCTTAAGCGGGTTGCATAGTCTTGCGACAAAATTTCATGTACCATTTGTATCTTGTGGCACATTTACGAGCCGATATTTCAGGGTTCTCATTTATGCTCTCCTGAAATCGTTCGATATTATCTTGGCTACGTGCTTCAAGCGGTCTTCTACTCCGAGATAAGTTACTAATTGATTCCAATGACTGAAAACGAGTGACTATAGATTGCGTACTTGATTTCATGATGGTGCATTTCCGGTGTTAAAAGAAAATCCGAAATTTTCTTTGGGTTTGAATTATTGCATTTTGACGAACAAAATAAAACAAAGAGGAAAATGTTATTATCGTTCTAAATTTTGCAAAATTTATATTCCAAATTTATTTTTATACTATTATAGGTAAACTAATTATATTTGATATAAGTTACTACCAAAAAACTAATAAAATGTATCAGTAAAAATATTTAGGTTAATTAAAACCTTTTATTTCATGCGAAAAACAAAGAGAATATATTTTTTATTAATTAAATTGAATTTGTATTTTTAAAACAAGATTTAGTTAAATCGCCTTGGGCTTTAATAAGATCAAATTCTTCGGGGCAGAGAATCGTAATATTTTTGATCAACATTATTGGGATACGTTTCCATTTCTTTGTTATTGCGCCTTCAAGCTCTTGGACAGTTTGATATTGCTTGCCTTCTGCATATACTTTTCATGTCGGGAGAAACTGCTGACCATTCCAACTACTCCATAATTTTCATTTTAAATGAAAATGTGCAGTATGGATTGCAGCATTGTCTTGCTGAAAAATGAAGCTATTGGATCCCAAAACCTCTCCAATTTTTACAATTTCTGTTTTGGCGGCGGCTGATTAAAAACAAATTAATGACACCTAACTTTGAAATGGCTCCCTAAACCATTACAGATCCACCTCCCATTCGATGCTTTGATCTCAATCAAACAAAAGCAGTGGGCACAAAAGCATATATCCTGGACAGATAACTGGGACAAGGTTATTTTTTCTGACGAGAAAAACTTCAACTTAGATGGCCCCGAATATTATTATCTCGATTTACGGAAGAAACCCTTATACTCATATAAGGATTCCTTCCGTAAATCGAGATTATAATAATCGGGTTCATCTAAGTTGAATGTTTCTCATCAGAAAAAATGACATTTTCCCAGTTATTTGTCCAGGGCATATGCTTTTGTGCCCACTCAAGTCAAGCTAATTTAGAGTGGAGTTTCAAAGCAGGTGTTCTTTTGATTTTCTTTCTCTGTATATGTTCAGCAGATTTTAGAACCCTTTGAACGCTCCTTACAGGTATGTGGAATGGAATGGAATGCACAGAATTAGAAGCCGATCGTAATATTAGCGGTTTAACTTGTGAAATGATAACACTATTTTTTGCAACTTTCGGTCTGGCTTAATTTTTTTTATCTTGCTGTTTGAGACATGTATAAACTGTTGACAATCCTCTGCCCAGTGCTTTCTTTGGAAATGTCAGCTGCTTTCCAATTTTCCAACTAAAAGAATAAACCAACAAAAATGTTCGCCCAGTAGGTCGTTTCTGGTTTTCCTATAGGAGTAGGAAATAGCAAAGAATTTTACATTTGTATAGCAGTTTTGTACTTTTTCCCCTATAAGCTTATTCTGGTGTGTGTTTATGGGAATTTATTCTTTCCTATTTATCGCAGTTTTGACGTTTATCTTTCCACACCTACATTGGATCCGGAACGATATACTTTTACAACACATACAATATTCTTTTAATTTTTAATGAAACAAAAAAAATATAATTACATACAATAAATGTTATTATCAGTGCGCGATGGTTTTCAATACTCAAATTAACCCTAGAAAGGAAACGCGGGGTGAAAAACACCCGAGACCAGTTTAAATCTCGCAGCAAACACAAACGGCCAACGTTTACCACCCGGGACCGTAATCATAATTCAGTTTCATCATCTGAGAGTAGAGGGAGCACACTCGCAGCATCAGTAGCTCGTGGAAGCTGGAGCAGTAAAAATTTGAAATGCGTCTGGAGTGTTTTTCACCCCGCGTTTCCGTTTGTGTATATTTTTCGTCAGCTTAAAGTATTTTATAATTTCGTGTTTTTTACACTTTTTGGGGCAGTAATGAATGTATAGTGGCCCACTATATACTGATACTCGCGTGTGTATCCACCATAACCTCACTTTAGTTTTCACTGTTTCAAGATTCGAAAAATGGCTAGGTGGTACAATTTAAGATCTTTGAAGGCAGACAACGAACAAGTTGAGCCTAAGAGTGAGATTGAGGTTTGTAAATCATATTTTCGGTGCGAGAAAAAAATCGGTAAATTTCGGTAAATTTCGGTGCGAGAAAATGTATTTCTTAGTTATTTATTGTAATTTTTAGTCGGAGGAGTCAGATGATGATTGCTCGATTACAGCTCCAGCATTCAAGAAACTGCGTAATACAGAGAGGAGAGAAAGTAGGGGAAGAGGACAGGGAAAAGGTAGCAGTGGTAGTAATCGTGGACGACGGAAGAGTATTGTTGTGGGTAAAGATGGGCATAAGTGGTACACAACTCCCACATAGTCATGAATCTTGCCACTCCACTTGGACCTGCAAAAGAGGTCAAATCTCCTTATGAAAGTTAGAGTTTATATTTTGACGAAGCCATGTTGTCGAAAATTGTCCGGCATACTAATGAAGAAATCAACCGGTATACCGAGGATCGATAAATAAACAGGCAGTTGGATAATACATATAAACATGTCGACGTAATTGAATTGAAGGCTTTCGTTGGTTTATTGTATTTTTCTGGTCTTCAAAAAACAAATATGACCAATATTCACGATATATGGGATCTAAAAGTCGGTTGCATAAGATACCGGGCCGTCATGTCCCTAAAAAGATTTCAAGCCCTTCTACAATCGCTGAGATTTGATGATAAGAACACTCGAGCAATTCGTCGTGTTGAGGATAGATTCGTCCCCATAAGACAAATTTGGGACTCATTTATTGAAAAATGCAGGACTCTATACAGCCCCGGTAAGCACTGTACCATTGACGAACAAGTGTTACCTTTTCGTGGGCGCTGCCCTTTTAAGGTTTATAACGGTCAAAAACCAGATAAATATGGTCTACAATGTGTCAATTTGAATAACTCTCAAACATTCTATTTAGTCAACACAATTCCATATGTCGGTTAAGTGGTTTTGGAGGACAAAACAGAAAAAGTGCCATCCTATTATGTTAGAAAGTTGAGTGAGCCAATTTATGGAAGTTCCAGAAATATAACCTGCGACAACTGGTTTTCTTCAACAGACATTTTCGATACAATGTTGGAAAAGAACCTCACAATGGTTGGAACACTAAAAAAAATAAACCGCAAATACCTTTGTCTTTCAAGACTGCTGGTGAGCCAGTTCGCTTTTGACCGAACGAAAACTCTGGTTTCCTGCACTCCTAAGAATAATAAAGCGGTCCTTGTTTTATCAACATTACATCGATTGCAAGAAATATGTGAGACTACAAATAAACCAGAGATAGTCAATTTTTATAACAAGACAAAAGGTGACACTGGCACGTTTGACCAGATGTGTCACGAATATTCAACAGCAAGAAAAACTAACAGATGGCCAGTACGAGTTTTCATGGGGATGCTGGACCAATCGGGGATCAATGCCTCGATTATATACAATTTCAATGCTGCAAATCCATCACTCAACAGGAGAGATTTTTTGAAAAATTTAGTTCGAAGATCTCACAATTCCTCATATCCGGCGGAGGAAAGAGTTGAAAAATCTGCCACACCAAACAGTATTTTGTATTCAAGAGATATTGGATGAAGGGCCAATACGACGGGACATAGGTGGAACAGGAAGATGTGTTCATTGTCCCCGAACCATCGGCCGAAAATATGGAGTCAAATGCTCCAAGTGTCAGGCCTTCGTGTGCGAAGACCATAGAGCTGTTATCTGTCAGGCGTGTGGCGAACAAGAATGAGAGATAAAAATCAAGATAAAAAATGTTTAATGATAAATTTAATATTCTTTTTCAATAATTGTAGTTTATCATTCCAAATAAAGACATTTTTTACCAATTTGAATGAAATTCTTAATGATTATAACGACCTGTGCGGCAAAAATCGATTTTTTTAATTCTTGCTATTTGCGCACATTAATTTCTCAAAATAAATACCTTTTGTAGAGAATTGGCCAAAGCCACTATAATACTGACACATCGTGATTTTAGAAAAAAATGCCATTTTTGTTGTTTTTTCACGTTTTTTTTACCCTTCTTGGTCAATTTTCTAGGACCCTTCAAACGTTTAGCCAAAACTACTTAGTTCACGCGATTCTATATTAAAAGACGAAAAAAATGAGCTCCCTTGGAATCCTCAAAGTCATACTGGGCCCGACATACGGGCCCTTGAAAATTGGGGTGTTTTTTCACCCCGTGTTACCAGATTAGGTAAAAAAAAGCGATACCTTTCTAAGGTTAATTAAGAATTAGGGAAGAATTTATGCCATGTGTACCAAAATAAACCATAGGAAAGATTGTTTAGGAAAATACTGCTATGAATTTTTTTTCCTAAATAGGAAAAAATTCCTATTTCCTAAAGACACCAGAATCGAAATCGACCCCCAGGAATAAAAAAACTTAACAAATACAACAAGAAAACTCAAACAAATTTTAGTGCGTTGAATGTAATATGCATGTTTATTTTTTTATATAAGGGTTTTTGGTATTATTCGTGCATTTTCTATTTTCTATTTATAAAATATTCATGTACACATAATATATACTAATATGAATATAAAATCAAAAATAATTTTCACTACACTGTAGAATTGTATTTTTCTAAACCTAACCTATTTTAAACCGCATTTAAATAATTTTTATAATTTTAAACACATATATTTGTTGATATATACATAATATGTGTATACTCAAAACTAATGTAGTTTCACTCAAGATTTTATGAAATATGTATAGTACACTGCTCGTCAAAATAAACCGGACACTACATTTCTTCAGTAAATATTTGGGTTATCGGTAACTATTCGCGTTATAGTTGTTGTGTTGTCATCCTGCAGAGCTGATTGAAGATGATCCAAGGTTTCTGGAACGACTTTCCTTTGCTTTAAACGACGCCTTAGCATATCCCACATGTGCTCAATGGGATTAAGGTCAGGGCTGCGAGCTGGCCAAACAATTAGATCAATCCCCACCTCATCCCAATAATTGTTGACCACGTTTGCAACGTGGGGCCTGGCGTTATCTTGCATTAGTTTAAATTGCTGTCCAATAAATGGGACGTATGGAACCACAAACTCTTCTAGACATTCCACGATATACCTTTGGGCAGTTATAGTGCCGCCGCGTAGAAATAAAAGGTCTGTACGGGCGTCTATAGAAATGCCTGCCCACACAATTAGTGAGTGGCCATGAAATGGGACTCTTGGGGATATGGCACATTGTGAATATCGCTCTCCGGATCTCCGCCATACTCTTTCCCGTCCATCCGGTGATCGCAGACTGAACCTTGATTCATCATTGAACAACACGGACTTCCAGTAGTCCGTAGTCCAACTGACGTGGTTACGAGCAAAAGTCAAACGGTTTCTTCGATGAGCTGGGAGAGCTCTGGCCTTGTAGCAGCCCTCCTGGATTGCAACCCTTGTTCATTTAATCTTCGCGATGCTGTGCTAACTGAAATATTGACACCACGTATATCGTTTAATAGCGTCTTGAACGGTACTTCGAGGGAAATTTAGGTGGGCAGCAATATAACGCAAGCTACGGCCATCCTCACTCAAAGCGATTACTTTTGCGATATTTTCTGGTTTCATAATTATAATATTTGCTAATAATAATAACTAAGCACTGTTAACGTTAACTGTAATAATAATACTAACAATAAATGCTACTTTAAATGTTTCAAAACAATTGATAGATGCCCATTTATTTAGAAACGTAACAATCGAAATTTTAAATATTTTTCATTTATTACACTTTGTTGCTGTGATTGGATTTTAAATAAAAAAAAATACGGTTTCTGTTACACCTACTTTTCGGTTTTGTACTATTCAATATGTCAGTGCCTTTAAAATAGCGTAATTGCTCTAGAAATTGAAGATTTACGAAGAAATTCAAGTGTTTTTTTGACGAGCAGTGTATATAAAAAAAAATATTACAAATAATATATGAATGAATTTAATATTTTAAGTTAGCTATAGCCGAAAAGTTAAATTGTAATAATAATTTTTTATCTTTGTTATTCCACCTATAATTCACCCTTTTCTCTTTGTTGTGTCGTATTGTTTTACGCGTTTTCATAAACAAATACCGTTACTAAAAAATTAACCAATCAAATTTAATTATTTTTTCCACGTGCGTAAAGGGCCTACTAAATACTAACAGTCTACTAACTACAATTATATTAGTTTTATCTGAGACAACCTAAAAGAGATATTTCATCCTATGTAAACGTAAAAATTTATACTGCGATTTCATTTTCAGTAAATAGCCGCATACAATCAAATACATTTTGTTTTTTTGCGTATACGTATACGCAGTTTAACGAAAAATCACAGATACAACGATGACATTGGAATTATCAGAAGTTTGTTTTGTTTTCAATTTTTAGTTCAAATGAAAAATCTAATTTGATTGTCTGTGGTTTTAAAATCCAAAATACACTGCTGTTTAAATTTTTCAATAAAATAATTAAATTCTCTTTGTTTTGTCGCAGAGGATAGAAACATTCTCTTTCAGTTCTAATCCTTGTGAGGCTATATATATTATAATATTTTTAAAAAGAAATAGTTTAACCTCACAATAGAAATTTTTTAGAAAATACCTCTTAGATATATTTTCCTCCATGGTCAGAAGTTATATTACTATAAAATTAATGAATAGTCCCTATTACAACTGCTCATTACACTAAAGTGAAAAAGATATAATTAAATAAAAAGGCTATATTTTATGTCATCACACAATGGTCGAAACACTCTCTGTTGTATTTCATAGAGAATGGAGCAAGGCCGCTTTCGTTGATCTAGATTCAAATAAAAGTTTGAACGGCCGCCCTATCTAATCATCATTAATCAACGACGATTAATACAATTCATGTTTTTTTATCTTTTGAGTAAAAACCACAAACTTAATTTTGTATTGTGTATGGATGGGTGTGTGTGTGTGTTAAAATGAAGACTCAAGTTTTTTTTGGCAGTAACTTTAACACAAAAAAAAAAAACTTTTTCCATTTAGTTTATCTTGTGTTCCATTTCGAGGTTTTTGACTTTTTAATTTCTATTTGTTTGGCGTTCTTTAAATGTGTGTGAACTGGAGGAAATTCTCTATATATCAAATTGTCCTATTTTTATTCTCCTCTGGGTGTGATGACAGGTGTATTCGGTATAAAAATGTATTTATATTGTGCGGAAAACGGTGATTAATTTTAAATTTTTATTGGTTTTCCTCTTTTAACAAAATGGTAGCGGAAGCTGTTTGTGTAATCAAAACACCACGCTCTTCTGTACACGTACAAAAATTATCAATTTATATGTTTTCATAACATAGCGCGCACGGCGCGCAAGCAATTCACACAGTGTAAATTAGACGAATTCTTAACCTCGAATAATTAAAAGTAGCAAATAATATATTTTTAATTAAATAAGAAATAAGATTAAATATAAAAAATAAAAAGTAATTTAACTTATCACACCTTTAATATTGAAATCAACCTTAACTTTGTTTTAATACAATAAAAGGATAAATTAATACGACAAACACGCACAAAATGGAATAGAGAGCAAAATCTGTGAAGAAAAATTAGCTTACATTTATTTTTCCGACATTTACTTTTTTGTTTATTTATTTATTTTATATGTAATCAGAACACAAATTAAAACCCATTTAACACAATAGATACTCGTAGATAAGACTTGAAACAATTGGCTGGATGGAAAAGTAAATTCTAAATGAACAGAAGATGACAAAAAGGAATTGCGAATTGTTGATGATAATAAACTATGTATATGCGAAAACAAATTAAAAAATATCGAATATAATCTTTCAAATGGCAAGGTGGGTTAATGCTTCTTCCTGACCGAGTTTGGTGTGTGAAATCATCCAATGCACTTGGAAAAGCAGAATCATTAGATGGGACAAACGTTCAAACCGAAATCACTTGTACTATTTAGGCTAATCGAATTTCTCTGCTCTGTTTGCTCATAACCCCTATCAGAATCATCCCCCGGCTTCAAAACTTAGGTTTGTGTGCAGATTTTCGAATATGGAATTTATTTCGTCGCAACTCATTCCCAATTTCATTTTTTATTATATACGAACGGAGACTGTTATGATTATACTAACAATTTTAGCTGGAGCCCATATATTTCCCTTGTGGTACGTAATATTATCAACAGGTTCAAAGTCTATTCTAGATTTGGCTGTCCTATCATGATATATTTTTGACTTTTCTTGGTTTGCCAACAATTGTTGCTTAACATTGATTTCAACTTTTGGCTCATTCTTTACACGGTACTTTTGTACGTGTTCTTCGGCTCATTAACATTTGTGCCGGACATGTTTTGAGTTGCGCAACTGGATGGTTTCTATACTCAAGGAGAGTATACTGAACATCCCTATTGTCATTGATAGCCTTTTTAAGAAGATTTTTTGCTATATATACTCTTTTCTCAGTCTGTCCGTTTGAACGGGCATAGTGCGGACTTGACGTTTTTATTTCAAAATTCCAGCATCTACTAAACTCCCTCATTTCTTTAGAACGGCATATTATCAGATATGATAGATTTGGGTACACCGTGTGTGAAAAGGTCTGCTTGAGATGCTGTATCATTTCCAAAGATTGTTTAGATTGCAATGAAATTATGTCAATCCATTTCGAATAGTAATCAGCGAGTATTAAATAGTCCCGGTCATATAATGTCATAATATCTAGGGCTATTTTTTGAAACGGCAGGTCGGGCACCTCCTGTGGGATTAATGGCACATGGCAATTTGATCGTTGAAATTACTCACAAGTACGACACCGACTAATAAGTTCCTCAATGTCACTGTAAATACCCGGCCAGTATAAAATTTGCCTTGCCTTCTGTTTCGTTTTAACTATTCCTATATGAGATTCATGTAATTTATTTAACATATCTCTACGCATATGCTTGTTGAAACTATTATGCGACCATTTAGAAAAACTAACCCTTGTTCACAGTAAATGTTATGTCTAAATTTCCAAAATGGTTTTTCATATCTGGTAATTGTTTTTTAATACTTGACCAACCTTTATTACACACTTCAATTATCGCTTTGAGTGTTGGATCATTCTCTGTTTCGCGAATAAATTGTTGTTTTCTGTCAACCGTTACATTGATGGCAAGAACTACATCTCCGAACTCTTTAAATTCATCTGCTGGTTCGTCCTTGAGGTACGATCGCGATAAATGATCGGCAACGTGCATTTCCTTGCCTGGTATATATTTTACGGTCAGGTCATAAATAAGAAGTTTTATTCGCATTCGCTTAAGACGAGATGAATTTATCTTATTTATTTCTTTGTTCATAAGGCTTAATAGAGGCTTATAATCTGTGTGTAATTCTACATGTCTGCCAAAAATATAGTTATGAAACTTAAAACAAAAATAAACCATCGCCAACAATTCCTTCTCAACATGTGCATAACGAGTTTCAGTTTTGGTTAAGGTTCTCGATGCGAATCCTATTGGCTGACAACTCTGCAATAAAACACAGCCAACTGTGCCACTTCTGACTTGCGTCGGTCTGAATTACCACACTTTTCTTTATATCGAAGGGTTGAAGAATAGGCGAATTGACAATCATATCTTTTAACTTTTTAACATTGTTTTTATGTATAGTTCCAACCATTCAAACTCAATATTTTGTTTTAGTAACTGTCTTAGTGGTACGGTCAATTCGGATAACTTTGGAATACAACTTCGAAAATAACCGATCATTCCTCAAAAATGTTGAGGTTCTTTTTTTGTTTTAGGATCTTCCATCTCTTCCATTGCCTTTATTCGGCTGGGATCGGTACCCATACCCCGCTCACTGAAAATATGACCCATAAAAGTAACCTGTTTGACTTTAAACTGTAATTTGTCCACATTAAATTTAATATTGAGCTGTTTGGCTCTTTCAATTACATTCTTTAAATTTTTGTCGTGTTCACTTTCATTTCGGTCAGTCACCATTATTGTTATGTCATCAATATTGTTATAATGTTATGTGTCTCAATATTGTTACAATGTTATAATTAACATTATTGTTATGTCATCACAGTTCCTGGAAGATCTCGAAGTTTTTCTCATTAAGCCGTTGGAACGTTTTAGGGGCTATGTTAATATCGAATGGTAGTCTCTTAAAGCTGTAGCAGCCAAAAGGAGAACTAAACGTAACGACTTACATGATTCATCGTCAAGCTGTAATCGATAAAACCCATCTTTTAGATCCAATACGGAAAAGTACTCCATTTCAACAAATTTGGTGGTAAGATCCTCAAGCTTAGGTATTTCATAATAATTCTGCTTGAGCCCCTCATTCAAAAATTTTGGGTCCAAACACAATCTCAAGGTACCAATGGGTTTCTGTACAACTACAAGATTACTCAACCATTCTGTGGGCTCTTTCACTCTTTCTAACTATTATCCTATTTTTCACAAGAATGTCGATAGATTGTTTTAATTTATCTTTAATCGCAAGTGGTATACAAACGACGTGGTGGACGAGATATTGGTGTCACATTTTCCTTTAAAAGTAACTTAAGTTTGTCTAGAAAAGTTCCAAGCCCTTCAAATACAGATCTGGTTTTACTAACAAAATCCTTCTTTTCGGTGGCTATGGATTCGACGAACGACTTATTTTCTGTTTTATGTATCAATCAAGCCAAACCTATTTAACGCTTGAAGACTGAGAATTGGTGTAACATCCTCCTTAACCAAAGCAAACTTTTCATAAATGACGATGCCTTCACATTCAATTTTTAAACGATCATATCCAAAAGGATATACCTTTGAACCTCCAAAAGCATACAGAGGTGAACCCGACTTCTGAACTTCACA
The DNA here is from genome assembly GCA_947310385.1 of Nephrotoma appendiculata. Classification (NCBI taxonomy): domain Eukaryota; kingdom Metazoa; phylum Arthropoda; class Insecta; order Diptera; family Tipulidae; genus Nephrotoma; species Nephrotoma appendiculata. The sequence continues at coordinate 108,551,238 of OX371225.1, forward strand.
TTCTGTGTTTAATCCGTCATAAACTCGCTTTGGCAAAACATTTGTATCAGATCCCGTATCCAATTTAAAATTTATTAATTCACCCCTCGATCAAGAATAACTTAAACCACCCACCTGTTTTATTTTGCTCCATCGTGGCTATTTCAGTTTTGGCTTCGACAGATTTCCTTTTCTTGAAACCTTTTGTGTTATCCTTTGACTCTATACTACTAACCAGGTGGTCTTCCCTAATTGAAATCTCCTCCCCTGCATTTAACTCGTTTACCTTCCGTGACTTACAACAAATGGTAAAGTGATGACGTGCACTGCACTTCTGACATCTGAGTCCATAGGCGGGACATTTTCCCTTGATATGTCGTTCGCCACATCGTCTACAATCTACACCGGCAGAAGAAACCTCAATCTGCGAGGACCCCGGCTTATTTTTATCACTATTCCATTTTCTAAAATCAACTCTATCCGAATTATCGTTTACAAAATTATTTGAAGAATTTGCACTTAAATTTTTGAATTTTCCTTTAATTTCGTCAATATCTGCTCGTTGTTTTAATATTATTTCGGCTTGTGACGTCATACGTAATTCGATCTTACATTTTTCTATTGTCTCCTTCAAAGTTGGATTGGATAATTTTATTAATTTCATCTGTTCTTTATCTCAAACACAATGCGATACCTTATCATGGACTCCTTTTGATCGAACTCACATGTTTCTGCACGTAATTTTCTTTCCTTTAAGAATTCATCAAAAATCTCATGGTCCAAACGGTTTCGCGTATAAAATAAATGCCTTTCGTAGAGTTGATTCCTTTTGGGAACGCAATAATTTTTGAATTCCTTGAGCACATGCTCAAGCGTCAATTTTTTTCCATCTTCCTCGGCAACATCAAATGTGACATAAATTTCATTAGCCTCATCGCCAATTATATTTAACAATGTAGACCTCTTCGTCTTTTTGTTTTGCCCCACTCGCTATCATGAAATTGTTAAAGTCTCAAACTTGTTCAAAGGCTTTAAATTGTCCATGTTATATTTTCTGCGATGTTATTTTCTCGATGATACTATTGTTAGGTTAGGTTGCCACTCTTCTCACAGTGCGACCTCGTTATTTTTTTTAACAAAATTTTAATTTTAATTAATTTTTTTTAACTGCCAACTGCGCCATGTAATGTAATGTATTTACTTTAATATTATATGCATTTTCATTTATTAATTAAATTATTATTTATTTCATTAATTCAAAAGACGACTAGTTTAGCCGTTAGATATATGTATATGTTCTGATGTTTTACATAGTGCCAACTTTAAACTATAAACTAATTTTTAGTGGGATTACAATTCATTATATAGTGTTCTAGTATACAACACAATGAATATTTCAATTAAGGTCCCGATGCAAGATAACACGTGACCGATTTTCGTAGCTAAGATACAATAAAACTAGTTTATTTTTATCTAAGAGATGGAGTGTACAGTACTGTTTTGAACTTTTCATTCAAACTGTATCTTTCTTAATTTTAATCTTTTGGAGGCGGTGTTTTGAAAATAAACGTAAAACGGAAGTGTGAAAAGTAAAAATTTATTTCCAAATACCTAATAGTTTGGTTACAATTACAACAACAAACTTATTTATATTTTGATTTTCGTTTATTTCCAGTTCTATGAAATATTTTATGAAGCGTTGTGATGTTTGTTATTGTTTTCCATTAAAATCTTAATGAAATATGAATTTTTATAAAGTAATTTTATAGATAGCAGCAAATTAGATCAGCACACCAACTAAGAACTAATTCCGTTGATTGGAATTAACGGCATGCTTAAAATGTTTAATATTTCAGGTGAAAACGCACCTTACCATAAGTCAACCAAATATCCAAAGACAGATCTAAAGGGGTGGTCATATTTCGTATAATAATTTGTATATTTGTTACTGGTCTCATCACAGAAACTGAATTTTGCTGTTACTAACCACCCAAACAAAGAAACACACTTTTACATGAAAAAACAGACATTTAGTTTTCCTCTTAAAAAAATTGTTGCGCTCAAACTATCATCTGAGACAACCTAAAAGAGATATTTCATCCTATGTAAACGTAAAAATTTAAACTGCGATTTCATTTTCTGTAAATAGCCGCATGCAATCAAATATATTTTGTTTTTTTGCGTATACGTATACGCAGTTTAACGAAAAATCACAGATACAACGATGACATTAGAATTATCAGAAGTTTGTTTTGTTTTCAATTTTTAGTTCAAATGAAAAATCTAATTTGATTGTCTGTGCTATCATATATAAGTGGATTTAACGCGTTATAATTCTGAAAACTTACTTGCAATATGGGAAAACTTTTGAGGAAATTGTACGCAAAATATGAGTAATTTGCAAACAAAAAACGCATCGAATGATTTAATTAGCGATTAATCATCAAATTTATTTAAAAGGAGGTGGCATATTATAACATCACATTTTCGATATTTTATAGAAGTTTATTTCTCGTTTTCCTAAACTGAAATGGGCATCTGTTTCATTTATGAAATATTTCGTTTATATTGCTATCACTAACCTACTAGTACAAATTGTTCGTCTTTCTCTAATTTCGTTCAAGTATCGAAAACAAATTATTTGGTGATATAGAAACCGAGTAGGATATCACAATTTTACAATCTAGAAACCTGGTAAATGATATAAAATGTGAAATAATGTCACGTTTTGTACTGAAGAAGCGAGACATTAATTTCGATAAAGTATCGAAAATGTGATGTTATAATATTCCTCCCCTGATTCAGTTGTTATTAAAAATCCAGGGTTGGTTGTTAGCCACGATGTTTGGAAAATTTTCGACGGAAAGTATTGCCGTACATATTTAAACAAAAGGGCGTGCCAACAAGATGATGGCTGCTATTTGATCGTTGTTTTGTTTCATACTTAATCGGAAATGATACTAAAATAAAAAAATTTACTATTTTTATGTAACTAAATTATAATGTAATTGATAACTCTGCTTAAATAAATTACTCACATACATAATTATCTTTGCGGTACCATATAAATTAGAATAGTTATTTTAAAAAGGAATATTTCCGCAATCGATCTTTAAAATTAAATACTAAAATATTATTATCGCTATAAGGAATTAATAAATATTGTTAAAAGTTCAAAAAATAAAACTAGTTTTTATTTATAATTAATTTAAGTGATAAAAGTACACAAAAAGTGAAAAACAAGAGTAATCATGAAACAAACATATAAATTATTTATGTTTAGTTGACTTGAAGCTCGATCTGATGAGCTGTACATTCTAATGACAGGAGGATTTGTTTCAGGAAAACAATGTTACGAATTATAACGCAGATTTCATTAACGTTCATTAGCGAGACAAGTTCTTTTAGTAATATTATACAAACGTTAACATCTAAGTGAAGATTTGGTTGGCTATCCATATATTTGAACGAAATCTACATACATATCTTGGTATACTCGCTGCTAATATGCACTCGCTACAATATTTAAACCCAACTATTATTTAACAAACCTATTCCGCAATGGTTAATAAAATTTAATCGTTTTCTCTTTGTTCGGAGCAGATAATTAGCCTGAATTTTTTCAATAGGTGTTATAATGCCAAAAGTTTAAACTCTATACATCTACAGGTCGATTCTGGCTTTACCTATATACAACTATAAAGGCGATGATTCATGTACAAATTTTGTCTGACAGACAAAAATAATATTTGCTCTGATTGGTTGAAGATCGGCCATATTTTTTTATTGTACGACAAAAATTAAAAATTGAACATTGCTCAATTTTGTATAAGATTTGACGGCAGTGAAAACAAAAAAACACATATTCTAAAATAAAAATTTCAAAAAGAACAAAAATAAAAATACTCTTTCGCTTGCTTGCTATATAAAATGTCAAAAATATCCTACGACAAAATAGTATACATGTATCGCTTAAGTATGAATTTCGTTTTTATCGTATAAGACATAAAAATATTAACCAATCAGAGTGATTATTATTTATGTCCATCAGACAAAATTTCTACATGAATCATCGCCTTAAATGGATCTGACGGCAAAAATATCAGCTTGTTCCCGATATTTTTGTATGTTTATTTTTATTTTCATAAAGTATGCCGTGGTAAAATTTCATGGAAAAAACCCGCAATGAGCTTATTTTTAATGCACTAGATGTGACATTCCCAACTTTAACAGTCGTCAATAGAAAGAAAGAATTAGGAAAAATATTTACTTAGCGTTTTTGTTAAAAATGTCATTTTCCGGCCTACTGAGAAATCGTGTTTGATCTAAATTTTTATAATTTAGGAAATATTTTTCCGTTTCGAAATTGGATAGGAAAAATATTTCCCATTTCATTTTGTTTTTGAAAAATTGTACACCAACTGTTATGCTTCGAAACCCGTCAAGCGCTGGAAGGCGTGATCCAAACTTGCATACTGAAATCAAATAAAAACGATTATTTCATTAAAAATTACATTGACGATTAAATATCCCGGGAATTCCCGGGATCCCGGGAATCAAATGGTCTCTCAAAATGAATCAAATAATGACCCTCAACATAGCGGTATTAGAATAATAATCACAAGTGGTCACAAGTGATCATCATTCTTATGATGAAGAAGATCAATAAAATGATCAAGAATATAATAGTATGATAAAATCAATCATTTAAATGATTGTATTTAACACACAATGATTATATTAATAATAACAATGATTAAGTGTTATCATAATATGGTAAATGTAATCATGTATTTATCATATTTTTTTTCTGAGTGTAAAATAACAAAATTTTGTTCAAATTTAAAAAGAGATATATGTATAAATAAAAACTCTCTATTTGTGAGAAGGGTACTTACGATTTTGTTTTTGTGTTTTATGCGTTGCTATAATTTTTTATTAAAAAAATCATCTTGAGTATTTTTTATGGCAACAAATATAAAAAACAAATTAAAAAGTCCATCACTCTCTTTTAAGTTTATTTGTTCAAAATTTTTATAGGGAACAATCATACGACAACGTGACTATAGAAGGGCAGTTCGTACGACAAATTATTGAGTTTTGAAATTTTCGTGATGGTGTCAGACTGTATTGAATTTTATTTGTTAACGTACTTGATCGAATTTTGCTAAACCAGTTTAAATAATCTGCAGCCGGTCCAGGCGCTGTATTATTAAGGCTATTTTAATTTGTTGTTTACCGTAGGGGATCCCGCTTTTTCAATTTTCAAGTTTTGACAAATACAAAAGAAAGTGTTTTAGTATTTAAATAAAAATTGAGGTTATATGAGTCTGATAACCTCTGACTGATTTACGAGTAATTTTCATTTCAATTAATCAAAACTAAAATGAAAAACTCCCCAACGCCACATAGCATTAGCCTAGTTTGCGCAAGAATGTTCCGAAATCGTGAGGTTTTATTTCTTCTAACATTTCACTAATAAAGGGAACTTCAGCATTGTATTACTATCCACAAGAATCGTAATCGACCCTCGATTATAAATATCCAAACCAAGAACGATCATATTTATATTAGAGATTTTTTTTTTGTGCAAAATTGTTTGTTTGAGATAATTGTTTAATTGAAATTTTCAAAATGACATTTATATTTGAAGGTAAAGCAAAAGTATACAAAGTAAATCATATAAGTTAATTTAAATTGAAATGCTATAAGGCTGTTTTCCTAATATACACCGACTTATTCAAATAAGTCACCTCGCGACTTATAATTATTGAATAAGTACGTCTTCACAGAAATATTTCCAAAAATGTGTCTTGACTAAATGTAACCATCGAGGAATAAATATATAAGTGAAATCAAGTGGTGCTCAAGTATATTTTGCTCTATGATGTAATAAATGTAGTTTTTATTTTCAAATCTAGTTGCAACGACCAACATCTCATAAGATTTTTTTCTTCCATACAATATAAATTGCGTTTTGTGTTTTGTCATTGCGTCACAAATAAGTCGGCACAATGAATTGGAATGACTTGACCCACTTATTCAAGACTTATTCAAGATGGCGAAAAATAAAAAACGAGGGTTTAGGGAAGAGCAACCAATCTCTAAGAGTATAAAGTTTACAACGGATGAAAATATCAAAAAAATGTAATCAAAATTCGATTATAAATTCGGCGACATATCGATTTTCTCTTTTACGATTATTTTTTATCAGGATTTTTATATTTGACTATATTTTTCGATTACATTTTTTGCAACATTTTATCATTCGATATTTTCGTTTCGATATTTTCGCAAACGGCCATATAACCCAAGTATCAAATGTCCACATACTGATGAGGTGTAAGGTTAACGGCATATACAATTAACTGGTTTCACGGTTGAATGTTAATACGATTAACTAGACTTTCGATTTAATTTTCCTTACGAAAAAATGTTTTTTTAAATCAGCATGCAATGATGCTTATGAAAATAAGAAAAAATGTTAATACAATGCTGTGGTTTATGATTAACTGTTCATACGATTAACTGGTATTACGATTAAATGTTTACCACGAATTGTCGGCAAACCGTTTAAAATATCTCCCATTAAAAGTCAATTCTGTGTGATCTAACACAAGTTTTAAATTTTCCAAAAAGGTCTTTTAAATACAATTTTGTTTTACTTTTTAGATTAAAAGGTCTACCGACGAGGTCGCGGGGTACGAGTAATGCTTTGGCAGTATCAAAGTGCAACCGGGAATTGTTAATAGAAATATACCACCGTAAATCATGATTGGTTTATATATCAGACCCAATAATAAGCCACTTCCTGCGATTGGGGCAAAATACCACTTTATAGGTCGAAAAATTGAAACCTCCGACCTACTTAGCCTAACCTATTCATAGGTTTTGTTATGTATAAAAAGAGTGTCCACACCGTACCCGGCGTGCCCGGCGTCATCCGGCAGATTTTGTAGAAACTTGGTCGTACATTACGAATCAATCAATCAAATCGTTATCTTAATTCCAAAATACTTAAAAAATCAAACAACATTGTTTTGTTCGTGATTCTTAAGATGAAATCCAACAAAATTTATGGCTACGTTAAAATACTATTGTTGTGATTTTAAAAAATACAGCTATTCAAATAGTGTAATGGCATGTATCGCATAGGTAAACAACAAACATCGGGCGACAAATAAAAGATTTTTTCTTACTGTTATTTAAAAAGCATCATTTTACTATTAATTCTATCATTATTTTTGCCGACAACCTCTTCCGGTACGAAGAACTATGGTAGCAAAAAATATTATGAGTTGAGTGTATCGGAGTAAAAAAAGAAAATCGGAAAATTGTTGATGGTTTTGGTTTTTTTGTATTAGGTACCTAGTGTGAGATAAGCAATATTCTTTTAAAAATAAATGTTGACACAGTATAGTTTCGGTTATAGGAAACGAAAGACAAAAACTGAAAAATTTATTAAAAACGACAATGAAAGTTGAAGGGGAAAACTGGCATATTTTTTATATATATTCGTGCTCATTTTATTATTTATTCAGTGCGAGTAAGATCACGAGCTTAGCATGTATGAGTATAATCTATAGCTATATGTTGTTCGTGTGTATAATACAAGGATATGTTGAAAAAACGTGACAATGTTACGCATTATAAGGGAAATTTTTCATTTTTTTGTGGATTTTTTTTTAAAAACAAGACGGCAATTAGATGGATTTAGTTTTTTAGCCAATAAATTCCATTTTATTGGACACATCACAAGTTTGTGAAATGAAAAATAGGTACTAGTTGTTAAGTACGGCCTAGTGAAGAAACACAAACAACTGTGGACAGAAACAATAATTGCTTAATCTTACTAGGCTTGAAGATGTTCATGTTTTGTCAATAGATTACTTCTCATTATCCAATTAGGCAGTTAGGAACGTCGAATTCAGTTCAAAATGATTTTTGGTCAAAAAAACCTGCTGCTAGAAGAATAATTGATACTGCAAAATACCCTACCATGTTCTATTCAAAAGTAAAAGTGATTTATTTTGTGATCAAAATCATTTTTAAAAATCTATATAGTTTTTGTTTGATTCTGTTTCATTATCGAAATAGTTATGTATTTGTGTATGTGGAGCGCAAACTAGTATTTTGTTGCTCTAGAGAAACGTTTATTGACCTACAATGCAAAAGTTACGCGAGAGTAATGGCTTTGTTGTTCACAATATTTTTTCTACAACTACCCTGGAAAGTAGGCTTTTTACACGAATTTTAAACTTCAAAACAACTGATTAAAAAAAAGAAAAAAAAACTGGTTTCCGATGCTTTTTCACTGGAAGTAAGAATTTGTCAAAACAATTTTGAATGTTTAGATATTATTAGCTTGCTATGTATTGCTATTACTTTTATCGACAACTTGTTGTTCACTAAACAAAATTTGTGACAACATATAATGACAACTTGATGTTCACCACATAAGTTGTCGTAGTCAAAAAGTAACTTTTTTTAACTGCAGTCTAGAGTGTAGTAAGCTGGTGTCACTATATGTCTAATTTGTTTTTTTCGTTGTTGAATTTATTTTTTGGTGAAAATTTATGAATTTCAAAATCTGTTAAAATAAAAATAATAAAATTTTAAACTAAAAATGGAAAAGTTATTCAGTTTGCTGTTGACCCCGCAACAAACAATTTTATTCAAGAACAAAATTTAGTATGTTCATTAAATGATGGTAATTACATTAACTTATTTATTTAATTGTTTGGTACTAACTTGGTTTGTGTTTTTTAGATGGTAATATGGAAACGATTCCTATAAATAACGAAGTTTTAACGCAAATGCGAAATACGAGTTGCAATAAACACGAGGAATTGCTCGCCAAAACAAATGTGGAGAATATTGTGAACGGCTCTGGTATAATTTTTAAATTGATTTAAAAAAAAAACAATTTTAATTCAATTATATAGTATTTTACAGAAAAAGTGAACTGGTATCACAACGCCACACTTGCTCTCATCGCGTCTTACAAATAAAATCATAATAAAACAAGTGATGGTCTGAGAAACTGGTAGATATACCAGATCATACCAAATACTCTCCGCTACCAAAATTTTAATTTTAGCCAACAGCAGTGTAAGTGGAAATTCTTTGCTATAAAGCAAAAATATATTAAATATAAAGACGAGCAAAAAGTAAGTAATTCTGGTGGGGTACCGTTTCACTTTAAATATTTTTCTGAAATGGATGAAATTTTTGAAAAGCCACAGCAATGGGTTACCTTGTGTAGCCGAAACATTGTTTTTTGTCCCAATACTACTACAGGACGAAGAGATTGTCGATGATTCGATAGGAGCAATACAACCGTCTGCAAAACGCCATAGAATTACGGTGGCCGAATATATTTCAGATTTTCGGAAGGAGAGTGCAGATCGTCACAAAGAGAAAATGGCAAAACTGGATACTGCCAATATGCTCACACAGCGTCAGCTAGAGCTACAAGAACGAGCGCTCGTACAACATAATGATCTTATGTTAAAATTAATTGAAAAATTATAATTTTAATTTTTTTTATTTTTTATTAATTAATTTTGTTTATTTTTTGTTGATTAAATTTTTTAGTTTAAATGTAAATATTATAAAAATGAAATAAAAAGAATTGATACATTTAAAATATACAATCTTTAAAAACTAATTTCTCATTTATTCCCTCATTGCATTTCTTACAGAATTCTCAGTTGTTGTAATTGTTCGCGATATTTCAATATCCTCCGGAGTATTATGTTGAGCGTATTCTAATCCTTCGTTAAGATAATCTGCCACATTAATATCGGGGAAGTCGATACAAATGTTATGTAAAACACAGGCTGCCATAATGGTTGCTGGTATACATTCAACACTTTTTATATCAAGGTAACGTAGCCTTCGAAAACGACCAAACAGCAAGGCAAAGCTGCGCTCGATAACTTGCCTAACAAAATGAAACAAAACTGATAAAATAAATAAGAATTTATAGGAATACATATGATTATAACAAATATTTAAATATTTACCTGCACGATGCGTGTATTTTGTTAAATCTTTTTTGGTGGTTAGTGAGACTTCCCCGATCAATAAACGGAGGAATACACCATGGCTCTAGTGGGTAAGCATTATCACATAGAATCTTTTCGTCCTGGTCAAAATAAAATCCCACGTTCTGTTGTACATTTTTATAAAAACGTGAATTTCTAAATATTCTGTTATCATGTACTGAACTGGGGTAGCCCACAAAACAATCGATGTAGCGCATTTTATGGTCACAAATTACCTGTGATGTTACTGCTGTAAACATCTTGCGGTTCGTGTACGCCTTTTTTTGATCAGCAGGTGCTTTGCATGGAACATAAGTTCCGTTAATCGCTCCTATTACTCCTTTTAGCCTGTTATTGATTTCAAAACGGTTTTTGATTTCTAATTTCCACGAAGTGTTAGGAAAATGAATAATGGTATTGGCGATGTGATTTAAAGAATCAACTATACGAAAAAATATTTTTGATAATGATGATTTCGCCAAGTCAAAGCTTTCTCCAATTGATCTATATGAATCGGAAGTAGCCAAAATCCATATAACCGCAAGTAGTTGTTTTTCCGGCGATATTTTTAAATTTTCCCCACCACGTACTAAATGCAAATTTGTATTAAATATGCCGAGGAGTATCTCAAACGCATCTCTAGACACCCGAAAATTCTGTTGAAACTCGATTGAATTGTAATTCGATACAATTGTTTCAATATACAAATTAATACGTGGTGGGGTCGGGTCTCCTTTTGATTTGCAATCAATATAATTTCCTCGTCTTCGCAGTCTGATAACTCATAAGATAACTTTTCAATGTTGGTAATATTTTCAATTAATCTTCTTCCATGCTCAACTGCTATTGAAACAATCGTTTTTTTATTTGATCAGACATGTTCTGAATTAAAAAAAATTATTAATATTATATAATATTTAATTTTTTTAAATTGAAATTACTTTTTTTAATTTAATATATGTTAGACACGTTATTGAAATCACAAACAATGCTAGAAATATCTTTGACACAAAACAACAATTTGACAGAAAATAACAATATGTCGTTCAGTGGCTGAAAATGTTGTTTTAATTAACACCGATGTCGGTTTGACATTTTCGACATCACATGACACCGACATCGCTGTTTTGCAGTGAATGCACCCATTGACAATGATATTTTTTAATTTTAACTACTGCGATCAATTTTTGAATGAAATAAACAAAAACAAATTTTTTGTTATTTTGCGGCAACGTAGTTTATAGTTCCTTTATTTTAAATTTCATTATATTTGCATGATTTTTAATCACATACTCACTTTTGATCATATTATAAAAAAATAGACACCTACATGTAGTGATTTTATATACAAAACACATTATATACTTCGCTCATTGTTACAACAACTTTAATTAATGTACATTTATATAATTAACATTCAAATATTTATTTTTATTTAATACACTTTTTAAATAAATAATAAAACAGTTAATAAACTTTCATTTATGTGATGTAGAAAATCTAAAATTGAAAATTTAAGAAATTTTCGTTTTTACAAGGACCGATTTCGAGTGTTCACTTTTTGCCAACTTATTTTCAACTACGACAAAGAGTGAACAATAGAAACCGGTCCTTGTAAAAACGAAAATTTCTTAAATTTTCAATTTCAGATTTTCTATATCACATAAATGAAAGTTTATTAACTGTTTTATTATTTATTTAAAAAGTGTATTAAATAAAAATAGACATTTGAATGTTAATTATATACATTAATTAAAGTTGTTGTTTTAAATATTTGTTGATTAAGTATGCCAGGTTCATTTATTTTATATACAGTCGATTTCACTTAATCGAGATACATCGGGACTAGTATAATTTTTCATAATAGATTCATTTGTACATAGTAGATTCCGATTAATCGGGACACATCAGGTGTACTACAATTTGTCCCAATTAACCGGTGCCCCGATTAAGCGAAATCGACTGTAATAACTAGAGAATGAGTGAATTGAGTACATAGTTGGTTTCTATGTGATATTATTATTATTTTTATATTATTTTTCATTTCATTTAACAATTGCGGCCACCTTTTGAAAAAAGTACTCAGAATTGAATTAATATAGTTTTTTAAATCATTTCAAAGGATTTCAATGCCCTCGCATAGTTATTGCGCTCTTGACACATAAATATGTAACAATTTTCTACGACTAACATTAAAAAGACGGGAAAGGTTCGGAGCCGAACTCTATAAGCATTTTTGTTGTCTATAAAGAACTAAGTGGATATAATAATATTAAAATGTCAGCTTTCCACTCACTCATATATAGACTTATAAACATCCCTTTGATAAATTCAAATTATAACACTGAGCTCAATATAATTCTTCAAATAGCAACGAATAACGGATATGCAACTAGGACTATATTAAAGTTATTAAATTAAAAGCTAAAGCGTAAAACTCTAACGGGTATTTATCCACCGGATAGTCCAACGCGGGAAAGTTGGCGTCCCTTAGAATATATAGGAAAAACGAACCAACGTATTAGCAACATCGTGTCCAATTATACCAATAGTAGACCCCGCCCTTTTCTATTGTCACGTACGCAATAATTTGACTAATACGTCGAGTAATTAAATGTATTTCAATATACATACCTAATGGTGTTATGACACTGACTAGTTTTTCAAATGGTTCATGTGATTAAAAATGAAAAAAGAGTAGGACAAGTAATGCTAGTACAAATCACATGAAAGAAAGAGTGTATACAACATATAAACAAAAAATAAAAATAAATTCAGCAACAAATGATATAGCTTACTTTTGCAGCAGTTTAAATTGGGCAAATCTATAAGAAATAAATCAACTTTAATTATTTTTTTTGACGTATAGTCATTTATTAGTAATGTGATTTTGTGTGTACGTGTATAGTACAAACACATTTCAAAACAAAATATTGCAGCGCACGCTGCATAGATATATTATTTTATTTTCATAACGTCAAAATAAATGCGCATAGTGTTGTCTACTGTTTAAATTAGTTGTTTCTCTTTTTCGCTTTAATAGTTTTACTGCACATTACAGCACTTGAAAACTAGTCAGTATCATAACACCATTAAATTTTGTTACTCAGCCGATGACTAATCGCCTACTTGCGCCATCAAGAGCTTAATTTTTTTTTTTTGTTTTTTTTTACTTTGGTTTTTCGATTGTAATGGTGTTTGTGATTGCCGTATATTGGTCTATTTTCAGCATTCTCGAATTAAATACACAACCGTATTCAATTCTTCTATTTAGCGTCAATCTGTATGACAACGACTTTGTTAATCGACACTTACTTATGCACAATCAACTTCCCAAACACTCCATATTTTTCTTTCCATTAACGCTGGATCGCGGATAAATTTGAATTTTTGACTTATAGATAGAAAATGTGTAAGAATCACAACAATCAGTTTCGAACGAATGAAAATTCTGATTTTATGGAGTATTGTGGCAGATGTCGTGCTTGGGCAGTTTGATGAACAATTCACTTATAACCCCTAATAATTTGAGTATAATCAAAAACAATAATTCAATTTATTACTATATAATTGTTTATTAGTTCTGATGTTCAACACACGTTTAATTCGGAGAAATTCTGGATCCATGTCGGGTTCTGTGTGTTTTAGTTCTGCGGTTTAGATGTTAATGGTTGAAGTTTTATTTTCATTCTAATGTAAAGAAGAAAAAAAACAATAATTATTTATTTTGAAAATATTGATAACGCATTGCAAGGTATTTTCCTAAAAGAAGAAAATACTCTGCAATGCTATGCGCGGTTTTCCTGAGTTTACATGAACTGACCATTGCATTACTCCCTCTCCAGTGCGAACGTCCTTTCCAAATGTTATGGAGTAAGAGTTCCATTGCTGTGGCCCTATTCTGTCTTTCCCTGGGAATAGGGAATTGGGAAAAATATTTTCATATCATTTATGACTAAATTGTATTTTTCTGGCCTACTGAAAGAAAAAGTTTAGTGCAAAAATTTTCAAAACAATGTGAATTTTGAAACTTTTGTTCCACAAAATTTTTATTGGGAAAAATATTTTCCCATTTCACTTTGTTTCAAAAATATTAACACCAAACATGTTCCCTCAGTAGGCCAGAAAAATACAATTTAGACAAAAATGCTATGAAAATATTTTTCCCAATTCCTTATTCCCAGGGAAAGACAGAATAGGGCCACTGGTGGGAGAAGTAGTATTTATAAATATTGTAAGATAGCTTGCATACCGAATTAATCATTATTTATCTGTGGAGAATTCACACGGAATTGTACATTTTTGAGCTCCAAACCAAAATCTCGTGTGGAACCAACAAACACTTGTTTTGTTTGAATTGCTTGTTATGAATGAATTGCTTGTTTGCTTCGAATTTTTTGCGGATTGGAGAGCGCTCATGCGTCTTTCCAACCTGAGAATTCGTAACTCGAAAAGACGTGTTGCTTCCGATTTATTAGATGGTAGCGTCATCGGTGTTGTTTGCGTTGCCACCGATTTTGATTGAACCCTATTTCCTTGCTTCGACGTTGATGGAGCAGATTCTAGTTCCGATTCTAGAACCGTAGCATCTAGCTCCATTTCGATTTGCTTGATCAACTCCTCGTGTCGAGTGTTGAGATCGCTGATAGTGATAGTTTCCATCCTTTGAAAGAAATGAAAACTAAAAATTATGCTTGCTGATAAGTAATCATTCGAATGATGTGTGGACTGTTGTTGGCAAATCGAACGATTTTCTTGATTCCTGACGAATGATCAGGTGTATTCATTATCCCGCAGACTGGTTTGAGTATGTCAATTGAGATATTAAAGAGTTTATCTTTGATTTGAATTACAAAGTATTTACGAAGTCTTCGTACCACTTTGAATGGACCTTCGTATAGTGTAGCGAAACCTGTTCGGACTTTGTCAGTACGAGCGAAAACGAATCACAAGTTTGCCGTGATTTGGGTACGAAAATGTTGTTTTGTTTAGTTTTGCGAGTGTCCGTTGGTATGAGATTGTTCATAGTGGACCTTACTTGCTTTACCACTGTGTCAGCGGTAATTTGGGGTGGAAGTGGATGTTCCACAAAAAATTCCCCAGGAAGTTTGGGTGTTTGACCATACACCAGTTCTACTGGTGAGCATTGCAGGTCATCTTTGACTGTTGCTCGGATTCCCAATAGAACTATTGATACCTCCGAACTCCAGTTAACGGTATTTTCTCTTGCTTTAAGAGCAGCTTTAAGTTGTCGGTGAAACCGCTCAACCATACCGTTTGCTTGCGAGTGATAGGCAGTGGTTCGAATCCTGTGAGAGCCTTAAAGTTGCATAAGCTCAGAAAAGAGTTTGGATTCGAATTGAGTGCCTTGGTCAGTAGTGATTGTACTGGGAACGCCGAATATGTAGTTTTCGACGAACGTGTTTTTATGATGGTTGATGCGGAGATGCCTTTTATACAGTAAGCTTCAGACCACCGTGTAAAACGATCTACACAGGTGAGTAAATATGTGTATCCATTAGATGGTGGGGTTTGCATGAACTGACCGTTGCAATTTTGAAAAAATCAGCCTTCTCGTCAGGTCGCGACGACTGACGTTGCATATTTACATTGGAATATTGTCCATATATATAGAACAATACCATGTAGTTGTACTACTAGCGAATTACTGCATAGCGTACGAAATTCGATTCCTTCACATTTCTCATCTATATTCTATTTACAAAACTAACTTTTCGTGTTTACGAATTTATTATATTTTACTTTGGTTTTTCGATTGTAATGCACAATCCTTTTGAGGCAAAACATTATGAGGCAATTTCCACATTACCTATATTAGCCTACGAAACTGATTATTTAGCTTTTCTATTTCCATTTATAAATGGAAATATAGAATAAAGGCTGCCAGTTACATTTTCATTTACGTTTATGAAAGCCTGCTTTTAATTTGATCACAAAGCTCTATGTAATATGAAACTAGTCTATTTTTAAAAGGTCTAATTTGTTCCACCTCTAAACTTTCTGATAACAGAAAAATTTCAAATTTAATGCCACATGCGTTAGGTACAAATCAGAGTATTTTGTATCGACATTAAAGTTCAAATATGTTCTGGTTTTATAAAATTTTTAATAATTTCGATGTATAGAGTATGGAAGTGAATGTAGAGAACGTGAATTTGCGCTGTCTCAGATTGGAAAAGTGTATTTAAGTCATTTATTAATTTAAGAATATAAGACATGAATAAAAGATAATATTTATTCACAGGGTCCATCAAGAAATCGTTAATTTCGCCTGCATTTGAACTATGAAGCTCTTCGTAATTATATAGGCTAAATTATATTCGGTTAACTATACTTTCAAATGAAAGCCAACGAGTGGAATTAAGTCGTAAAATTCGATAATTTTTGATATTGAAATAATCCTGAAATTCCCGAAATGCTCCTATGCGTTTTGCACTGTGGGCGAAGTGGTTGAAAATATTTTTTTCAATATGATTTGGAAACTTTTTGCATGCGGCTGATACAAATATTTACAATATATAAGTGCAAAAGTGCAACGTAAAAAAATAAATCTTTGTTTATTAAAAATTTTGAAACTATTCCATTTAAATTATCCGTCATTTGTCAACAGCTTAACCAATCACATCGGTATATTGGAATTCAAAAAAGTTCGTTCGGATATATTGAAAATTGCTTGGGCCGTCGAAGCCGTTAATTCCACTAAGCCCAAAAAGCAGTCTAAAACTTTATTTTTATCTGTGTAAAAATACCGAGCTACGATTATCAAACATTTCGCCGTAGACACATCGGTTGTTACATTTAACATTATCGTAAATTTGCATTTTTGCAATTTGTTCGTAATTTGTTGCTTAGAGTAAGGTCCTTTTATTTGATTCAATAGTGCCGCTGATTTTATTCGCCCGCATTTCAATTCCTTTGCCGTTTCCGAATCTGTACAAGTGGTTTGCAATAACTTTGGAATAGAATCCATCCGAAGGAAAGGGAGGTCGTTCGTACTGAGCACAGTACATTACACAACCAAACTCAACTGCCCTTTTCCGATATCGGTTCGGATTACTCACATAATGGATACTATAGCTCATTACCAATTGTAGGGTAAAAGTCAATTATAAGTAAATTTTTCGGTAAATTCATTTATTTTTCAAAATCTCTATGGCAAGCTGATCGAAAAATTTGCAGCCTTTGTGCAATATTTGGTGTTGTACTCTGAATGTCAATTTTTTTTGCATGCGTTTTGCTTTTTATTTCGTGTCTTATAAAATGTGATTTATTATTGGCTAAATACTATGAAACAAATTGAACAAAAGGGCTGGTCGTTCACCTTCCTAACCCATGGATGTAAAATTTTCCATTCGCGTTGTGTATGTGGTAAAGTGGAATCAGAACCATTTGTCTCTTTATTTGGTCCCAAATCATTTCTAAAAATATTAAATTGTAAATATTGAATTTATCATAATGTGATTAAATCTCGTTTCAAACTAATCGATCATCTGAAGGTGTGACGTGTGCAGAAGAAAAGGGATTAGTTTGATGGATATTTTCTAAATCAGTACGCCTGAAACAGTTTTGTTAGTTAAATGTCAATAGTTTACACTACAAAACATTAAACACTACAAAACTTGATGAAATTATAATTCAACCCAACCTATTTAGTAAAAGAGAGAAACAATCTTCACCTTTTGTAATTTGCGTATGCCACGTTTACCAAAAGAAATCGCGCGAGAAACAAGTGATAGAAGAAATAATCGACGTTTGATAATAAGAAGAAATCGATCGAGAAAAAATAATATTTAGAAGAAGTAGTAGTATAATAAAGTTAGCTGAAATATTTAATTATAAGACATTTTCTCGTGTAATATGAAATATTATGTATTAAATAACTGCGTAAAGTTTTGGCATTAAAAATGTAGCAAATTCGGTTTCGTATGTAGTGAACATTTAAAATGAATAAATTGTAGCATATCTGCTACATTTGTAGCAAAGAGCAACACTATACACTGACAACACAACTCTTAAAAAAATATAATAAGAACCTCCTCAAGTTCTTTGTAGGCAGTTTGGTTTCGTACTGATATGAAGTTATAGCGGAACCAGTCAGGAATAAAATAAAAACTTAAAATAATAAGAATGCGATAAATGGCATTTCAATGTTATTACCCAGTCAAACTTAATTTTCGTATAAGAAACCGAATTTCCCCTTCGTTAAAAAATAAAATATGGCTGAATTGAAAAATAAAACAACGGGATTTCTGGCAAAACAATCAATAAACATTTTCATAATTTGTCATTATTATCAACAAAAAAATGTTAAATAATGCTAGAACTCTTCATTTGAAATAAATTATTCTGTTTAAATAAATGAACTTTTTAATTTTAAAAAATATTTTATAAATCATTTTACAAAATATGTTATTAAAATAAAAAGGCTATTTATTAGATTGCAAAAATTCCATTTAACTTCAAAAAAATACATTTTAAATTCAAAAAAAATTATAACTTTTAGAAATTAAAAACTTCGTTTTTTAATTTTACAAACCAAAATTTTTCTCAGTGTAGGTACTATTGTTGCCTTAATATAGTGTATACACCTTACGAACTGAGCTACCGGTATCACGCACACTATGAAGACTGCATTATGGCGCAAAAATTTTACGGTTTTTTTATATTTTTAGATAGAATTGTTTAATTACTCGATAACGAATACTCGATAAAAGTTAAGAAAAACTATTGTCTGATTGTGCGATAATCGCACCGGTTCCGCTACGGAGTGATTTTTTATCGTTATTCACGGAATATAAAAAAACTAAATTTGATATATTGATGAGAATTACTGTAACTTTAATACATATACATTCAATATTCGATTTGTTAAGAGAATCGTAAACATTTGATCCCGTACTAAAAGCGGTTCTTTAATTAAACTCTCAGCTGCAGCACAAATAGCATCACACTAAGAAAGGACAAAACTACATAGTAAAACTCTCCACCGTATCTCTACTGAAATAAAAAAGCAGCACAGATTTTTTTAAACACATTTTCACCTCTTTAAGTTCTCCGCTTTTAGAGGAAAATATAAATAAAATAGAAGATCTTTCAGGAAATTGAATGGAGAGGAAATTTTTTTAACTTGAAAAACAGAGTAGAAATTTAGGTCATCGATTTTATTTATTTTATAACTAACTTTTATATTCCTATATATAAACATTTTTGTTTTTATATACTTACATAGGTTTTATTCCACTCCCCGGAGATGGTGGTGGGTATAACTCCTCACATACACAAATTATATCTATTTATTTTCATCATCTTCATATGAAATGTATATATGCAGAAAGCGTAACATATACAAAAAACAAAAATGTTTTGGCCTTTGAAAAATGATGTTTCAGCTTTTGTTCTTTTTTATTTTGTTATATAATAACAAATATTTATTTTAATTATAATTAATTTAAATTTATTTTGAAAATAACAATAAAATTTTATTTAAGAAGAAATTTGTTATATACCTAAAAAAATCCAATTGTACTTTTCTAAATGTACGTGTACTGTACAGTACACACAATATAGTCATTCGCCTTCATCTGTCTTGAACGCTGGGAACTATCGTTTTTCATTACAAAATAATAAAATAAAATAAAAATTGTTTTTCGTTTCTAGTCTCTCTCTGGGAATTTATCGCAGATATTTTATTAGTCTTTTATTTTATTTTTACCAAAATAAAATAATTTAAGATAACAAATTTTTGGTATTTTTATAGTATTTTTTGTTATTTTAACGGTTAAAAATAATAAAATAAAGTGAAAATTATAAATCAATCGATTTTCTGTTGTTTGTTATATCTATAGGGTATTATATGAAAATATTCTAACGGTTGCGATTTTAAGACAATTTATTTAATTCGATATATTGATACAGGTTTTATGTTTCTTTATTTTTGGTTTTAATTTGTGACCATTTTCAGGGGAATACCCTGAAAGCTAAAAGTAATCTGTGTTTGTTAAGACTAATCATATGTACATATATTTAATAGTTTATTAATGGCAGTATAGGAGAAATCGTACAGAAGAGCTCAAATTATGCGGAGGGCAAGCTAATTCGAAACGAGACCAAGAATTGGCTTACATGTACGGTGTATAATATATAATTTTGCGGAAGACACGATATCCCACATTATAAAATTTCGTATTACAAAATCTCTGCGATATGGGGCGCTTATTATCGAGCATTTTCGAACTAAATTTTTGATAATTATATTGCCATCTACAACACTAAATCAATGGTTTCCCGAATATCAACTTATACTGATCAGTGATCACGCATATACTATTCCGATACTCGGATTTCTTCTATCCACTTCATATGGAAATTTCGGCGATATTTGAGTCGATGATGTGGTTGCATCGGCGAAGTGGCTTGTTGGCGATCTAGTTATGTATTCTACGTGTGCAACATTTTTTTGGCGATCTGTTATTCAGCGATATTTGTATCGACGTTGCGAGTGTCGGCATTGTGAATCTCCACAATGTGGGTGAAGGAGATTTGGTGTCGGTGATGTCGTTGTTAGCTAGAGTTACAACTATTTATTATAAATCTATTGCTATCAAATACAGCTACAGTACTACTTAGACGAACTCATATAAGCTCGTCTATGTAGTGCTGTAGCTGTAGTTGATAGCAATAGATTTATAATAAATAAATAGTTGTAACTACTGCTACTGGCATCACACACATCTGCCTCGAATTTAATAGAAATATAACAAAGTAACAAGTCCATCCAAATGTAACGTATTTTCCAATCGCGGTACCTATACCGCACGATTCAAATGTCATGAATTTTGATTTTACTTTATTTTACTTATATACATGTACATACAAACATTTATAAAAACAGCGTCATCTCTCAATACAGTTCATAAAATTCGATTTAAATGGTATATAGTAGATAACACGTTAATTTTATATGTTCATGTGCGACATATACTAGGTCATCACTTCGATTTCAACCAAAATATCAAATCAATAAAATGGTATTACTACAATATCCGGTATACTACCGGACATTTGTGGATTGTTTATGCAAACTATTTAATTGAAATTGTGCTTGTCTGCACACGCTTACAACAGAACCTTATAAATTTTAATTTACCAAAAGGACTGTTTGTCATCATCAGCAACGAAACAACAAAATATGTACCAACAACGATAATAACAAAAAAACAACATGAAGAATGGAATCCAATTAATATTAAAACAATGGTGATATACAAAAAAATGAACTGATAACACCAGATCCCCCCAAAAATACAAAATATATATATTTTTTTTTGTAAAAGTTCTAGAACACCACATTCAATGCAGTAAAGCTTTTTTATGTCGTATTCTTGTTATATTGTGCTTTTGATCACATTGTTGTTGCTACATTCCTTTGGTGTGAGTACTGTGTGTGTTCTGTCTCCTAATTCCATATACAAAACATAAATCTTAAAACACAAAAAACACAATTCAACATAAAAAATTGGTAGTATCAGTAATGCCATCATCCTCAATTTGCCTTTAACCACCCGTTTGTTCCGTTATGTTTATTATATCATGTATAATAATCGAAACAAATCTCACTACACACAGGGTGAATTGAAAGGTGGAATAATCTTAATTCATCTCAATATCATAATAACATACACACGACAATGATGGAACGACAAAAGGTAAAGATAACATGGTAATTTTGCGTGTATGGTATTTTTATTTTGTCTTTTTTCTTGTCTATACTATTCCATATGTGTTATAGGAATGGTCCAAAGATAATAGCTACATTAATTGAATTGTGTTCGTGTCTGAAAATTAGATATGCTGATTATTCTCATTTCCTATACATCATTTGATACATTTAATACTGTTGTGGTTTTTTCCCGATTGTTAATTTTCATTTTAATGTGTCCTAATCATAGCCATATCAAAAAATTAATTGGAAATCGAAAAAATACATATTTTAAAAGCAATAAAAAAAGTTAGAGATTTCGGAACCAAGTAAAAATAAGGAAAAATCATTTACGGAAGTTACCGATTTTTTAGAGTTTCGATTGTTTTTTTTTTTGATTGCTAGGGGAATATGCGCTTTATGGCGCTTTATGATGAGAACTGATTTTTTATGCGATAGAGCTTTTGCCACTGTGTCCTACCCCTATATTTGTATATTGACTCGTATGTAGTTTAAATAGAAATATAATTTAGTAAAACCCCAACTATTAAAAATGTAGGTCATTATCTCGTTTTAGTGTTAACGTATAATCATTTAGCATTTGTTTGTTATGCACTAACTACCTACTCCTATTTAGTTCCTAATGGGAAAATATTAAAATTCATTAACCGTTATTATGGGGTAAATTGTGGGGAAGCGGAAGACATTATAATTAATTAATGTAAATTTATGTCTGCGGGACGAAATGAAAGTGTTTTAAATAGGCTCGGGTGGAACCGGATAATATTGAAGTCTGGTCCTTTTAAATCATCGGGATTTGAATATGGATTAGGTCGACATATAGTTACTAAATCTTTTCTATACTTTTCCGAACAATGGTAATGACTGTTTTTACTGATGCCATATGAGTTAAAACCATAATCCAACATCGTTTTTGTTAACTTTTTCTCATAAATAAATAAATGATAAATTTAACATTATTTTACAAAGTAAAAGTATACTAAAAATCATGCACATTTTTTGCTACGAGATTTTTGCAAACCTTTCGATTTATTTCCGAAGTCTGAAAAAGTGGTTGTGAATGTGTGAATGGTCATCATTCGCATATCCGCGCGTACCCTGAACGGTGTTCTATCGATTAAGCCTTCATCTGGAACAAGAAAACAAATACCATAGAAGTGGCTCGACAGAAAAGAAACTGGCAGCTACAGATGGCGATAAGTATCTGGTCGATCTCGTGTTACAACACAGCGTGATGACCGCTTTCTTGTGACAATTTCGTAGCGAACTCGTCATATGAATGCAGTTCAGCGGCTCCCAGAAGTTTGTGAAGTCGAGGACAGTTAGAAGACGACTTCGGGAAGGTGATCTGACTGCACATAGAGTAGCAAACACTGAAAAGTACACAGAAAAGTGTGTTAATTACATAACTAATGCCCGCTTGCACAGAAAATGTACTAACGGCCGGTTAATTGTGCGCCAGTTAAATGTTTTATATGAAATATGTTTTCGCTATCAGAAAAAAAATCAACGCAAACTTGGTTAAATATATTTTACTCCATGGAAATATTTAATGATTAGTTAAAAGGTTATTTAATCAAAATTGGACATTTAAGTATTAACACAAGCTAAAAATTTCAAAGGAATAAAATATATTTAATCAAGTTTGCGTTGATTTTTTTCTGATAGCGAAAACATATTTCATGGCGCACAACTAACCGGCCCTTAGTCATTTTTCTATGCAACCGGGCGTAACAAAAAAATTGAGCGGTATTTATGTTTTATGCTTAAACAGCAAAATAATATTATTGTTCCACTACTTCCTATACCAGGTTTCCATCGTCGATAGCATAATAGAATAATAGTATAATAGGTACTATTATACTATCAAGCGTAGCTGCTTTTCCATCGTACGGTTTGGATTAAGCCTGCTCGAATTGATCATTTGATAAAAAGGATATTATTAATTTATTTGACACATACTATATAAGTATAATATATAACGATAATCAGCCAACAAATTATTTCTCGATGTTTTGCGTCTCTGGTTATAAACTCGCTCAGGCTATAATAGCATACTGCTCAACCTTGGTATATAATATACTATTATTTGTGAGAGAGCATTCATTATTTGTTTATTCTCAAATGCCCATCTTCGGTCAGCGAGTAATACTAACGAGAGGTGGTTGCTTAGAAGCTCTAATCTTGGTAGTTATGTTAGTTTTTGGACAACAAAAAACAGGCAATTTAATTAGGAGATAAACTATAGTAATTCTAATTTAAATACTTCATAAAGTAATACTCGTGAAGTTTGTCCTGACTTGTGCTAAACCCAACAACAATTTTAAGACAAGTTTAGGAAAAAATTCAATCGACTATATAGTAACGTGAATTTTTTCCTAGTCATTCCTAATTTTAACAGTGTAAAATAATAACATATTTGTTATATAAACACTATTGGCAATTTAAAATATTTCAGACCCAATCCAACTAGAAAACATGAGTTTTCCGGAAAAATTAGGGGAACACTGGGTTAAGTATTCAAAGTTGTATAAGTAAAAATCGAAGTAAAACCCTCTGTCCTAAGATACTTCTAAGAGTTTACAACTCTTAAGTTAGGTGTTTTCACTTTGTACGTTCTAAATTTGTATGTTCTAAATTTGAAAATTCATTATTTTTCGGTGCTCAAGCTCTTCATCGAAAAATCGAAGATCAATTGCAAATAAATCTATATCCTACTAATAAATGCGACAACGATTTAACTGATTTACCGCATACTGTGTATGTTACGGATCAGCCCGACCTCGATAATACTCCTTACTACATCCGATATAATTCCATTTATAAGACTATATTACAAAAAACATCGATCCAAGATACGGGCAAACCAAACGTTTTATTTTGTGAAAGTTTTGTATATTTTGTTATAAAAAGGTATATGAAGTATTTATTATAGTGGGGAACCATATTTTAAAAAAAAAATTGTCACTATACACGAACTTCAAATGCTACCGTTGAGGGTTGGTTCAATATTTTAAAAGATA
Source organism: Nephrotoma appendiculata (assembly GCA_947310385.1). Lineage (NCBI taxonomy): Eukaryota > Metazoa > Arthropoda > Insecta > Diptera > Tipulidae > Nephrotoma > Nephrotoma appendiculata. The sequence continues at coordinate 108,576,029 of OX371225.1, forward strand.
ATTTAATTAAAGAACATTATTTAAAAATAGGCCATTTTGTAGATTCGCTACAAGAAAAGACCAAACTCACCATGAAGGCTTTAGAGTGTGCCCCTCACTTGAAAACTACAAGGACAAAGAAAACGTTAAAACGTGATAGATTAAAAAACACACCAGATTTTGTTCGAGCTGACGAGAAAGATCCATATGATTCCGATAATGAGGAAACTTGGTGGAAAAAATCGAGAAAGTGCGACGCTAAATATTCGGGTAAACGAGCGTTAACATGATTTTTAACTCCAAAATGCATAAATTTCACAAACGCAATGAATGAAGAATACTATAAGAAAATGACTGATCTGAAATTTCACATTGTGGTATTCAAATTCTTTTCCACGTCGCCCGCGAAACTTGTCTCTAACTTTTGTTACAATTTTTTAAGTAACCATAATTTTCTAAGTACAGAAGTTGTATATGTTGCTATGAATTGTATTATTAGAAACAAGGAATGTATATGTTTAGACCTGTTTCAGGGGGTTAAATTTTTTTAAAAAAGGTTATAAAGCATTGGACAACGAAACGCAAACCGAAATAAAATGGAGCACAGAAACAAAAAATCTAATTATCCCCGTATGCCGAAACAGCCATTTTCAACTAGCCATGGTCGATTTTGAAAATTCGACTATTTTGACGTATGACCCTATAAATCCAGATAAATGTATTTTTGAAATAGGCAATACCATCCAAACATTTTTAAATCAATGTAATCGGTATTACAGAAAACCACAAAAGAACTTTAAAATAACTTCCTGCAGCTCTTTACCTCAGCAAAAAGATAGGTATAATTGCGGTGTTTTGAGATCATATATGCTGAAGTGTACAACGAGCAAATTCATTCTCAGGATGAAATTTTAAATAATTCTGGATTGCAATCTTACCGAAATTACATAAAAAAAATATTTCATATAATTCCGAGTTATTAACAAACAATTGTTTGTTTTGTTATGGGGAAGTAACCGGTGACGTTGGCAGTGTAATCCATGTAAACGTAAAATTCATGATCATTGCAAACAAAATATTAATATAAACAATAAAGGTCGATTTATATTATCGGCACGGCTCAGCACAGTCATGCATCGTCTCTTGCATCAACGATTTATATTATCAGCTCGGTTCAGCTCATATTGAGTTCGTATTTATTCCGGTGTGCGTTCGTATATATCATTCTACGATGGATTTAAGTTGTATTTATTTATTTTATGTGTATGTATTTTGGTTTTCTTTCGTCTCTATTCGTATGCGTTTTATTACTAAATATTCTTTTTGGATTATACGATATGCGCTATACCGTACCGTACCGAAATGCACTCATAATATAATTAATAATATTTTTTTGGTATGAGCTGTGCTGTGCTGCGCCGATAATATAAATCGACCTTAACAAATGTTTATTTTGTTATAAATAAACAATTAAAATTCGTACAAAACATTTCACCAAAAAATTATTTAAATTCAATTACCAATACATAAATCTATACACAATTACACTGTTTATATTACAAAATTTTTCATCATTCCTATAAACTCCATAGCAAATATAATCGGCAAATCAGACCGAAATCTCTTAAAGAATTTTTTAATTTAACGTAAATTCCGTAACAGTTTCTGTATGGGTAGCAAGATTCATACCTCCACGTGGTGCTATACCTGCGTAAAGCTAAATGAATCAATCGGCTTAGTGAACGAGTTGTAAAAGAAATATTTATTTCCCTCAATAATGCTAATTATCAAGATGAATCGTATGTTCCTGTTACAACCAATAACATCTCAGATGCTGAACTCAATATTATATACTCTTTAAATTTTATCATTAGTGTTTAAGTTTCTTAGCTAATTTTCAAATATGGAAGTAAACGGTAGAAAAATTAAAAATAATTTCTACATCGAAAATCGTGTTTCCGGAAATGTCGTGGTTTATTGTCGTTAGAATTTAGTTAGAATTTAAAAAAAAGTAAAAACACCTATCATAAGTAACTAAGGACAGAGAGTTTTTACTACGCCTTTACCTATACTTTACTTTACTTTACCTATACCTTTTTACAAATTTAAAATTTAAATTCAAATGACTGTGAAGTCGGGTCCTATGCACAAGAGTATTTTGAAGAACAGAAAAATCAGTTAATATATTTTTGATTAATAAAAATGTGTTGTTATTAAGTATAATTTTATGTTAATTTGATGTTTTAGTCCTTACGACCTTTCCCTCCACCGAGCTGAGCTACGGACACCAATGGCGCACGTGGTGTATTCATAAGATTTGCGTAAGAGAGTAACCTCAAGCGTCAACTTATTAAAAGCTTTAACCGCAGAAAAATATGAACAGAAGTGAAGCTGCGCAAAAAATAAAGTTCATAGTAAAATATGTATTGACGGTTCTGTATTGACCAAATGTACAATTATATCTTACAAATAGCTGATCCGGCGAACTTTGTTTCGCCCCAAATTACTTCGTCCAAGCAAACACTTTTGACCTTCATGAAAATTGATTTTCATGAGAGAAAAATCAAACAACTCAACTCAATTCTCAATATACGTTTGAATTAGACGATTGAGTGGCCATTCCATTCACTTTTTCATCGAATTCAACAATAATGGTTTATGGTTGCGTTCGTTCGTTCGGTTATTCATTCGACCAATCATCTTTTGTACAAAAATCCAGAATCGTCATTTTTGAGCAATATGATTGGTGGAAAAAATTGTCAGAATGAACGAACGAACGCAACCATAAAGGCGGCATAATGTATTGAAAAGTGAATAAAAGGTCGATTCAAACTTACGCATCTATCGAAAATTTAGTTGTTTTTTGCAAATTGACTTTGTGTATTGTTAAAAGTCATAGCGAACGCCAAAAGAACGGGGAACTGATTGCACTTGTTTTTATATATATAGAAGATAAGATTGCCAAAATTCTACACAACTTATATTTATAGTAGTCCGCAACCATCTATTGAAAATAATCTGTAGTGACAATGAATGATCATTGTCGAAATACAATTTTCATCGGTGGTTTTAAGTGTATTTCCTTTGAGTTTTCCGAATTTTCTTTTTTTCTAAGCCGCCACTGTATTGAGACGGACAATACATAAAAAGAATCATTCAAATTGGTCTTGTCGTTCTCGAGTTTTTGCGAGACTAACTCACGGCAATTGATTTTTATTTATATAGATAGATAGAGCCCCACAAAAAGAAATCTGGCGAAGTAAAATCTGGTGATCTGGCGAGCCAATTTATCGGATCAGCTCTACCGATCCAGCGACCATTGAAATCACGATCAAGTATTTCACGTGCCACCACCGAATAGTGTGCAAGACAACCATCATGTTGAAACCACATGTTCCGTCTCACTTCTAAGCTCAAATTTTCAAGTAATATTGGCAGTTCATTTTCCAAAAAGCTTCGGTACATTTGACTATTCAATTTGCCTTCAATAATGTGGGGGCCTATGAGTTTGTTGCCAATTATTCCACACCACACGTTGACAGTCCAAGGACGCTGATGTTCAACTTGACGAAGCCAGTGCAGATTTGTAACACTCCAATAATGCATGTTGTGTCGATTAACCGTTCCATGGTTTGTAAACGATTCGTCAGAGAACATTACGCAACGAGAAAAATTGGGGTTTTGTTGTATTTGTTCACGTGCCCATTGACAAAAAGTTACCCGATTTTGGAAATCAGCGCCATGAAGATCTTGGTGTAAAGACACATGATATGGATGATACTTGTGCCGTTTTAAAATTCTCCAAACACTGGTGAGGGACAATCCGGAATCGCGAACTATTTCTCGTGTACTAACATGAAGATTATGAGCCACTGCTGCCAATACAGCGATTTCATTATTTTCTCCAGTGACTGTTGCTCTACGGGTCCTCTTTTTCGGTTCAACATTTCCATCAGTAATAAATTGTTTGATAGTACGGCCAAATGAAGCACGTGAACGAATCCTATCCGGAAAACGTTGAGCGTAAATAGCAACAGCATTTTCAACATTTCTGCCAGCTTCTCCATAAACCAGAACCATTTTAATTTTCTCTGGCACAATTAAACACTCCATTTTAAAGTATTTTATCGTTTATTTTGCAATTACGAAAAACATGAAGATAAGAAATAACACAAACGTTAAATGTGATTTACAAAACTGAATAAATTGGCTCGCCAGATCAATTGGCTCGCCAGGTCACCAGATCTTACTTCGCCAGATTTCTTTTTGTGGGGCTATCACAAAGACAAAGTTTACAAACAAGAACCAACAACACGTGAGAACATGATTGAGCGAATCAGAAATGCGTGTTCTGAAATTCAACCAAACACACTTCTCAGTTGTGTACAATCATTTGAAATGCGTTAAAGTGCATTGAAGTCACAGGCCATCATTTTGAACACTTATTTTAAACTAAAATTATTTTATTCACCTGCCATTTACATTAATAAATTGTTTTGATGACGAATTTCGAGTATTTCCAATGAAAACGTGATGTTTTTTATTTCAAACGTATTGCAGAATCGAATGCGTGTGTTCTAAGAAGAAGAAATTGAAAAAATTGAATTTCGTCGATTACAACGCTATCTATCATGAACCGAACAAAATATTTCATTCAAATCATACGTACTTTTAGTCGTAGAATCCGTATCTGCAATAAAAAATATGGATTCCTATCTTAGTTTAAAAGTTACCCTCGCCCCACCTACAAAACGGGGGGTGGGGGGACTATTTTTTTGCACTAATGTATTTCCCCCGCGGTATGATTAAATTTTGATTATGGAAATTTTTTCCGTAGAGTGGCTATTTTTCGAGATATTTGATCGTCTCAGTTTAAAAGAAACACCCGGTATATAGATATGTGAAGTTAAACAAAAACCAAACGTATATCTAAAAAGTTGGAAATTCTAAGCTTATTATTTAGTCCTAAAATTTGTTTGAATTTTGCAGTTACCGTAAAAAAGGAGGTTTCAAAATTTTGTTTGCAGCTTTACCTCTGTTTAAATTAGTTTCCTTTGTGCTTTAACGCTTTTGCTTTGAATTCTTTGAAGTATTTTTAATTTACTTTTTAAGTAATAAGTATAGCAAACTATAGAGTAAACCAATTTGTAAAAATTGCAAAACTGAAGGATTGATGACGAGTAACATTTACCATAAATTAGAAGTTCAATAACTAATTAATGCAGAATAAGCAATCAATTACTTTTATATCTTTTTGAGTATTGATTTTATAACAATGCATCTAGAATACCAGGCAGTACTGCTTGATACGTCATCAAATTGAGCTCTACAGTTTATTTTCTGAACTGTAGACAGCAGTCATGTTCATAAAAAGCATTCATAACAGAAAAGACAGAAAATATTAAAAACAAAAATAGTTTGATTCGAAAAATAAAAGAATGAGGGCGTATTTTTTGCAAGCGAAATATTTTCACGTGTTTTTTTTACTAAATTTAAAAATCAGGTAAGTAAGTGAAAATTAGAACATATTTTGTGACGCCTTATTTAGTTTAGTTACAAAGCGAATGTTAAAAACAATTCAAATTATTTCATTGGATGTCTTGCACAATGAGCCTTCCAATTTTTTTAATATCCTAAAACCAGCCGAGAATTTTTTCGTTGTCACCACCAGCAATCGAGCCCGGGACTTCCGGTCGCTGGAGCAAGCATGCTGACTACCGGGGGCGGCGACCCTCGCCCACTCCCCCTTATATTTTAGAATATGCATTTCTAAATTTGTTTAAAAGATATCAAGAAAAACGTGAATGAAATTGTGTAAAGTCCTTAAAATTAATTTTCCTTTTTAAAATCCTTTTTAAATTAATTTCTCGTTTGTTTTTATGTATAAGTCCTCAAAATGGCCTTCGAATTTATTTTAGTGCCTTTTTTAATTTCAATTAATAAATTTGTATTGTTGACAAGACTTATGGTGGCTGTGTTAATTCTTTCATTTAGATTTTCTCTATATGCAATTTCCAATGAAGATTTGCATCAGGTACTTTATTATGCGGCGATTGATATAGTTAAACTCAAGGAATCATTTATCTAATTTGACGCCATCTTTTTTTTCTAACTGCGTTGCTAAAATATGTTCGCTGATGAAATTTAGTAAAATTATATGCGCGTAAACTTTTTCCTAAATATTTCCTAAAAACAAAAACATAAAATTAGGAATAGTTTAGGAAATACTTCACAGGCCAATATAGAAATGTGAAGTTTTTCCTAAAACTCCACAAATGCATCATAGTATTAGTGAATATAATACACAAAAATAGATCGACTACACGAAGAATTATTGATTCAATGATGATCCAAAACATGTTCAACAAATCTGATCAACGGCTACCCGAATAAAGAAAAGTTGACTTAAGAAGGGTGTTTTTTCTGAATTTCAATACATGTTTTTAATTGATTGATGATTTAAGATAAGTTGTTAAAAATGAAATAGTAGAAGTTGATTTAATATGTGCGCTTCTTAATTCATTTTCAAAATATTTTAAGAAAAATAAAAAAAATGAAATAAAATGTTTTTTTAATAATTTAATTTAGGAAATGATTTTAGAAAACTACATATATTCAAAAAAATATGTAATTAAATTATTCTAGGAAAATTTTGAAATTTTTTCAATGTTTTTTTACTTATTAGTTTAAAATTATAAATATAATTTGACACTTGAAGAATTGTATAAATTCTGGAAAAACGGGGATTTGGGGTGTGAAGTGAAAAATTTTCCAGAAAATCAAAAAAAAATTCGGGGAAAATTTAGCTTTAATTAATAAACAATTCTACATTTAAAATTTTTTTGAAAATGTATAATCCTTACCTGATTTTCTCGATGTTCACAAAAAGTTTCAAGAAAATCTCTTGGGGCTTTAGGGGTCAAATTTGAATTTAAACTCCAATAATTGAATGGCAGATCAATTGAATCGTTTTACAGTCATAATTTTGCTTTCCTAAACCACCTTAGAGTTCGAACCTTTTGCATAGCTTAAACTGATCGATGACCATCTACAAATATTCGCTTATTGATGCCTTCGAACTCTAAAGTGGTTTAGGAAAGCAAAATTATGACTGCAAAACGATTCAATTGTACTATGTATTTCAGTTCTTCGGTGCGGTTTTAGTTTGAATAGTAATCTACAAAGTCGGGTTAGTTACACCATTTATAACTGAAGAACGGCTGGACCGATTTTTGGAAAATGGAAATGGTGGATTATTTTTCTTCGATGCACCCGGTGGAACTGGAAAGGCATTCCTCATGTCATTGATTTTGGCCACTGTTCGGGCGAGATCCAATATTGCTGTAGCAGCCATTGCTCAGCGTTGAAATTGTCGCTAAACCTTCAATCGGCTGAAAACCCGACTTGCAACATTGCGAAACACTCAGCAATGGCGAAAGTTTTGGTAACAAGTAAAATCATCATGCTACTGAAGTTAGCCGAAAATTTCAGCCGAAAAAAAACCTGCATTAATGACATATTTTGTATCAGGTGGTAATAAAAATTCTGGTGTATGAGCGGAAAAATACATGTAATTGAAGTTGGTAGTAAATTTTCACCGAAATTAAAAAAAAAATCAGTATCACATAAATCAGATGTTTAATGGTAATATGAACTAGGTGAAGATAGAGCAATTCGTAAACTGTTGGATAAAATATATATAACTTATCGTGTTAGGGGGCAATGAATTTGAGTTGTGGCACTAACAGTGAACACCTGTGTCAAAAATCAGGCCACATTTTATGTAGCATGATAGTGAAATAAATTAAAAGGTGGTGGCATGTTTAGTGGAAGTTTGGACCGAATGAAGTTAGACCAGTTCGTAAATAGCTGGATCACGTATTTATAATTTGTCGTGTTAGGGGGCACTGAATTTGAATTGTGGCACTAACAGTGAACACCTGTGCCAAAAATCAGGCCATATTTTATGTAGCATCATAGTGAAATAAATTAAAAGCTGGTCGCATGTTTAGTGGAAATTTGGCCTGAATGAAGTTAGACCAGTTCGTAAATAGCTGGATCCCGTATTTATAATTTGTCGTGTTAGGGGCAATGTATTTGAGTTGTAGCACTAACAGTGAACACCTGTGCCAAAAATCAGGCCATATTTTATGTAGCATCATAGTGAAATAAATAAAAATCTGGTCGCATGTTTAGTGGAAGTTTGGACCGAATGAAGTTAGACCAGTTCGTAAATAGCTGGATCCCGTATTTATAATTTGTCGTATTAGGAGGCAATGTATTTGAGTTGTGGTACTAACAGTGAACACCTTTGCCAAAAATCAGGCCATATTTTATGTAGCATCATAGTGAAGTAAATTAAAAGCTGGTCGAATGTTTAGTGGAAGTTTGGACCAAATGAAGTTAGACCAGTTCGTAAATAACTGGATCCCGTATTTATAGTTTTTCGTGTTAGGGGGCAATGTATTTGAGTTATGACACTAACAGTGAACACCTGTGTCAAAAACCATGCCATATTTTATGTAGCATCATAGTGAAATAAATTAAAAGCTGGTCACATGTTTGGTGGAAATTTGGTCCGAATGAAGTTAGACCAGTTCGTAAATAGCTGGATCCCGTATTTATAATTTGTCGTGTTAGGGGGCAATGTATTTGAGTTGTAGCACTAACAGTGAACACCTGTGCCAAAAAACAGGCCATGTTTTATGTAGCATCATAGTGAAATAAATAAAAAGGTGGTCGCATGTTTAGTGGTAATTTGGACTCTCCAATTTTTTCTACCATTAATTAAAAATGTTTTGTTTCAGTCGCTCTAATGTAAATTTTAGTCCTTGTCTTTGTCAGATGTTCAGCAAAATTTTTCTGTTTTGTCCATGAAATAGTACCATAACCATGGGTTTAATGGTAATTTGGACTGCGTGAAGTTCGACCAATTCATAAGTAGCTGGCTGCCCCAAGCTGTTTATTGCCCCAAACCCCTGGACCATACAAACATAATCACATATAAGCATATTTGAATTTTGTACTATAAATTTACAGCAGCTAAACTCAACATCGAGCTTTACTCAACATGATTAAATTTGGAATAATTATCAAACAAAAAAATATAAATTTTTACAAATTCTTATTTTCTTTAATCGCTAAAATATATTTCGTTTTTTTTTTGCAACACACCATTTTCTTTTAACGACGAACTATCAATTTGATGGTTGGACATTTATGCTTGGTTCACGTATGCGATCAAAAAATGATTCGCGAATCAAGCCAATCTTTGAGCGTAATTATTTCGCATTATTACTCATAATTTCTTATTTTTTTGATTATGTTGGATGCTTCCGATCAAAATTTTCCCAAACTTAAAATTATTTCATATCGAGTGGGGAAATTTGTATAATATGTTTTCAATGGTTTAATTTTCCTTTATTCGCGAATCATTTTTTGATCGCATACGTGAACCCAGCAATAGGGCAAACAATTAAAATAAAATTGTATTTTATTGATAAAAAATTATTTTTTCATTGAAATTAAACAGGATAAGTGTTTGGAATTATGTTTTAAACGTTAAAATTAGTAGTTGTGTCTCGAAACTTAAAATTACAAATAAATTTTACTTTGTTTTTGTTTAGTTTTGTTTGCTACAACTTTAGTTTTAAAATTTTTAATACAGTTAAATTTTTAATACTTCGATTTAATACAGTTACTAAACGTTTGTTGGTTTTGGAATACAAAATTAGAAATCTAGAAGAAAAGTATATATTATGTTTTATATTTAACAAGTAAATAATGTTCTTGTTAATTGTGTGAGTGTCTACGAATAGTATTTTATTCCATTATTCTGTAATGTAAAAAGAGAAAATACGGGTAATAACACAATTTATACAGTTTTCGTTCTTAGTTTTGAGTTTTTTCGATAATATTTTTTCTAGATTTTTTTGTTTTTATTAACAATTTTTTAATTGATTTTTTACTCGTGGTTTAATAGAAGTATTTTTCAATTATAGTTTCAGTTACTTTATATATGTACATACATAAATTATTAGGTGCACAACTATTAAATTAATAGAATTTTGCAATATTTATATATTTTGTTGAGTTTGAATTTTTTATTTTCGACAATGCCTTATGCAAAGTTTAATATAAATGAAGAAACAATATTTAAACTGGTTCATTCAGTTACGCGCTATGTTGTAAACTTTGAAGACATAAAATTTGGATCAATAAAAACCAACTCGCTTTTTAATAAAATTTGCCGGGATATTCCAGGGCTAACATGTAATGAAATTAGTAAATATATCGCATGAAATTAGTAAATTAATCGCATGAAATTAGTAAATATATTAACAAATGATATGACATTTAGAACTAGGTTAGTGGAAAGCTTTCAAAATAAAACATCGGAGGAGACTATTGGTATTCCTTTCGAAGCTGTAAACGAAGGAATGCCTGCTATCGTTGAAACATACGAGTCTCTGCATGATAACGTGGAACACAATGTGCAATATTACGAAAAGTCTCCAATCCTAGCATCCGAATTATTAAAATTTCCTACTAATATAGAAATTTTCACATTAGACGACTTTAACCTGAACTCTGCTTCGGTTATGCCAAATGATGCCTCCATTAATGTACTTGCCATTGAATTCAGTGATGGCACCTTGTGCACTATGAATGGCGATGCAATAACTTTGCCATCGACGACTATAAATACTAAAAATGTCAAGAAAAACATTGAAATTCTAACAATAAAACAATACAAAATCCTGTAGCGGCTAATTCTTCGAACATTGATAATTTGGAACGAAATTTGGCTGAAATCAGTAAACCCGATAGCACAGATAACAGCTCTGACAGTGATTTTCAAGTATGTGTAAAATCAAAAAATCCTACGAAAAATTCAAAAGGTTACTGGAATAAGGCGAAATATGCATATATTACATTTTCTTCTGAAGAGTATCATGGGCAGGTATTTGATAAAGAAAAATGTTGCTTAAGATCTGACTCTTACATGGATGCAATAAGAGACAAATTTATTAAACATTACCCATGTTTAATTTCTGCTCAAAAGAATTACACACCCAAAAGCATTACGGTTTATAGTCGAAAATGCAAACAAACTCACTGCGGCAGATTATATAAATTCACCCATTATATCAACGAATCGAGTGACTCAAAACTATTTTATATTAAAATTAGTGGCGGTGAAATTGATCATCGTCAGGAATTAACCTGCCAACTACGAGGCACACAGCGAAAAATTTTAAAAGAAAAATTAAGAACGTCATTTGGATTTGATGTTCAGAACCAATTAATGGAACAAATCGATCTTGAATTGAAAAAAAAAATGGAAATCTAGGGAATTTTAGGTCCATTGATGTACTAAAGCTCGAAAAGAGGCGTTACTGTCAACAGAGAACGATAAAGATGACTTTGTTTGTAATAGGCAGATTAAATTATTAACATTTTCTAATGGCTAATCCATTTACAATCTATTCGTTAGCCAGAAATCAGATTGATCTTCTAAGCAGATTAAAGTCTAAAAATTTAAATTTGTGCGCACATTTTGATGCCACTGGGACGATTGTCCGTGCTCCGCGTGGTTCTGATCAAAATGTAATGTATTATGCACGCATCGTGAACGTAAAAAACATTGATGGCCAAACTGGTTCCAACATTCCTTTCGGGGAAATGTTAACAACGTTGCAGACATCATTTAGCATTAAAATGTTTTTAGATTTTTTAAAAAATGAAATCTGCAAGCACTCTGGCTACATTAGGCCAATATTTTCGGACGTTGTGTCAGACAATAGCAAAGCTGCATTAAACGCAATTTCACAATTATGGAATAATTTAGAGTTAATGGACTATGTTAATCTTTGCCATGATACAATCGAAAAACAACAACATATTAATAAATTTGACAAAGTCGGTAAAACTAAGATTGTGTTATGCACATTTGAAAAAAAATGTTGGCCGTATTATATTAAAACATTTTAAAGAGCCAGAAGACAACAAAATGATTTTTTATAAATTATTGGGTTGTTTAGACTCAAAAGCTCACGACAGATGCTATTCCCGAATTAAACAAAAATGTCTCCTGCTTTGGAAAATTTGTTGTTCTGATTCAGAGGAGTATGTTGAAGACGCAGTGATTCAGTTATCAGTTTTATTAGAGGAGCGTTTCCATGAGCCTGAGACACCAACGCTCTTGTCGAAATTTATTTCGGAACAAACAAATCGGAAATGGACAAGAAAAGCGTAGAGCTGGGCAAGCGACCTATAAAAGATGGCCGGTTTCTTGAATTTTCAAGAGAAAGTATTAATAAAAAAATTTATTCGGTTATGAATGATTTTCCGAAAAAGGCAAATAAAAAGAATAAAATCAACAATGAAATTGATCCCTCAGAAAAGTGGAAACACAAAACAAAGAAAAATACCATGAAACATTTTTCTAGAAAAATACCATGAAACATTTTTCTAGAATGAGTATATCGATATACAACAAGAATGAGTCAATAGTAACTGATCCTATGTTGTGTAGGCATAGTTTTAACGTTGGTAACGACGTAGTCAATTACGTTGTAGCAATAATAAAAGGTCAAAAAATATACTTTGAGCAGTATAACAGCCTCACCGATAACAATTGAGTAGATATGGGGGTGTTGAACATACGGTTGCAAGAAAAAAGCTTGTCTTATACTCATTGTCAAGTGCAAAATATCAAGATGGGCTCAGTTTTAATTTTCGGGTCTGATAGCACAGATTTAATGATGATAGCCCAAAACAACGAAATTAAAAAAGACCTCTGGATTTTGCCTATATTTGATGAGCAAAACAGGCACTTTTTTTAATAGTAGTAAATTTCGCTTTAGCAATTTTCTCTATTTTTGATTCAATAAAGTTAGACAAACAGGCTAAGAAAGTCGCTGCAAAACAATATAACAAATATTTCGAGAAATTCCTTGAAATTTTTAAGTATTCCGACGAAGCACAAAAACAAATTAAACTTAGCAACTTAAAATTTGAAAAAGATTATTTTCCTTTGTGCTTCAAACAGAAAGGTAATGATGACTGTGGAGTTTTTTGCATGATCCACGCATTACATTTCATGCAATACGGAAATTTGAAATTGGAAAATAAACCAAATATTTCGGTTTTACGGAAATCAATTCAATCGGATTTGATAAAATTTAGTTCCGATATACAGGCCTTCTGTTTAATTTGTGGAAATATGGTCGAACAAATAATTGACACAGTTCGCTGTTGTATTTGCAATAGAGGTATGTGTGCCAGTGAAGTGGGATTTACCTCGGAAAATCCCAATTTCCTTTGCGGTTTATGTAAAACATAAACCAATAGTAATTGTGTTTGTTAATGTCAGATAAGCATCCTTTATCGATTATTATTATTTGTATTTTTAAATTGAAGAAATTTTTTTTTTTTACTGATTTCCATTAAAAAAATAACAAAAAAATTAAAAAAAAATATAAAAACAAAAAAAAAACAAGAAAAAAAAAAACAAAAAAAACAAAAAAAGCAAAAAAATAAAAAAAAAATATGGGTGGCGAAGTCCGAGATTCATACCTCCACGTGGTGCTACCTGGGTTACTCCAAATGAATCAGGCGTGCAGTAAAAGGGATTATAGAAAATTTGTAAATAGTCAATTACAAAACAGTTGCAATAGATCATTGACACCATAAAATCATAAACAGATCAGTGTAATTATTCAGGATTATGTGCAGTTGAGAACGGCGTTTGCTTCAAGAATTGAATTTATTTCACTATAAAGCTACATAAAATATGGCCTGATATTTGGCGCTGGTGTTAGTGCTACAACTCAAATACATTGCCCCCTAACACGACAAATTATAAATACGGGATCCAGCTATTTACGAACTGGTCTAACTTCATTCGGTCCAAACTTCCACTAAACATGCGACCAGCTTTTAATTTATTTCACTATGATGCTACATAAACTATGGCCTGATTTTTGGCACAGGTGTTCACTGTTAGTGCCACAACTTAAATACATTGCCTCCTAACACGACAAGTTATATATATTTTATCCAACAGTTTACGAATTGTTCTAACTTCACCTAGTTCACGTTACCATTATACATCTGAATTATTTGATATTGATTTAAAAAAAAAAAAAAATTCGGCGAAAATTTACTACTTATCCAATTACATGTATTTTTCGGCTCATACAACAGAATTTTTTATTACCACCTGATACAAAATATGTCAATAATGCAGGTTTTTTCGGCTGAAATTTTCGGCTAACTTCAGTAGCATCAACCTAAAAGAGATATTTCATCCTATGTAAATGTAAAAATATAAACTGCGAGTTCATTTTCTGTAAATAGCCGCAAACAACCAAAATTATTTTGTTTTTTAAAAATGGCAGATACAACGATGACATTGGAATTATCAGAAATATATTTTGTTTTCATTTTTTAGCTCGAACGAAAAATTTAATTTGATTGTCTGTGGTTAAACGATCCATCTGCCGAAGATTTCTTCAAGCAATTGCTGACTATCGGTAATGGCCGTGTTCCGATCGACGAATCGAACGGATTGATTTCGTTTCCTCAGAACTTTTGCAATTTTGTCTCAACGAAGGATGAGCTCATCAACAAAGTGTTCCCGAACATCATTACTAACCACAAAAATCTCAATTGGGTGAGTGAACAAGTAATTCTTGCGGCAAAGAACAAAGATGGGGATCTCTTAAATTTCACAATTCAAAATCTAATAATCGGTCCACTTCATTCCTTCAAATCTATCGACAGTGTGACAAACAAAGACGAAGCCACCAACTATCCAACTGAATTTTTAAACTCATTGGATCTGGCTGGCTTGCCACCGCACAATTTACAACTGAAAGTTGGTGCGGTAATCATCATGCTACGAAACCTGAATCAACCAAAACTATGTAACGGGACGCGATTGGTTTTGAGAAAACCCAAGGAAAGTTCAAAAATGAGGAAGTTCACATTCCGAGAATTCTGATGATCCCAACCGATATGCCATTCGAGTTTAAATGAATTCAATTTCCGATTCATCTTGCATTCGCCATGACGATCAACAAATCACAAGGCCAATCCTTGAGTGTTTGTGGCCTGAATCTAGAAAATGAATGTTTCTCTCACGGCCAATTGTACGTAGAATGTTCACGTGTCCGCAAACCATCCGCTTTGTTCGTTCTCGCACCTGACAATAAAACAAAAAATGTCGTACAATACAAGATGCTTTACTGAAGAGAATCAACCCTATTGCAACCCACCCAGCGAATAGTTTAAAAAAAGTAGTGCAACAGTGCTACGCGAATCATTGCGAATCAATTCAATAAAACGAAAGCTTTGCACCCACATGAATTACATTTATTCCAATGTAATTAAAATATATTTCATTTTGATTGACTTTAATTAATTTGAAGTATTCATTTTATCCGCCCCGAAGATCTCGGGTTCGATTCTCGGTAGTGACAAGGAAAAAATTGCACGGCTGGTTTAGGATCATTGAATTAATCACTTATTATCCGAAATGAAAATATGATTATGAAACCTCATTTGAGGCGGCCAAATCCCTTGATGGGATATAGTGCCAGAGAGAGAGAGAGAGAAATTCATTTTATCTTAATAAAAAACTCAATTTAATTAAGCTACAATAACTTTAAACAACATTTATTGATTTTGAGGCGGTACAAAGTTTGCCGGGTCAGTTAGTTTTAGAATAAAAATGATATTGTTCATTTTTATTATTATTTTTTAGTTGGTTATTTATGATTTTTTAACAATATTTTTTCTTTACTAAAGCTCTCGCTTGTTAATAATAAATTGTATTAGTTTTATAATTGTTATATTCAACTATTTTGTTGAATGCTTTATTATACGCAAAAATTGGAAGTTTCACTAATACTACCAAACGATTTTTAATTTAGGAAGATTTTAGGAAATTTTTCATTACCGTTAAA
The DNA here is from genome assembly GCA_947310385.1 of Nephrotoma appendiculata. Lineage (NCBI taxonomy): Eukaryota > Metazoa > Arthropoda > Insecta > Diptera > Tipulidae > Nephrotoma > Nephrotoma appendiculata. The sequence goes on from OX371225.1 coordinate 108,591,982, forward strand.
ATTATAGTTACATATATAAAAGTTAAAATGCCTTCTGTTCGTTCGAGGAAATTTTTCTCAAACTTTTTTCAAGTTTTCTGGGTAACCATAAACCTAACTCAATTGTTTTTAATCTGTTGTAGACATCAGTAAAAAATTCAAAACGACTTATGATTTTAATTTTGTGAATTGGAAGGAAAAGTTGTGAAATTTTTACGAACATTTAGAGATCAATATTTAAATAGAAGTTTACGTACTCTTGTAATACACGAAAACAATAGTAGATCTTAAAATAAAATTACAAGCGCTTGGCCTGCTTCACGGGAATTAATTAAATGAAATAAGTGGGTGAAAATACCATGTTAAAATAATTTCCTTTACGCCCTGTAACTCTAATAAATATTGAAAATTGACCTCTCATCAAGCAACACATTTGCTCAAAATTAGTGAAAGTATGTACATAACACGGTGTATTTCTCATTTATTAGTAGTTTTAATGTTATTTTTTATAGTTTAATTGTTTAAATAATTGTAGTAAATATTGGGCTCGATTCCGGGATATACAATTTTTTGTTATGTTATTTTTGATTTTGCAATACAAATTCCAATAAGAAGAGAGGAAATAAAATAACATAACAGCAATTTTATGCCACGAGAATCGGGCCCATTTTTATGTTGACCGTATAATTTTCTCCAGTATTGCGAGCAGAAACTCGGTTGTGATTTTTTTAATATTTTGCGTACATAAAATTTAACAAGCATGCAAAATTATCACTCTTAATTATCTCGTTGCTAATTTGCTTTTGTGTATAACAAATTAAGGATAGAAATAGTCAGATATGGAAAATGCTAATGTTAATTTGAGTTATACGACAGAAAATTAGTTTTATAACATAAAGACATTATTTCATAATATTTAAGGTCAAAACCGAATTATGTATTCTTACATACGAGTACCTTCAAGAATACCTCCATATCACATGTATAATGCGTCTGTTTGCATCTTAATTTTACTTATTGATTTATAAGATTATGCGTAAAGCATTCACCGTTTATTTATACGAATGTTATTCTAGTACCTTTTTACTAAACTCTCAACCTTGACCATAATTGAATTTCTTATGAACACACCTTTTATTAACTTTCAATTTTATAAATATGTTTTTCTGTTTGTAAGATCTCAAAACTTTGAACAGTGATATATATAATATTATTGAACTTTTTTGTATTTCCTTAGAACAATTTAATTAATTAAAAAGGATTGCGTTAAATAATTCGATCGACCACTGTTAATCACTGTTTCATTGAATTGGTTAGGTGTGCTTAGGGTAAACATATTTTATTGTTTGAAATTTTACTCATTTAGCATTCACATAAATAACAATGTAATTCCATTCAATAAATTACGTTTCTGGTAAAAATATTGCTTGGGAATTGAAAATTACACAAAACCGAAAAACTCTCTGCACACACTATTACATATGACGACGAAAATATAGCCCAGAAATATTTTCATATTTGTATGTATGTATATTTATATTAATTTAATTTGGACTTTTCCAAAATGAAAAATTGAAAAGTGTATTAAATTTGTGTACATTAAACTGTGTTTCTTTCTACACTACTAACATATTATATTTGGGTTAGTTGAAGGGTGCGGCTTTAGACTATAATAAATTGGCACAGTTATTAATTTTCTTATCGTCTTCTTTTCTCTATCTATATTTTATTATCCGTGTAGTAGCACTATAGCTATGTTTATAGAATGTCTTATACATGTCAATTTTTCAAAACTCATTACAAACTGACATAATTTTCAATATTTTCCACATTCCGTTATAATTTTCCATTCATAACAGAACTCTTACCACATCGAAGAAATATGTATAAGCGTGTCACATTTTATGCTATACTCGTAATACTACTACACATACATATCGCATTTAAATTTTATTTTTATTTCGGTTAGCTGTTTATTACTCATGTTTATATAGAGATGAGTCTCCAAATGGAAAATACACATAATGAAAATAAAAACCTTCATGTCCCCTCTTAGGCTCAAAAAAGTTCTAACATTTTTTTTCCAACAAATCACACATCAAAAAATGAAACTTGAGATAATATCATTAATTTGAATTTGATACATTGTTGGAAAGTTTTTTTATTAGTCTGGGAATGAAATGATAATGATTTATTGTAAAGCGGGACACGATATAATTCCCAAAAGAAGATTTCTTTAACATTGTAGAAGGCAAAATCAAAATTTGAATAAAACTTAAACCAAAGAGTATCTAATGTTTAAAAGAGTAACGGACCAAAAGAAAAAATTGTGTCAAAAATTGCGTTCTCGATAAATTTGGAATGAAATTGAAAAAAAATAATATATGATATTATTATTCATATCTCTTAGACAATCATCACACTTCAATAAATAATTATTAATTGTTGGACTGCCCATTATAATCCCGTTTTTTTGGCATTAACTACGAGGGCGGATTGAAAATGAAGCTACCTAACGCTAGATGGCAGCACAAACACAAAAAATTTTGTTTTTTAGAAATTGTGATCTGTCAAACGTCAGCTGTTAAAATTTCACCCAAATTCATCGATTAGTTTATTTGTTGTAGTCGTTTGAAGTAAGCAACTTTTGTGTTTCTTGAAAAATGGAAAAAAACGAATTTCCTGCAGTGATTAAACACTATTATTTGAAAGGGAAAACGGCGAAAGAGACAAAAGAAAAGCTCGATAAACATTACGGTGAGTCTGCTCCGTCAGATTACATGGTACAATATTGGATTGCTGAATTTAAACGCGGCCGAAGAAGCACTGCAACAATACCATCAACAGGAAGGCCAAAAAAGGTGGTTACTGAAGAAAATATCAAGAAAATCCTCGATATCGTTATGAATGATCGCCGAGTCAAGTTGCGTGAGATTGTTGAAATGGTCAACATATCATATGAACGTGTGTTCAACGTTTTGCATGAACATTTGCCTATGAAAATGCTATCGGCAAGATGGGTGCCGCGTTTGCTCAGTGTCGAACAAAAACGAGTTTGACAGACCACTTCACAGCGGTGTTTGGACATGATAAAGCGTAATCCTGTTGATTTTTGGCATCGATTAATTACTGTTGATGAAACGTGGGTTCACCACTACACACCTGAAACCAAAAATCATTCGAAAGAATGGGCGGAAGCTGGTGGAAGTGCTCCGAAGAAGGCAAAGGCAGTGAAATCGGCTGGCAAGGTTATGGCCACTATATTTTGGGATGCACACGGAATATTGCTCATCGATTATCTTAAAAAAGGATCCACAATCACAGGAAAGTATTATCGTGCATTATTGGATCAATTGGTTGATGTAATCAAGGAAAAACGACCACATTTAAAGAAAAAAAAGTGCTCTTTCTTCAAGACAACGCACCGGTTCACACAGCATTAGATACGATGCTAAAACTACGTGAAATACACTTCGAATTGGTTGATCATTCACCTTATAGTCCAGATTTAGCTCCTAGTGACTTTTTCCTGTTTCCAAACTTGAAAAAATGGCTCGCAGGACAAAGATTCATCTCAGACGAAGAAGTGATTATCGAAACTAACGCGTATTTTGAGGGTTCCCGAAATCGTAGATGGTATAAAAAAGTTGGAATATCATCTTACTAAGTGTGTCGAATTAAATGGAGACTATGTTGAGAAATAATTGGTTTTTGGCAAAAAAAAAAATTTGTTTTCCTACTTAGGTAGCTTCATTTTCAATCCGCCCTCGTATATATTGGTATAAAAAATAATTATTAATTTTTATATAATTAGAAAGTTACATATTTTGTCAATTATATACAAAAAACTACTGCACTTGCATGTACTGTATAATTCCAAATTAATTTGCGGACGCAGTTTGGTTTGGTCCATGTTGTATAAAACCATACGAAGAACTAAAGTTGTATATCCTCTCTCTCTCTCTCTCTAGCTTCATATCCCATGAAGGGATTTTGCCGCCCGCACTATGGTCCTCCAGCCGTCTCGGTCCATCGCTCTCGTCCTCCAGTTTCGATATCCTAGTGCCTGTAGATCTTGTTTGACGTCGTCACGCCAGCGCAGTCGGGGTCTTCCTCTACGACGCACACCGGCTGGTTGTTGATGAAACACTTTATTGGTCATCCGTTGTTGTGGGGACCTTGTAACGTGGCCGAGCCATCTTACTCGATTGGATTTGATGAATCCGATAATACCGCAACCTCCAAGAATTTGCTTTATCTCGTGGTTCATGCGAATCCGATATTCATTGTTCGCGACTTTAATTGGACCGAATATTGAACGAATGACCTTCCTTTCGAAAGTTGATAACAATCTACAATCGTTAGTGGTCATGGTCCAGCTCTCGCTTCCGAAAGCCAGCACAGGTCTTATGAGTGCTTTATAAAGTGCGAGTTTGCACGACTGCGATAGATGTCTAGATCGCAATAATTTTGATTGAGCGTAGAAAACTCGATGTGCAACAGCGATTCGGGCTTTTATATCTGCCTGCATGTCATTTGATGATGTTATAACTGACCCGAGGGATTTGAAGTTTTCAACGTAATCAAAGTTATGGTCGCCAATTCCGAGATTTATCATGGAGATGTTCCTGGGTGTTGATAAAAATTTGGTTTTGCTACTGTTCACCTTCAAACCAAGTCTTCTTGCGCAGCGATCGAGCGGCACGAAACTGTCTTTGATATCGCTAGGTCTTCGGCCAAGAAGTACGATATCATCTGCATATCCAAGGATTTGTACCTGATTTATTAAATATACAGCGCGAAGTTTCAATGTTGCTTTTCCTCACTACGTACTCAAGCGCCAAATTGAACAGCACAGGCGCGAGTGCATCTCCCTGTCGAACACCAGATGTTATTTCGAAGGAGTCTGACACAGTTCCTTCGATTACAATTCTACATACAGACCCGGACGTTGTTAATTTGCATATGATCGCTGTCCATGTCGTGCCCCCTGTAGGATCTAACGTCAGATATACTGGTCGAGTGTCTCTTAGACACCATGATGTGATCAATTTGGTTTTCCTTTCTTCCATCATTCGATCTCCACGTTACTTTGTGGATTCTCTTATGCGGGAAAAACGTACTTGATACAACTAAGTTGTACATTAATGCCAGGTCGGTGACGCGTTGGCCGTTGTTGTTACTAGTTAGATGCAGACTGTTAGGACCGATGTGCGATGTATTTTCTGCACTCCTACCGATTTTCGCATTAAAGTCGCCCACGATGATTTTAATGTCGTGGTGCGGTATGTTATTGATGACTTCCTCCAGCTCGACAAAGAATAAATCTTTGATGTCATCCGATTTATCTTCGGTGGGTGCATGTACATTAACGATCGTGATGTTAAATTTCTTAGTGCGAAGTCTGACCGTGCACATCCGCATGTTGATCGGGCGGAAATCGATAATATGGTGCTTCACGCGCCGATGGATTAGGAAGCCAACTCCAAATTCTCCTCCGTTCTGATGGCCGCTGTAGTGAAGAGTGTAACCATTGGTGGTGTCATGGATCCCACTCCCAGACCATCTAAGCTCTTGTAGTGCAAGTACGTCTAATGTGTAATTTTTTGCTTGGTTCGAAAGGTTCTGGAGATCTCCAAGTCTTAAGAGGCTAAGCGCGTTCCATGTTCCCATTTTTAAAGCGTTGTCCGTGTACAATTTCCGAGGTCGAGTTTGTAATGAATCCGATATGGTAATCCGAGGCCTTTGTTCAGGGTTCATAACTTAATTGTTTTTATGAGGGAAGGTTGTTGGCCTGCCGCTCAACCCGCTTATTACGTGTGTGGGTCACGTACTGGTGAGAATCTTGAGGCATCCAGTCCTACCTTGAAACACATTTATATAGCGAGCCGCTTGATACAAGACAGACGCCCGCTTCAGCCGCTCCTAACCTGGAGAACAGACGCTGGTTTGGTATTGGTTTTAGGGCGCCAATAACCCGCCCTGACATGTAGTGTCCATGACTATAAACAGGATTTAGTCTGCTCGTCTCCACTACACCGCCTGATTCATTTAGCGTTACCCAGGGAGCACCGGCGAGGAGGTATGAATCTCGGACTTCGCCCCCCGAAAATTGTATATCCCATTTTCAGCAAAATAAAAAAAAAAAAAATTGGCTCAATTTAAGTTCAAACCACACAGAGGTGTGAGTAATAAACCATTGTATGTAATGGCGTTTTTGATAAAAAATTTCGCTTGATTTGAAGTACAACCAACACAATTGTGTAAATTGTTATAGTGTTTTTTTCGGACGAAAAAAAGTTTGAAAAAATGCACAATAGTGTAAGTTGGTTCAAAAAACATACAAAAATAAATTTTTGACAAGGTAATTTTGCCGTGCCCACACAATTGTGTTACCGGGCAGCAAAAGGGATATACAAACACCAAAAATCGAATTTTTTTGGAACAATTTTCCTTTGGAATGTCTTAACCCTTTCCGGCCCAAATTAAAAAAAAGTAATTTGTTAAATATTTATATTTCTTAATGACTTAAAATTAATTTTATTCAAAATACAAAATAAAAAAAATTAAGTAAAAATTACCATAAAGTGTACTTTTGAGGTGGTTTCTCCAACTAACCACTGAGTAGGAAATGAGTAAAAAAAAATTGTAACAATTTATTTTGTATGATATAGTACAAAACAGTTTTTTGTATCATTTAGGCACAAAGCTACCTCACATGTCATACATGACCATTTTGACCAATGAGAATCCTATGACGTACTACATTGAGCACAGCGTCTGAAAGTTGTGGACCTTCTGAAACTGGCATATGATTAACTTGATCATATCTTTTTTTAATTGATACTTGAACTTTAAATTATTTTTTTATACTTCATTAGACTTCCTTCCTCTAATGTTATCGCTCTTATGTGCTCCAAAGACACCAGCTGCTACTGCACATCTAAATGATTTTAAATGTGCCACCACTTTTGACTTTTTCTGTCAATTTCATAGAATGATTTCAGCATATCAGCCTTGTCGACGTATTCCATGTGGCCAGTATAATCTTTTACAATATTTGGACAAGGAATATTTTCATGGGCTCCATCTTCCTGAGTACGTTTTATAGTGCTGACTTCAGTTGGATTGTGGCAGTTACTTGCAAATATAACACCTTTTCAATCTTTCTATTTCACGCAACATAAACCTGTATTATATACTTGCCAATCAAAATCTCCTCTCTCCATCGTGTTATCAACAGGAAAATTAGGTGGTATATACATATTTCTTTCCTTTTCGAACAGTTCACATCCATAAATTTTTTTCTCTCAATTTTTCTATCAACGGAATCGATGTAAAGAAATTCTCGAAATAAACGTGATGCCAAATTCCCTCAATATTTTTTGTGAGACCTAAGACCACCCTTTCACCAAAATTTTTTTCAACAGCTAAACCTATTTTACCTGTATACAATTGAAACTCACAAACATATCCTGAGGAATCGGCTCTTACCCATACTTTGTAACCTCTTTTTATAGGTTTATTCGGCATGTATTGTTTTATTGCTGATCTGCCTTTGAATCGGATCATTGATTCGTCAATTGATTGGTACTTTCCGGGGTTGTAATAATTTAAAAATGTTTTAGAAAGATTATCTAAATAAGGCCGTACTATATACTACTTATCAAAATCTTTATTCCCGCGCTTTGGTTGAAGATTATTGTCATTTTTGTGAAAATTTCCCAATAACAGTCAAATCGGTTCCTAGACATTTTGGATGCAACACAATCGAATCTCAACTGCTCGTTGGAGTTCTAATAATCACGATAGCTTGGTAGTTAATAATGCCCATCATAATATTTATGCTCAAAATAATTTTCATTTCATGGAGATTTGTCGGTAAAAATGATTTTCCAGCTCTAACAAATTTTGATGTTGCATACACATTAGTTCAATAGAATAAGTTCTGTAGTAGATCATTTGAAAAAAGCAGGAGAAAGGAATCAACTGAGGCCTCTAATTCTTCTGATGTATTTGGACCACTACTATCAGAGACATCATTAATTGTTTGTGAACTTGCTAGATCTTTACTCCATAAAACATGGAACACGGTTTTGAGTTATAATTGTATTCCTAATCTGTGCAAGTGATATATTATCGTCTTCACTATCTACGCAGTTTTGATAGTCTGGCTCATCAACATCAGGCTCGACTAAAATTCCTGGTAATGTAATTTCCGCAGGTATTTCGCCGTTATCCTTAGATTCTGATTTGTATTCGTTATCCGATGGGATATTATCAAAAAAATTCCATAAATTCATTAGTAGTAAGGTCTTCTAATCTAAACAATTTTCCTAATCCGAAAAATTTAAAATGCGTACAAAATAAATTAAAATTACTACAAAAATAATTTAAAATACATGCAAAACAAACTAAAATAATAATAACATTTATTAGAATTTTTTTATACACTGGTTTAGTGGTTACATGTTGAAACCATTACTATCTCATTTACAAAACTACTATCATAATATAAATATATAATTCAATTTATGTTAAAAACATGTAACATAATAATAAACGAAAATAACTTTACTTATAAACGTATAAACTTACTAAAATAAAAATCAGGATTAATGTTTTTTACTACACGTGACAATCAATGTAATACGCAAGATATTCCCGTTACAAAATCGAAATTCCACGAATTATGTTCTTTTTTATTATTTACAATGTGTTTGAACTCGAATTTGGTTTGCAAGTAAAACCACTGAGCCGACCGGAAAATATTTTTTGAGCTGTGGTTTCACTGTGAAACCAGTAGTCCGGAAGGGTTAAAATATTTATCCGTTGATACGCAGTGAAGTTTATTTAAAAGTACTCCATTGAATAAAAAAACACGTTTGCGAATAAATATCTGATTGACACCGCTAATTTTTGTGTGTGTGCTTACATAGGTGTGTGGACGATTTAAAATTTTATAAAATAATACGTATTGAATAAATTTTAATTTTTCTACGTTTTAATTTTTAAAACTTGAATATTTATAATTGTTTTAAATTAGTTATAATTATTTTAAAATTACTTTCAAATACAACATTCAATTTAAAACATTTTAAAAAACTAAAATGAAACTAACTAACTTCTTTTTTTTAACAAATATTAAAATTTATATTCCTTTTCCGGCCCGCGAACAGAATTGTGTATGTAAAAATCGAAGACGAGAGAGAATCATGTCAAAAATTTATTTTTATATGTATTTTTTACATACAAATTTGTGCATACTACTTAAATCGTTTTCGTCCAAAAAATAACACTATAACTGTAATAATAAAAAAATAATTAATTTGTGATATAATTTATATGTTATCAAATTTTATGTGCTCTCTCTCTTTCTCCCTCTCTAGCTTCATAGCCCATGACGGGATTTTGCCGTCCACACTATGGTCCTCAATCTATCACGGTCCATCGCTTTTGTCCTCCAGTTTCGACATCCTACTACATGTAAATCTTGTTCGACGTCGTCGCACTAGGGTAGTCGGGGTCCTCCTCTACGACGCACTCCAGCTGGTTGTTGGTGAAACACTTTATTGATCATCCGTTGTTCTGGTGACCTTGCAACATGGCCGAGCCAACTTACTCGATTGGATTTGATGAAACCAATAATATCGCTGCCTCCGAGGAGTTACTTTATTTCGTGGTTCATATGAATCCGATATTTGTTGTTCGCAACTTTAATAAGACCAAAGATTGAACGAATCACCTTACTTTCGAATGTAGATAAGAATCTAGAATCACTAGAGGTCATGGTCCAGCTGTCGCTTCTGAAAGCCAGCACAGGTCTTATGAGTGCTTTATTTTTCCAAACTTAAAGATGATTTTTCATCCGGTCCTGACGGACTACCATCCATCGTCCTAAAAAACTGTAGTGATATTCTTGCTCAGCCACTGACTACACTTTTCCAAAAGTCGCTTTCACTTGGCATTTTTCCATCTATTTGGAAAAGTTCGTTTATAGTTCCCATTCATAAGAACGGTTGCAAGTCAGACATTTGTAATTACAGACCGATTGCGAAATTATCTAGTATTCCTAAGCTGTTTGAAAGTATTGTGTATGACTCACTGTACTTTCATTGTAAACCGTTGTTTTCCGACAATCAGCATGGCTTTCTCAAAGCACGGTCCACGACAACAAACCTTATTGAATTCACATCACAAACTTTAGATACGTTGGAGGCAGGGAATGAGGTTGATGTCATTTTCACGGATTTTAGCAAGGCGTTCGACAGGATTTCTCATGAAGTCATCTTGTTCAAGCTTAAGGCCCTTGGTTTTCCTCCCCAAATTCTCCGTTGGATCGGCTCTTATCTAAAAGAGCGTATATACCATGTACTGTTCAGGTCATCAGTATCAGCTCGTATCTCAGCAACATCTGGAGTGCCCCAAGGCAGCCATCTGGGTCCAATTTTTTTCATTTTGTCAATTAACGACGTTGAATGTTTGATTAAAAATTCATCCATATCTATATACGCCGATGACATGAAGATTTACAAACTGATTTCAAACACAACGGATAAGAGCCTATTACAATGCGACCTCAACAACTTCTCCACTTGGTGTGCTAAGAACAACCTCGATTTGAACGTGGGTAAATGCAAAACAACCACCTACTCTCGAAAACGTGCACAGTCTATCTCTCGCGACTATTACATTAACAGCGACGCCGTTACCAGAGCCAGTTCTGTTCGAGATTTGGGGGTCATTTGCGACAGTGAATTGAATTTTAGACATCACATCGATCGTATTATCAGCCAAGCCAATTCTGCGCTCGGTTTCATCAAGCGTTGGTCGAAAGAATTCAACGATCCTTATGTTACGAAGGCTCTCTATTCAACATTCGTTCGTCCCCTGCTCGAATATGCTAGCCAGGTGTGGTCGCCTTATCATGAGGTTCACATTAAGAGGATTGAAGCAGTCCAGCGTAGATTTCTTCGCTTTGCTTTACGCGGACTACCATGGGTGGACATGTTTAACCTGCCTCCATATCAAGATCGTCTGCAGCTAATTATTTTACAATCACTTAGTAAGCGCCGAGTTGTTGCGGACGTGGCTTTCATCCATCAAATACTAACTGGGGGTATCAATTCTTCTGCTCTGTTAGGTAAAATCAATCTAAATATAAATTCTCGGGATTTAAGATCAGTACCTATGTTTAGAATCGACCCTCATCGAACTGATTACGGAAAGAATGAGCCCGTCTCTAGAATGTTGTACGAAGCTAATCAGCACTGCCATCTTATCGATTACAATATGACAAAACGTACGTTGAAAAAACGTCTTTATTTTTCTTGACTATAGTTTGATATTTTATTTAACTTATTTGTTTTTTGTTTTTTTGTGTCATTTTATTTTGCTTGACTTTATCTTTTACTATTTAAATTTTTTAAAATCTATCAAATCTGTTTGTACTAAGCAGACTCGACTTCCGTTTTCCTGCCGTCTGCGACGGGTATCATCTTGCTTAACTATTCATTTAGCTATCTATTTATAATCACATTTGACTTTTTTTTTTTTTTTGCCGCTTTAAAATCCAATTTTTTAATTTCTCTGGTTAAGCATCTCGATATCCTTGTTTATAATTCACTTGAATTATACTCAAAAAAATAATAATAATACAGATGGAGACTCCCCGCGCGCGGTTGGGAGGGGTAATAGGTCGTCGGGATAATTTATTATTATTATTATTATTATTATAAAGTGCGAGCTTGCACGACTGCGATAGATGTGTAGATCGCAATAACTTTGTTTGGGCGTAGAAAACTCGTTGTCCGGCAGCGATTCGGGATCTTCTTTTTCTGTATTTTAAGTTTTCAATGCTATCAAGATAGCAGATGTTCCTGGGTGCTGATAAAAATTTGGTTTTGTTACATTTTGTGTACGGTGGACTTAAATAAGAAAAAAAAAATTCTGGCCGGAAAAGGGATATATATTAAAACTAGTTTCGGAAATTCTTCCTTTCTCAGTTCCTTTTTCTATACTACTGCTACTACGTAGCATTTCCAAAACTAGTTTTAATAATAGATAAATTTCGATCTTAGCCTCTATCTTAGAATTCCGTCCACACCTTAAATACTTGTCTGTTGACAAATTAATAAAGTCGCAATGATGCCAAGTAGTTGTTGTTGCTGGAGATTGGATGGATGCAATTTTGTTTATTGTCCAACAGTAAAAGATCATAAAACAATAAAATTGTCATTTTTTTCATGATCAATAAAATGTAATGAGCACCCATCATAAATGATGAGATACGTTGTAATCGTACAGCATTTTCATCAAGGCGTGGAAAAAATTAAAACTTTTAGCGGTTTACGATTATCATGAGAGGGAATGAGATGTCATAATTTGTAAGAAGGTATTTTGACAATACCCCTTTAACCATTTATTTCTTCGCTATTCTTTCTCGATCAATTTTTTTTATTATATGTAGTTTATTGTTTGTCTAACGGGAACTTGCTTGCACTAAAAACAAAATAACTGCACGGCGAAATTATACAAAATAAAATAAAAAATCTTGTAGCAGTCAGTATTTGTAGAGACATTAGTTTAAACGCAGTACGTGAAAAGTGATTTTTATTTAAGTTTTAATTTATTCCTTATATTTCATACATACTCAAAGGTAATTACAGACAGCAATTTGGTATTTTATTAAAAAAAAAATCATTTTAAGGACTATTTTTTAGCAATGCCTAAAGGTGACGCAGTAAACTGACGCAGAGCAGTTATCGATAAAAATATATAAGGAGGAAGGATATTTCAACCGGCAAACTGCAAGAAAAATTGGGCGATCTGAAGCGTCATACGCAATTTAAAAAAAAAAGGCCCAAGTTATGGTGTAAAAGCCCCAACAATAGGCCTAACCAAGATCTCAGCACCGCAAACTGGTCAAATTCGACATGAGGCTACTCGAAATCGGCTGTTATTTAAAGAGATAAATGATAAATTGGACTTTTTGTGACGACTCGACACATTGCCTGTATTTTGAGAAGTTCACCAAACATTAATTGGAATAAATTGAGAAGTAAACCGCGTTTAACTGCCATGCATAAGGAGAGCCACCTCAAATTTGCTCGTAAGTACATGTCGTGGACAACAGATTGGCGAAAGGTGATTTTTCTGATGAGAAAAAGTTTAACCTCGATGGTCCTGACTGCTACAGTTGCTACTGTCATAATCTGAAAGAACTTGGCGTCATCAGGTCGAAACGTGATTAAATTCAAATATTATAATTTTCATTAATTTGTTATCTTAACTGTTTATCTTAGATGAAATAGACAATTTAAGTTATTTGGAAATAATTGGATAGGTCTGGTTGTAGAAATATATTTGAAAAACATAGTGCGTTTATACGAATGTCTATCACTGTATAAGAATTAATTTTCTTACATGAGTAAATAACAGTACGACAACACTAAAATGAAAAATATTCATAGGTGGAGAGTGAAGACGATAAAGAAAAAGGACTGACAATTATAATTTGATCGCCAAGTCGGGCGGGCGGATTGGAATAGTCAAGTTTGGATCGCCAGGTCGGGTCGATTGAAAATATAAAAGACCTTACTATGTCTTTTATATTTACGATCGACTCGACCCGGAAAATGGGACCGGAAAAACTTTGTTGTATTCCAAAACAAAAATTTGATTTCTTGATGCCGATTGTAGTTAAGTTTTTAAAAATTTTGTTAAATATAAATGTTCATGTGAGTTCAGTGGAACACAATTTTTTTGATTTATGTGCAAAAATAAAAATAGAATTCGATAATTAATTGACTGAAGTAAAACTAAAATATTTGAACTTTGTTTTTTTTTTAAATAAAAAGATGCTTCGAGTCTAAGAAGAGTGGAAAGGCGAGAAAAAATATACAGTGCACGCGGGTGCCGCATAACTAGATCAACGGGAAATCGACGGGAGCTGCATATCGGTACACAACAACAACAGGTGAGTCATTAGGTGAGTTATCTTAATATTTTCCTGGGTGTATTGTGAATTGAAAGAGTTCGATTGCGAGTTGCTCCAGTGTGATTAAATGATCGCGTTTTTATGTTTTTTAGGGTATTTTGTGATGTACCCTCGCCCAACCTCTTTTTAAATAACAGTTCCCAATGGCTACCGAGGGATGTAATTTGGGAAAATATACGAATTCCGTTAAATTGGTACGTCACCAAACAAGAAATTATTTGGACTAAGCAATATAAAAATATTTATTGTTTGAATGATGATTCTGTGTAGGTGCGGTGCCTAGAATGATTCTGCTTTTAATACATACATAAAATTGTTTTTCATTTTCTCATATTTGACAGGACTAAATACTTAAATTTTATATGATTTTGTTAACGTTTTGTGTGTGAGTGCTTGTGATTTGATCGAATTGGATTTAAATGTTTATTGATGTAACATTTTTCGCGCAAAAAATTTAAGAGATGCTTGACCCTAGTGACCGGTATCTCATCTGACAAATTTTCAAGAGGACCAATTTTTTTAAAATGTTTCAGACAGAAAGAAATTTTTCACAGTATACACTGAAAAACTGTTGGTGCGATGCGATAGCATCCCCAATGTCGTTTTTTAGGATAATACAACAACAACAAAATTATTCTATTTTATTTTCCACTTGCTTCTCATGGCGAAAATCTCCTAACAGAATTTTCTCTTAAAATAAAATACTGTACAAAAAAAAACTTAACAGAAAAAAACAAAAAAAGGAAAAGCTTAGTGAGTCAATTGTATGTCGACGATGATTACACATCGGTTAAGTGTGGCAAATTTTTAATATTAAAATAACATAAATTAATCAATTAAATATAAAAATAAAATTTAGTTTAATCAAAACTTAATTAAAAATAAATTTAAATAATAGGTTTTTTATTTTATATAAAAATATTAAAGGAAAAAAAAATAGTTTTATGCTTAGTTAGTATTTATAATAGTTTTGTGAACTTGAAACTTTTGGATAAAAAAAAAAACTTTCGGGATTTTTTTAACAAAAACAAAAGACGAGATTTTTTTCAATTTTTTTTGTGTGTATTTTCTGTATGAGGAATCTACACAACATTGTTATGTAATCACAAAAACAACAATCATGTGAAAGTTTTTCTTCTAAGTATATCTCTGCTTCATATGTACAAAGCTATACGCACAGTGTTAAAATTTATTTAATTTAGTGTGATTTTTAATTAATTTAATTTCAATTTAATCAAAAATAATTTAATACTGAAGGTGACCTTATTTTGGATATAAGCTTGTGTATGAATACATGCGTTGGTATATGTGTTACATTTTTGTTATTATGTATAAATAATATTGTGTTATGTGTGCAAAAATATTAATAATGCTCAGTTTAAAAGAAAATTAAAAAAATAATGATAATTAATTTTTAAAACATCACACAAAGTGTCAATTATATGAAGTATTTAATGTGCATATAATCAACATAATAATAAAATTAGGCGAACAGGGATAAACGCACGTTGGTTAATATACGGATATTTTTAAGTAAGTATTTTCAGCTCAAAGGATATCTACCAGCTTAAAGGCTCAATTAAACAAATAATTAATTTTGTGCCTGTGTATATATGTACTCCTCTATTCCTAAAAATATAATACTGATAGATAAATAAACTCGTTTTCCCGCTCTTAAATCGCACACACCACGTCGCACTCCACACCGTTCCCATAGTGTGTTATGTATTTACATTTTTCATTATACGAAAATTCTTTTGTTATGTTTACTTTTCCTGGGAACAAAAAATATTGAAAATTAATGATACGAATGAGCTGAATTTGGTTCTACTTTTCATAAAGCATGGTTGTTTTTTAAACAAATATATTAAAACCGATTAAACTTTTTTATAATTTTTGTTAATGGCTTTGGGTATTCGAAAATTGCACAAAGCCTCCCCCTATCCCTTGGATCCCACTTACTTTTTTTGTAAAAAATACAAAATCTGCAAAAGGAAGATAAGTACACGCTGTTTAAATATTTTATTTACAACTCAACCAAAACCAGTCAAACGTCAACTGGGGATATATTTTGATGAAAGGTGTCACTACTCTCTCAACATTATGAATTTTTAATTAAATTAAATCGTATTTTAATACACATCTTATAAAGTATGATTGATTTACGGTTTACATTCGAATTTTGCTTTAATATTAAATTTATATTTCGGCTAAATATAAATGTAATAAATTTGAGAGGACGGCTGAAACAAAAAAAAAACAAAATACCGGACAAATTGCATTGTATAAACATTTACAGCTTGAGAAAAACAAAACACTTCAATAGTTTTTAGTGTCGGTGTCTTCTCCTAATGAATGTTGAATTATTTATGAGACATCATAAATAGGTTAGCGAATCACCAATTGTCTGAGGTACAAAGTGTACTAATTTTTTTTTTAGTACAACTACAAAATTCGAAAAAATGTGTTACATTTTATATTACGCTATGATGGCGCGCATAGGTCAATGTCCTTTTTATATGTGTATGTGGTTTGTGTCCTGAATTTATAATTTTTTTTTTATATTTTCTCACAGTTGGTACAATTGTTCAATGTTATACTTGCGATGCATTTATTTTGCACACACATAAAAATAAATTCAATATTGCCACGCCCGCTGCTTCATTCTCCTAATGTCGGTCGGTGATGATGATAGTGACGATGATTTAAAATTAAGGATGAATGATCTCTGTTACCCTGATTATGCATACATTTAAATGGATGTCTAATGACGTCAATAATATTGAACTTATTTCAACCATGATTATTTTATGATTAGTATTACTATTATAATTTTATTCGTGCTAATCTCATGGGATTATCAACATTGTGAAAATAAACGTTTTTGGTATTTTATTTTTATTTCGGGAAAATGGAGTTGTTCGAGAGAAAACTGTCACCCACATATATTCGTACACAAAAATTATCCCGTGTTTTCACGCATGCTACACATGCGCGATGTACGACATTTTCATCTGTGACTCGGAGGATGATGAAAATAATGATGTTGATGATTGTAATGAAATTTCGCCTCTCAGTCTCATCTCGTGACGATGATGTTTTTTTCTCCAGTTTCGAAACCATATATATCGCAATGTATAGTAGACAAGTTACAGCATCCATCTAAATTTATATATACATAATTATTTATTTTTATCACATAAAATTAAAATTAATATTATAATTAATACCTAAAAAATCATAGTTAAAAAATTAGTATTTGAAATATTAGAAAAAAAAAGAAATCCGAATTTCGTGTGTGTACCGAAAAGAAAACCCCAGTGTGTATCTACGAATGTGTGTATATTTGTGTTGTGCTATGTGAAAATTATATAAATTATTTTAAAAAAAATTACGGGTGTTAAAAGTGGTAAATTTGTTTGGTGCAAATTTTATTTAAATTTTTTAGTTTGAATAATAAAATCTAAATTCCAAAAATTTCATTAAAATAAAACCGTAACACGTTACGTTTTAGCTATCGATCGGAAGATTTTTTTTTTTTTCATCTGGAAATTGAGATAAGGGTTTGAGAATTGGGTGGATTTTTTTAAATAAAAATAAGAAGAAGATTATTATTATATTACATTTATAATACACAGCATCCATTTCAACATAAAAAAGAAATAATAATCATAATACACATAAATATTTTTATTTATTTTTTAATAAGAAATATTTTATTAATAAATTAATTTTAAATTAATAAAATATTGCTAAATAACGACGAAAAATAATATTTTAATGTTTATGTAGTTAGAGTTCCAAGTGGGTGTGTTTGATGCTGAGAAAAAATTACATTTTTGTGTGATGTTTAAGTTTCATTTATTCATTTTTTATTTTTTAATAATAATTTATTTAATATTTTCAATTTATTATCCATACATTTAATATAGTATTACATTTATTTTATTTCGTTTGGTGTAAAAATTAATTAGAAAATCGTTAAAAATAAAAATCGAAAAGATTACGAAGAAAAAAAATGGGAGCAAAAGGTAGTGTTGAAGCAGCAAAATTAAATGCTGATGGCTGGGGGCACATAGAGGTACTAAATTAAATAATTATAAATGAAAAAATAAAATATTATAATTTTTGTGGTTTTTAATAAAATAAAGATTGACATGTCTGCATTGCGACTCGCTTAAATGAAACCGAAATGTTTATATGTATGAAAAATGGATGATTTTTTATTTATTTATTAAACAATGATTTTATTTTACGTGATCTAAATCGCACTGCAAATAAAAAATCAATAAAATTATCTAGATATAAATATTAAAAAGAAAATCGAAAAAATTGTGTGACCTAAAAAGAAAAAAGAAATGGGCAAATCCACACCCTTATACATAATTCAAATTATTACTTTTTTGTATTATATATGTAAATAGCTATGTGTAATAAATACATCAAATAAATAATTAACTCAACAGGTTAAAATTTCTTTTTAAATTCGAGTATATCGTGTGTCTCAAAATCTCGACTGCGATCTCGCGTTTGATGAAAACATAAGAAAGAAAACTAAAAATAAATTCACTACTGAATGATACGATCATGTACCGTGTGCCACGAGATGAGATCTCATCTTACTAAATACTCATTTCGTATTTCAGTTTGTTTTGATCGCTAACACATTAACGACGCGTGCGTTTATTTTGTTTATGATTTTTATAAAGTTCCGTGTACGCAATTTGATAATTGAGTCAGCCTACGCATTGCAGAACGATCGATTTGAAAATGTCATTGTAAAAATAGACGACTGCTTTTTATTCGCTCGATTGTTTTGACTATCGTTTTTAGTGTACTTAATATGTGTATGTAAATATAACATTTGGTGTACAAGATCGCAAGTGTAAAATATTTAAACACAAAATTTACAATTACATTATTAAGGTTGTGTAACCGGAAATCTAAAATTAAACACGAGTGCGTATGTTCATGATATTGCGATCATTTCTAATATGGAATAATCAGCTGTTTTGTAATAGACGGCCCCCGCTTTTATATAAAGGTGTTTGGATTGTTTGTTTATTTGTAACTCTAATTAGGTCATACATAATATAAAAAAGATGAGGAAGATCAATATGTTGACACACAGAAATAATAAAATGTATGCCTCGCGCCGCACAAAATGAAAAATAAAAGAAAAACCGATATTTGCAAAAATCCAAAATCGATGATATCGTTTTCACACGTGGCCCGCGGATGCTTTATTTTGTAAATTTTTCCTTTTCCCATGTCTGGGGAAGTACCCGAAGAAATATGATAAAATTTTATTCAACCTTTGTAATATATTATATAAATTGCCCACATATAATATTTTATGCGTGTGCGATTAACGAATCTATATAGAGTGCTAGGATACTTGATTGGTATTAAGAAATAATCTTCCCACACCGCGCACCTACATTTCACACATCAGTTTACTCTTCTCTACGAAACCCCCTTTAAAATTGTTCATCAACATCGTCACAAGCGTTTATTTATAATTTCCTCTTAAAAATATTTTTTAATGATTTATTGATAATCAAAAATTCTTCTATCAACAGAATAAATGTCAGATGAGTGCGAGAATGTAAATGGGGTTGATTAATTAATTAATATTATGTTTCTAATATATTAATTTAATGTTTATAAAAACAATAATTTTTTTTTTGCTATATTTTAATTGCAGAGAGGAAGTAGACATTACGGCCACAGACATAATCAAAGGTCTCAGTCTCTAAACAGAGGGCAAGCGCTCTCTAGAGCAGACGTTGGAGGTATGTGGTGACACCAGGGGGCCTCAGGTGATTTTTTTGATTTAAATTATAAAAAATATATAGAAGTTAATAATATTGCGATATAAATTAAACTTTCGTTTCTTCTTTATTTCGTTTTCGTATTTTTATGCTCTTCTCTTCTTCGTTACAAATCCAAAATATAATAAAATAAACAAAATCATAATGATGATTATTATGCTGATGATGATGATGGTTCCGTAGGAGGGCAGACAGGCTGTGCTAGCTGCGCAATGGGAAATAAATTAAGTTGTTCCTGTGCGCCGCTTATGCGCAAAGCGTACCGGTACGAGGATTCGCCATGGCAAACTTCTCGTCGACGTGATGGCCATCTCCTGAGGTAATTATAAATCAAATTTTTTTAGTACATTTCTCCTTTTGCTTCATATATTATTCACATTTAAGATAAAACTCAATTATTTAAAAAAATATTATTTTTCGTGTAATCACATATTAGCTAACTTTTATAGTGTTTTCAGGTTGTGGGCGGAAGTATTTCATGTGTCGGCTAGTGGAGCCGGTACTGTAAAATGGCAACAAGTATCTGAAGATTTGGTTCCTGTAAATATAACATGTATACAAGATTCACCTGAATGCGTATTTCACATAACCGCTTATAACAGTCAAGTTGATAAAATACTAGATGTTCGACTTGTCCAACCTGGTGAGATAAACACTCTTTGGTTTGCTTTTATTGAGTCTGATTATATATCTTTCCATCATTTTTAGGCACACGAATTGGGCAAGCATCAGAATGTTTTGTCTATTGGAAAGATCCAATGACAAACGATACGTGGGGACTGAATTTCACATCCCCCATTGATGCAAAACAATTTCGAGAATGTTGTGTAAGTATTTTCAAATCCAAGAATATCCTCCAAACTGTCCACAAAAGAGGCCGAACAATTTATTATTTATGATTTGGATGTTGTTGTTGTTTATGTTTGTTATTTTTATTTTTTTTATATCCTCACATCAATCATTACCTTGTTTCTCCCAATCAACTAACCTAATGATAGTGCGACGTTTTACAGTCGCCTTCTTTCAAATTTTCACGTAAGGCATCTTCAAGTTATTCATTGAAACTTGACCCGCCCGGGAAAGGTAAAATTAAAGCCAAGCGAAAACCTTTGAGTACACCGGCAAGCCCGTCACGTGTACGAGAACCCCAATGCACGTGTATGACAAACGAACAGTATGCTAGGTTAAGGGCACAGGATCCAAGATACAGAGGTTTAAAAAGTGTTGAAATAGATTATTTTATTTATTTAACAAAAAATTACTGTTTCAGGCTCATCGACACTTCCACGCGCAACCACACGAGGCACCGAAACAGACGCTGGTCGCGGTGATAAGGTAACCGCTGCAACATCAAGCACATCATTATATGATAATGTTGCAACAAGTATCGCGGCTGGCCAAACTGGTGGTCTTTTAGGCCAACCAGGTGGCCAAGAAACATTGCAACGTCAAACAAAATCGCAAGAGACCAATACTATGACGAGTGTGTCTACGCTAACATCTTCGATCGGTACACAAAATCACGTAGGTTCACAAATTGGCCAAGAGGATAACTCAAGTCAAATAATTGGATCTCAAAGTGGCCAACAATTAAACCTGCAGCAACAAGGACAACAGCAACGCATGGATGATGGTTCATCGAAATCGGAAGGTACACAAGCTGGGGGTACATTACAGCAATCATCAACCAAATCAACGGCATCAACAGGTACTATAACCCGATCAAAAGATTATAATGATGATATGTCACGTGACCCGCACGAAATGCATCACAATATGATGAGTAGTAGTTCTAGGCGGAATAAATCAAAGAGCACTGAGGATATGAATGTTGGTGAGTACTCTAAACACAATTTTTGCGGCTTTGCGGGCATGCATTTTAAGCTGTATTGCTTTTTGCTATTCACATGTTATATTTTATCATATATAAATTTTATAGAATACACCAACACTGCACACCAAATGCATTTCCACATATATAAAAATACTTTCAAACTGATATTTTTTTCAAATCCTCAGTGCTCTTCCCCTGTTCAACAGCTTCGACAATTTCGATTTATACCACCCACTCACAGAAAAGAAAATATATACTTTACTAACCTTTTATTCGATATGAGTACCTACAAATTGCGTGACCTCTTACATTAATTGCAATGAATATTATCGCTGTTACCTTATTTACATATAAATTCATATTATCTCTAATCTAATTTAATTGACTTGCATGTCAATTGAATACAAGAATATCATATAGAAGCAAAATTCATTACAACAATGCAATAAATTATTGATTTTTTTGTAGTACCAATATGCTTGAATATAGATGGCAGAGTATGCTATACAATTACTTTACATATATGTACATGTGCATTATAAATTGTTCATCATACGTTTATATATTAATTTTTTAAGATCCAACTACATTAAAACGAATGCTTAAACCAATGCCAAGCACCGAAAGTCCAGTTACATCACCCGAAATGGGTAGACGCCGATATAATTATTACAATAATGCAATAAATGTTGGACACACACATCAACATGCGATGCATGCCGCACATATTATGAATAATATGAATAACACAATGAATCGACCATCGACACAAACATCACGATTTTCTGGATCACGGTCATCTCATGAAATTGGTCGCGGCTATCAGCAACGTGGTTTATATTTAGAGTTAGAACGTGAACGTGGCTGTGTTGAAGGTTCCCCGCCGTCTGACAATGTCATGTTCGATAATCAATGTTACGCCACTACGCCAAGTTCAAGTAATGGTAATTCTGATCAAGACCAACCATATGGTCAGCGAACCGGAGGACGACATATGCACCACCACCAGGTAAGATTGAAACTTCGATTTTAAATTTAGTACTGTGTGTTTACTTTTTTTGTAGAACCAATCAAATATTACGCCAACGCCGGGTTCTCCAACGTCCCGTCTACTGTTAGAATACGAGATGCACTTAAGGAATACACTAGCAAAAGGAATGGATGCGGAATCGTACAGTCTGCATACATTTGAGGCGCTTCTATCACAAAGTATGGAAAATTTAGGTAGAGTAGTTAATGAGAAAATTCATCTTTTTATTTTGGTTTAGTTATTTTCCCGCCTATTTTCTCTCTATTTGTGTCTCGTGTCTTAGTCTTATAACATTTTAAATTATTCTTTCGAGGTTAATGATTTTTTCTAAAATTTGAAACCACAAAAGGCAACATAATTAACATACATTGAAAATTCACGATTCCATTTTAATTTAATTTTGTAAATTAATTTTTTAATTTTAATATTTAATCAGAATTGGCGGAAAATTTACCAGGATCAACACAACGAAGTCCATATCCTAGTCGTAGGCGTAAGTATATATTTTAAAGTTCATTGTTGAAATATATTGCTTTTGTTCCTCGCAACATTAATTTATTAACAAATTTTAATTGAATTTTTTGTTGAATTCTGATTGTGATATTTGTTTTTTGTCGTTATCAAAAACGGATCATGATCGTATAAAATGTATAAAAATAAATTTATAAAGATTCTTCAGCAGGAGCAAAATCATCAACCCTGCCATTGCCACACCAGCGCCCAATGAGTACCCGTGAACGAGAACGTGATCGAGATCGTGACGGATACTATAGCGATCGGAACGAATTGATTCGTGAAAGAGAACGCGAGCGTGAACGAGATCGTGGCTATTTAAGTGATCACAATAGTAGTTTCTCCGCATCACGATGTGCATCTTGTATTGGTGAATCAGCGCGCGCTCAATGGTTTCGACATTCGGATGGTTGGCGTTCAGGTAGCTCCACGCTTGGTTCGGGCTCCGGCCAAGGGCTAATCACGTCGCAAAGTAGTTCGGGCCATAAACGGTCACCATGGGATTCGTTACCATCGTTACGCCAAGATAGTAGCTTAAATGATTCAGGTTACAAAAGTAATCGTGCAGATTCTCTCGAGCAACGGTAACTATTTAACATGATTAGATATACCATAATAAATTGTTAATTTGTTAAATATTTTTTACCTGAAATATAGTGGTGTCTTCGATAGACAAGACAGCCTACGTTCTGATTATCTAAGCGATCGTGAAACTCGTTACGGTATTGTGCAACAAGCATCAATTGACAGCACCGATTCGCGCCTCTGCTATCTTACGTCTTCCGAGGTAAGTGAAAAAGTTTTTCATTTTATAAAAATTTAATTCAACTTTAAGTCTCTAATACACGTTCTATAATAAAAATACCAAAAGTTTTCAACATTTTCATGTAAATATCGTTGAAAAGCAAGAGGAAAAATTCAATAACTGCAGTGCAGATATTTTCCAGTGTCTTTTTCTACTCCGAATATTTTTAATAGTTTTCATTTATCTGCTCAATGCCGGTAAAATTAAAAAATTATTACAATAATTTTTAGAGGTTTCCAAACGAACGAAAATAAATCAACATTGTCGGTGAGGGAAGTTAAGTTATTTAAAAAAAATTCACGAAGCGAAAATCAATTTCTTTTACATACGAGTACATATTCTACTATATATTGTGAACACCTCGATGATAATTGTAATAAATTATTGTTGTTTTTATGCAATATTAAGGGAAACAAGTGGTTACAAATAATTTTTGATCTAATAATGTGTTAATAATATTGGTTATTTAAGCGGTTATTTAATAAACTATCAAATCAGTAAATTAAGTAAATTTAATTTAAATTATAAATATAATTATTATTTGTAGAGTTAGAAAGGAATAACAATGGTTTAGATTAGGTAATAATGGAAAGTTTAATATTTTATTTGTGAAATTACTTTAATCATTAATTTTAATTCGTGTAAACCGAGCTAAGCTTCAGTTAACCCGATTCTGTTTAGGTCGGCTAAGGTTCAAACAATGCTTTTCGGGAAACAATGACAGAAACAAGGTGAGGATCTAATTCTCCATATAAAATTTGAATTGATACTGATCGATATATTTCATGAAATGCAACGAATATGTTATTAAAAGATTATAAACCATTTCAAGCGAGGGTTATCTTGAATAAAAATTTTTTGTTTAAAATACGAGTGGAGCATGTATGTTTAAGTATTCATATAATAAACAAGGCCCACGCATAATACTACAGTTAAAATTTATTACATTTCACACAATAATAGAAGAGTGGTAACGCGCCCACGCCTGTATTATTAGACACAATTCATAAAATATCTTGATTAGATAATAAATGAATAATGCAGTATAAACATAAAATCATAAATATTAAAAAAAAATAGTTATGGTATAAAAAATATTGAAAATGTATTAAACAACTAAGCAAACATCGATGGTATGCTTGGAAAATACGCATACGCTAAATGTTTACAAGTTGAAGGTAAGTTCGAGCACGATGATACATATGTATATGGTAATGGCTTAAATACAGCATGCTAAAGGAAAATATTTGGTTTGTGTTTACAGTGTTTATTAAATCAGTTCGTATTACAATGAGTCTACGAGTACATTATTGCATTATTACATACACTACAGGCCGAAAGTATTTGGTCGATATGGTTTTTATAACTAAACCAATTTTGATATAGTTTTAACTTATATATTATTTTATTTCAATTAATTTAATTAATTAACAGTTCATAAAGCTAGCTTATTACAGAAAACAAAAAAAAGATACTGAAATATTTGCTTTAATTACTGCGCGACATAGCCTAGGAATTCTATCTAATAATTTATTTAATTATTCGTATGAAATCTGGTTCCAGGCATTTTGCAATTTTTGTAACAAATCTCTCCCCAATGTTGGGCATGTTTTCCGAAGCTCCAGATCTAACTGAGCCCACACAAGCTCTATCGGATTAAGATCGGGCGATTGTGGGTGGGGGCCAATTCATTATATTCAGCTTTCGATGGCGATATTGTTGCTGTAAATACGCCTTACACACATTGAATGTGTGCTTATTATTACTTTTAGTCCAGATAGTATAGCATGTTTCCCTAAGATCGAAAGATAGCCGAAGTGATCCACTCGACCGGTAATTTCGACTAAATCTCCAACTTGGTTGTTACCAAAACAACCCCATATCATCAAAAAACCAGCCCTGTGTTTTATTGTAGGAATCATATAGTCTGGGAGCATTTTTTCACCGGGGACGTCGAACGTAAACACTCCGTTTCGATCCAAAAATTTTGAATTTTGATTCGTCTCACTATAGGACTTTTTTCCACTGTGACATTTGCCAATTCTGGTGGCCATTTAACCCTTGATATGTTAGGCGCCTTTTTATCGTAACGACAATTTGTTTTCCTGAGCGTTGTTCACTTGCGCTAATATTTAAGGTGCCGTTAACTTTATATGTAGAATGACAACGCCTGCTCGTAATCAATCGCCAGTTTGCATTTTTTACCCATTTTTTATACCTTTGAAAGTTTTTTTTTATTAAATCAATATAATAATAAAATTATTAACATTTAATACCAGAATCAATTTTTAATAAATTGTAAATTTAGTTTAAATATTCACAATTCACAGCAAAGGGTAAAAAAGTTATTCATTTTATTGTCCATTCACAGATGTTTATATAATGGGGGGAATGAATGAAAACTGAGTTTGAGTGTTGAGTGTGAATACTCACTTTCATGTGAATAAAAAAATCTCTTCGTTAAGTTTCGTTAAATAAAACACTCAACATTTTACGTAATGGAGAGAACAGTCAATTTTGATGTGAATAAAAATAATTTGACGTTTGAATTTTGAGAGCACGCTCATATACGTTTGAGTGTACCTTTTACCAGCCTCAACGTTTTTCAATACATAAAAATCGACATTTGTTTCATGATTAATCATGTTTTTTACTTTTTGTGCACTTTATAACACTTTGAAATTTTTCATTTTTCTAAATTAGGAATAGAACTACAACGGGTTTCTACGTTTTCTTGTAAAAAACATTTGGTAACCACTCAACATTTTCCAATTCAAAGCGATATAACGATTTAAAATTTTCACCAGTATCACCAAAACGCTAACACTCCCCCAATAACTAAAATAAATCAGTTTTGTACGCAACAAAAACAAAATACCTATATCGAATTTCAGTATGTTGGTGATTTTTTGAATAATAAAAGTTGACACAAAACAAAATATGGGTATATATAGATGCATTTAAACAGGGTGTGCCAAAAAAATATTCATCGAAAATACATTGCAACAAAAATTTTAATTAAAAAAAAAAAAAAAAAAAAAACTCATCGACCAATACTTTTGGCCTGTAGTGTATGTTGAAAAGCCAAAATTCTACTTTTTTAAGACGATTCGATTACCATACCTAAATCGCTAATACACTAATCCACCTGTAGTTTTGCACAAGCTGATTGGATGTACAACAAATCACCTATAATTTACAAATTTCATTTTTTGATTCTCAATTCGAACATTATATACAACAATTATTCTCTGTCACCACTGTTTGTTAACGTTGGCTTTCTGGTGGTTCGTCCCCCGTAATTGCTCGTTGAAGGATTTGTTATTGTTGAAATTAAAATATTTTAAATATGTTGAAATATTGTTGAATTTGTTATTTGTTTTGAAATAGATTAGTTTATTATTCGTTACTTGTGACCATTGGTTGATACATCGAGAAATGGTCGAGATTCTGCTTTTTTGCGTTTAGTATCTTAGAAATTGATTCTTCTAGTGCAGGGCCTCCTTATTCTACATCGAGCTAAGTTTTTTATCCAATGTTACATCGAAGTATTTAACAGAATTTTTGTATTCTAGATTACAATTAATTAATATCAGATTTGGGTTTATAGTGTTTATTGTAGATCCAAAAATGTATACAGTAAGTTTTGTTGGTGAAATTTTAAAGTTTGTATTGCATCTAGACCACAGAATATGTATATATATATAGTATATAGGCAGAATAAACATACCGCTATTTTACTATGGAAAAATTTTACTCATTTGTATGACCTCGGTTCGAGATAAGATAGGAACAATTCGTTATTTTTGAATATTTTGAATGAAGCTTTGAATGAAGCTTTGACTGCATGTTTCAACAAAAAACAGTTAGTCAACATAAAATCATTTCTGTAATAATTAATATTCATATTTAAAAGTTATGTTTCCTGTACAAAATTTAAGATACGAAAAAAATTTCTTGGTCTACGCAATGTCTTTCCGGGTTATATATATATATATATATATATATATATATATATATATATATATATATATATATATATATATATATATATATATATATATATATATATATATATATATATATATATATATATATATATTCTGTGTCTAGACTGCATAGAAAAAATTATTGATAGTTGCAAGCAGGATTGTACTAAGGATTTTCCATAGGTTTTGTATTAGCTTTTATTAAGGTTTTTCCATGAATCTTGATAAAATAAATTTTTTTTATCAATAATTTAACTCGTGTCACACTGAGTTCACATCGGCAATAGTAGTATCATAGAAATAGACTATATAGAATGAATGTAAGCAGCTATCAAGCGTCACGAATTCGGAGGGTAAAAAGAAAGCGAATAAATCAACAGGGCCCAATTTAGATTTTTTTCTCGACCAAATGCAATGAAGTTGGGAAGTTAAAATTAAACAAATACATATGTTAATTGAATTATATTTTTATTTATCCAATACAAAAAATTAATTGTTTTTTCCTTAAGGATAATATATTGCAGATTTAAACCTATGTATATCCAAATAGTTATGGCTTATTTAACTAAATATTATTTTCATGGGCGTCAAATTTATTCGTTGGCTCGTTAATCGACAAGAAGAGAACAACTTGTTTCTTAAAAATATTTACCGATAAAATAATTATTTTCAAAATGAAACGTGCAAATAAATGAATTTTTACTCATTTTTACATTTTGTACATCGAAGCCAATTAGGTTCAATTATTATTTTTTTAATTCCTCACATTAACCTTATCCTAAAAAAAACGAAATATGTTTTTCATATAATTTCTTTAAAAACTGATAATTTGGTATTGAAAAATAAAAAGTAATTATGAAAAGAAAAGCACGTAGTAATAAGAAAATACGGCTGTTACAACAACAAAATGAGAGCCCCACGCCAACAACAAAAAGTAGTTTGGTGGGTTTTTATTTTGAAATATGTGGCCACCATATGAAATATGTGCCCAAACCAATATCGATTGCATCATACGTAGCCCCAATCATATAGAAACTAGAACGAAATTTCAACCAAAAGATTAATTTCTGCGAACGAGCTTTTGGTTAACATTTGTCAGATATTATTTTTCATCCATAAGTGGTCAAGTGCCCACATTAAACTTTAATAAAGAATGATATATAGTTTTAAGAAAACGTGTGGTTAATTTCAATTTTTTAAAAATGGTTTTTATTGGAAGACTCTGTACATAGAGAAAAATAAAATATAAAATCTCTCAAATTTGTGATTTATTTTACCACATAACACATCGCCTGACAAATTGCCGGTCTGACAAAGAAAACACAATTTTTTGGGAAAATACATTTTATTCAGTTTCATAATTTCCTTCTATAGCGATACAATCAGTCTAATGCCTCTCTAACATTTCGATGCCTTTTTTGTAGAACGATTTATCTTTGTCTTCAAAATAAGCTTCAATTTTGGCAATCACTTCGTCACTGGGGCGGAGCCAAATCTCATTTTCTAGAGTTTTTTTAAGATCTGCAGCCAATTAATAATCGGTGCCGTATAAAACAATCCTTTTTATAGCGCTTAAACAGCTCCAACTAGCGCACGGAAACGTTGTCGTTTCGATCCATTGTGAGCAATGCGGTACCCACTTCGGACATAGCTTTTTCATGGACAAATGTTCATGCAAAACATGACTAACACGTTCCATAGATATCTGTACAAGGTCAGCTGTGACTCCAGAAAACATAAAAAAATCCACGAGATTGTTTTGAAAGACCGTAAAGTAAAGTTGCGTGAGATAGCAACTTCACTTTACGTTATTTCAAAACAATCTCGTGGATTTTTTTTTATATTTTCTGGAGTCACAGCCTTATTTGGGCGTCCAGAGCGTGGTGCGGTGAATTACGACCACGTTTAAATCCATCATACCAATCAATGATGCTCGATTTAGCATCTAAAGCATAAAAGCACTAAAATAAGCCTTATTATTTTATGACCAAATGTACCTTCGAAATACGTATTATTATTATTATTATTTTTAAACCAGGTTGGAATGGGTAAAATAAGCCTAATTACAGATTTGTTAGAGTTTGATGGATTATTTTAGTAATATAAAACTGAGAATTTTCTATTTACGATGTCAAATCGTAGTTTGTGCAACCGGAATACTTGATCTTGATTTCAATATTCACAATTTAAACTTTTAATGAAAAACGCAAACGTTAACTAAAGCCATAACCAGTGAGTGTCTAAGAGTTTAACCTCGATGAATTCCCAAATCCAACCCCCCCTCTTCCCCCCCCCCCCCCCCCCCTCCTTAAACTCCAAGTAGCAAAAATATCAAGAAAAATATATGATTAAGATATTATGGAAATATCGTTGGCAAGAAGCATTAAGGCTGTTTAATCACGTCACGAGCGGTGCGGTCTACAACAAATGTCATGCTGGTTAATAATAAATTACCACGGATAAAAAGTATAAAATCATCCGATTATAAAACCGCGTTTCACAAAATATTATTTTAGAACCTGATCTTTTTAAACTTTATGTTGATGTATACAACTCTATGAATCAAATTACCCACAGTTACAATAAATTTATAAGATTTATTTTACACGGGATCAAATTTAACTGTTGCATTTCACCATTTACAGAGTCTTAATGAAAATTCTATGTAAGTCCGCTTTACGATACCTGTACTGCACTAGTTTTAAACGTAATTACATAGTAAAGATTACTTCGTAAAAGAAATAATGCAAGGTTTACTTATAGGCAGCAAAACTTCGAAGTTTGTGGCTTTTTGACGCATTTTGAATTTTCTCTTTCCGATAAGCTACGCTATCTGTTGTGGATTGGTGCTTCTCAAATCTACATTGAAATATAGAAAATTTCTTGTTGTTGTCAAGGTGCCATTTTATTCTATTACCAGTCATTTTTCCCATTTTACTTCCGAGATAATACACCAGAGATATAGGGATATTTGATTCTGACATTCTGTTGTGTTTACGAAGTAAATCTAGGTATTTTGGAGAAGTAATCATGAGCTGAGCACTTTGCAATTTGGTCATTATCATTAATATGCTCGTTTTTTGTTGTGTCTGAGATTTAATACTTAATTTCCTTAGACATATCACTTCATGCGACGTGGCTATGGATCTTCCTGGCTACTAGATTTTAAAATAAAAATTTACTAAATAATTTTGTGCAAAAATCTCAATAAAATTTTTTTAAATCTTAGTAGGCTGCATTAGTTACAATTTTTTTTATTTTTTTAATTGTCATGTCAAAATTTCAAGTGATATAAATTGTCGTTTGAAGTGATAGCAGTCGCAAGAAAATATTTATAAAGCAGCATACTAAGATTTAAAAAACAGCCAGAACGACTTTATTGAACAATTATTTTGTAAGTATCGATTTAATGATCTAATACCCAAGAAGATGAGTACTCACATCACTTGAAGTGATGCGACTAGGGGAATAGGGGTGTTAATGGTGTTGAGCCAGTGATTATCGGAACGTATTAATTTCATGAATTCTTCTTGGTGTTTTAATAATTCGTTGGGGTTAAGCTCTGAGAATTATGAAAGGTTCTCTATTTTCAAGACTCCTGTGTTGTAACTTTTAGAGTTCTAGAATAATGATTTGTATTTCTTTACCCAATTTCGAACCTATACCTATCACCATGGAACAGTTTGATGTACAGGGTGTCCCAATAAGAAGTTCAGATTTAAAAATTTAATAAAATAAAAACGGCTTAATATATTTCCAAATTTATTTTTTGTTTAAAAATACAATCCTCCTGTTATTTATGGAAAATGATTTCATTCAAATGGGAGCCGCAGCTGGCCTTGGCGTACTCCATCTGGTCGGTTCAAATTCTGAGCACATTTTGGATTGTGTGCGGATATATTTTGGTAATGGTTGCTTCAATATTGGTTTTCAATTTCTCAATTGTTTGTGGATTGTCCATATATGTAATACTTGTCCTTCACGGCACCTTACAATTAAAAATCCAAAGGCGTAAAATCACAGTTCCTTGCCGGCCAAGAATTGGCCAGAAAAAAAAAATATTTTAACAGAAATTGCATATAAATTCTTTCCTCAGTTCCCTGGGAATAGGGAACCAGAAAACCAGAATAGTAAGGAATCTGGAATAACCAGAATAGTGCCACAGTAGTCGTGACTAGCAGAGTCACCCAAATTTTAATTCAAAATTTCTTCCTTTTATTTTGGTGAACCGTTATTTGCGAAGTCGTATACGTGGATTCTAGTATTTTTAAAATTTTGATGTTATGAAAACCGTTTCGTGTTGTCAAAATATTTGAATTTTTGTCAAGCAGTTTTATTAAATAGTTTTATATTTTGTATACGATTTTGGAAAATACATATTTAAAACCAATTTTTGAAGAAATGTGGATGTCTTTTCAGAATCCTGTAATTTATTGAACTTCAATAAATTCAATTCTTTTTGAAATTTAATTTAATTTATTTAAGAATGTAAATATTAATAAATGAATATAAAATTATGTGTGTGTACATTTTTAATAAATACGAGATATAATTCAAAAATTTCGGTACTTTGTGAGAATCATAAAAGCGGCATTAAATTGTACTTAACATACAAGAAAATATGACTTTGAATGATGGCGTTTTTTTTTAAATAATGACAAATAATAAAGTTGTATAGATTTATGTACATATTTAGATAGAAACCTCTATCTAAATAAAAAAAAATTATTGTAAAATATTTAAATCCTTTTGTTTATGACTATTATATAAAATATCATTATTCTTTTTCTTTGGTATACATTATTCACTACTAACATGCGGAGAATTTAGAATCCACTACTTTATTATGAAATAAAACACATGCATTTCGCATAGCAGGCGTTATTTCGTAAGTTGTTTCTATTTCTAAAAAACGCACCGCAGCAGTATTACTACGCAACGCGATAGTTTAAACGCGATAGTTTAAACGCAATAGTTTAAAACGCAAATTATCAAAACGTGATATTTCAAAACACGATATTTCAAAATGCGGTACAGCACAAAACGCGATATGGTTCAAAACGCGATATGGTACAAAACGCGATATGAACTCAGTATACATTTATTTATATAAAACAAAACTCAGTATACATTTATTTATATTTAATTCCATGTGATTTAGTTGGCACTATGTAGTCAAATAAACTATTAAAATCCTTCTGTAACTTTTCACAATCAGAAATAGTTTTGAAAGCAGCATATATTTTAAGATCATCCGCAAATAACAACATATTATTTTCAAGATTGGTTGAATGATCATTAATAAAAAGTAAGAATAATAGTGGACCGAAGGTGGAACCTTGTGTAACACCTGATGTGGGAACCATTTCATTAGATCGAATTCCTTCTATTTCTTCATATAGAACTCTATTGCTCAAGTTGGAGGTCAACCAGCTAAGTTTCTTGCCACCTACGCCATAATTGTTAAGTTTACTTAATAAGAGAGAATTATTTACTTTATCAAAAACCTTTGAAAGATCTATATATATATATAACATCAACTGATTGTCCGTTTTCTAAGGAGTAAGGGCTGATAAGCGAATTCAGTAAATTCTAGAAAGTTAGTTAAAGTTGAGCACTCGCGAAAAAATCTGTGCTAATATTTCGATATTTTATCTTTAGTATACATATTTGAATAATTAAGTATAAAATAGTTTTTCAAAAACTTTAGAAAACATGTTTAAAATACAAATTGGTCTATAATTTGATACATTGTTGATGTTCTCACTTTTAAAGATGGGCACAACCTTCGCTGTTTTCCATTCACTGGGAAAAATACCTTCTTGATAAAAAATGGTAAAATTAAACTGGGCCACAATCCTTATTTGTGTCGAGATTTATCAAATTGGTGTAAGTTTCTTCATAAGAAACACAAAAATCATTTAATATCGAGGAACTACGAGTATTACGATCAATTAAACTGCTTGGATTCGGTCTGAAGCATGTATGTTATCATAATACATACTAAATGGAATCGAGTTTTTATTTTTTTTTGCAGTAGGACCAAAATAATTTGGGACTGCTACAAATTGAGCTGCTACAAACATTGAGTAATGTTCAGAATCCTTGGTTTTATTTAATTTTTTACGAAAGTATTCTTTAACAGATAAAAGCTTGATCAATTTAATTGAATACCATTCCGGATAGGAATTATGTCTGTAGCAAATAACAAGCACATTTTTTGCTCAGTATTATAGTTATTATGCATATCAACCCAATTTATCACATTTATTTCGAAATTAATCAAATCATAATTGCACTCTTTGAAATTTAAAATTTCTTTTTTAATTTCCTTTAGGTAATGCATTTTGCTTTTTTTTAAATATTATTTTAATAGTCATCAAATTTACTTAAAATGTCATCAGCCGCTTTAACTAACATTGAGTTGGAAGGGTATTACAAAGAACTAATTCCAATAAACGGTAGTTATGGTTCCGTACTGTATTTAACTGGAATAATCCAGAGAGTTCAATCGCTTCAACTAACGCTTCACCAGCTTTATCGTACTATTTAATAGGCGTCATTAAGTTTTCATCATCATGCAACTGCCAATTAAAATATGGTAAATTAACATTATGGTAAAATGTTCCCAATGAATATTCTCAATGTAGTTATATTCTTATCTGTGTCTATTAGGAGAGATAACCTAAAGGAGATATTTCATACAATCAAAAATATTTTGTTTTTTTGCGTATACGTATACGCAGTTTAACGAAAAATCACAGATACACCGATGACATTAGAATTATCAGAAATATGTTTTGTTTTCATTTTTTAGTTCAAATTAAAAATCTAATTTGATTGTCTGTGCTATTAGTATCATTTCGCAAGACTACTTCGAATTATATGATAAATATTTTTTAGTACTAATGTTATGCAAATACACCGATGTGAAGTTTTCAACATTTATCAAAAGTGAAGCTACACAAATCCACAAAAAACAAAAATGTAGATACACAATTCAACAAAAAGTGTAGAGCTACATAAAAAAAATATGGCAGGGTTGAATTTGTTATTTATCCCACTATTTGTTTTTACGAGAAAAATGGAAACTCGCTAGAGAGAAATTTCAAATAAGCAAAATATTACAGAAATATTGGTGTCGATTCCGTGCGCAAGTTCAATTTTTCTTTCCTTCAATTCTTCTAAAAATTGCTGCCTTAATGTTCAATTCAAATTTTAAACCTGAATATATAATTAAGGGACCTGAATATATATATTAAGGGTCATTAACCTTAATTCTAGAGATGATAGCACAAATCTGCGTGTACTAGCATTTCGGGGATACTTTCGAGAATTTTTAGTGATAAGCGGCATATCACTGCGACTTTCGGGGAATTTTTTCTTGTGTAAATGAAAATGCTAATGAGAAAGTGTAAAGTGGGTCTTGTGGATGCTTAAGGGCCAATCAACACTTAATTCTAGAGATGATAGCACAAATCTGCGTGTACTGGCATTTACGAGACACTTTCGAGAATTTTTAGTGATAAGCGGCATATCACTGCAGCTTTCAGGGATTTTTTTTATTTGTAATCTTTTACAGTGTGGTACTTTGTTTTTGGTCTACAGGCTGATATACGAGTTTAAAAGTAAATTTAAGTTGTCACTTCCAGAGTGACATACGAGTGCAAAGGGTTAAAAAAAGCAAAAATACAACAAAATCACAAAAAAGAAATGATTCGATGCAAACAGCTCAAAATCTGCAAAAATAATGAAAACAAATTTTAAAAAAATTCTCTTTATATATACTAAGACTGCGGTCCAATTCATGACTTATTTTGTGGATACTGACTTATTTGAAAGTCTACAAGAAGCATTCTGTCGGTTCGACATATTGTAGAATTATTTTTCTTTTATGGGAGACTTACGCCCAAACTTTTAACTCATCGAAATAATTCAAGCAAGATTTCAATAAGTCTATTCGTCAGGAGACTTATTGCAGAATTTCAAATAAGCCAGTATCCACAAAATAAGTCATGAATTGGACCGCAGTCTAAAACGAAAAAAAAAAGTTCGAAAATTTTCGATTTTTTTTTTTTTTCGTTTTAGTATATAAAGAAAATTTTTTTGTATTTCGTTTTCATTATTTTTGCAGATTTTGAGCTGTTCGCATCGAATGATTTATTTTTTGTGATTTTGTTGTATTTTTGCTGTGTTTAACCCTTTGCACTCGTATGCCACTCTGGAAGTGACCACTTAAATTTACTTTTAAACTCGTATATCAGCCTGTAGACCAAAAACATAGTGCCACACTGTAAAAGATTACAAATAAAAAAGTAAAAGAATTAAGTGTTGATTGCCCTTAAGCATCCGCAAGACCCACTTTACACTTTTTCATTAGTATTTTCATTTACACTAAAGAAAAAAAATTCCCCGTAGGTCACAGTGATATGCCACTTATCACGAAAAATTCTCGAAAGTATCCTTGAAATGCCAGTACACGCAGATTTGTGCTATCATCTCGAGAATTAAGTGTTAATGACCCTTATTATATATTCAGATCCCTTAATTATATATTCAGGTTCAAAATTTGAATTGAACATTAAGTCAGTAAATTTTAGAAGAATAGACGGAAATAAAAATCGAACTTGCACACTTGTGCAATCGACACCAATATTTCTGTAATATTTTGCTTATTTGAAATTTCTCTCTAGCGAGTTTCCATTTTTCTTGTAAAAACAAATTCTAGAGGGATAAATAACAAATTCAACCCTGCCATATTTTTTTTATGTAGCTCTACACTTTATGTAGAATTGTGTATCTACATTTTTGTTTTTTGTTGATTTGTGTAGCTACACTTTTGATAAATGTTGAAAACTTCACACCGGTTGCAAATACCGAATGCACCTGAATTATCGCAGTCTAAAGGCATACTAATTTTCTCATAAGTGATAATTTAATTGGATGGAGATCATCTAATGTACTTTTTTCGTATGGATCGTATTCCGATTTTCATAAAATTCGATACAAAGTTAAAATTAAATAAATATACTTATTGGATTTATGATTTCAAGTATTTTATTAATTTATAACTTAATCTTAATCTTATAATGGTTAAAATCAATATTTTCTAATTAAAATTAAAACTTACTAATTAGAGGCGTTTGTCCGCCCCGATGGCATAGTGGTCAGCATACTTGCTCCGGCGACGACTGGGTTAGGTTCAATGAATTGATCACTCATTATTTTAGATACGGTTTAGGACCAATCATTTCGCAATAACAAAAATCACGCGTATTTTCAAATTGGCATTGCTGGGTTATTTTCGTATTATCAAATTGGCATAACTCATTCAGTTTCAAATTTTTCCGCTACGTGCTATTCGTTGGAGGCTCTCGAGTTGTCAATATCGTCAATAATTATTTAGGAAAAAGCACACATTTGATCGCTAAGGCTGTGGGCCAATAATCGGGTGAATCATTTGCTATGGTACAAATCGGATTTAGAACAGATAATTCGATCAGTTTGCCACAGAGTTTTTGAAACAAAAAAATGAATTTACTGAAAATAAATTAATTGGCCCGCAGCCTAAATCAATAAAAACCCTAACAAAATTTTAGAAATGCATTGATTTTGATACGTGGTCAAAAAGGACAGCTAAACAAATGAATTTTCTCGATAGATGAAATGAAATGATTCACTTTGAAACCAAAATTAATCGAGTAGCCTTTGCCTTACGAACTAAAACGAAATTTAAATAACCTTTCTTAATTGGTACGACATTTCATGATTTGGAACAAAAAAATTTTGTTTGTGCATTGTTGTGTGTTTTGTTGTGTTTTTAATTTGTTTGTGTTTTGTTTGTGCATTTATTTGTACGAAATAAAAGTATCCGATTTTATGAAAGCTAAAAAAATTTGACAATTTATTGCGTATCAAGTCACCGTGAGTTATATAACCCCTCAGAATGTATATGATATTTTATGTGGCAACTGATAAACAGCACATTCGGCTGTTTATTCGGCATTCTAAATGAATTACAACAAGGAAAAAATGCTTCTAAAGCACGGGAATTAATTTGTAGTATTTGTACTTGGGCCGACTTTGCGGCTTATGAAACGTGCAATTTGTACAAACGTTTTAGAAGTGGTTATTTCGACCTTAGTTGCCAGCCGCGCAATGGACAACCACGAAAGTTTGAAGATGCAGAATTGCAAGCTCTATACTAGATGAGGACTCAACGCAAACGCAACAAGAGCTTACAGTTCAGCTAGGAGTCACCCAAATAGCTATTTCTAAGCGGTTACACCGAATGGGCAAAATTCAAAAATTTAGAAGATGGGTCCCACATGTATTGACCGAGCACAACCTTGGTCAGCGTATGAACACGTGCCTTTCACTGCTTGCTCGGCAATAAAAAATGATTTTATGTGGAAAAATCCAGAGACTGGTGATGAAACATATATTTTTTACGAGGACCCCAAACGTAGAAAGTAGTGGATAGATCCCGGGAAATCCGGTACATCGATTTCAATGAAACAGAACATTCACTTAAAGAATTCTCCTCTTTTCTCCTATGTATCTGGTGAGACATGAAGGGTGTGTTTTATTACGAACTCCTGTACACGAGTTTTGTTTGAAAACCGCGACTTGAGACTTGGGCGTTTTTCTGTTATTTTATTAGCACTACATATAAATATAAAATTTAATTATTATTTACATCAATCAACAATATTATTAGTTTTGTGCGTCTGGTAGCTCAGTGAAACAACAGCAAAACTCCCAACCCTCAAGTCTCAGTTTTCGAACAAAATCTGTACTCTGAAAACTGGTCAATCGGTGACTGTGGAACGCTACAGCCGAAAATTGATCGAACTGAGCGAATAACTTGGTCAGAAAAGGCCATTTACTGGGCAAGGAAGCAGGCAAGTTATACTGCTTGATCATACCGATCAACACCATGTTGCTCGCGTGACTCAGAAGACTTTCTTGAACTTGGGATGGGAAGTTCTTCCACACGCGGCATATTCACCAGACTTGGCCCCATTCATGCATGACTAATCAATGCATTTCGTCTTAGAGGATAAGCAGTTCAAAACGCTGGATGATATGAGTAAATTCGTCGATGATTTTGTCGCGTCGAAGCCTGCAAGTTTCTTTCGCGACGGCATTCCTATATTACCTTTATTCGTAAGTTACCCCGGCATTCATATATTTCGAAGTTTAATAATATAACTTTTAAATATCTACTTTTAAATTTTTAGTTTTATTTTAATAAATTCGAAATTAATGAGAGATATTTCTTACATATTTAATAGAATATTAAGATTCAAAAACGATTTTTAAAAAATACCCGATTTATCGAATGTCCGATTTTACGAAAGCAAAATTGTATGTGCCTTTCGGTAAATCGGGTTAATACTGTATTTGTTTATGAACGAACATGTTCGCGTAAAACAATATCGTGATTAATTTCTGTAACTGGAGACATGTAATCTCTTAGATTGGAGTTTGGCAGATGGTAAAAGTAATAATTAATAACAAATCTTTTTGTTGTGTCGTCTACTAACAACTTTCATATAAAACTAAATTTCTAATGATTTTTTTTAATCTAACAAATACAGTGTTCCATTTTAAGTGTAGTTATATACAATGTGTCCGGGTTTGGGATGCTA
Organism: Nephrotoma appendiculata; assembly: GCA_947310385.1. Classification (NCBI taxonomy): domain Eukaryota; kingdom Metazoa; phylum Arthropoda; class Insecta; order Diptera; family Tipulidae; genus Nephrotoma; species Nephrotoma appendiculata. The sequence goes on from OX371225.1 coordinate 108,631,619, forward strand.
ATCCTTTACGGAGGATACGTTATTTCATTCTAAGAGAATAGGACGGGAGGTGGTATATCATCCACTAGTCATAGTTTTTCATATATGTGAAAAACTATGACTAGTGGATGATATACCACCTCCGGGCGATAGGAAACTAGCGATAATATGTATAAGTTAATTAAATATTTTAGAAGTTATTTAATTACTGTGTGCATATTTTTTCTGAAATGTTTTCCTCAAAATCCTGTTACTTAGAGAATATCAAAATGGACGAATCTTCCTATACAATATTTCATTGAGAATGAACCAAGGAATCACATCTTAATGGACTAGCATCCCATGCTCGAACACCCTTTAAAAACAAGAGCACAAATATTTTTGAGTTAATTAACAATTTTATAAAAATTATATCTGCTCTATATTAATATGTTTATCTGTAAATTACCGAGCAGTCTGTTTCTTACCTTAATTAATATTTCCATAATTGCACTCTCTCATAATAGATGGCGTTCTATTATTAAACTATTCTGTGCTTATCAATGAATACCATATTCGGTCCATCCAATGATAATTATAATAAAAAATCAATTTACTTAATTTTATTTTCCGCTACATGTAAATTAAGAAATCCCAATAGAATACCGCTTATTGACGAAAAAAAACTTTCATAAAATCGGTACATATAACAAAGATGAGAAAAGAAACAAAAATTACATACAAGTAACTTTTACTACGAGTACTTATGTAACTGATTGAACCACATAAGGGTACGTATATATAACACAGTTTTCTCTATATCATCTATCTCTATGAATATAAAGCGGGTATTTTCCTTTCTTACATTTTTAACCGGAAAACAAACAGAAAAATGTAAGATAGATGTATATTCTCATTTTGCAGCCCCCACATTTTACAGTAACACCAGCGAGACAACCACGACGAAAAATTAAATCGATTGTTGCAATATATATACATTCTTTCATCCATATTTTAAATACTGTGCTGTGCCAAAATATTATTTCTCATTCCAGATTATATATTTTGATAAGATAATATGTAAAAATTACAGTGTGTCTTTTTCACCGTTTACGTATACATGCCGAATGTGGGCCTAAAATCAATGAACTCTTCTCATTTTGTTAAAGGCAGTGTTTTTTTAAATAAACGTAAAAAACGTATAGCATAAACCTTATTTGATATTTTAATTATCCCCAAAAAAGGATGCTAAAAGCAATTAATTTTACACTATTATCTAGAATACAAAAGGAGATTCTGTTTTCTCTTCCATATATTTGACTAAAAATAAAAGTTCGTTTGAAAATTGATTTGGGCGCATGAGCTTTTCTATTTCTGCAAAAATTTCTAAATGTCTCTCTCGCTCTCATTAAGATGAAAATAATAATACAAATTTTCGTTCATTCATTGTGAAATTTCACAATACCTATACCCGTCGATTTATGTTTTCGAGATAAAACGAGATAACTACACAGTAAATTTTATTTGTTCTTGCTTCATTGAGAGGCGAGATATTTGTACATGTTACGGGAAATTTTTTGAAAGAACGATTTTTTTATTTCCTATCATCCCACTATAGATATATACATATATACTCTTATTACTAACAGTATTATTATTATTTTTTATTATTATTCAACAAAAAAAAACAAAAAAAAAAAATAGGAAAAAAGTATAAGCATTGATTCACATTCGTAACACAGTAAAAGTGGAATAATTTTTTCGTTTTGTTTGAAAAACTCTGACTTTTCACGATGTAAATTTTTTTTTTAAATAAAATCTAATTGAATTTAATAAATAATTGTAATTGTTGTGATTTTACGATATAAAGTGATTTTCCCTATTCCTAGTTGCAATAAAGCTCTTTATTACTTGTACAGTAAAGTGAAATGTCAAATTGATTTTTTTTTAATTTTCACAATTTTGACAAGTGAAAGTTTTTTATTATTTATAATATAAGTATTTTATGTATATAGTAATCCTCAAGGACGATAATCAATTTATAAAATATAAGGAAAAAAGCTTGTACAGTTATAAAATATCGATTTAAAAGTTCCATATATTTTTATAGTCACATTAAAAACTGTTGGTATAATAAATAAAGGTCAATGGACTTTTAACATATTCCCACATGTTGTCATACAGTGCTTTCATTTGAGTATAATTAAATAAATAATTTTGCAAAATATTAGTGAAGAGCGCGCAATGTTAATTTACGGTAAGCCTTTATAGAATCGTATTATTTCATTGAAATAACCTTGACATTAACCAATAATATACATATCAAAGCTGCGTTACTATAATATAATTAGTTTTATCCGTTTTCTGTACACATGTAGCAAAAATACAAAAGGCATAATTGGCCCCGAAATTCTTGATTTCTCGTTCTATATGGTGTTAAACATGCTATTCTAAATTAATTACATATTTAACAGTGTACTGTGGGTAGATTTATTTTTCATTTTGATGTTAAGAAATGTGTCAAAGGTCATATACACATACACAACATGAAACCCACATTTTAAATTTTTACTGAGCTTCCCAATAACGACACAAAAAATGCTATAAATGATTATTTAAATCCTTGGAAAACATAAAACCATAAAAATGGTTCGAAATTAATTCAAATAAATCAAGATTATTATACACACTATATATAGAAAAACATATACATATATAACAAGAAAAACATAAAGAAAATTTTTGTAACGATGTACAAATACATTGTCATAACAAACCCAAAGAACTAATCAAACTTTCATAAAAGCTTAAAACTAACTTAAAATGTGTTACAATATTTACATCAAAGATGGCATCAGTATTTTGGTTTATTTCTCAACTACCATAAACATTATAATTTTTGTCGATGCGACACTCCACAAAAAGTTAGTTTATTTTGAAAACATTAATTTCACATATCGGTGAAAAACTTTTCTTTTGTAATTTTATATATTGTGATTCATCATCTGCCGCACAGAACAAGAAACTGTAATTTCTGTAATTGATTGAAACACGCAGTTCGGAAAAATAATATTCACTTTATTTTTTATATGCGTGTGATGATTAGAAACTTTCTTTGACTAAGTTTTATAATTTTCAATAGAATATTACTTTTTCTATATACGTTTGTATGTGCAATCTTTTTAATTCGGCTCTACAAAAATAATAAAGGTGTACTAGGTATATGTATTTTGTATGGAATACTTTTGGATAAAAGAAATATGTATAGGAAGGAAACGGTTAAATGAAGGATAAATATATAAATGGTATTATTTTTGGTTGATTAGAGAGGAGAACCGAAGCAAAACAAATAATATTTTTGGAAAAACACTTCGCATTTGATGATTTTTGATGATTTTTCATTGCGATATAATTATAAATATGTAATTATCATCAACATATATTTTAACCCGTGAATTACTTATAATTCTGATGAGATTATAATTCTGAGAAAGTTCATAATCGCGTTACGTATTTTAAATAAGACTGAATTATAAAAACAAATCTAATTTTATTTTATCTAACTTAAGATTCGAAAAATAACGGTTAAGCGTTCTTACAATTAAATTATTGTTTAAAAAAATTGTGGATACGAATTTTATAAATTTTCAAAACAGTTCCTTAACTTAATTCATCGGTTTATATAGTTTAGTTCGTTTCTGGTTGGCTGCGTGACTTAATTTTTCACCACTACTAAATTTTTTGTCTTTTTAATCATGCGACCGTGAGTTCCTATTAGTATATTGATTCAGCATGTGTTTCAGATTTGATGTGGTTGATGTCCCCCGCTATCAATTTTAGATTATAATAATGTCGCTCATTACTTAAATTTCGATGACTTCTAGAACCTTGTATTTTCTAGAACCTATTATTTTGTAATTTCAAGTATCAAATGCACTACACTGTTTAATCCACTAATTGAACAGTTAAAATATTGAAAGTTCGGAAATTGGAAAAAATATGTACATGCCTACAAAGAAAGTATGAATAGTAAGAGAATATAGTCAACCTATTTAAACGTATCCGCTGTCCAGAAAAGGTGACATGTAGTGGTTAGGAAGTTGATTGAGTATAAGTAAGTATTGACGATCTTAGTTGTATTCACTCGGATTGACGCTTAATTGGGTTGTATTCCATCGATTGTGAATTTCATGAAATATACTAATGTACGGAATAATCAATGGATGTATTGTAGAAAAAGAATACCATTTCGAACAAATGTGTTTTTTTTGACATCCTGTTGGAAATTTCAAAGAAACTGACTGGTAGTTCTGTTAAATTATAATATCATTCATTGCGGTTTCTTATTTTGTTTAAATTTTACATATTTATGTTATTATAGAATTCAATTCTTTGATTTAAGCGGCTTAGGGAACCACTAATTCTAACGGTTTTGTACTTTTTAGGTGATTCGATCCATTGGTGCGATCAAGTAGGTTCCGCAGCTCCTCGTTGTCATGCTGCTGCAGTCGCAGTACATGACTTCTTCCAAATTTTTGTATTTCATCGCTGATGTATTCCATGTTTAAGACTCGATGGACATTGTCATTTCTAATGTACCAAGGAGCATTCACAATACTACGCAGTACTTTGTTTTGAAATGTTTGAATGATCTTCACTGTAGTTTTTCTTGCGCAGTCCCAAAGCTGAATATCATACGTCCAGATAGGTTTTAGGATTTGTTTATTTAATAGTAATTTGTTGTGCGTTGTCAGTTCGGAGTTTCTTCCAATTAACCAGTGCATTTTTCTGAATTTTAAATTTAGTTCTTGTGGTTTTTTTTAACATGCGCTTTCCACCTGAGCTTAGAGTCTAGCTTCATGCCGAGGTCAGAATATGGTATTTGTTGTGAATTCAGTCTAATCGGAATATATTCTAAAATTGCTATTTGTAAAGTTGATATGTGTTGATTTCGATTCGTTAAACCGAAGTGAAATATTTCCTAAAAAAATCCTAAGTAAAAATTGTGTATTTATATTAGTGATTATACTATAAAAAAGAAAACATTTAGGCGAAACTAAATTTATAATGTAAACGGATTAAAATTTTTGTTAATATGTAATATCAATCAACAATCAAATAACATGATTTAAATTATATTTTATAATTAATAATATAAAATAAATTTAATATACGTGATAAACTTAAAATTAAAATAAGACCAAAATTATTTTTCGATTTCATTAGAATACTAATCGAACTTTTGCGAGGTGATCAACAATTTCACTATGTTTTTATGCTAGATCTATCAAATGCTCATATCCATGAGGATTTTCAGAATTTTGTCATTGTTGTGGAATGGTCAAACATGTCCCAGAAGCATATCATTACTGTTTAAAGAGATTTTACGACTTCATCGGAATACTAGTCCAGATTTTGCGAGGTGCTGATCAATATCACTATGTTTTTATGTTAGATCTATCAAATGCTCATATCCATGAGGATTTTCAGAATTTTGTCATTGTTGTGGAATGGTCAAACATGTCCCAGAAGCATATCATTACTGTTTAAAGAGATTTTACGACTTCATCGGAATACTAGTCCAGATTTTGCGAGGTGATCATCGATCTCACTATGTTTTTATGTTAGATCTATCAAATGGCCATATCCATGACGATTTTCAGAATTTTGTCATTGTTGTGGAATGGCCAAACATGGCCCAGAAGCATATCATTATTGTTTAAAGAGTTTTTATGGCTTGATCACTTACATATTGTGCCTTGTGAATATTGTGTTCAGCATTTTGTCGGATCGGTTCGGGCCAAAGTCGAGAAGTGGGACTTTTATACGAATTTTTTATGACTTTTATATGAACAATTACAAAATTCTGAAAATCGTCTTGGATATGGGCATTTGATAGATCTAACATAGTGAGATCGATGATCACCACGCAAAATCTGGACTAGTATTCCGAGGAAGTCGTAAAATCTCTTTAAACAGTAATGATATGCTTCTGGGCCATGTTTGGCCATTCCACAATAATTAAATCGATGACCATTACATCGATTTGTATTTCAATGAAATCGAAAAAAAATTTTAACCTTGTTTTAATTTTAAGTTTAATTTGATCACGTATATTAAATTTATGTTATATTATTAATTTTAAAATATTATTAAAATAAACCATCTTATTTGAGTTTTGGTTGATATTACATATAACAAATATTTTAATCTTTTTACTATTTTAATTTAGTTTCGCCTAAATGTTTTCTATTTGATTGTATAATCACAATTTTTACCTAGGATTTTTTTTAGGAATTATTTCATGCGTGTGTATAGGAGCATGAAATTGTTCCTAAATCATTCCTATTTTTTTTTACTTAGGATAGAGTTAGGAAGTATTTCACGATCAGTGTGTGCAGAATCGCAAAAAAGTCTTAAGTAAGAGAAATCTCTTAGTTATGAGAAATAATGTAGTTAAGACCTCTGTGACTATACGCCAGAATCGCACGGATAGTCTCCTTTGAATTTTCTATTTATCATTGAGATATTTGGTTGGTGGGAACAATTTTTACTATTTAAAACCAAACGAGAAGACAAAAGAAATTGTAGTGTGTCTTGAGTTTTCATCTCGTAAACGATAGTTTCATAATCGTAGTTACGAAACGAGATATATGTGTCTATGGTATAAGACTGTGTGCCTGAGAGCGATTTTTTCGATTAAATTGCCCACTAAACTAAATTAATGACTAGTTATGCTATTACCCACCAGTTTTTATCATTTAGACTCCTGCTGAGGTTGCTTGACTATTTAGTTGTCATTTTCATTTCTTGTTTTTATTATTTTTTTATCGAATATATACGTGTAAAAATGTCTAAAAAGAAATACTCTCATTCTGAAATTTCGATTGTAATTTATAATCACATTCATGAATAATGCGATTCCCATCTCCATATTTGTTTTATTTTTTCTATTTCCTTGATTTTAAATAATAACAAATCGGTGTTGTTGAAAACAATATGACATATGAAAAGTCATAATTTAGTTTAGTTTATAATTTAGTTAACAATCGGAGGCACAGCATATTTAAAAGATACTAATGCCACCTTTGAATGAATGATATGAATCAGTAATTAATTTAGTTTAGTCGGCAATTTAGTCGAAAATACGCTGTCAGGCACACAGTCTAAAGATAGCATTGATTATGTGCTGTATTTTCCTTAGTGCTTTTTCTGGCAGAGCTTTGCTTACTTGCCCCGTTATCAAGTCATATCCAGGAGCTTTATATCTTTGAAGTTTTGACTTCTTGTTTGATCTCTTTCAGAGTAACTGGTAGCACAGATGCTTCGTCTACTTTACTTATAGGTGTTAGATATTCATTATCCGCTTGTCCAGTTGGTGGTTTGAAGGTATTTTCTAGATGTTCGGCAAACAGATCAGCTTTTTGCTTTTCACTGCGGGCCCAGGTTCCATAAACCATTCTAATGGGTGGTACTTGCATTTTAGGCCTTTTTAATTCTTTGGTGGCTTTCCACAGGGAATAGCACAGAGGAAAGTAATATAAACAGAGGTAAAGCTGCATACAAAATTTTGAAACATCTTTTTTAGATTGTAACCCCAAAATACAAACTCGTCTTACGCCTTAAATAATAAACTTAGAATGTCCAACTCTTCGAATATACATTAAGTGTTTCTTTGACTTTCATATGGTTTTTGGTTCATTTTTTTTTCGTTTAGATTATACCAGTAATTTTAAATTTGGTCAAGATAAAACCGGATCGTGACCCTATATTTTACTATGAAAATTTGCGTAACAATTTTGAATGCAGCTTTACTTCTGTTTATATTTATTTTTTTCTGCGGAATAGTCTGTGTCAGGTTTACCTGTCAGATTACTTAGGAAGCTTGCAACTGACCCATTCTTAATCTTCTTTATAAGTAGTTTAAGTTTGTTGCACAAGTTGATTAGGATTGTTTAATCTTCAGGGGTACTAGTTCTCTGCCAAGTCTTACGAGCTCTTCTTTTTTCGTTAATCAACTCTTTCACTTCAACTGAATAGTATATATTTTTTGTGATATTTTTTGCTGATCAGGAGTACTTTCCCAGGCCGTTTTTTGCACACTTTCAATGAGGTTTTCCAATTCTTCTTCTATCATGTAAGCGTTCGAGATCTGCACCTGTATATTGACGCTTCTTCGACTATCTGTCAAAATTATTTCCAGTTGGTTTTGTTATTTGTTAGGCTTGTAAGGCTTTGTTTTCCTTATTACCATGTCACTTGTTGTCATTAAAACTGGAAGGTCAGGAATTTTATTTAGGTAAGTAGGCCTACCTACCTTCTACTGGAGTGAAACCCACATGTTAATGTCTTGCTTGCTTCAAATAGCTCCCTTCTATTGGGAGTAGTTCTATTTGATCCCCAGAATATGTGTTTCGCGTTAAAGTCGCCTCCAATAATAAAATTATTACAAAGCGATTTAAGAAGTTTGATGTAATCTTCTTTTTTTTGGGTTATATCTGAATGGACAGTAGATTGCTGTACTATAGCTCTTGTTATTTTTGGTTTCAATAGCTACAGCAGCTATACTTGCATAGCTTCCTCCTGTATTTTTAATTCTTCCTGGTGTAATATATTATCCTTAATAAAGATTGCTATGCCGCCTCTAGCCCTTTCTGCTGGATGTAGAGCTTGATACCACTGGTATCCAGTTATTTTGGCATACGCGGTTCTGTTAAAACGACTTTCTGAGATTAGGTATATGTATATCATTTTTTTGTGATTTAAAAATACTTCTAATTCTGAAATGCGTTGCGCTAGGCCATGTACATTACAGGTATAGCAATTCTTAAATAGTGTGTGATTATTTTTTATTGTTAAGTTTGTATGGACTAGAAGGAAGGTAGTCAATAATTTCTCTAGTTTTACTTGACGCATCCGTTATTCTTTTATCTTTGCTCGTCGATGTATTTTCCAGTGTTCCTAATCTGTTTTCTTGTTTTTTCAGTAAATTCTAGTCTAGGTGGTGGTGGTATCTCTTTATGTGTTGGTTGATTTTCCTGCATTTCTCCTTGCTTGAATACGTTTGATGTATTAACTGGTTGCAATGGTCTCTCTTTCGGTATCAGGGTTACGTTCGTATGTACCTTCACTAGGTCCGTGGATGGTCCGTGGATGCTCTGTGCTGATTGTTCTACTACAGACAACGATTATGCTTTTCTTTTTTTGTTTTGTCGCTTAGTGTGTATGAATTTGCCTTCGTATAAAACTCGTTTCATACGCTAATTCATCTTCATCTGTTTCATAGATAGCTATAGTATTTTCTTTGGCTTGATCATCATTTTGATTGCAGCAGTTTCTGCTTTAAGGTGTTGGACTTCTTTGAATAGCTTTTCATTGATTGTCATTAAGTTTTCTAACGATTTCTTTAAATCAGCGTTTTCTTTAGCGACATCGTGGTGGTTTTCTTGGTTTACGTTCTCTCTGCGTTCAGCATTTTCGTTCTCCTGCTGAGTAACGGGATGCATTTGTCTAGTTGGTGATCTAGAGATACTTGTGCTTGGTATAAATGGTTTTTGCAATGGTTTGATCATCCCAGAATCCGTTGAGCCTGCCGCGTTGAAGGTGGATTGACTAACTTTACAGTTGGCGTACCACCTGGGGTATACTTTTCGTTTTGTTGCACACTCGATGCTTTAATGATTGGTTTATTGTTCGCAGTTCCTTCCGCTAGCCAGGTTTGGTCCGATGATGAAATTTTATTTCCTACCTACCCTCCGTCAAGCCGGTTAAAGAGCATTCCCCTATTCGCCACCTAGGGACACGCCACGATGGGAGTTCGGTATCTCCACAAGTGACGCGCAGCAATATTTGAAGATATTTTTCAGCTTCTTTAGAATAATTTCGTTTTCCATTTCCGGTATTAAATAATAAATTGTTCATGTGGCTTTCTACGACCCAATAAATATGTCGTACGACAATGTATGTGAGAAACAATACGAATAGTACCAGAGCCATCTATGATTTTAAAGAGCCGTAATATTAAAAAGAGAGCTTTTCGGGGAAGCTTTTATTGAGTTACTATGAGAAACCGTAGTAATTGGAAAATTTTTGAATACGAATTTATGAATAAAAAATTAAACAAATCATCTAAATTTGAATTTTCTATTATTAATAAAATATTCAACAAACACATATTTGAAAATCAGCCACCATAGTGTAGTATTTAATTATTAAATTTAAACTAAAGTGGAGCATAAATTTAACTTAGTAAAGTAAATTAATAAAGGGTGATGCCACAAATTCCTCGTACATCCAATATAAAATTTAACTTCTTTAGTAAATTGTGATCCCATGCACTTCAGAATTTTCGAGATTTTTATGCGATTGAAAAACCGAGCTTTCTGTAATTTCAAAATCCGTTTACAGATGTCTCTATAATAAATTTACTAGAAATTACAGAAAAGAATAAAATTATTAAACAACTATTTACGAAAATAAACCATTATTCAGTTAAGCGCGAAATTTGTAATATAATAATTTAACATAATGAAACTCAAAAAATTATAACTTTTTTTGTGGCGTAAATAAAAGTTTTCATTGTAAAATATTCACCATCAATTTTTTTTTATTTCAATCCAATTCGCTCATGTTGTATAATTCTCAGTTGATGGTTGATGCGTTGCAACATTTTACATTGATTTAATTTGGCTATCTTCTGATTAATAAAATAAATAAAATAAATATATAACCAGGAATAATTAAGCTGGAATGAATTGAGCTTGAGTTAAAATATCGTTATCTAATAAGACAAAATCAGATATTGAACCATGCGGGTATTCCTACTATGTATATACGAAATCTCAGTCATACACCTTAGCCGAGGGCCTTTAGCATCCGTATATAACAAATTAACGGAAGGTGCTTTTGACGGATGTCAACGTCGCGGAAAATAGTAAGTTTACCTGCGAGAATGGTAAAATATTTCGAGCATTTTTGCAACTGACATATTTCGCTGGATTAATACGATTATACGAGATGCATGCAATTTTAAATATTATTTGTGTTTACTTATATCTATTTATATCAGTACTCGAGCGTTAAACGAAATCGTCTCTAATCATGGATCGAATTTTATAGAAGCCGATAAACATTAACAATGCGAGCAGTATTAGGTTCTAGAAAGGTTTAAAATATTATTCAATTTGTTGTCGCTATTAAATTCTAAATTTATACATAGTGACATTTTTTGATTGGTTTAGTAATTGCGAACCTAAAATAATGTTATAAAATGATGTTTCTATTTTATAAAGCTCTGTTTTGTTTATACTACAGGCTGAAACAATATAGCCTGCGAATTTGTTGCAAGGAAAAATCAAATTTTTAACAAATAACGAAAAAACTGTTTTCGAAGTTTGTTCATCAACAATGTTGAAATAGAATCCAAAACACTATAACCCCCATATATTACATAGTTACACTAAAAGAATTTTTTAACGAATGTTTGTTTTGGGAAAGTAATGCTGAAATTATTGATGAAACACTTATACTAATTTCTTAATTTTTTACATACACATATGTATATATAAACAAATTCTTGTTTCTACAAAAACAAATAAAATTTGTGTTAGACTACTTTAAATATTTTTGCGTTAACTCGACATAATATGACTCAATTTTAGAATATGCTTTTCCAGAATATTGAACTAACCATTCAAATTGAAAATTGAAACGAAGCACATATATTTTTAAATACAAAAAAGCTTCTACAAAATATTAAAATACACTGATTGGTATGAAAAAGAACAAAAAGCTTCCTCTCAATGGAAAGCTCATAAAAAAATGGTGCAATCTTATGGCTTTTATATTCAGGAGGCTCTGATATTACACACGCGGATTCCATGTTGATTTTCTTACAGAAAGCTGTGCATTTTGCCCAAGAGAATGGACCTTTTTTCCAAGCGTTTTAATTACATTAGTGATCGATAAAAAGCTTTATTGGGGAGTATTGAGCACGAAGTAGCACGATAACAAAACATGTGAATTTCAACGAGCGACCACAATTGTTATAATTGTCATTCTTTTCATTTTCTTGACTATTAGTCCGGTCAATCTAGACATTCGAAGGTACATAAATTTGCATCAAGCTGAAAATTGGTAGAATTGTTAAAAATGTGATTATAAATAAAACTTAAAAGTTCCCCATCATTCCCGTGTATGGAAATAATTTTACTCGAGGTCAAAGATCAAAAAAATGAGTTTTTCGCGATTTTCAGCGAAACGGTAAGTCTTATCATAAAAATATTTTAGACAAAAATTGTAGGTCATCATATTATCTATCAAAAATGTTTCAGAGCTTTTTTTTCTACGAGCCACCCTTTCTGGGATATAACGATTCAAAAAGTTGTTCAAGTTGTTATGGGCATAATATGCATGAGTGCGCCACGTATATACATCTCTTATCTAGAGTTGTTATATATGTTGAAATATTTTTCTATCGGTGATTGTAACTTATACTTAAAATATAAAATATACATAACTATAAGAATATCAGGTCAAAAGAAACCCAGTCCCTTACTTCATACGCCAGTGTAACTTCGAGGGCAACATCTGTCTCTTGTTCTATTGTGTGCGTGGCTAGGGTCTTACACCTGCTTTAATAAATGAAATACCGTTAGTCTTGAGCGACACGCTGTAGTGAAATCACGTGTTTATCCTAACCTATATCGTGCTGTTTTGACTTTTATAACAAAAATGTCTGAATATTGTTTTATTTGTGCTAAACTTTTAACTGAAAATGAAGTTGTTACTGTTGAACGTGGTATGAAGTCATTAATTAATGCAAGTATCGAAAGAGCAGATGAATTTTCAGGATTTCTCAAAAATCAGAACTCTGTGATAATACATGAAAATTGTCGTAAAAATTATACTCGAAAGTCTTCTATTGCTGCAGCTAAAAAAAGACAACGTGAAGAACAAGAAGCCAGTATATCCACAGTAAGTCCTCCTCGTACTAGATCACGTGCCAGTGAATCAGCTTTTTGTTTTAAAGAACTATGCTTATTTTGTGGCCAGAAATTGAATGAAGAGTATGAAACAAGAAAATCCTCAGATTTTGTTGAGGGGGCCGCTCCCCCTTCCTTCTACAACGGGCGGTTCCCCATTGATCTTATTAAGGTTTTGGGGATCGCACCCCAGTCCCCACTCATTCATTTTTGGATTTTTGACTCGGAACCTCCGTTTTAGTTCGTCCCATAAATGCTCAATTGGATTTCGGTCTCTGGCCAACCTCATCCATGAGCTGTCGAGTAGTTCGTCCTGTGTGATACCGAGCATTGTCATTCATCAGTATGAAATATACCCCTATCTAGCTTGCGTAGGGTACTACATGATCGAAGAGAATATCCTCCATATATCTTTCAGCGGTCAGACGTTCTCTATAGCCAGATCTATTTTTTCCTCAATCAATATGCCAGCCCAAACCATGCACGAACCGCCACCTTACGAGACTGTTTCAGTAAAACAGCATTATGAAAATCTCTCTCCTGGACGCCGGTATACTCGGCCTCTTCTATCACTACCATCATAAAGCAAAATATATATAACAGGATTCATGTAGAGATTCCGAGGTTAATCTATTTTACTTTTGGCATCCTGTATAAGCCTAACAAACAGGATTAACCTCGGAAAACCTGCTTATAAAATTTGCACTACTTGATGTCTCTTATATATTTATTGCTCGATGCTACCATGGAGACATATTTTGCACCCGTCAGTGAATAGAACGGACCTCCATTACTCAATGCTCCAATTGATGTGTTTGGGAGCAAATTTGAGTCGTTCTTTCCGGTGGTGTGTTGTCAATTTTGATATAGCAGCCGTGACACTCGCCTTTTCAAAAACTTGGTGAGATGCCAAAAAAGTGATAGACCGAAATGACATAAACATCAAAAAATTTAACCGATTCATAATTGTTGATGCTGACATTCGCGGAAAACAAATAAATAATGTTTATATATTTATAACTTGATGAGAAGTTATATTATAACCACAGAAAATTTACACACATTAATCTAAAATTGTATGCTATACTCCTTATACGTAGACGAACAATGTCTCGTGTCTCGGATTTTGAACAAAATCGACTTCCTTTTCACCAAAAGAGTCAAAATTTCAAATGATGCACATAACATATTTTACGGTTTGTGGTTAAATTTTAAGTGGAGATTATATAATAATAATTTTGCTTGATGTGTTTTTAATTAATGTGACGAATATTATTTCGAAGGTTCGCCAAAAAATTATAATTGCTGTTGAATAATAATATTAAAATTTTACATTTATCTTAATAGATTCCTATGCTCATTTTATCTTTGAACGGATTGAAATCATAGATATGTATTTAGATGATAGTGTGGCTATTTTATAGTTACCGAGTATTTGTTTACGCCAAATATGGAGTACTAATTAAGTAATAACACATCTATTTTCATCAGTTTGTTAATTCAACAAGAATTCTAAACGCCTTTTTGTTCTACTTAATGATTGATTATAAAACATATTTTTATGATGTTGAAAGCAAAAACTAACAAAAAAGAAAACTATCACCTAACATAATTAAGAGCTTATGAACTTTCCTTTACAATATGAATTTGGCATAAACATATCGTTATTTATGTGCAAAAGGTGTTTAAAATTTGTATTTACTTACCTTGCTAGGGTACGAAGGGAAGAATAAAATAACGAGAGGTTCTCATATTACTTATACCCACTTGAGTCTACTCTGCCTCCTGTTTTTTATTGTTTCTTGACTTCTTCTTAGAATTATTATTAAGTCTTCTTATTGATGTCAAATTTAATTTAATTAATTAATTAATTTCTTTTTAGTTATTTTATTTTGAAAAATCGAAAAAGTAGGAATAACAATTTTTTTTTTCTTCATTAAAAAGCTTACACCAACAAATAAACGATCAATCAACCTTAACTGATTGTGCGCCGATAAAAAAATTGTTTGTATTTTGTACCGTGTTTTAGAGGTGGTTTGTTCACGGAAAAAGTGGTTCTGTTGTTGTAACAAGGCAAAAATTGTACTCAGCTTAGATATACATATATGTATATAAAATTTATACCAAAATCTTACATATCGGTTGCTCATTTAATTATCAGATAGGTACAACAGGGTATAAAAGATTTAACCGTTATAAATTAATGCTGGTTTAAAAATACATAATTACTTGAAAACAAATTAAAAACGGATATAAAACTGATACCTTCGTTTATTTTATAGACGATTTTAATTTTTTACCGCACACATTTTATTCTCGTGCAATACAATGACACATGTTTTATTTGCGCTAAATTTTTATTGAATTGCGATTTAAGTCGTAAGCCTTCGTTTATAAAATATTTGAGGATAGCTTTGACTTTTAAAATTTTTAAAGGAGGGATAAACAATTATTTTTTTTGCTTTGATTTTCACTATCCATTTTGATTGGTACAGATTTTTTTATTGCCGTGAATTCGTTATATAATATTGGTGGACTGATTTTATACCAGTGTATTGTGTAAGAGACCGCAATAAATATAATATGTTAAGAACGTGATAAAGGTCACCAAGCACCAACTTAAAATTGAAAAGGGGTACTCGGTTATTTTATTTTGTATAGCACAGAGAAAACTAGAGTCGCATAATTAATAACGCGTTGGTTAATTAAAAAGCATAATTACTTGTTTAATCTGTCAATTCATAATAATAAAAAAAACTGATTTAAATTTAATAACAACATTTCCATTAATCATTCCATTTTGGAAGACAAACATTTTACTCATATTTCATTTTTTAATATTCGAATCCTTCCTTTCTATATCAAAATATTCTAATGTGTATATATAATATGTAAGAATAGCCTTACGTAGATCACTATTTGTGTCGGCTACGTAACATCTTAGCACACGAAATATAATCAGCAGAGTGGAAAACGAGGAACATTAGTATAAATGTATCATTGATGATACGATTTGTCACCACAATCTTCAAAAAGACAAAAATCGATTGACAACAAATATACAACGTAAACGAATTTTATAGGATAATTAAATAGGAATAAAATATGACGAAAAAAATTTTATGTTAACAAAATGATAAACGATGAAAAAGATGCTAGAACTTTTCGTTGTTTTCTTTATCGTTATTAAGATTTTGTATTGTGCGTTGAAACAAAAAGTTACAAAACATTTTACATAAAACTGCATATTGGGCCCGATTCTCGTGGCATAAAATTGCTATTATGTTATTTTATTTCCCCGCTTCCTAGAGGAATTTGTATTGAAAAAACAAAAATAACATAACATAAAATTTTAGAAACAAGTATGTGTAGCTAAACACGCTAGGTAATATATTTTTTTTTCCTTTATCTCCATTTAGGAGCATAGGGCGTCTACTAGACTGGATCATCGACCTCTATTTGGGGCTATTCTCTTTAGTTCCCCCCATGTCTTCTCGAGATGTTTTGCTTCAGTTAGCACCGTTCTTTTCCAGGTCAACTTTCCTCTTTCCTTGCGGATTTCATTCTAATGACATCCTGGTTATGTCATTTGGTGGCTTTCTCAGCGTGTGTCCTATCCATCTCCATTTCCACTTCCTAATTTCCTTCTCAATGTCTACTTGGTTTGTTTCCAAGTTTCACAGCCATACAACAGTACTGATTTTACATAGGCATTGAACAATCGTATCTTGGTGTTTCTTGACAGGACGGATGCATTCCAGATCTTATGGAGCATGTTAACGTGTTTCTCGCCTTGTTGATTCGTTGATTAATGTTCTCTTCCATTCCACCTGTTCTTGATACAGTACAGCGAAGGTATACGAATTTTTCGGCATCTTCTATTGTATCTTGGTTGATGCGAAGTTGTGTACTAATGCTTGTGTTCAGGCTCATGGCCTTTGGCTGATAACTTCTGTAGCTTTTGCTGCATGTCTGCGTATTTGTGTGTTAGAAGGCATATATCATCTGCGTAGTCGAGATCATTGAGTTTTCTGATTGGGTCCCACTGAATTTCGTTTGGTGATGCGGTATCTAGCTTGCGCATGACATTATCCAGCACTATGAGGAACAGTAGTGGAGATAGTACACATCCTTGTCTAACTCCTCGTGTATTGATGTATGCGCCACTCTGCTTTCCTTTGTCTTGAACTTTGTTTCCAGCATCTCGGTACATTTCTCGAGTAAGTTCCGTTATTTTCCTCGGGATGCCTGAGTTCCATTCGTTGGCTTGTTCGATGAAAATTTGGACTGTGTTGATGTGGTCTGTACAGCTTTTTCCTGGTCTGAAACCATCTTGTTCGTTTCTTATGTATTGGTTCACAGTTGGTGAGATTCGTTCCAGGATGATCATTGCTAATACTTTCATTGTACTGTTGAGCAGGGAGCCTCGCTAGTTTTTGTATTCTTTTAAGTCGCCTGTCTTTGGAATCGTTATGGTTACGCCCTTTTTCCATTTTCGCGAAATTCTCCCAGTATTCCACACTTCTATTAATAGTAGTGTTAGTGCTTCTCCGATTTCCTCCGATTGGTCCTTGTAGTTTTCACAGCGGCTGGTTTGATTTTGTAGGTTGCTATTACTAGTTGGTGATCGCTGTGTACATCTGCACCTCTCATTGCTCTGACATCTTGTAGGGAGGATAGAAACTTCTTATTTAGAGCACATGGTCAATTTGATTTCTCGTTCTGCCATCTGGCGATGTCCAGGTGTATTTATGGATATTCTTGTGTGGGAATTTGCTGCCGCCTATGAATAGCTGATTTGTGACACAATGAGATGAGTCTATCTCTGTTGTTCCTTGCAGAATCTAGTGCATGTTTACCCATGATTGGCACCATTCCGGTGTTGTCAATTCTAGTTTTCACGTTGAAATCACCTTGGATAATTTTGATGTCATTTCAGTGTGCACTTGATATGGCGGCTTGTAGCTGCTCGTAGAATTCATCTTTGATTGTGTCATCTGCTTCTTCTTCTAGGCGCATAGCATTGTATGATTGTTTTATTTCTAATTTTTGAGTGGAATCGTGCTGTTGTTATTCTGCTACTTATTGGTTTCCATTCGAGTAGTGATTTCTTTCGTTTAGCCGTTGTTAGTATACCTACGCCTTGTTCGTGTGTATCTGCTCTGCCAGAGAACATCATATAGTTTCCTGTGCTGGTTGTTATGTCTCCGCTATCCTTCCATCTTACTTCGCTGAGGCCGAGAATTTCTATATTGTATCGCTTCATTTCCTTCTCCACTTGTGCTAGCCTTGGTGTTTCCGTTAGAGTTCTTATGTTCCAGTTTCCAATTCGTGTCCGGGTACGATAGCCAATGGTTGATATTTGTGTTATTTGCCGATTTGAATTATTTCTTCTAGTGTTCGTTTCTGTAATTATTTGATTTCGGATTAATGAATGATTGGTCCAATGAATCCTAGCCAGGTCCTAGGGCTGCTGAGTAAGGCATATCTGGCATGCCGGGGAGGGGGGGAGGTTCTCATCTCGTTCCATAATCTCATCTTCGTTCATTTCCATTGTTACTTCTATTATCATAATTTATGACGGCGTAAAACGATTTACAAGAATGAAACGAGTATGTGTAGCTAAACAAGGTAGGTAATATTTAGTTTACGGTAAATAAATATTTTTTATTTGTATTTAAATACAAGACTCGATCTTTGGACTTATGGAAATAGCATATTTGTTCACTAGAACAAATACTTGGTTCACTAGAACAAATTACTGAAATCCGGAAAAATGGCAAGCAATACCTAATTTTTCAACGTTGTGCACGTAATCTAAATTCATCTATAAAACAAGTAGAATAAAATACTGATGACAGTTGATCACGATCACAAAGAATGAACATCTTTTAAATTTTACTGATCAATAATCTCGTTATATTCTTAATAGCGGAAAAAAATGATTAAATCCCGAACTAAAGAAAGTTGAAACAATATTTAGGAATTACCATCAGTTTATTGAAACGGAAAAATGTTTTCGTAAATTATCAAATCATTCAAATGCTTCTCCACCCCACCGACATTTCCCGTAACATGAAGTGTCTGAATTATCGTAAGATTATTATTTTTTAATTGCTTCGCACCGAAAGGGTTCCTCACTCAATGCCGCAAAAACGCTCATGGTAATAACCAAGAGTTGCATCATCGAGCACAGATACGCTCGACAGCAGACTCCACAACCTTCGCCGAAGACAAACCTTACAGTTGTACAACATCTATGGTTTGAGAATAGAAAACGTTGATCAAAAGCTGAACAACGGTACACGCTAAAATAAGCCTAAGTCATAATTGTCGGCCTTCCTTAAAAATATTAATTTGTATGGTGCAGTTTATAAGGCCATAACGTTCCTCTAATGGGAGAGATGCAAGAGTGACAATTACAGCAGTATTGGCTTGGCTGAGCTGCTCTCATGAACACGAGTAGCAGCAATATAATTAGAAAATAACTATGCATGAACTGGTTTTAATTGCAGAATTCTTATATAAAAATTCACTATCTTTTAAAAGCAATATTAGAAGGATATTTTCTCTACTCCGATGCTGGAATCCGTTTTATTTTCATTTTAGTGATTTTTTGAGTAAAATGCATAATGCCTGAAATTAAAAAAATATGCTGGTAGCATAACAATTCAATAATAATTTCTGTACGATAATTCCTTGCCATTTAATTGTAGTTTTAACGAAAATGTGCGTTCCAAGAAAGTGTGATGCAATTCAAAATAATACAACTCAAAAATCTAATCCTTTCCGCATTTTAAATAAAAACACCGATTACTATTATTGAAGTTTATCACTGATGATGTTGGTGAATGTTTATTACCATTAAGATAGCAACGAATGTGACTTTCGTTTGTGGTGCAATTATGGTGGAATTACTACTTGTAGGCTATTTTAATGGTAATTCAGTCATCTGCTTGATATTTTTTTACCGTTAACTAGTAGTAAAATTATATTTCTTATTTAATTACAATTTGTAGAACTAAATTGTTTAACTTAATGATAATGAATTCTTAACCACGAAGTTGATCAATTGATATTTATGATCAGTTCATTCCCTTTCCAGCCAAAATTAAATTTACAAAATAATACAGAGTGTGAGCCCTTATACTCTTTGATTACGAGTTTCTTTAAAAAGAAAATCTGGATTTGTTCGATATCATTTCATCTTAATTAGATAAGAAAATCAAACTAATTAAGTTCATTCCTTTCTTTCTGGAAACGTCTCGTTTTAGTTTGTTCCAAAGTGAATAATACCAGTTAAAAAGAGTAGGTTTATGCATCAAGGGAATAAAATAGGAAATTATTGCTTGGGTGAAGAAATTATCACTCGAGGCCGAAGGCTAAGGGTGGTAATTGAATCAAATCCACAATCGATGCTTACTTCTGAGTTACATACGATATTTTCTTTCCGACTTCATTTTCATTAAACATATAATGTTTTTAAAAAGTAGTTAAATACTTTTTTTCTTACATTATATATTCCAAATACAATTTTGTAAGCAAAGTATTCAGTCCCTAGGGACTAAAATAGGTAATTATTTAATTATGTTTCTTCGTTGATATAATTGTATTCAAGGTTCGATTTTTAAAGGATTAAAGTAGCAGTTCTGGTCGCAGGAGTAGATAAAACTAGTCTTTAGTTTTATTTTGTGATCACCCATGAAAATCAAATGCCTACACTTTGATTCGATATTTTATTGATTTTTTAATCGATAAAGTTTGAACTTGGTTAATACTCTGGTCTACAAGACTTATTTTTAAAATAAAGCTTTTAAAATTTTTTCTTGTACTGTAAATTGATGTTCTTCTACTAAAATACTTCTTGTAATGTCTTTTTGTAGTTATAAATAAACGTGGTAATTTTAAAATTCGGAGAATAAATTTTGTTTTTAAATCTGGCTTTAATCAGAATTAGAAACTTGTATTCTTTAAAATTAAATGATAGTATAATTGTGAGCATATAGATTGTACCGAAAACTTAGTGAGTGTGCGAGTCTCAGTTTTTGGTTCAAACCATTTAAAAAATATCAAAAGCAAACTTTTCCTGCACTAGATTCGTCCATTGTTGACTTGAACTAAGCAAAAGAGATGCCTGGGCCATCAAAAGAAATCAGACAGATGAAATTTCCTACCATCATATGGTAACCACGCTATTCGTAAAGAAGGAACTCGATCGAAGGAATCTATCACGAAGTCGCTCCAATTTTCTTTGACAGGAGCTTAATTTTTTAAATGAGAGCGAAGTGACCCAATACGAATTCTAAGGCTGCGTACCAATCCAAAGGTAAATCGTTTACTACGGTAAAAATCAATTTTAGTACAGATTTTTCGATCAGTTTACCATAGAGTTTTTCAAAAATAATTGAATTTACCGAAAAATTTACTTAAAATTGATTTTTACCCTTGGATTGGTACGCAGCCTAAGTATCATAATTATTTGCACATCGGATTTGTGCATCTCCATAAACTTTAATGAAATTTAGAATTGTCTAACGGGGAGTAAACCATTTTGATTTTTCAAAACTAATAATTGTAGACCAGTATTCATGTATACCTAACTTATTCTACCCCTAAAGATAGCTCACCAATTATTCTTAAACTTTTCGTGAATTCGATTTTTTTACACATTGGTAAAAGGGCAAAGCCAGAATCCGTGCATTAAAATTTTAAGTTTAAACAAAACGTAAGTTTTATTGTTTGGTTGTCAATTAAGTTTTATTTGTAAACAAATTATAGAAATGAATTCATAGGAGATTGATGACCGCTTCTTTTTGAATAATAAAACAGTAAATGAGGCATTAAAATAATTTTGAAATTACCAGTAGTATATTAAAAAGACAGAAAAAAATTAGAGTATGTGTTTTGTCAAGCGTTTCTCATGAGACTTTTCTCAAGCGATACTCATGAGAATTGTGTACAATATTCAATTTTAATATTGTGTGCTGCTTTTTTCTATCATTGTGTTTGTGTCAATTCTCATGGAAGCGCCAAGATGTTTACAAATTTGCCTATATATTCACTATCGGTCGAGAAAACTGCACCTTGATAATTTTTTCCAACCTCACGACGTTAAGGAAATATGAATGATACACCAAATACTTCAGATTGATTTACTAGGAATTTGATTTATGCTGTTAAGGAAATTAACACGACACGTACATCATTTATTAATGAAATTAAAAGACATCAAAACACAACACAAAATACTTGCTCATGCGCAAATCTACACCACTGGACATGGCCTGGACATGTTTAACATACGCTATACGTTTTTACAATTCTCATGACAATTTACCGAAACGTCACCACCCACACCACTACGTGGTTTGCTTTGTTTTGCATTTTTGATATCTTTTGTCATAATTAGTAAATTTATTAAATTTCAATGAAATCTAAAAGTATTTTCGTTTTCATTCATATTTACTGTGGCACTATTCTGGTAGTTTTCCCCTGGAATGGAAACTGGGGAAAGAATTTATATGTAATTTCTGTTCAAATAATTTTTTCCGGCCTACTAAATTGGGAATAATTTTTCCATATCTAAATTTGCAGGGAAAATTATTTCCAATTTAATTTTGTTTTCAAAAAATTTAACACTAGCTTTTTACCTCAGTATGCCGGAAAAAATATTTGAACAGAAATTACATATAAATTCTTTCCCAGTTCCTTATTCCCAGGGTATTATCAGAATATTACCACTGGTGGTAAAGCAGGTGGTACCCCAACTGCTCAGTTGGTTAATACACCCTCTAACGAGGCCGGATCAAATGATTCTGCGGTGAGCCAACCATTGCAATGTCCACTCGATCAATTCTGCCAATATCAAGAAATAAAACACGCCAATCGACACAAAACAGTAACAGTATAAGAAACCGGATTTTACTTCATCTAGAGTGCAGATACAACCTGAGTCCGTAGGACCAGAGATCCTACTCGCAGATAACGCAGCAGTTATCTAATACTATTTCAACGGATATTTCTATTAAATTTCGAAGTAAAGAAACGATAAATTCACGTCTGGCAAAACAAGAAATAGAAGTTCAAGTCAAGAAGTATAAGCGGCTGGATCAAATGAATAGATCACTTAGAATTGTTATTTGGAAGGCGAATGGATTACCACAGCATGTTCCAGAGCTAGAAATTTTTCTAAACTTAGAAAAAATAGATATTTTGTTTCGGAAACTCTAACAGAAACTTCATTTATTAAAATACGTGACTATGAATGCTATCATGCTATTCATTTTGGAGGAAACGGTAGAGGTGGGTCTACCGTAATTATTAAATACAACATTAAAAATAACATTGAAGAAGAAATTTTGCAAGTTAAAACCATAAAAGATGAATTAATCAATAATAGAGAAATCAATCTCCTCTAGTTACTGTCCCCCACGCCATCAATTAAAAAAAGAAAACTACAGTCGAATGTTTAAATCAATAGGACCAAAGTTTATCATAAGCGGTTATTTTAATGCAAAGAATAACTATTGGGGATCTAGACTTACAACCTCTAAAGAGAAAGAGTTATTTAATGCAACACGCGAAAACCACTGTGAATTTCCCTCTGGCGATAAATCAACATATTGGCCTGCTGACATACATAAAATTTCAGATCTCCTTAACTTCTTTGTAACAAAAAGAGTTTTAGAGAATTATACGTACAGTAAAAATAGTGACGGACTATCATCTGACCTGACTCTGAATACAATGATAATAAAAAAAGATACTTCACCTAAATTAACAAACAATAAAACCTATTGGGATGTATTCAAGAAATTAGTGGAAGATCAAACAAATCTAGGCGAACCAATTAGATCAGAGGTACAGCTAGGAGATGAACCAGAAGCATTTAATAATCCAACAAGCAGATTGGGAAAGTTCACCGATTTCTCATACCAACGCTGCAATGAAAGATAAGTTTCCTCTTGAAGTCAGAGATCTAGTTAAAGAGAAACAGAAAGCTCGTAAAATGTGGCAGCGTATCCTTAATTTTCTGTGCAACAAATTAAAACAATTAATTAAGGAAATAAAGAATGAAAGCTTAGATAAGCGGCTTCGAGGTCTTTCTGAACTAAAAGATGACGATTACCCGCTGTAGAAAGCTACGAAGGGACTAAAAAAACTAAAATGCATGTGCCAGCTATCAAAAACGTTGACGGATCCTGGGCTAAAAGTGACAAACGGAAAGTCTCTAATTTTGTTGCTTATTAAGAAGAGACGTTCGAACCAGGCTTTGTTCGTGCCAAGCTTTAGACAAGGTTTGATACCAACGGCTTGAATTTAAATGCATCGCGACCTGCCTAAGCAATTTTATCAAATTCTTAAATCCTATATAGCAGAACGACACTTTAGAGACAAATTTGAAAATGAGTACTCTGAAATAAAAAGAATATCAGCAGGTATACCACAAGGTACGCTACCTTGAACCTATTCTGTTAATTATTTATACGAGAGACTTACCGAATATTAAAGGTACTAAAGTAGCAACATTTGCAGACGATACAGTTATTCTGGGAGTTGGAAAAGATATTTCGGAAGCAACTTCCGTATCCTATTAAATGAAGCCAAATCAGTACACGTGAACTTCACAAATCAAAATGTAAACTGTATTCCTGTGGTTCTCAACCAAAGCCAAATTCCATATGAAAATACAGTTAAATACCTTTTCATGCTCCTCGATGCTAAGCTAAGCTGGAGAGAACAGATCAAGAAGAAAAAGAAAAGTTAAACATAGGAAAATGTACTGGCTCTTAAGTAGAAATTCTGAGCTCTCAATACACAACAAATTGCTTCTATACAGGCAAATGCTAAAACCAGTGAGGGCCTATGATAATCCAACTTTGGGGTTGCGTTAAGAAAACCAAATGATACAATGCTAATGTACAAATGATACAATGCTTCCAAAATAAAGTGCTGCATGGGATTGTGAATGCCCCATGGTACATTAGACATAACCTCCTTAGAGTTTGAAGATGGAATACCAATGGAGCGAGGAGTCTCCAAAGGCAGAAACCGCTGGAGCTGGGCAGTTCTAATTAGCCCAATAAATTATTGTAAAACGAGTAACCAATAGGTTACTCATCTTAATCAGAGAAACTAATTTAAGAAAGATAAATTACTAGATAATCTCTGAATCAGTTGGAATATTGAATAAATGAAAAAAAATAGAATTCATATATTCCCTCAATTAATTTATTCAATTTAACTGTTCACAATTTTATTTTCATTATTTACAAATAAAAATATTGATTAATATATAATTAAACTTAGTTGTACTGATATTTATACATTACAACAATATAAATCAAAAATTCCAAAAAAGCAAATCGCAACTATGTACTCATCTGTCAAATATTTCCGTCGTCACGAGGTTCGGAAAAATTCTCATGATCTTTTCTTCTCAAGTTATAGTGATCGACACAAGGATAGTAAATGACAACACACAATATTTAAAGTGTATATTATGGTTTAATTCATTTACGAGTGATAAAGAAAAGAAATATTTTTATTTCATTTTTATAGTAAAATTTTATGGTAAAAGTTTGACATAACCTAAAAATTTCATAAAAGTATTAATTTGTACATTTTCGTACATTTCGATTTTTTTTATATATATTTTAGTATTTATATATATGTACCACAAAAAACCACTAATGTTAACAAATTTAAGCTCGAAAAAAAAACAAATCGACATTGAGTGAGAATTTTTTTTTTATCTTTACATACATTTTTTGTAAATGTGTGAACAATGCTGCCATAAAAAATACTTCTATTTTGTATAGCCGCATTATGGCAGCACACTAACACCATCACAATTATTTTCTCAGTGTAATTTTGCTAACAATATTTTTTGTTTCGTACACACCCAGTAAAATCTATATTTTTTTCTCGCTTTTATTTTTGCTGACAGCAGATTTTTCCAATGGAATAAGGCCTTTATACACTGTATATGTAAACAAAATTTCATGCGAATCGCGTGAGAAAAACATACAAAATTTACACCCACGGTTAAAAGTTTTCAGAAATATGTTCAGCTCGGAATTCGAATAGACTATAAACGTATTACATTGGTAGTTGTACAACAAGAATTCCAAATGTACCAAACTAAAATGGCTAATATTTTAATATAATGATGACTAAGATGTAATACACTGCTCAAATATTGCAGTCTAAAGAATAACGGTAACACCGGAGAAATAAAAAAGCAGTGGGAAAACAGTAGAGCTCCAAATGAAATGTATGTAGGGTCTGGATAAATTACTATGGTTCGAACGACTCCAACTTAAAAAATAAACTCAAAAAGTAAAACATAAAAATAAAAATAAAAGTTAACACGGAAGGTTTTTCTAATTTTATATTAGCAATTTAATAATAATTAAACATTGTTCCTAAATAATGCGCAAACCATGGTAGATTTGGAATATTTTTTTATATAATTCAACAAAATGTTCAAATTTTAGGTTTTGAAATCCAGTAAAGTTGGAGATGCTCGTAATATTTGGCTGAAATCGGCAGTGAACCGGAAGTGGTAGTTTCCATTGAAAGCTTTTAATTGTTTCCAAATATTTTGAAAAGTACAGCGTTTGTGAGAAAAGTGAATAAATACTACAAACTTTAAATTAAATTTGCAAAAATGCTGGCCCACTCCAATTTTCTTCTCTCAAAACTTAAGAATTATTCATAAATTAAGAGAATCCATCTCGATTTTTGATAAAAAATTGTTTACTTAAATTTGCCTTAAATTTGTCCACATCTTACATCCTTACAGTTTTTTCTCGTAATGAATATTTCCGCTACATAATTAAACAGTTGTGCACAGTATTTATTAACTATAACTTCCTCATTTAATAAACTGTCTTGTTTTCCTCGAAATTTGAAGAAAACTATATATGTAGTGATATAGATAAATGTGCACATACGAACATCGGGTATATATTTTGCCCTACAATACTTTTTCATATTTTTTTTTTATTTTGGGAAAAATTTCTTGTTCTATCCTTAAGACAAAATTAATGAAATTATCTTAGTTTATTTATTTATTTTTCTGTCCAAAAAAATAAAAATAAAACAAATAAAAAAATAAATTATATTATGTTGTCTTATTATATCTGGTAAAGAAAATCTAAAGTATAAAAATAAATAAAATAATTGACTTCGAACATAAATATAAATTGAAAAAGAAGATAACGGTAATATGTGTCAGATAATGTTTCGATATTTTGTCGTGCTTGAATTGGATTTTTATTCTTGTTATTTGTGTTTTTTTTCGTTTGGTACTAATAACGTATAATTTTTATGTTGAAAATTATTATGCTATCTTAACTACAATATGTACGATATAATTGTGTGTATCGTATTAGATGACATTTTATGTATTTGCGGTTAAATTAAATAATATATCTACCATTTTGTTTAGATGATTTAGTGATTGTGTGTGGTGCAAATTAGCGTTTGTCTGCTAATGCGATGAAATTTATATTACGTTTGTACAAATATCAATTTCACTTTATCTGTGTGTCAAGAAGTTTTAATAGTAATGACTGATCAACCCATAATATGGTTCGACAATTTTTGGTGGTGTCCCATAAAGGAAGGAAGATTATCATCCACATTTTTATAGAGATGGCATCCAACAGGGCGTTATAATTTTGCAAGCGATCAAAATTACACGAAAATCATACCAGGCACAAACTCAAGTTTTTGGTAAATCTTGTCTTCAAAAAAAATCGTAGGCTAATTTTAAGCACTATTTACTTATTCTAGTGAACTCCTGATTTTAAGAAAAATGTTTCGGAGTTACGATTCAATATTACAATATTTAAAAAAAAAATTAATAAATGTAGTTAACAAAAGACGAGCATTATTTACAATTTGGAAAAATTATATAAGAAAGCAAAATATTAACATTATGGTATAGTAAAATAAAAATTTAATTATCTATTTAACACACAGGCTTAAATAACATAGCATGGCAAAATTGGAAGCACATCCAGTGATAACGTCGTTTTTCAAACAACCTTTTAGATTATAATTAGAACAAAACATTAAATAACCATTCTTTTAATAGACATACAAATCCTTTCAGACTTCGCATTCATAATATCGGGTGGCAATTGACGATACAACTTAGGAGCGGTATAAGAAAAAAAAAATTAAAATGTTCTTTGTTTGGCTGCGGTATTTTTATTCTATTCTTATTTCGGAATATATAAGGCTCATCCCTGAAGTTATTAAGCAACCGATTTCCGCTCATAATAAAAAATGCTTTAAGTACTTTAAACACGTACAGATATCTGAGAGGTAATAAACGATGTCTGAAAAATAATGGAAATGACGGAGTGGTTCTTGGCAGATAACACATTATTTTCAAGACCCCTTTTTGTAATGTCACTAATGCTTTCATATTTGTCAGGTAAATACCTCCCCAACATGTTAATCCATATTGAAGGTGGGAATCAACTAGGGCATAGTAAAGACTTTTCAAAAATTCTGGAGTACAAATGGAACGCAGATAGAATAATGATCTATGTGCCTGCCTAAGTATAACTTTTAAGTTGGCCACATGACCTTTAAAGTTAAGCTGACTATCCAAAGTTACTCCTAAATATTTAAATGAATCCACTATTTCGATTGGTATACATAATGAATTACAATTGAATCTATCACAATTTAGTGAATGATAGATGATAGGTGTAACATCATTGTTTCTTGATCTCAAACTAAAGTGTATATTTTTAGATTTACAGCTGAAAATCATGTTATGCACATAAAACCATTTCTTAAGTAAACTCATATCTTCTGACATTGCACATTTCATGGAACTAGTACTGGAGTTTGCGTAAACCAACGCCATGTCATCTGCGAAGGCAACAATATTACCATGCATTGTAAGATCAAAAATTGAGTTACAATAAATCAGAAAGAGCAATGGGCCTAACACCGATCCTTGTGGAACTCCTACATTGATAACTTTTTCATCACTATAAATTTTATTAATATAGACACATTGATGCCGATCTCGTAAATATGTTTTAAATAAATTCAGCGCAGGGCCTCTAACACCGATGTGGGACAGTTTTGCTAGTAATAATTTATGATCAACAGTATCAAATGCTTTAGCTATATCAATAAATATAGCGGAAACTTTCAGATTGTCATTTAGATAGTCATGCACAAAAATGAAAGAAGGGCTTTTTCTGTTGATGACTTTTTTATAAAACCAAACTGTCTTTTATCAAGAAAACCAACCTTGTTCAAATAATCAACCAACCTAGATTTTATAATTTTCTCAAAAACTTTAGAAAAAATATTTAAAATAGTTATAGGTTGGTCGTTGTTAGGGTCTAGTTGTGAACCCTTTTTTATGAAAAGGCTTAACAACGCCTTTTTTCAATTTTTCTGGAAACACGCCTTTCGAGACACACAAATTAAAATATATAAACTCGAGAATGTGTGCTATACTAAATACTATTTGTTTGACCATAATACTGGATATTCCATCTAATCCACAAGAATAACTAGATTTTAGTTCAATGACTACCGATATAATTTCCGCTTTGCTTATAGGAAAAAAGAAAAAATTTACATTTATAGACCGAGAAAGAATCAAATTATCTGAAATGGCACTATCAAAAAATACATTTTCGCGATTTTCATTTAATATAATGTATGGAATTTTAACAAAAATGTTCATTGAAAGTACATATTGGCAATAATTAAAGGATCCGATTGTACTATGTTATTACCAATATCAATTGAATTTATCATATTCTTATTAAAGGTGCCTTTCAACACATTATTGACCACTTTCCATTTAGCCTTCAGATCTGTAGCGGCTTCAAATTTATTTTTAAAGTATATTTCTTTTGCCAATGGAACTGAGGTTTTAATTTTGGCGTTTAGTCTATCCAGTTTAATCTTTAACAAAAAATTATTACGGTTTTTGTTTAACAATGCGCTAGTCATCCAAAGTGCCAATTTAACATTATTCCGTTTAATGTTAGTAGTTGTTTTAAACTTATTTAGAATACTATTGAAATTATAAAGAAAATTTGAGTAAGCATTGTTGGGTTCATCAGCATCAAGCACGGTACGCCAATCGTATAACTGCTTCAACTAAACCAGGGTAATTCACTTTAGTTTGATATGAATAATGGCATTGTCGACCAACCTTTCCCGCAACAGCTTTTGAAATCTTCAAAATTAAGTGGATTGCGGTATGATCAGTCACATAAAGATGTAAATTTTTCAGCTCGAGCTCACAATGTTGATCAAGGATTTCAGAAAGTACATGATCAATACAGGAATTAGTGATTGGCCTCGTTATACTATAACGACAAGTAGTCATCCCTGATTTGTGAATTTTTTGGAAGATCAATATTCATGTCACCTAAACTAATTTTATGCTTTGATTTATCTGTACTTAAAAGTTAGTTTAATTCAATTAAAAATGAAACGGGCGATGAAAAATGTAATCTGTAAATCAAAATAAAACAATATTTAATATTATGTAGCATTACAGTTACCTTCATAATAGCACCAGATTATTAATTTAAATAATACACCCGTAGTTTAATGTGGATCTTATAAGTACCGCAACACCACCAGTGGCACTATAATTTTTTTCTGGCATACTAAGGTAAAAAGTTAGTGGCAATTTTTTTGAAAACAAAATAAAATTGGGAATAACTTTCTGATAATTTCGCTATGGAAAAATTATTCCCAATTTACAAATATTTACATCAAACTTTTTTTCTCAGTAGGCCAGAAAAAATTGATTTATAGATAAAAGCTATGTAAAATCTTTCCCCAGTTCCCTATTCCCGGGGAATTACCAGAATAGTGCCACAGATCTATATTGATCATTACAGTTAGCAAAGAAGGAAAAGCCATCTAGATTATAGATACTGATTTCAGAAATTGAAATCCAAATTTCTGTAAGAAATATAATATCGAAACCATCATTAAGTTGATTTAAATTAGTTAAGAACGTATCGAAATTTTGTCGTAAGCTGCGAATGTTTTGCATTACAAAATTATAATTTACAAGCTTATTTACCATTACACAAAATTTGAATTAAAATAACTTAACCATGAATTGATTAAGTTTAAGTTTAAGCCGAGATGCATTCTATGTTTGATAAACGAAATAACGACATAAATGCGAAAAGTATTTGTGCTTTCACAAAAAGTTACGTTTTTGCGTACTATAATTATAAACAATTCAGCCCTTGCATTATTTAAACCATTGTGCCTTTTATGTTTGTAAAGGAATGAACGTGTTAAATATGCTACTACATTACAGTTAAGCAATAAAAGAATAACATTTTTAATTTTTCTACCACAATAGAATATGACCATAAATAAAAACATAGAATTTGTAATTGTTCTACTACAATAGAAAATAATCATAAAATTACTTGCTATACATAAAAAAGAAAATGTTTCAACCCTCTTCAAAAAATTGACATTATAATTTTGACAAATAAGAAAGATGATTATGTAAACAAATACATGTCAATAAGTAATATAATTAATTAGATTTTTTTTTTTTGTTATAGTAGAGAGTTTTTAATTTAATCAATGTTATTATGTGATCGAATATAAAATACTTGCGATGTTTGATTTTGTCGTAGCATGAGTATCCACAAGAAACGAAGTTATTTTTCACGTTTGATGACGTTGGCCGTAGACAAATTTTTGAAGTTTTTCATTTTGTTAAGTATTCCAGTTTTGATTTCAACAGATGTTAGTTTGACAATGTAAATCTCAGTTGGTGTTTTTGTTTTAGATTTTGTAGTATCAACTTTACTTACATCGAGAACATCATTGGAACTGATATCAGGTTGAACAAACGACAATACTCTTAATATCACTTCTTTATTGTCGAGCTTGTTGAGTGGAATTCCAGTTATCACTATATTTGAGGCTAATTTTTGTTGCACAATAGAATCGTTTAACGACTCAAGTAGATTAACTATATGACGAAGTGAAGTACATTCATCATCAGTCTTTTTAATGTGCAATTTTTGATATATTATATAAGACATACAAATTTGGTGGTCTTATAGGTCACAGTTCTACGAATCACATAAAATTATGCGCTCGGACATGGAAATTGGAAATTCATAATTTTTTTTTTTATTTTTTTTTTTTTTTATTTAAATAGTACAATATTATCACATGATAATTTATTACTAATGATAACAACGCACTTATTTGGAACTAATAAGTGGAAATTCATAATGATCAAACAATTAAAGAATTATTCTTGTTATAAAAACAGCTGATTTGAATATACTAAATATTTGACGATCATTTAATATGTATTCAGCATTGTAAAAAATTTAATTGTATGCGATACTTCGAGCACACTGCTCAATATCAAGAGTTAACTAAAATTAAGAGAAACAATTGTTTCTTTTATGAAGATTGATTAAGAAGTTTAAAAGTCGTCTGTATTATTAATTTAAAGATTTTCGGCTTTTTTATAGAAAAATATTATTTACTATGCCATTCACAATGTTTGCGATTTTTCGAGCCTGCTAAAAAAGAGGTTAATTACTCATAATATATCTACCATAAAAAGTAGAAAATTGACTCCCCCTCCTTTATTTGCCTGCCAAGAAACACTTAAGGATGTTCTCAGTTTTTGTAAGGGTTCTGTGTATTTTTACACAATGACCCTGGGGTTTAAAAATGGGGGGGGGGGGGGGGGTATAAGTTATTGAAGTTATTGATGTAACTGATGTTAATATACTAATTTTTTTCGGAAAGTTTAAAACTATAATAATAATGATGGCGTTATTTTACTTTACGTATACATCGAGAAAGTCAGGTAACGAGTTAAAATTTAGAGATTTTTAAATGTGGGATTGTTTATCAAAACTTTTCACTTTTTTTATTTTGTCAAAATGAGGTAAGAGCTTATCTTAATTTTACTTTTCCAAAATTTTTTTTTCTCGATAAGTTTTCTTTTCCAAAATTTTTTTTTAATAAAAATCGGGTTTACTCAATTTTCATGAAATATATGCGAGCATTCTATATCCATCCAGGCAACCTTCACGAAATTCCTGGCGAGAATCGCAACCTTAATACAAATGGAAATGATTGTTAAATATGTTGTTAAATATGATAGACTTGACCCGGTTACAGACACCTAAGTAATCAATAGTTAGTAAATTGTTAAGCACAAGACAGCACAGTTATTTTTGTTTTATGGAACAAATGTTCAGCAATTAGAATCCTGAAAAATTTTTAACAATTAATTAAGTATCCATACATAATACTAAATTTCCCGGAATAAAACATTATTATGTGTTGAATTTTCCATAAACTAAATTAAACTGGTTCATTCAACATTGTGCAACCAAACCTAAGTAAGATTCCCGGTTGGCTCGGGCGCAATCAGCATCCTAAAAAAATTCATAATTATAATTAATAATTGAGCTGCAGCAAATTTCCTGAAAAACTGTCATTATTATGAATTAAATTATACTTGAATAAAATAAATGTAATGTTATGATTAGTATTAACTAAATTAATTTGGCTCTCTTAAAACAAACCAAATCAAACCAAAATAAATCGAATCCAGAAATCACCAAATATTGTAGAACTCGTATCAAAGCAGGGAAGGAACGCAGGAGTTTTCCCATCTCCAACGAATAGAATATTTGTAAATCTGTTGATTTAATGGATTTATTTATAAAAATAGTTAAATAAAAAAATTGTAAGTGAAGATTACTTAACCTTGCCATCCCTAATATATGTATATTACAAATGTTTATTTAAAAAATAAAAATAAAGTGACTAAATGAAATCTTGTTTCAAAAAGCGCTAATCTGAAATCTGTAAGGTACGAGTAATATATCAATAATGGATGTTTGGCACAGTTTTAGAGCCCTTATTCCTAAAATTAAACTTTAGAATAAAAAATTTAAAGCAATCAGGAATCTGTAAGATAACAGAATTAATAAAAAGTATAGCTACATAGCACAACTGTTGGATCCTTGATAACCAAATAACCCAATCAAGTATTCAACGTTTGAGTTATAAAATAAATGATTCAGTAAATATTAAAATAAGACATTCGAAAATATTCTGTGGTCGTCAACTGTATTAGCTAAGTCATAAAAAGAACAACCAGCGATAATTATTTATTTAACCTAGAACAAAATCAAAACCTTCACCAATTTACAGTCTCCCAAACCAAACTAGAACATAATTTAATTAAATAAATGTGATGTTCTTTGACCAACAATCTAAGTATGTACATCAATATTTAACTGCATTTCTAATTTACAATGTAGCTTCCAAGCTATCTGTAATTTCAAAGTCAAATATTGGCTGAAATATCAAATATATTATCAACCCGATAGCCATTATGATTCCTACCCAATTTGCTCCTCCGATCTTCAAATTAAAATTTTATTTTTAATTAGAAAGTATTACGGCTTCAAAGATCTTCCGTAATCAAAAATGTTCATTAGAACCAAATATATAAGGTTAATCAGGAACTGCAATGAATAATAATAATAAACATTTGATTAATCTCGATCACTCTAAATTGCAATCCCAATTAAAGCAAATAAATATAATAATTTAATTCTCAAACGCTGAATAAAGTTGGATGAAGGAGTATTAGTAAAATTAAAACAATCAACTTTTGTAAATATGAAATTATTTTTTTTGCAATTTTAATTCGTTGTATACCTTAGAGGATGGGGGCTGCTCCAAACCCCCACTTTTCCTGAACTTATACAATTCTTAAAGTAGCAAATTTTAATTATACTTTTAAACTAAGTAAAAAAAACTTTCATATTATTCACTTTAACCAAAAGGGGTTTGGTAATTTTATATAATAACCGGTTAAAATAAAAAATTAAAGCAAAATCATTGATATTTCACAAGTTTACTAAACGCACTGGTGATTATATATAATGACCGGTAATTATATATAATCACCGAACTATACACTTTGACCGTAACATATATATACACAAATACACAAACCATAGCCTATAGGCTGTGGACCAATTCTCAGGTAAATCGATTAGTTAGTATCGGTAAATTGAAATTTTAGTACAAGTTACTTTTCAAATCGTACCAATTCTTTAGTAAATAAAATTAGGTAAATGCGGCTTAAAGGGGCAAATGGTTCCTAAGAAAATAAATAAACAAATAAGTGTGTTCATAAATAACACAAGCGCATTTTTATTTCATGGGAAATGGTAGTGAATATATAAAAAATGGGGTCTAGAAATATAGCTGCCTAAATATAGCTACTTTTTGTTTCTTCGCTTTTTCCTACTTTTTAGTACACTAAAACCTCGTTTAACTATGTCAATGTGTACATCGTAAATTCGTAAACCGAAGACTTCGCTAAGCGAGGATTTTTTGTTTACTATTTTATATGGGAAAGAAAACAAACAATTTACAATTAACAAAATAACAGTCAAAACAAATTTTTGGATAAAAATAATTTATCATTAATTCGAGAATTTTTGTTCGTAAATCGAGTTTTTTTATCTGTTTACGATGTTCGTTAAATCAAGGTAATTCGTTATTAGAGGAGGTTTATTTGTACAGTATTTCAATTTACCACTGTTAAAAACGGCATTTACCTTTGACTTGATAAAAAATATTTATAGCAAACGATGAAAAATGCGTCATGGTTATATGGTAGGAAAGCTTTGAACATGGGATGACTGAACGTATAAACATAACATAGATTACATGGAGCTGATTAAAAAAAATTTGAATTTTCGTTCAATATTTTTATAAGTCTTAGGCTGGTTTCGAAACCAGTACTTATTTCAAACTTATTTATTTATTTGCCGCCATCTTAAATAAGTAAGCAAAGTCGTTCGAAATGAGTTTGGCTACTTATTTTGACAGCAACATGAAAACGCAACACTGTTTTCAATGAAAAATTCTCAACCAATATTTTATTCAATATTTTTATTAATTTAATGTATACAATTAAATAAAATAATGAATATAAATAATATTAATACCAATTAAAATGCTGAGCGGCAATTTAGAATCATAAAAAAGAAATATTCTTTAAATATTTATTTTGATGTGAATTTTGGATGGTTTATCTCAGATTTTTAGTACATATTTAAAATTTTAAAAGGCGACCAAGAAAGATTTAGTTGGGTTCTTAATTAATAGCGGAATAATTGTTTTACGTGTAATCAGTTCTTAAACTCCGTACCCGTCTGTT
This sequence comes from Nephrotoma appendiculata, assembly GCA_947310385.1. Lineage (NCBI taxonomy): Eukaryota > Metazoa > Arthropoda > Insecta > Diptera > Tipulidae > Nephrotoma > Nephrotoma appendiculata. The sequence goes on from OX371225.1 coordinate 108,667,826, forward strand.
TACATTATCCATGCCCTACTCGTGAATTGTGTGTGTAAATTAAAACATTTTAATGTACGAAATATATAATTGATGCTGTATCAGATAGCGGAATTTTGACAACGAAAAATAAGAGATTGCGCTACTCTCCGCAAGTGGCAGCACTATCACTAAAGAGAAATAATTTTGTTATGTAATTACCAGCGGAAATTTTTCATTCATTATGTACCACTTTTTTCACTAAATAAAATATCCCAGCGGAAAAAAATATTAAAAGTGAACCTTAAAATGGCAAATTAATTGATCTCCGAAGTAAAGAAACTCGGTATATGAAATCTTGAAATTTAACAACAATCCGTCTATCCGCCATTTCTTCCAATAGTAACCAATACTTTCGGTTGTTTTTCTAGTAGCTTAGGTCATACTGAGACTATATGGAAAATTTGGGGAAAATTCAGAGACCAGAATTTTCACTAGAATTTTTTGATTTTCTGCGGCCATATGTTATTTTCAGTTTTTGACCAATAACTCAAAAAACTTCCACTAGTAACCAATACTTTCGGTTGTTTTTCTGGTAGCCTAGGTCATACTGAGACTATATGGAAAATTTGGGGAAAATTCAGAGACCAGAATTTTCACTAGAATTTTTTGATTTTCTGCGGCCATATGTTATTTTCAGTTTTTGACTAATAACTCAAAAAACTTCCACTAGTAACCAATACTTTCGGTTGTTTTTCTAGTAGCTTAGGTCATACTGAGACTATATGGAAAATTTGGGGAAAAACAGAAAACAGCCTAAATCGTTTTTTTAAGTCTTCACATAATATGTTAGTATCGGTCTTAAAATTAATGTTTTTTGATAGGATAAGATGCGATTTCTGCTGATTCTATCATGCGTCTATTGTTTTCATTTTAGAATTCGTGATTATTATCGAGTGAATGGGATGTTAATGCTGCACCGCGATTTTTACATCTTACATCGCTTTGTTGTTTTTGTAACCGACTACGCAGCTTATTGCTAGTTTGACCAACGAATGCCTTGCCACATTCACGTAGAATTTCCATTATGTTCATATTACCCCAGTTTAGGTATCCAGTGCCCAAACCTCCCTTGTTATAAAATCAAAAATACTACTTTTAACACTTGCATCTTGAACAATTACTTTTTATTCGCTCAGCTACTTGCCACTCAAACAATTATAGTACAGTATTCCAAAACCTGTTATTGGAAATGGGTCGGCGTTGCTTTCTACGTTTCAACAGAGGGTAACCATTCTGTCTTTATTGACTTCATATCAATCGTTATTTCGTGAAAAAATTCAATTTAAAATCCTGAATCTGTAGCACTTCTCGGCTGTTTCTCAGTTTCGACCATATTGCTCTACGTATCTGAAAAATAAACGAGTAAAAATCTATAAACTTATAACCAAAAAAACGGAATCACCGATGCTCTCATAACCTCACAGTAGTCTAGACAGGCCACGGTTTATTAAAATCGATCCAATCTAATTTTTTTAATTATATAACAAATAACATTTATTGGAAATAATAATAGTTTCCCAAATTTTTAAAATCCGCTGTTTTTCACAGAGTACTTGATGTTTTTATTTTGTTATAAATGTTCTAAAACAATTGTTTATCGATTTTCACCATTTCGATAATATAAATATTAAATCAGTTTTTTCAAAAAAGTACTAAGCACAGTGACTTTATAATGTTTAAAATTAAATTAAAATAAAGTATTGGGGATTTTAGGGTTTTTTTTTTATTCAAATAATTATTTGGTAAGATTGGTAGCTTACCGCTTTCAAAACTAAAGAAATGTTTTTCTTAAAATTTCCCGTTAAAAAATATATAAAGCATATACAGTAAGTTTTATATAAACTGAAAGTGAATAATAAAATGAATTTAAAAATAAATAAAAAGTATTTGTGAAAAATAACAAATTTAACAATTGTATTACAAATAATCAACACAAAATAACTCATCTATTAATTTCGAAACTTAAAGATCCAAAACCATTTAATAAGCATTCAAATTCAATTTACAAAATAAAAAATAAATGTGATTGTATTGTTATTTTTCTGGTGGCACAAAACAATTTTTGCAAAAAAAAAGGGGTTTATAAAAATATAAATGACGTTACTAACCTTTAGAGTGAACCAAAGTACCAGTGCACTTACAACATTCTTGCAGAATGCAAGCCACATTTTAATGAGGCCAGATTGATAAAGTGAGACTTGATAAAGACAGAAAATTTAAACTTGAATAACTTATTCACAACCAAAGCAAGCATTGCTATGGTAATACAAAATTGGGTGGCCGCACGGGAACCCAAAGAAAATGGACAAAAAGTTTGTGACAACCAGCAGATCTGGCGGATTGATCACTTCCAAACAAATGATGAACGATGATTGACCAAAAACAATTATGTCATTTTTAGTTTGTCATTTTAGTTAGTTGTCATTATTTTTAAAAATGGGTTTACGTTAAATTACAATTCTGTTACAACTTGTTAGTTAACCATTTTATTATCGGATTGAGACATAAAACTATTATTACATACTCAAAACCAAACCTGGTTACTGGAATCAAATCGGGGATTATTATTTGTAAATCGGGATGCATTGGATATAATATTTGATTACATGAACAAATGTAATGGGATTTGAAATTAAATATATTAATTAATTAAACTATATTAATATTATAATGAAAAACCAATTCTTTTAAGTGTTTTATAAATGGAATTCGCTTGGTCGTTTTCTGTCCAAATCTAAGAAAATCATTTATTGGCAGAAATTTAGTTCCTACTTGTTAAGTGTCATAAACCCATAATATCATGTTCCAGTTCTATCATACATTTCCGCCCGCTTTTTAGCATATACCTATCATATGTGACATCTTGTCAGAAACTCAGAACCCTACGAACCATCAGATCCAAATCAAACAAATTCATGATAAAAATAATTGATATCTTGTTGGTAAAATACAATTTGATTAAATTATGGTATGGCAGATTTTCTGAAAAATATTCCTCATATGAGTGGAATAATTTTCAAATAAATATGAGGTGTAACTTTCTTTAAAATTATTAAATTTAACCATTAGTTCGTCAATGCGTTACATGCATTTTATATAATATGCTTACAAAATAACAAACTAAGCTAAATCTTACGAAAAATGCAATAAAAAATATTGAAATTTATCAAGTTTTTGGTAAATTTAATATTTGGTTAACATTTTAACAATATGGTTCGCTGAAAAAACAAAATATGTTCAGAAAGCTTTGGTATCTATATTCCATAGGGTTTACCGAAAGTTTAGGAAGCCTGATCTTGATTTAATAGGACAACAACTTTTTAGTGATAAGATATCACGCCCTAACTAAAAGCTAAATAAATCAACACTTTTTTAAAGAGTTAAAAAAGTTTTGCACACCATTAAAACTAAAATGTTAAGTGTATGGAAAATTATACACGTCAAAAACCTTAAAGTAATTTTATACCTTCTATCTATTCGACTAATTCTGCAAATCACGTTTTATATTATCAAATAGAGTACAAGGAAAATAGATGCGTTCTTCACCACTATAATTTTCACTTGATAATCACACCTCGTGCTTCTTTTGATGTACATATATAAATCATATTTTAATAAAATTGCTGTCCATAATCAGTAGACCGTATACTATATTAAATCCGTAAAATATTGGAGTATTGTTTGTTTTTGTGTTTTTGAAATGTTTAAGAAAAAATATTAAAATTAATTGCGAATTAATGAATGTTTTAATATTTTTTTTTGTAATTTGTTTCTACTGTTGTTATCCACCGTATCCGTCTTGCGTTCGTTTCGTACATACATACACATTTAGCTAGGATTTTGTATATTATTAAATTAATATAACAAAATTTTTATAAAATTGAATTAAATATTTAATAAAATTATTTAATGAATGACTAAATATTTTATTTGATTAAATTTTAATTAAATTTTTTTTCGGAGTATGTAGTTTATCCAGTATTTTTACCCCTCGAATTTAGCCAATTTTTTTATTTATATTTTTTTAGGTACAGAATGTTTTTATAATTATAAAATTTTGTGCTTTGACTTTTCCATTGATTTTTTACAATTTGATAAAATTTGACTCCCACTTAATTTTGGCACCCAATTTAATTTTAGTCTCTTTCTGGTAAAAATAACAGTCCATTTGTACTGATAATGCTGATTTCCTTGCCAACTAACAGAATTGTTCATCTCAGTTTTACTATAGATTGTGTTATTAGGATGGCATTTGATATATGTATACATACCTGTGGCCCTATTCTGGTAATTCCCTGGGAATAGGGAACTGGGGAAAGATTTTACATAACTTTTATCTATACATCAGTTTTTCTAGCCTACTGAGGGAAAAAGTTTGATGTAAATTGCGAATAATTTTTCCATAGCGAAATTACCAGGGCGGCATGTTATACCATCAGTATTTTGATTTTTGACACTCGACTTAGTATATATCTAAATTTTCAGGAATCAATTAACATTCTATTTCGCGTAAACAATTATGTGTTTTATATCGCGATTTCAACCTCTCGATATAACTGTGACCTTTGTCTCTTTTCTACATTTCGATAAACGTATCACGAAAAAAATATTTGATGATAAATAGAGTCGATTAATCTAGTAGTCTTAGAAATCGTAGAAAAGAAATAGAGTGACGTATTACTAGAGCAAACTGAGAGCACATTAGAAAATGCGTGATTTTCGTGATTTACTTGTGAAGAATGAGACATAAACTAAGTCGAAAGTCGAAAATAGTGATGGTACAACATGCCGGCACACGGAAAGTTATTCCCAATTTTATTTTGTTTTCAAAAAAATTACCACTAACTTTTTATCTTAGTATGCCAAAAAAAATTATTAAAACAGAATTTATATGAAAATTATTTCCCCAATTCCCTATTCCCGGGGAATTGCTAAAATGGGTCACTGGATTTTCTGCCCAAAACATAAGAATTTGATCATATGTTCGTAAGCCTATGAAGAGCATGCTTTGATTTTTATTTTTACTTATTTTATGATTATTATAATTGTTTCTCTTAAGTCGAATTAAGTTGTTAGTTCGCGCATGTCGGGCTCAATGAATCAAAATTCATACATGTGAATTTTTCTAATCTAAAAGTCAGCTACAAACCAAATAAGGCTAAATTCCTTGGGATGAACTTAGATACCAGGCTCAGATGGATAGAGCACGGTAAAAATGAAGAAAGATGGACTTAATATCAAATATTAAAAAATGTATTGGCTGCTCGGGAAAAATTTTGAATTGTCAACCGAAAATAAATCACTATTATATTAACAGGTGCTAAAACCTGTATGGGATTACGGAATACAGCTCTAGGGTTGTACAAAGAAAACCAACACCAAACTAATACAAACTTTTCAAAACAAAGTGCTCCGTGGTATAGTTAACGCTCCGTGCCACATTAGGCATGAGGACCTTCATAGGGACGTAAATATCCAGACAGTTCAAGAAGAAATAAAAAGACGTGCAGTAATTCTTGGACAACGTATTAATATTTATCAACACGTAAATGAAGAGCTTCGTGTTATGTTGGACACTTTACATGCAGTAAGACGATTGCAGAGAACGAAACCAATTGATTTAATGGATTAAGGACACCAGAGCAAAGACTACTTCAGTAAATAACTTATATATTAAAAGTAATGAAATGGTGTTAAATTGCATGATATTGCAGCCTAATTCATATTTCCGCGATGCGAAATTAAGCGATTTTCGAAGAACCTTTACAATTCGTCGATATTACCCAAGTCGATTCTATCAAGCTGGGGCAAAAAATTATCCGTTATACCCGCGTTTCCGTCCACGTTTTCAACAACGATATTATTATCTGACGTGCGAACAGTTTTTGGCCTGCCAGGCTTTGGTGCATTCAACACAGAACCCGTACCCTCGAATTTACGCACCAAACGATCGAGTTGTTTCATTTGGGCGGTTATGGCTACTAAAATATTCATGAATTGCGCGAAACTAGTTTTTTATTTTTTCATCATTTTTGTAGTGCTCTTGAATAACTTTACTTTACTTTACTTTACTTTATTTACTTTTATTCTGTTACAATTTTGTGAATCACACACTTTATTTTGAGCATATCAGCTCATTTATAATGGATGTCCAGTTCATGGTCCAACTACGAAATTTGTTCATCGACTTCTATTTCATTTTTTTTTCTATATTAATTTTCTGAATAGCCCGAGTAGTGCGAATGTTGCATTTAACACCTATTTCAAATTTCAGCACCAGAATCCCAGTTTAAAAAATAATTTGACACTTTTTCATTATAGAACTAAACTTTTCAAATTTTACTAGTTTTCATTAACTCAAAAATATATTTTAGAATTTAAAAATGTGAAAACAGCTGCTTGGCACAAAAGTCAAGGCCTGTAACTGCAACTTTAACACGATCTTCAATCGAATATGACTCCAAAGCGATAAATTGCAAACATTCAACTAACAAAATGACAGAAAACAAACATGGCGTCTTTACAAAATTATTTTTTATTTTCCTGCAACACATTTGGACAACCCTTTATATATGGTTATCAATTGCATCTCTATACCAACAACATTTGAAGCGAATGTCAATATTGTTTCGATTTTGCCTTGTCACTCAAGGTTCAAATCACTGGATTGTGAATAAATACAACTGCTTCAAATTTGAACTCACACAATTTATTTACACAACACAATTTATTATACAACACAAAATTAACAATTAATTATTACAATTATAACACACTTTTTAATTATCACTTTAATAATCGCTTTAATAATCACTTTAATAATCTTTCTATTTAACCTTCACTGTATCACGTTTAAAATAAGACTCAGCATTCCACGTAAATGTACGCCTTTATATACCAAAATATTTGTTTCTAGAATAATCCTAAATCCGCATCAATAATCTAACAAATATGTTAGTATACAAATGACGCCTAAATGTTAACTCAAATCATAAATAGAATTGAACAATTAATGAATAACTTATTCTATTCTATTCTAGATGTCACCGTAACAATATTGTTACGATTTTGCCTTGTCACTTAAGGTTCGAATCACTGGATTGTGAATAAATACACTGCTTCAAATTTGAACTCACACAATTTATTTACACAACACAATTTATTATACAACACAAAATTCACAATTAATTATTATAATTATAACACACTTTTTAATTATCACTTTAATAATCGCTTTAATAATCACTTTAATAATCTTTCTATTTAACCTTCACTGTATCACGTTTAAAATAATACTCAGCATTCCACGTCAACGCGCGCCTTTATATACCAAAATATTTGTTTCTAGAATAATCCTAAATGCGCATCAAGCAAATATGTTAGTATAGAAATGACGCTTAATGTTGAGTATAAATTATAAATGCAATTGAACAATTAATGAAATTAACTTATTCTATTCTAATCTAGGTGTCACCGTAATACTACCCCCCACCTAAGCCTGTTCGTCTCGAACAGGATTCAGATCACCTCCTCTGTAGAGCGCCAAACGTTCTAAATGCACCACCTTTGGTTTACCTTTCCGTCCTTTCTGTATGCGATAAACCACGTCGTTCAACTTTTTAATGACAGTGTAAGGTCCTTCCCATGTGGGTTGCAACTTCGGTGATAATCCCTTCTGCCGTTGCGAGTTTGCCGTCTTAATCGGATTTTTCTGCTCGCACTACACAATCGCAGATATTTCTTCACATTTTCCGATTATTGTCCCTTTCTTGATGGTTTTCGTCTTATCCGAGAGATTTAGAGTCCTAATTGGTACTCTATTATCGCTGTGTGGTTTCACCAGGACTTTCCCGATCATAATTTCTCTGGCTCCGCTCTCCGCTTCATTGGCTTCCACAACCCACAACCTGGGTGACCCAGAACCTCCCTCCAATCTTGCCCATACTATTGTTTCCGAGTTCGGTGGCAGCTTCTCCCGATGATCAATTATAATTTGCCTGGTCGTTTGTCCTATAGCGCTAACGTGAAGTGGCAACTCGATATTATCGTAGGTTAAAACACCCCGTCCAACATCCACCACGAAGCCATTCGTTCTCATGAAGTCCATCCCCAAGATGACTTCGTCTACAATATATGCAACCAGCACCTCGTGTTGAAAGTGATTCCGTCCAATCCTTATTTTTACGACCTTTTTACCTTTTATTGCTGAATTTTCTCCATTCGCCGTTCGTAACTTCATTCCATTAGCTGGTTCTATAATTCCATCGATCATATCCTCACGAACAATCGTATGAGTTGCTCCCGTATCCAGCGTGATCATGCATTTCTTCCCATCAATATCGGCTTCAATTGTTAAGCTGTCACCGCATCTTGCTACTCTCGAAACTTGGATGGAGGTCATGGGGTAATCGGTTGTGGGAGCCAGCTTCTGCCCCTTCACACTGACTCTTTTTAGTTTAACGACTCCGCTGTCGTCTGACCCTCCTTTCTGGATTGTATCTGCTCCTCGTTTGGTCTACGCTTCATAGGAAATGGCGACCTTCCTCGTTTCTTTTTAATCTCCCAGCAGTCCCGTGAGATGTGACCCGTCCTATCACACACCCAGCATTTAATCTTGCCACTTCCATATCTGAATCTTGGCGTAGCCCGCTCGGTATCTATTCTGGAATCAATCTCTACTCGGCGAATTTTCATTGCTGGTTTGACGATGGCCTGAGCAGTTTCGTTTGTTAACGCACAAGCGATGGTTTCCGTAAAAGTTGCCTTAGGTGACAACATCACTGCTCTTCGTGTCTCAGGATCTCGAATACCGTCGATGAATGCATCTATTTTAATTTGCTCCATGTAATCGGCCGACATATTTGAATGTGCTAAATGCGCTAGCCGCTCAATTGCTGATGAAAATTCCTGTAGCGATTCTCCTCCTCTTTGGTATCGACCCTTCAATTCCACGTGATGGATTTCTCACTTGTGGTCACTTCCGTATTTTCGATCTAGCGCCTTCATAATTCCGATGTAAACGTTCCGTTCTTGCTCGGGAATGATTTGTAGTGTTTCCGCCGCTTCGCCTTTAAGAGCCACAATTAACGCTCCAACACGTTGTTCGTCATTCCACTGATTTTGTTTAATCGCCGTTTCGAATTGGAACTTAAAAATACTGAAGGATGATGTTCCATCAAATGTTGGTGGTTTTATCTTAATTGCGTTAACCGTCTGGATCACTTGATGTGTCGTTCCATTCACCTTAACATCTTGGAGCTCCTTCTCGAGACGTTTAACTTCCGTTTGAAAATCTTGTTTAACCGATTCAAATTTCTGTTGAACCGTCCCTTTAACATTTTGAATTTCTGCGTGTACTTCTGTTTGCAGCTTTTCCAATTTACCGTGTAGTGTAGAAGATAACTCCAGAAACTTCTCATCCATTTTCTTTTGACCAACTTCTATTTGGTTTTTAATGTCCGCTCCTTGTTGCTCCATTTGTACCATCTTCTGTTTAATGTCCTGGTTCGACAATTTCATTTGATGTTTAATGTCCGCCCCTTGTTGTTCCATCTGTTGTTTCATTCCCTCGTTCGATTGTTTTATTCCCTCCAACTGTTGTCGCATCATCTGATTCATAGCAGCCATCAACTGCGATAAATCGAAACTTCCAGATGGGTTTTGTGTTGTTCCGACCATCGTTTGTTCTTCCTTTTCTTTCTTGTCCACACTGATCTCATCCGTGGTTTCTTCCTCGAAATCATACACATCTGGATTTAAACTGTCCTTCTCCATGGCCTCACGTAGTCGCTCCACCAAACTAGCTTTTGTGCCTTCACTGGCCAAACCTCGCTGTTTCAGTTGCTCCTTTAATTGCGCAAGCTTTAATTCGTAGAGTATCATTTTCTTTATTATTCACAATCCCACCGCTGTCACCAATTGTTACGATTTTGCCTTGTCACTTAAGGTTCGAATCACTGGATTGTGAATAAATACACTGCTTCAAATTTGAACTCACACAATTTATTTACACAACACAATTTATTATACAACACAAAATTCATAATTAATTATTATAATTATAACACACTTTTTAATTATCACTTTAATAATCGCTTTAATAATCACTTTAATAATCTTTCTATTTAACCTTCACTGTATCACGTTTAAAATAATACTCAGCATTCCACGTCAGCCTTTATATACCAAAATATTTGTTACTAGAATAATCCGAAATGCGCGTCGAGCAAATATGTTAGTATAGAAATGACGCCTAAATGTTGAGTATAAATCATAAATGCAATTGAACAATTAATAAAATTAAGTTATTCTATTCTAATCTAGGTGTCACCGTAACAATATGTAGTTTTTGGATAAAATTTATTTGTTTAGGATATTGTTACGATTTTGCCTTGTCAATCAAGGTTCGAATCACTGGATTGTGAATAAATACACTGCTTCAGTTTTAACTCACACAATTTTATTTACACAACACAATTTATTATACAACACAATTTTCACAATTAATTATTATAATTATAACACACTTTTTAATTAACACTTTAATAATCGCTTTAATAATCACTTTAATAATCTTTCTATTTAACCTTCACTGTATCACGTTTAAAATAATACTCAGCAATACACGTCAACGCGCGCCTTTATATACCAAAATATTTGTTTCCAGAATAATCCTAAATGCGCAGCAAATATGTTAGTATAGAAATACGCCTAAATGTTGAGTATAAATTATACACGTAATTGAACAATTAATGAAATTAACTTATTCTATTCTAATCTAGGTGTCACCGTAACACTACCCCCCACCTAAGCCTGTTCGTCCCGAACAGGATCCAGATCACCTCCTCTGTAGAGCGCCAAACGCTCTAAATGCACCACCTTTGGTTTACCTTTCCGTCCTTTCTGTATGCGATAAACCACGTCGTTCAACTTTTTAATGACAGTGTAAGGTCCTTCCCATGTGGGTTGCAACTTCGGTGATAATCCCTTGTGCCGTTGTGGGTTGTGAAGCCATACCAATTGCCCTTCCTCGAAGCCTTGATTATTTGCTCGTATGTCATATCGAGCTTTCATTCGATCACTTGATATTCGAATTTTCTCCCGTACAAAATGATGTATTTCATTAAGTTCCTCTTTCATTCGGTCGACGTAATCCTGTCCGCATAGAGCTGCTGATGGAACAGCCCCAAATTGTAAATCTCCTGGTAATCGCAGATTGTTCCCAAATATGGTTTTAGCTGGTGTCACTCCTGTTGTGTCATGTACCGCTGATCGGTAGGCCATCAGGAACATTGGTATATGTCGATCCCAGTTGCGTTGGTTCCTTTCCACAGCTTTTGCTAGATATTCCTCCAATGTACCATTGAATCTTTCCACCATACCGTCCGATTGTGGGTGTAAAGGCGTCGTTCTTGTTTTATTGATTCCAAGCATCTGACATATCTCCTGAAATACCACCGATTCGAAATTCCTTCCTTGATCCGTGTGAATTTCCATAGGTACACCAAATCTGCTAATCCAATTGTTAACCACGGCATCAGCTATTGTTGTTGTCTCCTGATTGGGTATGGGGTACACTTCCGGCCATTTGCTGAAATAATCCATTATTACTAGCACATATTTATTTCCGCTCTCGGTGGTCGGAAATGGCCCCGCCACGTCCATTGCAATTCTCTCAAATGGTGCCCCGACATTATATTGTTTCATGGTTCCACGGCTTTTTCGTGCTGGTCCCTTCACTGCCGCACATTGGTCACATCTTCGACACCATTCTACTACTGACTGTCTACATCCGGACCAATAGAAACGTTGTCGAATTTTGGCTAATGTTTTATTAATCCCTAGGTGACCTCCACTTGCTCCTCCGTGATACTCCTTGAGGATTTCCGCTATCCGACCTTTTGGCACCACTACCAACAATTGTTTTACTTTACCATCCGTGCTTTCCCACTTTCGTTTTAAACATCCATTTTCTATGTGGAGGCTATCCCATTGAGCCCAATATGCTTTTACAATGGGAGCTTTGTCAGCTATCTCACTCCATGTGGGCCGGTGTTCCTTTTCCTTATGTTTCATGATGAATGACAGGTCAGCATCCCGTAATTGCTCCTTCTTGATCATTTCATCAGTCCATTCCTCATCAGGTAGCACTTGCATAAGCCGAATATCGATGATGTTTTCCTTACCCTCCACACGCCCACAATGCTTGCATTCCACGGGACATGGCCTTCTTGATAATGCGTCGGCATTTCCATGTGCGGTTCCCTTCCGATGTTCAATTTGGAAATCGTAGCTTTGCAAACGTTCGATCCAACGTGCTACTTGTCCCTCTGGATTTTTGAATTGTAACAACCAGCGCAAAGCTCCATGATCCGTCCGTAGAAGAAATTTTTGACCATAGAGGTACTTATGGAAGTGCTTAACACATTCCACTATAGCCAACAACTCTTTCCGTGTTACACAATAATTCCGTTCCGGTTTTGATAACATCTTGGAGTAATATGCAATAACTCGCTCCTCACCATTTGTTGCCTGTGATAATACTCCTCCTATACCATCATTACTTGCATCGGTGTCCAAAATGAATTTAACGTTGGGTATAGGGTATGCGAGGATTGGTGCTTCGCATAATCGTCGTCTTAGTTCCACAAATGCCTCTTCTTGATCATCCTTCCATTCGAATGCCTTGTTCTTCCTGGTTAACTCGTGTAAACTCTTTGCAATATTGGCGAATCCTGGCACGAATCGTCTATAATAGGTACACAATCCAAGGAAGCTCCGTAATTCATGTAAGTTTTTAGGTCGTGGCCATTCCTTCACTGCTGCGATCTTGTCTTCATCGGTATGGATTCCATTGGTTGTTACCTTATGACCCAAATATTTTACTTCCGTTCTAAATAGTTTGCATTTCTTTGGGCTTAGCTTCAATCCGGCGGCTTGTATCCGATCCAAAACCTCTGCCAAATTCCTTAAATGCTCGTCGAAATCCTTGCCCATGACGATGATGTCGTCCAAATATACGAGGCACGTCCTCCAATGTAATCCCTTTAGCACGCGCTCCATTAGCCGTTCAAAAGTCGCAGGGGCGTTACATAATCCGAATGGCATAACGTTAAATTGCCATAATCCGTTACCCACACTGAATGCCGTTTTCTCGCGATCTTCCTCCTGGACTTCCACTTGCCAATAGCCGCTTTGCAGATCTAATGTCGAAAATATTCGAGCACCCGATAATGTGTCTAACGTGTCATCGATCCTTGGCAATGGGTAACTATCCTTTTTCGTCACAGCATTTAATTTTCGATAATCCACGCAGAATCTCATGCTACCATCCTTTTTCTCGACTAACACCACTGGTGAACTCCATGGACTGCTTGATGTTTCGATTACCCCTGCTGCTTGCATATCTTTTACCATTCGATCCACTTCTCCTTGCTTTGCCAATGGTAATCTCCTGGGTGGTTGTCGAATCGGCGTTTCTGCTCCTGTATCTATTCGATGTTTTACCATTGTGGTTCTCCCATTATTGTCCGATGTACTGCAGAATATTGGCATGTACCGCTCGAGCAATTGTTTTGCCAAACTTTTCTGTTCCATGGTAAGATCTTCGGTCCATTTCTCCATAAGTTGATCTATAATCTCTTTCTGCACTTGCGAGTTAGCCGTCTTAATCGGATTTTTCTGCTCGCACTTCACTATCGCCGATATTTCTTCACATTTTCCGATTATTGTCCCTTTCTTGATGGTTTTCGTCTTATCCGAGAGATTTAGAGTCCTAATTGGTACTCTATTATCGCTGTCTGGTTTCACTAAAACTTTCCCGATCATAATTTCTCTGGCTCCGCTCTCTGCTTCATTGGCTTCCACAACCCACAACCTGGGTGACCCAGAACCTCCTTCCAATCTTGCCCATACTATTGTTTCCGAGTTCGGTGGCAGTTTCTCCCGATGATCCATTATAATTTGCCTGGTCGTTTCTCCTATAACGGCGCTAACGTGAAGTGGCAACTCGATATTATCGTAGGTTAATACACCCCGTCCAACATCCACCACGAAGCCATTCGTTCTCATGAAGTCCATTCCCAAGATGACTTCGTCTACAATATCTGCAACCAGCACCTCGTGTTGAAAGTGATTTCGTCCAATCCTTATTTTTACGACCTTTTTCCCTTTTATTGCTGAATTTTCTCCAGTCGCCGTTCGTAATTTAATGCCATTAGCTGGTTCCATAATTCCATCAATAATATCCTCACGAACAATCGTATGTGTTGCTCCCGTATCCAGCGTGATCATGCATTTCTTCCCATCAATATCGGCTTCAATTGTTAAGCTGTCACCGTTCCTTGCTATTCTAGAAACATGGATGGAGGTTGTGGGGCAATCGGTTGTGGGAGCCAGCTTCTGCCCCTTCAAGCTGACTCTTTTTAGTTTAACGACTCCGCTGTCGTCTGACGCTCCTTTCTGGATTCTATCTGCTCTTCGTTTGGTCTACGCTTCATAGGAGATGGCGACCTTGCTCGTTTCTTCTTAATCTCCCAATAGTCCCGTGAGATGTGACCCATTCTATCACATACCCAGCATTTAATCCTGCCACTTCCATCTCTGAATCTTGGCGTAGCCCGTGCGGTGTCTATTCTGGAATCAATCTCCACTCGACGAATTTTCATTGCTGGTTTGATGATGGTTTGCGCAGTTTCGTTTGTTAACGCACAAGCGATGGTTTCCGTGAAAGTTGCCTTAGGTGACAACATCACCGCTCTGCGCGTCTCAAGATCTCGAATACCGTCAATGAATGCATCCATTTTAATTCGCTCCATGTATTCGGCCGACATATTTGAATGTACTAAATGCGCGAGCCGCTCAATTGCCGATGAAAATTCCTGTAGCGATTCTCCTGCTCTTTGGTATCGACTCTTCAATTCCATGCGATAGATTTCTCGTTTGTGGTCGCTTCCGTATTTTCGATCTAACGCCTTCATAATTCCCATGTAAACGTTCCGTTCCTGCTCGGGAATGATTTGTAATGTTTCTGCCGCTTCGCCTTTAAGAGCCACAATTAATGCTGCAACACATTGTTCTTCAGTCCACTGATTTTGCTTAATCGCAGTTTCGAATTGGAACTTAAAAATACTGAAGGAAGTTGTTCCATCAAATGTTGGTGGTTTTATCTTAACTGCGTTAACTGTCTGGATCACTTGACCTGTTGTTCCATTTGACTTGACATCTTGGAGCTCCTTCTCGAGACGTTTAACTTCCGTTTGAAAATCTTGTTTAACCGATTCAAATTTTTGTTGAACCGTCCCTTTAACATTTTGAATTTCTGCGTGTACTTCTGTTTGCAGTTTTTCCACTTTACCGTGTAGTGTAGAAGATAACTCCAGAAACTTCTCGTCCATTTTCTTTTGACCAACTTCTATTTGGTTTTTAATGTCCGCTCCTTGTTGCTCCATCTGTACAATCTTCTATTTAATTTCTTGGTTCGATTGTTTAATGTTGGCCCCTTGTTGCTCCACTTGTAACATCTGCTGTTTCATTTGATGTTTAATGTCCGCCCCTTGTAGCTCCAACTGTTGTCCCATCATTTGATTCATAGCAGCCATCAACTGCGATAAATCGAAACTTCCGGATGGGTTTTGTGTTGTTCCGACCATCGTTTGTTCTTCCTTTTCTTTCTTGTCCACACTGATCTCATCCGTGTTGTCCTCCTCGAAATCATACACATCTGGATTTAAACCGTCCTTCTCCATGGCCTCACGTAGTCGCTCCACCAAACTAGCTTTTGTGCCTTCACTAGCCAAACCTCGCTGCTTCAGTTGCTCCTTTAATTGCGCAAGCTTTAATTCGTAGAGAATCATTTTCCTTATTATTCACAATCCCACCGCTGTCACCAATTGTTACGATTTTGCCTTGTCAATCAAGGTTCGAATCACTGGATTGTGAATAAATACACTGCTTCAATTTTAACTCACACAATTTTATTTACACAACACAATTTATTATACAACACAATTTTCACAATTAATTATTATAATTATAACACACTTTTTAATTAACACTTTAATAATCGCTTTAATAATCACTTTAATAATCACTTTAATAATCTTTCTATTTAACCTTCACTGTATCACGTTTAAAATAATACTCAGCAATACACGTCAACGCGCGCCTTTATATACCAAAATATTTGTTTCCAGAATAATCCTAAATGCGCAGCAAATATGTTAGTATAGAAATACGCCTAAATGTTGAGTATAAATTATACACGTAATTGAACAATTAATGAAATTAACTTATTCTATTCTAATCTAGGTGTCACCGTAACAATATTTTATTTTTCTTATATACGCCTAAAAGTTGATAACGTAACACATTCACGTTCAGTCGAAACAAATAGTTTGTCCGTGTCATACACAGAAAAAATATTGTTCTTAAGTTATATAAACGAATGTCGCCAACATAGGTACTAATATGTTGTTTGACAACTGTACAATAACTATTGCTGTACAATAACAGTACAACATTTTTATTTTTATATGTCTTACAATTTACAGAAAATTCTATATTTTTATGATAAACTGATTTATAGTTGCGAAAAGTCTACAGTTTATGAATATCATATTTTAGAACAGTGTATCTTTTTCTCTGCAAGCAATTTCTATAAAGTTGCACCTATAGAATTATCGGATTTTCAGAATCGCGTCGCAAATAGTCAACTGTTATTTTTCTGGACAGTTTTACCCAATTTTGGGTATTTCATTTTACTGTTTAGAAATTAAGTATGGTGTATTCGAGATCTATGTAAACATTAGTGATAAAAGAAAATCGGGTCTTGGCCAAAACATATTCACCCCTCCATTTTTTATAATGAAACCAATTTAGAAGTATTGAGTTATTTAATTTATAAAATAGTGACGATGCCACAGAATTACAACTTGACTTAAATCATCTACGATTTCTTTGCTCATTTCTTAAAGATATCTGGTTATCAGTTTGCTTTCGTGTATTGGCGCATTATCACGCCGCCACTTCTAAATACTAGATGACGTGACCTTCTCTGTCAGTAATTTTAGTTTTTCAACACCCTTAAACTACAACATTTCAATTTTATGTAACTTCTTTACTGTAGTGTTACCTTTGTCCGTGCAATATTGTCTTTAATGTAACGTCTAAGCTAGTGTTAGTATGTTTGTGCAAATTTGTTTTATAGTGTAGAAAAGGTTTCTTTTGTGCCTCATAAGTTTTAAAATATGTTTAGAACAAACATCCTTCTTCGTATCAACATTGCACTAATTCTATATTTCTGGCCATTGTTAATATCATGTCGCACCGATTTCTTTTTCGGACATTGTCTTTATGTGTCTTCCTCTCTTTTTATTTCTTTCTGGGAGATTCATTTCTGGTTAAGTACCTATAATTTTGTTGGGGGTTTACACATACTTTTTACATTAATTAACGTTTTTTGGTTTTTATTTGTTGAAAATATGAAATTAAAATAATTAAATACTCGTATAAATACTTTAAGTAAATTATTTATTTAGAATTTAATTCCAGACTGTATTTAATTATTTTTCGAACAAATGTTATTATTCGTAAAGATCAAATAATTTTGTTATGGAATATATCGCTAAAGTTTATCCTGAGGAAGCTTAATCCAACAAAATCACCATATTTATCAGAATTGCACGCTAAAAATCAGATTTTTAATTTTTAAGCAAATCAAAACTTTTATAATTTTCACAACTTTCAATCAATATACGTGCGGGAACAAGTTCACCGCCATTTACGTACAATTAAAAAAATATGAAAATTTTTACAACGGATATCAAAGCTATATACAGACATTATTTATGACGTCATTTCTCCTTATATATTTCCGTTACATTTATAAATGTACCCTCATTATTTTTGGGGTGCGCGATACGATGTTTTAAAAGTACGTGTGTAAGAAAACAAAGAAATAAAAGTGTAAAGTGTATACACATGCATGATAAATTTAGTAGTGTTTGTGATTTAATTTTACTTGTAATTATTAAAATTGTTTTTGAAAACTTTCTTTTCTATTATGCAATTTTATTTGTTAAGTAATGTCGCTTTATAATTTGGGGGCTCTGTTAAAACGTGAATTTATTCCAAATTTGTGAAAAAGGGGGTATAACGGACTATCAGATATCGAATAGGGCTGAATTTATGGCTTACTTTAAAGTTGTAATGTTTAATTGAATGCTTATAGATAAAATATATAATATTAGGTTGCCGTCAAAATTGCGATAACCCAATAAACTTTTATTAATACTTTCATAATAACACTAATTTGTAAGTGCATAATCATTGCAAGAAATGGTGTTGTAAGTGATTTATCAATAATAAGAAAACCCCTAGATTCAATTATCAATATATTTATCTGTAATGTTTTTTTACTTACTAAATCAGTACTAAGCTTATTTATTTGGTATGTCAAGAAACTATTTAAATTATCCCTATTATGGTTTGGAGCCCTATAAATGTTAGATACAAATATCGTTTTTCCATTTATTTCAATTAAAATATTCAATAATTTTAAAATTTATTACTGTATCCAAAAACAATTTTAAAGTTATAATTTCTATGTATAATACCTATGCCACCTCCCAATTTATCACGTCGGAATGAAAATACCGATTCATAATATGTAAAAGTAATGAATTTGCTAAATGTTTCAATAAATCCAGGTTTCTGCATTGCAATTATGGGGAATTCAAATTTTAATGTATTTCGTACAAAAACTGTTTATATCTCGTTATGTAAATCTAGATTCCGGGTCCATTGCTCCCCTTCGTATCGTATTTTGGCGAATGTTCATATTTAGAAAACCGCATGACCGGCTCAAACAACAAAAACATTTTGTTTTATTTAAAGTGATTTTCCTTATAGGGCCCATACACGACACAATCATGCATGTGCAATTGTGTGATTGCACATCACGTTTTTTGCAAACGTTTGCATGTACGAACAAGAAAATATCAAAAAAAAATTAAAATCACATAATCAGCATTCGCAATCACTCAATCACTACCAATCAGCATGTACAATTACACGATTGCACAATGCACATGCATGATTGTGTCGTGCATGGGCCCCATTACATGCTGTACAAGATAGCCGAATTTTGACAGCGGAAAATAAGAGATTACGCTACTCGCCGCAAGTGGCAGCACTATCACTAAAGAGAAATTATTTTGTTATGTAATTACCAGCGGAAATTTTTCATTCATTATGTATCACTTTTTTCACTAAATAAAATATCCCAGCGGATTAAAATATTAATTGTGATCATTAAAATGGCAAATTGATTGATCTCCGAAGTAAAAGAACTCGGTATATTATGAAATCTTAAAATTTAACAATATTCCGTCTTTCCAGCATTTGTTTCACTAGTAACCAATACTTTGGGTTGTTTTTCTAATAGCTTAAGTCAAACTGAGACTATATGAGAAATTTGGGGAAATTCATTGACTAGAATTTTTAATAGAATTTTTTGATTTTCTGCGGCCATATAAGTTATTTTCAGTTTTTGGCCAATATCTCAAAAACTTCCACTAGATTAGTGAAAATTCTAGTCCATGAATTTTCCCCAAACTTATCATAGAGTCTCAGAATGACATAGGCTATTAGAAAAATTACCAAAAATATTGGTTACTAGTGGAGTTCCCAGGTTCGATTCCCGGTGGTGTAATGAAAAATTTCACGGCTGGTTTAGGATCAATGAATTAATCACTCATTATCCGAAAATAAAAGTGATACATAATGAATGAAAAATTTCCGCTGGTATTTACATAACAAAATGAATTCTCTTTAGTGATAGTGCTGCTACTTGCGGCGACTAGCGTAATCTCTTATTTTCCGCTGTCAAAATTCGGCTATCTTATACAGCATCCCTATTACCTACTATGTCAATATCCTTTTTTCAACCAAAAAAATAAAAAAATTGGCTCACTTTAAGTCCAAACCACACAATAGTGTGAGTAAAAAACCATAGTATGTAATGGCGTTTTTGATAAAAAAAATCGCTTTATTTGAAGTACAACAGTGAAAGTGAACAGTACAGTGAAAAGGGATATAATTGGGTGTCCCGATTATGAATATTTTAAAAAAATAACATTATCACTGAAATGCTACTTAGTGTGGTATTAGATGAACGCCACTGTATTTTTTTTTTATTTTTAGACTCAAATTATGTGTTATACAAAAACTTTATTAAAAAAGAAACAATTTTCACTTGTCTAATTTATATATTTTTATTTATTGATTTATTTTTATTTAGTGAACTTTATTTAACTGAACAATTTATAACTTAACAATTAACAATTAACTTACAATAATGACTTAACCGAGCATGTTGACACCCGATCGTAAAATTTGCGCGTATTTGAAAAGTAGATCCCATCATACACGTTGTTGTTGTTGTATAACAATGTTATGTTGTTGTATTGTTATGTGTAGAGGATCGTAGCTCTCATAGAAAATTTGTAAGAATTAAAAATCAGTTTCAAACGGATGAGATTATTGATTTGTCGACAATACACGATACATGAACGAATTACTGCTAAGCCTACAAAATTCGATTCTTTCAAATTTTTGATCTGTTTCATTCTCACAATTAACTTTTCGTGCTTTTACGAATTTTTATATATTACTTTGTTTACTTTCGATTGTAATGGTTTTATTGTGATTGTTCCGTACATTGGTCTATTTTCAGTACTCTCGAATTAAATACATAATTGACTGTATCTATAATGGCATATTGCTTAGTTTCGAAATTCTACATATGGATGAGATAAGACAATAGAATCTCCTATCGTTAGTTTATTCTGTTTATAATTTTATGTATAATTAAATTTTTTAATGATTAATCTAATATGTATTATTTCTTTAAAGCAAACAAAAATTCCAATTTTAAAATTGTTCTTGTTCATAAAAAAAGGTCAACAATAATTAAAAAATAAGATGTATAATTAAATTTTAATAATCTTAAGTTGTATAATATGTATCTATATTCTAGAATGTTATATTGTTCGTTATATTAAAAGACTAACCGGTCTGGACCAATTTGATTAACCAAATTCTACCTTCTCCTATATTTCAAAAGTTTACGTATATCACAAATCAATTTGATGTTTTCCAAACAAAAATAATTGTTATCATCAAAAATAAATCTAGAAATAACATGTTTATTTATGTTGCTTATGGTTCTCTCCCGGTCGGTCTGAATTTATTACGTACATATGAAAATAATTTTCATTTTCACATTCATTGTGCTGTAGTAGCTGCTACTGTGCTTGTTGTTTTTATTGTGACGTGTTTTATGTTTGTTTACGGTACATAAAAAAATTAAGCCTGAAAAACAAGGCGACCGGAACGAAAGCTGATAATCGATCAAAATAAAAAAAAATAAAGCGGTAAATTACATGAAAATATTTGATGAAGGAAAATCTAATTGAAAATCAACAAATAAATTGGTTTAACCTGTTTATTGTGTGTGTTTATCTGTGTGTATCAGTAAAAAAGTCAGATACTGGATATAAATTATGTCAGTGTGCTCCTCGAGACAGCGAGTCAATTATAAAAAGAAAATTGGGTTGCTGAATAAAATGGTGCAGCTAATTTATTAAAGTTATGATTATATTTTTATAACGCCCCATCAAATTGTTAGCGCAAAATTGGCAATTTATGTTGATGGCAGAAAAACTCACGGGATTTATATTAAATGATGACGATATTGTTACATAATTTAAATGGGTGCCAAGTTCTGATCCGTTAATATCTTATTTAGAGAGGTTATGTAGTGCATGATTTATTCTTTATTGTTTGATTTACAGTACGTTCGTATGTATAAATAAATTATAATTATATGAATGAAGACAGATCGATTTACAACTGAAAATGTCTCTTTAAAATGATAATAAACCTTGTTATCAATCAATCTTAATATCATTATAATAATAAATTTATACGAGCTTCAATAAAATTATTCATCGATTTTAAATTACGTACTTTGAATATATTTCCTCAAATTATTTTTTTCCCTCACATGTTTGATATTATTACACCTCAAATATATTTGATTTTGCTTCTAGATATACGAACTTAATCTTTTAACGGATTTGAATGATAGAATTGAAATACGGCAGCTGTAGCAATTTTTTAAATTATCTGAGCACCGAGGTAGAAGCATCATTGTCTCGGTGTTCAGACGTAAATATTATTCTGAACGCTTATCGTAAAGCTGTTCTCAATTAGCTACAGACCACTTCTAAACTACATTAAAGAGCACTATGATCATACTTCCAAACTAGATTAATGAGCAGAGAGAAATAAATAATAATTTAGCAAGAAAATACTAAAATATATACAACCAAGCATAAAATGTACACAATACCGCCATGATCTTGCTAATTTTGTAACGATATTTTTAGCCCATTTTTTATCTCACCGACGTCTACCTATAACGCATTTACAGTGGATAAAAGAACCTTTACCGCCACGTGGCATATAAGCATCGTTATCGGATTCATTTAATTAAATTCAAATCAGTTTTCCAAAAAAGTGGACCAAAAAAATATAAATAAGATGAAAAATCAATCATCTATTTGTATTTACACATTTGGTACACACTCGTTATAATAGATTACTTGTTGCGAAATCAAAATAAGTAAATAAAATATTTGTGTGCTGTATCACGAAAAATATGTGAAAATCTTGCATAAGGAAAAAAAACCGAGAGGAAACATAATCAACCCCCCTAAATGGAAGTTCACATAGAAAAGTATATTTTCTTGATGTTGCTGTTGTTGATTTTTCCAATATTATTGTTATTATTATCATATCATTTTCATTTCATATTTTCCATGTATGTATTGATGTATATGCTTCATAAGAGTGAATACTCATACAAAAAATTTAAGCAAAAGTTAGAATGAAAAAATTTTGTAAGATGATTTTACCAAAGATATTTTCAATCTCAACATAATTATTACAATATGTTGTCCCATTTCAGTTTGTCGCACTACGGGACCTAATCAACTTTACACCAACTTAAATATAGAAAACACATTTTTCCCCAATATATAACAAAATGACATTGTATTATCAAAAATATCCAATGTACTGTAATCTAAAATAAAAATTAAATTCGATTTTCCCTTTAGGGTACTTGTCTCCATAAAGTATAAATAATATAGAAAATATATTTAGTGTTTAATCTTAAATTAAGGGATGAAGGATATCTAACATAATTTAATTTTACTTTTACTTCAATCAAGGACGCAGTGATTTATATAGTCCTCATCATACACTGTAACATTTTTCGTATTGTATTCTGTCAGTTATTATAATCATTGATCTTTTTATGTTGTACATTGATTATCCGTTTTGATAACACAAATTAAACGTACAATTTGATTGTTTATCACGGGCTTCCAAAATCACATGCATCTATAATTTTGTAGAGTCAATATCTGCCATATATGGTTTAAAATCCAAAACACGTTTACATCTTATCTAAAAGTATTTTATATTTCTGTTATTTTACTGTTTGCTGTCGTATTCCCATATGGCATGATTGTGTTGTACTGAATATGAATTTGAGTTTTGAGAGTCGTACACGCATTCACAGGGAAATGATTTTTGAATATGGCAAAACTGTTTATCTTTAGCACTTGCATTTGAATAAGGACTATCTGTCATATTTTGTATTTTACAATATGCACGTATATTGGTGGCATATATGTATGAAGGATGCGCACATCAAACAAATATTTAGTTTTTTATCGAAAATTGAAAAATGTACTGGCCTTATATATAAAGAATGATTCAGTCTCGATTTAAATCTACAAATACTTAATCTAAAACAATCGTTCCCAATGCAAACATAACCGCAGACCGGTGAATTTGCGTTTATGTAAAATTTCATATTTTTTTATTTCAATTCCATATACATATATATATATATATATATATATATATATATATATATATATATATATATATATATATATATATATATATATAACAATAATTCTAAAATTAAAAAGTTAATATAAAAATAATTTTAATTATGTATATTAATGTGACTTTTGTTGTTCTTTGTGCTTTACTAACTTAGTAGTGCGAAGGTTTATGTTGGTAAGAGCAATAAGCAAGTTTTGATTGACAAAATTACGTTGCTTGGTTTTTAGGACAGTCATAGCAGAGAATGCCGATTCACATAAATATGTAGTTGCAAATGGTAATATTAATTTCGCAGCTGTAACGCTCATTGTATGAATGGGTCCGGTTCACCTGAACAGTAAACCAATCCGAAGAATACTGGAACGTTATAGATTTGAAGAGTTACTTCATTTACTAAGAAACTCCAAAGGCGGTGTGCTTCTGTCAGCTAATGCTCAGTGGATGGGGTGGGTTTTAATTCGGAGTGTTAGTAAATCTTGCTTAACCGCCAGAAAGGTAGGATCTATTTAAGGGAAAGGATAACAAGAGATAGTATAGGATAATAGACCAGACAATGACATACCCACCAGCGTTTACATACCTGTTTCTGTCACATCCTCCCATTGAGCCACAAAAATTATATCATTTTAATTTATTACACTAATCACTTTGCACAGAATGCCGTATACGGCCGAGAGAAAATTTGTACAACCCATAGAAAAACCGAAAAATAAGTTTTAAGAAAAAGAAATTAAATTAAGAAAATACAAAATTTGAGTTTTGAACAAAATAAGTATAAAAGAAAATTTATTAATCATAACTAGTCAATTCAAAAAATTTAAGCAAAAAACAATTTAAAAAAAATAAAAATTAATTTTAAACGAAAATTAATTTGTTATAGTTAGTAATGGTTAATAACACTAATACTAAAAAAAATTAGTTAGCAAATCATTTCTAGCTGAAACTTTCCATCAAAGCATTATCTATAACACCGAAAATAATGACTAAAAATTAACTATTCAAACAAAAAAATAAACAAATAGTAAAGGCAAAATTTGAACTAAAAATATAAGTTGCTAATAAATTGAAAAAAATATTAAATAAAATTAAATAGAAAAATTTATTAGAAAGATTAAATAAAAAAAGAACTTAAAAATATAAATTGTTTTTTTTCAGCAATAAATGAAATTAATAAATATAAATTTTACTTAAATAAAATTAAAGTTTGTTATTATTTGTAATAGGTTTGCGAGTTTATTGTTATACGTATTAATAACCAATGGTGTCGACGATATATTTTATTGATATTCAAAATTTTATTTGTAGATGGTTTTACCTTGAATTTCCCGCGATGCACCGGTGTATGTATAACAAGTTAAAGCTACCGTAGATTTTTAGGTTTTGCTGTTCGTTGTTTGACGCCAAGTTAGTGTTATTTACACAAAATATGATTAATGCACCCGCACATGTTTTTTTCCATTAAATCCACAAGATAGTATTGTTCATAGTTTTTCACGAAATAGTTTTTAATATATTAAAGTTTATCAAATTACGAAATATAATATATATTGAGCTCCACTAAATTTATTATTATAATTTAAGTTTTAATAATTATAATTTAATCACTAATAACCAATCAACAACGCAACGTCTGTATCTGGATGGTTATTACACTGAGTCACTGTATAATTTCGTAATACACAATACTAAGGCTGTGTGCCAAACTTAAGGTAAATCGTTTACTACGGTAAAAAAACGAATTTAGGACAGATATTTCGATCAGTTTGCCATAGAGTTTTTGAAAAATAATTGAATTTACCGAAAAATTTACTTAAAATTGACTTTTACCTCTAGTTTGGCCCACAGCCTTAGTAGGATATACACTAATGTTCAATTGAGGCTGCGGGCCAATAGTCGGGTAAAAGTCAATTTTAAGTAAATTTTTCGGTAAATTCTTTTATTTTTCAAAAACTCTATGACAAACTGATCGAAAAATCTATTCTAAATCCGATTTTTACCATAGTAAATGATTTACCCGACTATTGGCCCGCAGCCTGAGTATCGAAAATTTTAAAATTTTGTTTTTGTTTTCTTATGTTACATGAAAAAAAAAATTCACAGAATATTACAATATAATCGTAGATGTATTAATTATTGTACTGAATTATTGTACTGAACTTAGACTTTTTATACAATTCGTTTATTTAACTGAGATGGATATTAATCAAATTGACGATCTTTCTTCCACGAGCTAGGAAGGTTCCTGTATAGTTATGTATAATAACGGAGTAGTTCAGAACTATACAGAACAATGATATTACAAGAAAACCACACAACTTTTATCATGGATTTTTTTGGTTATACATAGATTTCTATTAAATCTAAATTATTTAATTTAAAAAAATTAAATTTTAAATTTTAAATTGGACAAATTTGAAAATAGCTATCGCGAACTCTACTTGATTGTTTTCAAAAAAACGCAGGTAATATCAGCAGATTAATCTGCAATTCTGCATGTAATTGTGTTTATTAGACAGTAGCAATCCCTTTATTTTATCCCGAGCTGTAGCACATAATACTTCCTCACATACATCAATTAAACAGGGTTTAGTTAAATCTTCTTCAATTGTGTATGGTTTTTTGCATTTGGCAATGCATAATGCTACTAAATAAGACGCTTTCACTAGAGATTTATCAACCGAAAAACTTTCAGTAAAAGACTTTTTTTTGAATTTGAAACTCAATTTTTTAAGTTGAAAAATGTCAGTTGGGTTTGTTTCTATCTCTGGACGTTTCGTTTTGGTATGACGAATAAGATTAGCTGGTTTCATACTTTCGTTCGACAAAATCTCCCCACATATAATACATTGAGGTTTTGGAGAATCAACTTCACCTTTTGCGAGTTCAATAAAACCGTATTTCAAATAATCCGCATTGTATCACCGAATAAAACTTTTTTTTTCTATTTCGAAGGCGGAGAATGAAGTTCTGCATCACTATTGTTTAAACTTGATTGATTACTAATTTTAAAAATGTATGCACTTGGCATCGAAATTGATTGACTTGAAGAACAACCAGTTGGCTCAGGAATCGGAGTTAATTGACTTGAGCTACGTGGTGCTGAAGTCGGCTTATGAAAAAAGTTTAATAAAGTTCCTTAAATTTGTTTTCTACTCATTTTTACGGTTAATCAATTACTTTTGCACTCACTTTTCAGTATTCAAATTTATATTTTCAAAAACACATTATGCATTTGATAGTATTGGAAAAAATAATTATGTTTTTATCACACAATTCACAGAATTACGGGGAATAACCAAATTATAAAATTACACCAAACAACAGTTATACGTAATCGTATTATCCTTTAATTCGTTCGCAACCTTATTTTTTCTCTTACACATATACACTACAAACGATTTTTAAAAAAAACTAAATATATATATATTTTATAGCTTCTCTGTTAAATTAATTTTTATATTTTATATGATGTTTTATTTTTTATAAAATATTTTATGATGAGTTAAAATTTTATAAATTATAAATTTATACATATTTCCGCTAGTCTTAGTAGAAAAATATAGAAAAGTTTTGCGGACCGTTGTAATATTTCCGCGGACTGGCAACGGTCCGCGGACCGGCGGTTGGAAACCAGTGATCTAAAAGATTTCCTAAGAAAAGGAAATTTCTTTATTTTACAATCAAAATACTGTACAACCAAACTTTATAGAAATACAAGCAAATTAAGATTGGTGGCAAAATACAAGAAAATAGAAGAAGCAAAATAAATGTAACAATTTCACATCGGTTACAATTTTTCCAAGCAGTAGAAACGTAAATAGATTATCTTTTCTGCTTTTTCTGTTCTCTTTGAAAATTTATTCAAACAACAGATGACTTTTCGCCTAGTTTCTTTTTTTATCCAATTTTACGTCACATGCGAGTATATATTTTTTTTAATTATTTCAAACAAAAATTAGTAGAAAGGACAAGCTAAATACAATTATGATGACAAATTGGGGGTGTCAGTTATTTGTGCCTGTACTATGTATATAGAAAGGCTAAACCATTTTGTGTTTGTCACATTAAGAGAAAGGATAATAACAGAATTCTAATTATTATTAAAAAAAAATAAAAAATTAAATGAAATGATTAAATTTATAAGGCTAATGATAAATGTATGGATAAGAACTTCAATAAAAAGTTTACACAAGCCGGGAAAACTTATAACTTTGTCTTGGTTTGCATTCAACCACATTTGGTATCTGTAAAAAGTTCCGAAACAGCATTAAAAAATCTAAAAAGTTAACAAACAGTTTTCTTTATTATGTACAGGTAGTTTAATCATTTTGTTTCAAATAAGAGTCAATAATTATTAATTATTTGCACCAATACGACTTTAATTCAAAAAGAAGGTTTAAAATTTGAATATTAATTTCATTTTGCTTTCATTTTTATCTACAAATGTACAAATAAGATAAATTTTTAAATATTTAAGCTTAATTGACAAAGGGATATGGGTGAACCACATCTAGAAAGAAAAATAAATAATGTATATAAATATTATACGGAATAAATTAGTAAGGTATAATTCAATATAAAATACTCTAGGAAATTTAATTAAATCACGCTCTTATAAGTCAAGTTCTACATCAATTACAGAAAATTTAACTTTCTTTACACTATAAAACTGAACTTTAAATTAGTATAGCTTTAAACGGATTCACAACAATTTCCACTAATGTCAAAATTACAATGTGTTACGTATTTATGTTTTCTCACTTGATTGCGCACCGTAGTATTAGTCAATATTAATCAATAATGTTACTGTCAAAAACGAAAACAACATAACAATTCATCATACGTAATAAAACGTAACAATTGTATTAATAGTTTTGATTGCAATATTACATACAATATAGGTAACCCTCCAATAATACGGTAGTCGAAGAACACGGTTTTAAACAACACGATTTTCGTTAATTCTCTTTTACATATTGAGCCACGCTACAAACGGTTTTATAAGCCCGGATTCACCTTCCGACATTAAGTTTTTCGGTGAATACGAGCTAACACAAATAGAAATGAAAATAAAAAAATTAAGGCGGTTTTTGAGATGTAGATTTTTGTTTAAATTTTATTTTTGAGAGAACAGAATAAAACAATACAGAAAAAATTGGTGTTTTAATATTGGTAAAACTCCCAATAGCAGACACTCGTAAGAAAAGGCACAACTTATTCTACTTATAACTAAGCAACTAATACATCGACACCTATAATAGAGTAAGAATTATCTATGAAATATATGAGTGTCAAATCAAACAACAATTATGATTTATGAAAAATGAAATGAAATTCCTTTTGGTAATTAACTATCTAAGATCTTCTTATGAAATAGTTTTCGAAACAAAAGTATGTTTTATTAAAAACGTTTTACACCTAATTGGTTTTTTTATCAATTCACATTTTAATTAGATTATAATGAACTAAAACTAAACAATGTAGGTCGATATTATATACCTAAGTTAGGTGATTATATAGCTACTTAAATGCTATCACAAATTCAATATTTAATTTGACTTAACTAAATTACATAAATAATTAAAATAAATAAAGTAAAATAGAATTAATTCATTGTAAATAATATAATAATAACAAAAAAAAATAGTATTGAAATAAAATGTTTAATTAGTACAGTATCACATGATCAGTCTCATAGGTAATCAATTTGAATTTGTTTTTTCACACGCTTTGCGTGCAAAAATGTTTCCGCCGGGAGTGACTTGATTCTCAACACATTTAGTATGGAAACCACGTGTACAGCTAATACATTCTTAGTCATTATTTTTAATTGTATCCGCGCATTTAAAACAAAATCCATCTACCATTTCAGAGTTCAAAAATTTTGTTGGACTCTTTGTTATGCCACAAGAGAGATCCATTAGCTCTCTCTTTGGCGATACTTCCGGATTACTATTAGCTTCTGATTCATTTGAACTGATAGCAGTTAAATGTTTCTTTTGCGTTATTTTTTGGTTATCAATTTGCCTAGTTTCGGAACCTGTGGTAAGCTTGGTTTTTTTTGTGCTCTTCTTTAAATTTTCTTTCTCTTCTTTTATTCTTAGTCTGTTAATTTTCCTAGCTTTTTTGATTTTTCAGCTTCTTCCTTTATTTGCTTCTTTTTGTATTCGTTTTCCTGCCACAGTTTTGAAGTAATAACGAACGAGATGTGTTGGTCTAACCTTCTTTTTCTCTGGAGTTTTATTTTTTACGAAATAATTCTTAATCGCTAAAGCCTCGCATTCATTATTTTCTGTATTCAAAAATACCACTGGTAAATCGTCGATTCAGAAATTCTGCTGATCCGTTAAATTGAGATTTGGTACCTCCTCCAAAATTTCAGCTTCCATTGGTAATGGTTCATCCTCTATATATCCGGTTACAATATACTTTGGGGCATCCAAGAGTGGCAAGGTTTCATTTATTGGCCCAATTTCGAAAATAATATCTTCTCTTTTGTCTAAGTCCGACGTTCCAAGTTGAGGTTCTTCCTTTAGTTTCCTATAAATGTTGTGAAGAATTGTAAAATCTTCAGAATATGTTGAATTTGAATTTGAAAAATTTTCCAACTCAGATAATTTAGTTGTTCCGATTATGTCCTTAAAACTCTTAAAAGTGATTGAGTTTAATGTACTGGGACTTTCAAGAAGCATATTACCAGTCCTGGCTATGTCATTTTTACCCAAACTTCGAGAAAAATCGATGGCATCTTGTCATAGCTTTTGTCATAGCTTTTTTCAGAATGGGTGCTACGTGGGCTTTAGTTATGTCGACATCTGGATAGTTCTAAATTCCAGAATTGCTTTTTTCTAGCCGTTCTTCAATGGCTTGAATGTTGTTGTAAGATTCTTGTAGCATTTGGATATAGGCATACTAAAACAATCTTCAACTGCACACATAGTTCAAATACTCCTATGCTCAAATGCGATTTATGACCGTCCAAAAATAAAATGATCAGAAATTTAATGTTCCTTGAGAGCAAATGAGGATGGAGGATATTTTTAATATAATTAATAAAAATATCTGTCTTCATCCAACCACTTTCAGATAAAGCAAAACTCTAATCTTTACTTTCTACCCAAAACATAAACATTACTGTTAAATTTTCTTTTGCCTGGCCTTTGTCAATTTTAAAAACGTTTGTGGCTCCTTTTGGTACTAGGACCTTTCCGCTTTTCGGACACAATAAGAAATTGGTTTCATCTCCGTTATAAATTCTCGTTGCATCATTTAAAATCGAGTCGTAACCTTCGGATTGTAGCTCCTTCAAAACATTATCGAACCAATTCTTGATGTCTGTTTCGGACACCCGCGTCGAGGCTACCATCACTGCTTCTGGAACACGTTCGGTAACTATCGGATGGCGGCTTAAGATTGATTTGTACCATTTCTAATCAGGAATATTTTCTTTAAACGGGTTCTGTCGCCCAGATTTGTCCAAAAATTCTTTAAAGACGTTTTGGATTTTTATTTTACGCCGCGGAAAACCTTTTTATGGCTTTTAATGATCCAATCCACAATTTTCTCTTCTTCCGCTGTAGTAAGAACCGTTTCAGACCCTTTTCTGGCATTTTTGCTCTACCGGATATACGCTTTTGTATAATTTTATTTTATTTTTTGTAGTCTCGAAGAACACGGTATCAAAGAACACGGAATGGATGAATCGTTTTTTGAAGGGTTTCCTGTACGTTTGCAGATTTTTTTTGTTTCAATATAAGTCCACTACACACAAATGTGTATGTATAAAATGAAAGGTTGTAATGTCTTCCGAATTTTGACGGATCCTAGTTAAATCGGAATTCATTTTGAAAAAAGCATTATAGTTTGATAACATATAAATTATATAACATATGAATTATTTGTTTTTGATAACATATTAATTATTTTATTATTATTATAGTTATAGTGTTATTTTTCGGATGAAAACGATTTAATTGGAATGAGCAAATGTGTCTGTTGGTCCAAAATACATACAAAATTAAATTTTTGACATGATTCTCTTTCTTCACCCACACAATTGTGATGGCAGGCTGGAAAAGGGATATCGTACCGTCGATTTCGAAATTATTTATTTTGAAATATTTTCAGATTAATTGGAAAATTTTTTGGTTTATCGTTCAAATCAAATACGCAAAGTGTGATTTTTTCCACTCTACGTTCTATCAAAGAACGCGACAAAACGAAACAAAGGAAATATTTTCATCAAAGAATGCGTAGGGTTATGCAATTGAAATATCTTGAAGGTGAAAAATGTTCGAAACATCCTCTATAGTACGAGGATGCCCGTTTATATAGTTATGCCGGATTCTTACCGGCTATAAAACACCTCACTTATACCAACCGTCAATCTCCTGGAACTACCGCTTGTTTTACAACAGGTCTTCTAACTCGCTCGAGATGTCGTAACTCATCATTATATGTGATGAAAAGCTACCAACGACAGTCACTATACAGTACCGTATTTGTAATACTATATTTTCCGGTGATGAACATTGCTCGATTATATTTGCGAGTGTTCGTCTTACTGCTTTGATTCGGACACATGAAAAACGCATCCATGTTTCGCACACATCACAAGAGCATCAAAACAAAACACAATTTACAATTTTATGAACAACGTTTGGTGATTATTTATGACTAAGTAGTAACACCATAAATTAAAACTTATTTT
The DNA here is from genome assembly GCA_947310385.1 of Nephrotoma appendiculata. Classification (NCBI taxonomy): domain Eukaryota; kingdom Metazoa; phylum Arthropoda; class Insecta; order Diptera; family Tipulidae; genus Nephrotoma; species Nephrotoma appendiculata. Next base: position 108,700,542 of record OX371225.1, read on the forward strand.
TATATTTCTGGAAGTAGTAGATGCTCACTACTCGCGAAGTCAATATTTGTGTGTCCGTTCCATTTTCCGATATGTGATTAAAATTTGTTTATTTTCCGAAATATTATAAATTACCATTTATTTTAGTGAGTGTATATCTTTTATTGGGCGCGTTTATAATTGAGTTCCTTAATAGTTTTCTTTTAACTAATTGGCTCTTTGCCGATCACGTACAGTAAAACCAACTAGACACAAGAAAATAGTAAAACATAAAAAACAAAATTCATTCTGAAATGAGCGCTTCCCAGCGCCTGTGTGTTGGTGAAATTGATAAACTAAACAATGGAGGGGTGAATATATTGTCGCCAACGCCCAACTTTATATTACCACGAATGAATACATAGCTTTTGAATACTTTACACTTTATTTCTAAAGCGAAAAATTAAACTTACCGGACTTTTACATCTTCCGGTACACAAATTTCCACAAAATTCGTAAGGATCCAACTTATAAAAAAGCTTAGTTTTATTTCAAATAGTCAATCCAATCCGCCTGAACTGTAAAGATGCCATATTTTGGTAAAATAAATTTTCTTATCAAAACTCGTCATTTCTGGAAAATTTAAAAAGTTATATGAACAATTGTGGGTTGAAAATTAATTTGCAATCATTTTGTTTCTAGTTATTTTTTCCGTAAATGCTTTACAAAATATTTAAATATTTAAAAACATCCATGTCACCACTTCTGGTAAACCAATTTCAGCCAAAAAACATTTGGATAGCCCAGTTTGTGGTAAAAGCTAAGTATGCAGTTTCATAGGGTGTAGTGGTCAAATTTTTATTGAAAGTCAGTTTTTTGACATGAAACACCATTTCCGTTTATATTTTGGAAGACTGATCTGAACCAACAAATAACTTTCAATTCATGGAAAAAGCTTAAATATGAAGGTTCACCCCGATTAACCGTTGCTACTCGTCAGTGAGAGGCCACAATATTTTAGTCTGCAGATGTGACATGTATATGAAGCTAACCCGATACTCAATCCGCAAAATGCGATGGCTATACTAAACTATAACTATCGAGAAAGTTTTATATCCCAGCCCGAAAAAAATCACTGTCGCGACAGTAAAATGTGTCATGGTAATCTGTTATGATATTTAGAGCATTCAGCCCGAAATTATAAATCACTTTGGACGGCAGTCCAAACGAGTGACGAAAGCACCTACTGTGCTGGAAGTCGAACGAAGTATATATACAGCAAGTTTCGAACTTTTTCCCTTTGAGGCTGCCAGGGTCATGTTATATACCATTGAAAAGGTCTTGAAAAATAAACCCAAATAATGTATAAAAACATAAATTTCTTCCAACATTGAGTGGAGATATGACCTTCCGAAAACTGCCCCAAAAAATCAGTTTTTCGGGTATAACTGCCCCAAAAAGCGCCCCAATTATTTTTTAACTAGCAAATTATGATTGTAGACCTCAATACCAATTCAACGACACCTCAAACGTCGTAAATGGAAGATTTTAACCAAAGTTATGACATTTTTAAATTTTTCTATGACGTCACCAAATAATCTTGCTTTGGTATATATGTTTGTTTGTTTGTTTGTTTGTCCGTACCTCTTTCATTTGATCTCATATTTTCAGGATTTGCAGTACTTGAAAAAATAAGCAACTTTTGTTCTACAACTTTTTGATTTGACTGCCATGTTGGCCGCGGCCAGCCTCTGAACGGCCATTTTTGGCCATTTTGTCACGCCCACAGCGCTGAACCTATTCGACATACCCTGGACATATGCATATCGTTGGAAAGGTATTGACGCTAGCTATCAAATAGCATAAAAAAAAATTCAAAAAATTAGGGTGGAGGGTCATTTTGGCCAAAAAACTGAAAAATGCGAAATCGGCCGGCCACATTCGGCCAAATTGCTAAAAAATGAGCCCAAGACTTTTGGTTCATATTTTCAGGATTATTAGCCACAAACCTCACCTACAATATGACATCAACCGCTTGTCCCAGAAAACTCGTATGTTTTAGATATTGGCCTCCATAACTTAAAAGCCACCCTAATTTTTTGCAAAATTTCATTTTTTGGCTCAAATGCACCCTAATATCGGTCCGTTGCGGTTCATAATGATAGTGAATCAACGTATTACACTGAAACAAATACAAATACATCATATTATTATCATTGCTGCTGTCTTGTGCTAACCGCCTGACATTATATTTTTTACTAACAATTTACTAACCATCGACTACTTAGGTGTCTGTAACCGGGTCGATTCGGTTATTTTTTAGATTAAATTACATTGAAGTGCCGGTGGAGGGGGGTTGACTTATTTTTTGAGACAAATATTGATATATGTACTTAGATGGTTTTTGTATTTTGGGATAAATTGGGATAATTAGACTATTTTCTACTAACTAGCTACTTATTACTAATTCTGTCATCTTACAGATTCCTGATTAGCTTAATAGTTTTATTTAATTCTAGTTGATAATAAATTGTAATCTGTTAATTTGTTTAGGTATTGGGGGTTATTAACCTGTGACACATTCATTATTGATATATTACCTTATAGATTCCAGATTAGCCATTTTTGAAACCAGATGTCTTTGTTTCATTTTTATTTTTATAAATAAACATATTTATTTTAGATAATTGATGATAAAGTTATCTGTTGAAGAGGGGATCCATCCGTTTGATACTACAATATTTGGATTCGATTTATTTTATTTTATTTGTTTTACGACTATCAAATTATAAATAATTTAGTTATAATAATCATTACATTACATTACATTTATTCTATTCAAGAATAATTTAACTATATCGTACAAAATAATAAATCTCTAACTCATAATAATGACGTTTTATTTCAGGAAATTTACCCTTCAGATGCCAACATAATTAATTATCAATTTTTTTAAGATGCCTTTATGCTTTTTACCTTTATTATATGTGTGTGGTGGGCCGGTGTCGCGTTATTGTAAATTGATATGTATGGTATATACAATTAAATCACTCATAATAATGAAATTTCATTTCAGGACATTTATACTAAACTAATTAATCAATTAATTTTAAGGATGTTGATTGCTGATTATTTACATCTCGAAAAACAAAAATAATTGTGCCGTCTTGTGCTTTACTAACTATTGACTACTTAGGTGTCTGTAACCGGGTCAAGTCTATCATATCTACCAACCTTTCCTATCCCTCCATCTTGTTATATGTAAAAGGGGTGTACGGTAGGCCCGGCGTATCCGGGATCCCTGCTTAGTCTTGGCCGTACATTCTAATCAATCAATCAATCAATCAATCATATTATTATCATTGCTAAGAGAATTTTTACCAGTGACCCTGTTTTCATAACAAAAAAATTAAAAAACTGACAAATTGATGTGATCGAAAAAATCACTAAAAACATTGAACATTTCACAGTCTCCTTGCATTAAATCGATACTTTTTTAATCTTTATGATGATTTCTTTAAAAAAACAGATCTTATCTAACCTCCCATCGCATGAAGATGGAATATCAGCGAGAGGGTAGCTACCATTAATTTTTGTTTCCAACTAACACATTAAAATAAGAATATTTTATTGTATTGTTTAAGGAATCAAAAAAGAATGGTAGCTGCATGCGGTTAGTGACAAAACAGCAAGAAACATGCAAAAAAAATTGTTGAATTACTCAATCGAATTTCTACCAAAAACACATGCATCTGATCTAAATATTTACTACTCTGTAACATGCACTAAAAACTAAACTACAAATGTTCAGCCGATAGCCTACGAGAATTGGGTGTGTAATAAGATCACACCCGGCATGACCTGTTTGTGGCATGTGGTAAAGGATTCTGAAATAAAATCTACTAAAATACTACAAAATGAAGATTGAAAAAATGCATGCAAAATAAAGAAATAGAATCGTCTACCACACACCAGAAACAGTACACCAGATCGTAGGCTATCGTCCTGAACATAATGAAAAAATACATATCTGAACCTAATGATGAGACCTGATCCTACTACTTTTCAACATGGGTAGTGCGGTGTAGGGTGGTGCGGGTGAGATGGGTTTTAAGTGTTTAAATTAGATAGTAGGTCGAGAAGGTAGTAATGTTTAGGAGGCACGATTTGCGATTGATTGGGGTCGGTTGGGCTGGGTGTAGATGGAGTTAGGTGGGTGTGGGTGGATATGGCTGTTTGTGATATTTGAAATACACAAACCACACTGCATAGAACCTCTTTTTCTTAGACACGGAATAATAATACTGTTAATACTATATAGGCAACAAAAATGCTTATAAAGTTCGGTTCCGAACCTTACCCGTCTTTTTTATTTCATTTATGTTTGTGTTAGTGTGATTTCACTGAAAATTTGTTTCAGTCGCAATTAAAATCAGTATCATAGGTAAACGGGGAAAGAATAGAAGAAAGTTATAATTTCTGTGAGATCAAGTGTGGAATAGAGCATTGTGCCTCATACACAGACGCACGCCACTGGAGTGACGAATATCGAGAGAAGAAAAACGAATCATGCACACTCCGTAACATACAGCCGACAGCTGTGTGAAGGTATGCGTAATTCGTTCTTCGCCTCTAGCTATTCGTAATTTCAATGCCGCGCGTCTGTGTATGAAGTCGTATTCATACGTCGGATAAAAATCTCAGATTTTTCTATCCCAGATTTTTTTTCAACTTTTTGTATAAAAAAAGCGTGTCTGTTGTATAATTTACGTGATGTAATTGGTTAAAACGATGGAATAGAAAACTCCCGGATTTTTATCTGTCGTATGAATACGACTTAAGCCACAATAACACGTAGCGGCCAATTGTGTGCTATCGAGTGTGTGTGAACTGTTTTGACTGACAACAATAAAACGAATCGCAATTCAATTCATTTTCAATTTGCCGTGCCAAAATCATTGATATCAAATAAAAAACCTCTTAACGAGGTAAATGTTCGAGTGACGAAAGCCGAATTCAATTCACAAAATTTCTGATATCAAATTTGTGCCGAAAAAAACAATTGCATTCGATTTGTCAACGATTTTTCGGAATGTTAGTGCATTCGACGCGTTTGTTTACATTTTTCTTTCTAGCTGTCAAAAACAACAACTTGCCAACGATTTTTCGGAATGTTCAACAACAACGCGCTGAATGCACTAACATTCCGAAAAATCGTTGACAAATCGAATGCAATTGTTTTTTTCGGCACAAATTTGATATCAGAAATTTTGTGAATTGAATTCGGCTTTCGTCACTCGAACATTTACCTCGTTAAGAGGTTTTTTATTTGATATAACTTTCACGTATTTTAAATTATCCCTTCAAGTGTTTGGAAACCTAGATAGCCCAAACCTAACCTGAAAACGACAATGCAGAAACTTAATCAGCATTACGTGATTGAACACTATGAATCTAGCAAGAACTTTCAGCACGAAAATTTAATTTGTTGTTTATGGATATAGTCGTATGAAGTTATGCCTACAAACTGAGAGATTTCAAAAAAAAATCTATCGAGAATAACCGGGATAAAGACATTTGAATCTCGTTTCTTAGTTTTTAATACAAACTGAGAGATTTGTAGAAAATTTCTATCTGGAATTATCTAGATACAGTCGTTTGAATCTCGGTAGAACTTCAACGAATTTGGCGGTATATGCCAAGTGCTCATGAATCGCCTGTGAGAAGAGATTCAAACGACTATATCTAGATGGTTACAGAAAGAATTTTTCTACGAACGTCTTACTTTTGTAGTCAAAATTTAAAAAAAATCCGGTGGTATATGCCAAGTGCTCGTGAATCACTTGTGAGACGAAATTTAATCAGCTATATCTCGTAAGGATTTTTCAGGAAATATTCTAGATTTGTAGCCAAGATTTTAACGAATCATATTGTATAAGTGAAGTGGTTGTGAATCGTTTGTAAAGCGATATTCAAACGACTATATCCAGATAATTCCAGATAGAATTTTTCCGAAATTCTGTCGGTTTCTAGTCAAAACTTTAGCAATTCCAGTGATATACATATGTAGGTCAATTGCTCGTGAATCGTTTAGGAGGCGAGATATAATAGAATATACTCCAATTAATATCCGATACATTTTTTCTCAAGCTGAATTTAGTTACCCTAATTCCACTGGAAATATTTTTAGAATTTTTTTGTTGAAAACTTCTCCTAATATTTTTTTTACTTTAATGTTTCAGCAGTAATAAATTTGTTTTTATTTTTTTTATCAAAATTTAGAAGCCACGATTAGTTCGATATTTATTTAATACACAATTAATTAATAGTTATATTTTACTTATATTTTGTGTCATGACAGAAGTTATATTGCCATAAGTAAAAAATTAAAATTTCGGGCTGAAAATTCGGGCTAGCTTCACGGAAGTAGAGATGACAAGCATATTCACAACCCAAACTTATTTAAATACAACTTTTTTTGATTTCGGTGATATGGCGAATGGTAAATGTGCAAAATTTTCAAAATCCAAAACTTTGTTTGATTACACTGTGCTTGAATTGCAAACTTTTTTTCGTGACAAGTTGGGCACCCGGGGGTAAACCTAAGTATGCTGAATCAGAGCCTCCTAAATATAAGAGCCGTAAGATTCCGCCATTTTTTCCAAAACATTTAAATTAGTCTAACACAATTTTTTTTTTGTAGAAACAAGAATTTGTTTATGTGTATGTACAGAAAATTAGAAATTAGTATAGAGTGTTCCACAAAAAGTTCAGCATTATTTTTCCAAAACAAACGTTCGTTATAAAATATTTTTGGAGTAGCAATGTAATATGGGGATTATTGTGTTTTGGGTTCTATTTCAACATTGTTGATCACAAACTTCGAAAACTGTTTTTTCGTTACTTGTTAAAAATTTGATTTTTCATCGCAACAAATTCGCAGCCTATATTGTTTCATCCTGTAGTATAAACAAAACAGAGCTTCACCAAATAAAAACATTGTTATTTTATAAAGCTTTTTGCAATTACAAAACCAATCAAAAGATGTCGCTAAAATTTAAAAAAAAATTAGAAAATCCAAATGTTTGTTTCGAAAATTTAACAATTCATTTATGTATACTGCCTGGTTCAATAGATTATTGAGATTTCCTGCAACTGAGAAACGAAACACCAGCGAATTAGATTGAAAAAAAAAATTGGAAAAATTGTGACTTTTTCAGACTTTGTTTTGAGTTTTATTAATTCGTGGTGCAGAAGTGTTGGCTTACTAAACAGGCTATGGTTAAAACGTTGAATTTTATTAATTATGTTAAATTATTGTATTAAAAATTTCGTGCTTAACTTACAATAATAATGGTTTATTTTCGTAAATAGTTTTTTAATTATTTTAGGCTTTTCTGTAATTTCAAGTAAATTTATTACAGAGACATCTGTAAACGGATTTTCAAATTACAGAAAGCTCGGTTTTGCAATTGGATAAAATTGAAGTTTTTTACGTTTTGTAATAATATTTAATTAAGAAAATCATGACATCGTTGATTTTTTGTATACAAAAATAATTTTCGTAAATAGATTTTGATGTAAAAATTTTATTATATGACAAACATTATTGTTTCTACATGGTGATTCATAAAATTTCGTTTCAGCTCACGTTTTCTCTTTAATTTTGTTATAAATGGGGAATGTTTAGATTGCTATTAAGTGCATCGTTCATCTCAAAATTTCTGAGGTGCATGTGACCAGAATTTACCAAATAACTTAATTTTTTATAAAACTAAATTTTAAATTGGATGTAAGAGGAATCCGCGGCAGCACCCTTTATTATCTTATTTTATAAACCAACACAACTAAACGGAAAGCTCATTTTTATAGAAAATTAAATTTACCAAATAAATACTACATTATGATGGCTGATTTTCAAATATGTGTTCTTTGCATAGTTTATTAAAAATATAAAATTAAAATTTAGATGATTTGTTTCATTTTTTATTCATAAATTCATGTTCAAAAATTTTCCAATTACCACGGTTTCTTATAGTAATTCAATAAAAGCTTCCCCTCTACTGAAAGCGCTCTATATTACGGCTCTTCAAAATCATAGATGGCTCTGGCTGAATTCAACGGTGCTAGTCCCATTTCAAAGTTAATCCCCATTTTTGAGATATCGCTTTCGACATATTTTGGCTCTGAATCAAAATATACCCTCATTTGCACATTGATAGCTCTTGAACCATTAACATTTTCGTTATGCTTTCTTCAGCAAAGTTGTTGTGCAGATCAAGACCAACAACTTTACCGATCATATCAAGTTCGAAAAACCACTTCTAATTTTTTTTTTTCATTTCGACGAAAAACACTTTATTTATCATTTTTTATCATTTTGTTGAATCTAAATCGATTAAAATCAACCGAATAAACATCGCATCGACAAATATAGATACAATAGAAACTATTTAAAAGAAAGTTAAATCGATTCAGTTGATTTTATGGTGATTTTTCCTAAAAAAAATTCCTAAAAAATTAACATTTTTCTTCTCTTTGACAAAACAATGGCGTGCCACTGCGATAGTGGATAAAAATCCTGGATTTTATCATCCCATCGTTTTAACCAAATACATCACGTAAATTATACAACAGACATGCCACTTTGCATACAAAAAAGTTGAAAAAAATTGAAAAATAATGTGGGATAGAAAAATCCGAGATTTTTATCCGTCGTATGATTCTGTGATTGAATGGCGCAGTGGCATTTGATGGTTTATATATTGATGCAGATGTTTCTTCGGTTTCAGCAGATTTAAATGTTGGTGGTAAATATTCTTCAGTTGGGTTTGATCATTCCAGAACACGAATTTCATCTGAATGCGGCAGGGTTAGTTGAGCATTTGTCGTTGCAGTGTACGTCAAAGAACCATCCATATCATCGCGACACAAAATGACATTGCGACTCTGGTGTTTTGCCATCTATGAAAATGGAAAATACATGCAGTACAGAAAAAAGACGACGTACAATTTACACCACTAATAACATTTTCTGAAAAACACAGCCGATATAAATCAGCGGTTTTATCACTTATTTTACGGCGATTGCTCGCTTGAAATATAAATTTTCCACACACATAACAAAAGCACTATAGTTTAATTCACCTATCCATATTATTTATTTCGTCAGTGCTGGGATGTTCCAACACCGCATTTTGAGATATTTTCTCGAAGTCTCCATCTCTTTCAGCTAGAATTAATTTGACTTCTGTTTCAAATATCATTTATTTCTTCTTTATTGCTATCACAGCCTACTAGAATATATTATATGAACAATATCTATTTCACTTGTTTTCGTTCTACAATCGAAAAAACATTAGTTGGTGATATAAACACAGTTGAACATCACAATGTTGCAATCTAGCAGGCTGGTAAATGATATAAAAATTGAAACAGAGATACATTTTATTCTACAGAAACGAGAAATAAACTTCGATAAATTATCGAAACATGGTGATGTTAGAACATCCCAACCCAGATTTCACAAGCCGGTCACTTTCACTTTATTTTTTGTGTTCTTTTGTCACTTTATATATTTAAATGAAAAACTTTCAATTTTTAATTTTATATTGTAGTTTTTACTTCTTACTTATTGTGCCAATTTTTTAACTTTTTTAGAAATACCGATTTCGAGAATAATCTTTTCTTCCGTTTATCTTTTACTACTGTTACATAATTTATTTTGAAGCTGTTGATATACAGTTGCTAGGCTCTGCTGTTGGGCACCTCCTTTGTTTTTAAGTTATGGATATTAAGTCGAAAATTTTATTAAGTTGAGTTTATCGTTAAGTAAAGTGTTGGTGTTTTTGTTTTTGTATATTTTCGGGGTGTGAATTTTGGCCGCAATTTGACTCATGAGAAATTTGTATACGTACAGTATACAAATGTCTCATGCCTCATGAGTCAAATTGTGTCCAAAAAATACCAAGATCTTTTAACCTGTCTAATTTCGGCCGTTTTTGATTCTTTTTGAATTTAGTGTACCTATGATTTTCAGTTTTTACATGTTGTGCAAAACTTTATGTACTTCTTTTTAAATTTGGTTATGGCATTGATGTGTTCTTTGTATCTTATTTGAAATGAGCGTCCTGTTTGGCCTAAGTATGCCAACCTCAAGTTATATTTAGCCTTACTTGTGTATGCGGATTTCTGCACAGGTCGATTTCTCTAGACGGCAAGGTATGAGCCGGGGTCTTCTGCGAGAACCTTTTGCCAAAACTGACAAGACCCTGCCTTTTTGGGAAAACATGCGAGAAACCTGGGTCTACAGACGAATGACTTTGTAGAAGTTGCATGAACGAAGAAAAGGAAGAGGCTTTAGATAACTTCCTATACTCGTGTCTTGCACTATCATACAGTAGGTAGGCATAGGTAGGCTAATTATCACAACGGGCCACTACACTTCTAAGTGTCCGGAAGCAGACACTTCAACCTAAAGTCCGTCTAAGTAAAACACACATATATGGTGGATGTGATTTTTCGGTTTTGATATGTTCGGCAAAGTTGTTGGTCTTGACTTGCGCAACAACTTTGCTGAAGGAAGCATAACGAAAATCTTAATGGTTCAAGAGCTATCAACGTGAAAATGACGGTATATTTTGACTCAGAGCCAAAACATGTCGAAAGCGATATCTCAAAAATGGGGACTAACTTTAAAATGGAACTAGCACCATTGAACTCAGCGTACTCGAATTAGGCTTACCCCCACATTTTTCAACTAGCACAGTGTTATTATACTTAATTTTACTATGTATAAGAAAATAGAAAAGTAGTTTACATACCAAATTACAATATCAAAATTATATTTTATCAAAATCGTTCATGAAATCGACGAGCTCTAGCCATATTCGAGAACTTCACAAAAAATAAAATAAAACTTTTAAATTTAAATTTAAAACATTTTTATCTAAATCCTTTAGAAAACTTATATTTTTGTATAAGTATATATTGACCAGACCCCAGATCTTAAATCCATTATTGGCCATATTCTACAACAAAAAAAATCCAATTTCAATTCCATAAAACCATACGAATTTTAATATGATCCGTGAAAAAATAGCGAAAAAAATTCCCGGAGAAATTCAAAACTAAAACATTATCCATTCTTCAAAAATGAATATGATTTTGTTGAGAAACTTAAATAAAATATTTGGTTATTTTTAAAATACTGTTACTAATTTTAAATTAATATTATATTCACTAGCTTGTTTCATAAAAAAAAATACACTTAAATTAGTAATAAATATTTTAAAAATTAATTCTTAATTAACTGCTGTTTCCGTTAATTTCCGTTAATAAATCCCACAATTAATCACTCAATTTACAAAAATTCATCTAACTAAGCCGTGTTTAAAATCATCCAAGAAGAGAATTCTCTCTTATTTAAAATGTAATTTTATTTTTAAACTACAACCTCCCATTAGTATTGTAAATTAAAATCCCTTACTTAAAATTCTACCTATAACTTATCTTATCATGCTGGGGGCGCGAAGCAGACAGAGGTAATGCGGCAACGTCATCACGATCGCAACCGCTGCTTAGAAGAAAAAAACGAGATTATCCTCCCCCTCGCATCCCATTATGCCTTATCCAGAAGCAGTATGTAACCCCAGATTGGCCTGCAATCTGGCTAGGATTCAATGATCTTATCAACTATTAATTTGAAAATAAGTTTGATGATGTAATCTCATTGAGGCGGCCGAATCCCTACATGGAATACAGTGTGTATAATACTGCTGTGTATAATACTGCTGCATATGTAAATTATTCGTCTTACGATTACCATAATGTGAACATTTTCGACAAACTAATCAATATTGGCAAATCAATCTTATAAAAAGAGTATTAGATTTTCTGATTTCCAACTGTCTCGCTCGTCTATTAAATTTTAAAATATATTTTCTATATTTAAGTAAATCCTCAAATCCTTAGAGTTTTCATTTGATTCCGAGTGTCACACACAATAGATTCAATTTTAAAATCAATCATTTTAACCATGGTTGACTTGTTGAATTTTTTTACAGTTTTTGCTATAATATATGATATTATACTCGAGAAAGTATATTATAATGTATAGTAAAGGTATAATGTACAATTACGTCATATAAGCATTTAAATATAAAAATACATGTATAGGTACTCGTAACACAGCCAGGTTCCAAATCATCAGAAGCTTACGAAGAAGTAAATCATAGTCCCAACGTTCAATCCGTTCAACAAAAAAAAATCGGAACCGACTACAATTACGTACTTCCATCTGAATCTAATGACTTCAAATCTTGCCACAAGAGTGAGTTGTTTCACACATATTACCTCTTTTGCCCCAATTAACTTTATATTATCTCTAAACTACAAAATATAATGTAAGAGATACGAAACCTTTACTCTATTTAGAAGGAAGTTAAAACCGATTTTTTTTGTACATAAATCTTTGTTGTTTTAGCTGTTGTAGTTATTTTGCAGTTTTTAAACTGCGTCACGTTTGACCTAAAAAAAAAATAAAAATACAGAACACAAAAAATGCTGTATGCTCTATATTCTATATATACGAGTATGTATATAATATACAGTTGATTTTTCGACGAGTATTTTTTCCTATTTTGTATAATAATTTATATACAACAGGCTCCTACAGCATCCGACACCGCGCGATTTTCCTATATAATTTTATTTTTTAATCTTAAATTTTCAATTTGCAATCATAAAGGAAATGTAAAATTAAACATTTTAATCCCGTAATCTGATTTTCGAGCGAGATTTTTTCATTTTTCCCTTGCTTGTGTGCCATACTCGTACATGTAAGCAGCATTACTACGTTATATTTTACGTTGTGATACATTATTTTGATTAAATCGAATTGATTTTGTGTTTATAATTAATATTCATGTAAGAATTACAATTGTCATAATAATGATGTTTGTTTTGTTAAAATCAGAAATGAATTTTTTTCTCTATCTTAATTGTATTTTTCTAATTAGAATAAAACAAAATTGGGTTTCCCCTCTCTCTGGAGCTTCTGTGAATCGTAGATGAATACAAAAAAAAAAAATAGAATTTCTCTTAACAGTGTAACCTAGCAACAATTTTTTTAGTCTGATTTTCCTTGTGTTTTTTATATACGAGTACATTTTCCGATTGATCATGATAGGAAAAAAATAAAAATATACACAAAATATAACCTGAAACGGAGGGAGGAGTGAGAATGAGCGAAAGCTGGAGGAAAATGACAAAGAGTATATATAGCGAGAGTGTTTGGTCTGACAGGCGCCTATTTGTAAATATACCAAATAAAACAAAATTGTTTTGACGTCACATTATTTTAATACAATGTATAAATGGAGACGTACTATATACCGCACCTCCTTTCCACTCTCCAACAAATCAAAATACACATACGTATACATAAATAGGAGAAATTATATGAATCATCGGATAAAGTCGGGAGTCCTTGGAACTAAATTCTGTATTATAATACATGTATTTATTTTATCAAATGTATATCCTTTGCGCTTGTATCTTTCGAACGCACGAACTAAAAACAAATCGTTGAGATAAAAATTGTTTGAATTTTTCTCTCACCGACAAATAGGGCGTCGAATGTAAATGAAACAACGTTGTCGAATATTTTTTTCATTCCTTTGAATAATAATACGATTCGACTCAATTCAGTTTTAGTAAAATCGTCTCATTGTATGGTCGTAACCATATTCGCAAAATCGTACGAAACAAAACATTTATAAAAAAAAGCTTTTTAGAGCTTTTTTATTATTTTTTTTATTTATATATTTATTTTTGGTGTGTATGTGTGTAAAAAAATTTATTGTGTTCCGAATAAAATATGAATTTTAATTTATAATCATTTCTCTAGTTGTTAAGATAAAAATCGATTGGTGCAAATGTATATATATATACATACATTATATACATACGTGTAAATATATAAAGCTTTGTTGAAAAGCTTTCTGTATAAGAAAAATTATTTTTTTGTAATTTTCTTTTTGTATTAAATTAAATTAATAAAAAAAAATTAAGAAACGAAAAGCACTTGTGATTTGAATTGTATATAAAAAAAATATAATAATAAAGTTAATGCTTTTGTGTATTGTGAGCCTTTAAGTTGAATAAAAAATTGAAAAATAAGAAATATCAAAAAAAAAGTTAACCCAGTGTAATTGTGTGATAAATTCAATGTTAGTGGCATGTATAAGTGTAAAAGTATTTTAACAATTAATTTAATTAAATTAAACAATTTAATTTTGCAATTCTGGAAAATTTTAATTATAATACAGAAATTAAAAAGAATTCTATTGATAAAGAAAAAACTACACACCAACAACAATATACTAGCGAAAAAACAGGAGAAGCAACAACAAAATCAAAAGAATCGGAAGGGACACCAGGAGCGGCAACAACAACAAAAACAGAAGCGACAACACAAGGGAGTGAGGGAACCGCATCGTCTGCTGCTGGACAAGATAAAAATAATACTCTATCGTTACATTGTTGTTGTGTGATTGTGCAAATAACACCCGTGACACCAGGCCGTGGCAGTCACGTGACAACAACGGCCTCGGCAAAAGAGATACATAGTAGTAGTAGTGGTAGTGGAAGTTCTGGTGTTGCAACCGGGGATGACCATACTATAAAACGTAAACCAGTATGCAACTGCCATTTAAAGTCAAATCCAACACAATCATTAGGGTTAGTTAAAAAACAGCAACATGGTTCTCTTGATATATTATTACAAGAGGGTGGAGATGAGAAACTACCACCAAAAACGGTGCAAACTCAACAACAACAACAGCAGCAGCAGAGACAGCAACCACCACAGTTGCCACAGAAGCCGATTAAACATAAAAAATTCTATCAGCAAATCAATGGTGACCTAATCGAATGGACAGGTAAACCATGTAAGCTTTTAGAGTCACAACACCATGGCTCACACCATCAATTGGCTCGTCATTCGAGCGGTAGTAGTGGTGGAGGTGGCGGAGTTCAAACGAAGCCTCAGTTGGGGGCCACTCCCCGTCAACAGTCATCCCTTTCTCAAAAATCATCATCTCAACAGCAAATTCTATTTGATACTGAAAATGTTGCTGACATTTTAGAGCAGCTAGCGAATACAAAAAGACCAGTGCCACACCCGCGGCAATTAATAAAAAATAAAAGTGCCGATTCAGAATATAACGAATTTTTTGATCGTACCCAGCAACAAAGGCATTCCTCACGTTCGGTCGAAGGGCCATGCCGTGATGAAACTTTTGAATGGCTTGAACAACAAGGTCTACATCAACGCCATTCGTCCGGCCCTAGTGAATTATCTCTTCTTAAGGATGATAGTATAGCTGACTGGCTATTATCTTTCACCCGCAAACCAGATGATAAAAAACCTAATCCGCTAGCTAAAAGTGGTAGCTCCAAAAATTTAATAAAAAATGAGTTAACAGAATTTTTCAAGAAACCATTGCACAGACAATCATCGGGCCCTAGCGAAATTTCCGTACTTAAAAGTGATATTTTTGAATGGCTAGCGCGACAACAACAACAGCAGCAACAGCAACAAACAAAACATAAGGCAAAGGATGAATTTAGTGGAAAAATACGAAGCTCACGAAAACACTATCAACAAACTCTTCCTGACCCCATCGTCTTATCCCAAGTGCAACAGATCCCGCCACAACCGCAACCAAGAAAAAGACACTCACTCGGCGCTAGTGATGGTCAACCGAAAGAACAGATCTCGGAATGGATACAGTATCCACTGCAAAAGTTATCATCACTGCCACGTGAACAACGCCAAATCACATCGCAAAGTAGTTGTGTTGATTTAACGAAAAAATCGCGTCATCATAAACACGAGCGAAGGTTACGGCATTCGGCTAGCGAAGTTGTAACACCAACTATTGAAAAGAATGTACCACCACCGAAACCGGAACGACAATTTACCAGTCGTCCGCAAACGAAATCTAAAGAAAGTGCCAGTATTTTATCCGCACAAATTATTACAACAGCAAACACTACTACTACCAATAATAATTTTGCTACAACCACTCTTGCTACTACCACTACTACAACTACCACTACTACTACTACTATTAATACTATATCTGCTGCGCCATCAAGTCATGCATCACAACACAAACATACACGCTCGGAACGTAATCGGCGACATCAAACACAGCGTTCGGCAACGGTCGCCGATATGATTGAAGCAAAAATGCTCGTACCGTCATCCCAACGTAAGCAATCATCATCTTGCGATCGTAATAAACGAAGCTCATCACTTCCACGCTGCACTGATCCACAATGTCCTTTTATGCCAATATGCAACGATCCCAATTGCTGTTACCCATGTCTGGAATACTCGTGTAACATGTCCCGATATAAATCATCAACGGACCGTTCTACATCGGCAACCGGCATCCAACCTCAACATCATATGCAACCATGTAAAGATTTAAAATGCTCATCATTATGTTATGAATATCGTTGTTACTCGTTACCACGTTGTATGGATACAAAATGTCGAACTAACGAATTTGCAGTCTGTACCAAAAATGTTATTAAATGCAATTCATTGCCACGATGTGCCGAAGCGTATCGTTCGAATTTATCACGTGAAAATTCACGAACCTCATTAACGCGATCATCTACAAAATTGGTATCTACATCAACAGCGGCTGTTGGAAAACAATCGACTGAACGCACGAATAAACCAACCTGTAGCGCCACCACCCAACCGTCTTCATCCGCTGTTTATCATCATCATCAACGTTCGAAAAATGGTGGAGGTAGCGGAGGGAGTAACGGTAAACTGATTAAGTCCGTATCGGCCGTTTCATTAAATTCGCGTCGTCGTCGCCATAAAACAGTACATTTTGGCGAGAATTTACTTCGTGAGGTGTGTCAAAATCGTAAACTAATTAAAACATCACAACAACCAACTAGCACACATAAACCTCCAGCCTTGCTTCCTTCAAATGAAAAAAATCCGTCCGATCAACAAATCGCACAACAACTACAACAACAACAACTTTCGCATTACCAACAACCGCAACCACAACCGCAACAAAGTACTCCCGAAAATTTACAACCAAATGTTCAATTATTATATAATTTTGTGGAAGGCGTACTAAGTGCATGGGTCGACGAAGAAGACGATGAGGATGATGAGCATGCAAAATCTGGCCCTGATTCGGAACCTGAACGTGGAACAATATTAAAACCAATGCACCGTTGCAATCGTGCTCGTTTTCAAACGATTCGACGTGTGGTAACCGAAGCTGCCGCACTCAAAGGCACACTTAAACTAGGAAATTCACGATACAGACATCGTCATTGGCGCGGCACCGCCAAAGAATGCAACGAACGATTTTTACGTAAGGTATGTGCAAACTAATAATAAGCTAACTATTTATACTACTACAACCTTACTATTTGGCAACTTTTTGTATTTTGGGTCACTCTCATCTAAAGTCAAAGCACGATTTTACTACAGGATATATATAAATACAACCGTCTAAAATGTCCCATATTTGATGATTGATTAAGCTCTCTATTATGTATATAACAAACCATACATCTTGAACTCTTCACTTAAACACAAGAAAACAATGAATAAAATCTCCATACATAAAAATTTAGGGTGCGTTCGTAATTTAAAATATAATCATAATATTTCGTTTTGACTTGTTGAAAATACGCAACTCTAAACACCATAAAACATATTTACGTATACATCCATCCATATTATGGGTATTTATAATATACCATTTATACTCGTATTTATGTATTTATACATATGTCTATTGATTTTAAATAGTTTTCTCTTCATTCAAACCGAGCTTTATTATTATTTTCGTACGTTTATATGTATACGCACACAATTCCAAAAATCATTTTTTTTTTATCAAACACATAAAAGCTCCATAAATATATACAAAATTACCACATATGTATGTAGTATGTACCCATATGTACGATTTAGATGTATACAATAATAAACCACAAGCTTTGTTCGTATATTTATTTGAGCTTTCTGTAAATTGTAATGTTTAGGATTAAAAAAACTACAGCAACAACAACAACAACAGCAACAACAACAAAAAACAAGTAGGAAATACACAAGAGTACATATATTGCAATCAAATTGTTTATGTATGGTTTTTATTGTTACTTTGTATTTATTAAAAATAAAAATTAGTAAAAAGCTTACTAATTGTAATTTAAAAGCACTATTGTTATTTTAGTGCCACGCATTTTGCAAATGAATAGGGCCTGCACAATTCTTTTCCGGTATGTACCAAAAAATATGTACTACCCACCCACACCTCGGTATATAAATGTGACGCAGCTGTGATTGTAATTAAAAGTTTTAATTTTGTTTTTCAATTTACCCGAAAATAAAAACATGATTTCTTTTTATCCGTGGAAAGTTAAGCTTTTTATTTGAATTTTCGTTTACATTTCAAATATTTTATTTTCACTTTGATGAATAATTTTTTTTTGCTATATTTGTAACAGTTTTGTATGTCGTTTAGTAGGTATAACGAATATATATACATAATATACCGCTCATTTGCTGCAACAGTGACACAACTGAAAATTTTTTATTTTTCAGTAGAGCGATTTGAAAATATCACTCAAAATTGTTTATAAAAACGGAGTTTTTCAACAATAAATAAAAATACATTCTGATTAGTAAAATAAATTTTTTTCTGTTCCTACATCTTCAATCGCATCTTTTGCAATGTTTCAAATATATCTTAACCTTCACCTGGCACACCTCCCCTGAGTAACATACATGGCATTGTGGGGTTCGTGCGAACCCCAGTGAGAAATATCCTTGTAAAACTTGAAATATTGATTAATTTTTTTAGAAAAAATCCGAGATCATCTTTAGATAACCCTTTAAAGGGTGGAATAGTTAGAGTTCAGAAAAATCAAGATCAGCATTCAGAAAAAATTCGAAAACTTGAAAAAAGTGCGTTTTTTACAAAAAAATTCATAACTGTTTTGTTTTTTGATAAAAAGGGCTAACATTTTACCTGTGTCTTTTTCTATTACATCACTATAAATGAAAACTATTAGTTTTGATAGATTTTCCAAAAAGGTATTTATATTGAGAAATGCAGGTATGATTTCACGAAAAAAAAAATTCGAAAAATAGTGAAAAAGTCGTTGTTTTTTATTTCTTCAACAAAGAACCTCGCACAAATCTTATGGAAATTGGCTCCCGGTCAAATTGGCTGAAATTTGGATATGTTGTTCGTTTCGGCATCCTGAGCAAAAGTCTCAATGAGCACAAAGCTCAATTTTGCTTATTTTGGCCCCTACGGAGCTCCAAAGCTCCATAAATTGACCATTATTTACTACATAAAAAGGCAATCTCCTCGAAAGTTTAGTATTTGCTGCGTTAAAAAAGAATATTATATTATATTGGCATTGGATTTGAATATTATTATTATAATGGCGTATTATATTGGCATTGGATTTGAATACAGCGACCTCGAAAACATAAAGAGGTACTTCTTTTTTAACGCAGCAAATACTAAACTTTCGAGGAGATTGCCTTTTTAAGTAGTAAATAATAGTCAATTTATGGAGCTTTGGAGCTCCGTAGGGGCCAAAATAAGCAAAATTGAGCTTTGTGCCCATTGAGACTTTTGCTCAGGATGCCGAAACGAACAACATAACCAAAGTTCAGCCAATTTGACCGGGAGCCAATTTCCATAAGATTTGTGCGGGGTATATGGTTCATTGTACATTCGTTGAAGCAAACTAACTGACGTATACCAATTGTCACACGTTACTGATCGGTTTGTGTTGTAAATAGGTTCAGTTACTAATCTAAAATAATACTCAGGAATTTTTTCATCACCTTCGACGATTTCAGTATTCCTAAATATGGAACCGCGTTAATCTGTAATAGAAGTTTTTGGATAAATGTCTTTTAAATTTTTAGAAAAATCAATGGTAAAGAATCACGTATATATTTACCATTATGACCCCCCATATTTATCCGGCTTATCTTTCATGTAAACTCGGAACTTACCGCGTCCTCTGAAACTCAGCAGCTGTTCGTCAACAGTACATTCGTGACTCGGGCTGTAGTTACTTTTACAATTCTCTATAAACATGTTACATAAATTCCTGATCGAAGCAAATCTGCCATCCTCTCCTCTTTCGTCTTTATTATCGAAACGAAGACAAGTTGATAAAAAGTAAACCTGTGCATTGGAAATACGCATTTGTAAACTGTGAGGCCATTAGCTGTTGACCATAATCGATTAACATTGACGTTTGCAGATTTCCATAATCCACCGTTTCAAGATTCCGATATAGGCTCTGATCTCAATAGCATCACTATGATAATGGTAACTTTGCTGTTTTTCTTCAACAACCAATGATAAACATTCCTGTTCGATAGTACGAACTTGATTATGTACGATTAAATTTATCATCTCATCAGTAAATAAACACTCCCAAATAGCTTCTATCGCATTTAGAGCGTTACCAGCTGGACCGGGCTCTAATGGTTGCAAATGTCTCTCTGCAAAACCAATTACAGATATTAGAACGAATAAATATGAAATTGTTATCGATAATTAATCAAGAAAAAAATTATTAAAAACATAGCGGCTTAATTGAATTTGTATTGAAAAAAATTTCTGATTTACGTTGGTATTCTTACCTGATCTACGAGACGGAATTTTTCTGATCCACTTGAAGCGATCTTTCCCATAGACGAATGTTGGCGGGCGGCAACGTTGTGATTCACTTCGACGTGCATTAACCCTTTGATTTTCGCTTGTATCCTCCATGTCAATATCCATAGCATCATCATCAGATTCTTCATAGCTATCATCTGAAGAATCCTCCGCGCTTGAAAGATGGTCGGCACCATTGTCTTCTATTGGTTCTTCCTGCATATCATTCTCGAGCTACGGCTCTCGTAAATATCGAGAACGCAAATGATACGCCATTCTAAACATGAACAAAAAACGTAGAATATCGTTGAAAAACGTAAAAAAAATGTTTTTTGATGCATAGAAACGATGATTACTTACCTTTCTTTTCCTTTTAAACACGAAAATAAAAAAAAAACAAAAAATTCCACAATTCACTAAAAAACAACGTTGATGTCACGGTGAGGTACGTACACTCCCCAAACTGCTTTTGACGACTGCTGCAGACGAACTTACGGTCGCAGCGCTATCCCAGTGGCATAAGTATAAAAGTGTACCCCTTGACTACCGATAGATGTCGTTACGAGTTTAGATTTCGAAGATTTAGATATCGAAAATCGACGAGAAACAACGTGGGGCTCGACATACCCCATGTACCAGGTAAAGGTTAAATTGTTCATTTTTTTCGCGAATTGAATCATTTTTTATATGGAATTTTACCTAATTTGCTAGAAATAGCTACATAATATAGTATGTGTTGAGACAAAATAATAAAAATATGAACATATAGGGAATCTTTTGATTCGAATATCATAGTAATGATTGAATTTGGGGTTGTGCCTTTTGTCATTATTGCAGCAAATGAGCGATATGAGTATAAAAAAGTAGAGAGGTGAATTTGTTGTGGTTCTTTTACAATGAATGTATACATAGATCTCGAATACACCACACTTGATTTCTAAAATGAAAAATTAAACTTACCCGACTTTTCGTAAAACTGTCTAGTATAATCAAAAACTAAAATAACGAAAAAGCTCTTATGGAACCTGCCACTTCCTGCGAACTGATTTCGGTCAAAACTCGCTGGGATCTCCCAATTTGTGGGAAAGGCTTAAGTATGAAGTTTTTTTTCCAATCCACAATTGAAAGTAAATTTGGATTAATGATGAATCGATTGATAACTATAATAGGTACTGATGGTTATAGTTTAATTGCAAACTGTATTAAAAACTAAAGATCTTCTGGTGTCGCTGTATGTACATATCTCGCATTTAATTGTTTCAAATTATGAAGTTTTTTATCTATCATTTCATTCCGCTGATGCTACTTGTTTGAATTTCTGAGGCCAACAACAATATTACTCAATTATCTATGGTGATTTAAATATCAACATCTTGAGTGATTCTAACGATAGCAACAACTATTTATCCATAATATCCTCTTTTGGGTTAGCATCATTGGTCAATGAAATAACGCGGGCTATTCTCTCTAGTTGTATCGATTATTTTTTTGTTAGACAGGGCCTAAACAGCAATATGATTCGGGTTGCGTTGAGAAAGCATATTACAATTTCACCTCATTTATTAATTCCCACATTCAAAATTGTCAATATACGATTTCAAAACCTAGAGCGAAGACGCTAAAACCAAATATTAAATAGTATCAATATAAGACACTGCCATGTAAAATCGTGTTCCAAATTTTTTTTTCTATAAGACAAGAGTGAAGTTAGGTGTTTTAGTACAAGTTCGAATAAAATCGAAAATCAACACAGCTGGTGGAAAAAAAACTGTGTGTCAAAATAAAAAAGTAAATGTCATGTGCATGTGTAGTCAAACATAGCCTTAATTTAGTGTAGTTATGCTAGTAAAATGCTAGAAACGTTGTATAGTTCACCGTTCTGAGTATTGGAAGTTCCTAATTAAAAATCTAAAGTCCATCATGGTTTCTTCAACCATCCACAATGAAAATATTTGCATGTTACTGACGTCGTATTTCCTGGTTACCGGTGGTAAGTACATACCGCCCCGTTTAAAAATATAGACCATGCCATTATGTTCGATTCTAATCCATAGGAATTATTTACGATGTGAATGTTCTGCTCTTAAGTGGTGAATCAACTGCAGACGAGGAAGACGGGCAATACATTATGGAAGGTTTGGCAAGTAGTTTTCTGTTTACGGTCGACTGACTGGACAATTTGAGACGGAATTTTCTCGTTTCGAAAATTACCGTGTCCGAGCTATGCTGTTCATATTACATGTGATTTTAACGAACTGTATATGTTAGGAGGGGTACGTAATGTCCAGGAATCATTATGAAATTTAATTGATCCCTTATGTTTTAAACAATAAATTTTGTTTTGTTATATTTTAGTATTGCTTGTCGCACTAGAAGAGAAATGTGAGAAATCTAACCGACGTAAAAATTCGAAACATGAAAAGTAAATTAAAATTCAATGTAAACGTAATGTCCAGGAACACCATTATGTAATTTTCAGAAAATCAAGTTTCGTGTTTAAAAAAAACCATTACGGTCGATATGTATGGCAACGCAGGGGATTTGAAAAATTCTGATCCAATTTACATAAGTTATACCGGACAAGTGGTGCAGTGGTTAAAGCTTCGGCACTTGGACCGGGAGGTACTGGGTTCGAATCCCATCAGAGGCTAGATGCAAATCGAATTTTCATCACCGATTACGATCGGTGATGTTAATAAACACAACTAAGACCCTCTGATGGAGTGCAGAATTCAGCGCCGACCCACCGTCCATGTCAATGTACAGGTTGACATGGAGCTTGCAATGTGCAGGTGGTAATACTGTAGTTGTGTGAGTAGGTGAATAGGTGAATGGGTTAATGATGTAGCGTGAATGCGTGGTATCACAATGGGCCAAAAATGGCCTAAGTGTCAACCACTGAAACCTAACCTAACCTACATAAGTTATGACTGATGAGATTAACCTCGACGATTCTTACGTGATAAGGAACAACATTGTGTAATTTCATTAATAAATGATAATTAAAACACTTTTTTTTAACTTCCATTATTTTCTTTGACAACCAAAAATTGTAAACATTTTGACAACTTGATTTTACTTCGAATTTTTTTCGAAGTTCGAAAAAACGACAAAAACGACACCATGATGAAAATTTTATTACTGCGATAAGATAAGAGAAAAAAAGAACACGAACGCCGTATATATAAGTTATTTAATATATGCTAAAACCTTGGATATCCAATGAACTAAGCAATGAAATTAAGAAAAAAATTAATTTTTATAGAAAACACAAAACCAAAACAGAAATAATCTTAAGGGGCAACGGCGTATAATTTATAAGTCAACTGGTAAATACATGAAAAAGAAATATGATCTAGAAATAAAAACGATGAAGGAACTACTCAAGGATCAATTTTTTTACATCAATTCCTCGTAAATTGTGTCCAGAAAACATTGAACAGGATGTAAGTAATTATGAGAGATATCAGCTGCTACTCTCTAATTATTATGAGGCTAAAAATTGTTTCCTATCTCCTGCAACAATAAATGAAATTTATTTATTATTAAATCATTTGGAAAATGCAAATACGTGCGGACATGATGGCATTAGTAATGTTCTTGTAAAACATATTGCTCGATTCATCTCCGACCTGCTGTTCTTTATTTGCAATTTAAGTAGGTGTAGTGGGGTTTTTCCAACCGATTTAAAGAAATCTATAATTCATTCCCACAAAGGAGGAGATGTTTCGAATATGTCTAATTACAGACCTATTTCACTCCTTCCAGCTCTCTCAAAAACTCTGGAAAAAGTTATTAAAAAAAGTTTTAATAGCGCACAATTTGGATCTCGAGAACAACTAAATACAGAAGATGCTTTGATTAGTTTTCTGGACAAAGTATACAGTGGTTTAATTGATAATAAAAAAGTTGCAGGACTGTTTGTAGATAATACGAAAGCTTTTGACACTGTCAAGCATTCAATTTTATTTGAAAAATTATGGAGTGTTGGAAATAGGGGAATAGTTTTAGATTTGTTGAAATCCTGTCTTACTGTAGGTCACAATCGGCAAAAATTAAATAAAACTTTTTGTGATACTCTGCCTGTAACGTAGCTGTGCGTGTGGCGTACCGCAGGGTTCGGTACTTGGACCAATTTTATTTTTAATTTACATAAATTACATTTTTAATATTCGTGAGTACCCTGTTGCGTTTGCTGATGACGCAGCCTGTGCTTATTGTAAAAATGACCAGTCTAATATTGCATATGCCATACAGAGTTACCTAGCTCGGTTCAGAAGATGAATTCCGCTTAAATTTAAAAAAAAAACATCAATTCTGCTTAAGTTTTGAAAAAATTAACTTTTAAGTTTTTCGTAAAAGATGTAATTTTCAAAATATGTGCAAGAAACGAAACGGCTCTTATGGAGGCCGCCACTTCCGGTGAGGCGATTTCAGGCAAAAATCTGTGATCTCCCAATATATGATAAAATCTTAAGCATCCCGCCCAGTCAACCCGTCTGGAATGTAGAGAACGAATAGACATTTAGTGAACATGGTACCACATATGCACTAACGAACGCACATACACCCAGAGATTATTTAAAAACTACTTTTTGGACTACGGTAATATCGTGTATGGTAAATTTGCAAAGATCTTGGAGTCAAAATTTTTCATGATTGCCATGCTTAATTTTACTACGCAAAAGAAAGTAATTATTTATCCCTTTGGAGAATTTCATACTAATTTAATGATTGGCTACTTTCTTCACTCTCCTATGATTATTTATGATTGAATGTCTGGTTTTGTTCTGAGAAAATACTGTTACTTAACACGGCTTCTCGACCTGCTATCTGAATGCTATTGCAATCTACTTTCTCTTTCTATCAAAATTTGCCAAGATGGAGTCTGGTGTGGTAAACTTGCTATAATTTGACGTTTAGAAAACATTCTTTTGTCGATAGTCTAGACTACTAATCATTTGAATAAATACTTGAAATGTCAGTAGACACCATATTGAAATAGAAGAAACGTGCTATCAAGTTATGCCGAAATAGCATGTATTCATAGCATACTGATAGCATATAAATATTATTGCGAGTCTCCACTTGCTATTTGATCGAAATTTTCTGGCATAACTAGATAGCAATAGCAGGTGGAGAGTCCATGAAAACGACGAGCGGATTACGCAACTTAATTTTGTTTCAAAGTTCGAAATGTTTATATTTTCAATCTCATAAACCTAACCGGCTTGATATACACCTAAAAACCTAAATATTATTATTAAATTGCTTGGAATACTTTTCAACATAGTGGTGATGTTTGAGTACATGGTTCTTGCTTAGCCTAAGTAACAGGCTGTCCAATAATACCAAATTCGGCTATAATATAATATATGTATATGTATATTGAATAGCTTCTTGTTGTTTTCATAAAATAAAATTGAAGACTAATCGACACATCGATATTTTTAACATATCTCATTTAACATAGCTTCGGCACCATATTCGTATCGGTTATCTTCAGGTTAAATTTGCCATACCCACCATCTACGTTTTTGACATATTTTGGTTGACACTTTTTGTGTACATTTTCAATTGGACGTGGACGATAAATAACGAAAACAAATATTGTGATTGCCATTTTTTCTAAACTGTCAAACATTTTTAAAAGTATAATGTGACATTATTTCTCGTTATATTTAAGGATTGAGATGCAATTAGAAATGCTTGAACATATGTATTACTTTAATTATTAATTATCAAATGGTGAAGTCCAATACATTTTATGTGATAATTTGTCGTTCGAAAATTGTCGTTTTCCATATAAAATTCTCATTGGGGTACCCATATCAAAAGCTTCGCTTTTTATACAATCAGACCCGTAATATATGGCCCTGCTAATTAGAAGTTTGTTTAGCATTTTAAAAGCGCTAACTGGATTCTTATGAATGAATCGTTTCATTTAACTTGCCCTTAAACGGGGCAAAAGTTACATTAAACTGTAATGGAAGATGTGAAAATATTTCACTGCTGTTTAATGTAACTATGTTTTGACTTTTGCTATTTTGATCATTTCCTTAACCCACACCTCTGAAACGTTTTATTTCCCGGTTAGGTGTGGAAGTGTAACTTAACCATAATATTTTTAACTTTAACTGCCCCTAATAAAATTCACTTTAACTATAAATCAAGTCATCAACATCACATACAACTAATTACGCACGTTAGAGAAAAGAGAACGAAAAGATTTGAACTTAAAAGCACAACTTATTTACTGAACACACTAGCAAATTTGGCGAAAACCCCCGATTCTGAAGCACAGTCACTGACTGAGAAATGGTCTTAGGTAACACTTTATGCCTTTGTTTTGTATTTAGTTTTAATCATGAGACTTTTTGTATTGTGCCCGTAGTTTGCGACCAATAAGACAACCAAATTTGTATGTCTTATAATGCTAGTAAAGTTTATCCAAACTAACCCAAAAAATACAACAAAAACAAGCTTATTGTGATAGGATTAGTGTAAGTAAACATTCAAGCGAATTTATATTGTGTAACTAAGGCGAGATGTGATTTTTATAATAGGTATTGTGCATATCCATACTACGGTAACTTGAATCCGGAAACTTCTTCGTTTCTTTCCTCTTCCCCCATAAAATAAATAAATTTTATAGATAAAGGGGTAGGAAACGAAAAAGTTACCGGATTCAAGTTACCGTAGTATGGATATGCACCTTAAGTACATTCCAAAGTCATTCTAGGTGTTTTCCAAGCATTTAGCATGCACTTCAGTGACATTGGTAGGCTGTCCAAACTGTCCAATCCAAACGAGTATCCCTAGTAAATTACGTGTACCTAAGGCCAATTAAAAAATCACAACTCGTCTAAATTACACAATACAAATTCGCCTGAATGTTTACTTACACCAATACTATCACTTTAAGTTTGTTTTGTTTTTGTATTTTTAGGATTAGTTTGGATAAACTGCACTAGCATTGTCTTACGTACGAATTTTGATTTTATCTTGAGTTTTGTCTTAATTATGAGACTTTTCGTATTCTGCGCATAGTCTCAGTTGGCATTGGTCTTAAAAAAAGTCTTGCGAAAGACACACAAATTTGGTGGTCTTATTGGTTACAGACTACACGCAGAATACGAAAAGTCTCATAATTAAGACAAAATTCAAAGCAAAGACAAAAAATGTTACCTAAGACCATTTTTCAGTGTTTCATTTTTTATAAAAAAAATATTTTTATAACCTAATTTAAATAAATAAAGCATACAATAATATTAAAATCAATTATGTATAATTGTAATTAGATTTTGTTTAGATATTTTTTCTGAACATAATTTTCTTTCAAGACGACACATTTTGCTATGTTTTCCATGTCACCGTGATATTCTTGCATACAAAAATTTTTCAAATTGGAGGTCACTTCTTAGATGCACGCGGAATTTTAGATAACCGTATATAAATATATATATATATATATATATATATATATATATATATATATATATATATATATATATATATATATATATATATATATATATATATATATATACACGTACACAATTTGCACTCAATAATGTTTAATAAATACGAAATAAATATTTAAAACAACACCACGCTTACCACGGAAACGGATAAAACGTACCACGTCCACGACTCGATCTAGTTTTTAGATTTCTAACACCGTTTCTAAAAATTTTTTTGAACATACCAAACATATCAGTACAACTCCCATTTATGTAAAAAAAACACTGAGAAATTTACTTTGATGCGTTTGAAAATCAAACAAAATCTTTTATCAATTCCAGCTAGTTTATGTGTACCCAAACTTTTGATCGTATATGTACTTGTATATGTACCGGATACCACAGCTTTTGTGTTTGCGTTTAACTTGGTAATATTGAGAACACTCGATATGATTTTAATGATTAATAACTTTTTATAATTTTTAATTTTATCACTTTTTATGATGTATCGGTACACAGAGTTAATGAGTCGCTTACTCTGTTTTGCGATGGTAAACCAGCTATAGATTAGACTGAAGATTTTATTTAACGGTCGCATTTTATAGAGTTGTGCGACGTTGCAATTTTAATTATGTACAGTACATTAACCAAGTGTATTAGTGTGAGTTGTTTTTTTCTTACTACGACTTCGGTAAATTGTAACAGACTTTACACCATAAAGGTCGAATGATTAGTTAAATTAGACCTCCAATATTGGAAATAGAGAGGTCAATTGATTTGCACTCTCTATAGTCGATTCGCTTAAAAATATAATAAAACCTAAGACTTAGTATAACCCCGCTTCCAAATATATGTAATTTGTACTGAAATATCTCTACTTAAATCTGAAACAATTTTAGATCCTTGATTTGGTACAAATTTAAACTTATAATAGCCCTACATGTTTTTTTAATTGTTTCTTGGGTCAGTTTTAAGAATATTTGGAACCACAAGGATATTTTCACTTTGATTTATGCTTGATTTCTTCTTTTTTGACAATCGGAACGAAACTAAAGACACAATATAAAACAATTAATCTTAAGAATTTGTTAGATTTAATTTTTGCATTTTATTTCAATAATTATCGAAAATTACTTTGTTATGCAAAAATCTTAAAAGAAAAAGTAAAGCATCTGACCAAAATTTCATAAAATATGTATTCGGTTAGGCTTAAGTTAAAACATTTTTAGCCAGAACCAAAATAAAATATTTTGTTGTATTTTTAATCGGAGAAACAATTATTTTAGAAAAAATTAAAGTATAACTTCTAATATAAAAATACCAAGGAGACATCAGATTTTCATATTTATAAAATCGAGCTTAATGAAGGACACACATTGGCAGAATTCTAAAAGCAGAAAAATTAGAATGCACACGTTTATATGATGTGAAATCATGTATTCTGCTTTGCGTTCAGAATTCTGACTTATGTTTCTATTTATAATTTCTCTGCCTTGCAGTAGAGTGCGCTACGTAGAAGAAAACAAATATAAAAATCGTAACTATGTTCATGCTATTATTACTCTATTACTAACGTATTACTATTGAGCTATCAATTAAAATGGGGACAAAATATTATAGAGCAATAAAACAAAAACGCAATAAAAGAAAATTCTGCTTGTCAAAAAGTTGGATAACATCTCTTGTTTTCGCATCGTCGACAGAGGGTATAAATTGCTAAGCAAAACCACAGTGCACTTAATGAGTCTTCGTATAAACCTCTTTAAATGTTTATTGTCTACAGGTAACCCTCAAAGAGCACGGTGCTTGAAAAACACGAGCTTCGAAAAACACGGATATCTTCGCCCGAATTACACGGTTTCAAACTACACGATTATCGAGTTATTTTTTTTGAAAAAGAATAAAATATGTTTTATATGAGCCGCTTATTTTGAAAGTGGTTTAAGTCCATTTTACAAAAAAAAATATTTATTGGTAACGGTTCTCGATTTTTGTTACCATTAATTTTTTTTGTAAATTCGACTTAAACCTTGTTCCTCTTTTATTTTTTTTTTGTATACCATAACAAAAAAAAATTATAACGTAAGGTTTTTTTATATTCACAATCCCGTTTTTTGTAGTCTCGAACACCATGGTGTCAAATAATACGGAACCAATTAATCGTGTTCTTCGAGGGTTACATGTACATATAATTTCCTTCTGCTCATGTTTATCTAATTTTGTATACCATTTTTGGTTTGTTTGTTTATTCGAAGCTCCTAGCTTAGGTTAGGATTGGTTATAGTGGCTGTCTTAAACGATCTAGTAATATGTATCTGCTTAACGTTAGACACTTCCCAGAGTACAGTTTCCTCCTCCTCCTCTTCTTCACTTCGCAGCTACGATAGTAATCACCCGAAGAGACATCGACTCGGTTTGCGTGCTTATATGAGACAGTGCTCTCTTATAGCACCCACAGCCAAGCTCATATCGACTTCGCAGAGATATCAACTGTCTGGATTTTGGCCGATTTAGATTTGCCTAGCTATTGCACACGAGGCTCTATTAACCCATCTGTTACTCGTTTATCATTAGTTTAAATATATACTCTGATGGAGAGATTAGACACCTTACACCCCGACGAGCGAGCTCATCTGTTCTTTAGTCCCCGAAATATTGGAATGTCTAGGCATCCAAATATTTAAATGTCTTGGCATCAAGCGAAAGTTAAACTAATCTGCTATCTCGTTACTAAATGACACACAATTCTGAGCTACTTCCGACGTAAGGAAAATTTATTTTAGTGCTTTCGAAGCCTGACTGTCCACCAAACTGTGAATTACCCTTTCTGGGAACACGCTGCAGTGGTCGGGGAGATAGGAATATAGGTTTAAGTTCAGTGTGTTACAGAAAACCCCAACCCCAACTTTACCCGCCATCCGTGAACAATTTAACATGTTCAGGTTTCAGAACAGCAACTTTCACTCAGTCTTCTCAAATATTACATTATCTCTAAAACCCACGTCAAAATATGCTTACGAAACCGCATAGTCGGAGGTTATCGGAACATCCCTGTTTTTTAGGCTAGATTATTCAGACACAAGGTTCCAGGATTATAACGATGTCACTCCGTTCTGCATTTATTTTGAGCAGAAAAGAAGCTGAGGCTGCGTTTCAGTGCTTCCAGCCAAACATTTTCCTGACTCCTAGATCGGTCAATACCCGTGGGTGCGGTAAACACCTTTGTCTTACACTATATAAATTTAATTCAACTTGTTTTTATTTATAAAAGTAAACCGGATAAAATGCGCCGTGTTATATTAACGCAGCCTGTCATAACAAATATAAATTTGTCTCCCTAAGAGTTTAATGCAATTAAATTGATATTATTGTTTGAAACAAGAACAAAAAAGGAAATAAACGTAAAAAAACTGTTACAATGTTGTCTTATCTTTACTAATCACTCAACTTTGTTCAATGCCCTAAAGTTATACCACGCTTTTTATTTAATTTTTTTTTTGAACACGTAACCGCGCATTTTAATCCTAAAATAACAAGCAGTATTATTTTTGTGTGCCATTTATAATACAAATTATTGCAAGAAACTTTGACAAAAAACAAACACTATTACTTAATCAACCTCTACTGTGAATATTTTGTGTGACAAATGTGATCCGTTAGTCTTACTCGTATTATCATCATCACAATGTTATGTGCGCTTTTGCTAAACTGTGGCGTAAAAATTAAAAAAATACTGGACGAAGGAAATTATTTCCATTTTATGTCATTGTGGGATTTACATTGTATATATTCTTGATTATATTTTCGAACATATTTATACATATATGTATGTCAACAATATAGTATTAGGGTTGAATTTCTACGACACATACGAGTGCTTGAATATGACAGTAAACATAAAAAAGCATTCAAACGGGTAAATCTACCCGCTTTTTGTATTATGAATGGCACAACATTCTCAATTGTTTATGGAAATTTTTAATAATCAACAGAGATTTGTCACAACATCGTTAAAAAAAATCAAACTAACAAAAAAAAAATTAAAAGTTCAGCTTTTACGTTTTATTTTTATTACAAATTTTGCGATAATTTAAAAACGTATATTCAATGCAAACAGCTATTTAGAGGGGTAGCTAGTATTAAGAGGATAATATTTTATTTTGGGGTGGTACGCCGTGTGATTTATCTAAGGTTTTAAGCACGTGCTTAACTTTTTTTGGTAAATTCGTAACATTGACCTTTTTATTATTGTCAATTTAAAATTCTAACCACCCTCTTCACTATACATACATCTATACACAAACACAATTTTCATCAACCTTATTCAACCAATTGTTGAAGCACTTTTCTCGTTTTCGCATTCGTTCTAATAATCAAGATTAATTTTTCTCTTTCTTCGTTTTGATTGAAAAGAAAATCTCATATTAAGGTAAACAACGAAGACGAAAATTAATTTACATCCAACGTAAGGAAAAAACTTAAATAAATAAATAATAATAATAAAAAATAAATAGAATTTTGATTTATATTTATGATCACAGGTGAAAATGATTAGACAATTAAGATAACATACGCACGCACATACACATCTTTATTATAAAAGAATGTAGAAGGTATGTTCGGTTACGCATTTCAGATTTTAATCTTCAGTAGAAGGTGAGACAATTTTATTTGTCGTAACGACGTTTCAAATATAAAGTTTATCATATAAGTAATTTAATTGTTTGTACTTTAAAAAGCTCGTCGCTATCTCCCCTAACCTAATCCATGTATACGTACGTAAATGAAAATAAATATAACTTATATTTTATTTTGTGTGTATTACGATTGCCATCTACAAGTCTTCAACCATCCATCCAACCCAACCGTTCATTTATTTTATTTCTCCTGCTTCATCTTCAAAATATTTTTTTTTAGAAAAAGTGAATATTTACATATAAATATATATGAATGTACAACAAAAAATAAGATATAATGCATACATACATAAACTAAAACTGGAAGCTTTCTACTTTTCATTATATTAAGCTTTCTATGAAATTCTTGTCATATTGTAATGAAATATGGATACATGGGAAACAGTAAAGTCACGAAGATTTTTATCTCTTTCAAATTTTAAATGAAAATATATTTATATTTTAACATATATTATAATTATCTCTCTATATAATTTAAATTTCTCTAGAAAAATATTAAATCGATTAAATAGAATTTTATCAAACAAATTGTAAAAACAAAATAAGAATAATTAAAATACGTACTAATGAACCGATATAATACTTATATATTTATAACGAGATTTTGAATTAAATTAAATATTACATAAGATAGTTGAACTTTTTAAAATAGTTTGTAGTTATACATTCAAATAAAAAACAAATTAACAACAAACAAAAGCACCTAAAATACAAATTTAGCTTTCTCGTTTAAGGAACTTATTTTTGCCTTCGCAAATTCTTGAAATAAATATTTCTCCCCCTTCCCTAATATGTACATATGTATAAACAAGAGACTGATTAAATCGCACGATTGAATATCCATTTAATCTTAATTGAACATACGAGTATAAATAAAGAATAACAATTATAATTAAAATTAAGGAGAACGAATATTAGGTGGTTTATTTACTGTTACGGCTTAATATTAGTTTGATTGCAGTAATGTCGACTGGGTTCGACACTTAAGACCGTTTTAGTCAATTAAATCTAGGTCCTAGCCCCTGTTTAAAATCCACTAAAATTCGTAAATAATAATAAGCGATAATTACTTGCATCGTTTTAATTTAAAAAAGTAGACACTATAATTTTAATCTAACTTTGTTTTCTTATGCTCGGTTTCCACTCGCAAAACTTTTGGCATGACGCTAGAATGTCATGACAAAATTATGTGTATTGAATCTGATCATGCGCATTACACCGTGACAATGAGAAAATTTATTAAAGATTGGTCTTCGTAAAATTTTGTCATGACGATAGCATGTCATGACAAAATTGTATTTTTACACTCACAACTATTAACACCAAAATGTCTGTTAAATCATTTTATGTTCTCTGTTTTGTTTCATTGAGAGTCAAATACAAATTTTCTACTCATTTTGTCACAGTTGAGTGTCGTGACAAAAACATCAGCAAATTTAATAAATTTTCTCTTTGTCACGGTGTATTGCGCATAAACAGATTCAATACAAACATAATATTAGCTGCGTTTTTTTGAAAACAATCGAGTAGAGTTTGCGATAGCTATTTTCAAATTTTCTCATTTGCGCCCTATGACTATTTTAGGTTCTCTATATCCAAAGTGTTTGAATCGGTAGTAAAAACCATAATTCAATCTGATATTGATAGCATTAGATAGCTTAATCTTTTTTAATCGAGTTTTAGAAAGTTCCGCGGAACTACTACAGCTTTGTTGAATGTTTGTGATGATGTTCGTCGTAGTATGAATAAAAAAATGACCTGTCTTATTCAATTGTATTTTCCTAAAGAGTTTATACAAAATTTTATTTAATAAGCTTATTAAAAACTTTAATTTCTCTATCCCTCTCTCTGCTGCTAAATTGATTTTAGACTAAATTTCGGGTCGTTTTCAGGCTGTATTTTTGACAATCCTTTTCTGACTTCTTACTCTATATTTTCTGGCATTCGTCAAGGGTCGGTTCTTGGTCATGTACATTCTTTACACATGTGTACATGTGTGTTCGATTCGCCATTCTTCATTTCATATATTTGATAATGATGTGCAAATATATAGGAGTACATAGTCGCTTAGATAATGTTTCAAGTAACTCTAATTTTTTTCTTATTAATGATGATTTATAAACAATTTATTATTGGTCAGTACCTAACGAACTATCGATTAATGCTGATAAATCACAGTCTATGATAATTTATAAAAAAAAATCTATACAGACTGCTACGTGGAAAAAGTAACGTGAATTGGTCAATAAAACGTAAAATATTAATTATTCGTTTAAATTTATTGTATCACCTTCAAAGTACAGATGTTAATTTAATAATCGATCTCAAAACTTTCGATAACTGAAATATCGATAAATGTGTTTTTATTGCATTTTCGATAAGTGACATTTTTCGATATTCTGAAAGCGCTTCTCAATCTGTTTTAAAAGCTTTTCTTTAATGTCTTTGATATAATTGTTTCGGTTTCAGTTGTTAGAAGTTTGTTGATAATACATGGAATAAGTGGTATCACTTTACTACTGGTGATAGTTTTATCACCACAAATTACTTTTGTTAATATTTCAAGCGGGTGTAATATTTTGATAACATCTTCAACTGTCGAAAGTTGCAATCCTGAAATAAAATAAGCGAATAATTCAAATTATTTTATTACACATCAATTAAAATAATATAATTTTTAGTACTACCTGTTAGGGTATCAGAGCTTTTGGGAAGTCTTAGCAGAACTGATCCAATTTTTTCCTTAAGCTCATGGAAACGTTCGAGCATATACTATGTTGAATTCTATCTAGTTGGAACTTCTTGAATTAATTTCAGGGGCTGTCCAGTTTGAGTTTTCCTTAGTTCATCTGCTTCCACAACACTATGTTTGAAAAACTTGACAATTTCCTTTACCTTCAAAAGTAAGTTTCTTAATTCTGGGAAGTCTGTCATAGCACCTTGACCTACCAGATTGACGATATGAGCAAAACAAGATAAGTGTGTATCTTTCCCAAAAGAATCTGCAATTGCCTTGGTAATATTTGAAGCGCTATCAGATACCACGGCTACTATCTGTTAAAATTTCATGAAATAAATATAAAAATATTTTAGATTTTCCAATTCACGTGAACTTACCTTTTCTTCTTCAATATTCGACTCAGAACAAATTGTTTTTAAATGACGGGATATTACATCCGCAGAATGTTCAATGAGATTGAACATTTGAGTGTTCAATGTCTCAGTCCAAATATCCGTTGTTAAGGTGAAATAATTTACAATCCGCATTTTACTTTTAAGAACTGATGATAGGGCATCGTATTTTGATCGATTTGTTTTGTAATTGATGGTCTTGTAGGAACCTTATATAAAGGTGCAATTGTCTGTATGAAATAACGAAATCCTTTCTTCTCCGTAGTACATAAGCTTAAATTATCTTTAGCAACCATATACAAGGTTGTGTTTGTAATTTTTTGATCTTTTGCGCCACCTCCGGTAAAGCTGCTCATGTTAGCAAAAACCGTGTCAATTTGTTGAGTTTGCGCAATCATTTTCCGTTTCTATGATAAAGACGGGGGTAATGTCTTTGACGACACTGCTGGTTCGGAATCGACCAGACCTCTTGAGATTGATTTAAAATGCCGTGTTTGTTAGGTGCTAAAATTAATCGTGAAATATTTTTGTCAATTTGAAAAATGAGCAAATAGATTTACGTTACATACCGAACGATTTTGATTATTCAAAAATGGTTCCACTGACGATTGTGAACATATTTCTTCAGAAACAACGACCATGTCTTGAGGTTCAGCTTCAGATATTTTTGTTATATTTGTGATTTCTTTCTCGCCACAATCATATTCCACTTCGTCTGATTCACTAATATCAATTGTTGCTGATGATGACTGTCTTGATGAATCCGATTCATCGGATTCTTTTTCAATTGTAACTATGTCAGAATGAATATGTCTAAGATGACTCATTAAAATGGTCGTATTTCCATGGCTTTAATCTTTTTGTGGCATATTATACACATTCCAGCTCTTTCACAAATAAACTATTCACTATAACTAACTATTTATTACTAATATTTACTGTAAAATTTGATTATTTATTTTATATTATGATGTTCAACTTCAAATCGTTTTCAAAATTTCCAATTCCAAATCGATAAAAAGGTAAATCACACAAACAATTATTCCCTCGGTTCATAAACGAAATGTCAAAAAAGAACAAATTCATTAAAATTCTTGTTTCCA
Source organism: Nephrotoma appendiculata (assembly GCA_947310385.1). Lineage (NCBI taxonomy): Eukaryota > Metazoa > Arthropoda > Insecta > Diptera > Tipulidae > Nephrotoma > Nephrotoma appendiculata. The sequence goes on from OX371225.1 coordinate 108,737,645, forward strand.
GGGGTTCGCAAATTATAGGTTATGTTGAATTTGAATATTATACCAATTTTTTGACATTTTTGTTTGCTCCCAAGCCCAACAAACAATGAACTCGGAAAGCTAAAGTTTTTGCATTTTGAACGCTAAACTTACAAAAAAAAAAAATAGGAATAATCGATAGTTCTCTATTTAATAAAACTTATCGATTATTGGGTAGTCAAACTATCGATAAAAACATCGATAGTTTTAGAGTATATTATCGATATTTAAAATAATCGATATTTATTGCACATCCCTATACTTCAAAGTAGGCCCCTTCCGAAATAATACACTTATGCCAACGAATAATCCAATCATCAAAACTTTTTTCAAACTCATTTTCTGGAATCTGCAGTATGTTCAACAAGAGCGTGTACGGCATAACTGTACTTAAAACTATAGGAACAAAGATAGGCATTGGTTTTCTATTGATTCCTCTTCGACGCTCTAAAACAAACGTTAGTTTAACTGCAACTATTTAGCGGATAAAATATATGAAAAAATTAGTGCGATTTATAAAAAACGATTTGAAGCGTTGTTTTAAGTGCACATCCAAAAGGACCAAAACTGTTGGTTGCAAGTGCAGCAAAATATATAAAAAAAGGATTACACATATTCAATGTATAAAAATGTTGACGATTTGCCAGATAGAGGCAAAATCCGATCCACTACAAAAAAAGGAGAATGAGGCCATCATACAGTTATTTGATGAAAACTTTTTGCTTACGATGATGCAGCTGTGGAAAAATTGTCGAAAAAAAGTATTATTATACCAAAAAAAACCATACGAAATAGAATTATGGAACATGGCTACGCATACATGGAAATACTTTGGTCAAACCAGTGATAACAGAAAAATACATGGAAAAACGACTAAGTGGGAAAATGAACATAAAAACAAAGATTTTACGAATATAGTGATTAGTCATCCTTTTAGGGTTTTAATGTTAAAAGGCGTTTTTGGCCACTAAGCTCACGAAATTTGTTACCATTCACGAGGTTTGTTACCATCTTGTAACCAAGCCAATCTCAGTCACCTAATTCCAATCCGATCAAAATTTATGGGCATTCATGAAGATTAAGTTGAAAATGTACCACATAAAAAATTTGAACGCTCTAGCGCGAGTGGTCAGGAAGATATGGAAAAATATATCACCACAGTATACAGAAAATATGTTTGATAGTATGGACAAAAGGAGCCAGGCAATTATTAACAGTAATGGTGACTTTACGATGCGTTAGTTAGTACACGCTCTTGTTGCACATACTGTACTTCAGTTCTTGCCGCGAATTTTCTTTTATGTATTCTACCGACTGAAAACGGGTGGCTCGAAGTGGTAATTTGAAGCCGGAGCCATATCTGGTTAATACGATGGTTGTTCGATGATGTTTGTTGAGTCTTCTTTCCCGAAACCTGGTCTTTTTCGGCTACTCTCAAACGCCGTTTAAAGCAAAATAATATTCTTTATTTATCGTCTGACCTTCTGGCAAGAATTCCGAGTGCCAACCCCGCGATAATCATAGGAAACATTCAACATTATCTTGTCTTTTGATCGCCATTCTGAAGCTTGTTGACTGGTTTGCATATTTATCACGTAAACCCATGTCTCATCACCAGTTATAAGACGTCTTATGAATGTGGGGTTGGAATTGGCTCGTTCTAGAATGTCTTCAGTGACCTTAACGTGATTGAGTTTTGAAGAAAATTCAGGTCTTCCAAACAATCGTTTACAATGGTATGAATTGATTCGTGAGATACAAAAAGTTCAGCGGCTATCTCTTTCAAACCTAAATGACGATTTTCCGTCACCATTTCCTTGATGTTTAACCTTTATTGATGTTAACTCCACTTGAAGGCATTGCTACCAGAGCGAAGCAAATCTTTCACCACAGCTCGACCGCTTTTGAAGGCACTGTACCACTCATATGGCCAAATTCTTTGTTCAATATTTTTATTCGTTATCAAAATCGCAAAACAGACTTGAGATGTACTAACAAGATCGTGCTCAAACTTCACGTCAAGATAAAGGATAGTTGTGCCAACTTAACGACAAAAAAAATGTTTACAATACTTTTAAGCGGACCAATTATTAAATTACCAATTCCCGTTACTTATTTGACAGAATCATCCTTCTCCTATACATCCATTGGAAATGGATTTTTCTAATACTGTAAGAAATTAAGGGTTGATATTCAATAAAACTGGTACTTATGGTGACCATTTGATTAAGGTATGTGAAACGGTATTTGGTTAGTTAGTTGTTTGTATAGGGTTGCAGGGTTCTCTGATATTAATTTAAAAATGCGTATGTTCCTCTCGCACATTCTTCTACATTTTATTTATGGTAGCGTTGTTTTGTTTGGAATGCTACAGTGGAATCTGAATGCTTGTATTCGTTTGATTTTTAGTATTAGGAAGATTGATTAAATTTGACTCTAAGCTACTCGTATAATTTAGTTGACTTTTATGAACTGTGTGTTTTATTTTTAAGCTTCTTAGACCTAAGCAACCTCCCTATTAATTTAATAAGTTATTGTTTAGTAAGTCCCTTCCTTCAAATGTACGAGTACTTGCCCCCATAAATCTGTGCTTTTGTTTAAATATATCCTTTAAAATCTAAACCCAATCTAAAATCTTTCGAAACGTCGATTTGTTTTTGGAAAAATCTGAGGTTTTTATGGCTATGGAGGTAATCATTTGTTTGTTAACTCTTTGTCACTCACCGTATTCATCTCATAGCTCGCCGAACTTATTTGAAAATTAGTTGTATCTGTATTCTATGTTATATATCAAATATGACATATCATTTTATAAAGCGGAGTTCCTGTTTAACGTTTCGTTCTAGAATATGTTGCAAGAAAACCAGTAAAAATACTTGGTTTTCTCAGCGTTGTTAATGCGTTAAGCGGTGAGTACGGTGATCCTTTTATAGAGCCCAACCACTACAGGCGCTATTACGACTACGTTTTTATTTTAAGATGTGACAAAACTGTATAAACTTGACGTAGCGGGTGGGGTGACTTAAATACACCACCAGTTTCTAATCTGCTTGAATATTTTCGAAATTCAATTCCTGCCGGTAGTACATTTTCGTTTAAAATTACTCGATAAGGAAATAGGTGTCGAATACAATTTTGTCGCTAAACTTTCGTTTATTTGTATTTGCGTACAATATATCTAAGCCAACTTGATACAATGGATTTTTCCGGTCGGATTTCCCTGATTTGGCTCTTTTCTTAAAACATGAAAGATTTTAAATCAAAGTTAGTGATTTAACAAAATTTAGATCTAGTTTTCCTTATACAATCTGAACCGATCCTGATCAATGGGTGTCATAACGTACGGTAATTATTGTGCATTAAATTTGAACGGAACCAGTTTAACTAAGAAACTTAGTGGAAGTTGGTTGCACGTGGTTAAAGCTGCGGTATTTGGACCGTAAAGTTCTGGTTCAAATCTCACCAGCGACAGGACACAAAAGGGAATTTTCATTACATAGTTACAATTGTTGGTGCTAATAAACACAACTATAACCTCCTGTTGTTGTGCGGAATTCGGTTTCGATCCATCGTCCGTGCCAGTTAGCAGATTGATATGAATTCAAGCGACCATCGTACAATTATTTATAACTTTCTCTTCAGTATGACAAATCACTTTTGTGTATTGCGAAGAAATGTTATAACGTCTTGAAAAGCTATGGAACTGCTTTGATGTTATTTTGTCTAACCCAATATCTTATATTCTATGTGACAGAAATTTCATTATTACATTCCATGATTATCCAATAAATAATTTTCCATTTTTAACCATCGTGAACATTCGGATTAAGTTTGTTAATTATTTGAATAATTGTAATAAATATTTAGACCTCAATTTTAAGTTACATTTACTGCAATCCCTTTTCGTGTACGTTTTCCAAGTATTGGGAGTCCCCGAAAGGTGATGCCATCTCAATATTATAAAATATAATTTAATTTTAGTTCACACAATTTTGTTAAATTGGCCCATTTTTTGGTGGGTAGTTGCTTTGTTAATAGTACGATGTGAATTATATTTTAAATTACGGACGTGAGTACTTTTTTATTTGTTCATACCAATAAATGTGCAAGGTTTTGTAAATTTCTGGTAACATTGAAGCCTTGGGGTGGCACAATTACGCAACTATTTTTAGGCATTCTGAATTTTCATTTGAGCACGTCATTGAAAATGAGCTATTAATTCACGACACATCAAAGAATCAAAACTTTGATATGGTTCATAGGTAAACTGTTTTTCACTCTGAGCAAAAAAAAATATTTAGCAGCTCTAAAATACACCCAAAACTTTTTATTAACATATGTTGTGAAATTCCGCAGACGCTTTTAGCTCATTTGAACTCACAGTAATATGTTGTCTTATTCTAAAATCAATTAGCATACCATCATATAATCGTAATCCATTTTTTAAAAACACTTAAATGCAGTTAGTTTCTTGCATAATGTTATAATTACTATTATTTGATCTGATATTTAGAGCGATTTAAAAATAGTGATATTCTGGGTTACCTGCAAATATCACATCAGGACCAGGTTACCTCAGTTAACTCACCTCAATTGAATTGGCTTATCCTAGTGATTTTTATCATCACCTTTAGAAAAATATAACGAGCACCACTTTACTCATCTCGTACATCGTCCAATAAAATAGAAACACCCGAAATAACATACAGCGTAACTTTTGTGAATTGTAATTAATCAAGAATATTTGGAACGGTACGAATACCTTTAACTTCAGCGAGACATTCAAATCCAGGTGTCAATTCAACATAAATTAAATTAAAAAACATATTAACATATTCCCCAATTATCCTTAAATGCTACGCCTGTTTTTTCTATTACTTAACCGCGAAACAATTAAGAATTCATTGAAATGAAAAATTTGTCATAACCTTTTTTATTGTCAAGATTTTCAGTTTTTTTTATCTAAACAATTCATTCATTTGGCTTGATAAATATATTATCAAGAGATAAAATTTATAAAAAAATATCTAAGCTTTTAAGCTTTATATAAAATAATCGTCCTAAAAGAGCACCATTTTTACTCATATAAATTCTTTTGTTTGCTGTTCGACGACAAAATACTCCAGAATCTCATCAACAAAAAAACACACACACAAAACAATGAAAGATGGTTTGAGCTTTATTGTCATAACGCCACTATCTGCACTAAACTTTGTATATCTATATGAAATGATTTCGTGTCGTGTAGTTCTGTTTATACGGCTTATCTAGTCGTAATATTCAGAAGCAGGAAAAATTGTTAAAAAATAACAATCTACCGTATACGAATCAACGAAAGATACTTCACACTGTGTAAATCTTTGACACAAATTTATCATCCTCAAATTCAATGAGGGATGTGTATTTTATTTATACACAAAGATGATGAGAGATGACACTGTGAACTAATTTTTTGCGCTCTGCAATGATACCATGCATATTACATAGTGAAATGAAGAATGATGATGATGATTATTAAATTAAAGATACTTGTTGTTACGGCAGTATACTGTGATTCCAAATTTCACCTTTTATCATAATCATCATCAATAAAATGGAAGAATGCGATTTTCTTTGTTTTTCTTATATACAACCTAGCTAGGTTTTGTATTTTTATTGTACAAATACTTGGGTCTCTTTGACAAATCATCTAGAGCATTATAGTAGACTTTTTTATATGTATAAATAGAAGAATGAAAACTTGAATAAGAAAATGACGAACCAAAATTGAAAATTCCTTTTGAAGTTGAATTGATTTTTTTTTTGTATTCCATACAGTGTTTATAAGTTTGTACATCATATTTATGTTCTTTTTACAGATATCCGATGATGATCGTATGAGCTTAACAACTGCTGTTTCAGATGAAGATGATGGGGAAAGTGTCATGGCGTCACCATATAAAGCAAAGGCAACAGGAACCGCAGCTGCATCATTTAATTGTACCGGTGCGGTAAGAAAAGCTGGATTTTTATCAGTTAAAAAATGGTTGCTACGCAAAAAGCATCAAATTGAGTTAGCCCGAAAACGTGGTTGGAAAGGTTATTGGGTATGCTTAAAGGGCACAACATTATTATTTTATCCGTGTGATTCGCGTGAAGGTCGTAGCGTAGAAGCGGCACCAAAACATTTAATTATTGTTGATGGTGCTATTATGCAACCGATACCCGAACATCCTAAACGTGACTACATATTTTGTTTGAGCACGGCGTTTGGTGATGCATATTTATTTCAAGCTCCATGTCAGGTACATAATTATAATGATTATTTTAATGAAAACATTATTTGACGTCATTCAATTTTTCCGTTTTATTTATTCTTCTCATCTCAATAAAATAAACACAACAACAACAAAAACGATATATAGGTTGAATTAGAAAACTGGGTCAATAGTATTCATAGTGCATGCGCTGCAGCTTTTGCCCGACATCGCGGTAAAACAGGCACCTTACACTTATTACAAGAGGAAATATTCCGCCTGGAAAAAGCCATCGAATCGGTAAGTCAAACATTTCTTTGTAAAATTAAACAATATTGAGAGTACGAAAATTATATCACGAATATTGTTCGGTAAATTATATACAATGTATATGTATATGTACGTACACAACGTAAATGTAATTAGATTATTTCTACGTGATTTTAATTTTAATCAAATCTAAGAAATTTCTATGCGCGGAAAATTAAATGGAAATTACAATAAATAAAGCGAACAACAACAACAACAACAATAAAATTGTTAAATCTTCAATCAACAGTTATAAGTTTTTCTTTTATATTCGAGTAACGCGCGTACTGCTTGCTTATACTATTTTTATTATTTGTATTTAGATGTGCTCGGAAATATACAATAAAAAATCAGAGGTTGTCAAGGCGTTCAAATTTTATTGTCAGACAACGACATTTATGTATATTATAATGAAAATAGCGAATTGAACATGATTGTCAACGTTCATTTTCTGAAAATATTGATTTTTAATATAATTCAATTGGTTCAATCCTATATTTGACACGTCTCTATAAACAATTGAATATTTAAAATCGATTTCAAAGTTTTGTAGATATTTAAATTTGTTGACGTCATAAAATGCCAATCTACAAACAATTTCACATTTCATTTTTCAAAAAAAATTAAGCAAGTTCTAGAAGTGATTGATTTATTGGACTTTAGGACCAAGTACTGAACAAGGTTACCGGATATCTGTTTACAGATAACAAGAGGGAAGTATAGAAAAGGTATTTTAGGGCGGAACGACCCGGTTGCAAACACTTAGCGATCGTACGGCTGAAGACAACACATTTCTAATCTACTAGAAGGAAGTCTTAATGGTTAATAATGCTATTGGGCTTAAACAATTACATCTTTAAATCAGCACCTAAGAAAGAAATGTTACTATTTCACATACATCTGAAGATTTCCTGAAATTGGATTCCTAAACATTATAAAATTTTATAATTTAATATTTCCCGAGCTACTGAAATTAAATCAAATTAAAAAAAATGCTTATGGTACTGAAAGCTCCAAAAATATTTACTATTTAGTTCCAATTGACACAGGTCGAGCTTACAAATAAAAGAAATCAATGAAATTAATACTGGTATATAAACGTAGATGGAAAGATTCTTCACACTAATCACCGTGTCACAATAATTTAATGATGAGCTTATTGTTAGTTTATTTTACTATTAATTAAACCAAAAAAATTATCACCGAATTGAGAACTGCATTCATAAATAACATTAATTATTTTGTAATTTAATTCTCGGTATGTATTAGCAAATTCTGAAAAAGTTGCCACGATTTCCGCCAAAAATTATTAGAATCTCCCAATTTATGGGAAATGCTTAATTGTGAAGTTGCATCCCGATCAATCAATCCGTCTGGGCAGGGGCCGAATTTGGGTGGAAAAACACTTTTTTGTCAAAAACCGACATTTCCGCGAAAATTGTGGAAAACTATCCCGGTTTTGTTGTACAATTAATATAGAAACTTTTACTTCTAAGTTGTTTTTCTCGTAAATGATATACTTTTTAAAATATTGCAAAAAAAAACTAAAAAGTTCCTATGGGAACTGTGACTTGTGGTGGACCGAAGCTTTAGTAAAAAGTTTTACCCCGATCAGAATCAGTCTAACGCCTCTTTAACATTTCGATGCGATTTTTGTAGAACGATTTATCTTTGTCTTCAAAATAAGCGCCTGTTTCGGTAATCACTTCTTAATGAGAGCATAATCTCTTTCCCTGGACTGGAGCTTTTAGTTGACGTCTGCAAACAAGTAATAATCGGTGAGGACCAAATCAGGCGAATACGGTGGATGCGGAAGCAATTCAATGTGCAACGCTTTGTCGTTTTTGTCATTTGTAGCTAACGCGGTACCCACTTCGAACACAGCTTTCTCATGAGCAATTGTTCCATTGAAATCTTTACAATGTTAGCTATCTCACGCAACTTCATTTACGTTCTCTCAAAAACAATTTCGTGGATTTTTTTATGTTTTCTGGAATCACTGCCTCATGTTGGCGTCCAGAGCGTGGTGCATCATCGGTGGTTTTATGACCACTTTTAAATTCAGCATACCAATTAGCGATAGTTGATTTTCCTGGTTTAGAATCCTGATAACACTTATTAAACCACTGCTTTGCTTGAACGATATTTTTTCCGATCAAAAAATAGTGAGTTAATCAACAAACAAAATTCTTTTTTCCATTGTTTTGAAATTAACAAAAGTAGCGTCACTAAAACAACTGTAACTTGTAAACTTATTGATCGAAATGTCATGAAATTTTAACAGGTATCATTTGAAGGTTGGTAGAATTTAAAAATCATATGGGTATTAAATTTGTGACACCATCTATGTGTTAGACCAGGAACTTTTCAGGCTGTATAATAAATCGGTCTTGGGTGTAGAAAATCAACAGGCATTTAGTCTGCATGGCCAACACGCAAACGTAACATCGACTTTCTATGTATGTAGCTTCCCAAGATCCTAGGTGAAAGGCATAATATTAGGCATCTGTTATTTATTGTGAATACTGTAAAGCTATAATAATGTTGAATTATAAAGCGAAGGCAGTAAAGCAAACGAGCAATATATTTTACTAAAAACAAGTAATAAAAGGGAACTACTATTTCTAGCCTAATTTGAAACAGAAGTAGTATATACGCCACATTAACGCTTCACCCTATACTTTAACTAAACGAAGCCCAGTTAGATTTAATTGTAAATTTTTCCGAGTTGAAAGGTTATATATGAAGAGCTGCAGTTTGGTTTCACACAATGGTTAGTTTAAAACAATCTGCGTATTATAAAAGCGCGGGTTTTCCATTATACTCACAAAAAAACGTAAAGACTTTTGTGTTATCCATTAGCGCTTGTTTATTTTTGAGTTCGACAAAATTCTTTATCGAAGTTTTTGTAGGATATAAAATTCTCGGACAAATTCCCAAATTATTTTGCTTTCAATTTGTCTTTATTTTTAATAGTTTAAATAAAATTAAAGTTTTAAAAATAACCTTAATTTGTAATAACAGAAATATTTAACAAATCAATAGCTGCTTGTAGAAATCATCACCTCTTCGTCTATAAATTAAATTTTAATGTGGGGATATTTTTTTAACGCAGAACGTTTGCATCAATAATTTCAAGTGCGGCTCATGTTGAATACTCACTAACACAAACGAAAAAACAAGTGGTTGTTTAGTAGTTGTTTAGTATGAAAATGAATTTTGGTAGAAAATAAACGCCTGAACGAATGTGAAGAATTTTACTTTTGTTTCAATGCCTACTAGATTTTTTAAATTTTATTTTTTGTTTTTCTATACGTTTCGCTCAAGCATTCAGTCAAAACCAAACACAATCACATGATTGGAGTTCGAAACCAATCGCAGTAGTGAAAACATCGAAAAATAAAATTGTGTGTCAGTGGAGAAAAAATAAAATTTAAATTTTTATAATAAAGTTAAATATAATATATATCCGTTAGTGTTATTGAAATAATATCTAATATCACGGGATACAGAGACACAAGTGAAGGTGTGGCGTAAACTGCTAATAATTGTTGGTAAACGGTGCTACCCCGTTTACAATCCAACATTAGAATAATGAAGCAGAATGATTCAAAAACTAATGTTCATAAAAGCCGAACAACTTTAATAAAACCAGTGTTAATTAGCACCGAACAACGGTATGCTAATAAATTAAAGCATTTTCAAATTGAAAATGAAAAATTAAAAAATCGTATATTATTTATGGAAAAACAGCTTGATCACAGTGATACAACAACAAATATGAGCGAAATAAGCTTTACAAAGGAAAATAGATTTCATCAGTTAATTAATCCAAACGATATGGATGATGATGAAGACGTTGATAATGACGCTACTTCCACTTTAATCGAAAACGGATGCGAAAACAGAAGACCTCAAACACCAACAAATTTCGAAAAATTAAAACAGTCGATCAAAGCTACAAATTTAAATGTTAATGGATCATACACATCCAAAACTACGACATCAAACCTCACCAGGAGCAACAGCAAAAATACAAACTATGACAACAACCGGGACTTGTTCAACAGTAACAACAAGAGTAAGAGCAAACCGCCGCCACTCCACATACATAATCAGCAAATCCAAAATACGATTGCATTGATCAAAGGAATAGATATCAATAATTTCGAAATAAAAAGAATAAATGATGAGAAACATTCGGTTCTAACTGAAAATTTGGACGAGTACAATAAAATAAAGGAAGTATTTAACGAAGTTAATACCAATTATTTTTCATATACTCCTAAAAATATTAAACCTAAAACGCTAGTGCTAAATGGTTTAACACCAAATGAAAATATTTTGGAATTACAAGCCGAAATTGAAAAAATTGGAGGAGTTAAAGTAAACAACTTAACTCAAATGAAAACTAAACGATCAATGGAAATTAATCGCAAACTACCGCTCTACGTAGTTCAATTCGAACCAAATGTGTCGATTAGTCCAATAATTAACATAAAAGCCTTAAACTATCAAAGGGTTACTTGGGAGAATTTAAAAAAGAATAAAGAAATGATGCAATGCAAAAATTGTCAAAGGTTTAACCACTCTGCAGCAAATTGTCATTTAATTTACAGATGTGTTAAATGCTCTGAACACCACAAACCAGGTGAATGCAGAGTGACAGAAAAAATTGACAATGAAAAAATCTTCTGTATCAACTGTAAGAAACATGGACATCCAGCGTCGTACAGAGGATGTCCAATTTACCAACAAACTCTTCAAAAATTAAAATTGAAAATAAAGGAAAAACGCATCAACAACCCGAAAACTCCCAGATTATTTCAATCCACTTACGTGAATCCAGAATCTGGAACGTATGCTGAATTTACAAACCCGATCAAAAATAATCAGCCGGAGAACCTATCGATACAAGCGCTAGCGACCAAAGTGGACCAGATGGCAAAAACCATTCAACAACAAAGTGAGCAAATCGCTCAACTTTTGGAAATTATTAATAAATTTTGAGTGACATTAAAATAATAGCACTAAACGTAAATTCAATTAAAAGCATTACAAGAAGATTAAACCTTCTCAAATTCCTTGAGCAACACAAACCAGATGTATTACTGATCAGCGAAACGAAATTAAACACACAACATCAACTTACCTTCAAAAATAATAACTTTATTAGAGAAGATCGTCCAAATTCAAAACAAGGAGGCGGAACGGCAATACTCCTAAACGCCAACATCAAATTTCAGAAGATCGCATACAAAAAATCGAATCACGGAAAAGGTATTGAGCTCACGATTATTAAACTCAACCTAAAGGATAATACCCATCTATACATCGTATCCATCTATTGTCCATGCACAAATAACAGGATGACTGACACGTTATTCATAAACGAATGGGACAAACTTTTCGAAAATCTAGACTTAGGTAACGTAAAAAACTACTATGTAATAGCAGGTGATTTTAATGCTCAACATATAAATTGGGGTAATTCATCTAACAATCCAAGAGGCACAAAACTAAATGATTGGCTAATAGCCAATGAAATGACCTACAGAGCAGCATATTATAAAGCGGATGCACCCACTTTCACACGTTCGGGTAACTACCTCGACCTAGCGATAACTGATAATCGTATTACAGTCGCTACAAATGCCCATCATGAAATTCCATCTCACACATACGACAGCGATCATAAAGCCATAGAAATTAATTGCCGGAACATCGGACAACTGGAAATTGGTCAAAACACAACACAAAGAAATAGGTATAATTTTACCAACATCGATTGGACAATATGGCAGAATAATCTGAGGAAAATATATGGACGATATTTAAGAGAAACTGGTCAAGAAAACATAACAGCTAGTGACAGAAATTTAAATAACATCGAAATTGAAACAAGCATCAACACAATTACAAATTTAATTAACGAAAATTTAAATACGAATGCACCAAGAGTCCGGCGAAAAAACAGTATGGAAGTATACACAAACAATATAATAGAACGACTGTATAAACACAAAAGCAACATCATCACTATACTCAAACGTAATAGAAGGAATGGGAACAACACGAGGCAAAATAATTTACTTAAAGCGGAAATCAGGCGAACCAATGAACTAATAGAACAGAATATTAAAATTGAATATAACAAATTTTGGAAGAAAAAATTGGAAGCAATAAAACCAGGACCCAAAATGTTCAGGAACATTAAAAGTATTTATCGAACGAACACAGAAATGAAGATCAACCAACTACAAGTCTCGGAAAATGAAATAACAAGCATGGCCACACTAAACGTAGACTGGTCAACTCTCCCAAAATCTGGGACGAACTATATAAGTTATAGTAACGAAACTAATTTAAATATTCTGGGTTACTATACAGAAAAGAGGACGAAACCAAACCCTGCACTAGGAAAAAGTGACCACGAAAACATAATAATGCAAATAATTCAACCGATTAAAAATAAACATCTACATGACAAGCATAATAATCTAACTAAAACGAAATTTTCCGTTACTAACAGAGCATCCGATCCTGTTTATCCAACTGATCCGAAATACTTTGTGGATGTAACAGAAATGAAGAGTATACTAAAACATATGAACACAAAAAAATCATATGGCTTGGACAACGTGCCTTGCATTGTTCTTAAGCACGTCCCAGAAGAAATAATTATCGAACTATGTAGCTTATTTAATCATCTTTTAAATAACAAAACATTCCCAAATTGTTGGAAAACTGCGAAAGTATACCCAATACTAAAGAAAAATAAAAATCAAGTAAATCCCAACAACTATAGACCAATCAGCCTGCTATCAAACATCAGCAAAATATATGAAATCATCATTTACAATAAACTTCAAGAACATGCCGACATCAATAACCTATTACCTGACAATCAATTTGGGTTTCGATACGGCCACTCTACTACTCATGCAGTAACAAAATTGATATCCGATGTATGCCACAACTTAAACGCCAAAAGATGTACCGGAGCGGTGCTGATTGATATGAACACAGCTTTTGAATCAGTATGGTTGGATGGCCTTTTATATAAACTTTACAAAATGAAATTCCCACCCGAAATTTTGGAAATATTACAGGATATGCTGTATAATAGAAAGTTTATAACGACTTGTAATGGCTTACAGCAGGGAACAGTAACAGCTCCTCTACTATTTAACTTATATACAAAAAATTTGATAGTCAGCGAAAATTTAAATAGTGAATATATTCGAACTATAGCTTACGCAGATGATATTGTAATCTACTGTTCTTTGCCTAAAATAATATCAATTCAACAGAAGCTTCAAACAGCACTAAATTTTATCGAAGACTATTTGCATACGTGGAGAATCGCGATCAATGCTGATAAATGTGAAACTATTTTATTTCGCAACCCGATCACATATGCAAGCTGGGATACACGGAAAAATTGGAAACAATTTGCAATCCAAATAGGAAATACAATAATCCAGCAAAAGGCAAATGTCAAATATCTTGGAATAAATATCGATAGACTGTGCTACCTTAATGAGCATATCAATATACAATTAATAAAAGCTAGAAGAGCATTCATTAGTCACAGGAAAATATTCTACTCCAAATATGTGCACCAGGATGTGAAGACTATCTGTTATCAAGCACTAATCAGACCAATCATAACGTATGGATGCCCAATCTGGTTCAATATTAGTTCATCATATATGGAGAAAATACGCATATTCGAAAGACGTTGCATACGTCATTGCAGGGGTATTTTTCGTAAAGCTGAAACGAATTTCCTTCACTACATATCGAATCAAAATCAATACGATAATTTCAAGCCGAAGAGAATTGACCTTTATATCATTGACGTAATCCGAAATCATATTCTTAGAACGACATCCAATCTTACAAATTCCCTGTTGCACGGTCCCTACTATACTGATAATCAAATCCTAGAAAACAGCTTACAACATAATAATATGCCAGGACCAGAAGCATTTATTTTACTAGATAGAATTGGGTTTATACAAGATACAGAGCAGAGGCCAATAATTTACCATGTAGCAAGAAAAACATGCGAGAAAGGATTTGATAACGAAAAGTTCAGCAATCCAGAACAGTATATAAGACATAGCACTGCATTCAAGCGAGTAGACAATGAGTGTTTCTTACGGGAAAAATCCAAATTTTGGTGGCTTAACAATATTTAGTTCAATAAGGATAACTTAAATTTAGTAATAAGTTTTTTTTAGTGTTGTTTAATTTTATTTTAATTTATAATGGCAAAGTTTTAATTATGCTAATTTTATGCCAGCTTTAAAAAAAAAAAAGAAAACTAATTATTTTGAAATAATAATATTGTAAATAGAGATCTCAGTACTTAAAATCAAAACAAAAGAGATCTGGTTTGAGAATCCATTTGGGATCATAAGCCATTTAATTGTAAATTATTTAGACATTTTTTGTAATATTCTTTCGTCCACATTTAAATCTGTAAGCGATTAGAGCATATAAAATAAAGAATTATATTTAAAAAAAAAAAAAAACAATCACATGATTCAATATAAAATGAATATAATTTTACACATAAATAAACGCGAGCCGCACTTGAGTTTGTATGGAAAGGCTAATTGTCACAATAATATAGTTTCGTAAACATGTCGCGATCATGATTTTCCAAATGAGAATTTTATTATTTCTAAAAAAGTAAAGTAAAAAAGTTGGTTGAAAAATGAAGCCACAATAAAACCGATTTCATAGGTAAAGGGGAAAAGAAACGAAAATGAAGCCGCTTCTTAGACAACGCGTGTGGACGCATAGAATATTCGATACAAATAAAATAAAAAATTGTTGTGTAAGTGCATTGTATAACCCATTTAATACTCAATTCCCTTAGACGTATCACTTCATACGACGTGACTATGTATCTTCCTGGTTGCTACATTTTAATATCAAAATTTACTAAATAATTTTGTGCAAAACTCTCAATGAAAATTTTTAAATCTTAGTTGGCTGCATAAGTTTGAAATTTTGTTATTTATTTATCACGTCAAAATTTCAAGTGATAGAAATTGTCATTTGAAGTGACAACAGTCGCAAGGAAATATCTATAAAGCAGCATACTATGATTTAAAAAACAGCCAGAACGACTTTATTGAACAATTATTTTGTAAGTTTCGATTTAATGATCTAGTAACCAAGAAGATGAGTAGTCACATCACTTGAAGTGAGACGACTCACGCATTTTTTGATGAATTTTTCTGGTGAGAGGCATAACCAAGATTTCAAAGTGAGTTTTATGTTAAATGATTTAATTATTAAATTAAAGTCAAATAATAAAAAGTAATTAAATGAATAAAACAATTAATTTCTTTAAATGTATATTTATTTTTCTAATTTGTTAAGAACATTGAACATAACCAAAAGTATAATCTATCCACTATATTTCTTTATTCTCTTAATCAAGAAACTTGCGGTCATATAAAAAATGGTTTGGCTAAGAAAGTAGGATAATCAATGTCAGTAAACTCTAACGGTTATTAATATAATTATCCTGTTTAATATTTAAATTGCTTTGTTGAGGGGTTAAAAATAAAGTTGAAGTTTTATCTGAATTGAGTTGCGTTTTCAGACATTCACTAGATACATACATATTGTACATGGAAATCCATACTGCAGGATAAATAAAACTTAGTTTTTCTAAAAATTTTGTTTTTTATATTAGTTTGTGAAATCTAAATAGTGGTTTAAGGTTTAAATTTGTGTTGGAAATATATTACAAGAGAATCAATTAATTCTTTAAAACTTGAAAGAAATTAATATTTTAAGTTACACCGTACTGTTTCAGCAACCAGTTTTTTATAAAAGTAAAAAATTCTCTGTAGTTAACCCAAATTTTCTATAGTAAACAACGTAAGTACTTAAAAGAAGTAACTGGAACAATTCTAAAAAAACGACTAACTAGCTAAAGCACAATTTTGTATGTGATAAATTACTTCTGGAACATTGCCCTCGTAAGGATCATCGAGTAATTTGAAAACCATAGTTTTAGTTTTTTCACTTAATAAGTTGTAGTAATGAGTATCAAATCATGTGCTTATAATTCTCATATCGGAAGTAATAAATTTACTTATATCTTGAAGACTAATAACATAGAAAAAATCAAATTCATGTAAACCAGAAATGATATTGGCCCAAGTACGGAGCCCTGGAGAACACCTATTATTAATTAAGATTCAAACTTATTCAATGAGATGCCTTTATATCAAATGGACTCTCGCTTAAACAAATTGAGTATCTAGAGTAAATTACTCCAATGTTTATTTTAACGTATTTCTTAAATCATAATTTGATATAAAATTAATTAGGTTTCAATGAATGGAAATTTAAATGAATTAGGTTTTTCTTTTAACCCTTTGCCTTTGAACGTATGGGAGACGTGATCGTACTGCTGTGCCTAAAATGAGAACCTCGTATTACACACGTGATGATTCTTTCTGGCCAAAAGTGAAAAGCTCGTATCAGACACGTGATTGTTTTTACGCGATAATGTTTTTGTTTTTGCGTTATTGTTTGTTACAGTTGCAATATAAGAGTTGTGTTCATGGTCGCTCGATTCATAAAGCAAGGGGTTAATATAGAGAGATAGAAAATATGGCACCTCGCAAGAAACTAGTCACCTCCTTATTTTTACTCATTATCTGAGTATATTTGCAAGAGTTTAAATTCATGCTCTCACTTAATCAAAATAGAATAATTTAAAAGAGACCACAACTGCTATCGATAAATTATTTTTAACTATCGGCAAAATATACGCAGTCGAACAACTAAAATTACAAAAGTTATATTGATTTGATTGGCTGATGGTATTAATTTTAAACGCTAGCAAATATCTTCACGATCGTACAGGGGTTGTTGTATGACACAACTCTTGAAAAATTAACTTCCAGTTACCGATTTGAACCGAACAAGTGGTGCAGTGATTCAAGCTTCGGCACTTGGACCGGGAGGTACTGGGTTCGAATCCCATCAGAGCAGATGGGCTAGCTAGATGCAAATTGAATTTTCGCCATCGATTACGACTAGTGATGTTAATAAATACAACTAAGACCCTCTAATGGAATGCAGAATTCAGCGCCAACCCATCGTCCACGTCAATGTACAGGTTGACATGGAGCAACGTACAGGTGGTATACTGTAGTTGTATGAGTAGGTGAATGGGTTAATGATGTGGCGTGAACCAGTGGTATCACAATGAGCCAAAATTGACCTGAGTGTGCTATAGCAACCACTGAAACTTAACCTACTGATTTGAGAAACTAGCTATAGTAGTAACAGAACAAGCAAGGCCCAACAGATGACCAAATGAATAATTAATTATTTGAAATTCGTTAATACATATATACATTATTTCCTGACCTTATAATATAACACCGATACTCCTCTATTATAATTTTATTCTTGTAATATGGCTGCGGATATCGTATCGAAAAGCGAAATATGTTTTTATTACGGCTGCGTAGATTTTTGCGCAAACTACAACTTGTTAGGTGCAATAGTTGCTTTAAAATTTTGGGTCAATATATCTTTTCGATGAATTATTTTGGTAGCTTATTGAATTTGTGCATTTGAAAAAACACCACCATATTATCGCCGTTTGGATTCTCATTCGCAGGCTTCGCAATAATTATTTGGCAAAAACTAACCAAAAAAATACTCTAATAGTACACACCCTTCCACTACTGGAGGCATAACATAATTGCTGTACAAAATTAAGAAACAATACCAAATCCCACTTTATCTTGCATATTGTACTTTTGCTAGATATCGCTAGTTATATACTAGATAATTCCCTTTCTCGTACACCAATGCATTATATTCAATTCAATTCCTGTTACAAACTAATCACGCAAACACGTTTCAAATCAGGATTATTTTACGGTATTTTCCCGGATCTCTAAGCACACATTCGTCAATATATAAAATATATATAAAATAAAACATTGCATAAATTTATAAACTATAAAGTTTAGTAACACATGAAATTAATAACAATTTCAAAACCTTTTTGATTTGCTGAATCGATACAAAATTTCATATACGAGCACATTGCAAATATGAGTGTTTATTTTTTAAAAGATACTACCTATATGATACAACTACACCGCAAATAGTTATTGAATTGCACTACAAGTTAATATTAAAAAATAACTATTCAATACAAAAAAAAATCAATTTCAAATAAAATGAAAACTTCTAACAAAAAAATCCGGAAGGAAAACAGCAAAATATGAAAAATATTCATGTAATATGAAAATTTTAACAATCGCATAAAAGTTGTGATCTTCACATATTATGTATATAGAAAACTGAAATAGGAAATCGAAACAAATGTCATAACTGTAATTTTCAATATTTGTTTTTAAGACATTTTTAAATAAAATAATGAAGGATGTTGAGGCAAACTGAAATTAAGTGTGATGTTAATTTCTAAAGAAAAAATAAAACTGAACTAAATTTTAGTTTAGTAAAAACTGTTTTGCCACTTCCATATTTCCACTTGACTAATTTCATTCAAAATTGAAGAAATTCTACCAATTTATATATAAAGTTTAAGTATGAAGTTTCATCCCGATTATGCAATTCTTTACTTTATAAAAAAAAGTAAAAGTTCAATAAGTTTTTCACAGATGGTAAATCGATTAATATTATCGAAAATTGTTCTTCATAACGAAACAAAAAAAGTTTGAATCATTTCGAGTATATTTCCAACTATATCAAATACATAAAATTTCTTTATTACTCATTTCATTAGATAACGCTATCGCTAAATTTGAGTTTTGTAAACTCAATATACCGGAAACTGTTAAAAATCAAATTATTCCAGTCGAATTATTCGCATATTTTCGTATAAGCACTTGTGCACAACACATACAGATTGAATGAATTTTAATCAAGAAAAGTGAAAAAATCGATTAAAATCATTAAAATGAAAAAATATTTTCTCGTTTTAGCGAAGTGAAACCTAAAACTGTCACTTTAAAACAAGAACAAGATAAAAAAAAATTCAATTCCATAAAAAGCTTTCAAATTGTCTCCCCATTTGTATGGTGTTTTTATCTAATATATATATTTCTCGCTATATACAATATAATATTTGTATTATGCCACGACACAAAGATTTATATTCGCTAAAATGGTAACAAAATAAATATAAAAAATATTCTATTTTTATTAAATAAAAATAAACATTTTCATAATTTATTTATGGACCAAAAAATAAAAATAATGTTGTTATGGTTTTAATTCATAACTCTACTCCCATCATCTATACGCACGTTTAGCCGAATGATTTTCTAATTTACCTGCTTCGCTTTTCAAGTAAGCTTTTGAAATGGCATAAATTTCAATTTTCAACGAACTTAATGTGACTTAAAGTTCATAACAAACAAATTTATTGAAGAACACACACAAAATGGAAATATAAAATTCACAAGTAAAACTGTCAAATTTTCTTTAATTTATGAAATTAAAATGATCCCTAGTCATTAATCTTATAGAAAAATCAAAAGCTTATAAATTAATTCTCGGTTTTTCTACGATATTGCCGTAGAAAAAAACTGAAAAACACCACGGTATTTTAATTCATTTTAACTTCATTATAAATGGTATATTATGTAGTGTTTATTATATTAAGTGAAATTGGGACCTAAACAAATGCGATTGAAGCGTTTTACAAAGGTATAAGTAATACTTTTTTTCTAAATTTTTTTAATACTATTTTTTTGACGTACATAACTTGAGGTTATTTTTCTGTTAATTTTTATAATTTTAATTTTTTAACGAAATATTTAGTTTTTCAAAATTAACATTTTCAAACACTCCTAATATAATTTGAGTTTTGATGTCCACGTGCCATTTAACAAGAAAACAATATTATTACACTATATTTAAACATGATCAACATCGTCTTACGTCAAAAAGAAAATTAAGTTTTGTTTCTTCCTTGTGGGAACACAAGTTCTTTTTGAGTTTCCACATAGGCTGCTCCACACTACCGCTTAATTTTCAGGACAAAGTTATCCCACGGTAAAACATTAGAATTATATTTTGAAAGACTATATTGAACAATTTTAAAAAAAACTAAATGGTTTGCAGTTTTGGAATACAACAATTGAAAATACGGGACACGATGAACTGACACATATGAAATATTAGAATATCTAAAAATCAAATCATCAATTAATAAACTAACAAATTTTATTTCACGTTACTCGTATGATACTTTTATTGGAATTAACTTAGAAAATTTCTAACTTTAAGTAATGATATAAAGGCAGGGCCACATTATTTTTTCATGATCAACACCTAAATAAGGGACAATAACAATGTATCCTCAAATGGTACTAGAAAATTTTAGCTAGATCTAGGGATTGTGAACTAATAGAGAATCAATCTTCACCCGAGACCAAAGGCCAAGGATATTACCTGAACAAGAGCAATAATCGACGATTAATTCGGAGCTAAATACAGTGGGTCAAGCCAAAATGATGAAAGCAATTTTTATTTATTTTAAAGTAAATATCCAAAAAACAATTATAAATATCTATTTTTAATTCACATTTATTATAAGCTTCAATATTAATACATCTAAAATGATGCACAACATTAATTTGATTTGCCATTTCATAATAAATAGACTCTCGCCAGAGCAACGCTTGCAAATTGTTGAAATTTTTATTAAATTGTTTGAAATTACATCCGGAGAAAATTATTGTTTGGTGCGCTTTATGGGCCGGCAGAATCATTGGCGCATCAAAAACGATGATGGACGGAATAATACAGTCAACGGTGAACGATACAGAGGCATGATGTCTTACTTTTTTGTACTCCAACAAATCTTGCTGATATGTGATTCCAAATAGATGGTGCCACATGCCACACAGCGCTAGATAAAATTATGTAATTTATTCAAAGAAACATTTGATGAAAGGTTAATTTCACGTAATGGTGAACACTTAACATACGTTTGTGTTTTTCTTTGTTTTATTTTAATTTAAAATTGTGAATATCTATAAACATCCTTACATAGGTACGAGTAGCAAAAATTCAATTCCATAAAAAGCTTTCAAATTGTCTCCCCATTTGTATGGTGTTTTTATTTCTCGCTATATACCATACAATATCTTCAGTTTTAAATTTAGTAAGGTTGGTAGTTTGTTTCAGCGTGTAGTGTTAAAATTCCCACTATAGTAGGTAAGTAGAGCGCTATTTTGTTATTCGAGGGCCCCGGGTTCGATTCGCGGTGGTGACCAGACAAAAAGTTACGACTGGGTATTTTTATTGTTTCATGTGTTATATGTAATACATTTTCTGAATATTAGTTGTAGGCTTTTCTCTATAAATATTATATTTTAAAATATTCACCTCAATCCTTTTTCTTACATGATCCTATATATTTAGAACTGAGACAAATGTTATTAAGTTTTTTTTAGATCATATTAAAATTCAATAAGTGAGGGAAAGAGAAAATCAAAATTACTTACGTTATATTTCATTTTCGTGAATGTAATTTCTACAAGCTTCATTCAAGCTTCTTAATAAAAATTAATAATTGGCGCAGCTGGTAAGACGAAACATGGTTTTGCTAATATTTATGAGTGCAATATGCAACAGATGTCTGAAAATTAGCACTTGCTAATATACTTATTTACATCTAACACTACTTTAAGATTCACAAAACATTCCACTTTAATTGTGTGCAAAACATTATCTTTTATCTTTTTATTTATCATACAAATTAATATTCAAGCGGACTCATACAACGAAGTAAGTAGTTGTACCACAAACAACTATAGTTATAGTTGTTATTGTTTATAACTATAGTTTATAGTTTTTTGCGGTTGTATACGATAAACTAATTTTTTAATCAAGATAATCTAATTTTGAGGCTATTTGTGGTAAATTCAAGATAAATTAAATGGGAACTCATGGATCTAATCATCCGATTTGAGTAAATAAAGTAATTAGCATCTGCATTGCTTTAGGTGGTAATCAAAATTCCATAACGAAGTCGAGAGAAACTTAAGTTTCTAGATGATAATCTCCAACTATCCTTTTACATTTTTATACAAGATAATCTAATTATTTTAGGTTCTTATATGATGGTGATAAAAAGTCACAATGAGCGCACAATGCGCTCTATCTTTTATGATAGTTTTTAATTTATTATTTTTATTTGTACACTTTTGGCAACCTAAATTTCATGATTTTTTTCTTTCTTGCTCCCCCACAGGTTCTAAAACCTATTAGGAGCTCTAACTTTATTAGAAATAGTTTATGATTTGTATTAATGTATGTAACCTGTTTTTTTTTTTTCTAAATAAAGAGAATAATAATAATAATAATAATAATAATAATAATAATAATAATAATAATAATAATAATAATAATAATAATAATAATAATAATAATAATAATAATAATATGTATATGTAATAAGAGTTGTGTTCATGGTCGCTCGATTCATAAGGCAAGGGGTTAATATAGAAAGATAGAAAATATGGCACCTCGCAAGAAACTAGTCACCTCCTTATTTTTACTCATTATCTGAGTATATTTGCAAGAGTTTAAAATTCATGCTCTCACTTAATCGAAATAGAATAATTTAAAAGAGACCACAACTGCTATAGATAAATTATTTTTAACTATCGGCAAATTATACGCAGTCGAACAACTAAAGTTATATTGATTTGGTTGGCTGATGGTATTAATTTTAAACGCTAGCAAATATCTTCACGATCGTACAGGGGTTGTTGTATGACACAACTCTTGAAAAATTAACATCCAGTTACCGATTTGAACCGAACAAGTGGTGCAGTGATTCAAGCTTCGGCACTTGGACCGGGAGGTACTGGGTTCGAATCCCATCAGAGGCAGGATGTAAAGCAAATTTTCTTCATCGAGTACGATCGGTGATGTTAATAAACACAACTTGACCCTCTGTTGGAGTGAAGAATTCAGCGCCGACCCACCGTCCATGTCAATGTGCAGGTTGACATGGAGCTTGCAACGTGCAGGTGGTATACTGTAAAATGTGTGAGTAGGTGAATGGGTGGGTGAGTGCGTGAATGAAAAGGGGAGTATTTATTGACCTTAAAAGGACAATAAATTCATTGGATGATTAATACTTTCTTTAAAAAAAAAAATAAAAAAAAAAAAAAAAATATATAATTGCAGACATTGCTTTGTCCATAAAATTTGGGTACAAATTCAAACTGAGTCCTGTTTGATAACCTTTATATGCGTGTACACTGTTTTGAACGTAGTTTTTCTTCTAAATTTTGCATATTTTAGTGTCGTGTATTAAATAGAGTTGGTAAAGAGAGTTAATTACTACTTCGTGGCCCGAAAATCGAAATCGAAGATAAATGCTTTTGTTATAATATCTTAGTTCCCAGATATACTGTTCTTAAAGCTTAATTTGTTTTAACTAACCTATCTTAAATAAAATTACTACTTCAATTAAATATTTTAATTTTGTAATCTATTGTGATATTTTTTGGGCGTGTTTGTTTTGTTTCATTATGTCATTGTTTTGTGCCGCTGTGCAGATGCTCACTACCATATTTTAAAATGTTAAGAAAATTCTAAGTTCAAACTGATGCGACAATTAGCGGCAAATATAAACATTAAGGGATTTCAGAACATCCAACAGTTAAGAACATGTTGAGCAAAATCGAATGAAATTTTCAAATCAAATTGGCTTTGATTTCACTAATCATTAATAGGGAACCTAAAAGCGTTCATTGTCATCGAACAATCACGTCGATTATAGAACTCGCCGGATTTACTGCGGTGGGAGTCCAAACTCCATATAAAAAAAAATTAAAATCATTAATTTCAATCAAGGTTGCGTTGAAAAATGGATTTATTTTCTATTAATTCAGTTATTACGATTCGTAAAACGTTCGTAATGTTTTAGCTGCGGATTTCGGACGAATGATTTTCTTTGATTTGTGTAAAAATAAAACCAGTTTTACATGCAACCTTGATTGAAATTAATGATTTTAATTTTTTTTATATGGAGTTTGGACTCCCGCCGCAGTAAATCGGCCGAGTTCTATAATAGACGTGAATATATTTATTTTACTTTTATTCACTAGAAATGAAAGAAAATGTTAAGGGGTATTTCATCACTAGAGAGGGAAAACACGTTTTCGCTAGAAACATACAGTTATTGGAAGATATCCTTTTATAGTGCGTCGTACGAAAGAATAATTGTTTTTCTCCTCAGGTTAAATGAAACTGCAGAAATTTTAATTATTTTGTAGAAAGCATTTTATAATTTTTTTTTTTTCATAATCTTGAAATTCAAATTCTGATTGCTGAAAAAAAAATTAATTTTGTTAAATTTTAGACAAAATAAAACAATATACAAATTCTATAAAAACAAAATTATAAAATGAATTTTGTTAGTCAAATTTAACGTTTATTAATTAATATATAATTACTATTTTACGTTAATTTTATTATATTTATATCTCTAATTATTATTATTTTATAAATTTTATTTAATTATAACCAACTGAAAAATTGACTAACTGAAAAACTTCTAAACATGCCATCAGTTAACTGTGTTTGGCGGTATAAAATTACCCTGGACCAGCAAAAATGCAAATAAAAAACTACTAAAAATTATTAAATTATTGAATTATTGAATATTTGTATTTCTAATAAATTAGAAGTAAAGTTAAAATAATAATGTTTAGGATATTTGTTTACCCCATACACGGATAATTTTCCACTGTACCATAAACAGAGTGACGGTTAATCGAACCAATTCTAAATCGAACCATTGCATTTGTTGCAAAACTGTGTTTTGCCTCCTATTCGGCGAAAAATATTTGCTTGTTGACCATATTGGGGTTTTCTCCAAAATATGATGGTTAATTATATAATAATGTACCGTAATATTGTTTATGTTTTATACATCGAAAATGTGATATGTATTTAGTTTAAGTGAGCACTATAAGATCAATTTAGTCCCAATCCTTAGGAGGAACATTTTTTGGTTCATTGAACTTAGAATCAACTTTATCAAACCACGAGAGCTCGTCATGTGATGGAGATAATAAAATTGCCGAACCTTTGGGATCTACCCAAAATATTACTATGAGCGAAGTTACCGCTTACTTTATTAAGCTAATAATCTATTTAGCTATATGCATATAGCTTATATCTATATTAATACCCCGTTTACATAAATAGAATAAAAGTATGTAGCAGAAAAGTAATAATGGCTATCAAAAAAATATTGATATTATAGCAGAGCCATCTATGATTTTAAAGAGCCGTAGTATTAAAATGAGAGCTTTAAATAGAGGGAAAGCTTTTATTGAGCTACTACAAGAAACTGTGTTAATTGGAAATTTTTGAATATAAATTTATGAATAAAAAATTAAACAAACCGTCTAAATTTTAATTTTAAATTTTTAATAAAATTTAAAAAAAACACATATTTGAAAATCAGCCATCATTGTGTAGTATTTAATTATTAAATTTAATTTACAGCGAAGCATAAATTTATTAATTTTCTATAAAAACAAGCATTCCGTTTAGTTGTGTAGGTTAGTAAAGTAAGTTAATAAAAGGTGATACCGCAGATTCCTCTCACATCCAATTTATTACTTAGTTTTATAAAAAATAGACTTCTTTAGTAAATTAAGGTCCCATGCACATCACAAATGTCGAGATGAACGATGGATATAATAGCAAAATTAAAGAGAAAACGTTAGCTGAAACGAGATTTTATATAGTAACTAGTTTCTTATAGTAACTCAATAAAAGCTTCCCTTCTATTTAAAGCTCTTTTTTAATATTACGGCTCTGTAAAATCATAGATGGCTCTGCTCTTAATAATACTTTAATTTTGTTTATTATTTATTTCAAGTGACCGGGAAAGACATTTTTTGTTTGGGTATACATTTCCCATTCCCTTCACAAACAAAAAAAAAATTATACTTGTCAACAAAAAAAATAATAAAGTACAATATTATAGTATGGGTACTTATGATGTAAACTGGCCGGGTATTATACTTTATTAGCAAAAAAGTATTGTACTATTTAAGTAGCTTTCGTGTAAACATGGTATTAATGAATTTACAACCATAAAATTCATACATTATGAATTACTGAATTTTAGGTGCAAAAATTCGAAGTGCCAACAAACTACATATAATAATTCTTTTAATTTCTAATCGTTTTTTAATTTCACTCCGTTTCTGAATTTCACACCGGATTGAATATGTTTCACTCGTACTTTTGGGAACGAAATTGGTCAAATTTTAAAACGGATTAAGGACTTTTGTAGAAAGATTTTAAAAACATAAGCCAATAAATTTAATTTTAATGTTAATTATTCAGCACATAAAGAATTGTAGCGGCTCAAACAGAAAAATCCTTTTCACTTCGTGGCACTCCTCGTGGCACTCCTTGTATAACTGGTGATCACGTCGGGGTCACCAGTTATAGTGGTGTTATACCGTAGTTTTATTTTATTTAAATAATTAACACTCACTATATTATTTTACACTCCTATTTTACACTCCTAAACACTCCTAATATAATTTGAGTTTTGATGTCCACGTGCCATTTAACAAGAAAACAATATTATTACACTATATTTAAACATGATCAACATCGTCTTACGTCAAAAAGAAAATTAAGTTTTGTTTCTTCCTTGTGGGAACACAAGTTCTTTTTGAGTTTCCACATAGGCTGCTCCACACTACCGCTTAATTTTCAGGACAAAGTTATCCCACGGTAAAACATTAGAATTATATTTTGAAAGACTATATTGAACAATTTTAAAAAAAACTAAATGGTTTGCAGTTTTGGAATACAACAATTGAAAATACGGGACACGATGAACTGACACATATGAAATATTAGAATATCTAAAAATCAAATCATCAATTAATAAACTAACAAATTTTATTTCACGTTACTCGTATGATACTTTTATTGGAATTAACTTAGAAAATTTCTAACTTTAAGTAATGATATAAAGGCAGGGCCACATTATTTTTTCATGATCAACACCTAAATAAGGGACAATAACAATGTATCCTCAAATGGTACTAGAAAATTTTAGCTAGATCTAGGGATTGTGAACTAATAGAGAATCAATCTTCACCCGAGACCAAAGGCCAAGGATATTACCTGAACAAGAGCAATAATCGACGATTAATTCGGAGCTAAATACAGTGGGTCAAGCCAAAATGATGAAAGCAATTTTTATTTATTTTAAAGTAAATATCCAAAAAACAATTATAAATATCTATTTTTAATTCACATTTATTATAAGCTTCAATATTAATACATCTAAAATGATGCACAACATTAATTTGATTTGCCATTTCATAATAAATAGACTCTCGCCAGAGCAACGCTTGCAAATTGTTGAAATTTTTATTAAATTGTTTGAAATTACATCCGGAGAAAATTATTGTTTGGTGCGCTTTATGGGCCGGCAGAATCATTGGCGCATCAAAAACGATGATGGACGGAATAATACAGTCAACGGTGAACGATACAGAGGCATGATGTCTTACTTTTTTGTACTCCAACAAATCTTGCTGATATGTGATTCCAAATAGATGGTGCCACATGCCACACAGCGCTAGACAAAATTATGTAATTTATTCAAAGAAACATTTGATGAAAGGTTAATTTCACGTAATGGTGAACACTTAACATACGTTTGTGTTTTTCTTTGTTTTATTTTAATTTAAAATTGTGAATATCTATAAACATCCTTACATAGGTACGAGTAGCAAAAATTCAATTCCATAAAAAGCTTTCAAATTGTCTCCCCATTTGTATGGTGTTTTTATTTCTCGCTATATACAATACAATATCTTCAGTTTTAAATTTAGTAAGGTTGGTAGTTTGTTTCAGCGTGTAGTGTTAAAATTCCCACTATAGTAGGTAAGTAGAGCGCTATTTTGTTATTCGAGGGCCCCGGGTTCGATTCGCGGTGGTGACCAGACAAAAAGTTACGACTGGGTATTTTTATTGTTTCATGTGTTATATGTAATACATTTTCTGAATATTAGTTGTAGGCTTTTCTCTATAAATATTATATTTTAAAATATTCACCTCAATCCTTTTTCTTACATGATCCTATATATTTAGAACTGAGACAAATGTTATTAAGTTTTTTTTAGATCATATTAAAATTCAATAAGTGAGGGAAAGAGAAAATCAAAATTACTTACGTTATATTTCATTTTCGTGAATGTAATTTCTACAAGCTTCATTCAAGCTTCTTAGTAAAAATTAATAATTGGCGCAGCTGGTAAGACGAAACATGGTTTTGCTAATATTTATGAGTGCAATATGCAACAGATGTCTGAAAATTAGCACTTGCTAATATACTTATTTACATCTAACACTACTTTAAGATTCACAAAACATTCCACTTTAATTGTGTGCAAAACATTATCTTTTATCTTTTTATTTATCATACAAATTAATATTCAAGCGGACTCATACAACGAAGTAAGTAGTTGTACCACAAACAACTATAGTTATAGTTGTTATTGTTTATAACTATAGTTTATAGTTTTTTGCGGTTGTATACGATAAACTAATTTTTTAATCAAGATAATCTAATTTTGAGGCTATTTGTGGTAAATTCAAGATAAATTAAATGGGAACTCATGGATCTAATCATCCGATTTGAGTAAATAAAGTAATTAGCATCTGCATTGCTTTAGGTGGTAATCAAAATTCCATAACGAAGTCGAGAGAAACTTAAGTTTCTAGATGATAATCTCCAACTATCCTTTTACATTTTTATACAAGATAATCTAATTATTTTAGGTTCTTATATGATGGTGATAAAAAGTCACAATGAGCGCACAATGCGCTCTATCTTTTATGATAGTTTTTAATTTATTATTTTTATTTGTACACTTTTGGCAACCTAAATTTCATGATTTTTTTCTTTCTTGCTCCCCCACAGGTTCTAAAAACCTATTAAGAGCTCTAACTTTATTAGAAATAGTTTATGATTTGTATTAATGTATGTAACCTGTTTTTTTTTTTTTCTAAATAAAGAGAATAATAATAATAATAATAATAATAATAATAATAATAATAATAATAATAATAATAATAATATGTATATGTAATAAGAGTTGTGTTCATGGTCGCTCGATTCATAAGGCAAGGGGTTAATATAGAAAGATAGAAAATATGGCACCTCGCAAGAAACTAGTCACCTCCTTATTTTTACTCATTATCTGAGTATATTTGCAAGAGTTTAAAATTCATGCTCTCACTTAATCGAAATAGAATAATTTAAAAGAGACCACAACTGCTATAGATAAATTATTTTTAACTATCGGCAAATTATACGCAGTCGAACAACTAAAGTTATATTGATTTGGTTGGCTGATGGTATTAATTTTAAACGCTAGCAAATATCTTCACGATCGTACAGGGGTTGTTGTATGACACAACTCTTGAAAAATTAACATCCAGTTACCGATTTGAACCGAACAAGTGGTGCAGTGATTCAAGCTTCGGCACTTGGACCGGGAGGTACTGGGTTCGAATCCCATCAGAGGCAGGATGTAAAGCAAATTTTCTTCATCGATTACGATCGGTGATGTTAATAAACACAACTTGACCCTCTGTTGGAGTGAAGAATTCAGCGCCGACCCACCGTCCATGTCAATGTGCAGGTTGACATGGAGCTTGCAACGTGCAGGTGGTATACTGTAAAATGTGTGAGTAGGTGAATGGGTGGGTGAGTGCGTGAATGAAAAGGGGAGTATTTATTGACCTTAAAAGGACATTAAATCCATTGGATGATTAATACTTTCTTTAAAAAAAAAAATAAAAAAAAAAAAAAAAAATATATAATTGCAGACATTGCTTTGTCCATAAAATTTGGGTACAAATTCAAACTGAGTCCTGTTTGATAACCTTTATATGCGTGTACACTGTTTTGAACGTAGTTTTTCTTCTAAATTTTGCATATTTTAGTGTCGTGTATTAAATAGAGTTGGTAAAGAGAGTTAATTACTACTTCGTGGCCCGAAAATCGAAATCGAAGATAAATGCTTTTGTTATAATATCTTAGTTCCCAGATATACTGTTCTTAAAGCTTAATTTGTTTTAACTAACCTATCTTAAATAAAATTACTACTTCAATTAAATATTTTAATTTTGTAATCTATGTCATTGTTTTGTGCCGCTGTGCAGATGCTCACTACCATATTTTAAAATGTTAAGAAAATTCTAAGTTCAAACTGATGCGACAATTAGCGGCAAATATAAACATTAAGGGATTTCAGAACATCCAACAGTTAAGAACATGTTGAGCAAAATCGAATGAAATTTTCAAATCAAATTGGCTTTGATTTCACTAATCATTAATAGGGAACCTAAAAGCGTTCATTGTCATCGAACAATCACGTCGATTATAGAACTCGCCGGATTTACTGCGGTGGGAGTCCAAACTCCATATAAAAAAAAAATAAAATCATTAATTTCAATCAAGGTTGCGTTGAAAAATGGATTTATTTTCTATTAATTCAGTTATTACGATTCGTAAAACGTTCGTAATGTTTTAGCTGCGGATTTCGGACGAATGATTTTCTTTGATTTGTGTAAAAATAAAACCAGTTTTACATGCAACCTTGATTGAAATTAATGATTTTAATTTTTTTTATATGGAGTTTGGACTCCCGCCGCAGTAAATCGGCCGAGTTCTATAATAGACGTGAATATATTTATTTTACTTTTATTCACTAGAAATGAAAGAAAATGTTAAGGGGTATTTCATCACTAGAGAGGGAAAACACGTTTTCGCTAGAAACATACAGTTATTGGAAGATATCCTTTTATAGTGCGTCGTACGAAAGAATAATTGTTTTTCTCCTCAGGTTAAATGAAACTGCAGAAATTTTAATTATTTTGTAGAAAGCATTTTATAATTTTTTTTTTCATAATCTTGAAATTCAAATTCTGATTGCTGAAAAAAAAATTAATTTTGTTAAATTTTAGACAAAATAAAACAATATACAAATTCTATAAAAACAAAATTATAAAATGAATTTTGTTAGTCAAATTTAACGTTTATTAATTAATATATAATTACTATTTTACGTTAATTTTATTATATTTATATCTCTAATTATTATTATTTTATAAATTTTATTTAATTATAACCAACTGAAAAATTGACTAACTGAAAAACTTCTAAACATGCCATCAGTTAACTGTGTTTGGCGGTATAAAATTACCCTGGACCAGCAAAAATGCAAATAAAAAACTGATTACTAAAAATTATTAAATTATTGAATTATTGAATATTTGTATTTCTAATAAATTAGAAGTAAAGTTAAAATAATAATGTTTAGGATATTTGTTTACCCCATACACGGATAATTTTCCACTGTACCATAAACAGAGTGACGGTTAATCGAACCAATTCTAAATCGAACCATTGCATTTGTTGCAAAACTGTGTTTTGCCTCCTATTCGGCGAAAAATATTTGCTTGTTGACCATATTGGGGTTTTCTCCAAAATATGATGGTTAATTATATAATAATGTACCGTAATATTGTTTATGTTTTATACATCGAAAATGTGATATGTATTTAGTTTAAGTGAGCACTACAAGATCAATTTAGTCCCAATCCTTAGGAGGAACATTTTTTGGTTCATTGAACTTAGAATCAACTTTATCAAACCACGAGAGCTCGTCATGTGATGGAGATAATAAAATTGCCGAACCTTTGGATCTACCCAAAATATTACTATGAGCGAAGTTACCGCTTACTTTATTAAGCTAATAATCTATTTAGCTATATGCATATAGCTTATATCTATATTAATACCCCGTTTACATAAATAGAATAAAAGTATGTAGCAAAAAAGTAATAATGGCTATCAAAAAAATATTGATATTATAGCAGAGCCATCTATGATTTTAAAGAGCCGTAGTATTAAAATGAGAGCTTTAAATAGAGGGAAAGCTTTTATTGAGCTACTACAAGAAACTGTGTTAATTGGAAATTTTTGGATATAAATTTATGAATAAAAAATTAAACAAACCGTCTAAATTTTAATTTTAAATTTTTAATAAAATTTAAAAAAAACACATATTTGAAAATCAGCCATCATTGTGTAGTATTTAATTATTAAATTTAATTTACAGCGAAGCATAAATTTATTAATTTTCTATAAAAACAAGCATTCCGTTTAGTTGTGTAGGTTAGTAAAGTAAGTTAATAAAAGGTGATACCGCAGATTCCTCTCACATCCAATTTATTACTTAGTTTTATAAAAAATAGACTTCTTTAGTAAATTAAGGTCCCATGCACATCACAAATGTCGAGATGAACGATGGATATAATAGCAAAATTAAAGAGAAAACGTTAGCTGAAACGAGATTTTATATAGTAACTAGTTTCTTATAGTAACTCAATAAAAGCTTCCCCTCTATTTAAAGCTCTTTTTTAATATTACGGCTCTGTAAAATCATAGATGGCTCTGCTCTTAATAATACTTTAATTTTGTTTATTATTTATTTCAAGTGACCGGGAAAGACATTTTTTGTTTGGGTATACATTTCCCATTCCCTTCACAAACAAAAAAAAAATTATACTTGTCAACAAAAAAAATAATAAAGTACAATATTATAGTATGGGTACTTATGATGTAAACTGGCCGGGTATTATACTTTATTAGCAAAAAAGTATTGTACTATTTAAGTAGCTTTCGTGTAAACATGGTATTAATGAATTTACAACCATAAAATTCATACATTATGAATTACTGAATTTTAGGTGCAAAAATTCGAAGTGCCAACAAACTACATATAATAATTCTTTTAATTTCTAATCGTTTTTTAATTTCACTCCGTTTCTGAATTTCACACCGGATTGAATATGTTTCACTCGTACTTTTGGGAACGAAATTGGTCAAATTTTAAAACGGATTAAGGACTTTTGTAGAAAGATTTTAAAAACATAAGCCAATAAATTTAATTTTAATGTTAATTATTCAGCACATAAAGAATTGTAGCGGCTCAAACAGAAAAATCCTTTTCACTTCGTGGCACTCCTCGTGGCACTCCTTGTATAACTGGTGATCACGTCGGGGTCACCAGTTATAGTGGTGTTATACCGTAGTTTTATTTTATTTAAATAATTAACACTCACTATATTATTTTACACTCCTATTTTACACTCCTAAACACTCCTAATATAATTTGAGTTTTGATGTCCACGTGCCATTTAACAAGAAAACAATATTATTACACTATATTTAAACATGATCAACATCGTCTTACGTCAAAAAGAAAATTAAGTTTTGTTTCTTCCTTGTGGGAACACAAGTTCTTTTTGAGTTTCCACATAGGCTGCTCCACACTACCGCTTAATTTTCAGGACAAAGTTATCCCACGGTAAAACATTAGAATTATATTTTGAAAGACTATATTGAACAATTTTAAAAAAAACTAAATGGTTTGCAGTTTTGGAATACAACAATTGAAAATACGGGACACGATGAACTGACACATATGAAATATTAGAATATCTAAAAATCAAATCATCAATTAATAAACTAACAAATTTTATTTCACGTTACTCGTATGATACTTTTATTGGAATTAACTTAGAAAATTTCTAACTTTAAGTAATGATATAAAGGCAGGGCCACATTATTTTTTCATGATCAACACCTAAATAAGGGACAATAACAATGTATCCTCAAATGGTACTAGAAAATTTTAGCTAGATCTAGGGATTGTGAACTAATAGAGAATCAATCTTCACCCGAGACCAAAGGCCAAGGATATTACCTGAACAAGAGCAATAATCGACGATTAATTCGGAGCTAAATACAGTGGGTCAAGCCAAAATGATGAAAGCAATTTTTATTTATTTTAAAGTAAATATCCAAAAAACAATTATAAATATCTATTTTTAATTCACATTTATTATAAGCTTCAATATTAATACATCTAAAATGATGCACAACATTAATTTGATTTGCCATTTCATAATAAATAGACTCTCGCCAGAGCAACGCTTGCAAATTGTTGAAATTTTTATTAAATTGTTTGAAATTACATCCGGAGAAAATTATTGTTTGGTGCGCTTTATGGGCCGACAGAATCATTGGCGCATCAAAAACGATGATGGACGGAATAATACAGTCAACGGTGAACGATACAGAGACATGATGTCTTACTTTTTTGTACTCCAACAAATCTTGCTGATATGTGATTCCAAATAGATGGTGGGTGCCACATGCCACACAGCGCTAGATAAAATTATGTAATTTATTCAAAGAAACATTTGATGAAAGGTTAATTTCACGTAATGGTGAACACTTAACATACGTTTGTGTTTTTCTTTGTTTTATTTTAATTTAAAATTGTGAATATCTATAAACATCCTTACATAGGTACGAGTAGCAAAAATTCAATTCCATAAAAAGCTTTCAAATTGTCTCCCCATTTGTATGGTGTTTTTATTTCTCGCTATATACAATACAATATCTTCAGTTTTAAATTTAGTAAGGTTGGTAGTTTGTTTCAGCGTGTAGTGTTAAAATTCCCACTATAGTAGGTAAGTAGAGCGCTATTTTGTTATTCGAGGGCCGCGGGTTCGATTCGCGGTGGTGACCAGACAAAAAGTTACGACTGGGTATTTTTATTGTTTCATGTGTTATATGTAATACATTTTCTGAATATTAGTTGTAGGCTTTTCTCTATAAATATTATATTTTAAAATATTCACCTCAATCCTTTTTCTTACATGATCCTATATATTTAGAACTGAGACAAATGTTATTAAGTTTTTTTTAGATCATATTAAAATTCAATAAGTGAGGGAAAGAGAAAATCAAAATTACTTACGATATATGTATTTCATTTTCGTGAATGTAATTTCTACAAGCTTCATTCAAGCTTCTTAATAAAAATTAATAATTGGCGCAGCTGGTAAGACGAAACATGGTTTTGCTAATATTTATGAGTGCAATATGCAACAGATGTCTGAAAATTAGCACTTGCTAATATACTTATTTACATCTAACACTACTTTAAGATTCACAAAACATTCCACTTTAATTGTGTGCAAAACATTATCTTTTATCTTTTTATTTATCATACAAATTAATATTCAAGCGGACTCATACAACGAAGTAAGTAGTTGTACCACAAACAACTATAGTTATAGTTGTTATTGTTTATAACTATAGTTTATAGTTTTTTGCGGTTGTATACGATAAACTAATTTTTTAATCAAGATAATCTAATTTTGAGGCTATTTGTGGTAAATTCAAGATAAATTAAATGGGAACTCATGGATCTAATCATCCGATTTGAGTAAATAAAGTAATTAGCATCTGCATTGCTTTAGGTGGTAATCAAAATTCCATAACGAAGTCGAGAGAAACTTAAGTTTCTAGATGATAATCTCCAACTATCCTTTTACATTTTTATACAAGATAATCTAATTATTTTAGGTTCTTATATGATGGTGATAAAAAGTCACAATGAGCGCACAATGCGCTCTATCTTTTATGATAGTTTTTAATTTATTATTTTTATTTGTACACTTTTGGCAACCTAAATTTCATGATTTTTTTCTTTCTTGCTCCCCCACAGGTTCTAAAAACCTATTAGGAGCTCTAACTTTATTAGAAATAGTTTATGATTTGTATTAATGTATGTAACCTGTTTTTTTTTTTTCTAAATAAAGAGAATAATAATAATAATAATAATAATAATATAATTGCAGACATTGCTTTGTCCATAAAATTTGGGTACAAATTCAAACTGAGTCCTGTTTGATAACCTTTATATGCGTGTACACTGTTTTGAACGTAGTTTTTCTTCTAAATTTTGCATATTTTAGTGTCGTGTATTAAATAGAGTTGGTAAAGAGAGTTAATTACTACTTCGTGGCCCGAAAATCGAAATCGAAGATAAATGCTTTTGTTATAATATCTTAGTTCCCAGATACACTGTT
Organism: Nephrotoma appendiculata; assembly: GCA_947310385.1. Taxonomy (NCBI): domain Eukaryota; kingdom Metazoa; phylum Arthropoda; class Insecta; order Diptera; family Tipulidae; genus Nephrotoma; species Nephrotoma appendiculata. The sequence continues at coordinate 108,774,271 of OX371225.1, forward strand.
CTTAAAGCTTAATTTGTTTTAACTAACCTATCTTAAATAAAATTACTACTTCAATTAAATATTTTAATTTTGTAATCTATTGTGATATTTTTTGGGCGTGTTTGTTTTGTTTCATTATGTCATTGTTTTGTGCCGCTGTGCAGATGCTCACTACCATATTTTAAAATGTTAAGAAAATTCTAAGTTCAAACTGATGCGACAATTAGCGGCAAATATAAACATTAAGGGATTTCAGAACATCCAACAGTTAAGAACATGTTGAGCAAAATCGAATGAAATTTTCAAATCAAATTGGCTTTGATTTCACTAATCATTAATAGGGAACCTAAAAGCGTTCATTGTCATCGAACAATCACGTCGAATAGAACTCGCCGGATTTACTGCGGTGGGAGTCCAAACTCCATATAAAAAAAAATAAAATCATTAATTTCAATCAAGGTTGCGTTGAAAAATGGATTTATTTTCTATTAATTCAGTTATTACGATTCGTAAAACGTTCGTAATGTTTTAGCTGCGGATTTCGGACGAATGATTTTCTTTGATTTGTGTAAAAATAAAACCAGTTTTACATGCAACCTTGATTGAAATTAATGATTTTAATTTTTTTTATATGGAGTTCTCCCGCCGCAGTAAATCGGCCGAGTTCTATAATAGACGTGAATATATTTATTTTACTTTTATTCACTAGAAATGAAAGAAAATGTTAAGGGGTATTTCATCACTAGAGAGGGAAAACACGTTTTCGCTAGAAACATACAGTTATTGGAAGATATCCTTTTATAGTGCGTCGTACGAAAGAATAATTGTTTTTCTCCTCAGGTTAAATGAAACTACAGAAATTTTAATTATTTTGTAGAAAGCATTTTATAATTTTTTTTTTTCATAATCTTGAAATTCAAATTCTGATTGCTGAAAAAAAAATTAATTTTGTTAAATTTTAGACAAAATAAAACAATATACAAATTCTATAAAAACAAAATTATAAAATGAATTTTGTTAGTCCAATTTAACGTTTATTAATTAATATATAATTACTATTTTACGTTAATTTTATTATATTTATATCTCTAATTATTATTATTTTATAAATTTTATTTAATTATAACCAACTGAAAAATTGACTAACTGAAAAACTTCTAAACATGCCATCAGTTAACTGTGTTTGGCGGTATAAAATTACCCTGGACCAGCAAAAATGCAAATAAAAAACTGATTACTAAAAATTATTAAATTATTGAATTATTGAATATTTGTATTTCTAATAAATTAGAAGTAAAGTTAAAATAATAATGTTTGGGATATTTTTTTACCCCATACACGGATAATTTTCCACTGTACCATAAACAGAGTGACGGTTAATCGAACCAATTCTAAATCGAACCATTGCATTTGTTGCAAAACTGTGTTTTGCCTCCTATTCGGCGAAAAATATTTGCTTGTACCATATTGGGGTTTTCTCCAAAATATGATGGTTAATTATATAATAATGTACCGTAATATTGTTTATGTTTTATACATCGAAAATGTAATATGTATTTAGTTTAAGTGAGCACTACAAGATCAATTTAGTCCCAATCCTTGGGAGGAACATTTTTTGGTTCATTGAACTTAGAATCAACTTTATCAAACCACGAGAGCTCGTCATGTGATGGAGATAATAAAAATGCCGAGCCTTTGGATCTACCCAAAATATTACTATGAGCGAAGTTACCGCTTACTTTATTAAGCTAATAATCTATTTAGCTATATGTATATAGCTTATTCTATATCAATACCCCGTTTACACAAATAGAATAAAAGTATGTAGCAATAAAGTATGTTGCTGTAAAGTCAAACTAAAATACTTTAAAACTTTATTACGTACTGTTTTGCTATTAAAGTATAATGGCTATCAAAAAAGTATTGGTATTATAGCTGAGCCATCTATGATTTTAAAGAGCCGTAGTATTAAAATGAGAGCTTTAAATAGAGGAGAAGCTTTTATTGAGCTACTACAAGAAACCGGGGTAATTCGAAATTTTTTGAATATAAATTTATGAATAAAAAATTAAACAAACCGTCTAAATTTTAATATAATATTTTTAATAAAATATTCAAAAAACACATATTTGAAAATCAGCCATCATAGTATAGTATTTAATTGCTAAATTTAATTTACAGCGAAGCATAAATTTATTATTAATTTTCTATAAAAACGAGCATACCGTTTAGTTGTGTTGGTTAGGAAAGTAAGTTAATAAAAGGTAATGCCGCAGATTCCTCACACATCCAATTTATTACTTAGTTTTATACAAAAAAGACTTCTTTAGTAAATTAAGGTCTCATGCACATCAGAATTGTCGAGAAGAACGATAGATATAATAGCAAAATTAAAGAGAAAACGTTAGCTGAAACGAGATTTTATAAATAACCTTGTAGAAACAATAATTATTATTCATATTATAAAATTTTTCATCAACATTTATTTACTGGAAATGTATACAACATCAATGACATCGTTGATTTTCCTAATATTAAATATTATTATCAAAAACACCAAATTTACTTGAAATTACAGAAAAGAATAAAATAATTAAACAACTATTTACGAAAATAAACCATTATTCAGTTAAGCGCGAAATCTTTAATATAATAATTTAATATATTTAGTAAAACTCAAAACAATTATAACTTTTATTTATAATACGGTTGGCGTAAATAAAAAATTTTGTCGTAAAATACTCACCATTATAGTTACTGCGCGCTTTAAAACAATAATAGAAAAATGTCATAAATTTAGCGGCATCTTTTAATTGATTTAGTAATTGCGAAAACCTTTATAAAATAACAATTTTTTATTTTATGAAGCTGGATAGGAACAAAGCGCACATTTTAGTGGAAAAATATTCGATATAATTTCTTGTAATTGCTAGAAAAACGCAGGTTCAATTATTAATTTTTTTACTTTGGTTTTTCGATAGTGATTGTGTAAAACAACTTCAACTTGACATCTTGCAATGACTTTTCAATTTGTATTTTGTCGCCGTTTGTTTTAAATTTGAATAATGGAAACGAAATGAAATTTTGAGTTTCAATAAACAAATATTTTTATTTTATAAATTATATGAAAGCTATAAATAATATAAATATATCCGGGTGCGGCTAGTTTATTATGGTTTTTATTTTTGAAATATTAAAATACCCAAATAAATAGATCCAAACATATGTATATTAAAACATTAATAAATAAATTATATAAATCAAGGCGAATTCGTGTTTCTCAATAAAAATTAATAATAATTATAAAAAAATTTGTTTGATTCTTTCTACTGATAAAATTTTGTCTAAATTTATTTAGTTTTTTTGTGGGTTGCATGCACTAAATTTGTATAGCAGTTTTGGCTGCAAGGATACGAAACGCACATTTTAGTGAAAGAAAAATATATAATTTTGTATGTGTGTAGCCAAAACTGCTATACAAATGTTCTGCATAAATTTAGATAAAATTTTGTCAGTACATGGAGGTACGGGTAAAAAAAAAATTGGTATTTTCAAAGCAAAATTTTTTTATTTGAACAATACATTTACTTATATGTACATATTATGTTAAATATTTATTTATTTAAGTATTTTAATAATTTGAAAATAGGTTAAAAAGAATTTAATTAAAATCAAGACGCTTCACTTGTTATTTATTTCATAAATTAAGTTTAAATAATTAACACAAATTAAAACGTCAATACAAAATGTCACAATGTTTGTAAACACAGTAAATCGAATCAAAGTTGAACATACGGCTGCTTTAAAAATAAAAATACTAAACTTTGTACGTTCGTTTTCATAGCAATTGCAATAAATTATATCGATTTTTTTTCACTAAAATTTGTGCTTGGTTCCTTTGATTATACTACAGGATGAAACATTGCAGCCTTCAAATTTGTTACGATGAAAAATCAAAGTTTTATCAAGTAACGAAAAAATAGTTTTCGAAGTTTGTTCATCAACAATGTTGAAATAGAATCTAAAACACAATAATCCACATATTACATTGTTAAACGTTTGTTTTGGAAAAAATAATGGTGACATTTTTGATGGAACACTCTATACAAATTTCTTAGTTTCTTTCCATACACATATCCCTTTGCCGACCAAGAAAATAAAAAATTTGGCTTAGTTGAAGTACAAACCACACAAATGTGTGAGTAATAAAACATAGTATGTAGTTGCATTTCTCATATTTCTCAATTTCGCTTCATTTGAACTATAACCAACACAATTGTATGTATAGTTTTAGTGTTTTTTCGGACGAAAATAAGTTTGAAAGAAACACACAAATGTGTAAGTTGGTTCAAAACACAACCAAAAATAAATTTTTGACATCATTCTTTTGCCTTACCCACACAATTGTGTGGGCAGGGCGGTAAAGGGATATAAACAAATTCTTGTTTTTCAAAAATAAGTAATAATAATAATAATTAGTTTTAGACTAATTTAAATGTTTTTGCGTTAACTCGACGTAATATAACTCAATTTTAAAATTAGCTTTTCCTGAATATTGAACTAACTATTAAATGGAAAATTCAAACGAAGCATTTATGTTTTTATATACAAAAAAGCTTCTACAAATTATTAAAATACACTGATTTGTTTGGAAAATAGTAAAAAGCTTCCCCTCTATGGAAAGCTCATAAAAAAAGGCGAAATCCTACGACTCTTAACAGAGCCTCCTAAATAGAAGAGCCATAAGATTCCGCCATTTTCCCCATGAGCTTTAATTAGAGGGGAAGCTTTTTGTTCTTTTTCATACTAATCAGTGTAATTTAATATTTTTTTAGACGCGTTATTGTGTATAAAAACATTAATGTTTCATTTCAATTTTTAATTTGAATAGTTAGTTCAATATGCAGGAAAAGAATATTTTAAAATTGAGTCATATGATGTCGAGTTAACGCAAAAATATTTAAATTAGTCTACCACTAATTTAATTTAAATTAGTCTAACAAGAATTTGTTTATATGTGTATGTAAAGAAAATAAGAAATTAGTATAGTGTTCCATCAAAAATTTCACGATTACTTTCCCAAAACAAACGTTCGTTATAAAATGCTTTTGGAGTAACTATATAATATGGGAGTTATTATGTTTAGGATTATATTTCAACATTGTTGATGAACAAACTCCGAAAACTGTTTTTTCGTTATTTGTTAAATATTTGATTTTCATTGCAACAAATTCGCAAGCTATATTGTTTCATCCTGTAGTATAAACAAAACAGAGCTTCGTAAAATAAAAACATTGTTATTTTATAGAGCTTTCTGTAATTGCTAAACCAATCAAAAGATGTCGCTAAGTATAAAATAAACCTAAATATTAAAACCCAAATGTTTGTTTAGAAAATTTAATAATTTATTATGTATTCTGCCTGGTTCAATAGATTATGGAGATCTCCTGGAACGGAAAATAACAAAACACGAGCGAATTGAATTGAAATAAAAAAAGATAAATTTGGAAAAATTATGACATTTTTCTATTATTGTTTTTCAGCGCGCAGCAACTATGATGATGAATATTTTGCGACGAAAGGTTTTATTTACGCCAACTGTGTTATACATAAAAATTATAATTGTTTTGAGTTTTATTAATTATGTTAAATGATTATATTAAAGATTTCGCGCTTAACTTGATAATGATTTATTTCGTAAATAGTTGTTTAATTATTTTATACTTTTCTGTAATTTCAAGTAAATTTACTATAGAGACATCTGTAAACGGATTTTGAAATTATAGAAATGTTGGTTTTTGTAATAATATTTAATTAAGAAAATCAACGATGTTGTAAACATTTCCGTTAAATAAATTCTGATGAAAAAAATGATATTACATGAATAATAATTATTGTTTTTACAAAGTGATTCATAAAATCTATTTCACCTCACGTTTTCTCTTTAATTTTGTTATAAATGTGATTGTTATTAAACTGTTATTAAATCCATCGTTCTACTCAAAAATTCTAATTCGCATGGGACCAGAATTTAATAAAGAAGTTGAATTTTTATAAAACTAAATTTTAAATTGGCTGGAAGAGAAATCTGCGGCAGCACCCTTTATTTACTTACTTTACTAACCTCCACAACTAAACGGAAAACTCAATTTTATAGAAAATTAATAAATAAATACTACACTATGATGGCTGATTTTCAAATATGTGTTTGTTGAATATTTTATTAATAATATAAAATTCAAATTTAGATGATTTGTTTAATTTTTTATTCATAAATTCATGTTCAAAAATTTTTCAATTACCATGGTTTCTTATAGTAACTCAATAAAAGCTTCCCCACTATTTAAAGCTCTTTTTTAATATTACGGCTCTGTAAAATCATAGATGGCTCTGCTCTTAATAATACTTTAATTTTGTTTATTATTTATTTCAAGTGACCGGGAAAGACATTTTTTGTTTGGGTATACATTTCCCATTCCCTTCACAAACAAAAAAAAAATTATACTTGTCAACAAAAAAAATAATAAAGTACAATATTATAGTATGGGTACTTATGATGTAAACTGGCCGGGTATTATACTTTTTGCTAATAAGCAAAAAAGTATTGTACTATTTAAGTAGCTTTCGTGTAAACATGGTATTAATGAATTTACAACCATAAAATTCATACATTATGAATTACTGAATTTTAGGTGCAAAAATTCGAAGTGCCAACAAACTACATATAATAATTCTTTTAATTTCTAATCGTTTTTTAATTTCACTCCGTTTCTGAATTTCACACCGGATTGAATATGTTTCACTCGTACTTTTGGGAACGAAATTGGTCAAATTTTAAAACGGATTAAGGACTTTTGTAGAAAGATTTTAAAAACATAAGCCAATAAATTTAATTTTAATGTTAATTATTCAGCACATAAAGAATTGTAGCGGCTCAAACAGAAAAATCCTTTTCACTTCGTGGCACTCCTCGTGGCACTCCTTGTATAACTGGTGATCACGTCGGGGTCACCAGTTATAGTGGTGTTATACCGTAGTTTTATTTTATTTAAATAATTAACACTCACTATATTATTTTTGTAAACTATATTTATTTATTTATTTGTTTCTAAATATAGTTATAAATTTTCACTATAAAATATTATTAATGATTTACTAGTTCACAAAATGGTTGTTGAGTGTGAACGATTGTTCGGCACTTTTCACTTTATATTATATGTAAGAGACTGTGTCACATTTGACTACTAAAACGCGACTCCTTCTTTTTCGTTTCTTGGTTTCGTTTTTCGCGGCTTGGTAAAACTCTCGATATTAATCGATAATCGATTACTATCGAGATTCGCGAATGTAGTTGGCGAGATAGCTATATTCAGCAAAACGAGCAATGCCTCGTAATTAAGCGGCGCGGTGTATAAATAGTTTTGCTACGAGGAGTGCCACGAAGTGAAAAGGATTTTTCTGTTTGAGCCGCTACAGAATACATTAATCATAATTTGCGAACATAAAGATTGCAAAATGTGTTTTTATAAGTTTTTATAACAAATTTATATTAAGAGAAGTAAACAGGGATAAACTAAATTAATTGTATATGTATATGACCCCATTTTATTTTAATGAACGTCGAAATTCTCAATGTACTAATTATGAAGAAAATGTTCAATGTACTAATTATGTAGATCTCTAAATAGCATCTAAATAACATTTATTAATAATAAATCAAAAAAAGTATACATACTTTGTTTTCATTGAAAGCTTTTGATGCGGCAAAAAGTTAAAAGGTTTATAATAAAATACATTCAACATTCAATGATGAACAGTGAAAAGAGATATCAACTATATTCAATCAACATATTTCTTTAAATTTTACAATTTTATAACAATCAAACAATATGTATTTGGCTTAGACTACTCGTTAAATCCCTTTGATGTATGAGTTGATGTATGAATGTGATGAATAGAAATAGTGACATATTTTTACTTTCAATATTTTCAAAGAAAATCCAATTCTCATATTATAAAAGCCGAGCCTTAAAATATAATACAAGTGGTTTTGGTTTTTTCATTGATCGATTTCAAAAAAGTACTTACCCCTTACTACACTGTCATCTAAACACAATATTAGTTTCACATTCTGGATATACATAAATCATTTTCTTTCATCAAAATGCTCCAAGATCACGAAAAAGGCATATAATTTGTGAGATAAAATGTCCAATTTGCAATATTTGGTTAGCCAGCATCTTACATACATACAATAGTTGATAAAATAATACAGTTACAAACAATGAGTTTTTTTCTATTTGGAGAAAGAAAACTACATACATAATAAATAATCAAGTTTGGTCCCAAGTGATTTACACTTTATGGATAATTTGGGAATATCCTTATTCTGTTTGAGTTATGGTTTCCACAAAATTGTTATGTATAAGATTTGGTTTACCGTATAACTTTTGAGGGGGCTTCATGAAAACTTTTTTGTTTTAATAATATTTGATAGTTTAAATTTTGTTCTTAACATGTATAAAAGATAAATGTGTAGAAATACTGTAGAAATATGTTCACGTGTACGATTGCTAAGAATTGTAATAATGCAATAAAACTATACATTTTGATGTGTTATCCCACAAAACTTTAATATTAATCGTGAAACACAGTACTTTAAAAAAAATTATTTGAATGTGGGTATTGGGAACAATTATTCGATTTCTACGTTTTCCAAAATTCACAACATACATATCCGTTCACAAATCATTGCTGTATTTTGACGGTTTAGTTATCTAATTATTGTTTTACAGCTTCTAAATTAAAATCTTGAAATTTTAGTGCTAAAAGTATTTATTCCGCACGAGGTAATCAGAACTTCGGTCCGAAAAGTAAGATGATTCACTAAAGAAATTGATCGCAAAACGACTCAGAGAAATATGGCAATCATCAGCTAGTTTACATCGCTTTTTTAAATTTGTGATTTTGTAAATATTTGGTTTTCGTCATTGGGAAAATCACACTAGTTTTAACCTTCTTGCATGATGCACAATGGGACGGAAAACTAAAACTATTCTGATTTGCCTGATATTTGACACTGTATGTTAAGAAAAAATTTCTTAAAAATATAATTATTTCTTGCGCTATCCTACAAAATATAGACAACCGTTTTTATGACATAAGTTTCCGCCATCTACCTATGGATGTCGATAAGTAACATTTACGTCATTGCATTCTATTCTGCTTTCAAATGAAATAATGCTGCTTTGCAGCTTTGGTTTGCAAGATTTCGTGATTTGGCAAGCTTTGGTTTGGCAATTTCCGTTTTAAGGACGATCCACATCCAGGTGCAATAGAACAATTTGAAGACGAGACACTTAATGTTTTTCTGGATGAACATATTTCAAACTCAAAAAGACGTGCAGAACAGTAGGACAGTTAACAGTTACTTGACAAGCAATATCACTTCGATTGCATGTAATACGAAAAATACAGAAGAAAAGAAATTCGGTTCCTCATAAATTGACCGAAGAGAACAAAAACCGAAGAGTTGACATCTGCATGAATTTGCTTTTTCTTCAAAAAAAAAGAATTTTTTACACAAAATGATTACAGGTGATAAAAATGAATTTTGTACGATGCTAAAAGTAGAAAATCATGGGCTAATCCAGACCAGCCATCAACATCAGTTGCAAAAATGAATATGCATGCCAACAAAGTGTAACTGTGTGTCTGGTGGGACTGGAAAGGACTCATTTACTACGAGCTCCTGGAACCTAGTGAAAATGTTACAGCTGAACTTTGCCAATCCCAAATGATCAAATTAAGTGATGCTCTGAAGGAAAAAAGACCATTTACGGGCCAAGGAGGCGGTATGTGATATTGCTGCATGGCAACGCTCGTCCAAATACAGCGAAATCAACCCATGAACTCATCTTCTCTTTAGGATGGGAGGTTTTACAGCATGTGGTATATTCTCCAGATTTGGCTCCCTCTGATAACCACTTCAGATCGACGTCATCATATTGAAAGACTAGCGGTTCACGAAAGTTGAAGATGTGAAGGTATTCATCAGCTATCTGATAATAGGCAAAAGACCATAGATAGTAATGGCGAATATTTCGATAATTAATATTTGTAACAATTATATTTTAAATAAAGTTGAATTTAACCATAAAAAGCAGAGTTTGTACTTGCACACGTAATATTTGCAAAATATAGAATCAATTAAACAAAATTATCAATTAGTTCAATTTAATTATAATTTTCCATGTAATCATAAATGCTTGCATTAACATAGTGTTTGTGCAATACAATATGTACATTTGTGTTATTAAATAAATAAATGACAAATCAATCAGGCAATTATTAATTAAATACTAAATTAACATAATTAAAAAATATTATAAATAATGTTTTAATTAATAGCACTGTACGCATGTAGTGGTCATCGCATAATTGATTTAATGCGATTGAAATCATAAAATGGTTGGGTTAATGATTATCGTCTGAAAATATTCACCCCTTTCAGATTTGGTTACCGTGTTCTCGAACATATTTTAAACAGTTTTATTTTTGAAAATAAATTTATTCAACCATAATGCCATAATATTATAAAATTAAAATGTTCAGTCTTGTGCTTTGCTAAAATAAAATAGAATAGTAAAGTACAAATTCCCATGATACCAATTCGATTTCAATTTTGACAACTTTCAATTGTTTTTTCAAAAAGAAAAGTATAAAAATACATTTTACTCTCTCAATTTCCGTTCAATTTATTTCTCGAATAGAATTTAAATAAAAAATAAGTTTTTATTTTATTCTTTCTCAGTTCTAATTTTTGTTTTTTATGCTTCGAAATACAAATTTCAAGTGGAACAACATAAGTATGTTCGTAGGAAAAGCTTTTACAACTCGGCATTGATATGTACGCTTGCACGATACCGAGTGATTAATGTGTGTGATAAGAATGTTAATTTATGTGGTTGGTATACGTAGAATACGGTATATATGCCGCTAAACGAGATAGAGTCATAAATTTGGACATTTTGTTAAGACAAGTAATATGTTTTACCTATAGTGACTGGTTGGATTAAGCTTTTTTTTATATTCGATGTTATCAGAGCCTCCTTAATATAAGAGCCGTAACATTCCGCCATTTTTTCCATGAGCTTTCCATAGAGGGGAAGCTTTTTGTTCTTTTTCATACCAATCAGTGTATTTTAATATTTTTTTAGAAGCTTTTTTCTATATAAAAACATTAATGTTTCGTTTCAATTTTTAATTTGAATGGTTAGTTCAATATTCAGGAAAACCATATTTTAAAATTGAGTCATATTATGTCGAATAAACGCAAAAATATTTAAATTAGTCTACCACAAAAATTTTTTTTTATTGTACAAATAAGAATTTGTTTATATGTGTATGTAAGAAATTAATATAGAGTGTTCCATCAAAAATTTCAGTATTTCTTTCCCAAAACAAACTTTTGTTAAAAAATGCTTTTTGAGTAGCTATGTAATATGGGGTTTATTGTGCTCTGGATTCTATTACAACATTGTTGATGAACAAACCTCGAACACTCTTTTTTCGTTATTTGTTAAAAATTTGATTTTCCATCGCAACAAATTTGCAGCCTACATTGTTTCATCCTGTAGTATAAACAAACTGGAGCTTCATAAAATAAAAACATTATACATATTATAGAGCTTTTCGCAATAAAAAACCAATCAAAAGATGTCGCTAAGTCTAAATTAAAGCTAAATATTAAAACCTAAATGTTTGTTAACTAAAATTTAACAATTTATTAGGTATACTGCCTGGTTCAATAGATTATTGAAATCTCCTGGAACTGAAAATAACCGAAAACGAGCGAATTGAAATAAGAAAAGAAAAAATTTGGAAAAAATGTGACATTTTTCTATTATTGTTTTACAGCGCGCAGCAACTACGATGATAAATATTTTGCGATGAAAAGCTTTATTTATGCCAATCGTTTTATAAATAAAATTTATAATTGTTTTGAGTATTATTAATTATGTTAAATTATTATATTAAAGATTTCGCGCTTAACTTACAATAATAATGGTTTATTTTCGCAAATAGTTATTTAATTATTTTACAATTTTCTGTAATTTCAAGTAAATTTATTACAGAGACATCTGTAAACGGATTTTCAAATTATAGAAAGCTCGGATTTGCAATCGAATAAAATTGAAGTTTTTTTACGTTTTGTTCTGTTTTGTAATAATATTTAATTAAGAAAACCATGACAACGTTGATTTTTTGTATACAAAAATAATAATAGATTTTGATGTAAAAATTTTATTATATGAATAATATTATTGTTTCTACATGGTCATTCATAAAATTTTGTTTCAGCTCACGTTTTCTCTTTAAGTTTGTTATAAATGGAGAATGTTTAGATTGCTATTAAGTGCATCGTTCATCTCAAAAATTCTGAGGTGCATGTGACCAGAATTTACCAAATAAGTTACATTTTTATAAAACTAAATTTTAAATTGGATATAAGAGGAATCCGCGGCACCACCCTTTATTATCTTACTTTATAAACCTACACAACTAAACGGAAAGCTCATTTTTGTAGAAAATTAATAAATTTATGCCCCGCTTTAGTTTAAATTTACCAAATAAATACTACATTATGATGGCTGATTTTCAAATATGAGTTCTTTGAATAGTTTATTAAAAATATAAAAATAAAATTTAGATGATTTGTTTAATTTTTTATTCATAAATTCATGTTCAAAAATTTTCCAATTACTACGGTTTCTTATAGTAACTCAATAAAAGCTTCCCCTCTACTGAAAGCTCTCCTTTTTATATTACGGCTCTTCAAAATCATAGATGGCTCTGATGTTATCGCACACGTAAAGTAGTATTAAAATTAAGCTCATTGTCTTTGAAATCGATTTTTCTGAATAATAAATTCAAGATGGGGTACATATGAAAAACCATGAAGTCACAAGTCAAACGTCTGATGATACGGTTACACAATCATGTCTAGCCCGAAGAAGCTTTTCAAGTGATTTTATAACATACAAGACATTTGGTGGTTATTCTTAGAAATCAGAGAATGGCAGACGCAAATATTTCTATTCTGAGTATGTATAAATGAATTTTAAAATAAACTTTGCTCCTAAAAGGATTGTCTAATATTGGTTTTGATATGATCAGATAAACTTTCTGATTTTGAAATTACCATGAGTTATATTAGGGCATTCAAACTTTCCCATTTTAAAATTTTTGATTAGTTCGGAAGGAATAAATTTTGTATTTTTACGTATAGTTTCGGTGTGAACTAAAATTAAAGTGATTTTGTTTGAATATTTATGAGCCTATCCTGCATAATGGACCTTTCCTGGAAACCTTCAAACTCCGATCAGTGCATTATTGAACCGCAGTATTAAAAAGAGCACTTTAAATTCCAGAGATATAAAAAATTGCCTCGCTCGATCAACTCGTCTAAAATTTAAAATATGCGATTAACCAAGTATTAAATGAATCCAATACAGGACGAAGACATATTCAAACAGTTAAAAAATTAAAATCTCACTCTTAAACTAACTGACGTACAAGTATGAGGTTATAAATTCTTTTTTAACACTATAAATTATTTGGATAAAAATATCATATCAACCATAACATATTAAATATGATTCTGTATATTTTGTAGCAATTTTTATTTTATTAATTTAACGTTAAGTACTAGTGTCGAGCATTTTCTCTTTGTCAACTTTAACTATTCTCTTTAACTATTGAGAATAGTTTTAGTTGACAAGGAGCGCATGTTTGAAACTACTACTTAACGTAAAATTAATAAAATTAAAATTATGACAAAAAGAAAAGAACAAACTTTCATTTATTTAATATTTTTTTAAATATTTTTTTTACATTATTTACCTATACCTTTCTCCTTCTATTCTGATTTACTGAAAAGTAAATAATTTGTTGTGGGAAATCTACACAGTGAACAATTCAGCATTGTCGATAATAGATAATCATAATATTAATATTAGGAACCGTTGCATTGGTCATTTCGTTAGGCTATTTGAAAACGTAACCCTATTTACACCAATGTATGCTTACTGGGTAAGTAGTTAAACCTGTTTACATCAATTTACGCATACTGGGAATTTCAATCAAAGTAAAATGGTCCTTGCAAAATGATCGACATTTAATTGTATCAAAGTAAATTGTTTACAAGGAACTGTTACGCTGTAAACTATCAATACGACTATCTGATAGTGAATAACAGTGGTAAATTGTGCCTTAGTCTAATGGCAGTAGAGCCTTGTTGATAAACTTAATCACCAGTATGGGCGTATTCTCCGGAAGTAATAAAATCTTAGTGATATACATCTGAATAACTAATTTTATTGGTGAATTATTAAGGTCCTAAAGCTTTCAGATAAATAAAAATGTCTATATATTTTGTTAAAATTATGTACTTGTATACGGTAGATTAGTTCAGACCAAATAAATACAATATTTTTCACTTCAAAAGCTTGTAAATTGCTTTAGTTATTTATACACAATTTCAATATCAAAGGAATTAATGTTTTTAATAAACCAAATAACAAGAAAAAATGTTCAGCTTTGTAACAAACAAAAATTTTTATAAAATAAAAAAATTATTTTTAATGAGACAAAAGAATTTTTTCTTAAATAAAAAAAATTCCCTAAATAGATTTTTCTGTATTATAAGTATTAACAATTACGGTGTATAAATATTCGAGAGAATTGATATCCTTTTAACATCCATCTTCTATAATCTTTAGGATAAAATATTAACTAATCGATCAAAACTTAGAATACCAGACGTTTAATAAAAAGCATATTTTAAAACAGCGATGGAATGCGATTGCTGAGAATGAATTTGACAGCAAAGAGAAAAATGCTGGAGGAGTTCGGATTTTCCTCTCTGTATATCATTAGGATGCTATCTACAATCTCCTTCTATAGTAAATAAGTCTAACTTTAAATTTGTAATATACAAACCAACATATTTTATTTACTAAAAATGTATCCCACAAAGAAAAAAGAAAATTAGTCTATTAGAAATCTTCGATTTTTAACTCGCTAACACAACACTTTCTCAATTTCTTTCACGATCACATCATAAATTATAAATCGTGAAACGACAGTTTTATAATGATTTGTCAATCAAGATGGCTTTACCCTAACAAAACATTTTATTTGGTCCACATATTATATTTTGTTTTTCTCCCTTTAAAGCTCTGTCGTGCTCAACTGATCAAAAAGGATGTGTACTAGGAATCAGTTTTTGACTATGAAAAATTACCAATTGCCCAAATCATTTCTTTAAGATGAAGTTAAATATTTAGTTGAGGTATTAACACATGAATATCGATTTAAAATGTTTAGGTTGTCTATGGTTAGGTTTCAAAGTTGATCGTTTTTTCAGAATCGTAAAAATCAATTTTCTTAATATTTTTCCTCTAAACCGCGAACAATTTTTACATCAGGTTTTAAGGGAACATAAAATCTAGGTGCACGATTATCAAGATTGGGATTGAAATGACTTAAAAATTGGATGATTTAGTTTAAAAATATTATAATTTCGATTCTTATCGATCGAAAAATTACCCAAACGAAAAGTTTTAATTTTTATGAATGTGTCCAAGATTAGTGATGTTAATTTATTATAATATCCAATGTTTAGAAGCAAATGAAAAATAGGAAATTAGTTTTACACATACAGGTGTTTTCCAAATACCGACTTATTTCAACTTATTGACTTATTCGACGCCATCTTCAATTGCTTTTACTTTTCCCGACTTATTTTGACAACCACAAATCAAAACAAATTTAACACACTTTTTCAGTAAAATAGTATGGAAAATTTGACAGTAGTAATAGATAATTATGGTTAAACGGAGGAAGTCCAAATGGTATTTATAAGATGTGGGTACGAGAGATAAATGACAATGTCTCCCTTAATACTAAATTTACTGATTTTAATTTAGCACTAATTTAACACTAAATTAAATCATCATGTAGATATACAATATTACTTTCTAATACTTGTTCAATCATTCGTTAACCTCTGCTATGTTTAGCGAAAAATGGAAAATTTCAAAAAATAACGCCAATTCTTAAATCGGGCAACGGGATGACGTCACATATCACAGTGGAATATCAACAATATCATCAATTCCGAAACTATTTGAAGTAGTTGTGTTCAATAGTTTTAAATCCATAATAATACGTTATATATGTATCTGTCAAACAACATGGATTTATGCCATGCCGATCTACATCTTCTAACTTGGTTGAATTCACCAACATAGATATAAATGAAATTGAAAGCAATACCAACTAGACGTAGCTTATACGCCACACGGGTTTCAGTAAGGCATTTGACTCTATATGTCAATTTGTAATAATAGGAAATAAGATTTTTATTTTTTAATTTAATGAATTTTTAGATTTAAATTGAACTTGCATTTCAAATGTTTGTTTATTACCATTTTACTGTAAATTCTTAATTGAAAGAATAAATCAGTAACATTTTTTTTTGTATAAGGTTATAGATTATGTTTTGTCTCAAGACAACAACCTCATCGCTTGCCGATATACCAACAAATCAAAATGATGCATTTTCACATATGGGTGGTCGCATACAACAAAACTTAATCATGGCAAATATAATCATGGTTAATTTGTAAATCTAAATACAGGAAACTCTCCAAGAACACGACTAATTCGCTCCGTGTTCTTTAAAACCGTGTTGTTCGAAACTACAAAAAATAAATAAAAAAGGTTACGTTTAATTTTTTATTTTTTGTTATATGATGTACAAAAAACAAAATAAAAGAAATTAACGAAAATCATGTTGTTTGAAACCGTGTAATTTGAGAAAATGGGTATCTCTGTTCTTCGAAACTGTGTTCTTGGAGGGTTATCTGTAATAAATCCAGCGACATTGGTGGCTAATTTAGTTTATATTTTAAGTCTAAATCAATTTTAATTTAAAACAACCAAAACAATAGAAAACAGTCTAGATTTGTTTTCAAAACTTTTTCGTCTTTTTGTTCAAATGTTCACGGCTAAATGTTAGGTTATGTTATATTTATAACACTGAAACTTCATGTGTTGCAAACAATTTTAACAGATGGGAATGTAAGATTTTAATATTTCTATTGATAATCAACAACAAGAACAATAAAGTTTAATTACAAATTTAAATTTTTTGTTGTTGGATTATTCTACTATTATTAGCAAATCGGAGCTAAAATTCTTGTCAACTGCTCGTTATTACCTCGTTCGTTTTTTCCTTTGACTTTTAGAGTAACATATGCGGATGGACATTTTTAATCAATTATTAAAATAATGTATTTAAAAATAAAGAGATTAAAAAAATTATATTTGAATGATATTTATAGTTTTGCTCCTAATCCATTTTTTGTCTCTTAAAATTATTTAAACTAACTATAAAAAAGGTCAACTTAATAAAAAAGGGATAATTTCCCTATTTTTTTTTTCAAGATACATATAGACATTAAGCTTAAAAATTTACATTAGACTTTTGCTCGGTATGTTTGAATAAATCTAACTTGAAACGATATGATAAATTTTAGAAAATGTTTGGTTTTTGGGTTGTAGTTAAATAAACTACAAATTAATTAATTCTAATTAGTATAGGTAAATCATTTTCTATCTAGCTTGAGGATGTTGAAATGTTTAACATCGTCTCAATATATCACGAACAAGTTAATATAGATACATGGAAGTATATCTTTTAAATGAAGAAAACATGTTATTATGGAATTCTAAAACTCCTATCTCCATTAATTGAGTCGGAGAGTCAAACCTATTTAACAAAATAGACAAATATCGAGTAGGCTGATTTTTTAAAATTTCAGAAATAGCTTATACTATCTACTATCATAGAATACGTAGGTAAGAAAGACAATTTTCTTGTAATAGCATTAGGCATATAATGGGTACTATGGTTGCATACGTGTCACCGCAGTACGAGACCACGATATATTTTGGATTATTTGCCTTATTTATTTATTAAAGCATTTATTTCAAAACAAGATCCAATAGAAGCTGTCACTTCTAGTACACAGATTTCTACCACATTTTGTAAGAATCTCCCAATGGAAAAAACTTAAGTTCATCCCGATTACATCAGAGTTTTATCACAAAAAAATTCTCTGGCGTACTATGGTAAAGAGTTGGTCTAAATTTTTTCAAAAACAAAATTAAAATGGGAGTATTTTTCCTATCCAATTTCGATACGGAAAAAATTAGTGTCTTACTTTGGGAATTATACAACAAAAATTCTATATAAATTTCAATCCGGAATGAATAATTTCATTCCACCTAAAATTAGGATTAGAATTATTCCATTCTTCGTATAATTCAAATGTTCGCCGCCCGGTTGATTAATAAAATAATTTTATTTTCAAGAGTTGTCACTCTGAGAGTATTGTAGTATTTTTATCGCATAAATGATAAGGAACCAAATGCCACTAATGAATGGTACAAAAAATGAACTCCGATGCTAAATTAATCTGAAAAATAAGACATATTTACGTCGAAAACGCATTTTATATTTTCATAAATATTTATCATGACATAAAAGTAAATCGCATGCTTAGTTTGATTTTACTATATTTTGATACCAACCGACAAAAGTATAAAAAAAATCGCTTGGCTGTTACTTTGGACACAAATTTCATTCTAATTCGAATAGGAATAATATTTCCCAAAGTAAGACCACAAATATTTCCTAAATTATAAAAATTTAGATCAAACATCATTTCTCAGTAGGCCAGAAAATGACAATTTTGACAAAAACGCTATGTAAGTGCGTGTTCCAACTGGTTTAGATACATCATTAAATATTAAAAATTTATTCGAAGTAAATATTTTCTAACTTTTTATCTGTTTGAATTGGGTAAAATTTTAACAATAACAAAGTTGCGTATTTTATGTGTATTTTGCGTGTTTTGGACATACGAGTATATAGCAAATTTAAATATAAAAATATGTAAAATAATTACAATTTAAATATATATTGGCCAATTATGGTCAGTTTACATTTATATCATGGCGATTTTTCTCAAAATTGGTACATTTTGCACAATTTTTAATATTTTAGCTTTTTATGCGGCATTTAAACCAATTGAAATACACTCTAAATATTATTGTTAATTTTGTGTCTAAAATTCTTTGTAGAAATGCCAAATTTTGGTAAATTAAAATTTTAAAGTTTTATGAAAACTCATCGTTTTTGGTCAATTTTAAAAATTATCAGAACAGAAAGTTGTTTGAAATTTAATTTACCATCTTTTGCTTTTAATCGCTATTTCGTAAATGTTATATGCTTCTCAAAACGCTTGGAAAAACAAAACCACGTATGAAATCTGCCAGTTTAAGTGGTCCGATTTCAACCAAATATCTTCACTGGGATCTTCGAATTTATGAAAAGCTTAAGTATGAAGATTCACCCTGAGCGATCAATTTGTCTGGGCTGTAGAGAGAAACAAGACATATAACCTACAAAGCACCACACACACAGACATCCACATAGTGGACTTTTTTAACACAAGGAGGTCGTACTTTGGCGATATAGCGAATGGTAAATCTGCGAAAATTTAGAGGTCAAAAATTTATTACTTTCTTTTACATAGTAAAATAAATTATAATAATCATGAACAATTTTGACTGCAGGATTTTTGCAGATATACCATTCACAATATTGCCGAATTCTGATCGTAATAAAACTTTAAACTTAAGCTTTTCTCGTAAATTCGTAAATCTCAATGATTTTCAAAGGAGCCTACCAAAAATGGAAGCCTCTATAGGAGGTTTTTCGTTTTTTGCAAATATTTTGACCTATATCATTTACAAGAAAAACGATTTAAACTAGGAGATGGTAAATTAATTTTGTTACAATACCGCGCCAGATAATTTTTCCGGGGTGGCGATTGAACGTCGTAGAGGAAAGACGTGTTTTTGTCTCTCCTCTATATAAATAAGTAATTAATTTAAATATGTCAAAATTAAATAATTAATTAATAATATCTGAATATATAAATAATAATAATAATAATATTAATGATAATTTGTGTGTTTTAAAAGTAGTTAATAAGTGAAAAATGTTACATATTGCATATTTGTATTAATTTGTGTGTTGTGCGCTTGCAATGGTGTAGGATATGTACATAACAATTTTCGTTTATATGTATGTATTTTGATACCGTTGTTTGAATGCATCGTGCATTGTAATGCAAATTTTCAATGTGTATGTAGGACTTTTTGATTGCAAAGGATGGAAAGATAAGTGTTTTTCATTTTTTCATTGTTTTACATACTAAATTACATAACACATAACTTTTTCCCTAAATAAATTTTACTTTTAAGTACACATATAAATACATATTTATAACCCATGAAGGTGTAGAGTAGAATTATTCTCATGTTATGGGTTGTTATCCGACCGAATATAGTTTGCGCGAGAAAGGGTTTTTTTCAATTCTGCTGTTTTTGGTTGACTAGCTAACAATTTTTGTTGTTGTTTTTGGAAGAGAGTATGCATGTTTGGTGATCGACGAGAATTTTTCGTTTGTTTTCTGCTTTTGGTAATTTTAAATACTATCTTTCGTTTTGTGTACTTATTTACTCGTAGTCATATATTATATTTTACATGGATATTAGTATTGGAGGTGTTTGGCGCGCGGGAAATGCATTTCAATAACCACCGAAAATGTGGTTTTGCGATATATAACTCGAAGCCGATCGCAATTATATTCTATAGAATGTAATTGTGTTTGGTTCTGATATAGCATGTTATACGTATGCGTTTAGCTGTGTCCTATGTATGGGTGTGCGAAGGAACATATGAGATAATAATTATTATTTATTTTACATCATTGCTCAAAACCGAACACAATCATATTCTATAAGCCATACTGTTGCGACACGCATGTAATTTTTCACTTCTGTTTAATTGTATTGTGCGTATACGAACATGAAATTTTATTCTCTATTTACTGCAAGTTGTGCATATGTTTCGGAAATACATTTACGTAAAAAAATGTTTAAATGGAAAATTAGAAAAAACAAAAACTAGGGGGTGTGTTTTGTTTGTTATTATATAATTCAAAAGTGCATTTCGATCACGATTTTGTTTTTAATTTCTATTTTTCATTATTGTTTTTGTTTTTAATTTCTATTTTTCATTATTGTTTTAGTCTTTTTATGCATGAACGAGGCGTGGCTACACATATTTGATCTTCAAATCTATTTTGTTTTTTGTTGTTTGTAAAAACAAAAAGGAGAAATCTAGAACAAATGTGTCATATTTGATTTCTATTGGCCGTGTACAAATACTATCAAATAGAAGTTAAATATATACGCCAATACTATCAAATAGGAGTTAAAAAGTGGCATTATCCGCGTGTATAGCCGATTATTGTACGGCCAAAACCGAACACAATCATATTCTATAAGCCGTACTGTAGCGACACGCATGTAATTTTTCACTTCTGTTTAATTGTATTGTGCGTATACGAACAAGAAATTGTATTCTCTATTTACTTGAAGTTGTGCATATGTTTCGGAAATAAATTTAAGTACAAAAATGTTTAAAGGGAAAAATAGAAAAAACAAAAACTAGGAGGTGTGTTTTGTTTGTTATTATATAATTCAAAAGTGCATTTCGATCACGAATTTTGTTTTAATTTCTATTTTTCATTATTGTTTTAGTCTTTTTACGCATGAATGAGGCGTGGCTACGCATATCTGATCTTCAAATCTATTTTGTTTTTTGTTGTTTGTAAAAACATAAGAGAAATCTAGAACAAATGTGTCATATTTGATTTCAATTGGCCGCATACAAATACTATCAAATAGAAGTTAAAAATGTACACCAATACTATCAAATAGGAGTTAAAAAGTGACATTATCCGCGTGTATAGCCGAGTATTGTACGGCCAGAATCTACTTAAATATAAGTCCTGCTTACTCTCTCATTGACAGATACCTATTTAAAGAAAACTAACAAAGAGTGTGTTGGTTACACTAACAATGCAACGTAAATTTGAATTTTTTTATGCTCATTTTTTTTGTTTCTGCACCAACACATTTATACTTAGTTATTTAAAAAAAAATTACTATGGAAAAAAATTTCCAATACATCTTTACTTAGTTATTGTTTATTTTATATGTGTGGAGTTAGCAGGACTTATATTTAAGTAGATTCTGGTACGGCTTATAGAATATGATTGTGTTCGGTTTTGCATTGCTACATAATTATATATTTGTTGTATACATATTTACGTTTTGTGCTTGTGTGTGCAGATGTTTTACAATACGCGTGTGTAATTCCGTGAGCTAGATTTTTTGTTGTTTTAATCAGCCAAGCTACACACGATTTCAGCTTCTGGTTTCAAATTAAGTCGTGATGGATTTTGTTGTTGGTTTCTAATTTTTAAAATTTAATGTCGCAGTAAAAACGGATTTTGTGGGTAAAAGGGGAAAGAAAGGAAGGTGAAGCCGGTCTTACGAAACCGTGTATAGCATGGCTGAATGGAAAATTAACGCATGCTTTCCTATATCTTGTCTGTATAATGTTAATTGTTTTTCGGTTCATGATGGTAATGTTTTATTTTGTTTCTCATGGTATTGCTGATGTTCATAACCTTGCATGTAGCATGTAGCACGTTTTATGTGGATTTGTTCAGTTTCGTCGGCTTGTTATGTGAATCTTGCTTGGGTGATGATGAGATTGCGATGGGCATCTCTATTTCCTGTATTTACATTTTTAGCGATTGGGCAGGGGGTACACTTCTTCTCTATAATGTGGAGAACTGAGGGGGGGGGAGGGGGTTAACGAGTGATGCAATATGTGTGATCAATTTACACAGTGGCAGCGGGAATATGGTATAGTTGTTAATTATTGCTAAATGTTGTGGATGTTTTTGTTAAAGTTTATCGTCAATTTAGCTGGGCGGAATTAGAATTTTTTTTTATAATTAATTTCCACTAATTAAAAAGAGTCATCTATTATTTAACTCATTAACTATAATTTTATATAATAAAATAATCTGGAGGTTCAGATATATATGGAAGTGGAAGCTGAGTCTTTTAAGCCTCATAACAAATAAGGCTATTTACTTTGGTTTAGAATAATATTTAATCATTGTTAATACTAATGAAATTTCAAAATGATTATAGTTTAGATTAATCACATTACAGTTCATATACAATATTTATAATAAACATTATTATACAAATAAAATGGAAGTCAGCTAATTTAATCTTATTCTTAATCTCTATTATCTAATATGAATGTTGAATAATTATATTATTAGTATTCCAGGTTGTGAACTACGAGGGCAAATCAAAAAGTCTTGCAATATCATATGAAAAAAAAGAGTGAGAGAGACAGCAATATTTTTATTTTTCGACATAATCTCCTTTAAGGTTTATACATTTGTCACATCGATCAATTAACTTACCTAAACCCTCTAAAAAAAAAGATTTCTTTTGCTCCATAAAATATTCATTTACAACAGACTGTACTTCATAGTCACTGGAAAATTTCCGGCCCCTTAGTGTTTTTTTCAAATTGGGAAAGAGAAGTAGTCACTGGGTGCCAAGTCTAGACTGTACGGTGGATGCGGAATTTCCACGAAGCCGCAGTCCTTTAATGCAGCTTGAGCAATATTAGCCTTGCGCACTGGTGTATTGTCGTGAAGAAGCAAGATTTTTTTCCTAACTTTCCTTGGCCGTTTTTCCCGGATCGCTTTTTTCAATTTTCGCAAAACCTCTGCGTAATATATGCCTGTGATTGTGGTTTTCGGTGGCATATAATCGATTATCAAAATTCCTTCAGCATCCCAAAAAATTGTTGCCAAAACCTTACCAGCAGACGGTTGAGTTTTGAATTTCTTTGGTGGTGGTTCACTACGTTTAATCCATTGCATCGATTCTTGTTTGGATTCCAGATCCCAGTGATGAAGCCATGTTTCATCGCCTGTTATTATGTTACCCAAGAAATTTTCTGGATCTGCTTTGTACATATCTAAAATCGCCTTTGAAGTTTAAACACGCATTTTTTTTTGTTCAGCATTCAACAAACGGGGAACCCATCGCGCACTTACTTTCGACATGTGAAGGTGGTCATGTAATATAGTATATGTGGTACCGTATGAAAGAGAAAGTCTCCACGCTAACCGCGGAACAGAAATACGCCGGTCCTCCAATACAATAGAATCAGCCAAAATTACGTTTTCATGGCTAATAGCATCTGCTGGCCGACCCGAGCGGTTATCGTCTTATAATGACTCCCAACCACTTTTGAATAATTTTACCCACTTTGTTACTGTGGCATATGATGGTGCAGATTCGCCGTAAACTTTTGATATATAGTTGAATATATAAATTGCATTTCGTCCATCTTTATAGAAAAATTTAGTAACGGCGCGATATTCAATTTCATTCATTTTAAGAAAAATTCAAAACACATGTTACTAAATTGACAAAAACAAACGAACCGTAAAATTTACATCGAAATGTTCTTCTAGAAGTTTCATCGTGACAAAAAATGGTTTTGAAAAATATATTGTTGTCTCACTCACTCGTTTTTTTCATATGATATTGCAAGACTTTTTGATATACCCTCGTATATCTACAAATCTCCACCAGGTTGATGTTGAGTTGTAGCAAACGACCACTATTATATTAATGCTAGTTTTTAAATTAAATTAAATTTAGAATTAAGTTTATAATATGTTATTGTATGATAGAAAGTATACTTATACTTGGTAAAGTAGTTAAGCTAATTTATGATGCGTGCTGATTAATGACAAATATTCGGGTGTGATAATGTTTTAAAAATGGATTGGAATAATAAAATTAATTTAATCCGGATTTAGGAAAGGATTCCGGAATTAATAGTATCTATGCATCTCAATTTACTAACAAATTTTAATTGTAGGACATTGGTGTTTTGGAAGCAGTTTTGTTGGCTACACTTTCGAATATTGTAAAGTGAAATGGTAGTCATTAATCTTAAATTAATTTACAGGAAATATTTCGGAAGGCGACCGGGTTAATAACTATTTAAATTTAGTATTTAGTTATTATAAGTTATTATAAGTTAGACAGAAGTAAATATAAGGATTTTAGATTAGTTTTATTATCAATATAATTGACAGTTTAGTTATGAGTTTATAACTTGTGGATTGTATTTCGAACTATCCATTAAATTTTTTTTTTTTTTTTTTTTTTTTTTTTGTTCAAAATTAATTTATTACAAGTTTGCACTGGTTTTTTCAGGGAAATATAATTTCCTGAACAGTCAAGTTTTTTTTGAGTAAATTTTTTGAATGGATAGTGAGATTTTATTTTATTTATTTTATTTTATTTTTATACAATATTGTATTATATTTTAATTATATCATATTTTAATTTTAATTTTATTATATTTCCAACTTTAACTTCAATATTGAAAAGCAACTGTGCATGTGTAACTTTTTTTTTCTTCTCATTTTGCGCGTTATAATCATGTTTTAGTATCTTGTTTTTATGTTTCTTAATAACTTGAACCGTGAAGTGTAAGTAATAAGGTTGCATATATTAAATAAATTAAGTAGTCAGTAATAAGCATACTGTTTGTTTTCAGGTTTAATAATTAATATATGTTTACTGAGTTATTTTAACGGCCAGTTTGCAGTGAATTTATTAAATGCTAATGGTTTTAGAGAAATTATTAATAATTTAATATTAATTGTTAATATAATTCAATTTATTATTAATATAATTCAAATAACTATGAATTCAGGAAATTTTATTGTAAGTTATGGAGTTGTAGAGGATTAATAAATATTTATATTATTTAGGAAACCGGTAGGGTAGATTAATTAAGAATTAATTTCTGGAATCTTTAGATGTTATGAAGTAATATTTCTTTGAAATATTAATTGCTGGTTGTGTAGATTAGAATTGTGCTTTCATTATGTTATTAATTATTGGCTTCATCTAGGTATTTGGAACCGGTCTGATCTAATTAATCAATTTTGTTTAGATAGCTGAAAAGTATTAATGTAGAATTATATTACAGGAAATTTCCAGATGCACGTGAAATAATATTATTTTTTCTCAGGTTGCTGATTTAGTGAGGCAATTGTTGAAGATCAAAGCAATACCATCGTTATCCATTAAACCTATTAAGCCTTTATCCTTCCTAGTAGATTAGAAGTAGATTAGAATTGTGTTGTGCCGTACGATCGCTAGGTGTCTGCAACCGGATCGTTCCGTCCCCAAAAAAACAAAAAACCTTTCCTATCCTTCCTATTGTTATGTGTAAACAGGCTGTAGGAATAGGCCCGGCGTTATCCGGGACTCTTGGCTAGCACTTGGTTCTACAGTCCAATCAATCAATCAATCAATCAATACCGCGCCAGATAATTTTTCCAAAATATAAGCGAAAATACAATTTTTGACAAAATAAGCTGATTTTTAACAAAAAATCGGTCTCGAATCAATCCGTCTAAGCTGTCAGACGGATTGATTGACCGGGATGAAACTTCGTACTTAAGCTTTTTCCATAAATTTGGAGATCCCACTGATTTTTAGCGAAATATGTCAACCTGAAGTGTATAAGCTTCCATAAGAGCTTTATCGGTTTTCGTAAATATTTTTAAAAATGTGATAAAAAAACTTTATTTTATTTCCTATATTTGGCATCTCTACAATCCACGCAGATTGACTATTTGGGTAAATATTTTATATTAATCGGAGCTTTCTTAATTTTTGCAATGATGTTGAAAAATTTATTTACAAAAAACGACAAAGAATTAAAATATTCAAATAAACTTAAAGGTTAAATTTTCAACAAGAATTGGCTGATTGATTTTCTGAATATTAAAGTTGCTGATACTCAGACAATAATTTTTTTTTTGCTGTCGATATTTAAATAATGTGTCCAAACTGGTTTTCGTCTTTTTAAGTATGTAAAGAAAAGTGGTGGCCCTTGATACATGTATCCGGGGCCCATCACTTTTCTATGACAAAACCTATATTTAGCGCGCTATTTTTGCATATAATTAATTTAATTAAATCCAAACTAATATTCTTCATTCAACTTTTTAGTTAAAAATCGACATAAAAATATTTTGCTCTACCTATTCGAGAGCCGCGATCGGGAGCACTATCCATCTCAATGGGAAATTTGAAAAGTTAAGGCCTTTGTAAAAATAAAAAACTTATCGTTTGACGTAATTTTTTTTTTGCCAATCAGGATCCAGATTTTATAATATTTCTGTACTAGATTTTACACTCTGTAGTTTAATTTTTCGCTTAAGAAACCAAGTGTAGTGTATTCGACATCTACGTATATACAGGGTATCCCAAAATTGGAACATCAAACGAAGCAGGGTGATAGGGAAGTTCATTTTCAACAAAAACGGTCAAGTTAAGCTCTTACGAGTTGTTGATGGTGCAAAATTTATTCCACTTTTAGTGTTTTTTAGTGAAATCGCATGAGCACCCACCAAAAAATTAATTTAAAAAAAAACCAAGAGTTCTTTTGTTTGACTTTGTCTTTTAATACGATCTAGAAGAGTGTGCTTTTCCAATAAAACTATTTTTATAAGCTGCATTATCTTTTGTCAAATAAAAACAATAGTTTTTTAAAGTCTTTTTGTTTTTCAAAATTTTTTGTTGATGGTTAAGTGACGCCAGCGGGAAAAGTATGTACTACAGAAATTTGGCCCACTATCATAAAAATATGCGACACTAATACAGATTTTAAAATGGTATCACACACCGGGCTATTCGCAAAAGAATGTTTTTATCAATTTTTTTTGAAAAAATAAGTCGAGTTTATTTAAAAATGCACTTAACAAAATGACGATTTCTAAAATCGATGCTTTGTCAGAAATAAAACAAAATGGTGAACACAATGATAAACTAAATTATATCAATTGTTTTAAGCAAATCTGTAACCCAAATTAAGCAAAAATTGTTTTGCTAACGTTTATAATTAGAATTTCATTAACCATGACGTGGTTCACCTCACTTGGACCGAGAGGTACTGGGTTCGAATCCCATCAGAAGCTGGATGCAAAGCGAATTTTCGTCATCGATTACGATCGGTAATGGTAATAAATACAAGTAAGACTCTCTGTTGGAGTGCAGAATTCAGCGCCGACCCACCGTCCATATCAGTTTACAGGTTGACATGGAGCTTGCAATGTGCAGGTGGTATACTGTAATTGTGTGAATGGGTGGTCTGTGCGTGAATGAAAGGGGGTATTAATTGACCTTCAAAGGACATTAAATCCACTGGACAATTAATACTTCCTTTAAAAAAAAAAAAATCTGTAACCCAAATTAAGCAAAATTTGTTTTGTTAACGTTTATAATTAGAATTTCATAACCATGACGTGGCTTATTCCCACCGCGAATATGCAAAAACGTATTTCATTTATACTTTTAACACTATTCTCCGTAGGCACTTGGTGAAACACACTTACACATAACAAACACATTTTTGTTTATAAAAAATATGTTTATTAAGTATTTCATTTATGGTTGAATTAATGGCAAAGCCCGAGTTGCGGCAAGAGAATACCAGAGACGATATCCAAATCGGGAACGCTTTCCCGATTACAGAGCATTTCAAAACATACATCAAATGTACAGTGAAGGCGAAGTCCCTGGACGTCCACTAAAACGGCTGGCGTCACTTAAACATCAAGAAAAAAATTTGAAAAACAAAAAGACTTTACACAACCATTATTTTTATTTGACAGAAGATAATGCAGCTTATAAAAATGTTTCAATTGGAAGGTTTCGGGTCGAAATTGCATATTTTAAAACGGCATTTTTCAAAACTGCGTATTTCAAAACGGCATTTTTCAAAACGGCATTTCTTAAGACGACATTTTTTCAAAAGACATGTTTCAAAACTGTATTTTTCAGAATTGCATATTTCAAAACGACATAAGTACACGACGGCATAGGTACAAAACGACATTTTTCATAACGATACAGTGAAAAAAATCTTGAGCATTATAATAATGAATCTCGTTCATTAAATCAAATTCATACTATTTATGTCAAATTCGTCAAGGATTATTGCGTAAAATTAAGAATCCAAATCTTAACTTTTATTAAATTTGTTTTACGTAGCATAATATTTATTAATTATAAATTTGCAATAAAAATTCAACCCATATGAATTTGCTCGTTATACGTATGAACAAGTTCATAGTTTAACCCTCTGTACTCGATTTATTTTCAAGGTTGTTGGGTGTCAACTTGTAATTTATTTAGTAGACAAGAAATCAGTTTTAATAAGTGTGAACGAAGAATAGAATTTAAAAAATTTACATTTTATTGAAGTTTTCAATTACAAAATTATTTAAATCGGAATCACAAGTAATTCCAATTTTATCGGGAAAAGCTGTATTTTAACTCAATTAAATCATTTTAATATTTTAAGGGTTAATCAAACTTCCTTCAACCTTTTAATGGAAATTAAAGTAATACATTTTATTTGTGAGTAAGTATTTCATTTTACGTCCTGTTGACATAACATTCCTTGGTTTTTTTATAATAAAATATGTATACATGTGTTATTTTATAACTTTTTGGTGAAGGAATATTTTTTGAAGACACGTATATCATTCTTCAAATTAATTTATTTTGTAGGTGGAATATATTAAATCATATTCCATATATAAGTTTCAAAATATATAGCGTTGTTAGCTTTCGTCGTCACTACAATTTTGATTGCGGATTTTTCCTTTTTTAATGGTCTTGTCCAAGATCAACCAGACAGACTAGAACTTCGAAGCTCTATATAAAAATTTAGGTGAAGGAGAATATTATATGCATAATAAATTTCTAATAATTTGTAATTCCAATGAAGATAAATACTTTTCTTATAACATACTTACTAAAGTTTTTATATAAAACATGTAAGAAATTTGTCATAATCAATTTCATATCATCAATTTTATTCTAAATTTTTTTCATTACTTTCTGGAATATGTTGGTCATATTTCAGAAATTAATGAAAAGATAATTCTATATTCATAATCGATTAAAATATTTCATTATATCTTGTACAGTTTTTAAAATGTCGTTTTGAAAAATGCAGTCTTGAAAAATGCTGTTTAGAAAAATGCCGTTTTGTACCTATGCCGTTTTGCAATATGCAGTTTTGAAAAATGCAATTTTGTACCTTATGCCGTTTCATACCTTATGCAGTTTTGAATTATGCAGTTTTGTAAAATGCTATTTTGTACCTTATGCAGTTTTTAAATATGCCGTTTTGAAAAATGCAATTTTAAATTATGCAGTTCTGGACATGGATTCTGTTGCCTTTTCAAAATCAATTCAAGTTGAATTTTGTATACGTATGCAGTGTATAAATTTACACTTTTAATATTGTGTGCTGTCATTTTGTATCATTCACACACACAATGATACAAAATGACAGCACACAATATTAAAAGTGTATATTATACACTCAAATGATGAAATTTCGCCAAAATGTTGACCCGATTTTATAAATGATACTATCGGTAGAGAAACAATACATTTCGGTTGCTCGCGAGCAAAGGAAAAAATGACAGATGATAAGAAAATAGTTTCGATTTAAATTCTTTTTTGTGAATTTTTCATTTATATTTAGATAAAACTTGAATAAAATAAATTTTATTATTGT
This sequence comes from Nephrotoma appendiculata, assembly GCA_947310385.1. Taxonomy (NCBI): domain Eukaryota; kingdom Metazoa; phylum Arthropoda; class Insecta; order Diptera; family Tipulidae; genus Nephrotoma; species Nephrotoma appendiculata. Next base: position 108,804,974 of record OX371225.1, read on the forward strand.
TTTTAATAAATTTAATATTCCTCAGTTCAATTGTACATTTATTTATATTTTTTGTGTTATTTATGTAAATAATATTGAGAGAAAAAGTTTAATATATTTTAAAGTGGATTAACACTTTAATGGCCGCTCACACAGCATGTGTGTGATAACCGGAATAACTATTACACGTGCGGCCATTTAAGTGTTAACTGAGGAAATATAAATAAATTTGAAAAATAAAAATATTTTTACTCTCCCTTGTCGATCGCATCGATATTATTTTTTTGTTATTTGTTTAGTTAGTAGAAATAAGTATGGAAATGATAGAAGGAAGGCGAACAAATGCATAAAAAAAATTTATTTTTACTTTTGAATGTATGAAAATAATTTTTTGATGATGATGAATTTACTTTTAGATTTATTTACTAGGAATTGTATGGAACACTTTATTAATTTAAACGGTATGGTGAAATTTAATAAATTCACAATTTATGTACCTAACATATTATTTTGTGTTCTTAAATGACGTCAAAAACACATAACAAAAAAAAACACATATACCAATATGCACGCCACTAGAATGACGTTTCGGTAAAATTCAAGTTGAATTGTAAAAAGGCAACAGATTGGATTCTGTTGGATCCATATCCTGAACGGATCCCAATTGGAAAGACACACACTTCTAGATCGTATTAAAGAAACTTAAACAAAAGAACTCTTGATTTGTGGGTGCGCATGCGATTTCACTATAAAACACTAAAAATGGAATAACTTTTGCAGCATCAACAAATCGAAAAAAAACTTGGCTGTTTTTGTTGGACATGAGCTCCTATATCATATTGCTTCGTTTGATCTTCCATGGGACACCCTTTATTGTTAATAAACGAATCAAGTATATTTTTAACCATTTTTTACTTGAAGAAGAAAGAAGAGAAAGTAAAAAATCGTCTTGAATAGTTTTACGATTTTTTTGGGCAAAAAAGACCATTATAATTTACCTTATATGTTTTCGCTTCATTTTACTTTTAGTAATTGGTCCGCAGTCCAATGTAATTTGTTTTGTCATTCTAAGAAATAAAATAGGATCGAAGGTACGGTATCCAAGGAACGACGGTACGCATGGCAATACTAAAAAACAATTTTGATTGTTTAGATATGGCCCGATTCTCGTAGCACAAAACATCTAAGTAAAACTAATTATTTGCAGTAGTTATGCAACCAAATTTTGAAGTAAAAGAGAATTGCAGTTTTGAATTAATAATATTTATTACGTAATTTTATTTTAATGCTGTGTGCCTCACGTCGATTTTTTTGTCTAAATGTCCAACTAACTAAATTGATGGTTAGTTCATACCAATCGATCAAAGATGGCACATTGGATCCGCATCTGATATTTAATTAAAATCTGCTATACAAACTTAAATTTAACATTCTACGAAACATTTCTAATCGGTAATTGATAAATCGGAAATAAGTTTGCAGTTTAGAACTAAATGTTAGGTAGATTTTGGATATTAGAGACAACTAACAATACCTGAGTGAGCTAACGATCAATTTAGTTAGTCGGAAATTTAGACACAAAAATCGGCGTCAGGCACACAGTATAAGTCGTAGAAAGAATATTGTGAGTGAACCGAATATTATATTTTTGTATAAGGGCCACCACACATTTGTAGGTTATGTTTTGCTTTTGTCATTTTTACCAATCGACACTTTACCCAATACACATGTTTCCCATTTACAAGTACTTGCGGTGTTCGATTATGGAAAGCAACTATTGTAGTAAATTGATTTGAAATTTGGGTTTGCTAAATGCCTTCTAAACTACAGGCCTTTTATTACTCTCATTTTTCGCACATGACATCAATTTAAGTCTAAACCGAGACTGCGCAATAATAATGTTAAGATATTTACACTAACAAAACAACTAGAGAAAGCACCAAAAACGTCGACTTAGCGTGTCGTCATCATTTGGTGTAAGCGGCCTGTAGTTTAGAAGGCATTGGGTTGCTTGTTTAGAAATACTGGTTACAAATTTTCGAATTTATTTCGATTATCAATTTATTTCCAAATATATTTGGAGACCTGTCAATTGCGATTTTTACTACTGCGAGAATTTGAAATTATATTTTTAATATCAAATAAATGTTTAAACACGTATATATTTGTGAAAAATGTTATTTTAACATTTAACATTTATTATTTTAACAAATTAAGAAAATATATTTATTTGACAAAAATTGAAATAATATACATTGTAGGTTACAATATATTTGTGTACCTACCTACAACAACAAACACGTTCTGACGCAAGAACCTGTTTTATCAGAGAAGTCTTAAAATTGCCTACTAGATATTTCAGTATTAACAATTTCTTTATACATACTACGCGATGTAGTTCTAATATTATATGTTACATGATTTAAAAACTTTAATGTATCATAATAATTAGATTAACACGAATCTTTCCTGAATAGTTCTAAGGAAATAATATTCTTTGGCGCTTTTCTAAAACGAATTAGGGTTCTTTCAAAATGAATTTTAAATTTTTTTTTTATTCTTAAAATTTAATTTAAAGGATTACTTATCATCTTAAACCATTTTATTTTGCTTTTACGATATAATAAAAATTTGAAGAAGAAAATAAAATTTGTATTTAGCTATATATGTATGTACGTTTTATGTGTATTTTTTGGTCGGTCGATTAATTTTTCTCTACCCAGGTGATGATTATTTGAGCAAACTTTAAAATTAGTTTTGTCAATTCAATACAAAGAGATATTACGTTACGTTACAATAGGTTTCTAGACGTAAGTAGCGATTATTAAATTAAATTGAAGTCGCACAAACAAATGTAGCATAGCACACGAAATATAACATGATAAATGAATTATAGAGGCCGTCAGTCAGTTTCATCATGTCGTATTCGTCACTCGTCAGTCGAAAAAAACCTACTCGAATCCACCAAATACGAGTAATTCGAAACGCAAAACTGGAAGTAACTATGTTTAGTGCATTGCAACCACCATTGTTTCATGATAAATCAATAAGTTTTACATGTCTATTTGTACTACATATGTAATCCGTATCACCTGCAGCAGTCCATCCATATGATGTAATTAAATAACATCCGAATCGATCGAATTAATCGGCACCGTGATAATATATTTTTAGTATATGATGTCAAGATTGTCATCAATGATGACGATGAATTGAATATGTATCAGATCGAATTGACATGATTTTATTACATGGGAATTTTGTGTCGCTTTTGTGTTCAACTAGTTTTATCTCTAGGTTTTTATACATTTTTATTTTATTTTTGCTTTGTTAAGCTTATAAAAAACATCGATGTTTTATGGTGGAAATAGCACTCGATAATAAAACGGAAAATGTCTTTTATTTCACTTTTGTATTTCCGATTTTTTTTTTTCATTATTTAGTATTAGCAAATACTGTGAACTCTACTTTTTTGTTTGCAAATTGAATTTTGTATACATATTTCACTTTGTTATTTTTGATTGATTTCTATTGAATGAAATGAAACATAAAACAAATAATAAAGAACATTCTGGTTATCGAAATAATATGTAGTGTTGCCCTAGGTCGACGGTTAAAAGAGTTCCTTTTCAACTCCTTATTTGAATTTCGCGTCACAGATACAAACTGCTGTTGGCGATCAAATCTTGTGATTAACGTTGAACGAAAACCCCGATTTAATTGAAATTTTCCACACATTTGTATCTCCGATGACAATGAATTCTAATAAAATTTTGAAATGATTAAACCACAGGGTCAAGATGATGATATCGCTTCGATTAGGAAGAAGGGTTTTTTACAGATTATAGTGCGGAAGATATTCTTTACTTTTCGCCCAATAATAGTTTTGAGTGGCAGAAATCGATTGATCTTCCGAAGAGTCTAGAAACGACCGCAATGAGTCCAAATTTCGGCGAAAATTCGTTATGGGCCATTCAAAAATTAGTTCCGGATTATTGCTCGGAGGTTATGAAAATGGATAATTTAATTGTAGAATATCCATATACCTAGCGAGCAATAAAAGTTTCGAATATGGTTCTGGAAAATGACTAATTATTATTAGGTGGGGCTTCCAAAATTTTCAATTTGACAATGTTGTTGCATTATTTTTTACTTGGTAAACTGTTTAGTTCCAATTTGTTTCTTAGGCCAGAATTACACTAAGATCTTTGTTAAATGTGTTTTATAAAATATTTGAATCAATTTTGTTTTTAAATTTTGATCAAATAATTTTTGAAAATTACACTACTTGCATAAAAGATTTTATCAAAATTGTCCTCAAACTTCAGTAAAAATGGAACAACAACGCGTAGCGAGTGCAGCATCATTAAGCGCTTTTATTATTATACTAACTGAATTACCCGGCGTTGCACGGGAGAAATTAAAATCACTTTGAATTACGGATATTTTGCAGGCAATTTCTCGACGTCACTGTAGTTGCAATCGTATATGACAGGAATTCATCAGGTACTGAATTCAGTATCGGAAGCATCAAAAATTGAAACTTTAGACAAACATTTTACCGATGCCTCTTTACCCAGGTTCCAGCCCTAAATTTAAATTTAATAACTCAGAAACCTTTACGAGCATGCCCGCAACCCATCATCAACGTTTCATTGCAATCAGATGAATGGTACAGGAACGCAAAATTGTCCCTTGATTCAGAAAACGCAGCCCTCGGATTCAAACATGTCATATAATCCCTTTTCTAAACTCATTCCCAGGAAAAAAAATAACCAAAACTGAAATTTTACGAAAAATTTATACTGAGCCTCTAGACCCCGGGATGACAGCCCTGACTTTTCAAACGCAGAAATCTTCGCGGGCGTGCACACATAGAAGATTTTTCTGTAAATTTTGTTATAAATGATTTTGATTTAGAATTACCAAAGAGCGTTTCATTTTCCAGATTATGTTATTACTTTATTATTTTTTTAAATCAATAACTGTATCCGCAAAGCGTCTATTGTTGCTATTTTATCAGCATTATCTAGTGACTTTAAATAACCCTTCTGAAAGGAATCGAAAGTTATCAAATCTCACGACCTCGGCAGCCAATTAATAATGCGTTCATCGTAACGCTTGGTGAATCACGTTGTTCATCAGCCTCTTAACAGTGAGTCTTGTTCCATTGCATAGTTTTGGTTGGTTCGGGTTGCGTAACATGATTACCACCGATCCGACCTTGAGCTGCAAATTGTTCGGCGACCTTCCTGGCAAATCCAATGAATTCAGGAATTCAATTGGATAATTCACGACTTCATTTGGATCTGTAATGGAATCGATTGACTTAAACGAATGTAATTGGCCAGCGATGTGACTTCAAATTTTTGTATTCAAATCGTCTACGTCCTTATTTCTCGCTGCCAAAATGGCTCGTTCGCTCAACCAAACATGTTTTTGTGATTTACACCAATATTCGGAAACAACGATATTCGTTGTTAATTTGAGAGTTTTAACGTATTTCCACAAATTCATGTCTTCAAGCAAGCATTTATTTCATCAGCAGCTATTGATGTTTTAATGACTGGCAGCGTTTTGTGAAAATCACCGGCCAGTAGAATCGTCGCACTTTCAAAGAGGTCCTGATTATTGCGCAAATCTTTCAACGTTCGATCGCCTCCAATGCTCATTTGTCCGCCATCATACACTCATCCCAAATGATTATTTTGCAAACCTGTAGTACTTTCGCCATTGCTGATTTTTTGGAAATGTTGCCCGTCGGTTTATCTATCGTTTTCAAAATCAGTGGCAGTTTGAGTGCCGTGTGAGCTGCTCATCCTCCTTCTAACAATGTGTCAGGGATCCCAGCTGATGCTACTGCCAGTGCTATTTGATTTTGTGTACAATTCGAAGCTAAACTCAATGAAATTAAAAACGTTTTGCCAGTTCCGCCTGGTGCATCGAGGAAGAAGATTCCTCCGTAGCCGTCGTTAGCTGCTATGATGAATATGTCGTACACGGTTTTCTGCTGCTGATTCAAAAGCTGGATTTTTATCCGTACTGATTGACTCAAAGCATTTTGATCGTATTGCCGCTCTCGTTCAAATTCTCGATTAAAAAAAGATTGAACAAAATCTAACCGTTCTCAAATGATCATCTCCACTCAGATTTTACAATTTTTTTTATAAAAGACCATCTGGATCGGATACGTGCGAAAACCCGACTTTTCCGGTAGGTTTTGTTAAAATTTTATTTCGTAAGACACATCTCCTGAAAATTGGGAACACAGCGAACTAAGATTGAATCAAATCGAGCCGTTCTCAACTGATGCGCTAGACAAAAAATATCAATTTTCTTCGGATTTTTCCGGAAGTTTCAAAGTTTTCCACTCAGATTTTCCACTTTTCTCTTATAAAAGATCATATGGATCGGATACGTGTAAAAACCCGTACAAAACATCATTTTTCGATTTTCCAAATTTTCCGACTTTTCCGGTGGGTTTTCACAAAAAAAATTTTCATACAAACCTTGTCCTGATAATTACGAACACAACAAAAAAAAATCAGCTAAATCGGTTCTCAAGTGATGATCAGTCATACATGCGCCAATTGATTTTTATTAATATAGATTGTTAATAAAAATATTCGCTGTTTTTAGTTGTATAAAAATTCATTCGCCTTGTATTCCTGAATTAATATTCTTTGTGGTTTTTGCCGTCCAATTGTATTTATTTAGTCGCCATTTTGAATAAGCAATATGTGATGCTAAATTTGATAAAAATATTTTATAAAACACCTCTGTCAAAGATCTTTTATATTATAATTCCGGCCTTTTTGCTTTGTGTGAATTTTAGATTCATTACATTATAATTGAATAAGACGGGAAGTTATTCGAAAACGAGATGGCTCTATATTTGTACGTACTTTTATAATACTCTCTTTGTCTGTCTGTCCTGTGATGGATTTTTGTAATAAAATTGTCACCAACTAGCTTAAGCTCTGAAATTTTCAGCGTTTACATAAAGTGGATGACAACACATCATCATTTTCGGCATGATTTGATAATATTTCGATTAAAATTAATAGTCATCCCTTATTATAACCCGCTCAGCCGAAAAAAATTGTTGAACAATAAAACAAATTTCAGTGTTGTATACATTTTTAATGAAAAAACCATTGAAATCATGAATACATTTTGTTTAAACTTTTAAAACAACTTGTTTAATATTTGGGTATTGCTTGGGCAATGTTACAATATCGATAACGAATGTAAGCGTAGAAAGCGTATAAAAGCAAGTTTTCAATTTTTGTTTGTTTTACATTGGGTACATAGTTTGTTTCCACCTCTAGGCCTATATTTGAGATGTCTCATATGTAGATTTTCCTCAGTTGTAGATTTCTACATGGGCTGGATGCAATATCTACATTGTTTTTTGGGTTTGAGTCTTACATAAACATTCAAGTCAATATGGCGTCGTAGTTGACAGTATAAACTTTTGTTTTAGTGCCGCACTTGTGTTAATAATTTCAAAAAATGGATAAAATAATTAAAAAGATTGTGTTAGACGAGATTTCAACAATGGGTATGCCCACATTAGCGGTTTTTGAAAATAAATACACGGAAAAAGCGGAGTCCAATCTACCACCTGTACGGAACAACAACTATTTTGAGATTCCAAAATATAATTTAGACGAATTTAAAGCACATTTCCGGATGTCTAGAATGTGTTTCGAGGTTTGTTTATATTTTTAGTGCAATTTAAATATAAGTACCTGAAAAAAATATTTCCAATTTCAGAAATTGTTTAGTGTAGTGATAACTACCATGAAAAAGGCAAAGTATACTTTTGTGCCTCCACAAAAGAAATTATTGTTGACAATTTGGATCCTAAGCAAGCAAGAATCATTTCTTTCTGTCGGTGACCGGTTCGCTTTATCACCAAGTACAACACATTTTATTTTTACCGAAACAGTTGAAGCTATCAGTAAACTAAAGAGAAAATATAGTACATAAAATTTCCAAACTTTGATGATCAAAAAAAATTGCTGCTTTAATGTTCGAATATAATTATTTGCAACATCAATTATTGATTATTAGTTTGTTTTTTAGATTTTTAAGGCGAAATCCGGAATTCCAGTGATAGTTGGTGCTATCAATGGATGTCACATTCCGATAAAGCAAACTTGCCATAATGCAACGGATTTTTATAATCGAAAAAACTTCCACTCCATCATACTAAAAGACAAGTTTTACAATATAATATTTACAAATTACATAATGTTAAAAACCAATTTTAACTTTTAAAGGTGTTTGTGACCACGCCATGTGCTTTATGGATATATTCGTTGGAATGCCAGGCAGAGTTCACCATGCCAAGGTCTTCAAATGTAGTCCACTTCTCAAGCAACTTGAGAGTAAAAATTCGCCAGTTAAAACAGAACTTTACTTGATGGGAGATTCGGCATATGGAGCAACTGATTTTTTTAATAACTCCTTTTAGAGATAAATGTCATCTTACAAAGCAACAAACTGTTTATAACACAAATCTAAGTTCGGTGCGATCTGTTATAGAGAGAGCTTACGCCCAATTGAAAGGCAAATTTAGACAACTTAAATTTATAGATGTCAATAATGGTAATTTTGCTATAAAAAATGTGGTAGCAACATGTCTTCTCCATAATTTTGTATTGACGGAAAATGGAAACTCGGAAGACGAATGTTCGGACTATGAGATGATGACACTCAACCTGTAAATAGTTTGTCAGAAAATAAAAATATATATTTGACTAGTTTGTTATAAAAATCCAATGTTTATTAGTTTTATTTATTTATTATAAAATTTCTAATTGCCTACAGTAGCATCTAACAGTCTTTTCAAAATTTCGTTTGTTTGTTGTTGAACTTCAAGCATTTTATTGGTGTTATTATCAACTGCTTGCGCCAATTTTTCAACGGCCCGTACCTTTTCCTCCTCAATGCGAATCTACTCTTGTCGATATCTTCGCAGTTCTGTAGTTTAACCATTAGAAGATGTACTGCAGTTTGAAGATTCCGAGTCAAAATTTTGCTCTAAATCCAGTGTAGTAGTCGATTCTAAATTATTCGGTAAATTAATCGTTAAATCTTCTTGAAATATTGTCTGAAATTCACTGAAATTCATTTATTGATAAATAAGTTTTTTTTTAAAATTGGCAAACTTTTTATTTAGCTTGGCAGCCCTAACATGATGCCCTTTATTTTGAAATATTTTTTCAATGTTTTTCCAATATTTTTTGGATGTTAAATTCCGTTTTTTTTTTTTTGGATTTCGAAAGTCATCTTTTCTATGCCTATATTCCGCTAACAATAATTTCACGAACGCGTTATTCCATTTAAACTCACCTTCCACATCCAACGCTCGTTCTGTGGGTGGCAGATCCTCATTCACATTTTCTCTTCTTGAGAATTCATTAGAATTTTGTAATTCATAATCCTGACAAGAGTTTTATATTGTATTATTATTAATAATAAAACAAGGTTAGTTTTCATTTTCTGCAGTTACACAATCAGTTTTCACTGGACTTTGCAAACTTTTATTAATATAACGTTCATTATGTTAATACTTACCTCCATCACTATCATACAAATAATTTTCATCCATTTTTTTATACGTAATGTAATTGATATTAATGCTTTTGTTATAAAATCTATTTATAATTATTATTAGATTCTCGTCTCGCCTCGAAAATAAAAACGTACGCAGTAAAACGATGTAAAATGTCAGATAAAATAGTACAAATTCAAACCAAAAAATATCTACTTAAAAATAGACAGAAAATGTTTGCCTCACTAAACATTGAGATATCTACATTTTTTTAGTGAGATATTTTGTATCAGCCCATAATATGTGTGAGGCCTAATATTTTTTAGTGAGGCCTACATGGGCTGGATAAACTTATTGTTTCAATTTAAAATAGTTATAGTCTCATATTTCAGATTGACTGAAAATGCATCCAATGTTTATAAACTCCGATAGAGTGTACGTACTTTAGGTAACTGCTTTTTGAAAAAAGAACAATTCTGATATTAGATCATAGTTCATGGTGTTCTATTCATAAGTTTCGAAAATTGTTATTAGGTTCGTATATATTGTTTAAATTGACCTCGAACTGTTTTAAATATCACTAGAACCAATTCCCTCTCAACTACAATATGAATTGATAAACATTCTACATTAAGAACCAAGTAACTCGGAAATAGACCGGGTAAATAATACATAAAATTTAGAACCCGTTTTTATAATATTGATAGATCCTGAATTTTGTAGCTAGCACATCCATTCCACAAGAGATGGTTCAACACGATTCTACACGATATTTAATATAAATATTTAAATCTTAGTAGTAATTTTCATGTAAAGGCATATGGATTTTTTAAGATATCCACATGGTCATGCCATTTTAATTTGTTATCTACTGTTAAGCCAAGATATGCAAACGATTCAACCATCCCAATATGAAATATATTATAAATTAAACGTAATTTAACTAGTATGATTTAACTAGTATGTACCACTCGTTGCTCGTAGTCGAGCAATTTTGTTTAGTCCTACATTACTCCATTGCCAGGCAGTCTGGATTTTACATCGCACCATGCCAGGGTTTATCGTTGCCGGGTATTACAGTGAGTTCGAAACTCCGACACCGATCGTATTCAGTTGATGTAAACTTCATGTTGCCTTTGTTATGTTGCTGTTAGCAGAGTGCGTAGAGCGATTGCTCTGTTATTCGGTTTACATGTGCTAATGACAGTTTAATTTTGTAATCATCACATAAATATATAAAATAATCTAATGGGTGAGTTCCTACTTATTCGAAAGAAACTAAAGTTGAACCTTAGGTAAAATAATCGTTCTACAATTAAGCCTCTCGAAGTTTTTTTAAAAGGATGTCTGTGGTGTGTCTTTCAGTCTGCCATCACAATAATGGCTGTACAATTGTGCAATTTGAGTATATGGATCATTTGCTGAGCTTAAGAAAAATCAATTTATAAATAAAGTTTGGTAACATTTAAAATAGAATAAGCTATTCATCGGGCAAACTACAAACCGTAAAAGTTTATAAAATTAAATATTTTAAAACCAAAATTGATTACTTAAATATAAAAAAAATAAATATTAAATACAAAATAAAATAAAAAATTGAGTGTACATCGACCTCGATGTATGTATATTGCAATTGTAAATCACTTTCATGTAGTTGTATTCGCGGACATTCAACATCAACAATTCCGTTCGATGATTAAACCCATTCTTATAAATCCAGTACTTTCCATCATGATTATCGCCGCCGTTTTCAAATACTTAATGCTTGATCCGACAACATCGATGATGTTAAGAATAATGATCGCTTAATAAAATTATAGTCTCCAACCTTGTTCGTACCGACGACATTTGGGTTGATAACTGGTGAAGTACGCCTTACCACCCGATCATCAAGTTAAATACCTTTATAGAGTAGAATTCGTAACAGCAGAGATAACCCAATAGAGATATTTCATCCTATGTAAACGTAAAAATTTAAACTGCAATTTCATTCTCTGTAAATAGCCGCACACAATCAAAAATATTTTGTTTAGTTGCTTATACGTATACGCAGTTTAACGAAGAATCACAGATACAACGATGACATTCGAATTATCAGAAGTTTGTTTTGTTTTCATTTTTTATTTCAAATGAAAAATCTAATTTGATTATCTGTGGTAACAGTACAGATATATCTAGAGATTATTGTAAAATGTCATGTAAAACATTAAATAAAAAAAGTAAATCAAAAATGATAAAATAATAAAACCAAATTTAATAAAAAAATATAAAAGTCTCACCAGCTAGGAAACGGCTCTACCTAATGCGCCTTCTATGGCACTTCGTGTGTTTCTAAAGTAAAATGGAAAAAAAATATTTTTTGTGATAAACGTTCGATCGGCTGTTATGTTATGTATGTGAGACTGACCATACAATTAATGAAGTACTTTAGAGATTGATTTTGGTATATACATATCGGTCTATAATTAGTTATTATCAATGTGTTGTACGATTTTCTCTCAAACTTTTGATAACAAAATCAACTCAGCAATAATATTAGAAACTTTAGTTATAAATGCTATGTATACTTTTTGCGACGACCGTTTCACTTTTCCTGCCCGGTAACACAGTTGTGTGGGTACGGCAAAAGTACCATGTCAAAAATTTATTTTTGTATGATTTTTGAACCAACTTACACATTTGTGCATTCCTTTCAAACTTATTTGCGTCCAAAAAAAACACTATAACTATACACACAAATTGTGTTGCTTGGTACTTCAAATCAAGCAACATTTTTTATCAAAAACGCCATTACATACTATAGTTTTTGATTCACACATTTGTGTGCTTTGGACTTAAATTGAGCCATTTTTTTTTGTTTGGTTGAAAAAGGTATATTATAAAAAATCATACAAATTAATAAAAAATTAGGAAAGTCCTTTTGCAATTTGGAAGATGCTTTTGTTCCGGAGTCTATATAAAGTTCATAAACTCACTCATTATGGAACTCGACGATTCAACGATTACCTTCCGCTAGGGTAAAAATTAAACTAACACCAAAAAGTGTAAGAATACCAAGAAGTATATCACAATCAAATACAACAAAAATACAAGCAATTTCTTGTATACATTATTTCGAAAGTTTAGCTAGACAATCGCATACAATCATCGATACAATAAAATACAATAATAATGTCGCTGGATTGTACAAATTCGAACTGCAACAATTGGCTTATGTTTTACACTGCTGATTTGGTTAATTAAAAGAATATGTCCATAATTCCCAAAAATTTAAAAATATGGTGTTTGTAATTGAGCTTGAATACTAAACATTAAAAAGGTTAGATTATCGTAACCACAAATTCGTAATCATGACATTTGCATACCTTCTTGCATTTATTCCACTTAAGTGAATTTATAATTAAATATTCATATTAAGTATATTAAAAATTATAGAAATAAGTCGGTTGACTGTAATTAAAGCTCTACAGATTTAAGTATCCATATAATATGTATTACAAAAATCATAATAACCATTATTTTCATCTCAACAAGTATTTTGCTTTTTTCCGAGGAAAATCCACTTGTTCTGTAATTACATCAATTTTATATTTGTGCTTTATACACTCGAGTATACAATGTGTATGCTGCTTACTATATGCACACACGCATAGAATTACAAGTATATACAAGACAATGTTGTGTACGTTTACATAACGTGTACTTTGTGCGCACGTTTGTATAACGTTATGTACAATTATTTTCACTCTACGTCTATATCATCAACTAAACATAAAAATTAACATAATTATTTATGTTATGTACACGCAGAGTTTTGCTAATACACTAAATTATCAATTTTCCTATTTATTGTTACTAATATTATTTATTTATTTTCATTTATCCTCCCGCGCGCCTTACCTTGCTAAACATACCTTGTTATTGTTGTTGTTGAGGCAGTACGTGCTCGAATTACATGCATATAATATACATTTAAGTTCCAATTAAATTAACAATTTAAACAAAAATGTTTCGAAAATTTTATTAAATTTGTTTTATCATCTATTTTTATCCGATACTTACAGGATCATAAATTAAAGCACATGGCTGAATTACAACAAAGTGTCGTTACTGATCAGGATACACGACATCAAATTCAAACGCAAATTTTACAGTGGGAAGAAAATTTAGAACGTTTGCATTGTGAACAATTTCGTTTAAGGTGCTACATGGCATCGTTACAAAGTGGTGAACTGCCAAATCCTAAGGTAAGATTTATTAATATTATAATATTTTATTTGTTTATTATTTAATATATTGAATACCATTTTAAAATCATAATTATGCGTATGTTCAATGCTATAAATATATTATCTGTATATTGCTTAACATATAATTTCACTAAAATACGGAGACTCGGAGAACCTTTGCATAGATGTTTATTCACGCGTGCCAGTTTATTGCAAAGGTTGTTTATCAACAACAGACGAATGGTGACTGTATATCATCATTTTAATTGATTCGAATACTGGTAACACTGGTTACCACTTTGGCAAAAAACCGACGATAATCATATAAACAATTTACAGCCTACTAAGTGTTGACATTTTATTAATCACTTTACGTTATAATGTTTAATTAAAAATTTAGATTGAACAGAGCAATCTAGATGTAGGGAAGGTAAATTATATAGTTCAGATGCGTTTCCATATTTATTATTTTAAAATTTATACTAATTATTTATCATTATTTATGCCATTTTCACTACACTAAAGCCATTTATTATAAAATAAAAAGTTAGTCAATCGCTAATCCTATTTCTGATTATAACCAGTGGCACTATTCTGGCTTTCACTTGAAAAAGGGAATTGGGAAAAATATTTTCATACCATTTTTGTCTAAAGGTTCAAACAGAATGTATCTGTTCCATTATATGAGAACTGTCGGCTATGGTGGCCAAAACAATTTTTACCGTATTTCTGGGCAGCATATTGATAGGGTTGCGAGGAACTCTCCACCTATTAACCAATATTCCAAACGCATTTCCGATGAAACGTCGTGCTCTCGAAAGTCTATAATTAAATATTTCTTTCGAATCATCACTATCTCGGGACGAATATGGTCACATCAAATTTCTTTGGAGCGGAAACGCAACGTCTCCAATAAAATAGTGTGGGAACGTTTTGGAATTGTGTGGTAGCTGGCGATCTGGTGGGAAAGGGAACTGATTTCGCACAAGTCTTTGTCCAAAAATTGAGGTATGCTAATTTTTTTTATAGTTAACAAAATTGGAGCCTGTACGCAGTTTGGCATGTTCCACGGTTTGGAGCTGCCACATACTATATAACGGCGACAGAATTTTCCACTGTCGATTTCCCTATTTTAAATGGCCAGGCCAACAATTTGATTGAAACCCTTTGTGATAGATAATTAAAATATTTAACTGAATATTATCAGAAACAGCTTTTGAATGATATTTATTATACTACTTACCAAAGTGTTAAGGCAAGGCGTCATTCTGCTTCGATTTTCGTACTTTTCTAAATTTTACAACATGTCATAAAGTTGACTCGACATCTTGAGTAAGTAAAAAATTCCTCTGCAAATTTCATTTGTTGAAATGAATTTTCATAATAGCCACTCCTACCGCGGTTCAAACTTAGAATTCTCAACCACCATCTTCTGTGCTTTGACTTGTTTAAATTTTTTTTGTATATTACATACAAAGTGTATAAGTCCGTCAACTCATCCCAGTGTTTAAATTGTGTCTTCATAATCTTTAATATTTTGTTCAATTATCTCACACACAAATTAAAATATAATATATAATTAAGGTTTCAAACAATTGTTTGCAGTAAAATACGTACTAAAATGTATTAATTCTATTTTGACAACTGGAGCGGATCTATTGTGTTTTAGGAAATCGAACGGACGGACGGAGCGGAAACGAAATGAGCGGCCCGAAGCGGATCTATTCTGTTCGAACCTTAAATTGTAATTTTCTGGTCTACTGAGAGAATAAGTTTGGTGTAAATAATTTCGAAACAAAGTTTAATAGGAAAATATTTTCTCCTGTAAAAATTTTGTAGAACAACAGTTATGCTATGGAAATATTTTTCCCAATTCCCTATTCCCAGGGAAAGCCAAAATAGTGCCACCAATAGCACTGTTCTGGTAATTCCCCGGGAATAGGGAATTGGGAAAAGAATTTATATGAAACTAGCTGACCCGGCAAACTTTGTTTCGCCCCAAACTACTTCGTCCGAGCAAACACTTTTGACCTTCACGAAAATTGATTTTGATGAGAGAAAAATCGAACAACTCAACTCAATTCTCAATAGACGTTTGAGTTAGACGATTGAGTGGCTATTCCATTCACTTTTTTATCGAATTCAACACTGAAGGTAGGTTTATGGTTGCGTTCGTTCGTTCGGTCATTTGTTCGACCAATCATCTTTTGTACAAAAATCCAGAATCGTCATTTTTGAGCAATATGATTGGTGGAAAAAATTGTCAGAATGAGCGAACGAACGCAACCATAAAGGCGGCATAATGTATTGAAAAGTGAATAAAAGGTCGATTCAAACTTAGGCAACTATCAAAATTTAGTTGTTTTTTGCAAATTGACTTTGTAATTTGTTGATCGTCATAGCGAACGCCAAAAGAACGGGGAACTGAATGCACTTGTTTTTATATATCTAGAAGATAAGATTGTCAAAATTCTATTCAACTTATATTTATAGTAGTTCGCAACCAACGCTATCTATTGAAAATAATCCGATGTGGCTATTTAAATGAATGATCATTGTCAAAATACAATTTTCATCGGTGGTGTTAAGTGTATTTCCATACAAAATTCCTCTACAAAACGCCATTTTCGATTTTCCGATTTTTTTTTTTTTGATTTTTCGGTTTTCCATTTGGTTTCGATTTTTTTCGTGTTTACGGATTTTGAATTTTGGATAAAAAAACAAAGTAGCAGTTTGGATGTAGCCTTCGGTGGGAATCGAATTCAGTACCTCCCAATCCAAGCGCCGATGCTTTAACCACTGCACCACCTGTCTCATAGAAAATGTACACACAAAATTCATATGAAAATTGCTTTTTATTCGATTTTTCGGGTTTTTAGACTTTTCCGGTAAATTTTTTCAAAATTTTCTTTCGTAAGAACCATCTCCTTGCAATTGCAAACACAATAAAAAAAGATTGAGCCAAATCGGTTCAGCCGTTCTCAACTGATGCACATACATTTTTTGCACCATTTTTATAGATATAGAAGATAAGATTGCCAAAATTCTACACAACTTATATATTTATAGTAGTATGCAACCAACGCCATCTATTGAAAATAATCCGAAGTGGCTATTTAAATGTATGCTCATTGTCAAAATACAATTTTCATCGGTGGTGTTAAGTGTATTTCCATACAAAATTCCTCTACAAAACGCCATTTTCGATTTTCCGATTTTTTTTTTTGATTTTTCGGTTTTCCATTTGGTTTCGATTTTTTTCGTGTTTACGGATTTTGAATTTTGGATAAAAAAACAAAGTAGTAGTTTGGATGTAGCATTTGGTGGGAATCGAATTCAGTACCTCCCAATCCAAGCGCCGATGCTTTAACCACTGCACCACCTGTCTCATAAAAAATGTACACACAAAATTCATATGAAAATGGCTTTTTATTCGATTTTTCGGGTTTTTAGACTTTTCCGGTGAATTTTTTCAAAATTTTCTTTCGTAAGAACCATCTCCTGGCAATTGCAAACACAATAAACAAGATTGAGCACAGTTGGATGCACGTGAATTCGCACTGATGTTGCAACGGATTCTGGCTTGCTGACATTTACACTGGAAGCTATAGTTTGAAGATTTGCATCTGTTGCACCATCTTCTAATTGGTCTTGACTATAAATATCGCATAGAGCAAATTCATCTTCTGAGAAGCTTTCATCTTATTTCTTGAAAGACCAAATACCTGGTTTGATAGAGGCACATATAATGTTTTTACTGGTAAACGCTTCAAAGTTTGCAATTTTAGCTGTTGCTGGGATATCATAAATTGATAAACCTTTTCCTGGATGGTTGATTTGCCAATCATGGAGCGCTACCTTTAACTGGCCCCTAAACTAACCAAACACTGAGACATCCAAAGGTTGCAGCTTATGTGACGTATTAGGAGGACAAGACAAGTACACTATTCTATTTTTACGAAAATAATTGATTGACTCCAAAGAAATAAGATTCGCGGTTGTCACAAACTAGCAAGATGGGTCGTTTTTTTGTACTGTTCATGTGTCTGTATATATGTTTTAACACATCCAAAAAAGATCACAATTTATCCAACCGGTTCTTAATGCCAAGCTCGAACTTCCTTCTGGAGCTTCTGAAAGAAAGTGGTTCTTATAATAGACTCTCGGAAAATGAAAACCGGCGGAATTATATTTCCAAACGCTGTTATAAAACCTCCAAATTTTACGAGTTCTGCCAGCTGACACAATCTGGCCGACCTACCTGCCGCTGTTTTTTTTTGACCAAAACGTTAGGCGTCTTGAGGACTGTGGTAATACCTATGTCTTATCAAAATTTATTATCCGATCAGCAATAAAGTTTACCTTTTCAAAATATCTTCAATATTTCCGGAAAATTTTGAAACAGCAGTCTTATTGAAAGAAAATGATCTGACAGCACTTGAATTTTCTGGGTGTCGATTTTGTACTAAAAATAACATCGCGAGGTGAGCAAACCGGAAAAACATAGTAGTGGTTATTTTATTAATATTGCTTTGCTTGTGCGCATGCGCGTCATTTTATTTATATATTATTTTCATTGATGTTTCAAATGCGGTTTCGTGCTATTCAAATATTTGAAAATGAAAAAACTAATGGGCTAGTTATATAGCCGAAAACGAAACGGACCGAAACGAAACGAACGAATTGAATACATGAAAACATACTAAACCAATTATATAGAAGAAACGGACGGAGAAATTGATTCAATTCAATTTGCTTTCGTTTCGTCTTTACGGTTATACACTACCGGATATGTTTTTTTGTTAGCCTTAGTAGCACTTATGTCAAATTGTCAAAATATTTTATATTTTGTATAAATTTACATATTTTGTATATTTCTATTTAGTTCGCCAAATATAAAATGGATTTTCCAAGTTAGTTTTCATACACATGAGAAGTAAACTTCAAATAATATAAAATTAAAAACAAAAATCTCTTTCGTCTTTCGTTTCGTTTCATTTCAGTCCATTTCGTTTTCGTCTATATAACTAGCCCATAAATCACATAGCAAACAATCAGTTCTACTGCTCAAAAGCAAGCGAATAGAGAGGTGAGGTAGACGTCAGCATCATAAGTATTCAACCGGTTCAACCGGAATTTTTTTTTTGATCTAATTGCCATTGTAAAATTGACGAACAGAATGCACAGACACATGAGAGAAAAAATACAATACAAATATAAAATTGTTTATTATACACTGTGTAGTGTGTACGTACACAAAATTATTGTTCACCTTGCCAGCTCGTGCTGTCATTTTTGGTACAAAATCGACACTCTGGTTTCCTCAAACTGATGTTTTCATTTCTTTTCCGAAATCCAACAGCCCAATCCACACCTGCACATTTTGTTAAATCCCAAGATGGTCAATAGCGACATTCCAACTTCTTAGAGCTTATGGCATTTTCGTCTATGCATTTGTTTATTTTTTTTTATATTTTTTTTTTTTTTCTATTTATTTTGTTTTTTTTTTCCTTGTACGATCGAACCATTGTCTATAAAAAATCAAATGAATGGTGTAGAATCACCACACGGGACACATTGATATGCATCAACGCACCCAGAAAGTATTGTATCAATGTGCTCAACATCGCTATATTTAATAAACACACAACTATCAGAAAACTTAATTAAGTTAGATAAAAAATCGATGTGAATTAGATAAATATAAAATGAAAACTATTAATTAAAATAAAACTGAAAAAAAAAAATAAAACTTAAAAAAATTTAGAACGTAGAACGCAAAATCTGACTGAACCAATTGAAAATCACTCAGTAACTGTAGAGGAATCACAAAATATAGGTCAGTTTTGTGTGGCATAACACTATCTATGAATCAGTACAAAAACCTATTAGTTGTTTCATATGCTAAGTTTTTTTGGGGTGTATGTACCCCATGTATCAATGTTCCCTTACTCCCCCTATTATGTCAAAATACCCGTCATTGGGTGAAATTTGAAAAGGCGATAGTAGTTTGCTATGAACTACTCCAACCTAACGAAAAAAAGGACGCGATATAACTCATACGAGCAAAGAACAGAAATACGATAAAGTTATTCTTTAGCATGAGAATGTTGTAAGGCCAGTTAAAACATACTTGGAAATGCTGAAATAGGAAGTCTTATCCCACCTGTTGATTTCTACTGGTACTGCTCTTTCTCATTACCGCTGAGCAACGATTCACTTCTTATGAAGGTACCAAAACAAAATTCGATTCACGGGTAGCCTCAAAATGTATTTCTGGTATGTTGCCAGAAAAATAAGAAAATGTAGTAGCTAGCGATGTTTATAGAAAGCCGTAATTTTACAAGAAAATATCGCGAAATTAATACACGATCCCATAAAATTTAATATAAGTTTCATTTCGTACGAGCATACATGAAAAAATATACTGTAGATATACATATGTTCATTTTATTCACTACGGTTAAAACTCCCGAAAACTACCCGATTTCAATCATCTTACATTTTATGTGCTTCTCAATGTATCTGTATATATGGCCGTATGTATTCCAAAATATGTTCAAATTGATTTATAAATATGTGAATTTTTTTAAGGATAAATATAGATATTTTCGTTGTCATACCTTCCTGAATAAGTTTTTATTTTATTTATTTATTTTGTGCCATGTTTTCATAAGAATGTGCTGATGTCAAATTGTGTTGTTCGGTGTTAACGATTTGAGTAAAAAAAGGATGATATTTGAGTTTATATGATGTGATGACGACAACAAATAAAATAGAATACAAATCAAAATTGAATTTGAAAATCAAAACTGTAAGTGTTTTCGTCTTCGATAACTCGAGTTGTACCATTTTTTTTATTTCTTATCGTGGGTGAATTTATGATTTAAAATTAAATTCGCCCATTCTCTATATATAGCAAACGTTGTATACGATGGTACATTTTCATTCATCGCATATTATTGAAGACACGGGAAGTTTCAAGTATTTAACTTGTTACTTGAATGTTGTATGTACGTACGATGTACAATCGAGAGATAGAATACAAATTTATAAATAAAATGATTGATGAGTATGGAAGTTGGGTGGTGGAATATTTATTTTTATATATTATATTTCTCGAGTGTTAAACAAGATTTCCTCGTTTTGTGTCTAGCAAATAAAAGGAAATTCTTTTCATTCACAAATTAAAGGTCAACTTAAAACTTATTTATTTATTTGATATATATTTAGGTATAATGCTTAGTTCAACTTATGAACTATTATATGAACATTTGGATTTAATAATAACAATTTTATTTTCCAACTAACACTTGAATTAGTGAAAAGTAATCATTATAAGGTATTTAACGGCGGCAAAAGATCAACTACCCAGTATTTTCGTTTTCGTATCGTAATCAGATATAGGGTCCATTGAAATTTTGAGGCAATCATAGGTTTCGTTCAAGAAGGAAAAATCCTGGTAAATGCCGAAACGTTGGTTTTACCAATACCTAAAGAGCTATGTGTGATCAGCGTGTGTTGAAATAAGCTCCCTCAAAGACATGTTCATGAATTTTTTATATTTTTTTGTGCTGCTGTAAAAATATTCCTATCTATCTGTAAAAATATTCCTATCATCATACAACACTAATGGTGGAAAACTTAAGATCTACCGATAATCGTAGGTTACTCCCGAAAGCATTCTGACTGTTAATAGATGAGCCAACCCTGACAATTGTAGATCTCGATTCCAGTTGCACTGATTTATATTTATTCATTTTTATTCGCTTCAGAGGATACAAAAGCGCTGTTCTTGTTTTTTTTTAATGCCGTTTCCAATCTCTCTATGTTGGCCAACAATCATCTACCCTACAATACAGTATTATTGATAAATCTAGTCTAGTAATTGCTGTTTCCGGATTGATCCTTCCGTCCATCCTTCGTCTGGTAGCACTTCCATAAAACGAATGTCGATTCTGTCTGTTTCATTATTTTGTAGTGTGGACATTGCAATATCCACCGTCATATGCGGTTCCTTTCCGATGATCGATATTAATATCGTAGCTTTGCAGACCGTTAATTGAACGTGTGACCAGCCCATCCGAATTCTTTAACAGTAACCTATCAAAACACTTCATGATATGTCCATAAATGAAATTTGCAACCAAAGAGATATCTTTGAAAGTGTTTCATGAATACCACAACTCGTTCTCATCACTCTTCCTATATGCAGCGGTAACCAAACATAAATTCACAATGGGTATAAAGTATAATTTTGAAGCTTGTACTAGAATTTCATGTATTGTAAATATATTAGTAAAACAAATTATTATGTAAACATTCAGGCACATAAACTAAATTAGTATACCTAATAACATTTAAATTAGTATTATCAATATTCTCTATAAATATATGAGACAAATAAATAAAACTTATAATGCATATACAACTCTAACAATTAAATTATCTATTCAAATATAGCAAAGTGCGAAAAAACACTAATGAAATGATTAAAATGCGAATTCTTTGGAAGATCAGGGATTCACTGTGAAAAATCTAGCCTGTGATCCCTCTTCTGATATTGAAATCAAGTGTGAGATCCCAAAGGTTGTCATCTCCCAGCAAATGCAATTCGCGACACGCATCGTGATATGTGTCGTACAAAAGACCATGGACTGTCCGCAAGTATTGGAATGAAGTCGGTCCACGAACGTTAACCAACACCAAACGCAATCAATATCAAAAGAGAGATCACAGGCTAGATTTTTCATAGTAAATCCATGAACTTCCAAACTATTCGCATTTTAATCGGTGTATTATCGCATTTTGCTGTATCTGAATATCACGGATCCTAGATGAAACAAGGCCAATAAATCCCTAACCTACTAAATTGTTCTCGTTTATTTTATCGGTACATTAACGCATTTTCTTATTAAACAATAATTGTTATTATAACAAAATTTTATGTTATTCTTATTACTTTCATAAATAATATTTTCGCCTAAATGTTTGCTTAGTCAAGATATATTTTTAGCAAATGTCAATAATTATAAAGGTAGTACAATTTTAGGAAAAACTTCATTACATTTTTTGAAGCCGTGTTCTGAAGAGTGAACATTTACGTATTTGACACCTAACTTTAACTCGGTGAATTGTCTTCGCCAAAGAGTTGTCCACATGCTCATCGAAAATGTTTGCTGAATGGTGATAATGTCTCTTAAAATTTACAAGACGTATTCTGCAATGTAATCCTTTTAGCATGCGCCTCTTTAATCGTTTAAAAGTCGCTGGGGCATTACGTAAACCAAATACCATTACATTAAATTGTCATAACTCGATGCCTGCACTGAATGGAGTTTGTTCAGAATTTTGCTCTTAAAATTGTACCTGCCGTAGCGACTGATAATGTGTCGTCAGTGTTTAGTAAGGGATAGCTATCCTTTTTCATCTTAACATTAAGATTTCGATAATATAAGTGGAATTTGCTTGATGACTCGATGACTCCTGCCGTTTGCATATCTTTATCATTGGATCCACTACTTCTTTTTTCACCAAAGGTAATATTTGCCTTTGTTGTTCTTTCGTTATTATCGGGTGTTGTGCAACAAATGAATATGTACCGCCCTAGCAGTTGCTCCGATGCGTTTTTGTGTTCCTTGATAAGATCTTCGGCCCATTTTTGCGTAAGTTGTTTATAATATCATCTGTTCCGCATAGGTGAATTTTTTCATCCAATTATTCTTCATTACGATAGCCCTTCACCCCTCTATTGTCCCTTTCTCTTAAAGTAATTTTTATTATTATTACTTGAGCTTTCGGAACCTTGTCGGGTCCATTATCAAAAGTATAATAAATCATTTTTACAACAACAACAAAAAAGTAGTTTCTATAAAAATAACAACGACATCAATGATATCTAAAAATCAGCTATTTTTCCGTAGTCGGATTCTGTCGATTCTAGTTATCAAATCATAACATAAAAATTAATGAAATGTTGGAATGATACGTATAAAAATAGTTAAAAATAATTATACAGCAAGAATTGCTAAGTGGGCCTATTGCTGCTTATATGTGATAAATAAACTATAATATTTGTCGGAGGGAGTAAGGAAGACTAGAAGCAACTTGTGCATCATGAGAGATACAAATTCACTTTCAACATTTTATGCATTGACGAGTACGCAGATATATAAAAATAGGACGAGAATAATCTAAAAATAAGTAAATTGGAAACCATCATTAAAGACATTATATATTTTTTGTGTGCTATTACACGAAAAAGAGTATTATGGATTTTTTGTGTCATTATCTTAGAGACGTACAAACAAAAACAACCTACAGATAATTTGCAAAAAATAAAAAATACCCTAACGAAGTTGATAAAGCTCGTATTTTTATATTCTATTTGGGTTTGTGTCGGTATGGAAATCATAATTATTTCTACTAAAGTAGTTATTTTGAGCATTTGTAATGAGGAGCATGTCGCTACCTTAGAAATATAGTGTCTCAACTCAAGATACAAATATTTCGAAATATTCAATTTAAAACAATTAAATTAAAGTAATATTTTGTTGCCAATTCGAGAAATATCCAAACTAAAGGTATGGACGTTTGTAAGTGTTGTTTTATTTGATTTAATGGAGAATTTGTAAAACAATGACCGCGCCTTTGTAAAACAATGACCCTAACCTGCCGCTCGTGCGGTGCCAATATCACAAAAAAAGGACGACTTCCTGGTATTAAATGTAGCGGTCCTTGTGAAAATTTCTACCATGTTAAGTGCGCTTGTATCGCACAGGAATTGTTAAGTGATATTAATAATCGAACTGTCAATTGGTTATGTGAAAGCTGTCGTCTACAATCCAGTCAATCTGTGATTGACAACGAAATCTCGGACTCTGAATGTGATGTGAACGTGAGTCTAGCCGATATTATGATTCAATTAAAACGAATGGAAAAGAAACTATCTGCTCTGGACAAAGTTAAAGACGCAGTACATACTCTCCAAGCTGCGAACGATGCTCTCACTTCGAAACTTAAACATCTAGAAGACCAGTTTAGTATCCACTCTGCAAAATTACATCAAATGGAGGCTGATTATGACAAACCAGCTCAAATGCTAAACGCTTCAAGCATTACAATCAGTGGCATGCCGATGGAACATGTTGACATTAGTGAAATGATTTTCAACACTATTAGTAAAGTCGAAAATTCCATTCAACCGGATGATATTTTATCGATCGAACCCATTCGTAGAAACGTTAGCAAAACCACATTGAATAAAACCAACAATTATGTAACTCGTCACAACTTCTTTATTGTTAAAATAAAATCCATCGATCTACAACAAAAAGTTTTAACGCAAATGCGCAAAGTTAAAACACTTTACACTAAAGATCTGGATATCATCTTGCCGCAAAACCACCGGGAGCATCAAATCTATATAATGCACCGCCTTTCAAAATTCCAATCACAGCTGTATCATGAGGCTAAAAACATAAAACTGTCATCAAACTTTAAATATTTATGGTGCAAAGCCGGACAAATTTACCTAAAGAAATCGGCTGATTCTGACGTCTATCGTATTCACTCCATGAACGATATTTTTCATATCCAGAACATCATACACTAGCAATTGGATAAAGCGGTTGCTGCTTCGGTATCTAGAATCAAATAATCTTAATTCTTTATACATTTTGTTGTCAAAAATAATATTTGTTTATATTAATCAGTCAGCTGTTTTGATTCCGGTAATTATTTTTTTTATGGTGGTAGTGTTTGTTATGATTTGGATGATGTTTAAACACTGTTTGAGTTATTTTTTAGTGATTTA
Organism: Nephrotoma appendiculata; assembly: GCA_947310385.1. Classification (NCBI taxonomy): domain Eukaryota; kingdom Metazoa; phylum Arthropoda; class Insecta; order Diptera; family Tipulidae; genus Nephrotoma; species Nephrotoma appendiculata. The sequence goes on from OX371225.1 coordinate 108,830,562, forward strand.
CTCAAAAAACTTAAAACTTATTTTTTTAACATTTTCAAATTTATTTATAATTAGTCGGAATATTTTGAAATTTACTTGGAATAGATTACTCGTTGTTGTGATTTATCTGGCTGTATTGAAAATGTTGTACTTTGCTCTCACTCTTCAAAATTTGTTTTTCGGTATTTGTTGTATGCATATTGAATTGTTAGTCTTATATTATGAGTAGTGTAATTCATTCAAAGCATTCAAAACATTCAAAGTTTGAGAGCAAACTTCGACATTTTCAGTGCTTATTTATCTAGTTTAAAAGTGCAACCACTATTAATATTTGTTTCGGAAATCTGGATTTACTCACACGAATCTTCATATTACAGACTGCCAAATTATAATTTCATTGCTTGCTGTAATGATGATTATAGATCTGGTGGTGTTGGTGTGTTTATCAATCAAAATTTAACTGTATCTTCTTTTCATTGTTACAACTGGACCACAGCTGATGTTTTAATTTTAAATGTGACCTTGGGGCGTCATGATTGGACCTTTATCTGCATTTATAGATTTTGTAATAAACCGGTAAACGCGTTTTGTGTCGATATTGAGGAGTTACTTCTATCAATTAATAATAATAACATAGTTATTCTGGGAGACATCAACATAAATTTACTTAATATCAATGAATGCTATAGTTATCTTACCATGTTAGCCTCCCACGGATTTCTAAGTCTTTTAAATGAAGCTACTAGACATTCATCTTGTCTTGATCATGTGTTCATCAAATCAACAAATTCGTTTATTTTTACTGTGGAAAACACACCGATTCATCTATCTGACCACAACTTAATAAAGCTAAACATTTTTGCATCTCAGATCCCTGTGCTTCAAAATAGTGTAGCTGCTAATTTTTCGAGAGTTGACTATAGCCGTCTGAATGCTCGTCTACAATCTGAAAGTTGGGCGACTGTTTATGGTGAGAATAACTGCAATATCGCTTTTGATAGGTTCTTATTTATTCTGAAATCGCACATTCGTGAATCTAAGGTCGAATCTTCTGCCCCTACATTAAAAAAACTGAAACCGTGGATGAATTCTTATCTCCTTTTGAAGGTTCATAAATTAAAAAAATTCTCTAGAAAATTACGCCATCCCACTAATGCACGTTTGGAAAAATTTGTCAAGAAACTCTCCAAGGAAGTAAATGCTAGAATTAAATTTGTCAAAAATTCATTTTACAAGAAGAAATTTGAGTATGTTAAAAATAGTTCTAAACTCACATGGAAGGCTATTGATGAAGTTCTGGGAACAATAAAGACAAAAACCGAATTACCAAAATTTACAAATACCAATCTGATGTTC